>OY756389.1:0-1365000 GCA_963576865.1 Anania hortulata | reverse complement strand
TTGAATCCCACAAGTTTTCATGTGATGCGTACAAGCATTTGTTGTACCCAAGTTATGGACGTCGTAAGTGTTTTAAACGTATAAGCGTTATTTTGTCGCAATTAATACAACATTTGTTTGTAATAGTTTGGGGCTTGATGTGTGATTGTTTAAAGTATCAATTTATAGGATCTGATAGGTAAGTGATAACAAAAGAAGTTCGCTTTTTTAACTAATTACCTCTTCAAATTTCAAGCGCCAAGTCGCCCTCGTCTTCAGCTTACCAAAGTGGAACCCAAGGGGGTCTGCAGGACTCTCACCTCTGGCTTGCCTTAACCGGCCGGCCAGAGTGGAGTCGCTACAGCATGATGCTCGAAGGGTGGATGTGGTTCGTAAGTGGCGAGTGGGCACCTGATGCCGGACCCTCAGGTGGGAGCAAGTAATCGTCGTTTCAAGTCCAGAGCCACCTCTCCACTCTTAGCCGCCAACAACAGTGTTGCCCCTCAGTCCGGTCTTGCATGGCCCATGACGCCCATTCAGTTGTCGGCGAGACCACTTGCCAATTTTTTCAGTCTGAGACTATGAACCAGGCAGAGCACCTTTAGTCTCCATCAATAACCCAGAACCCAGTCCCCCTATCTTCCATTAATAAACCCAATTACGGTCGTCAACCCAACGACGAGCCAATTCATAAATGTTCGTTTTTTAAATAGACCCGAACCGAGAACCGAACCCCTTGGCATTCAAGGCGAATCTATTTGTTACTAGCCCAACCAGGTCATCTAAAATGTTCCTAAATTCCTAAATGAAAACCAAATTATTGTTAACGAAGTGTAAATTAGAAGTAATAAGTACCACCACTAATCCTAGTTAAGATATAACATAATTACAAGAAAAATACTCCCACAGGAGCCGGCATCCAGTTGTGGGGCCGCGATAACTGGCTTACATTTTATCATCCTACGCGGAGATCTAGGGTTGGCAACGTTCAGTTACCGCATAAGTCCTCCTAAGCTTAATATTTGACGACTTAGCTTAGTAGACGAAAAACAATCTATGTTCGGTTTGGGTCAACTTTTTTTAAATTTCGGATCATGGTGTGCTGGGAGGATCCACTGTCTACAATGATACAGGATTCTTAACTATAGACCATGACAATTGGTGTGTTTTCTGGCGCATATTTATTTATTTTAATCAATTATAAGAAGTAATAACACATTATTTCACTAATAGGAATCCTCGGGTAACGTTTGTCTTGAACGTTTCGGCGTAACGACTTTTCACTAGAAAGATTTTAAAATAATGCTTTCATCAATAAATTTATATTATCAATACTGAACCTTCTCATCATCAGCATCAATACCGTTTGCATCCAGAGGCTTCCAGTTCGTGGTCGCCACTGGAGAATCTTTCTTTTCCATTGGTTGTCAGTTCAGCGAGCGATGTGGCCTGCCTACTACCACTTTAGCTTTGCAATTCAAAGAGCTACTTGAGCCGGTGACTTTTGATCTACTACGGATCTCCTCATTTCGAATCTTATCTCGCAAACAAACGCTAAGCACAGCTCTTTCCATAGCACTGAACATTATTAAGTGAACATAATAAGTAATAATGATCATACTTTCGTAGGATTTATATACTAGAAATGTAACAATTTTTTATTACTACTAACAAACGGAAAAATTAAAAATTCTATCGCCTCTATGGCATCTTCAGTTGTCAAGAAAGGTCATTGTTTTGCTAAGTTTTTTATAAGTTTTAAACGTTTTTTTTGCTATACTATTTATAGAGATTAAAGTTTTATAAGGCGTGTTTATATTTATATAAACACGCCTTATAAAACTTTAATCTCACTTCGATTCTTACTTCGAATACACTTCGATCTCGAAGTAGGTATTTTACATCCTTTGGGTAACCCTACAAACCTTTCTTAGGTAATATTTTCCAGTATACCTAATGAGCTAGCCCGACTCTGCGAACTCTGACTGAATTCCAGAGTCTTAGTAAAGACTTCTAAGGAACAGACCAGGGGCCTAACCATGAGCTTTTAAAACAGTATTACTTCAAATTTGTTTTGTGTTTTTCTGTAAAGAATTTGACAGCCAGCCCCCCTAGCATAACCACCAAAACACGATATGATATGATATGATACGACATATCCATATACAGGTGTAACGAAAAGGTGAAATAAAACTTTAAGGGGTTATTCTACGACTAAATGACATCAACTTTTTCTATGGGACCAACATCAAAATCTCAAAAAAAAAATTTACGTTTCCATACCAACTGATGCCAGCTGGTCGCGTTTTAGTATGGGAGTGTTTTTTTTTGCGATTTCAATGTTGGTCCCATAGAAAAAGATGATGTAATTTAGCCGTAGAATAACCCCTTAAAGTTTTATTTCACCTTTTCGTTACACCCTGTATTGACACCAACTGTAAAAATATGATAGATATAGCCGCCATTTTGATTTTTTATTGAAACATCGATCATAATATGTGATGTCACCGGCACGGCGATTTAAAATGGCGGCTATATCTATCATATTTTTACAGTTGGTGTCGATATATCGCTGTATTATATCATATGATATCGTGTTTTGGTGCTCTTGCTAGGAAGGCTGGACTGTAGGTCTACTACGAATTTTTTTTGTTCGTTTTGACTTATGAGCCTAATAAATTAAACGCAAAGTCGAAGTTTAGAGCAAATACTGATAAATTAGAAACGATAAAATATAATAACAAAGGGTTAAGATTTATTCAAACGGCGAAAACTTTTGATTTGATTGAGAAGGAAAGGTCGGTAAATATTGAACTTGACATCGTTTTATTGTTTTTGTATTACCTACTTAACTCTACAGAGTGTAACGAAAAGGTGAAATAAAACTTTAAGGGGTTATACTACGGCTAAATTACATCAACTTTTTCTATGGAACCAACATCGAAATCTCAAAAAAAAAATTGACGTTTCCATACAAACTGATGCCAGCTGGTCGCGTTTTATGGGAAAGTGTTTTTTTTTTGTTGCGAATTCGATGTTGGTCCCATAGAAAAAGTTGATGTAATTTAGCCGTAGAATAACCCCTTAAAGTTTTATTTCACCTTTTCGTTACACTCTGTATAAATATAAAAATGAATCTCTATTTCCCTTGGTCATCGCATCACGCGTGAACTGATAGAACAATTTCGCTAATTCTTTTTTTGTTGTGTTAATTATTGTCAGGAAAAGGTTTTTACGAAAGAAAAAATTAAGAAAGTTGCGCAGAAAATCCTTTATGAATAAACTAAAGACCTCGCGAACGAAGTCGCGGGCAACAGCTAGTTACTATATAAATTATGCATTTTTATTTGTATCAGGTAACGTAGAACTTATAGATTTTATAGATTTGTGGAAAACATTACTTTCAGCTATAGAAGAGCCATACTTCCTGACACAGGTATATTTTTACCTAAAAGGAGGTATTGGTCAATGTGTTTTTAACAGTAACTATATTTTAAAAAAATTTAAAAAAGAACTACAAGAACTCTGTATCACCTTGCCCTATGGTTGGCCTATTAGCGATAAGAACGCCTAAAATGTACGTCTTCCTGAGAAAATAATTTGTTATTTACTTTGCATGGTGTGCAATAAAGAGTATCTATCTATCTACTTATTTTTATTGCGTCTTCATTATTTTGTCACCCGCAAGCGCAAGCTGGCTGCTGTTTGACCGACTTCAAAAAAGAAGGAGGTTCTTAATTCGTCGGAATCTTTTTTTTTTTAAAGTATGTTTAGCGATTGTTCGTTACTACGTTGACTGATTTTGATAATTCTTTTTTTGTCTGGAAGGTAATACTTTCAGAATGGTCCCATATAAATTTGGTCAAATTCTAGTGATGGTATCTATAAGAAAATCATCAAACATTGCATGAACTCCATACCACGCCAACTGATTTTTGTATCTATGTTACCCAATATCTTTAACAAATGTAAACCGATTTTGATGATTCTTT
The DNA here is from genome assembly GCA_963576865.1 of Anania hortulata. Classification (NCBI taxonomy): domain Eukaryota; kingdom Metazoa; phylum Arthropoda; class Insecta; order Lepidoptera; family Crambidae; genus Anania; species Anania hortulata. Next base: position 1,361,029 of record OY756389.1, on the reverse strand, counting down.
TTTTATCTTCAGAGATACTATAATCAAAATTTGCGGAAAAAAATTCACCCCTAAGAGTGAAATAATAGGAAATGAAATCGGTGTTCAGCAGTTAAATTTAGTTTGCACTCTAAGATCTGTTTTGATTAGGATTTATCACTAAAACAGATGAAATAAGTAAATGAAAAAAAAAGACAAAAAAACTTTAAAAACAATCTTAACACGTAAGGTACCTAATCACTAATCATTTACTTTTGGAGTCGGTGCCAGCCGATAAGAGATTCAATATTTTCGTTTGCACCGACTCCAAAAGTAACTTACGTGTTAAGATTATTTTCAACCGACTTCAAAAAAGGAGGAGGTTCTCAATTCGACTGTATGTTTTTTTTTTTTTTGTACGTTTTACGCGATTACTCCGCCAATTATGAATCGATTTTAATGATTCTTTTTTTGTTTGGTAGATCATACTTCAGAGGTAGTCCCATATAAATTTTATCGAAATTGATTTAGAAGTTTTTGAGAAACTCAACAAATATATACCCAGATAATATTTTGGTTGTGGTTCTTGTTACCTATCTTCGGCAATATGAGCCGATTTTGATGATTTTTGTTTTATTGAATAGCTTACACTTCAAAGATAATATGATAAAAGTTTGCAAAATAAAAATCACCCCTAAGTGTTCTAAGTGTTCAGCAGTTAGATTAGGATTTATCACTAAAAATTGATGAAATAAGTAAATTTTATTAAAAAAAATAAAACCGACTTCAAAACATTAAAATGCTAAAAATAATCCTAACACTTAAGTACCTAATCAGTTACTTTTGGAGTCGGTGCAAACAAAAACATTGAATCTCTCATCGGCTGGCACCGACTCCAAAAGTAACTGATTAGGTACTTAAGTGTTAGGATTATTTTTAGAATTGTAATGTTTTGAAGTCGGTATTTTTTTTTTTAATAATTAGCTTTTTAGGTTTTTGAAGTCGGTTTTATTTTTTTAATAATATATTTTAATCTATATTATTAACCTAACCATTATTGAACGTACGTGACGACTTCCGTAGCCGAGAGGCGAGCATACCGGAATTGGTGTCCTGACTGAGGTCCCGGGTTCGATTCCCGGTCGGTCATTGTGGAAAAATAACTTTTCTATATTGTCTCGGGTCTAGGTGTTGTGGTACCGTCGTTGTTTTTGATTTCTGTAACACAAGTGATTAAGCTAGGTACTTATCATAGGATCAGAGCAATGTATGTGATGTTTGCCAATATTTATTTATTATTTATTTATTTTACAATTATAAAATTACAGCAACAAAATTATAACATTTTTTTTACTATAGTATCTTTGAGATACTCCCTTATTCAATAAAGAAAAATCATCAAAATCGGTTTACATTTGTCGAAGATTTGTTAACATAGATCCATGAATTACGAACCAAAACATTATCTGGGTATATATTTTGTTATTTTCTCAAAAAGTGCTGAATCAATTACGATAAAATTTATATGGGACCACCTCTGATTAATGACGGCGCATCTCGCGTTTTCTTTCTTTTTCGTAAATTTTTAAGTATATTTTACTCTAGAAATACGACGACTAAAATTAATTACGATAAATTAGTATTTTTATTTTGTTCTATAGAACTTATTTTTAAAATTTCGCACTACATCAAGGTAGTAAAATAACCCTGTATTGTACCGAAATATTCTATAATCTCGACATTAGGAACATTTCGTTTTCTACACTGACTCGACTGGAAATCGAACCCGTGACCTCTGAGAATGGTAACCGCAAAGTCCAGCGTACTCACCTCTCGGCGTAAGTGTATCGTGAGATGTTGGAGCTTTAAGCTGTGACATCTTATGAGCCAGAGTCTGGCTTATAATCTATCCCAACGGATTAGTTTAGCTATTCAGCAGCGAGACAATGTGGCCAGCCTTCTCGGTGCATTTCCTCTAGGGAACAATATTTAACGGATATACAGGGTTATTTGTAAAACATCAACAAGGAAGGGGCTAATTCTGGTGCTCAAATACAACAATTTTTTCTCTGGGACCAACATTGAAATCATAAAAAAAAATCACTTCCCCTTATCACTGATTTGGTATTATCCCATACTAAGCCGCCACTTGAAGACCTCAGCACAATGCTCGATGACCTTACTCGAGTCTCCCAACAAGTAGGCCTGCGAATGAACATGGACAAAACCAAGCTCATGTCGAATGCCCATGTTGCGCCCTACCCAGTATCCGTTGGGAGCTCTACTCTCGAAATTGTTGACAAATATGTCTACTTAGGACAAGTTATCCAGTTGGGTAAATCCAATTTTGAGAAGGAGGTCAATCGTCGAATCCAACTCGGCTGGGCAGCGTTCGGGAAACTACACCACGTCTTCTCGTCCAAAATACCTCAGTGCCTCAAGACGAAAGTCTACAACCAGTGTGTGTTACCAGTGATGACATATGGAACTGAAACGTGGCCTCTCACTATGGGCCTCATAAGAAAGCTCAAGGTCGCACAGCGTGCTATGGAAAGGGCTATGCTTGGTGTTTCCTTGCGAGATCGAATCAGAAATGAAGAGATCCGTAAACGAACAAAAGTCGCTGACATAGCCCAACGGATTAGCAAGCTGAAGTGGCAGTGGGCGGGGCACATAGCACGTAGAACTGATGGCCGATGGGGCAGAAAGGTTCTAGAATGGAGGCCGCGTACCGGCAAGCGCAGCGTAGGACGTCCACCTACAAGGTGGACAGACGACCTGGTAAAGGTTGCAGATAGCCGCTGGATGCGAGCCGCTTTCAACCGGCCAATCTGGAAGTCACTGGGGGAGGCCTATGTTCAGCAGTGGACGTCCTATGGCTGAAATGATGATGATGATGACACCGTATTGCCGTGCCGTGTGAGGACGGCCGTAAAGAATACACTTCTCCACCGCCAACGGGAGGCGTGTCGTAAGAGGCGACTAATTCCTGTATCACGAGACGGGCAGCAGCGTCTGCGTGCGAATTCAGTTACGAGTATAAGAATAAAAAACTGCTGTCGCGAACCCGCCTGACAAGCGTGTCGAGCGTGGCAATCCCCCCCAATAAAAGTCATTGGGGTAGGCATGTTCAGCAGTGGACGTCCTATGGCTGAAATGATGATGATGATGATCACGATATTTTAAGATAGGTATAGACGTCTCCACACTGCTGAAAGGATGGAAAAGGAGCCTCCACACAATATAAAATCAAATGAAATACCAACAGCCAAAACATTGCGAAGTTCTGTGTAACTTTTATCTCCCAAATCCCAAAAACAGTCAACATAATAAAATACTTAACTAAATCGCAATCTTTGTTTCGCCCGTTTACCGAGTACAAACTGCGGGGCGTGTGCAAACGTTGTTAGATACACCGCTAATCCCGAACAAGTGGCAAACAAGTTTTAATAAAATAACGCGTCGTCAAACGAACAAAATTTTAATATCCTACTAAGTACGAAAGTCTGCCAGTCTGCCAAGTTCCACTCTGAACAAGTTTATACGCGTAGGGTTCCCAGAAACACAGCGACAAACGGGACGGTTTAGAAACTCGTCAAATTTATCACGACACTAGTTTTATTCTACCAACGTTACAGTGCTATGACAGAAACTTATAGATTAGACGTGCTAGCTAAATGGAGATTGAATGTCTATAATAGATAGATACTCTTTATTGTACACCATACAAAGAAGTTACAATTTGTGTTTACAGAAAGATGCACAATTTATAATAATAAATAATAATAATAAAAACCATATTTTCAATAAATGTGATACATTACATATGTGTTCAGGGTTAGTTTGGTCATTGCACATTTAGCTAAATGTTAGCATATAGTTTACTTAATTATGCACCAAAATGTTGAAGAATCACATTAGGTATATCGTACATTTTTTATTTTAATAACTCATCAATCCTGTAAAAAGCATTCAGCACTAACTATTATCGAAGTGCCGACTTAAATCTAGTATACGGTAGCTCTTTTATGTTAGCCGGTATTTTATTATAAATTTTCAACAGACTACAAAAAGGAGAAGGTTCGCAATACGAAGCGTGTATACATGTTCCAATAATCGATGTCAGACTAAAAACAGACAGACAGACTTGGCCAAGGTGAAGTAAAATATAAGAAAAATTAACTCTGCAAAATGTGAAACGGTTTTAACTAAAAGTAGGTGATAAAATCAACTATTTATTATTATTTATGTATATGAGAGAAAAGTGTTTTTTTTCTGAGATATGATTTATTTTTGGAGTTTCTTACCTCAAAAAGAAAAGGCTACGTATTTGTAATAACTACCTGTGTAATATTAAATTGGAATCAGCCGTAAAAGCAGGGGCTGCAGCGGAGTCCGCAGAAAATACCAAGCGGCGCAAGTACGAGAGACTATGGTGTTTGCGCCATTTGGCGTTGAGACGTTTGGAAAATAGCACCAAAATTAATTTCAATTTCAGAAAATAAAAATGCTGGCTCTTTCTTCGCTCAAAGGCTTAGTATAGCCAGTCAGCGAGAAAATGCTGCAAGCATCCTCGCCTCCTTGCCTCATGGACACAGTTTTATTTTGGATTAAGTAGATTTTAGTTTTAAGTTAGTTATTTTTATAGTTATTGTATTGTTGATTTGGTGTTTTATGATTGAAAGCGGAACTATCTACTTTATAGTCCATTTATCCGACTGCCTATTTGTCAATACCCTTATTGTCATATAGCGCAGCCATACAATGTGTTGGATACATGGTAACCCCAAATAACTCAAACTAATCCCGTCGGCAACTGTGTCATACTCTGTCTTATAATCTCCTAAACGCTCGCCGGAATTCGTTATTGTTGTAATTTGGAAGGCTTCTTGAATCTCCCCTCCCCCCTTTAAACGATGAGTTTTATACCCACTGCACTGTCTACCTTTAGCTGTTACTTATTATGTGGTACGTTCGTGTAGGACGACCTTCGTAGCCGAGAGGTGAGCATCCCGGACTTGGTGTCGCTATCTCTGAGGTCCCGGGTTTGATTCGGTCAATGTAGAAAAAAAACTTTTCTATACTGTCTCGGGTCTGGGTGTTGTGGTACCGTCGTTGTTTCTGATTTCGTAACACAAGTGCTTTGGTTACTTACCATAGGATCAGAGCAATATATGTGATGTTGTCCAATATTTATTTATTATTGATTGATGTGGTACTGTTTATAATCGACTTTAAAAAAGTGAGGCTTTTCATTTCGTAGTTTATATTTTCTTCCAAGAAGTGTCAACAATGGGCTAATGCAAAAATACATTAATTTTATCGTTTGTATAATGCAATAATCTAAGTCTTAGAAAATCTGTCACCTGATTGCGACCCTATAGCCTTCCCCAAAATAATATTTTCCAGTACCTAATGAGCCCGACTCTGCGAAATGGGATTGAATTCCAGTCTTAGCGATAAGACTTGTAAAGAACGGTCCAGAAGAAACCTAACCTTGATCGCCAAATAGTGTTAACCTACATAGTGTTGTTTTACGTTAACTTTGTGCTACGAAAAAAGGAAGCAAGTATTAAGAATACCTACCTACTGCTTAAAGAGATCATGGTTAACCCCCACGTGGTCTTAAAACAGTATTAAGAATAAAAATAGCTTTATTTGGCCCTTTAAAAATATGAAACAACAAAATTTATCGATTTTTAAAAGGATTTGTGCCAAAAAGGTCTTAGTCATAACAACTTATGGCATGCCATGACACTCGTATTCTGCGTTTTATTGTTTCAATCTTGTTTTGGTTTTAGGGTTATACCTCAAAAGGCAAAAAAGAACCCTAATAAGATCACTTCGATGTCTGTTTCTGTGTCTCAAAACGCTTTCTTCGTATCAAGTTGAAATTAATATCAAATAGGTACTCAGATCTGCAATCCCTTGCAGTCCTACAATATCAAACTTCTAAGACAACGCAATGGAAAGATAAGGCTGTTTGGGTGTTTTTTGATACTCGCAAAGGAATCAAAACCTATGGGTACCTACTTCCTGTTGACATAATAATTAAATTTGGCAAGAAGTAATGTCTATTTCTTCGCGTGCCACTAAAAATGTTCCCTATTGTTTTCCATTGTTTTTCCGGTCTATAGTGGGTAAGTGAAACGCGAAGGGCTATAACAAGCAAAAAGAGAAAAACGTTCGAAAAAGTAAATTCTGTAAGCCTACTAAGAAAATGTATCGTATATTCGAACTATAAACCTAATAAATTAAGATAACCATTCACTTTTTCAATCTTCAATCAAATTGTACGTAATGGAAAAATATTTCGCAAGACTAAGATAACGCTTTATTTATATCTCTTTGGTTCGCAGTGTGTTGGAATATTGTAGCGTGGTCTAGCGTCCGCATTATGCGACACACTCTTTAAGGCTAGAAAGAATACAAAAAAGATTTTTGTGGCATTTGGCTGGCAGACCTTCTTGGCAGCACAAGATTTCACAAAATTGAAACAATTTTATTTTGTCAGTCTTGATAAAAGGCGAAACAAACTGGATCTTATGTTTCTATACGAATTGCTAAGAGGTCTTTTTTTTCTCTTTATTTGGGACTACAAACATTAATGGCTTAATCTCTAATTATACTAAACAAATTACTTGTAATGTAACCAGCACCGTTGTCCACAGATAAGATTAATAAAATTAAACGGTGGAGCATCGCTAAATTAATTAAGTTTAAAGCATTTACAAAACTATTCGCAGCCGAAGGTACGAATAACACTACTAAATAATTATAGATTGTCCATTGTTACTTTACAAAATTAAATATAAAGTACCTTTTAGATATTCAAGACTTAGTATTAAGCCACTTACTATATCTAGGCGCCGAACAAAGTTGGGAACTAACTCACCCCTGTTCAGACTGTCCAACATAATGGAATGTATGACGATGCGGATATGAAACCATGACCCGATAATGAGGAGTATGCATGAAATTAATATATTGTTTTTACTACATTTATAAGAAATTACATAAAGTTATAGTGCTAATAGTGAAAAAAACTTACGTGTGCTTGTCTCTTTCTAAAACAACTTTTATTATGAAAAATTTATGGCGGGTCGTGTGTGATGTGACGTCACGGTACGTATCGAATCTCCTTGTCTAGCACGCGATTTTAATGGGTTGTAAGTCAAGTATTTATCAATATTTTTTGAAAAATTCTATAAGTTTAATTAATTATAACTAAGTACTATTTATTTTAAGACGAAATAAAAATTTATGCATATTTCCCATTTCTTTTTAAACATAAGTGAATAACAGCTGTCGTTTGAGAAAATGTTTGTAACATAACTTTGTAAGTAACAAGTTGTTGGAAATCCTAATAAATAAATCAAATCAAATCCTCTGACAAAATATGAACAACTCAAATTAGCCGTGTAAAAAACACGACCGTTTTCAATTGTACATAAATTATCAGGCGTTGACACAATTAAATGGTAATTGTAATTTATAAGGCTTATACACCCGAACAAACGAAATATTTCCGTAGTAGGCCTTCTGACAGCCGGCACAGCTTGATAAACAAAGACGCAGACGAAGTAGGCAAATAACTAATAAATTAAAACCGGCCAAGTGCCTGTCGGCCACGCGCAATGTAGGGTTTTCCGTAGTTTCCCGTCATAATATGCGGTATTTGCTACCTGTTTTACTCGGTTTCATGCGACCGCTTTAAATAAGCAAGGTTATTTTTAATAAACCAATAATCTTCTAGGGTCTGATTATAAGAATCATACCAAGGTTCTCAGTATCTCTGTTTATTAACTTCACTTAGTACAAGCCATGACATTTTATCTTTACTTTCGTACAAATACAAAAACAGTTTTAATACTATGGAGGACAACCGTTCGTCAAGACGATCAAGCTGCGAATGCCGTCCCTTCTCCGTAGTGTCTGTTAACGTCAATTCACTCCCCGCTATACCCCGGGGGGTATGGTTAGTGGGGACACTACTGACGACAAATTTGACCAAGGAATAAAATATTGTCCGGCATAGAGTTCAATTGATTCAATTGACAGCAAAGTCTGTGTCATAGATTACTCGAAGCTTACATGATTCAGGTATTCTCTTTCTATAGGATTAACATAGATAAACTAAAAAAACAAATATCCATAAAAACGAATCTCAACTTGTCAGTAGTTTAGAATAAGGATTTTTTTTTGTATTTAAGCACCAGTCTTAGCCTCTAAGAGGTTAGTGTTTTAAAAATAACCCTAAATAGGCCACCCTGTATGAAAAGGTTACTGAAACATTTACCGTCTTGCCATTTAGATATCAGCCCCCGAAAGTACTTAACCAAACTCGAATCAAAGGCAATTCGCTCAAAGATGTTTCGCCCCAAAGATTTATTTCTGCCATTACATTTTACATCAATATTCAGATAAAGAGAAAGAGTCGGCCATCTAAACATCTGCTCGCTTCCATCCCGTTTTGGACGAATCTTGAAAGGGCTCATTTTTTATTTGACCCTCATTTGACCCCAGTTTTCATGCTCGGGGTCACGCTCATATTTCAAGAGTACGTGAACTGACCGCAAAATGACTGGCCATTTCTATTGTCTTCTGATGACTATCTATACATTATTTGTGATTGCATTACATCACTCTCAGGAGTTGTAATGTGAACTAAAATTAACGCATTTTTGGACTGTAGGTATTCCAGACAAGTTTTATTGTCATCGCGGCCATAGTGCATCATCCGCTAAAGCGTTAATAGAAACGCGCATGTTTGTGCGTGCACTTAGGAAGTACACTAGTTAAGTATACTACTCCCGTTATAATGTCATATTTTGATAAATAATAATAAATTGTTCCAACAATCTAATTATCTAGTCCCAAACTAATCATATTTTGTTTTATGGTGACTAGATAACGGGTAGACATGCTTATTATATTATTCCTTAATTATACTGTTTTAAAAAATATTGTTATATTTGAGCTGTTTGTTTTCCTTTGAAAATAAAATAAAATAAATAAAATATGACATCCATGACTAAGGTACAAATATTCGAGCTCATCACACAAACACTTGCCCCTTGCGGGATTCAAACCCGCAAATAGTCTTGAGCACAAACCACTACACCAGACGGTCGTTAAATTTTATAAGCTAATTTTGCCCTTGCAGAAGTTGCAGAGGTGCTTGTAGCTCAGTGGCGGCAGCTCTTTGGTAGTGATTACCAAAGCTAAGCGACATTTGCCGCGGTTTTGGTTGGGTGGGTGACCATTCCAACGATTATAAGTGACATTTATCACAAGCATCTCCGTGCTTCGGAAGGCACGTTAAAAGTTGGTCTCGGCTAAAATCGCTTGATAAGTATTACTCATGAAGCCTAGTCAAAGTCCTAATCGTCATGTCAGCCTATTGGAGTCTACTGCTGGACTGCAAGCAGCACTGGAGCACGACAGAGCACGATCTCCTGCTTTGTTCATCTAGCCACTGCAAGCCAAATCAAATACAAAAATTTTACTATGGGGCGAAAAAACGTTACCTTCCATATAATCGTAGCTGATCGGTCATTTAGAACGGGAAGAAAATATTTTAGGTTTAGACGCTTGCTCCATAGTAAAAGTTGTGAGAGATTGCGTAGATAAAAAGTAAAGTATAATGAGGCTACAGAGCCACATCTCTAATAAATAGTTACTGCAAAAATCCGTCCATTTCTCTCACGTCCGACTTTTGGTAAATAGTCTCTCATTCGATGTACGTGACTTGGTAGCCTTCGACAGTGCACCATTTCTTTCACTCCTACTGAACAATACTCAAGACGGTAAAAGAGAAAGAATATTGCGAAGGATTTCACTATTCAAGAATTGCCTTTGTAAAACTAGTCATTTTGAGTATTGGATAGTTAATCGACAGTGCTGATTGCTGTGTTGTGAATTGGAAAAACTGGTCAAGTGCAAGTTGGACGCACTCACAAAAGGTTTTGTGGTATTTTCTTTTAAATAACTTTGCATCTTTAGCACACACTTGACAGGTTTTTATTGCTTATTTATTACATTGTTCTTCTTTTTCTTTGTCAAATCCATATGATTGAGGGTCGTGATGATTATCCAGCGCTATCCTATCCGTACTGCGCTTTGTTAGGTGTTTAGACACTTGGATGTTGATTTTAGTAAAATCTTTCTTCATATAATGTAGAAAAAATGCTTTTCTATGGGTTTGGTTGTTGTGGTACCGTCGTTGCTTCTTATTTCTTTAACACAAGTACTTTGGCTAAATATCATAGGATCAGAGCAATGTATGTGATGTTGTCCAATACTTGCCTTCCACGTGCTCGACGACCAGAAGTTTTTCAAAGTTGTCTGGTCCCGTCTGGCTACTTGTCTAAAATATTTATGGACACACTGCATGCAGATAGAAGATAGGTCACGCATCCTAATGCCATCATTGGCCAAAATGGATGCATTTGTTCGACGCGTTGTCCAGGTTATTCCCAACATCGTTCGCCAGCACCACATCTTAAGAGCGTCAATCCTTGCTCCTCTGCATAAACTCAGTAATCGGCTTCATAGTTATGTATTTGTATGATTTAATAAGTTTTTTTTACATTACGTCACACCGCCTCATAGATTTTAATGGCCGACTGGCATATTATGCCACATGGCGTTAAGTCTACATTTTGAATGCTGCTGTATATATAATCTGCGTAATAAAGTTTGTATAAATAAATAAATCCTAAGTTTCCTAGTTTCTAAAGCATACAAGAAGATGGAGAAGACAAACGCACGTCTTGTAATCGGTCCTCCAAATCCTCTCCAAACGCCTCACAGAAGTTTTTGCTATCCGACCACGTCTGACCATTTCCGGTTCGCAGTCCCGGTCATTGCATAAGATGTCCCAAGTAGACGAAACTAGTCCCTCTATACAGATCGCTAAGCTTGAAGGTTCTTGACATTCTGTTTGCTCTATCAACGAGCATGAGTTTGGTCTTATCGCGATTTATATGGAGCCCATACCATTATATTGTTACCACTATACGATTGGTTAAATAAGTTTGTAGCAATAATATTAGTATAAAATATAAATTAAAATACACACAAAACCTTTTTAGTAGTTGATGTCTCTGTCAAGGCTGGGAGATAAGAGTAGGTAATTTTAAAATGTCTACTAACTATTTTGCATTCTATTTACTACGATTATCAGCCCTAAAAGTTTCAAAAGACTCAAACCTGAGCAAAAGAAACATCTAAGATTTCAGATAAATTTTCTTCGTAGTTTTCAAGCGAACGTTTACGATTTTGTTTAACAAATTAAACACGATTGAATGTATCAAAATGATGCTAACACGAAACTTAGCGTCGAACAAGTTTCGCTACTTCATCAAACCGCAGAGCGTTGTCAAATGTTTGAGTTTGAGCCAACAACAGCAATTAGGACTGACTAATGTCCCCCCTCCCCCCACTCCTTAGCGCACTCACACACTCGTTAGCAATAGAAGTAAGTTAGTTGAGTTGAGAACTTACGAGCGACATCTGGTGACGATACTTTTGGATAATGATGGAAAATTGGAATGAGATTGTAATGATGTACTGTTGAGACTTAAAGTTTGTTAAGAGGTTAAAGATTCCATCATTTCTGTGCAGCATAGACTTAAGGCTTTAGTTTTTTTTTACAACTGAACATAGAACAATTCACTATTGATCTTTGAGTGTCATAAATAAGCTTAAGGTCGCACAGCGTGCTATGGAAAGGGCTATCCTCGGTGTTTCTTTGCTAGATCAAATCAGAAATGAGGAGATCTGTAAACAAACAAAGTCGCTGATATATCCCAACGGATTAGCAAGCTGAAGTAGCATTGGGCGGGGCACATAGTCCGCAGAACTGACGGCCGATGGGGCAGAAAGGTTTTGGAATGTAGGCCTCGTACCGACAAGCGCAGCGTAGGTCGTCTCCACCCACAGGGTGGAGAGACGACCTAGTACAGTTGCAGTAAGCTGCTGGATAAATGTCGCTTCCAACTGGCCAAGCTGGAAATCACTAGGGAAGGCCTATATGTTCAACAGTGGACGTCCGAAATAATAATCTAAATAAAAACATTTTTGCAAAAGAGTTGACTGCCTATAAAAACCAACCATTAAATCCAACAAGTGCAGAGAACACTAAACAGTCTGCAATGAAATAAATCTAAAATAAAATAAGAAGTGTTCGAAGTTGTCCGAAGCATAGACTTCGTCCGTGCACTTTGTCTAGTTCCAAGTCGAGGTACACTTGACCATGACCTAGTTCAGGTATAGTACCTAACCATGTGTAAATAATAGGTGAAATAAAAGTCACAATTCTGTATAAAAGTTACAATCTTACTAATTATAAATGCGAAAGAAAGAAAGATGGATGTTTGTTACTTAATCACGCCAGAACAGCTAAACGAATCTAGATTAAATTTATCACAGAGAGTATGCTATAGTCTAAAGTAGCAGATAGGCTATTTTTTATCTAGAAAAATCTAAGGTTCCCGTAGTCTAGATTTGTGTTTGTTCTTCACAGAGCAAGGGATTGACATGATTTTTTGCATAATGATAGTTTAGGGGTCAGAGAATAACAAAGGTTACTATTTTTATTCTTCTTCTCTTACTATTCTTCTTCTAACGAAGTAAAATAGAAGGTGACAAAACCTACAGTAGGTACAAAAAGCACAGCTATAAAATAAATTGTCTTGAGATTACAGATTGCGATAAATGTACCTTCAACTACTTTCAAGAAGAACCTTAAAATATGTTTGCGCATTGTAGCCACCATCCATTATAATTACATTTTTAGTTAAGCAACGTCCTTCGAGTCAGATTGTTAAGTTTCATTCTACGCCAAAAATACTGAATAGTTTTCGCTCGAAGTGTCTTAAGACAATGCGTTCGTATATGTAAGTTTTGCTTTAAAAAATTTAATGCTTACCGGTTCATCATTTTCTAAATATGGCTGATTTTATCATTTTATTAAATTAGAGAAACTAAAGCTTATCAGAGGTAGTAAGAGAAATGTATATAACAATTAGTTATTTTAAGTGAAACATTACCTTTTTTATGAAAAATAAAGTTTGTTTCAAAACTATACATGCACCACAATAATATTTAACTCCCACAACATAAGATTACCCCTCATAAACATTATTATTATTAAATTAAACTACTCACCGCTACTTATTTTAACGAAGTGTCGTGTACGAACGCGCTATTTGAGATAATTGCGATCGGCGCTGTTATCGCGAGGCGACAGCTAGAGGCAAGCGTGGTAAATATATTGTTTCACGAGTGGATTTCCAACATACATTTATACTGCTAACCAGTATGTGTGTTGTTCCTTAAATATCTACACAGAATATCGCACATCCAAGCTAGTTTTTAAAGCTATTTTTATTGTATTTTTAGCCGTGATTAAGCCTCGTTTTCGAGTGACTAGTTATGTGAACTTGAAAGAAAGAAGAACTAAACAGTATTCAGTACAGTAAAATTGTAAAAGTACACACACTATTCGATTTTTATTTCTTGGTTTTTTAGCAATGTTTATTTTCTTGTTTTTGGTTATTTTTAACTTTCTTTTATTATTTGTATCTATCTAGGATCTACAATACTAATCACTTATTAATTAAAATTTGGGCAACACTACTTTATTGTTCTAAAGGTCTTTTGACCCAAAATTCATGAAATAAATTTCTTATTCATCTCCCACAACAAATAATAAATAAATTCATCACACCAATTTTTATCTAACCCTATATTTGGCGACGAGATAACGAATACATTATACGACATCAGGTCTAAAAGCTAATTACACAACACTTGCCCATTGCGGAATCAAACCCGGGACAGTTTTTGCATTCTAGAACACAAACCACCAGACAGGACTGTAGTGAAATAGTTGTAATGTTAAAGATGCATCTTTACAAACTGGTCGATCTTTTATCTCATGAGACCGCGTTACAACAAAATTCCGTTGTCTCTTTTCCTTGAGCTGAGGTGTTTAATCCGCTGCGTGACTTATTTATCGGACATAGTAACAGTGTAACGATGCCGATGTAGTTATAAGTTAACCCCTTCTACAGTGCACACTGCACAATTAAGGCGAGGATTGATAGCAGCCACTGTGTCTTTTCAATCACTGATCGGATCGCGTTTGCGGGAAGACAATTTTTGTTTATTAAGCATATTATTATCAGTCTTTTAAAAACCCAAATTATCAAAAAAACATTTACGTTTACAGTTGAAGCTATTTTAGTCCATTAATTATTGTTTTAAACGAAATTTTAAATATAAACTGACAAACAAATTTATATCGCAAAATATGAAACGGTGTACTGAAGAATGTGTATGTATAGAATGTAAATGGTGTACAATGTTTAATAAATAGTGTTTATTTATTTGTACAAATGTCACATTTTTTCCTAATAACAAAAATGGGAGAGAGATTTTAGCATTACTAAAACTATTAGCAAATTATGCAATCGTTTCTAGCAAATTCCCGACCTAAACTTGGCCACTTTTTATCAAAGTTGTTAAGGGCAACCTTAACAAATAAATACTTATAATTCATTTGCTTTTTGTTTATAAAATATAACGATATTGTATTACTCGCATTTTCGTAGACACTCGCCTTAAGAGTTTCGAGTGCAGGCGACTGGCGCTGACCGCAGCGGTCCAACTAAATTTAATGCTGACGAGAACCTGTTAGTGTCTGTCACTCTCAACCAACTATCGCAGTATCTCATTTATTTTATTTCCTTATATACAGGGTGATTATAAAATTGATATTTCCTTGTAATACACAGCTGTTAATACACAACATATAAAATAGTGTAAAAAGTTTTTTAAGTCAATGCAATAAACTATTATTAGGGCACTAACCATCAATATACTATAGGGCAATTTAAGTCACATATGAGTATTTAGATACTATATAGTGACTTACAAAATCAGAATAACTACTTCCTTAGTAATGTAATGTAATGTAATTAATATTTTGACATTGGAACTGGTTTGCTTAATTTTTTTCTTTATTTGACATTTGCATGCTACTAAGTTAGCGAAACATGTAAGAACATTATTCTAAAATGTAACACCTTATATATACCTTGTTTCTTGTGAATAAATGAATTTGAATTGAATTTGAATTAGTATGAAGAAAAAGAAAAAAACGGTTTCGTAGTACAAGTAAACGAAAAAGTCTGATTTGTTTTAATTTTAGATTATAGCTCAGTAGCGGCTTTGGTAGTAATTATAAAATAAATATAATTATTGGACAACATCACATTCATTGCTCTGATCCTATGGTAAGTAGCCAAAGCACTTGTGTTACAGAAATCAGAAACAACGACGGTACCACAGCACCCAGACCCGAGACATACATATACAAAAGTTGTTTTGTATATGTATATAAATGTAATGTTTTGTATGCATATGTATGTATGTACGACTAATACTGAGCGGGGGACCCTTTTTGGCACATTTCTCTCTTTATTTATGTACATAATGTCATTAAGATGTGGTTTTTTTGTGCCTAATAAATAAAATTTATTATTTATTCTTATTCTTCTTATTCTTTTGCTACATTGACCGATGAGCTTTCTTATGACGCCCATAGTGAGAGGCTACGTTTCAGTTCCATATGACATTGTCGCAGCCGACTGGTTAAAATAGCTGTTTAATTGGAGACTAGTAAATTCATTGAACAACGCCATTCAACCACACGCCGTTTTATAGTAGAATCATTATGACATTTAAAACATTCAACATCACGGCTGACTTAAAAGCCGCCTTAACATTAAATTAGGTTATTTCTTTCCATTTTTTCATTCCACTGTGGCCCTGTTTTATTTACGAAATGATGGTCACAGCAAGTGTTTTTTGATCGCTGTGGGTTGTTTTGTTGTAAAAAAAAAAACCGGCCAAGTGCGAGTCGGACTCGCGCACCGAGGGTTCCGTACAAACCTGCAAGGTTTACAAAGTTCGTTCATTACGACAATCGAGTCATAACTATGGTATATGAATTTCAACTTGATAGCTCTACGCGTTCATGAGGAAAAAAGTAATAAGTTTATATTTATTAAAAAATATATATTTTGTAATGTAACTAAAAATTTAAGGTTTTCGGAATTTTTCCTTTATGTGTGCTATAAAACGTTGCTTCATGCCAAATTTCAAGATTCTAGGTCGACTGGAAGTACCCTTTAGGTTTTGATTCCCTTGCGAGTACTTGCGAGTTTCAAAATATGCAGCTTAAATTGCTGTTTCTTTTGATTGCGTTGACATAGAAGTTTGATTTTGTTACAGCTTAAAGGTATTATAGACCTGAGTATTTGGTATGAATTTCAATTTAATACCTCTACGCGTTTATGAGGAAATGGGTAGTAAGGTTAAAATTATTTAAAAAAAATATATTATGTGATGTAACTAAAAATTTATGGTTTTCGTAATTTTTCCTTAATAAGACGTTGCTTCGTACCAAATTTCAAGATTCTGAGTTCACGGGAAGCACCCTGTAGGTTTTGATTCCCTTGCAAGTGTCGAAAATTTGCGGCATAAACGGCTGTATCTTTTGATTGCGTTGGCTTAGAAGTTTGATTTTTTCACAGCTTCAAGGGACAGTAGACCTGAGTAATTGATATAAATTTCAGCTTCATACCTCCACGCGTTCCTAAGAAAAAGGGTCTTGACAGACGGACGGACGGACGGACAGACGGACAACAAAGTGATCCTATAAGGGTTCCGTTTTTTCCTTTTGAGGTACGGAACCCTAAAAATAACCTAATTAAGTTTCCAATGTTATTTTGGGACGATTTTTCAATCGCTAGATAACTTTTATCCGACGAATAAAAGTGACGCTTTGACACATTTTCTATACGAAAACTGTCAACGTACCTATCAAACTTATTCTTCAAATAAAAGTTATCTGGCTGTTGAAAAATCGGACCTAAGAAGTATAATTAATGGAGTTAACTTTCAACGTTTTAAGTTAATTCAAATTAATTGTCATTTAACCTGCCATTTAAATCTAGCTAAGTGTCGTGTAGCTGTACTGTTGAACGTTGTGTTCAGTGATTCGGCTATTTGACATTTAGGCGTGTGGTTGAATGACGTTGTTCAATTAAAGGGCTAGCCGTGCAATTAAACAGCTAAATTAACAGTTGGCTGTGACATCAACACTGCCACACACTAGTTGTAGACTTTCGTTTTTAGACAAAAATATATTAGCGTTATTTGTACAAAAACAAAATAAGCGTAGGTAAATATTTTATTTCCAAACTATAGCTATAATGTTAAAAAAAGGGTCGAAAATTTGAAATTTTACTTATCCATATAACAAATGAAAATATTAAATGTCTAATAACCTACACGTGTAATATCTTAACACAAATATAGTCCTAATTAATGTTAATCTGGCCTAAATTTCGGAGGAACACAGCCCTCTGTTATACTCATTTTCGAGAATTTCCTCCCGCGAGGTACGAGTACCTACTGTGCTAACTGTGTAGGATTAAATTATAATGAAGGGATAAATGCGAAAGGGTATCTGTCTATCAAAGTAGCTGGGATCTTAGTAACTGATATTTTAGATTCCACTTTTGTTATCTAGTTTTTCTATGCTTAAAGGTTGCAATGATGATGGTCTTTTATCGTCTATACAATGCAATATGTGCATATGACCCTTGGCATCCGCTTCATGGCCTCCAATTACCCGAAGCTAGACTGAAGAGCCAGAAAGGTTTCCTTAGGCTGACCGATGCCATCACCACCCATCCAACAGATGCTCGAAAACAACTCTGTTTCTTTAAAGATCCTTCACTTTTCAATTTTAAATATCGCCGTCTGAACACCTATTTTCTGGGCACGAATAGCCTTGGCCAGCCTGGAAAGCGCTAAACCGACGGAGGTTAGTCGTTATTAACAAAATTTGGTAAAGTGGGATATGAGAAGACAGCGGTAGAGTGAATGTGACTGTGGTGCGGACCTACAAACTATGGCTCTCATCTATTCTCCTGCCATGCCCTTTGTGTTCTTACACCTGCACGAGGGATGACCTAAAAGAGCAACATTAAATTCTGTAGACGTTGCCAAGTTTTGGTCGAAGTCCATCTAGAGTCGCCATTGACACGTTACTCAATAATACTCAATAATACTCATTTATTTTGTACATAGGCCCTCTTCCGGGCACTAATACACGTCCCAAACGAATAGCTTAGTCCTACCACCGCTTCGGGACTACATATTGGCTGGTGATGAGAAGAAACGGCGCAACAAACTCAGTCACCTTTGTCAGCCTTATTTTACATGAAATACAGTTTACAAGACATGTAGTAAGTGTGAGCCAAGCAGGTTAAGTCCATGCACTCTTGTCGTTTAAATAATTGTCTATTTTATAATATCCTTTTTTCATAAGGATTTTTTTAATGTGAATTTTGAATTCATTTACAGGAAATTAAACAAGAGTACGTGGTACTTTATTGAAAAATTTAATACATTTCCCCAAGAATGAATCACCAACTTTGTGTAGTCTGAAGCTCGGAACGGTAAGATTATTTTTATTTCGAGTATTATATTGATGAAAATCACTTTTTAGGCTAAACAAACTAAGATTTTTTCGGACGTACATAATATTTTCAAAAATGTATTGAGAGGCTACTGTTAATATATTAATATCTTTAAAAATCTCCCTCAGTGAGTCACGAGGTCCAAGACAGTATATAGGGCGTACGGCTCTTTTCTGCAACACAAAGATTGATTCAATGTCAGCAGCAGAACCCCATAACAGTAAACCATAAGACAACAAACTATGAAAATAACTAAAGTATACTAGTCTTGCCGTTTCGACATCAGTTAAAAGCCTTATTTTCCTCACAGCATAAGCCGCTGAACTGAGCCTTCCTGACGAGGCAATTATATGGGGACCCCATTGCAGACGGGAGTCTAATGTGATTCCCAAAAAAAGTGGTAGAATAGTGTAGATGAGCGGTAGTCCGATTTGGTAGTTCCATAGTCAAAAATTCTAATCTTAACGGCCGTCTTGATCTAATGGTTCACTATAGCTATAGCACTTAGCATAGCCAGTGGTTGCGGGTTTGAATCACAACCACAAGGAGCAAAAGCTGTTATCCAGTTGCCATAGTTAGGGACATGTTAATAATAATAATATATTTAAATTTAATTAAATTGATAGTTATGTCATGTAATGTAATGTTATTTTAATATGGGTTATTTGCCTGAAATAAATGTTATTTAATTTAATTTAATTTAATTTAATAGTACAGACAACAGCACGTCAACCTACCACAAAAAGTAAAATTTTCTCAATTGATATTGATCTCTGTATGTCGGACTTAGAGTTGAAAATTGGTTTAGACCTTTACAATTTTCGGTAGGTTGACCTGCCGTCTGTACAATACTTTGTTGAGTTAAAACTTCGAAGTGAGTGACTGTTTGAAGATTAAATTATATTTCGTTATTTAGGTCACAAATTGATTACATTTCTGACCTCCTCGCTTTCACTGGTTCGTGCGATAAATAAAAAGGTAATTAAATAAAAAACGTCATACTTCACTCCGGCATCGTAGACGAGTTGCTTTAAAGGGAACAGATAAACTGCGACCTAGATAACTAGCTCTAACTATGTAGCTCTGTAGATGTTCCACAAAATTTTAAGTTACTTTAACCATGTTACTTATTTATTTCTTTCCTAAAAATTTTTTATTATTGGTTAGTTAGTAGCCAAAAATTTAACAAATATTATATTGTTAACTATGTTCCGCAAAACCTAGTCGGCACTTGAATGTGTTCCCAACTATAACGCGGCACCGCCCATAGAATTCCACACAAGTTTTAATGAAAAGGTTAATCAACATTGGTTATGTTTTCGTCTAGACGCGTAGAATTAATGATTATAGTTAGGAACTAACTCTTAAGGGATGTATTGTGTGTTATAATTGTATTAACATGTCGATGTTAATGAAGTTACCTAAATATCTACAGCTCACACAAATGGCGGTTCTAAGTACACCGAAAGACCGTTGGTTTTCGATCTGTGAATGGAAATCAAAAATGGAAACGACAAAATGTGAAGCGACAACTTTTAACGTCATTACAACGTTGCAACGAGAGCCTAACTTCTTAAAACAGTATTTATTTTGTTTTTTCTAAAGAGTTAGATGTAAAATCAAAACTGCTTATGTATTATTTAGAGTCCATGGTTAGGCACCATTTTGTCGTTTTTATTTTTCATTACTTTCGGTTTATAACACACTATTTACAGGACGTTTTAAACGGATCTATTTTAATTTCGTTGTGTAGTTTAAAGACACACGCAGTATTCCGATAACAATCATCTATCTCATATCCGCTAGTAAAAGTTTGCCTGTAAGATCCTTTTTTTATGCCAATTTAATGTTTCTAGGTCAACGTATTTAAATAATAATGGTAACTTTTTGACATTACTCTGTCACATTGTTATAATGATTACTCAAATCCTAAACTTATGTTTGTTAGCTATAAATTCCTTTACCAAAGCAAAAAAACAATGTTCTATTGAGGAAAAACTACGCTCTGCTCCATCTATAAAACGATGGTGTTCGCTAATTGGGTCGGTTACTCTACTGGTCAGTGATCGGGATGATTGCTAAGCCGGTTATCGGTTTTATGTCTTACCGAAATACATGGGGCACACTAAAAGTTTTGCACTTCTAGCTAATCGGAACTATTTGAATTTCGAATGTTATATTTTTTTAAACGTTGCAAACTTTCTAGTAATAAAAAAAAACAATTAGCGGGAAATTATTTGTCAATTGCTTTTTATCACACATTAAAGTTACGTAAGTTACGTAAAATACGTACGCAACGAAAATGGAATTAAGTCAAAAAGATTTTAGAGCGATGATTTTTGATGATTTTAAAAGTTCTCTCTCTCCGCAAGACTGTGCCGCTCGTCTTCAAAATGCTTTTGGGGGAGAAGCACCTTGTTTGAGCACCGTGAGGCGATGGTTTGCTGAATTTGAGAGAGGTCGAGTTTCTTTACATGACGAATTTCGTGAAGGGCGGCCTTCAACTGCCGTTAACGAAAATAATGTGGCTACTGTTAAGCGGCTAATTGAAGAAAACCCGCGGATTATAATCTCATTGGGATTGGTATGAGCCAAATTCAGAAATTTTACATGAAGAATTGAAAGATCGGAAACTTTGCTGTCGTTGGATGAACTGACAGCGGAGCAGAAGCGGGCTCGCGTGGAATGGTGCTCACAGATGCTACTGAAGTACGACCACGGACATTCTAATGCTGTACGACATTGTCACAGGAGACGAAACGTGGATTTATTGTTTTGAACCCGAAAAAAAACAGCAATCTTGTAAATGGGTGTTTGAAAATGAGAACAGGCCAACAGAAGTGAGGCAGGCGAGAAACGTTGGTAAAAAAAAAGATCGCGTTTGGTTCTCAGCTACGGGTCCCATCTGTACAATTCCATTTGAAGATCAAAAGAGTGTTAATGCCGAGTGTTCTACCATTTGTTTACCCAGGGTGTTAGAAAAAGTTCGCGAATGACGACCCAAAAGCCGCGTTCTCCTACATCATGACAACGCTTCTTCACACACGGCCAACAAAACAAAGTCATTTTTAGCTTTCGAAAAAGTACAACTCGTCACCCATTCTGCGCATAGCTCCGACCTAGCACCCTGTGATTTCTGTATTTCCCCAAAATCAAAGATTTGATGGGAGGTTTTACTTTTACCAACTCCGAAGAGGCAGTGATAGCGTTCAATCAGCACGTAGAAAACATGCCTTCAGATCTGTGGTCCTCCTGTTGTAAAAAAATGGTTCGATCGCATTATAAAATGTTTAAAATGTAAAGAAGAGTATTTTGAAAAGCAAATTATTTTGGTTATAACATGTTGTTTTTTTAAGAACGCAAAACTTATAGTATGACCTACGTATGTACGTTTCTTGTTACATTTGCAGTCTTCCCGTCCTTTGTTGATCACGTATACATCAAAGAGAACTTTCTTTTTTAAATATCTATAATTAATTTGTATCCAAATATATCAAAAAATCTGGTTTAAATTTTTTAGGGTTCTGTAGTCAGAACGGGACTCTTTAAGTTTTACCATGTCCGTCCGTCTGACTGTTTGTTTGTCCACGACAAGGTTAGAGACTCTTAGTACTAGAAAGCTGTAATTTCGCAAGGGTGTATTTATTTATTTATTTTAGGAAGACCAAGGTTTACAATTTTTCAATAAGTAGGTATACAAAAATAACACAAAAAAAACACTCACAGGTCCACACAGATAGAAATTGAGTAATTTAAAAGAGAAGGAATTATACAATTTGGAGTACCACATTAAGCAGCACATATACCAGCCAATAGCAGAATAGGCTACTATTATTATTGTCTACTTCGCTAACCTAAACATACAAATTAGTATTTATTTAGATAGAGGATTTAAAAAAACGTGTACATATTAATCACACCAACAAAGTGGTAGAATAATCTAGAAATCTTTTTTTTTTTAGGTAAAAAAAAAAAAAAAAAAGGTTTTTTTAGGTAAAGTGGGGATTCATTTTTATAGACTATCGCATAGGATGGGGTCTCGTTGAATAGGTCGCTTAAAAATATTGTGGGTTTGTAGTAGGTATTAAGCTTTAAGGTGCAATATTTTTAGATTCAAGAGAGACCCCTCTGCCAGCTACTTTAAGAAATGTAAAAAAAATCACGACAGTAGTAAATAACGAATTTTAAGGAAAACTATCACAGCTAGGTAGACTTTACAAGTTACAAAGTTATCTTGTAAATTACACTTGGAGAAGAAAATTACTTAGATGATGCTGTAGGCTAATTTCCTGGGTCAAAAAAAATAATTCTATTTAGTTCGTCAGTTAGATTATCAAACAATATTGGACCCATATTTTGTCTTTTGTCAATCGAAGATAAAATGCATCAAAGTTTGGGAGTGACGTCACGCCTTGCTAAAAAGTGTCGCAAGGCGTGACGTTTCGCGGAACTTTAATGGGCTATATCTTCATCATTTTTGTTTGATTAAGAAAATATTTACATAATAATAATTACCAACATAATTATTATAATTTAGAAGCATGTGACATTAAACCTATTTAAATATCGATTAATTGAAATGCTAAAATATTGTTTATTAATTGTAAATGGAATGCTGATATTGTTAAGATTAACTTCATCAAAAAATTTGAGATCACGAATGCCTCATGGAGGTTATAATGCCTCATGGCATTAAGTCCACCTTTTGAATGATTGTTTTAATCTGTACAATAAAGTCTAAATAAATAAATAAATAAAT
Organism: Anania hortulata; assembly: GCA_963576865.1. NCBI lineage: Eukaryota > Metazoa > Arthropoda > Insecta > Lepidoptera > Crambidae > Anania > Anania hortulata. The sequence continues at coordinate 1,337,749 of OY756389.1, read as the reverse complement.
AATGTAACTATTTTATTGCCATCTATTTATGCCTATTAACTGTACTGCTATTGGTTTACATTATAAAGTAAAGTGAAATAATTAATATGAATATTAAAACTAAGTATTGCAGTCTGCAACTGATTCTGCATATAGGTTTTCTGTAAGTTTTTAAAATTAACAAATGTATTTATAAGAACATTACTTTTACAAGTTTCTATAATTTGACGTGATACAATACGTGATCGTGTGGTTGCTAATAATCAATTAAAATAAACAATTAAATGGATTTAGCTGACACACAAAGATGTCTTTAAAGAACACTACCGAAAAATTAAAATGATTATAGTCCTTTTAAAAATTCCTGCATGTCTAAAATCTATAGCCTTTTATTTGAAGTGTACAAGAAAAAAGTAATGCAAAGCCATGAGCCTGTTCACACCTTACCGTACAAACACAAACGTCTAAATTAATAAGGCACCTTTTGACATCTGCCAACGTCTTTTTAGACGTCAAAAGGTTTATTTTTGCTCACCATTTAACTGTTTTGCCTTTAATTCTTCATCTATTATTATCTATTAATACTATCGACATCTATGTAGTACAGCACTACGCTAAACTATCGCAAAACAATGGCCAACGAGCCAACTCCGGCCGGGTCGCGTATAAATTAGCTACATCTCAATAGGTGTGGTTATTAAATTACAATGTCGGGACCCAGTTTTACTCTTGGCAATATTTTACAAAACTGAAGTAATAAAATAAGTAGGGGTTTAAATATTACGAATTCCTGTTTGATAATCCTTGGGAACAATGCCTGATAGAGTTTAGGTTTTATATACAGGGTTATTTTAAAAACAACAACCCCCTAGAGGGTGATTGTGGTGCTCAAATTCAATTACTTTTTCTACGGGACAAATATTGAAATCGCAAAAAAAAACACTTCCCCATATTAAGCCGCCTACCAGCGGACATCAGTTTGTATGACGCTGTAAATTTTTTTTAGATTACTAAGTTGGTCCCATATAAAAAGTTGTTGTATTTCAGCACCAGAATTAGGTTGTCGATGTTTTATAAATAACACTGTATATTGAGAGGATTGGTGCTTGGATGACTTGTGTAATTATTGTATGGTAATTATTATCTCGTATAGTCATATTGGCCGGGCTGGGCTATTTTAATCTGATTCCGAACTATCGATAATTTGGCTATCGATGGTTGCCCTTGAAATTCAGTTACATTATTACATTTTAACGATTGCTTATATAAACCAAATACGATTGATTAGTAGTAGTACAATGATAAAACTTTTGATAAAAAATTGTTATATTTTTAGTTCATTAATATACAAATCCAATCTGCTGTTTTGTAATTTTGTATTAAGTTTGAACTTGCAATCTAAATGAATCTAATAATAATAATTATATGAATGTAATATAATGATGACATGTAAATGTAATTATTAATTTAATTTGTTTAAATAATTTTAATTCGCGAATGCCTTATGAAGGTTGTAATGTTACAATTGACCATCTATAATGTACATTATGAAGTGATTAAATGAATATGAATATGAATATGAAAGTCAGGACAAAATTGGTTCACCTTGATGTTATAAAATATGAGGTTACAAGGTTATTCTTGAGTTAAGGGACACCCTGTATACTACGGTCGGTAATTTTTCACTTCTTACGGTGGCGGAATCGTCACCGAGTGGTGTCGCACTCATGCGGTTTTTCTTAGTCGACATTACTTATGTAAAAATGTTGTGCATACAAATTATATTAAGTAGGTGCATACCTGCAGAGGCATTTATCTTTTATAATTTGTTTTTTTTTACTAATTGTTTATGTACCTAAAATTATATGTTGATCGTGTACCTTCTTCAATAAATAAATAATAGGTCTCCTCCAATGACTTCCAGATTGACACAAATTACTGAATAATATTAATAATTTACATGATATTATTCTGTATTTTCAACAAGCACTCTTAAAGCTTAACAATATTCAAACAAAGTCTGGAATCAAAAAAATGCGTTTACACACACACCTACAATATTTTTAAACGACCTATTCAACGACAACCAACACCATGAGGCAGACGAGAAACAACAATACATCATCGTTGTGTGTTTTTTAAAGATTTTATTCTACCATTTTGTCGATGTGATTAAATGATGTTGCTCTTGCAAAATTACGGTATTCTAATACAATTCACCAGTAGAGTTGAGTTAACGTTAACCAGTCCTGATTGCAAACAATTTAAAGTTATTTTATGGTTAAAACATTGCCAGCCCATTCCAACGTTGAAAGTTCTTGATGGGGCGAGATTTAAAAACACTTAGACAGAACGTAGCATTGTTTAGTCAAAGCAAAATGTATTTTCCCTTTGTCTCAGATGTAGCGCCGCGATTATACTGATAAATGCCGCAATTATCTAGGAAAACGTCCCGGAGAAATGCTAAGATCACTCTGTGCGATAAGTTAATAAAAAACATGAGTTTAGTTTTCTTTTGACCTTTTGACACCGCAGACGAGATTAGGTGACCATTTATCGCATATATGCCATACTAGCTGTTGCCCGCGACTTGGTTTGCGTGGTCTTCGACATCTAACTATAACAAGTGCCATCTATATCAAAATCAAAATCACTTATTTTTGCAAATAGGCGCCATTAAAAGCATTTTTACACGTTCCAATATTTTTTTTGCCCTACCACTGCTTCGGGACAATTTGTGGGCTAGGCTAATCATTTTGATAAAAAATATATATTTATTTATTCCTAAGGTCGCAAAATAAGCGCTGGAATATTAGGTTTCGTACTGAAAACGTGAAATACCTCTTAAACAGCTCTTATTTCACATCAAACGATGCTTTTTTTTGCTTCCATCCAAAACCATCTTGCTGTCGTTACGCAGCATTACTGTATTTGCATAATAGACACGTCGTAGGTATAGGTACCTACTCTACCTACAATGTGCCTCCCAAGTAAGTGTTCAATAGTTTTCACAAATACGCCTTTTGTTTATCCTATCGGGTTTTACCTTCGCAAACACATTTCTATCTCTTAGATGGAGAGGGACAGTCTTGCGTGTAAAACCGGAGTAAGAAAGAGACAGCGTTCAGGACATGTTGAAGTACGTAAATGGTTGTACAAGATCGTTCGTTTTACTTTGAAAAGACTTGTAACGTTTGCAGAATATTGTATACTTTTAAGAAAAAAAAAATAGAAGAGACTAGTTCTAAAGTGGCAAGCGTGCCGTGTGGGGACGGCCGTAAAGAATACACTTTCCTACCGCCAACAGGAGGCGTGTCGTAAGAGGCAACTAATTCTTGTAGCACGAGACGGGTAGTAGCGTCTTCGTGTGAAATCTTACAGAAAACTGCGCTCGCCAACCCGCCTGCAAAGCGTGGCGAGTATTTGCATTCCCCCCCGATGATAAGTCATTGGAGGAGGCCTTTGTTCAGCAGTGGACGTCCTATGGCTGAAATAACGAATTCCAAAGTTGATTTGTTTTGATATTAAATAGAATTATGTGCGAATACTTAAGTATTTAATTATTATGACTTATTATAATATTTTAAATAAATACTAGCTTTTGCCCGCGATTTTGTCTATGTTGACCTTACCCGGGTAAAAAGTATCCTTTAAGTTAATCCAGGCCATAGTCTATCAGTAAGTATGCCAAATTTCATTAAAATTTATTTAGTAGTTTTTGCGTGAAAGAGAAAGAGTTACAAATATCAAATCAAATCAAATCAAATATTTATTTGCAAGAATACAGTTTTACATTAAGGTCTTATAATTAGTTGGTAAGTCATTAGTATTCTGCCTGCAAGCAGACGCGCAAATATTAAATTATGTTGTTAGTAGCTTATGTATTTTTTTTTAAATAATTAGACAATCATATTTATAAAATGAAAATTTTTGCAAAAGTCAATAAATTCTTTAACATTATAGAAGCAGTTACACAAGAGCCAGTCACTTAATTTGTTTTTAAACTTTATACCTTCAAGCAATTTTAAGTTATTAGGTAGGTTATAAATATAAATGTACATGTTGAACACATTTTTCTTGTACATATATTTGCGGCTGGGGGGTTGATACAACAAGCTTTTAAATTTAGCTCTTTTTTGCTTTGCGTAGACATCACAGTATTTCCTGAAGTAGTTTGTATTGTTTTTTACAAATAGACACAATTCTCTCCAGTAGATGCAAGGCAGAGGAAGAATTTTACATGCTCTAAAAAGAGGCCTGCACGAATCAAGGAACCACGCCTTATTAATAGCCCTTACACAACGCTTCTGTACATCCATACATCCATACTCACTTTTAAATAAATTTAAAATCTCGTTGCAGAAGTGGCTTGTCGAGCAATCATTTTATTTTCTTAAAGAATTTATGAATTACAAGGAGAGTCAGCAATCAGTAACGCAATATATCATACATTTGAGCAAGCTATTCTGTATTTCCTAGATTTTGAATTAATTGCTTTAGGTAGGTACCCAGTGAAACAATTAATGATTGTATTTGTATTTGGATAATATTCATCATTATAAATCTTCTGTACACCCTGTTCAAAAGCAAATAAACATTATTATTTCTTATTTCAAACTTTCGCTTTAGTAGGTTTTAACTATTCAGGTTGTTATCATCAATTCATATATGCAAAATTAGAGTGTTGCCAATAGTTAGCAAAAAACACACAACGGGTTGCTCTCTGGGAGTGCCATTAAAAGTGAAAACTTGAACATTAACGTTAAAAACGCTAGTAAAACGTTTTTTTTCTTTTTTTCATCCTCTTCGCCAGCTGGGTTAGAACTTGCGGCCTGCGGAACATAGTCTGGTATTCACACCGCTAGGCCAACGAAAGTCTTCGAAAGCTTGACGCTTGCGGTAACGTAAGCGGCAAACGACACACTCCGTCTTACGAATTTTCGATCACGTGTCCTGACGCGAGTTTTCCATTTATTACCCATCCCAAAAAGTGCACAAAGCCGCTAAAGAAGTTTTCACTTCAAAAATTATGAATAAATAAACGCCCCTAAATCAGAATAAATAAATAAATAAATTACCATTCTTGTGTAACAAGGTATCAAAAATTTATATGTTTTTCTTATGCCAAAAGGGGTTGTATATCAGCACCTGATCATGTGGCTTCAAGCAGTGACCTATTTTACCTAAAAATAAAATCATAAAGTATTTCATTGCCACGACCATGTTTATATGCCAACCGTACCTCGGTCTTACGCGTCACGAACGTGTTATCTATATAGTTTTGCATCTTAGCACATACTCGTATGTGCCGTTATCCTGAATGCTCACAATTGTACACTGCTAAGGGCCACCTTGTTATCGGAGAAGTGATCTGATTTAATGTTGTAGGTATAATAATATAACTAGCTGTACCAGTAGCTTTGTCTGCGTTGTATACGGGTATTAAATAATATTGTTGTCTGAGCATGTCAAAGACTGATATTTATATACTCAGTTTTATTTTCTTTTGGACTATTGTACTTCTATAATAATTATCATAGTCAAATTTGCATGTAGTTAGATTTCCGCTAATTTGTTATGCAGAACCCATTCACTGGAAGCAATACCAAAATTATTAAAAAACTCCTTTAACCCGTTAACATCCAAACGGTAACCGTAACATCTCATGAGACCGCATAATAATATTTAGAATATGTATTGTGTCTCGTCTACGTACAAAGTCAAAGTCAAAGTCAAAAATCATTTATTCAGTTAACGGCAGAAAACTGCCACTTATGAACGTCAATAATAACATTATTGGCCCATATGGGGCAGAACATGTCTCCTTATTTTTAGGGCCCTACTAGCGCTTCGAGACAAGACACAGACAATCTGGCAAGTGCTGAGAAGAAACGCCGGAACAAACTCAGTCACCACTAGCTGCCACAAAAAAAGGAAAAGAAAATAATGTAGACCTGTGCGAGCAGGGCAGTATTTAATTCCAGACATTTTTGTCATTTAAATAGTCATTAACAGTATAATAACCCTTTTTCATCAAAATAATCATAACATGCGATTTAAACTCAAACATGGGAAGTTCAACAATAGACTGTGGTAATTTGTTAAAAAAGCGAATACATTTCCCCATGAACGAATTACTCACTTTATGCAGTCTGAAATTTGAAACAGCAAGTTTATCTTTATTCCGGGTATTAAAATTATGTTTGTCACTTTTCTTAGGGAAAAGATGCAGGTTTTTGCGAATGTACATAATATTTTCATAAATGAATTGAGAGGCCACTGTAAGTATATTAATTTCCTTAAACAGTTCTTTTAATGAGTCTCGTGGTCGAAGGTTGTAAATTGCCCGTACAGCTCTCTTTTGTAGTACAAAGATAGATTCAATATCGGCTGCTGAGCCCCATAACAATATTTCGTATGACATTATACTATGAAAGTAGCTAAAATACACTAATCTTGCCGTTCCAACATCAGTCAATTGTCTTATCTTTCCCACAGCATAAGCAGCTGAACTAAGTCTTCCTGACAGAGTCTCAATATGAGCACCCCATTGCAGACGGGAATCTAAAGTTATTCCCAAAAAGGTAGTGGAATTACTAGTATCCAGTCGTTCATCTTTTACAATGATATTTGTTGAGACGTGCCTTACATTTGGCATTGTAAATTTTATGCATTTCGTTTTGCTTGCATTGAGCAAAAGATTGTTGGTACTAAACCAATGCAGAACCCGCGAGAGTGCATTATTTACATCGTCAAAAGATTCTTGACCTCTTTTAATTTTAAAGATCAGTGATGTATCATCTGCAAATAATACCACCTCACATAGGTCGGTTGCAAAGTAAGGAAGGTCATTTATATAAATTAGAAATAGCAGGGGTCCTAATATTGATCCCTGCGGTACACCCATGGTAAGAGGTGACCCTGAAGATTCAGTTCCATTTATACATTCTTTTTGAGTTCTGCCTGTGAGATAAGAGTTTAATAAATCTAAGGACTCTTTTGAAACCCCATAATGTCTCAATTTTTTTAGTAAAGTTTGATGATCTACACAATCAAAGGCCTTAGAAAGATCACAGAAGATACCTAAAGTATCTTGCTTACTCTCCCATGCATCGAATACATGTTTTAGGAGTGCAACTCCAGCATCGGTAGTATTTCTACCTTTTGTGAAACCGTATTGTTTATCATGTAGTAACTTGTTTAGGACAAAGTGAGATAAAAGTTGATTAAACAATATTTTTTCAAAAATTTTACTAATTACGGATAAGATAGATATTGGTCGAAAATTGGAGAGATCAGTTTTCTTACCCGATTTAAATAAAGGAATAATTTTGCTAAATTTCATTAAAGTTGGGAATTCTCCATCATCAATACATTTGTTAAATATAATTGTAAGGTGAGGGGCTATTGCATTTATTATTGTATTAATGATATTGACAGAGATTCCCCATAGATCCTTAGTTTTTTTCATATTTAATTCCTTAAATGTTTTTAGTATTTCCTCAGCGTATGCTTGATAATCATTTTCGGATCTAAGACATTTTAAAATAAATAAAATTCTGCTGCTATAAAATAGACAACTGACTTCTTACTTCATTCACGCCATCGGTAGTGTTTTACTATTTTTTCATCGCATTAGATAAAAATAATTTAGTTGGCCGATGCTTTGGCGATCCGCCATCATCAAGGAGTGCTGAAGGTGGCGTCAAAGACTGTTGGTTGGTGGAATCTTCTGCTTCATAATTTGAGTTTAGCCAGACTTTAGCGTAGAAGTTCCAACAGTCTACTTTCTTCATTCTACGATTAAGATCTCCGCCTGGATCGGGCTAGTTTTAAGTCCATCCAATAGGCTAGTTTTCTGGGTCAAAAAAAGATTATTCTATTTAGTCCCTCAGTTGGATTAACAGAAAATATTGGAACCATATTTTGTCTTTTTGTCAATCAAATAAACAATGAGGAAGATAAAGCACATCAAAGTGTGCACGTAACGTCACGCCTTGCTAAAAAGTGTCGCAAGGCGTGACGTTACGCGGAACTTTAACGTTCTATATCTACATAATTTTTTGTTTGATTGAGAAAAGAAAAAATACGTGTCCAATATTTTCTGTTAATCCAACTGACGGACTAATTAGATTTTTTAGGAAACTAGCCCATTGTTCTCTCTAAAGTGCTTTGTCTCGTTCCTAGGGTACGGTGATCCTAGATGAGGCCAGTCTGTTTCATCACCAGTCATTACATTTGGAGCGATTGCCATTAGACCTCGTAACCCGTCGACAGGGACACCGGCCCCCTAGCATGACCACCATAACACGACAGGATGATATGATATACCTACCGATTTATCGACACCAATGGTTTTTTTTACACAGGTTTTTTTTGTTTTTTTAAAATAAAATGAATACATTTTTCCCGCCGCCAACAGGAGGCGTGTCGTGAGAGGTGACTAATTCCTGTAGCACAAGACGGGCAGCAGCGTCTGCGTGCGAAATCTTATAATAACTGCGCTCGCCAACCCGCCTGCCAAGAGTGGCAAGTATTGGCAATCCCCCCAATGAAAGTCATTGAGGGAGGCCTATGTTCAGCAGTGGACATCCTATGGCTGAGATGGATGGTCTTTTTTATTTTTTTTATTAGGTTCTCCAACAGTTACAACACTATACATTAAAAGAAAATACAAGTTCCAACATGTTCTTGACTAAGTGCATAACTAATTATAGGGGAAACATCATGCTTCTTATTATAATTACTTATCTGCTACAAAATAGAAAAAACATAAGAACTATTGAGGTGTTTTTTTTCCACTTACTTGGCATACACTTATGCGTCAGCCAGGGCAATGGAGCAAAAGGTTGAGAAACTTTAAGGAAATAAAAAATATGGAACGAAGCGGAACCGACTTCAAAACTACTAAACAGCTAAAATAATATTTACTCAAACATACTTAACTGTTATTTTTGAAGTCGGTACAAATAAAACCTTCAAACACTTTTTGAATGTTTTTGAAGTCGGTAATTTTTTAAATAAAATTTACTGTTTTGATATCTCATGTAAGAGTCAGTTTCTTTGATATTGCTATCAGACTTAAAATACCCTGTATTCTTTTGTGTGAATAGATGTTTCTTCTATAAAGACCTTTATCGGCTTTTAATAAAAAACTTAAATTATTTTCATGTGCTAAAGGGCAATTAATATGCTTTATTACACATTATAATTCAACTACAGCGATGATCTATCAGATTTGAATATCTGCACATAACCTAAACAGAACAGAAATGTTTAAAGTAAATAAAATTAAATACCATTTTTTTATTACTATAAAACATACTTTTAATTTATGTTGCTGTTGCCCGCGACTTCGTTCGCGTGGACTTTAGTTTATTAATAAAGGATTTTTTGCGCAAATTTCTTAATTTTTACTATCGAACCGTCTCCTGACAATAATTAACATAATAAAAAAAGAATTAGCGAAATCGTTCCATCCGTTTACGTGTGATGCGATGACCAAGGAAACTACAAAATTAATATTAATTTAAATAGATTCTATTCGCATTATCAAATCAAATCAAATAATCCTAATCATCTAGGTCCTGACTTTATCATTTTAGATTTATTTAGCTAGTACATTAAAAGCAAAGTAAGCCTATACGTCCCACTGCAGGGAACAGGGCTCACGTGGGTACAGGCTGCCGCTGGGACGACGAAGTGTATGCAAATAGTGATTCTTCGTCGTGCCGCTAATAGTGACATGGTTGAACACGCGGAGGTTTTAGTGGGTATACTTTACAGACGGCGGTGATAACCTGCTGTTTTTTAAATTATCCCTAACTGGGAATTGAAACCCTTCGTGATAAAGTCGAATCATCATCATCATCATCATCATCATAATTGCCTATTGCAGTCCACTGCCGGACGTAAGCCTCCCCCAAAGAGCGCCAAAGAGTACGGTCTCCTACTTTTTTTCATTCAGCCACTGCCAGCCATCTTCCTAAAGTTGTCGCTCCATCGAGCTGGGGTCCTACACAACGTTTGCCGAGACGAGATCTCCACTCGAGAACCCATTTACTCCACCTTACATCCGTTCTGCGAAAGATGTTCTGCCACTTCTTTGCTACATTTTTACTTTATTTAATTTTGATCTGGCTGTATTTTTTAGGCTATAATGTGAAGCAAGGTCATTGAACCCGTGTTAAGGACGTTCTGGATCGGCCCGATGCTCGTCTGATTCTCAATTTAGAGGGTTAATGGCGTAATGAAGCACGGAGAGCGCTTGCAAGGTGAATTTTGAATGACTCGTTGTGTGAGCAGTGTTTCTGAGGTTGAGAGTAGTGTTTTAAACAATAGTGTTTGAATTAAGAAAGAAGTATCGATAACTTGAATATCGGGTGGCATTTGATAATTACTAGGAGCCTTTAAGTATTTTAATCCAAAAACAAAACAGGTACTTTATTAACGTTATGGTCTCAATTCTTGCCTTTCTATTTTACTAACTTCTTTATCAACTATGTTTCATACAGTGGTTCTAACTTATTCATGCACTTCATACTTGTATTTAAACTTTAGTATTTTTTAGTTATTTATTTATAATATTTGGTCATCCACCCTCAAGGTGGACAAACGACCTGGTCAAAGTTGCAAGAAGTCGCTGCATGCAGGCCGCTTCCAACCGGCCAATCTGGAAGTCATTAAGAAGGCACATGTTCGGCAGTGGACGTCCTACGGCTGAAATGATGATGATGATCCTAAAAAACTTTCTTCGAAGTTGACAACTTTGAAGTAATTTAGTAACCGATAACTCAAGAAAAACAAATCTCTCAAAATAAACAGCTATCTTAATTAAATTTAAGGCAAAAATTAGAACCTAGTAGATTTAGACAAATTAAATCGGGATTTGCCAATCCGATTGGTGTAGCGGCGCGGAATTTTGCCTGGAACGCAAAGGGTCCGGGTTTGATTCTGGGTTCTTTGTGTGCACTTCTCCACTTTTACAAAAATTTGATATAATTTATTAATTACGTAAATACAAGTAAGTGTTAGTACTAGGGCTGGTGAATATCGGATAGTTTTCAACTCCGGAACTGATTTACGATATTGGATATAAAACATCAAAAATAAATTTATGTGATATAAATTATAATTAGGTTGTTTTAACACTAATACTAAATATTAGTTTAAAATATAACTGTAATATTTAAAATATTTTAATAAAAAAATCATCAACTGGAAAGGCATCGAACCTACTTGGCATACCTAAAGTTGTACCTCATCATCATCATCATCATTTCAGCCATAGGACGTCCCCTGCTGAACATAGGCCTCCCCCAGTGACTAAAGTTGTACCTAAAATTACGTAATTTTGGTGTACACCTATGAAACATACGCCAATCGATAGAGAAAGTAATTACAAACAACAAAATATACTTTTACAAAATGTCGTATTTGATATAGGTACTTTGTTCAGATTTTCAGTTTGAATATGTAATATTTATTTTTATTCACATACTTATTCAAATTGAAATTCTAAACAAAATGTATCATTTACACCATTTTTTCAAAGAGTATTTTATTTTATTGTTTGTTTTTATTTTCTCTTTTGATTAGATTATATGTTTCATAGGTGTACAACAAAATAACGTAAATTTAGGCACTTGCCTTGATACTTTAGGTACGCCAGGCTTCATACAAAAAAGATCGAAGTATTTTTAAGTAATCGAAAATCTCATACCGCCTCAGCCGTAAAACACACGCGAACACTAATCAGGGTGCAATCGAAACTTTCCCGAGACCTGAACCTATTTAACAATCATCTCTTCCCCGCGGGCCGCGTCCCATGTTTTAAAAGCTAACACCCGAACTCTTTTAATTTCCAGAGGTACTCAACCTTTCACAATCTATGAATCTTATATTAGTGGACAAATTTGCAAATACATACCAACTTCATCATCATCATCATCATTTCAGCCATAGGACGTCCACTGCTGAACATAGGCCTCCCCCAGTGACTTCCAGATTGGCCGGTTGAAAACGGCTCGCATCCAGCGGCTTCCTGCAATCTTTACCAGGTCGTCTGTCCACCTTGTAGGTGGACGTCCTACGCTGCGCTTGCCGGTACGTGGCCTCCATTCCAGAACCTTTCTGCCCCATCGGCCGTCAGTTCTACGTGCTATGTGCCCCGCCCACTGCCACTTCAGCTTGCTTATCCGTTGGGCTATGTCAGCAACTTTTCTTCGTTTACGAATCTCCTCATTCCTGATTCGATCCCGCAAAGAAACGCCGAGCAAACAAACATACATAAAAACATACCAACTTCTCACTGTCAAAATTTTTGACTGGTAATATAATTTTTTCCTCCTTTTTTTCATTAATTATTTTTGAAATATTCTATTAATGCTTACTGATGTTATAAATATCGTATAAATATTGCACATCTTAGACTAACATAATGAGTTATGTTCGTTATGACGAATCCAATTTTAATAATAAAGTAATTACTTTTTACGCATGTGGAATTGGCTCTCAGATATGGTTTATTAATTTTGGGAAATGGAACTGATATTAAAAAGCAACTTATTGCCCAAAAGCGATGTATTAGAGCCATGTATAAATAGCGCCTGATATATCCTGTTTGTCATATTTTAAATCACGCCAAATACTTCCCCCTACCATGCCTTTATATATTAGAAGTAGGTATTTTTGTCAAACGAAATAATCATAAGTTTGTACAAGCGAGGGACATATACCAACGCTATAACTTTAATTTACAATTTATATACCAACGTTCAAAAACGCAAAGTTTAAAAATAATAGCCATGCTATGTGCAAGCCTTTTTATAAAAAATACCTCCCAGTCAATTAGTTTTCAATCATCGCTGCAAAAGTGGTTGTTGGACAAGACATTCTATTCAATTGATGAATTTACCATAACATGCATCGACACGTGTTATGGTTTTGTATGATTTATAAAAGTTCCTGAATTTTCTGAAGTCTTGTGTCCAATATCGTAAATCAGTTCCGGAGTTGAAAACTATCCGATATTTACAAGCCCTAGTACCACTTACTTTTATTTACGTAATTAATCAATTATATTAAAATCTAATTATGGTAAAAGTAGAGAAGTGCACCCAGAGAACCGAGAATCAAAATCGGACCCTTTGCGTTTGTAAAAAAAAAAATTTTTTTTTGAAATGATTAGGTATTGACATTTATTAATCACATAATATTGGAATGCTGTAAATTGAAATGACTGAAAAAATAAGATTATTTAGGTATTCGAAATTGTTTTTATAATATTTGCATGCTAATTGTATGGTTAAGTAGGTTAATGCACTATCTGTATTAATATCACATGTACTGTACCCTACTCAATAGCAAATAAATTTTTGAATTTATGACAAACGATGACAACAGTTTATGGTGTGGCTATTTTGTGTCCTTTTGTTTCAAATTCAGTATTTTTATGGCAGCACATTTTTATTTATCACTCTTTTTCGAAAGTTTCTAAATAATTTGAAACACGATTTTGCACCCTATGTCCTAATTTAATCATGTCCAACGTCAGCCGCATGAGCTCTTACTGCGTGCGCCAGCGCATTGCATAGCGGGGTCTATCAGATTCAATTTCATTGTTTGACTATAGTAATAGTCACTAGCATGTCTGGATTGTTTTATTAGTTAGGGTTCGCTGTAGATAATTACGTAGAAACAATGGTCATTGGAAAATTCTTCTTTTAATTATGTAATTTATTTAAAAAGAATTAAATTTTTTAAAATATTATTTTATAAATTATTTATGTGTATACTTTTATGATTTACTTTTTTTTAAATTCCTTACTTCGAGACCATGACAGTAGATGTGTTGTCTGCCGCATATTATATTTATTCATTAAATTATTATTTAATATATATTTATTTACGTATTTAATGGGCTTGTGATGTTACTTATTGTATACCTAGTATGAGGCTAAGATCGGGTTGCACCGACCGTGGTCACATTTTAAAAGTGGTCACTTCAGGAGATGCATCTTTGAAGCATTAGCATTCAAATCCAATCATTACAATTCGTTGTGGTTCGCGCTCTGGACTATAAAGCCAGGAGATATTTACTGTCTCAGGAGGTTGAGGCTTTTTAACCAAAAACTAGTTTACATTTGACGACTATACTCGTCTTAAGTATGTTCATCCGTTATATAGTTACCATAATACAAGATTTTCCTAGTTTGGGGCTACATAATTTGTGAGATTGTGGAAAGAATTTATTATAATATTTTTTATATGAAATCGCTATTAATGGTACACGAATTCCTAGGAAATTGTATACGACTCTATTTCATATATGCGAATTGGAATCATAATGATTCAATATACGTCTGCATCCCTTTATAACTCCTTTAGCCAATAATTTAATAACGGATTTTCTTTTGTTGAATATTTTTTATCTTTTTTGATAAGGGATTTAAACGCAATGGCTGTATTGTACGGAAAACGTTTACAAATAATAAAATGATGGTACGTAAGCCTGACTATCTTTAAAAAGTTTCTAATGCGTATATTAAGGTGACTTTGACAGCAAACAAGTTTTTTATTTCGTATTTTTCCTAGTTTCGAAAAATGTAAATGAACATATTTCAGTTTGTATCGTCCAATACTAGACTCGTCTGTCACTAGCCTCTTTTAAATATATCTAATTGAAGTGTTAATGAAATGTTGTTCGTTGTTAAGAACGGCTGGACCGATTTGGCTATTATAAAAAAAAGAAAAAAAATGGTTTATTTGTTTAGATAGGTAAGTTAACAATATTAATAGCTGACCCACTCCTTTTAAGTGTGAGAACACTTGTTATAAGATAATACATATTATGTTTAAAGTCAGCGCCGTATTGTGAAATAAATTCGCAATATAATTTGAGGTTATTTCAACATTATGATTGACTGATTCACCACTGTACACAAAAATTGTGCGTGTTACAGTCTCATTTAGATTGTGTACTTTCTTCTTATTAAATCCAAATCCAAATTGTTTTTTGGTTGTAGTCTGTCAGAATTTTTTAACAAAATTAACATTTAACTCGGCTCACTCGTGACCCGACAACAAACCCGCCGACCCGCTGATATGAAAACAATTACATACACATGACCGATGGGGCAAGTAGGCAAATAAAGACAGTAGGCCCAAACCATAATAAGCAGGCACGCAATAAAAAAAAACCACACTATTAAGTGTATGTAACAAAAAAAAAAACAGTAAAAGGTCACATAATTGGAGGTAACGCAGTTTTTGACAGCTCTTAGTGACGGTCTTGAAACTTTCCTATCGCAGTGTGAGCATTACTCATAGGATTATGCTATCTTCTGCAAACACAAAGTTGTCTGGTGGTAGTGATAAAACAAGACAAGTAACGCATGCATGCTGGGATCTCTAGCTCACAATATTGAGCCGAAGCAGAGGTAGAGTATTAAAAAAACTGGGACTTTTATCAGAAGTTTGAACTAGGTATATTATTTGAAGAAGTAAATTGGTGTTTAAGCTCGTCGCTCGTAAGTCTTAGTTCGTTTTTCGTAAGAATGAGGCAGGTTTGAATTTTTATATGCAGTCCAAAGTTAATAAAATCTCTTCAATAATAAAACTATTAAATATAGTTACTAGTACTACTACCGGCACCGGTCTTGAGCGCTGGGCGAAAGATGCGCAGAAGGCCATTACGATTACGTGATTGACCAGTCGCGTGACACGCCTGCACCGCCAGCCGGGATTGGTTGCTCGCTCCGCGCTAGAGTTGTAAATTGACGGTCATTTGCTATAAGCGTCCGTCATTTATGATAAATGCTTGGTCACATTGGACATTTATTGTCACCTTGGTCACATATTGTTTTGTTAGTATATATTAAAAAAAGAAGAATTCCACTAAAATAAGTCTTAAATGTTAAGTATAATAATATAATTATAGTTATGACAATAAAAACATACAATAAAACATGTAATTGGATCTGGATGAAACTAAAAAAAAACTCGCGCGTAACGATACGACACTTTTTCGTTTTGTTCGTGCAGAAAGATTTTAGAAATTTATCATTTCTGAAAGGATCACCACTACTAAAGCCTGTCTCTCTTATAATAATGCACTTATTTGTGCCCAAATGTTTTTTTTTCATAGTTTGTCAATAGGATTGAATGTGACGTTACTGACAATAAATCTAAAATGTCCGGTCACATTGAGAAAATGACCAATTTGCTCGGTCATATTGGTCAAACATTTATAACGTGACGGACACTTTACAACTCTACTCCGCGCACATGCGTCTCTGATACGATGATCGTCTCGTAAGATGCGTTAAGCGATCCCCACTCTTTCCTCCAGCGCTCAAAACCTGTGCCGGGGATTGTAATGACAAAAGCAATCTTATGTATATAGCTGTGGTCGTGATTTAAGTCGAGTGCTGCTTTTAAGCGGGACTTCTGCAACCTGTTTCTTTAGTTCCGATAGAACAACAAAACAACAATTCAACAACATACGCAAAAGCCGCAAACGTAAACCTTCTAAACTTAGTCCGCATTCCAGAACTATTATTGCTATTGTATTAGTCGATCGTAATATCTGGAAGTTAAGGTAGGTTTACATGAGCGCTGAATTTTAAATATAAATACATGTATTTCTCACTAGTAATAAAAAACTATCCATATTTATGTACAGTTAGCATCTATGTGACATCTATTTTTTAAGATTATTTTAAAAAATACAAAAATTGTGACTGATTCATTATTTCAATTTTATCTTTAGTAAAACTTGCTCAAAATATCTTTACAGCGAAGAAAAGATACACTGCATCTAATATACTACAAATAAACTATCTTTATGATAAAGCATAGAAAATTTGCGTTCTGCTAAAATGGGTGATTTTTAAAAATCAATTGCTGAAAAGATGAAAGTACGAGTAAGATGGGAAAACTGGTAGACTACTTGATGTCAAGCATCTATATCGCCTTAGAAATTACGTTACTTTCTGCTAATACATTAATTTATTGGAAACGATGCTCGTGGCGTTTGAAAATAATTATGTAAGTATGAGTATTTGGATAGGCTAGTTATAGTAACTTAAACCAATTTTTCGTCCATGTGAACCATCCATAACCATAATTACCCGAGCAAGACGGCGATAGTGGCTCCTTCCCGGGATTTATTACCCCTCGAACTAGCAATATTGGATTGAAACAGATCAATCGCCGCAAGCCGACTTCACCGCTTAAGTTTTTACATGCAGCGATTAACTGAGCGCATGTTTGTATACAAACGCTGAACTATTTTATCAATGTAAACGAAGAGCCGCGTATGCACCGGTGAGGTTAGTTAATATGTGACATTATGTTTTACTAGTGTCCTCTAAATTGTTGACAAATAGTCTACTTAGGAGAAGTGATCAACTGGGGTGGGTCCAGTTTTAAGAAGGAAATCAATCGTCGAATCCAATTCGGCTGGGCAGCGTTGGCGAAACTACACAACGTTTTCTCGTCTAAAATACCTGTGTTCCTAAAGAGACGAAAGTTTCCAACCAGTTTGTATTACCAGTGATGACATATGAAACTAAAACGTTGCCTCTCACTATGGGCATCATAAGACAGCTAAGGGTTACACAACGTGTTATGGAAAGGGCTATATATGGTGTTTCTTTGCGAGATCGAATCACAAATAAAATCCGTAAACGAACAAAAGACACTGCTATAGCCCGATGGATTAGCAAGCTAAAGTGGCATTCAGCGACACATAGCACGTAGAACTGACGGCCGATGGGGCATGAAGGTTCTTTCAGAACCAAAAAAGGCAAGCGCAGCATAGGACATCCACCCACAAGGTGGTAAAGGTTACAGGAATCCCTGGATGCAGGCCGCATTCAACTGGCCAATCTAAAAGTCATTTCGGAAAGCCTATGGACGTCTTTTGCCTGAATGATGATGATGACGATTCTCCTGAGCAACTTAGGCGAATCCTGAAGTTACTCAAGAATTTGTTACCTTTTTTATATCAGCAGCTATCTTTCAAGAAATACTACGATTATACATTCACCCTAATTGATTTGACCATCGCCTATCGCAGCTAATTTATGAACACAGCTATTCACAAGCACCTTTCTGAATAGGTACTTATTTGTGTCACCACGAAAATCGTTTAGTGTAAATGCTCGAAATCCGTAAGGCAGGTCCTCTGTTCAATATTCATCGTGCAGATGGAGCCTAAAAGGTAGGGTCTCAAGATTCGGCCGGTTTATTGGGACCGGCTGATTAATTCCGTAATCTAGCAGGATTAACGACAGGTAACAATACATTGAGGTTGTGTGCCCGGCTAGGCACTGCCATCGGAGTTGAACACAAGATAACTAATCAAAGTCTCTTAGAAAATTAAAGATATTAAACAATAAATATGTCCACATGTCTTAGAACCGATGAAAGGTGAAGTGTCAATACCTGATCAATATTAAAATTCTTCTTGATTCTTCTTCTTCGTAATGATCTGAAAAATAAAATTTTATATTGTTTGTGTAGATCAATTTATTTTTTTTATTTTTCATATAAAATCATAGTGGTAAGTTATTACTAGCGATTAACGATACTGAAGTGATTAATCGTAAGTCGCCGATTATAATGGCTGTTACGATACATCAGTATCTTAATAATTTAACTGACTTATTGCGATTATCGTTACCGATGCTCGATTATTGTTTTTTTTGTCAAAAAGATATATTTCCACAAACGTAGCCCCGAGCCAGTAAAAAATCCTTTGCCAGCCGGCTGGGAGCTCCTGAAAGAACCTTAATGTGGCATTTGAGTTTTGAGGTTATGATTTCATATTGTTTTGATGTAGTTTGTTTTTGTGATTCTTCAAGTGAATTTTTCGTAATATCCATTATTATTTATCGTAATAACAGTGTCGTTATCCATAACGATTCGTAATGGTCGTATCGTTCAAACGTATCGTTGGCCTAGTTATGACCCTTTAAAGCCGAATAAGGTATGTGCTAACTTTTTTTAAATTCGGAACCAAACAGCATTGATACAATCTATAAGTACAGAGTTATCATATAAATGTAACTATTAACAGGCATTCGCATATAGAAATGTAGTCTGTAAATAGACCACTTAAGCTATTTCTAAAATAGTCAAAAATAGAGACGAGAAAAAAAGAAAAAAAAAAGAACGAATCAGGGATTTGCTGCCCCCTTGGAGTTGGGGCCGTAAAACTCAGAATTAAACAATTTGTTTATAGTTGATGGTTTAGTCCGAAATAATTTCAGCTCGCCGTTGCTTTTTGACATATGCATATAAATACTACGGTACAGTCAGAAATTCGATATCACCACTTGAAAAAAAAATCATACAAAAAAAGTTTCTAAGAATTACGTTATGTATGAAATAAAATAATAATATTATGCATTTAAATCAAAATTATATAAATTAACATAGCTTTTATTTGTTATTATGGTTTTAATGCATATTATGCGTTTATAGTCCTAGCTAGTTATTTCATGTAATATAATGGTCTGAATCGTAAAACTTATTACTGAAAGCACTGAATTTATAGTTCTAACGACTAATAATATAGGATCTCTAGATAATTATCAAATTTTAGGATCTAACAAAGGAAATTGGCGCCTTAGTTCATTTCCATAAATCTATTACGAAAATTTGATAGCATCCGAAGATAGACGCAGGATATAGCGTGGTCACATAACTTATGCTTATCTCACGTGGTCATTTCGCTAAGGGTCTACTTAACTAAGAGAATTTATAGCACATACTTATCATGAAATATGTAATATTTAAACTGGTAGACTACATAAAATAGTATATATTTATCATCCAATATAACCCAATTCATTTATTTAAGGACATGCAAGAAAATGGGCTCCGAATGATTTACAGAATTACCCTTGAACGATATAATTGTACATAGAAATCACTGTTCATCGTTCATCGATACAAATATATTTTTTTTACCGACAGCTCGGTTCGCCGAAAGAATGATAAATATTTCTTTCGACGAACCGAGCTGTCGTTAAAAAAAAAAATTTGTATCGATGAACGATGAACAGTGATTTCTATGTACAATTATATTGTTCAAGGGTAATTCTGTAAATCATTTGGGGCCCCAAGAAAACATATACCATACACTAACAGTCGTACAGCCGAAAAATATATTACATGGTGATGCATTAATTCATCATCATCATTACAGCCATAGGACGTCCACTGCATTACATTGGACGTCTTATGGCTACATTGGCTTCCAGATTGGCCGGTTTTAAGCGGCCTGCATCCAGCGGCTTCTTGCGAACTTTACTAGTTCATCTGTTCAGCATGTGAGTGGACGTCCTACGCTGCGCTTGCCGGTACATGGCCTCCATTCTAGAACCTACCTACCTCATCGGCTGTCAGTTTTACGTGGCATGTGCCCCGCCCACTGCCACTTTAGCTTTAGCGGATACGCCGTTGGGCTGTGTCAGCGAATTTTGCTTTTCTTTCCTTATTTCTGATTCGATATCGCAAGGAAACACCGATTGATTTACAATTGCTTTAATTAATATTATTTATAACATAAAACTAAAAACATAAAAATAAAAATTAATATTAAATATTGGATCACATTACATACATTGCTCTGATCCTAAGGTAAGTAGCTAAAGCACTTGTGTCATAGAATTAAGAAACAACGACGGTACCCCTACACCCAGACCCGAGACATAGAACATTTTTGGCCTTATGGTCGCTGACACTACCTTCAGACCCAAATAAAAACATGGGTAACAAAAAAAACATAATATTACAGAATGAAGAAACGGTGAAGGACGCAGGCAAACAAAAAATGCAGTTCCGATGGCATCAAAAAGTTTGCCTGCTACTTCACGAGACTAAAAAGAGACAAAATCCGCAAGGTTATAAGGTGTTATAACCAGCTTTCTCTTCTAAACAAACACCTGTTTAACATAGGTGTGACAGACAGCATTACATGTAGAGGATGCATCAAGGCAGAAGAAATGCCACAGTAAGTACTTATGGAATGCAAAAGCGTGGCAGATCAACGGGCACGGATTCTCCAATCACCAGGATCGCTCCCGGAAGTCTGCAGCAGTCTGAGAAGGCTGCTAACCTTCTGGGACGACCTAGGCTGGTTAGAATAAGAAAGAACATGTACTTAGCATGCACAATGGAATCGAGAGGCTAAGCGCGGAGAAAGCCCAGCTAAACTAACTATGAGTCGACTGGCAGGTAATGGCACATATCATTACTTCCAACTTTTGTACATTTTTTAGTTCTGTGCCATAAAGTCTAAATACATAAACAAATCTTTCCCAGGAGACAGAGCAAAATGACAAAAAAAAACGTAAAAAATGGCCAGTTCGCTGTAGAGATATGTAGAATACTCCTTGTGTATGTCATTCAATTCACGGTAAAAGTATACGTTAGACTCGGGTATCGGGTCCCAGAAGCGTAGACCTAAATAAATAACAATATCGGCGTTGTGTTGTTTTGTTGGGGTTTAATATTACTTCGTTGTTGTTCTGAGAATATCGTCCTTACAAACAATCAATGTAGTCTGCACGTTTTCATTATACTGATATAAAAAACGTATTAAGTTTATGTTTTACGACCTTTCTAGTTTGTAAAAATTAATAATAATAAATATTTTAGTTGAGGATTAAAAGAAAGAGTCGACTCACACGACTTCGACTTTAAAGTTTCTACAACAGATGTTCAGTAGAAAAATGCGCCTTTATGCTGAAAAAAAAAACAAGCAAGCAATTACAACTTAATAAAAACTACATCAGTTCAACAAAAAGACATGCAATAACGAAATTATGAATCAGATGCACGATTGCACGATTTGAGTGGATTTCAGAAGACGGCGAAACCTCGCCATGCGGTAATAAAAAATCTATATATAAAAGAAGAAACTGACTGACTGTCTGACATATCAACGATCACAGCCTAAACCGCTGGTTCTAGAGATTTCAAATTTGGCACGTAGGTTCCTTATAAGGTCTAGGGGTGCACTAAGAAAGGGTTTTTCAAAATTCACCCCCTAAAGAGGTGAAATGGGGGCCCAAAGTTTGTATGGGGAAACAAGATTAGTTAGACTATTTTATTCGAAACTTCACAGGAGTATTCCTAACAGTAAATGATTAAACACGTGTTTCAGGTTTTTTGCGAAATCCACCCCTAAAGGGGGTAAAAGGGGTGACAAAGTCTGAAAATCAACATGGGTATTGTTTCTATGGTTTATCGGGTCGCAGATTACGAAAACAACAATGATTTAAAAATACAACGTTGCGGATGTGAAATATCATTCCCCTGTTGGGGTGCGATGGGGTTGAAGTGTCTAAATATCAATATGGGTGTCGTTTTTATGGTTTTTTGGGATGTTAATTACGAAAACGACAGCGATTTTGAAATTTAATAATGTGAACATTAAAATTCTTGAATTCAACCCTTAAGTAGGTGAAAAGGGGGAAGAAACTTGCTATTTCAGTTATCTATTTATATAAAATGGTAAACAATAAAATACAATTTTGTTATTGTCGAATTAATAATCACCAAATATATTATCTCGGCTTATGGTTGCAAACTAACCCAACATACATTGTTATTTTCACTCGGCTGCCGTAGGAGGGTTATGTTTTTAGAGCGTATGTATGTGTGTTTATAATTTGTTGGCACGCTCTACAGCCTAAGCCGTTAGAGATGTATTTCACCATATGAGATTCTTCTCAGTTGTGGAAGTGACAAAGTATATCATTTTCCGGAATTCCCATGGGATACAGGAATTACGCGGGGAACTCTGATCTCTAATGCTTCTTACCTGATTTCAACCCTCGATGTAGGTCTGTTATAGTTTAGTTTAAATGCAGTTAAAGAGACGTCGCCTGGGGTCTACGGGGGCTAAAATTTTGTTTATTTTAAGCTAGGACGCACCGTTTTCGAGATATTTAGGCGTTGCGTACACGACGGAGCAGGGCGGGCTAGACAATTTCGCCGCGAACATTAGACCAAAGGGAATCGTATACTGCAACGCACACGGCGGTCATTAAGACCGCACCGCCCAGTGCCCGCCCCGCGCCGCGGCATATCCGTGTACGTTAAGTACGCGGCGATGGGCAGACGCGGTCTTTATTGCTTCACGGTCAAAAATATCGCAAAAATTGAAGAAGTATCAGAAATAACATTTTTAGGGACAATTTTAGATCATGACCTAAACTGGAAAAAACACATAACTAACCTCTGTAAAAAAATCAATAAATTTGTTTACGCAATATATCACATTAAAAACATAACTGACAGGAAGACTGCAATTCTATCGTACCATGCCTACATTGAATCTTTACTGCCTTATGCTATCGTGGTATGGGGTAATAGTACAGATTGGAAAAAAGCATTTATTGCACAACGGAAATGAGTTAGGGCTATCTGTGGGTTTCAACCTGACCACTCATGTAAGCCCCATTATAAAAACCTTGCGCTACTGCCTCTACCATCTTTATACATATGAAATATGTAATTTTGTATATAAACACAAGAACCTGTTTAAGTGACATGAACTCAAGGACACACAGAGACCCGCACAGGCTTGTTCTTGCTGACGCCCCAAATTCGGCCAAATATGGCAAGAGTTGTCTGGTTATGTGTAAAAAAAATTATAACCATCTACCTAATGAAATGAAAATGCAAAATGCGACATTATTCAGAAAGCATCTGTTCCGGTGGCTCAATGACCATAATTTTTATAGTATTAGGGATTTTTTTGACTGGAAAAAGTAGCTTTAAGTAGGTATAAAATGAACATAATGTAATGTAATAATGTATTATTAACTCGTTCGCAATTTTGGGCATTTGAATTATGTATATTATTATTATTTATGGTATATTATTTTCTAGATTGTATTTTTATAATGACATTTGCATGCTAATTCCCGTAGCCTAACATGTGACTCAAAATGTAACGAAGAACTGTTTAATACCATATTTGATGCAAATAAAGTATTATGATATGATTATGATTATGAAGAAGAAAGAAGTTTTGTAGAGTTTTTTTTTATTACTGAGTTTGACATTCATACATTCACTCAAAATCAAAACTAACGCGAGCGAAGCCGCGGGCAAAAGCTAGTGTACGATAAGTGGCTCATTGTATTTGTTTGTGGCTTTTATAAAAAATCTGTGTTTACGGTACGTGGACCTATATAAACAAGTGTAACGAAATTGTTCAAAGACTTACACTTAAAAATTAATCAGTTCAATGCACTCAAAAAACTTTTTAAAAAGTTGGCCAAAAACTAAGTGGCATGGCCAAATGAGTGTGAGACGATTACCTTGTAACGTTACACAAAGAGCTTAGGTTAATAAAGGGTTTTTATAGAAAACATTAAAAATTCTTAAGATACGCAATTTTGTTTTCTTAGTAATAATCCTTTTCCCGGAGAAAACATAATCCTTTTTTACTTTTACGAATACGGAGTAAAAAAATAAGGCATCTTAAACGGAAGGCGATTAAGAGAATGGCCGGTGATCAAAATAATGCTCCATTAAAACGCTCCTTCTGGCTCCAACTGGAAATATCTGGATCAAACTGTAAATATTACGGTTTCACCGCTTAGCGCCAATTCCCAATGCCTATTGTTCGGCAAAACTCGTTATAATACAGAATTGAAAGCAAACAGAACACAAGTAAGTAATGAGCTAGATACAAGCGTAGTTTAGATACATTGTTTTAGTAATTACTCAAACTTGTTGTCTCCAAGCCAGATATTAGATCAGAAACCGCCATATTACATATAAAAAATCCAAATTTTTGCAAAGTACCTAATATTTCATTAATAATTCGATGTATTATTATTGATGCACTTTTGCCACTTTAATGGAATGCTTCTGCAAGTTCGGAAATTATTTGGAAAGCTTCACTATTACTTTCGACTCATCGTTATTGTCTTTCGTCTTCTGTCGGCCACGGTGCTTATTGTTGAGATTAAAATCACTAGAACGGAAACGATCAAACCCACAATTATAGATAGTCAATTCTGCCTTACATCCTTTCACAGTAGGATTAATACCGCATTTTCGAAGTTCTTTATTTTTTTTTGTTTTATGCACTAACTAAAACAGACAGTTTTCTTATTAGCAGGTCGCAATCCTCTCTGAATATTTCTGGTAATAATAATCTTCTCCACCAACTTAACCATTTTAAACTTAAAACTTAGTTCATTAATGTAATTCTAATATTACAATGTCTAGGAATTTCTTTATTACGTACAGTTTCTAAATACATTTTCATTTGATTTGTTCCGTTGTTATCTCCGTAATTAATTTCAAAACTTCTATAAACTTTTAACCCCGACTAACTTATTAATTACTTAAGCGTTTGCCTCTTGAAATTGTTCAAATTTATCATAATAATTATTGTTGCTAACATTTTAAAACTTTCTTGTTGCATTTTATAGCTAACTGGCTAACTGCTACTATACACAACATATTCATGCAATAGGTATTCATGCAACACAGTAAATTATTTACCTGCAAGCGCAGCGTAGGGCGGCCACCCACAAGATGGACAGACGACCTGGTAAAGGTTGCAGGAAGCCGCTGGATGCAGGCCTATTTTCAGCAGTGGAAGTCCTATAACTGAAATGATGATGGTGATGTTTTTTTTTAAGTCCGTTCATCTTTACATCACACTTGAAATAATCACAGAGCTCTATCAATAAAATGAAAATAGATAAAGGGCGGTCTTAACACAAAACGTATTTTTGTCGGCATTCTTTGCCAAGTAGACCTAATGCTAGGAAGCCTTCACTAATTATAATCAGTAAGTTCACTCCAAAGAAAAGAAATAGAATAATTTATATGCATACAAAAAACTTAGCTAGTCGATGAGAGATTCTATGTTTTCGTTTGCACCGACTCCAAAAGTAACTGATTAGGTACGTAAGTGTTTTGATTATTTTTAGCGTTTTAGTTTTTTGAAGTCGGTTTTTATTCTTTTTTATAAAATTAACTTATTTCATCTATTTTAGTGAAAAATCCTAATCAAAACAAATCTTACGAGTGCAAACATAATTTAACTGCTGAACACCGATTTCATTTCCTATTTTTCTACCCTTAGGGGTGATTTTTTTTCCAAAATTTTTTATAATAGTATCTTTAAAGTATAAGCTATTCATTAAAGAATCATCAAAATCGGTCCACATTTGGCAAAGATATTATGTAAGATAGATACTAAAATCAGTTGGCGTGGTACGGAGTTCATGCAATGTTTGATGATTTTCTTATAGATCCCATCATCAGAATTCAACCAAATTTCTATGGGACCATTCTGAAAGTATTACCTTTCAAACAAAAAAAAATACTATCGAAATCGGTCAACGCAGTAACGAATGATCGGTGAACATACATAAAAAAAAAAGATACCGACGAATTGAGAACCTCCTCCTTTTTTGAAGTCGGTTAAAAACGACATCCGAACAGTCAATGGTGGCATTAATTAAAAGGTCAACATGTTACTTTTCTACGCTACTCCAATGGCATCCCTTAATGGCAATACAGTGTCGCGTAAAGTTTATAAAATAGTGGGATGATATAAGTTCTGGTAACGAGGGTGCCCGATCCAATAAACAAACACCGGAATGCAGCCCATATTGAGAACCCTCTTCAGATCCGATTCGAGCTTTGCCTAGCAGATGTCAATTTCATAAGGTTATTTATTTTGTTAACATTTTGATGTCAATATACCGGGGCAATACTGGTACATTCTAGTCAAAGAAAATTATGTTCTGGTTACAGCCAGTGCTTAAAAATCAACTTTAGCATTTTATTATCTTGATCGATTTTTGACGTAGCATTGTCTTGTCTGATTAGACCTTCTGAGAAAACGCTCTAAGTGGATTGGATATGTACTAACCCTTATAATTTAAACATTAATCCTCAAGGCATCAAAAGTATTTTTGTTACACGTATTTTCTTTCAAGTTAATCTGTTTATTTGAAATAATTTATCATCTTTTATTCTCGGAAAATAATTTTACACCATGGCAAAATACATGAACTTTACAATTTCATCATCATCATCATTATTTCAGCCATAGGACGTCCACTGCTGAACATAGGCCTCCCCCAGTGACTTCCAGATTGGCCGGTTGAAAGCGGCCCGCATCCAGCGGCTTCCTGCAACTTTTACCAGGTCGTCTGTCCACCTTGTAGGTGGACGTCCTACGCTGCTTTACAAACTTTACAATTTGAAATGTCAAAAACATAAATAAATATTGGACAACATCACATACATTGCTCTGATCCTAAGTTAAGTAGCTAAAGAACTTATGTTAAAGTAATTAGAAACAACGACGGTACACCACCCAGATCCGATACAACATAGAAAATATCGTTTTCTACATCTACCCGACCGAGAATCGAACCTGAGACCTCAGACATGGCGACTCCAAGTCCGGCGTACTCGTACTTCAGCTACGGAGGTCGTCAAAATGGTGATGATGAATCTTGACACAATTTTTATTAATAAGGCTGCCAAGGACTAAATATACCTCTATATATGCTACCTTTGTATGCAGCTTAATTATATTGCTACCCTGTATCTCAAAGGCAATATCTCAAAGGCAACCTTTGCCTTTGAGATCAGATACTGTAATGTAAGGTCTCTTAAACCTTTACTTGACTAGTGTCAAGCAAAATAAAACCATTAACTGTTAGCTAAGTAACCATGGCCAACTTGGTGTTAGATGGATTGGCGTATTACTTAACGTTGTTTAATTCATCTCTACAAGGACAACAAAACCAGAAGTTGCAGGTTCCAATCAGGCTTGCCTGATTGCAACCCGCAATTAGGCCCTTGGGCCTAATAATAGGCTAGTTGACGCGTATCAAAATTAATTAAACAAAAATTTTTTTCAAATATTATTCGACTTCTGGAACCTAAATATACGATTTCAATACTTAAAAGTAGAAGATGGCAATAAAAATAAAAAAAAAACTATAATTTGAAACTCTGAAAACGCTATCCGCCATGATCGCGACGTGAGTGACGTCAGTCATATGGTAAGCGATCAAATGTCATTCGAGTCTGATGTATTTTTGCATTCTCGAACGATACAGTAATGATAATTACTATATTTTTTGTGTAAACTACGTAAACTATTAGATATCATGTTTAAATAATTCAGAGAGGTTGTATTCGTAAAGACGTCTAAACTGTTTTGTTTACTAGAGAAACTACGTCATGGCACAGATAATCTATAGAACAAAATGGCTGACAGCGTTTTCGTTTGTTTATGAAAATATTATTTTAAAATTAAAGTTTTAGAGTTTTCTAAGTCTTAAAGAAATACAATCAATTTTTTTTCGGTCTAATGGAACCCTTATTAATAATCTAAGACCTATTTAAAAAAAGTGTCAACTAGCCTATTGTATTTTGAGAACGAGCATTTGTAATTCATGGCTGATGATAAATGTTTTTAATAATGTTTATCCGTCATATAGTCGCTTAGTTTGATTTTGAGCGTCTTTTGGTAGTATTTATTTATATTTTCACAGTGTAGTCACATTATAGATAGGAAAATAACAACTACCGCTAATTGATAGCGGCTTAATTAATGTAAAATATGATACAAATAACATTTGCCTTTTTAATGAGCGTTTGTCTGTCAGTTAATCGTACGTTTCATAACTATCACGATTCGTTCGTTCGTATTCACACGGCTTTAGGGATATTAACCTTGAGATTAGACCCTCTTCGGTTGATTCGTTTTGCATAACGTCTTTCACACGGGCTATTGTACGAAGAGATTTGGGATAAGAAGGAAAAGTATCCTATTTAAAAGTCCTATTCTACTATAATAGGTTTTATTAAGACCTAGAGGTGGATAGAGAATAAATATCATTTCTACGAGCTACGATCGTACATTTGTCTGCTGCGCCGTCAGCGACCTAGTAACCAGCGATGACCCATGGACCCTGCACATGCACCGTCGGCACTCTACACCGACGGCACACAACGATCAACCTATACATGTTAACGTTCTGTAATTGTTATATATAAACATGACATTATAGTTAATAAATCAGATATCAACCGTCCGTGTTGGTTCTCATTTCCCTCCGCTGCGGCCAAGACTACCTTAGCCGTCACTATGATCAGTCTGGTGAGTCTGCCAGACTGGCAGCGGGTCCACACCGCCTACCTACCTTTTGGAATTGGAACCTATTTATTGGTGCAGTTGAATGAAGTTAAAATAGTAGGTGAAATTGAGTATACTCAATACATTTTCATATTATTATGAGAGTGAAGTGTTGCCGAACTATCGATAGTTTGATTGTCGATAGTGTCAATACTATCGATTGCTTATAATTTTATAAAAAAATAAAAACCGACTTCAAAAAACTAAAACGCTAAAAATAATCTTAACACTTAAGTACCTAATCAGTTACTGTTGAAGTCGGTGCAAACGAAAACATAGAATCTGTCATCGACTGGCACCGACTCCAAAAGTGTTAAGATTATTTTTAGCGTTTTAGTTTTTTGAAGTTGGTTTTGTTTTTTTTTATAAAATTAACTTATTTTATTTATTTTAGTGATAAATCCTAATATCTTACGAGTGCAAACATAATTTAACTGCTGAACACCGATTTCATTTAGTATTTTATTATTATTATTTTATTTTCACCCTTAGGGGTAAAAACTTTCCGAAAATGTTTTATTATAGTATCTTTGAAGTATAAGCTATTCATTAAGCTATTCAAAGAATCATCAAAATCGGTCCACATTTGGCAAAGATATTAGGTAAGATAGATATTAAAATCTGTTGGCGTGGTACGGAGTTCATGCAATGTTTGATTATTTTCTTATAGATCCCATCATCAGAATTTAACCAAATTTATATGGGACCATTCTGAAACAATTACCTTTCAAACAAAAAAATAATTATTGAAATCGGTCAACGTAGTAACGAATGATCGCTGAACATACATAAAATTTTAAAAAAAAAGATTCCGACGAATAAAATTGAGAACCTCCTCCTTTTTTGAAGTCGGTTAAAAATATACTAATACTTTAATCAATAATTGATAGTATTTGGTTTAAACAATTTAACAATAAATACTACATATTGACAGTAGCAAACGCAGTGTAGGACGACCCCCAGCTCGATGGGGCGACGACCTTAGGAAGATGGCTGGTAGTGGATAGATGAAAATAGCAGGAAATCGTGCTCGTTAGCGCTCCTTGGGGGAGGCTGACATGATGATGACTATTGATAGACCTAATGATAGATTGTCTGTTGAGCGGCAATACTACGATACACTGTTCTATTTTTTCTGTTTAAGGGTTAACCCTTATAGTTTGGCCAAGTTCTCAGAACACAAGAAAGAGACAGATCCTCTTTCTTGGTTCTAAAACTAATCTGGTATGGTTATCTATAAGTAAAAATTAAAGCAATGGTATGTTAACATCATTCGCTAGCAAAAAATAAAATTTTTATAACTTATATCATACCTTTGTATGTATAGCAGGGTTTAAAGCTAACTTACTCAAACCCCAACCAGAATTACTGGCCCTGAGTGTTCAAAAACAGAACAAATTTAAAATTAATGTGATCAGAACCTTTTCCGTGAGTGTTCATAAAAATACCACTGAATTGTCGGCCTCCTCGAGATTAGCAGACAGGGTTGCCAAAACCATTCTATAATTACATTTTATTTTTGAGTAAATATTTATATATTTTGAGTTTGATAGTAGCTCCGTAGTCAAATTCTCGTCTTTTTTTTTAAATTACATCCGTAAATACCCTCTGACTTCTTAGACAAACCAAAACTTATCTCTGGATTATTTAACGGATTTAAGCACTTATTCGGTGATAAGAAAACCTGCACTGTGATGTGGAGCCATATTATGGTCTAGTCCCCATGTCTAATGCCTACAGACGTCCGATTAAATGTACTATACAACATAACTAGCTTTGCTGCATAAAAAATGAGAAAATTATTATTGCGATTTTAATTTTCGTACTTATCTCAGTAAAAGTTGTTTTGTATGTGGAGTAAAATCATTCCTAAAAGAACGTAGCGTTCCTAATATTTTTAAGACCTCTGTATGTAAGTACCTACATTCTGCAATTAAATATATTTGAATTTGAATGTTAAGTAATAAAATAGGACTATAACGCTCGTACAGATCTGGCGAATGTACAACACGCACGAAGCTACTGCAACTGTGGTGTGCCTCTTTTGCGCAACTCATGCTGTTTAACGCTCGCACGAGTCGCGATCATGTGAGCATTAAGCGTAACACACACAGAGGCGTAAGCGGGACGGCGACGAGTCGGATCGGGAGTACAGCGGGTCTATTAAGATACGTTTAAATGGGTGCCCACTGAGAGCCGGGAGGAGGACGCGCTCGCCTTCGATGTTTGTTACGCTTTAATTGTGCGCATGCCGTCCGGTCCACTTCACTTCTTGGTCAAACCACGAGCTTCGTAGACTCAAGATGTGCGCGAGCAGCGCGTATGTCGCTCACAAGCGGGGTGCGGACTGTCTACATAATAATGCATACATAACATTATGTACATGTATGCATGTATGTATGCATAATACATAATAATACAAATAATGAGTGTAGCGTATTCACATGTGGAATAAATCCCGTAATTTAATCGTAGTCGCAAACCAGTTTCGATCTGGGCCAGTAGTATTACTATAGTATATTCTTAATTAGTACAAACTGTTTTTCGGTTACTTAGTGCTTGCTTACTTATATTATATATATACTCGTAGGTATTAATATCCACTACCTTAAATTTTAATATAATGGAAGAAAAAAGTTTTAAATGTATTTTATGTTAAACAATTATATAATTTAATAATTGTAATGCGAACAACCCTATCATACCAAACATTTCTGCTCAAAAGGGTAAATTTAATTAGTTCTGAGGTCTATTAAAAATTAGGGACCAGCTGACGTCTCTGATCCTTGTCGGGTCTTAGTTCCGACATAAACTGGAGACTCTCATTGCAAAATATTTAGGCGTACTTAACGGAAACGTGGCCTCTCACTATAAATGGGCCTCTTAAGAAAGCTCAAGGTCGCACAGCGTGCTATAGAAAGGACTATGCTCAGTGTTTATTTGCGAAATCGAATCAGAAATAAGGAAATCCGTAAACAAAAAAAAGTCACTCACAGCCTCGTTAGGCTGGATCCGTTGGATTAGCAAGCTGAAGTGGCAGTGGGCGGGGCTCATAGCACGTAGAACTGATGACCGATGGGGCAGAAAGGGTTTGGAATGGAGGCCATGTAACGGCAAGTGCAGCGTAAGACATTAACCCACAAGGTGGACAGACGACCTGGTAAAGGTTGCAGGAAACCGCTGGATGCAGGACGCTTCCAAACCGCCCTTCCCTCAGAAAAGTGACAAACATAATTTTAATACCCGGAATAAAGATAAACTTGCTGTTTCAAATGTCAGACTGCTTAAAGTGAGTAATTCGTTCATAGGGAAATGTATTCGCTTTTTTAACAAATTACCACAGTCTATTGTTGAACTACCCATGTTCGAGTTTAAATCGCATGTTAAGATTATTTTAATGAAAAAGGGTTATTATACTGTAAATGACAAAAATGTCTGGAATTAAATACTGCCCTGCTCGCACAGGTATACATTATTTTCTTTTCCTTTTTTTTTGTGACAGCTAGTAGTGACTGAGTTTGTTCCGGCGTTTCTTCTCAGCACTTGCCAGATTGTCTGTGTCTTGTCTCAAAGCGCTAGTAGGGCCCAAAAAATAAGGAGACATGTTCTGCCCCATATGGGCCAATAATGTTATTATTGACGTTCATAAGTGGCAGTTTTCTGTCCTAAACTGAATAAATGATTTTTGATATTTGACTTTTGACTTTTGCCAATCTAGAAGTCATTGGGCGAGACCTATATTCAGTTGTAGACGTCCTATGGCTGAAATGATGAATAATGAACGTTAGGGGAGGCTGTTATAGGCCTTTACTACAAAAAGACTGTAATTTAACAAATACAAAAAAAAACGCCTTAAAGCACACTTTCTTTCTTCTTGACACAAACTGCCTTTATATCTTAGAATATTACTGGTCACTGTTGGTCTCGACATCTCCTCGCATATATCAAGTAGTATTAAGTATGTTTAGTGTATGTATGTATAATTATTGTTATGTATTTATTTTATTGTATTTTTATTTATTTATTAGTGTATGTAGTGTATAGAAAGACGCATCGCCTCCTACCCGCTGGACTGACGACCTAGTCAAGGTCGCGGGAAGCCGCTGACCGTGAGTGATTGAGTGACCGTGTCCAACATAGGACTTCCGAAGACTGATTATGATGATGACGAGTACATACCTTATTCATAAGTTTATGGCAGTTATTAGATATCAAAACCGTAAAATTTTCACAAAAAACATCGCCTGCCTTTATGCAGTCAGGTAAAAAAGGTATACTTTAGCTTTGCACATAATTCAAATCAAAAAGTTTTTTACCCCCGTATTGATTTATCCTACCGCGGCAATAACCAGTAAATGAAGAGCCCCAATTTCGTTTAAATAACAAAATTCCCGTTTGAAACGCTGTTATACTCGGCTAAAGGGGGACCAAGTTGTACCAGTTGGTAATAATTCATAATTCGTGGACAACGCGGATGTGTCAGGAGCAGCTTTGTATCTCGATTTAGATGTGTATTCCACTTCTTATTGTAATTAACTATGAACGTTGTTTGTTGGAGTAATTGCTTCACTTGCCTAATTTAATTAAGTTTTAGACAACTACAGATAAGGTTGGCAAAATTAAAACATTGAGCGAATTTATTTCTGCAAATTGGCTTGATTAAGCTCTTTTACACTCCTTTTTTCCTTATTACCTACTACTTGTGGACAATTTTGTGGATTAGTGCCGAGAAGAAGCATTGCAAGAAACTCGGTCACTATTGTCAGATTTTTATTGTATGTGTATACGAGATATATTTTTTTAATATTGGAAAACAAACAGCTTGATAATTAAATAATATAAAATTACGACAACAGATATTCAACAAGCCTATAGTTTTCACCTCTATGTATAAGAAAATAGATACTTGTGCTTGTCTATTACATTTCACGTTTCACGTTAACAGTATTCTGTAAAGCTTATAAAAAATATTTTTTCATTCAAATCATCTTATATGCAAATTACTGAACTCCAATAGACAGGTAATTTCTTATAAAAGCGAATAAATGTCCCCTTAAATTACTGACTTTTAATGCAGTCTGAAATTGCGAACGACAAGTTTATCTTTATTCCGGATATTAAATACAGTTTATAGTTCAAATAAAAAAATACGCAAATACTAATATTGAATAGCTATCAAAATGCCCGATTTGACGTACAAAGACACACGCACTCCACTAGAGAATTAGTAAAAAATCAAAAATAAAATTGGTGAATATGACAACTTAATAATCAATAAACATAAATCAGGAATAATAACATATTTTTTAAAACTTCATGAAATAATGTAGAAATAGTTTTTTTTATTGGTCCATAAACACATACATAATAATTTTATTACAAATAAATTAAACTAAAGGAGACAAACAGGAAAAGAAAATACAGGACTTATTACACATTTTGGAATAAGTGTTAAGGAACCAAATGATATCTTTGCTTTGAGGAGCCTAGCCATTGCGCTATGATAATGTGTAACATTATCATCATCATCATTTCATTCATTGGACGCCAACTGCTGAACATAGGCCTCCCAGTAACTTCCAGGTTGGCTGGTTGGAAGCGGCCTGCACAGAGCGGTTTCCTGCATCCTTTACCAGGTCATATGTCCACCTTCTAGATGTGTTTGTTAAAAGTAAATATATTTCCAGAGCATTATGTACTTCTTATTATCCTACCCGGGCATACCAGTAAGGTAAAACCTGAGTCAACCAGCCCACAAAAAGGCTATATCACTCGTTTAAGCGTTTCCCCCGGGAATCGGGACGTTTTAATATAACTTCCCGGTGTAAGGTCTCTCAATCTCGCCGCACGAGCGAAAATATGAACGCGAAATATGTATATTGGCTACGAAAAACATTATCTTGTACGGTTATAAAATGTTTTCTCGACACATGTGTGTTATTTGGATGTCGCTTTGTGTATACTCGTAAAGGCGTATTTTCATTAGTCGTCAGCGCCATATGCGGGGTGCGGGAGATTTCTGTAACGCATGCGATAGGGCCCGCATGCGGGGAACTGTGTTTATTGGTCGATAGGTTCCGCATGCGGTTACCCGGGACCTGCACCTTAACTTCAGCAGTTGCTTTATGAAACCGGCCTTAGACGTGCAATATGCTTTGGATCGGTGATTACTATTGTGTGGAGCAATCTTAACTATTTGTGATTTGCAGAAGAAGTAGTTATAAGCACAGAAATTTAAAACCGATGAGTTTCATTAAGGTAAATCACTCATTACCACAATTACTCGTTATATTACTATTTTACTAAACAATAGCACATACCAATTAGTCTTTCAGTAGAAAAACTCATGAAAAATTCAAAATGTTTCGTAATTTTTTCTTGGACTCTATTAATAATTTTAATTTAGTGGTTGACATTAGAAGCCTTTACCTTATCTTTGCTGCAAGCACCTGCCAAAAAAGTCGCCTATGGGCTTTTGGCGCCCTATGCCAATAGGTGATAGTGAAAACTTGACAGGTGCTTACAGCAACAGATACCATCTGAAGAATGAATGCGGTAAGACCACCGCGTTACCGACTTATGACTTTCATTGCGTTAAACCGCATGCGATATATTGACCGATTTGTCGACACATGAAAATGTGTCTTAAGATAGAACAAAGAAATCATTCGTAAATTCTGATTCTAAGAACCTTTTTCCGAGAATCGGAATCAAATGATTTGAGTTATAAATATTTTATGTTACCATGTTTCTCACAAATCATAAATTTTGTATACTTCGTCGGTAGACAAAGAAAACGAAATGATAAATAAAAATTATCATGTGTACAAACTACATAATTTCAACATAAAAGCACTCTTTTTTTGTTTTGGACATAAACTTCATATCAATGGTTTTGTCAAGATAAAATTATCGAATAAAAATTAATGGCGTGTATTTTCATAAAAATCTAAGCAGCTATGTAATGCAACAAAAGACACCACTGGTACAGACTGGAACATAATTTATCACACTGCCAACTTAATTGATGGCAAAGATATCAAATCAACTATTTATAATTTTATCGACCTTACCAAACTTTTTACATATGGATTATGGGTTTTGATGGTTATTTTTTTCTGTAGGTAACCTATTACCTGACAATTCTCTTTTTTAAAAATGGAAGAAGAAGAATTTTACTGGCATCATTTTTTTTATTTAACCTTGTTTGACTGATACACACCACGTTTGTTTGCGTTAAGGCCTATTTCACATTAATCAAGTAGCTCTTATTTGACAATTAAAATACGAGTATAATGCGATTGATTATTTAACACCATTCAGTATTAATAGTAGGAAAATAGATGATGACGTTTTTGATATAGGCGTATTATACTTTAATCGTCGGTTAATTTTTAATTGCCGACAAAGAAATTGACCTCAAGTGTATCAAATTGGGTAATTATAATGCTTTTGTACTGCTGTTATTTGCTGTAAAGCAGTTTAAAATATCTATAGACTGTGCTTTTGACTGGTGCTCCACTAAGAAGTTAATATTATTGAGGTGTTTTAATTAATGTGTGTTGTTCCAGATTGGCTGTCAGTGACGTGGGCGCAGGGCGGCATGCAGCTGCATGCCGACGCCTCAGGCGACGATATCGACTCTGTCAAAGGACGGTGAGTACCATTAAATTAGATACTAGATGGCGCTGTCAGTATTTACATCGCGATTTTATTTTTTCAAACCTTTTCTTTATTTAGGTATTCAAAATTATACATAACTAACGCTTTTTCGTTTTGGCCGAAACAGACAGGTGTCTGGACGTTTTTTTTTCCTTTGCACCCTTCAGAAGACAGCTAAAGCTAAGTCCAAACCTAACATAAGCGCCCTTGAGACACCCCGTTGCAGATTGGGCTGGCTAGAATGGAGTAGCCAGTTCGCCATTTGGTAGAACGTCTTTTGCACTCCTTACAGTCCGATTACGCCGCTTATATGTAGCTCTGACGTGAACGAGCACGAGGCTTTAGTGCCCAAAGCCTGAGCCTCAAATTCAGCCGCAACGCAGGGCGGACCTAAGCTGAGCTTTCAGCGCCTACCAAAACACGACCGTTGTAGTTGGAAAGAGTCTTTATCAAAAGCTAATACTAACTATCGATCCGTTGATTCGTCGTTGATTGATCGTATATTTAAAAAAGTTACTCTGTCTAAATTTTTTTGCATTTACATCTATTTATTTTTGAGCCTTAAAAAGACTTTAGGGTTAAAACATTTTGACAAGTTAAAAAAGTGCCGGAATAAACTCAGTCACTCGCTGGCTTCCACTATCTTAATCTACTTTATATTACTTAGGTAAAACTGTAGTTAACAGTATTACTAGTGTATCTGGAATTGTCATTTGCAAAACACAAAACTTTGTAAAACTAAAACGCCCTGTAAATGTGCAACTTAAAAGGGCAACTAGAAGTGGAAATCATAAAATTACCATTCTTTTTCTACCTTTACTTTGTCCAGTTGATATCATGTTGTAATACGTGACCTTGGTACTAGATGCAGCAAATCTAATTATTACATTTAGAGAATTAGTCACTACACTACTAAGGTAATCTTTTAACTCAGAGAACTGATAGGTATTGGTTCGCTGAAACAGAACGTAAACGTTGTTCCTACGTCACACTCCTTAAAAAACAAAACAAGTTTAATGTACAAATGTTAAACGATCATGGTGAGCCTCTGACCTTCTTTCGATTCCCACTGTAATTCAATATTGAACAACTCACGAAGCGTTTCATACGGTTGTTGCCGCCGCTGCATTTCTAATCGATTAGTCTTTGTCAACGTCATCTCGAGAGAAATCGTATTATACATTACACTTTAGAGACGGTTTACACTGTCTGATGTTTTAGTTTATACCTTCTTTTTATTGTGAGTGTTTTTAATATTATAACTAAATTAACAATTATGTGCCAGAAAATATACAAATCATCAAGGTCGCGACGTGAGGAAATAAAACCCTTGTGAATTATCATTTTCTTACGATAATACGAAGCCCTTAACAAACGCAGGCATCGCTGAATGCATCATGCATGAACGCTCTCATACATGACCATACGCTTGCATGTACCGTTTAACTACCCGCTGGACACGCGGCTCAGCACAACGTCACGTTATGGGAACTTTTCTAAAGCATAATAATAGTACGGCGGGCCGTACTACCGACCCGACCCGTCGCCGTACCGCGCACGCTCTCTGTGTGTGGTACGCTTAAATATTAAATATGTAATATCACAAATGTTTAATGTTAATGTGGTTAATTTGTTTTTTTTAACATTTCTCAAAAGTGAAAATAATGTGGACCAATCCTTGCGATTTTTAACTGTCGGAACTTTGGAAGAACCGTTTTACTAGTGTAATTTCATTTGTAATATATATATAACATTACACATATAACACTACAATAACATTACATAAACACAGTTAAGCAATACTAAATGTGTGATTTATCATTCCGAAAATTTGATAATTGGAATAGCAATAAATTGATAATGTTGTGTATATTAGGGGAGATCAGGGATGATTGACCAGTTGTCAAAAACTTGACTAATTTGGAAGTGCTGCGTCATTCAACTAGGCGCAAATAGCGCGATCTGTGTACTTAAGTGTCTGAGCGGGGAGGAAACGGATTTTTGCATCTAGTTGAATTATAATTATGATACACACATATTGATGGTAAGTCAATTAGTTCATATTTTAGTCAACCATCTCCTGTCTCCTGTAGTAAGAAAGTTGAGTACAAAGTCAAGTTCCGAGATAATTGAAGCAGACGGCAACAAGCACGTAAAACTAGATCTTAATTTCTTAATAGTTAGCGGTGGAGTTGCGACTCATTTTCCGAAACTTGGCCGAATGTTACCGAGAGTTCTGGAAGGCTCTATTGTTCTTTTCGTATAAGACTTTTAAAATAATATGTAATCTTAATTATTACTAAACGTTTAGTTTGACAGTTAGAAAGGGTGAGTACCTACAACCAATTCATCACCATTGTCTAATTACATAATTACTACTACATTACATAAATTACTACTACGTACTTATGCCAACCTGCTAATTTAATAAATCGTGCCACTGTCTGCACACAGTTGTTGGCCAACTACAAACGTTTGTTTTTTCTCTACATAAAATACATGCGTGGAAAATAAACAATGCCAGTAACACTTGTCATCACTGTCACAGTGTTGATAAAGCCGTCAGAGGGCTTAGGGAGCTGCAAACGTGCAGTGTAAACGATCCCGCCGCTTTCTGCCCGTCCGCGCGGAACCAACCGACTGTCGTTCGCAGATATTCGCTTCTTTATTACCTACTAGCCATTAACACGATAAACCTCCGCGACGCATTTTTTCTTGTACGATACGGCTTGTGACCGTACGCCTATGCGCGAGCGCGTACTTATGCGCGATTTGTAAAAGCTTTTTGCTAAGTATCCGCATAAGCTAAAAAAATAAGAAAAATACTGTCGTATAGCTAGATTCATTAGTGTTGTTTTCTTTTCTGAAAGTTATTATCAAATTAGTGCCGTTAATTTAATTTCACGAGTTTAAATCGGCGAGCTGTCAAATTTTTACCACATTGTCAACTTTTTTTCGCAATAACTTCTAAAGTTATGAATTCTTACGATTTAAATATTTTTAATATGAAAGTGTGTTTCAATACCTTTCTAATGACATATAATTCTTTTAACAAATATTGTTGTTCTCACAAAATATAGTTAAAACTAAACACCCGGCCTAAGAATAATTGCCGTATACCCCGCGCGCCGCAAACAAAATTGATGAAATAGTATCGAAAATTAATATCAATTTGTTTAAAAACCTGTTATTTCTGTAGTATATAAAACAACCTTTCATTTAATGTATAGTTTTACTAATTCCGACCATTAATAATTATATATAAACCTTGCCTACCTTCGACAATTCGAGGTTTTGATTTCACCTTCATATATCGGATTACACTCGCATTGGTCACAGTAGGTTACACCATTAGAAAGAAGACAAGTTCACAATTGTTTTAATATAATATGAAAATAAACACTTAAAGCAAGAAACTGCACAAAAATACGCAAACAGGTCCACTCACACTCGACGCGACCACTGGCAACTTGCTGACTTTGACATTATTTATTTTTCTACCGTCGACAGCTGTCGTGTTCTGCTACCCGCCAATTTTTTTTTAATTTACCAGAGAGCATATAATAACTATTAGATTAGAGTAGTGCACACACGACAACAGGTAAAATACGGTTTTTAACGAACAGTACCTCGCCGGTCGGTTGACCGAGTAGTAGGACTTTGTCTAGATGAAAGATGGGAAGATGATCAGATACTCGTACTTTGACGTGGAAGTGGCTAGTCGCGTTATTGTGTGGATTCTCTTTCATATCCCTCTTTATGTCCTGAACATTGCCGTACGAAGTATGAGGATTAACGACCTCATGTTTAATGGCGTGGACAGATTGGGAAAGGTTTAGGTCAGCTGTCGCGAAGGCAATCGGTGTAGGTTAGGTTTAAATTTGAACTATTTACATTTTACAAATTTTTGAAATGCTTACTGTATTGGGGCTGAATCTGGTGATCGAAGAGAAGATTTTGGGGCCAACATCAATATCTTAAAATATTCATTTTGTTTATATACAAACAACACCAACCTAAGAGAAGTTATTTTAAAAGCCGATTTAATAAAAATATTACTATTTATATTTTTTTTAGGCCAAAAACCTCTCGCCTCTTGGGCGGTAATGACCGGCAATAGCACAGTTGGCCGGGATCAGGGCAAAAGAGAAAGAAATCGGCGGACGATGCGTGCGGTATCAAGCACCACCGCCTTCTGCATCTTTGCTGGAAGCGCGCCGCCGACAAATCCCAGTCTTTTCAGGTGTACACCTAATGTGACTGGGATTAACCCGTTTGCCGATATAACAATTGGTATGATTTCAGTGGACGCCACTTCCCACATTTCGGTAACCTCGTGTACTAGGTCCAAGTACTTGCGTTGCTTTTCGGTCTCGGCCTTCACAAGGTTCTCGTCATGAGGGATAGTGACGTCCACCAAAAACATCAGGCTTATTCGCAAGAATTTACTATTTATATATTATTATAGTTTTTGTATTAAGCATTGAAATCACTACCCAGTGAGTACACTTTTTTTTCTACCTGAAGGTTGTCTAAAAGAGATCCAAATTACCAATGCCATTACCTCTGTGGTGAGAGGTTTGGCCAGTCTAGATCCTGCGCTATCGTGTCTAGCTGTTTCCTGAGCGCCCCACGGGGAGATTGCTTAGGTGGGCCCTCGATATCGTCGTTGTTTCTGATTCCTGTAACACAAGTGCTTTGGCTACTTACTATAGGATCAGAGCAATATATGTGATGTTGTCCTTTATTAATTATTATTTATTTAGAAGCGGAATTCACGCATAATCAAACGTACTTAAATATGTAAACTTTAATATTTTCTGCATTTATTTATTATTTCAAGCATATTATTCTAACTTGAAAAAAATACCGACTGCTTCTGGTGGGATCAATGTAATCCCACAGATCCCACCAAAAGCAGTTAATTTTTTTTTAACGAAAATATTGACACTGAAATAATAAAATACACTAACGTATGCCCTGCAGAGGGAAATAGTGATTTCACGGCGCGATATTTTAATTGTATTTTTTGTAAATCGTTTATTATATCGTCACAAAATAGATGACGAGAAAATAATACATTTATTGATATATTTTTGAGCTCTATCATTAAGGAAATTATGCGCCAAAGTATGACAGACAGACGGCAAGACAGACTCAGACGGACAGTGGAGCCTCAGTAACAGGGTCCCGTTTTTACTTTGGGTAAGGAACCCTAAAAATCTAGTTTCAGCAAAAGCTAGTTAAAAGCTTTACGTAGAGCTCGTATACAAAATCCGAGTCAATAGACATTTTGGAAAGTGCGAAATTCCAAAAGTGCGTATCTCGCGATTTTACGGGAGACCGAATTTTTCCGAGCGTGAAATCCTTTCAGTTCACATTATTTATTCTAAGGCACTAGTGATGGGCACTAACCCCGACTAGTTAAAGTAATATTGACTAGTCAGTCATATTTTAAAGTACACGATTTGTTTTACACATTAGCGGTAGCAGATATCAGTCTAACTTATTTATTAAACTACAAGATGTTTACTTAATTTTTTCTTAATTGTTGCTTTTGACCCTATTAACAGAAAAAAGAAAATAACTATTATGGTCTGATCTTAATCACTATTTAAATGTTGCCTTTCAAAGTATTTGCCTGTTTATTTAAATAAGTTTATTCTTATTTGTAATTATAATAATAATAATAACATAATTTCAGGCATCGTATTACTGACGCTCTTTACGAAGCCAGTTTGTGATTTCAAATCCCACAAGTAGCATATAAAAATAAATAATATTATATTACTTTTACAATGTTTATCCGTTATTAAGAACTTACAATCTGTACTAAGTTTAAAGCTAGATTATTGAAGAAAGCGTTGGAAATTAAATAAATACATTCTCTGATCCTATGGTAAGTAGCCAAAGCACTTGTATTACAGAAGTCAGAAACAACGACGGTACCACAACACCCAGGCCCTAGACAATATAGAAAAGTTATTTTTCTAATTGACCGACCAGGTATCGAACCTGGGATCTCAGAGATAGCGAGACGAACGGTATGGTCGCCCCTCGGCTATGGAGGTCATTTATTTTTCAGGAGGTATATTTATTTGTTAGTTATAAGGTTGATATAGGCGTTATATGAAAACTGAACACTCGTTTGTTCGTATCTTGAATAAATGCAACCTATTAAGGACACATATCTAAACTTATTAAAAAAACTTAATAAAAACCTATTATAAAACTAACACCCACTTACCCGCAATAACAGACATGCTAGAAAAACTATTAGAATTAGTAAATTGTTTCTGGAGGAATCATTGCCACCTAAGATACAGCCTGCCTAGCATGGGTACTAAAACACGATATGATATGATATGATATAGCGATATATCGACACCAACTGTAAAAACATGATAGATATAGCCGCCATGTCGAATCGCCGTCACATAATAAGATCGCTGTTTCGATAAAAATTCAAAATGGCGGCTAAATCTATCATATTTTTAAAGTTGGTGTCGATATATCGCTATATCATATCATATCATATCGTCTTTTGGTAGACATGCTAGGGGGGCAGGACTTGTCCTAGTTTAGGTGTCAGGGACTCACCAAAAAACGACTGTAATAACTTTTTGCAAACCTTATACTTATAAGCACATTCCTGTAATTACTGGCTTATACTAAATTTTTATTATTTTATTATAAAGGACACCTATTTGTGAATAAAATGTTTATTCCAACTATTGGATCCCATCCCTATCGAGTAGGCGGACGTATCCATTAGTAGTTGACCCTTATCTGACCCTCTATCGGCGTCCGCCAGGTGCGACACTCTAATGTACCTACTTGTACGTGCGGCTTCTACATTTGCGTGTTTCACTCTGTTTGTATTATGTACAGTTAAACATTGTTTTTCTATTGCCGAGCCTTTTGTGTTTGGGATTTGAATAGCATTGTTTTTTTATGAATAA
The DNA here is from genome assembly GCA_963576865.1 of Anania hortulata. Taxonomy (NCBI): domain Eukaryota; kingdom Metazoa; phylum Arthropoda; class Insecta; order Lepidoptera; family Crambidae; genus Anania; species Anania hortulata. The sequence continues at coordinate 1,293,931 of OY756389.1, read as the reverse complement.
ACAAATTGCTTTCAATTTTCGATACCCTTTGGATGGTACAAATGTAGATTTTAGCTCAATCCTTTCTGTCTCTAAATACATATAATATTAAATAATAATAAAAATCATTTATTCAGAAAAGTTTCACAACTTTAATTTACTAGTAGTCTCCAAACTAGGTAAAAACCTGTCTCTTGGAGACTTGAGTTTGAGCTAGAGTTTGTACAACGTTGTGCATTGGTTGATTGATTGACATTGACGTCATGCATTTCTGTGTGTGTGTGTGTGTGTGTGTGTGTGTGTGTGTGTGTGTGTGTGTGTGTGTGTGTGTGTGTGTGTGTGTGTGTGCGCGCACACGCGCGCCTGTGTGTGTGCACACGAGATGATGTGTGTGTGTGTGTGTGTGTGTGTGAGATGAAGCACTGCAGAACCTTGGTAGCCCCATCAGCATCCTGAAGGCATTGTTATACTGAACCTTGAGATCGTTATAGGCCTTTAGCGTGTAGTCGTTTAAATGGGAATATTATTTTAGAATGGAGAAGATTAGGAATGAATATATTAGTGGAAGTATAAAAGTGGCACCTGTAGCAGAAAAGATGAAAGGACACCGTTTGTCTTGGTATGGACATGTGATGAGAAGGGAAGAGGAGCACGTAACGAGAAGAGTGATGGATATGAGTATTGATGGGTGGAGGAGTAGGGGACGACCTAAGGAGAGACGGATGGATTGTGTGAGGAGAGATATGACTGAGAAGGGAGTGAATGACTCAATGACGAGTGACCAGATCGCATGGAAGAGAAAGACATACTGCGCCGACCCCAGATGACCTGGGAACAGGGCAGGCAAATGATGATGAATGGTCGCTATAGTGTTACAGGTTCATAGGATCGACATTCGTTTGTTTACATACTATATAGTACTTCATTTATCATCAACATTTCAGCCACAGCTGAATATAGGCCTCCCCTAGTGATATAGTTCTTAATAAGTGTTATTTGTAAATACCTCTATGAACATTATATTTACAACTAAGAAAGTTCCCAGTACTACGAGGTCTACCAGTTTTGACTCGCTGCTACGGATAGTGCTACGACATTCGTAGCGCTGTAGTAAGAATTCGTAATTGGTATCGTAGCATTCGTAGCGATAGTAATAACCTTGGTATGTTTTGCTAGGGAAAAAATGTGACGTTATCGCTGTGTACAGTATCAATAAGGTTATATAACACTAATATATACCCGTGACTATGTTTGTCAAAGTTCGACATGATCAATGTGCAGCGTATGGAAAAGAATAACTCGGTGACCTGCATTAAATAAATAAATAAATAAATATTGGACAACATCACATACATTGCTCTGATCCTATGATAGTAGCTTAAGCACTTGTATTACAGAAATCAGAAATAACGAAGGTACCACAACACCCAGACCCGAGTCAATATAGAAAATTTATTGACCGGCCGGGAATCGAACCCGGGACCTCAAAGATAGCGACACTAAGTCCGGTATGTCGTCATGGGAGAGACCTATGTCCAACTGTGGACTAACGTGGGCTATGATAATGATAATACTTATTGTTACAAATACGGCATAGACACGTAATTTTATCTCAGAGTTTCTTTGGGAATCTGAGTGGACAAAACACCCTTTGCGGTAGTTTAGATTAGTATAGTTATAGTTATAGTTATTATAGTATAGTTAGATATACTTTTTGGTGATTGTTCATTTCTACTTGGCTTAATTCTGAAATCTACAAAGATGAAGTCGTGGGTAGGAGCTAGTTATCGCCATGTAATCATCATCATCGTCATCATCATTTCAGCTATAGGACGTCCACTCCTTAACAAAGGCCTCCACCAATGATTTATCATCGGGGGGGATTGCCAATACTCGCCACGCTGCTGCCCGTCTCGTGCTACAGGAATCAGTCGCCTCTTACGATACGCCTCCTGTTGGCGGTGAGGAAGTGTATTCTTGACGGCCGTCCCCACACGGCACATGTTATGCTTTACGCAAATAAATTATCCATTCAATTTTGTATTTTCGAACTTACTGATACTAAATTAAAATGTATATGTTTACGTCCTTTATGATATTATTTAACAAAGATTCGTAAGAACTTGTTTGTTCGAATAAGATTGTTTTGAAGCGGATTTCAACCCTTATTTTCGACGTTATGGCGTCACGTCGCTATCTCGGACCGATAAGCTCGCCCAAATCTCAGCCTTTAATCTGTTTAAGAGATAAATCGTTGTGTATTTCTGTCTGCCTTATTCCCAGTCTAAAGATGTTTGTGTGAAAAAACCAAAGGGTGACCTTTTGGAATATGATCTGTCCGAGTTGATTACGTGGGTGGCTGGGTTAAATGGTAAAAATTAAATCTTTTATCCGATACATTTTACATGAAAAAAGTATTTTGACGACCGTCTGATGTCGTGGTTCACGCGCTACAAGGCCGGACTACAAGGCCAGCGGTTGCGGGTTCGAATCGTACACGAGGCAAATGTTTGTGTGATGAGCACGAGCATTAGTACCTTTGTTATGGATGTTCATAAGGATGTTTAAGTATGTTTATCTGTTATATAATCGCCATAATACAAGCTTTGCTTAGTTTGGGTCTAGATAATATGTGTGATTGTGAAAACAAGTCACCTGTATAAATGAGGTGCGCAGTGCGATAAAAAAAAACTTTTCCATCCACTGCCTTGCGTGTATCGTCACTCCACCTTCTCGGAGGGCACCCAAAACTGCGCTTACCAAGTCGTGGTCTTCACTCAAGAAGACGTCTACCACATCGGTTATCAGTTACCGGTTGATGCCCCAATTTTAAAGATATAAAATCTTCTTGTCCCACGCCTCTCAGCAACTGGATGGGTCTTGTCTGGTGATTTTGGACTTGAACAGTTATCGATAACATTTTGTACAGGCTTCTTAGGACTTCAACATCGTCACTCGACTTGGCGTCGCTGTAAGGATTCTAGAAAGGCGTAGTTCTCAGGTTTAATCTTCATCGTTTAAAATGTTTTAAAGCAATACACTTTGAAGGTATCAATCTGCACGATAAGTAATACTGCTAACTGATACGTATTAATCTTCACGCTAAATAGAACTAAGTAGGGCTATTGTAGGTATAATATTGTGCGTTCTCTGTAAATACTGCTTGAAGACTTATAAGTAAGCCTCATAAAAGTTATTCGTTAAGTAGCCGTTAAAACTTATGCCCTAGTTTACTCTCACGTTAATAAGTACATTGTGTCGATCAGTTTCGTAACAATAAGAACAGGCTTTAGTTGCGTGAACAGTAAAAAATTCTTTTTAGGTAACTTACAAAGGTTTTCTGCAAAAAATCTAGAAAATAGAGGACCAATGCCATTAAAGATACATGGTCGGAACAAAGCGACGATCAACATACTTTATTTCGAGTTTGGTTCGTTTTTTTTTATACCTAAAGAGCCGACTCGAATAAATTACTAACATAGAATTATCGGATTTGCACTACGTTAGTAATTTAGTGAAGTGACTAGTGATTTGGTTAATAAGTTAGCTCGATTGAAGCGATAACTAAACTATTTGACAATTTTTTTGTTGTTTCCTTAACATCGTTAGCTACTAACTTGCTCGTCACTCGATTAAAAACATACTCATTTAGGCTAAAATTGGCTAAAATTATAGCCTAAACTCTAAAGAAGGATTTCTTTACAGTTTAGGCTATCATTTTGTTGTCTTACCTATTCATTTTCTAATATTTAAACGACATAATAAATAAAAGAAGGAAAAATCATAATAATAATCAACACAATATCATTTCCAACATTAAATTTACACAAAAAGGACTCATTACGATTCAAAATCACAAAGCATGTGGCCTTACATTCCCCGTGTACCGTGTGTTGAAGGAAATATGAGTATTGTGCCATTTTCCTGAAAATTTAATTGATGCTCTTTGATTAAGGTCCCGACACACCCAAAATTACGTTGGCTAAAACTGGTCTCCACTCGAGAACTTGTTTTTCACCTTTCATAGGTTCTGCGACAGATGTGGCTGGCACAATAAACTGCCACTTTAGGTTGCTACATTGTTTAACTATGTCTGTTACTCTGGTCTTCTGCCGCATGACCTCGTTTCGGATTTTATCCCATAATGAGATCCTAAGTGACGTCTACCTATCTAATATGCCTCCATTTTACTTCACTACTTCACTCGGTCCTGAGTCAATCTTTGTATGTACAGACAAGAGCTCGTTTACCAACTACAAAACGTAGAATTTTCTTAATTGATATTGACATCTACGTGTCGGACTTAAGGTTAGGTTTTATGTTTAAAGAGTTTATTCTCATAAGAACTTATATTAATACTTAAAATGAGATTTAAATTTATTTATTTTTTATTGAAAATCAGTTCAATAACCTTTAACTTTTTGGGTAGGTTGACCTGTCGTTGACTGTACTTGAGTTTCTGATTAGCAATAATAAATAATAAATGAGCAGCGCTATATAAAGTGGACGCGATATTTTTTACGCGATTGATTCAAACCTGTGTGAACTTAGCACTCGACTTTAAAAAGGCTTTTTTAGGTTTGTTTGGAAGATTTCAATGGGGTAGGAGTCACGCTAACTTCGTCAGTAGTGCAAAAAATAGTCTTACCCCTAATAATTTGCACTTACACAACTTTTTTCCGCTGTTAGTTTAGTAGTTAGTTAACGCCTTTAGGAAAACGTTAAAAGTGGGCTGTTATGCAATTTTAAGTGCAGGACTGTAGGGTTGTTTCCGTGTCAGTGTCTATTAAACCTGAGTTGATGCAAAAAACGATATTATTGAAAGGTCGAGTGTGCGAGTTCTCTTATGTTGACGATTAATACATAAGACAAATTGCTGGAGCATTTCAGGCAAATTCCCGTTACATTCGGGAAGGGTGACGGGACACGGGACGCTCGCGTTATGACAACGCGACGCAACTAAGATTAATATTTGTCACGCCTCGAAATTTGAGGACACACAGACGTACTTGAACTAGAAATTTGGAGAGTTTCGATAAAATGTTCTTACTATGTTATTATGTGTTTAAAAATCGTACCTGGGAATTCAGAGATGGCGATTTCTGGCGTGCTCGCCCGTCATATAATATTGGACAACTTCACATTGCTCTGATCCTATGGTAAATAGCCAAAGCACTCGTGTTACAGAAGAACTAACGACGGTACCACAACACCCAAACCCGAGAAAGTATAGAAAAGTTACTTTTCTCCATTGACCGACTGGGAATCAAATTCGGTACCTCAAGATTGCGACACCAAGTCCGGTATGCTCGGGGCTACGGAGGGCATCAAAATTTTGTATTTATAGTACTTTAATTGCCTTTTTTACGACCAATGGTTTTGGCGATTTGGCGTATAATGCCTTCCTCGAAGGGCAGTATTGGTCTGGGTGGTGTTATCATCGACGCGTTGTCCTAAGTGTTGTGGTTCTATTACCGGTCCGACCTTTTGACCGCTCCCGTGCCTTTTTACAGACCTTAGCGACTTTGTTATACCTGTATACAAGAGATAAAATAACGATGATAATAGCTCCAAATTTTATTAATATGCGCTTGTTCAGCGCATATTATTACACACCAATTATCATGGTCTCAAATTGTAGGAAATTAACATCCATGAACGAGGTACCATACATCTTATTGCCAGAGGCATCTCCCAGCGCACTCAGACTTTAGCTTCAAGTCTATTAGAAAATAGATAAATTGTTTTTTAAATTGACCCAAATCGCGAATCCACCCTTGAGCTATTTGGACTGTCAAATTTGTGTCTTAAAAAAAGCTAGTTCGGTAATGAATTAATAAATAAATTCTTTCAACAATCACACCAATTATCTAGCTCCAAATTAAGCTTAAAGCCAGTGCGACGAGGTAACGGATAGACATACTTAAATACATTAAAAATCCAGGACTTGGGTAAAAATACCCGTGCTCATCACACAACCGGTTGCCTCTTGCAGGATACGAACCCGCAAATGCCAAGCTTTGTAGTCTGGAGCACGAAGTACTACACCAAACAATCGTCGTTAATAAACCTGTGACATTGTTTTAACATTGTTTCCTAAAACAGTACCAATTAACGAAAACTTCAATCTAAATTAATCATACCAGTTCCGAACCTCGAAGTCTTTTGTTCCCACATTATCACACATGTTTCGACACATCCGACATTATATCGCGGTAGTGTTGCTATACGTATTGATTGCTATCCCTAACATCGATAGTCGACCTATCACTCAATTTCAGGCTTGAACGAACTCATATTAACTCAGGAAGCGTAATTTTGTGGCTCTCTGCCACGGCTTCCAACGTCGATAATGGACGAACTGCAATGCAATATTGGAGTACGTTAGCGATTTGATATGACGGGTACATTCTTACCCATATTTTCTTCATCCTAGTGCTTTGTCCTGATCTGACAAGTTCGCTTGACCTTGATCCTTATTGCGGCAAATTCAGCTAAATGACATTTGGAGTACTATCAGAAGTCGGTGACCCTTAGAAAGGGGAACCAATCAAGAAGACCATTTTGGACCATGGCTAGACTGTAATGTAATAGCCAAAATAGTTATTTATGTTGTTATTGCCATAATAGTCATTTATTCAGTATATAGGCCCTCTTCCGGGCACTTATATATGTCCCAAAGTTAGCCAGAGCCATTTGTATTTAGAATACTAAATACAAATGATATATAATTTATTTCTCTAACTGCCAAGCAAGTGCTATAGATCCGAATTAAAAATACATACCAGCCAAGTTTGTTTCCTAACCCAACCGGGATTCGAATCCGGGACCTTGGGCTCAAAGCATCGCGTCCCGGCAATAGGATCGTCATTAACATGTAATTTTCTTAAAGTTTTCATGATAAGTGATGATTAAGTTTTACGATATTCGATTACGATTGTCCATTAAAATTCACTTTAGTGTTGCAGACTCTCTGACTTTAATTGATACCCTGGTTTTTATTGAATTGCCATTATTTTTCCCTAAAAAATTAAAAAAATAACTCCCTTTTTGACTAGCCTTTTCGCGGTAAAAAAAGTGGTCTTTAAACTGCATGATTAAAACTATCAACATAAACTTCTGCTCAATCTGTTCAACTACTAATATGATTAAGAAACAAACATCTGTTTTTATTTGATCAAGTTTAATTAGTTATTATTATTTTACGGAAACATCGACAAACTGTCGATATCCGACACACGCGTCACTATATCACGTTAATTACCTCGTGTGTGGTGAGTCGAAGGAAGAAATATCCCTCGTTTAGTTCTTTTAGTTTGCGATGAGGTAACATTATTCTTATTATTTGTTTGGATCTTGGTTCGCTTTCTTATTGTGTTTGCTGTTTTATTTCTAGATATGTGATTTCTGTTATCTTGAGTTATTAGTTTACTAATATTGATCCATTGATTAAGCTACGGTTACCCACTTTTAGCAACATAAATATATTTTTTTAGCTTTGCCATTTTCGCTTTGCTGTCCGTCCGACCGTCTGTCTGTCTGTCCGCGGCTTAGCTTAGAGACTACTAAGTACTGACTAAGACTGTTAGTATAAGACCGCCTAAATTGTACGTTTTTCTGTAAAAATCATGTGTAATTTACTTGTACGAGTATGGTGTGCAATAAAGAGTATCTATCTATCTATCTACTAGAAAGCTATAACTTTACAAGGGTACATATTGATCACGCCGACAAAAAGGCAGAATAAAATCTTGAAAAACAAAATTTTTGCGTTACGTAGGGGACTACACATAGTGTTGTGTGGTTCAGGATTAACGAACTTTTAATAAATCGTGCATATTTTAACATAAACAGTCGTCTTATTCAACACTCGTTAATCCGGCTCGAAGGACCATGTTGTGGGGTTCAGGATTAACGAGTGTTGAATAAGACGACTGTTCGAGGCATCGAACAACACTAGCTTCTCGCTACTGCGCAGTAAACTTGCGCACCAGGGACGCCTAAGCGCTTGATGTGAGAAGACGCGTGTTGCTTGTCTGGTGTTCCCGCCAAAAACGTAAGTAGTGGGTTCCGGTGACTTGGGACCGCTTTTTCTTTCATTCACGTGAGTGGATAAAAGTTGTGATCCAATGATCCGGTATGTCTATTAAATATATGTACTTTTACTTAATGTCGCCCGATCAAGTAGATAGTATCAATTTATTTCTATCATAAATACTGTCCTTGTAGTGTTAACTTCTGTTGGCTGTTTTTCATGACGGTGATCTCATTCCGGTGAATTCGGTGACCTAAATTGACCACCGAAATGAGAAAAAATATCATTTCGGTGATTTTTTTTCATTTCGGTGAGAAGTTGTTCATTTCGATGATTTTTATCTTCATCTCGGTGTTTTTTTTTTTCATTCCGGTGACAAATTATTTCACTTCGGTGAAAAACAGACCATAATTTATTTTGTTACATTTTAGTTGCCAAAGGAATATATTTGTTTTGGGGACCAAAATGTAGCTACTAGTTAAAAGAATAACCTCTAGTTGTTGCTCGCGTGGGCAATAGGCTATTTGACTAAATTATGATAATTAGTACACTTTAAACGTAATTTAAAAATATTGAACACGTGCTTTTTTAGGGTTCCGTACCAAAATGGTACGAAAGGAACCCTTAAAGTTTCGCCATGTCCGTCTGTCAGTCCACGGCCTAGCACAGATACTGTTTGTACTAGGAAGCTGTAATTTTGCACAAGTATAAATATTAAACACGCCGACAGAATGGTACAATAATATCTTGAAAACAAAAATTCTAGGGTATCTCCTCTACACGTAAAGAAGGGATGAATTAATTATTTTTAGTCTACCCCATCGTTTGGGGTATCGTTGGATGGGTCTTTCAAATATATTGCGAGGTTGTGAAGACCATTTTTCGATTTAGTGATTGGTTTCCGAAATATTTTTGCTAGAGTCAAATGTCCCCATCCAAAAGACAGATTTTTGTGCTACCTGATTTATTAATGACTTAAGTGTAATAATAAGATTTTGTGAAGACAAATAACAAGAGATTACGTTTGTTTAATTGTTACATCATATATTACAGTATCTTTGTGCTATCAAAACTATTAATTAAAATCTTTTAAAATAAGAATTTGCAAAAGTTGTAAAGATATACAGGGTGTCCCAGAAACAATGGTTATTCATTTAACTTCTTCCTTTAACTGTCGATAGGTTTCGTCAAGACCTCTCTAATCTCAAATTTTGACTTTAGTAAAAATATCTCGGTTTTCAAGATAATTGACAGTTTATATATTTTTTTAAATGCCATTTTCAGTTGGTTTTTAATGTGCCATTTTTACAAAGACGGACTTTTTCTGATTCAGTTTTTTTTTTATTTCTAAAAGAATAGTTCAGCTATCATTAACAATGGTTAAAATTGAGCTAGCTAATCACGACGTGCTTCAAAAAAACAATGTTCCAAAAAAAAAACGAAATTATTTTTCCTCATGTTTGGTCAACTACCATGTTTAAAAATGTCAGAATCAGAATCAGAATCAGAAATATTTATTGTGGATCATAGGTTAATTATAAGTATACAATTGGTGATAGTATCACTATGTTCCGCCTGATAGGCATACAATAATTTCTTAATAAATATAAAATAGAAAAACTGACAGTCTGGCATGCTTGAATAAAAATAAAATTTAACACAAAAATTTGATTATTAATTGGTAATTTATAAAAATTATACATTTCGAAATCTTAAAAATAATAAATAAATTTCAAGCTGTACAATACAATGTCATTATTGAGTTATTATAAAATTTAATAGATTTTTTCGGTTAGAATGTCAACAAAATTCCAAAGCAAAAAATAAAATAAAATATTAATCAAATCAAATTTTATCTCTCAAAAAGTCATCAACACTGTAGTAACACTTTGAAGCTAGAAGACTGGTTAATTCTAATTTAAATGCATTTACACTTAGTTCTCGTATTGATTTTGGAATTTTATTACATATAGTGGGTATCATACAGAGAACGCTCCTACGCATAAGTGCAGTGCTCGAATTGTGAACAACTAACCTATTGTCTCGTCGACTACGATCATTTACATCTGTCATTTTTTTAAACCTTGTTGGATTGTTTTTTGCAAACATAGCTATTTCTAACACATACAATGATGGCAGTGTCAGGATTTTATATTGTTGGAAGTAGGGTTTGCAGCTGTCGGTGGGATCGAGCCCAAACATTGCCCTGATGCATCTTTTTTGAGCACGAAATGCTACATCCCTATCCGTTGAATTACCCCAGAATATCACGCCATATCTTAGATGGGACGAAACAATTCCATGGTATGCTGTAAGTAAAGCATCTGTATTTAAAATAGATGCAAGTTTATATAAGGCGTAAGCGGAAGTACTAATCTTCTTACATACGCTTCTATATGAGCCTTCCAGTTGAGCCTGTTATCTATTAATAACCCTAAAAACTTTGTCGAGTCTGTTTGACAAATAGTTGAATGATTATAGTGTATTGTCATCGGCATAGGCGCTATTCTCTGACTAAAATGTACCAATTTTGTCTTATTCAAATTAATGAGAAGATTATTATTGTTAAGCCATTCGATTATTAATTGTAAAGTGTCATTAATGTCTTTTTCATACATGTCAAATTTCTTACATCTTATAGTAGCTGTACTGTCATCTGCAAATAATGTCATAGGTTGCGGTATCGCTTTTGGCAGGTCATTTATATAAATTATGAATAGTAAGGGTCCCAATACACTACCCTGTGGCACGCCATATAAGCTAGTTCTTTCGTGTGACCGATAAGTTTCTTCGTTTTTTGTTTCACGATTAATCTTAGTGATTTCAGTATATTATTTTCTATCTTTCAGATAAGATTCTATCAGTTGTAAAACATTTCTGCGTATTCCGTACGCGTGAAGTTTCCGTAATAATATTGAGTGGTCAACGTAATCAAATGCTTGGGTCATATCACCGTAGATAGTGCAAATAGGACTCCTTTTGTCAACACTCGACAGTACAATATTTAAAAAGTCAAAGATAGCCATGTTTATAGTCTTCTTTTGTCTAAACCCTTTTTGTTCCTCAGTCAATATGTTTTGTTTTTCAAGATACATATACATTTGCTGATAAATGTATTTTTCGAAAACTTTTGAGAGTATGGGAATAAGAGCGATTGGTCTATAAAACTCCATCAGCTCTTTATTTTCTTTTTTGAATAGAGGCTTTACTATACTTATTTTTAAACTATTTGGGTAAATACCTTGGCATATAATAAGGTTTAAAATATAGCTTATATGTATATGTAATGTATGGCGCTCATCGTGCCCATTATCTTAAAAAATTGCTTAGTTATTCTATTTTCCGAAAAGGCATAATAAACTCATGTTTTCTGTATCTCTTAAACTTTATGACTGGTTTTTATTATTTTTTATTAAAATTACAATAAATGTTCGAATTGGCGTCCTTGCGCTCTGATACACGCCCTGCATCTTTTTATAAAATAATGTTTGATGCGGCTCCAGACGTTTTTATGTATGCAGCTGCATTTTGTATGCGAGTCCGCAACTCTGTTATTGAAGATACTGGTCTCGCGTAGACAAGGTCTTTCAGACATCCCCAATATAAAAAAACAAGGGATTTAGATCCGGCGATCTGGGCGGCCATAAAATAGGGCCGAGCCGGCCTATCCACCTCTGTGGGTAGTGTTGATTCAAAAAAATTCTTACTACTATTGCGTAGTGAGCTGGGCACCCATCATTTTGAAGCCACATTCTCCGCCTCACTTCTAAACTGACATCTCTTAGCATGCCGGGTAAATCATTTTGTAAAAAATTAAGCTAAATTTCACTATTCAGTGTAGATGTTCATATAGCCCGATCACATGTCCGCCAATAATCCCAGTCCACAAGTTAACTTTAAATTGAACTTGGGACCGATCGTCCCTCATCAAATGTGGGTTTTCTACTGGCCAGATTTGTAGATTGTGGATGTTGAGATATCCATCTTTCCGGCATGAGAATTCATCCGTCCACAAAATTTTATTAAAAAATTGCGGGTCCTCCCTTATTTTATTTAACATGATTCTGCAGAATGCAATCCTGCGCGGATAGTCAGCAGGCTGTAGAGTTTGGACCCTTTGAACATGGAAAGGGTGCAACCTGTATATTTTTATGGTTGATTATTACAATATATTTACATACATTTTAATTAATACTTTCAATACCATTATAGTATAGTCAGTAAAGGATAACCTGTACTGTGATAGCATTCTTCGAAACGTAGGTTAGGTTACGGAACGTAGGTTATGGAACTAGGATAGCAGCATTTTAGGTGCGTTGCGTGGTAACAGTGACTGCATAAGGTAATTTCATTGCGGTGACTCGCGTTTTTTATTTCAGTGATGAGAAGTTTCATTTCGGTGAACTATTCTTTCATTTCAGTGACACCAAAATTTCAAAGTACTATCTCGTCTCGTCGTATCTCGTAAGTATATGAACTCAATTTAATGTCGTGTAAAGATTAATCATAACATTATCATAAATAACAATACTACATGGTTTTATTTCAAAAAAAGTTATAAATAAAAAAGTTCACCGAAATGACAAAAAAATGGACTTGTTGAAATTGACCCTATTATGTGGCCAGATTTTATTAATTCTTTTTTTCCTATTTAGAATTTCCCTCAATGATGGTTTTGTACAATTGAAAAAAATCGTCGTTAGGGTGGCAATAAGGCATCAGGTTAACTTGTTGACGTGAATACACGTCTTAATTTCAATTTGCTCGTACTAGTTCTGTCGGATACTCGCTGTCCATCTCCTAGACTGTTAATTACCGGCCGGCCACAGCGCTCAGCACTAGTGTGACACAAATAGGTACGCATCTCGTACTCAACGCGTGTTTAATCACTTGTATTAATGGGAACCGTTCTTCACGTACCTGTTAAATTCATATTCCCGGAGAGTTTCTTAAGGAATATTGTGTGCGATTTCATATGTTTCTATTCGCACGATTCCAATTCGTACGAAAACGTACCCAATGTGCGGGCCGGTCTTATAGTCTGCATAGGACAAGCGGCTTGTAACAAGCTATGCTTAGTTCGGTGCTAGGCTGTGTGTGATATTGTCACTATTAACTGACTGTAATCTGTCTGCACCTAGTTAACAGGATATTGTAACAGTTAAACTTAGAAATCACTTTTAATGTTACATTTATTTTACAAAAAAGTCTTTAAAAGTTTTGTTAAATATATATTTTTAAATACCTTAATGAATTCATGTCAACAAAATTATACTTTTTTTGTTAAGCATAATTTTTTTTTTGTTAGGCATTTTAACCGCTTTATCTTCCATTCGCCGTTTTCAATAACTTCACTTCAAAAGCATTTTCCCGGAAAAATGCTTCAGTATAAAGTATAAGAAATAAAAACCGTTTCTAATAAGATATAAGAAACCACAGAAAATAATACGTACCTACCTAATTTACGTAAATATTTTTTCACAAAGACGTTGCCATAAATTTCCTCGAACGTTAATACCAACATAAGAAACGCAAATGAGACGCAAAGCTGGATCGGTTTTAATTAAACACTGCCATGCACAACGGGGTTAGATACAGTAAAGCAAAAAATTGGTTTGTTACCAACATTTTATAATTAATCAAAAGGACTCTATAATCCTTAAAAGTAATAATCAAAGAAAAAAAAACATCAAAATTTAAACACATTACTACACTATTAAAAACCCCTTTAGTCAATTGACATATTCTTACGATTAATAAATATTACTAACGTTTTTGACGGTTACTTGTTTTTCCGATACTAACTTGTTTTTTTGATGCTAACTTGATTTTAAAATACTCATTAATTCAGTATATAGGCCCTCTTCCGGCTCTTATACACGTTCCAAAATATAGCTTTACCCTACCACCGCTTCGGGACTACATATTGGCTGGTGTCTAAGTTAAAGTCAATAATCAATTATTCAATTTAGGACAAAAAATTGCCACTTATGAACGTCAATAGTGTTAAGAAGAAACGGTTTTAACAAGTTCAAAATGCTTTAATACTCACTTTCTTTTCGACATTTACTTATTTCCCTGATACTCACTTAGTTTAGCGTCGTTCACGGGTTATTCTAATGTTTACTTGTATATTTTGGCATTCACTTGTTTTTTTAATGATAATATATTTGCTTGTTTTCTCTGATGTTTGATCGATTGATATAAAAAGGGAAAACAATAATTCTATCGGTCCATCGTTGATATTGTGCCGACGAGAACAGAAGGAGAATTGAGCCCACTCTGTCTGTTTCTATTATGTCTAGAGCATTCTCTTATACTAAGACTGTAAGAAGGCCTTTTGTATAATGGGAAAATTCTTCCCGCCTTGAGCTAAAGAGACCTAGGAAGGATTTAACTCGTCTAGTGATTACGGTTTTTCTATGAATTTCTTTGCACTTTTCTTCTGTTAGCATTCGCTGACTCTTTAGAATGACAATAAACTTCTCACTTTGTGAGTACCTAAGGAGAGACAATGGCATACCCTTTTGGTACTACAAAATTTTGTTTTCAATTAGAGGTACAGTCCAATCAACGATTACGTAATGTCAAATTTCATCAACGTATTTTCAACTCAAAGTTGTACACGTAGAGTTCAATATCAATAGACGTTAACTTGAGATGTTGTGGTCGAGGTATTATTCCGATTTTTTAGTTCAACGCGATCGAAATACGGATTGGTATAGAAAAATAAGTTTTTTTTCCCAATGTCAATACAAAGCGACCACGTTTTGATGCTGACGGTACGTTTGCTATAATGTAAGCGTTAACTGTTAGCCCATGCTTCAGTACCTATTATCAGTGGAGTACCTATAGGTACGTAGCAGCATCTTCCACGACAGTGATTAAGTAGATAAATAAAGTTATTCTACGGCGACATGATATGAAAAGGATAAAAATATCTACGTGTAACAGGATACGGTCAATTTGTGTAATCATCTAAACGCTATTCAGTCGTTTATTGAGTAAACAAACATCCTGTATGTACAGAAAAAGACAGTTTGAATGTATGAATGCACTAAGGAAAAAAATAGTTTTATAAAAAACTAAAAGCCGATTTAAAAAAAAGAAAATAATATTTACCAAAGCCTATTCAGATACTTTTGGAGTCGGTGCTTGCTCCAAGTTTAAAGGTTTTCATTCGCACGCAGTACTTTGACGTACAGACAACTCGTCAACTTACGAATGTCAGTCTTAAAGTTAAAAATCGGTTCGATGTTTCCTTCAACTATTGTTGCTAATCATTCACTATGCACACGGCAAAGAAGTAGATCTCCCTTTATGTGTTTGAAGTGTCATAACTTTGGAAATCTTTAAATAAGTATTAAAATCAATTTATTTTGTCAAATAACCTTAAATGGTCCTTTAACACAATCATTATTTTTACCCTACCACTGCTTCGGTACCATAATACTCAAGAATACTTATTTATTCTGTATATAGGCCCTCTTCCTGGCACTTATACACGTCATAAAATATTTCTCAGCCCTACCACCGCTTCGGGACTACATATTGGCTGGTAATAAGAAGAAACGGTGCAACAAACTCAGTCACCTTTGACAGCTCATTTAGGGGAAATATATCTGTGGGCTAGTGCCGAGAAGAAACAGCACAAATAACTCAGTCACTGTTGCCAGCCTCTTGAGATCACACTCAGTTCCATGTAAAAGTCACAATTTTTGTACACAGATGCGGTCGTGCCGGCAGCCTAGCAGCGACGCCGGGTGAGAAACTAATGGAGCTACTCCGTCCCAGCGCCGGCACTCCCCGCCGGCACTCCACGGCTGCGTGTGCGCCGCAGCCGCAGCGACCGTCCGGCTTCGTCTACTGTCCGTCGGACGCGCTACCGTACTGTCCGCCGTCAAGGATCGCGCCTCCGCGGCCGATCTTAAAGGTAAAAATCCGGACAAGGGCGAGTCGGACTTGCTCACCAAGGGTTTCGTACAAATTTTTAGATACATTTGAAATAGTTCAGAAATCGCGTCCGGCAATTTAATTACTTTTAAAATTAAATTACAAATGTGTGGTATTCAGATTTTTTCCTGTACTTGTAGTGTGAGACGAGATTACTTACTAAATGTAATAGTTCTAAGTCAACGAAAAGTACCGTATACATTTTGATTCTCTTGAGTATCGAAGTACCTATACGTTTTTTGCGGCATAAACGGTCGTATCTTTTTTTACGTTAACTTAGAAGTTTGATTTTTTCACAGCTTCAAGGGACTGTAGACTTGAGTATGGTTTTAATTTCAACTTGATACCTCCACGCGTCCCCGAGATAAATATCTTGACAAACAGACGGACAGACAGACAGATAGACGGACAAGTGATCCTATAAGGGTTTCATTATTTATTTTCAGGTACAGAACCCTAAAAATGGAGAAAAAAAAATCTAGTAATTCACGATTTAATTGTAGACGTACACAATGTAAATATTACGGTAAATAATTACTTGATACTTACTCCGAAACTGTTCATTTCAATGGAAATACGTTTAGTCAGATTTTGTATAAAATAGCTTAAGTTTACTAAAGTATTTGTTATAAATCAGTACTATTGTTGCAGTTACAACCACCACCGCCACAAATCCAACTGCCACCGGCGCAACCACAGCCACCGCCAGTGCCACAGCGCACCGCCCCAGTCACGCCCGCACCGCTCCCGGTGCCCCCGCCCGCGCCCCCTCGCCGGTCCTCGCCGCAACCCCCCCGGCGCGTACCACCCCCTACACCACCGAGGCCCTCCGCCACAAGCCCCGCCACAACAGATCCCAACGGCAATCGACGCACCAACCCACAATTACCCCGTCTCGACTGCAACAGAAACCCACAACCACCAATCCCGAGAAGGCCTCCGCTGAAAATACCAGAGACGCCCTACACTTCTCCACCTCCACCACCTCAGAACAACCAGATCAAGCGGTCTCCCAGCTCAGGATCAAACATCAGCGTCAGACAAGACTCTAACGTCTCGTCGGACTCGTTTAGTCAAACCTCTTCGCCCTCGTATACGACAAAAACCATGGAGGCGCCTTTACTGCCTCATCAGCATGTCAACAAGAGTCTGAACGCCAAGATCGCCCGAGGGCTGCTCCTGAAAGAGCAGCAGGAGAAAGAATCTGGGAACTCGTCCATCACAAAGAGTATGTCTACTCCTGCCTCGCTGCAGACCATCGTGCGGTTCCAGAATGGGAGCAACATGTCCCTTCATCATCGGGTAAGTTAATTTTGCTTTATTGGGTTTCTTGCCTATTTTAATGAATAATAAAAATAAAAAGCGAACTGTATTTTAATAAATTACATGCATTATGCAAAGTAACAGTGACCGCTCTCTATAAGGTTATTGAAGTATATTCGACCGAGCCTTAATGTTGCCCGCAAGCCGAATTTTGCTCGCTATCGTTCGCTACTACTCGCTGGTTCGTGTCCCGTGCGTCCTACCTGCCACTTCATCTTCTGTGGCACAATGCCAATGCGTGGACAGAGCCCAGAGGGCAGAACGGGAACCGTGTTGCTGTCACTCTGTCTCTTTGTCCATCATTATATGTCAGGGATTTCTAGTTAAAGACAAAATATGTAAATATTTTGTATAATATAGTAACATTCAAAACCGTATAATAAGTTAGAAATTTAAAATACGATACGATACGATAGAGATAAAATTTTAATTATTTTTATCTTAAAAAATAAAGTAACCTTCGTCAGAATCAGATTAATATTATTGATACAGGGTGTCACAAACATAAAAACATGCAAGCGCCAAATTTGAAGTAATTATAGTAAAAACTGAAACAACTAACAAAACCGGTCTGGTGTGAGTCGCACTTGCGTTATATTAATAAAAAACAGTGGTTTGGAACCCAGGGTGCGCGCATCCTACTCGCACTTGGCCTGAAATTTTTTCTTCTTTTTTAAGTTTAATCAAGTCGGTGGCGACCTTTTTAACTTTCATGTCGATTATCTTCGCAAAAAAGTAAAATACTATTCTCATTACAAGTTAAAACTCTGGTTAACCCACTTTAGTTTTGACGGTAATGGATGTCCATCACATTATCTTACTATAAAAATGGTTAGTAAAATTTAAGTATTTAGTTTGCAAACTGTTTTTGAGTAAACTAGGTATCACACTGTGTAATAAATCATAACAAGTAACAGGTTCACTGTTGTAAATAAATAGTTTTTTTCAGATTTTGATTTAGTCCTATTTAAAAAAGTTTAGTATTTAAACACCAAAATCATCGCTTTAGAGGATAAATTAAAAATATGCTAATAATAAATCTAAGTACTTTCCAATAGGTTAAATACAAACTATCTGGCACAATATTGTTAGATAAAATCTCAATGGTTCTACCAATTACATCCCTCCATAAATCCTCATATAAATTTAAAATAGACGAAACATTTAAAAAACTTTCCACAAAGTACAAAACTGGTGTACCAATACAATAAGTTCATTAAAGAGATTTATCCCGTTTTGCTACGACAATAATAGTGAAAACAATAGCTTATCCAGCACAGCGAATAAAAACCAGTGTGGATTATTCCTGGTATCCACAGTTAGGCGGAATATGGGAGGATGTGGAATATATTGCATGCGACCGCCATTAAGCGCGAGTGCAGTGCTCAGCGACACGTGGGCGAGCCAGTTGCGTCAACGAATGAGCATAAACTACGATGGTTCCGTAGAGCGCTTCACAAATTAATAAAAACGTAGTATTCATAATGAAAATCTTTTTGGCGTAAAGTTAGTACAGTTTAGATTACTTTAGATCAAACTTTTCTTGATAAGCGCGTTTGATAAATTTATAAATATTAGTGTATTTATAAATTTATCAACTGCAACTAATTAATGATAAAACTTGTATTTATGGAACTTTAATACTAGTTTTAGTTTTTTAGGTACCATTGATAGTGATACACGAGCGTGCAGTATTCCCTGAAAACCTGGCAATACGAAAAAATACAGTCCTGTCGTACAGTATGCGATGAACACACGCGGTCAAAAAGGCTAGGAATGATAAATTTCTATTATTGATGACATTACTCCCGTAGTGGCGCGGGACGCCTTGAACGAATGGGTCCTGGGTTTTCCAGGTTCGTGTCAATTCAGAAAACGATCTTTTCAAAATTGGCTCGAGTCTGGCTGTACTGGGAGACGCCTCTAGCAAAAATACACGGGCTGATACCACGTACTACGAGGATGTAAATTCCTTACTTCGAGATGATTATAATCGGTGTGTTATTTGACGCATACACGTATTTTATTTATTTATATTGTATCCCGCTTTGCTATGCTAAGGGGATAAGATAAGATTGACAATAACATTGTCGTTGTGCTCGGTCCTATCAATTCAAAGGTCGGACCGCACTCGCACTCCACTGCATGCATTGCGCGGTGCAGCAACATATTATTATGACTTTTTATCGAGTAGGACGCACTACGCTTCACCTACGCGGCTGACAGTGTTGTGATTTACAGTCGCGAATCGCGATGCGTAGTTTTCTATGCGTGAAACATGGAAAACTAGCTTTTTTTATCTGCGTGCGAATTGGTCCACAGGTTTAGTAACTATGTAGCCACACATAGGTACACGCAGACGGGTGTCATTTTATGTAACCATTACTCTTTTTTTGTTGTGGATTGTCATTTTTATATTTTTTCATTTTTCTGATGCACAGTGCTGGTATATGAGTTTGTACACAAAAAATCAATAATTTGTCACTGAGCGTTTCAATATTTCGGAAATATTATTATTGTTATTGTTCGGTTATTGGAAACAATTCCTTCGTTCAAATTAAATTTTTGCTTTTGATGGCAAAGTTTTGAGATGTATTTTTTGACGTTGAATGGTATTTAATTTGAAGTATGCTTATAAATGGGTAGGTAATTTGTACAAATTTGTTTTATCAAGTAACAATAAGTTTGGAGTACATTTTAACTATTTTATTAATGTTAAATTTTAAAAAAAGGTAATCTATAGTATTAAAATTTCAAACAAAATGTAGAAAAGTCCTTTAAGTGTTTCTGTTGAAACCAGGCATCTGTAATTTAAGGGCTTGGCACGTTTTAATGAACCCCGCTGACGGACCAAGGCCGCCCAATAACGGCAATCTGTATTGTAAGGATATTTTTTGAGAATATTCGAGAAGCTTGAGAATGTTCCTTTGGCGCCCTGTGTGTAGCTCTAGCTGAGGCACAGATACGGTAGACTTACTTACCAATGCGCCATCAAATCACACATAACATGGATGGAACTTGTAATTTGTTTTTCGTCGCTCCAACGATTTCAGGGTATACTTTATAGTCTATGAACGTCCTACTGCAGGGCACAGACTTCACATCGACTATGAGGTGATTTGGACCTTATATCACTAAGCAGGCCCAGTACGAATTATAATAATAATAATATAATAATATTTATATATTTATTTATCTTTATTAAGGAAACAAGTAACTTTACAATATTTCATTTAGCTTAAAAATAAATTAATCACACACTAGCATTACAAGTTTTTAACGCTCAGAAACAATTAGTGGGAAGGTGTTGTAAGGCCAGTGACTAAACATAACTGTCAGATGTTATCAAGCTGCTTCTTAAGGCCTCTGAATTGGGTTTACGACTAAGTAGGTAGTATCAAGCGATATTAGCCGAGACCAATTTATAACGTGCCTTCTAAAGCACGGAGATGATAAATGTCACTAAATAAGTTCGAAATAGTCAACCAACCACTCACTGCAGCGGCGTTGGTTACTTAACTTTGGTAATCGCTACGAAAGTGCTGCCACCACTGAGCTACCTTTCAGGATTTCAGGGTACTTCAAGGGAACATGTGAATTTTTGCGCGATTATGCCCAATTTTAGAGATAGATAGCAGTAAAATTATTTTGTTTGTAAGAATATCGCACCACGTTAACTTGTAGATTGGTCCTGTAAGGTTAAAGTTCCCACAGTAATAAGCAGGTTTGGCGCGCAATCGCTTAATGAGTGCACTCACTTGTCAGCTTCCAACTTTAGTTTTGAACGAACCTATCTCTGATTTCCTTTGAGGAAGGCCACTTCAGCTACACTGACAACAAATACTGGAAGGCCACTTCAGCTACACTGACAACAAATACTGGAAGGCCACTTCAGCTACATTGACAACAAACACTGGAAGGCCACTTCAGCTACACTGACAACAAACACTGGAAGGCCACTT
This sequence comes from Anania hortulata, assembly GCA_963576865.1. Classification (NCBI taxonomy): domain Eukaryota; kingdom Metazoa; phylum Arthropoda; class Insecta; order Lepidoptera; family Crambidae; genus Anania; species Anania hortulata. The sequence goes on along the minus strand of OY756389.1, from coordinate 1,272,679 downwards.
CAGCTACACTGACAACAAACACTGGAAGGCCACTTCAGCTACATTGACAACAAACACTGGGAGGCCACTTCAGGTACACAGACAATAAACACTGGAAGGCCACTTCAGCTACATTGACAACAAACACTGGAAGGCCACTTCAGCTACACTGACAACAAACACTGGAAGGCCACTTCAGCTACATTGACAACAAACACTGGAAGGTCACTTAAGCTACACTGACAACAAACACTGGAAGGCCACTTCAGCTACATTGACAACAAACACTGGGAGGCCACTTCAGGTACACAGACAATAAACACTGGAAGGCCACTTCAGCTACATTGACAACAAACACTGGAAGGCCACTTCAGCTACACAGACAACAAACACTGGAAGGCTAGTTCAGCTACACTGACAACAAACACTACCCGAAGCGGTAGTAGGGCAAAGCTATATTTTGGGACGTGTATAAGTGCCCAGAACAGGGCCTATATACTGAAGAAATGACTATAATGACTATTAAATAACAAGATTCAGAAACCTATTCTGAGCTAAAAACGTTCAAGAATTGCGTTTGCTATTATTCAATATTACCGGTTACCACAACTGAGTATTGGTGTTTAATGTACCTGCTGCATTGACATAGGCATTGTAGAAACCCAGTATTAAATGGACCTACTGCATATGCATCTACTATGATGTAGTGCTAATTGGAGGGCCATCGAAGTTTGTTAACAAGCAAATTGAGGTCTCAATTGCCTACTTACGATCCGATAAGCCGACAAGAGTATCTGTTACCTTATAATCTTGCCGTAATAAGATAAATTAAGTGAAGAATTTAATTCTCAAGAGATTAACCCATAAAACGTATTAGGGAATTGAGAAAGACAATATTTTTGCTAGCTAGTGTAATTTTGATGGATAAGGTTGATTCACAAGTCCATGTTATGGAAGTAATCGTAAGAAAGAAATAATTTCAAAGTATTATGTATATTTCTAATGGTTAAAATACAATTCGTTTTGTAAAAGATAAACATATTACAGTACGTATAATCACATCGACATATTCAATGAAAGAATGGCACTTTCGATGCTTGTTAAAGAAGGCCGCCTGATTGGTTTTAGCTTGGCTTAGCTTAGCTAGTGAATAATACATCTATTTTTCATCATCATCACTTCAGCCATAAGACGTCCACTACTGAACAATGGCCTCTCCCAATGATTTATCATCAGGGGGGGATTGCCAATACTCTACATCTATTTTTATCTAACTAATATTCTTGTATCCCTTTTTTTTTGTTCCGCATTTTGTCTCTTCAACAAGTAATTTTTAAGCCAAATGTAATATTGATAGCTGTTTGTTTCCTTAATAAAGAAAATAAATAAATAAAAACATTGAAACAATGGGTTAAGTTCTGGTGTTAAGATACTTACATTTTTTTGTAAAAGACCAAATCTCTTTCCAATACAAATTGTAACAGCTGATCAGATATTTTGTATTGCGAAGTTTTACTACTCAACTGAACTGAAATAAAGTATAGGTTGTGTTTTATTTGAGTTACACCGCCAATATGTCATTTGCGAATTCATAAAATGATGTTATCTTGTTACGCAAGTCTGCGCGCAACTTGAAATTAAATTCCTCAATACTGACAAGAAAGTGTGTAACAAAAATGAGATAGGTACCCTTAGGTTTTACTGTAGAAAGACGGAACATCTTCAAATTCAGTCAAATGCTGCTTTTATAGATTACCAAGTTTCATTGTAGTTCCAAAGACAAGTCGTTGCCGTTTTGTAGACTGCTAAATGGTTAACAACTTTCCAAATGTTGTTTCTTTTGTTATTTGTTTTTTATTTACTTTTACGTTTCTATTTCTCTTTTCCGATAGTAAATGAACTGTAATTTGTTTTTTAAAAAGTGTTACAAGTTATTAGATTGAAAAAAGATGCAAAGAATGGGCAACATGCATATATTTTTATTTGGTCTTATAATAATAGTACTTATTTATTAAAATTAATAAAACAAAGAATTTTAGAAAAACATTGATAAATACTTGACTTACTTACAACCCATTAAAGTCGCGTGCTAGACAAGGAGATCCGACATGTACCTTGATGTCACAGTACACGTCCGCCATACATTTTTCATTGTAAAAGTTGTTTTAGAAAGAGACAGGGTATATCTCAATCTATTTACTGTGTTACGGTTTGATTTTACTATTAGCACTATAATTTCATAAAAATATAGTAAAAACAATATATTATTTTTGTGCCTATTCCTTTAAACTAGGCATTACATGCAGGCAGTGTACCGCACATATATCTAGTAATACGACTTGTACTCAATTACCTCACTAGCATTCTAATCAGCGTGTCTGTAGTGAGATATGCCAGTCTGCCGCATTGTCTGCCGCGCTGTAGCCGCAATGCACGCTTCCTGTGGGATGACTCGGTATACGATTTCCTGTTGCAAACATTACTGTTTATTCGGGTTTAGTAATGCAAGCAAATCGCAAAAAAACACTCCCCCAGCTAAGCCGCCACCAGCTGACATCAGTTTGTATGGACAGATAATTTTTTTTAGATTTCAATGTTGGTCCTATTGAAAAAGTTGTTTTATTTGAGCACCAGAATCAGGCTCTTGGAGGTTGTTGATGTTTTACAAATAACCCTGTATACGATATAGCTTAAAACATAAGCAAGCTGAAATTGCAATGGGCTAGTTACATTCGCCGAAGAACCGACAACCTATGGGGTAGACGTGTTGTTGAGTGGAGACCGCGACTTTGCAAGCAGAGCGTAGGGTGCCCTCCGACAAGATAGAATGAGCAAAGCTGCTGGGAGTTTCCCTATCTTCTTCCTAACTCTATCATTAGATTAGCACGATGGTGTCAAATTGAATGAATGAATGTCAACACACAAAGTTTAAAATCGTCAGTACAGTACAGTCAACATGAATAATAGCTAAGTATCTGAAAAAAAAGAGCTAAAAACACTTCAAGGACCAATATTTAAGAGGAGATTGACTAACTCGCTTTTGGACAAATGTTTTTATAGTTTTAATGAATATTCTAATTGGCGACAACATACTTATATTTCATTTCATTCAAACTACCAAACATTAATTATACTAATGTCATTTAATTGACATCAATATTATGTGTAATTTTGTAATTGAATTTTTGCATGTCTGCGAGCAGACTGAACACATGCGCTACTTCCTTTTAAATGATATTTTTATTTACTGTGTTCTTGGCAAATAAACGCTTGAGTTTGAGTTTTTTGAGTTTGAATTTTCCAAAAACAACGCATTGAAAAACATATGACAAATCTGATAAAATGACAGCATTTTTAGAGAAGTACCTACTATTGGATTTTAGTTTTTGATCAGCTACTTTTGATGATAACTGTACAGCGTTGCACATATTACAGCCAGCCTCGCTGTACACTGAAACTCGTAGTTTCCTGCGGAATGCGTCCGGGTAACTAGCTTCCTGCCACATTGTGTGGGAATCCACCGCGGCTATGTTTGTCCGAGATTTCACTAGCGCGGTTTGTGGCAAGCCGAGGAAATGAAATGTGGCCGTTGCTTAAATTGTTTTCTTTATTGCGTTTTGTTTTGGTTTTAGTTTTTAAGGATTCATACCATGTAGATTTAAAGTAGCTTCTGCCAGCGTCTTTGTTTGCGTGGATTTCAGAATTAAGCCAAAGAAGAATAAGAAGAATAATTTAAGATGGAGTAAACGGGTTCTCGAGTAAAAACCACGCCTCGGCAAACGTAGTGTAGGACGCCCCCAGCTCGATGGACCGACGACCTTAGAGAGATGGCTGGCAGTGGCTGGATAAAATAGTGGGAGATCGTGCTTTTTGGCTCTCCTCTCTGGAGATTACGTACTGCAATAGGCTGACATTATGATTGATGAATCTGTTAATGCATGATTTATCTGTTCTACCGCCGTAACGCCAAAGGGCACAATTAACGTTCTGTAAATCTCCAGAAAATTTAAGTTGAAATATATGCGTCTTTTATTCCGATCCCGAATATAAAAATAAAACAAAATCTATTTATTTCAGACAGTGTCCATACAAATTTAAAAGTTACAGTGTTACAAAGATAATTATAGTTAAGTAGTACAAATTCAAATCTATAATTACACAGTTCAAAATCAATAATAAATAAAAATGGATATTACATATTAAGTTTAAGTTGTGCTAGTAATATGCATGGTAGTTTCCATAAAAAATATAAGTAGTTGTGTCCTTTTTCTTTACGACGGCATTAAGTAGTTCGAACACATAGACTCGTTCAGCTTTTGATTAGTCTAACAAAAAATACAAACAATTAAGTATATTTGTGGGATAAAATACATATAACTGCACAGGGTTATTTTTAAAATACCACACATCTTAGGGACAATATTCAGGTTGGGCGCGAAGAGTTTATGAATATTCCGTGATTAACGGCTCGATAGCTGTGGTTTCAGCTCTGTTCATGAGCGTAGGGTAGGTAGGTAACAATAATTTAATGTATTTCTTTGGACGGACCTATCGCTGATGACCTTAGAGGAGGCCTCGTATGCCGGAAGTGGAAGGTATAGCTGTGGAAGTTATACCAGGCGGCTATCCGCCCCACACCAGTTGCCACGCTCAGGCTGAGTATGAGGCTTTGCTTAGCCTCTCGTACGTGTCGGGCCCCATACTAGCGGGCGTGAATGGGCGAGTGTCGAGTGCATAACCCGTTAGTGGTGGCACCGACGGGACCGGGACTGCTGAAACAGACCGGACAGCTGTCAGGCTGTTTTCGCGGGCCTGATCTTGGTACTCAATATGGTATCTCAAAGTGACCTCTTTATGTGGATCTGTATTTCTACGAAAACCGTGATAAGGTGTTCCGTAGAGAAATACAAAAAGTTCCAGACAACACACATTCATCATCGTCATGGTTCCTCCTGTGTTTTCTTGTGTGTAGTACACACAATTAATTTAACCAGGTGTCTCCTAGAACACCCAGACCCGATCCAAATAAGAAAGCTGAGTTTTCTCAAATAATCCAAACGGAATCAAATGAGGGTTCCTCTTTGTTTTCAAAACAAATTATCGCGCCGCAACTTTAATGCAATTAGAACAACAGCATGTGAACCCATGTTGTGGTGACTTGTACGTCAATTTAGATAGATATATCGTCTTTATTGACACCACATAAGGATAGCCAAAACTAAGGATAGCTAGACATAGCGTCAAATATCAGGCAGTGAATTTATTTATCAAACTGCCAAAAGATCTCAAAAGTAAAATGAATCTGAATTCTGAAAAGAAACAGACTGAGGGTTTATCTACTGGAAAACTGTTTTTATAGTGTAGATGATTATGTTAATAATGTTTAAATTAAATTCACGACATTCACATAAACATTAATCCAATTAAAATTAAAATTAATATTTTAAATGTTTAATCTAACCCGATATATTTTATGATAATGTGACTGTAATAAATATATAAATTTTTGATGATTGTTTGATGTTATTGATTTCAATGTTTTCCTACACAATGTATTTTGTTACTGGAATATTTGACTTATGACATAATTGACAATACAGAGAAAAAATACATTAAAAATAGTACAATTTGGGCAGTATTATCGCTAGGATCTATCTATTCCGAGATTTTATTAATTTTACGAGCGAATTTATAACATTAAATTCAAAGATGCCAGAAAATACCATAGTATTTTTTTTTAAAAGCTAGGATTTTTATTTATTGGCTTCTTTACGCCAAATAAACTAAATTGGATTCATTATTTGTTATAATCTAAGAATAACGAGTCTTGAATGCGATTCATCCACCTTAAGGAGACTCAATAGTTTAGCATAGAATTGACGCGGCTCATTTCCATGAAAGTTTAATACCCAAGGTACAAGTATCCTGTAAAATGGTTTCAATTCCAGTCAAATTTGATTTTCTCAAAATTTAATAATGTTGTTATTATAATATGTATACTGTTTTAATACCAAATACATTTTATAATTTTGTTACTTAACTGAGAGTAAACATTTAATAAAACTATATTTTTACTGTTGAACTAGCTTTTGCCCGCGACTTTGTTCGCGTGGTCTTTAGTTTAGAAAAAAAAACTGGAGAGGGACACCCTAAACACTCAGCGGTATGAAATACTTTAAGACTTATTCTCATACCTACCTAAATATACATAATACAATTCATAAAAATCGGTCAAGCCGTTTCGAGTGCGACCACAAACATCATGACACGAGATTTTAATATTTAGGGTATAACTGAAATAGTGCTTAATATTTCTAGAGGTTGACGGTTAGGATCGTGTTTATGAAAATAAAAATATAAACCTAACAACGAATTTTTTCCTAATTACATTACTTATGTATTATAGAAATAGATTTTTTATGCTTAAGGTCATCCCTAACTTCTTTTGGTTATGAGATGATCACAAATGTCGCTGGGCGTAGATTTTCATTCATAGACGAATGGCGTTATACGTAAAAAAACATTATAATTACACCACAACAATAAATAAGTATGTATTAATTAATTAAAAACATGTTGTTAGGTTATTTATGTTTTTTTTTACGAAGATCCATAGCGTTACTCTTTGACCTGTACCTGTATATTGAGCACTGTTATCTTATACTTACCTAACCTAGAAGATATTATTTCAGAATCTATTGTTTGTTTTGCTTGTCCAACACTAATTCTGTTTTGTTGCACCGCCTGTACCATCTCTGTCTGTCCCCATGGTTGACTGGTAGAGAATGCCTTTGGCATTAAGTACGCCATTAGTTTTTTTGTCTGTGCAGTAAAGTATAAACAAAATAAATAAATCTTTTCAGTAGTTTTAAACATTAGTCTGTGCAGACAGAACTCGTGGAAGTCACGTGTTCAGCTGTGGACTGTGGACTGTCCTATGGCTGAAATGATGATGATGATGATGAATGTATAAAACTAGACTTAGGTGTTTTTACCTATAGAGAAATATTTTTTGTATCATTTTTAGATACCGTGTTTTACACAAATAAAGTTTCTGATTCTGATTTCTTTTTTTATCTTAGTAGTATTAAAATTTGTCCTAACATTAGTTGTCATCCTCAGATGCTCCGTGACATGCGGAGCGCAGGTACGGAGGGGTCTCCACACAAGTTTCGCGTGCTACAACTGGCGCTCAACGCGGTGGCGCTGCTCGCCATCACAGGCGCACTGTTCGCCTACTTCCGAGCAAACCCTGCCGTACAGGTAAGTTAAATAGTTGCGTTAATTAACTAGGTTAGTAGGATGTTTACCCACAATGTGGACAGACGACTGGTAAAGGTTGCAGGAAGCTGTTGGATGAAGGCCGCTTCCAACCGGCAATCTTGAAGTCATTGGGGAGGCATCAGTGGACGTCCTATGGCTGAAATGGTGACAATGATGACCCCTCAGCCGAGCAAAACGAGACACAATGGAAATGCTACTATTGTTACGCATACAATAAGTTAAACTTCATTTGCTCACCTCACCAACTTTAAGGAACTTCAAGCCATACCTACTCCACCATGCGAGCTTAGTGCGAATTGGTAGAGGGGTGCTGCAAAGCAAGTGACTAATCATATTATTGTCAAATGCAATCAAACAGGCCAAAGCGTAATAGTCATCATTATATCAAGCGATATAAAACAGAACATGATTTTCGAAGAGGTCGAGAGGTCGAGAGGAACGGTCACCCATCTACTCACAACCACAGCTAAGGTTAGCTTTGGTAACCACTACCGAGATGGTAGTATGAAATGTATTTTCGGACCTTTGATCTAAATCGATCACTCGACCGGGCATTTTGGAGCTATTATTCATATATAGGCCCATTTTTCTTTATTAAACTTTTTCAATTTTATAGGCACTGCCATATTCTAGGATATGGCTGAACCTTTATGTTACTCGTTGTATATTAACTGCTTACGTGGCAAATCAACTGAAGTCAAAATTGTTTCTTAATTAATCTTCTCAAATACGCAAACTTAGATGCGATATGCTTTGATTTGGTTCCAATTAATTTTCCTATGGAAAATTTGAGATCTTTCAATAAGATATACCCAATCAATGGAAGGATTTGGAAGCCAAATGATTTATGCTCGTTATTAATAGAAGACAATTTTTGTGGCAATTTGCAAAAAATATCAGAAACGGAAAGCGGTTTTGAAAGTCGTAAGAGTAATATTTTAGGAACTTTGATATTTATTTTAAGAGGTACATTAGATAAATGTTCTATTAACTGCTTTTAAACTCAGTGATTATCTCGTAAAGGAAAAAGGAACACTGCTTAATATTTACTAGAATAAACATAAATGAAATAAGAGATTATTCATAGTTTACAATACACTATTTCATTATCATCATCATTTTAGCCATAGGACGTCCACTCCTGAACATAGGCTTCCCCCAATGACTTCCAGATTGACCTGGTAAAGGTTGCGGGAAGACGCTGGATTCAGGCTGCTTCCAACCAGCCAATACACAAAAAAATAAAATTTGTACTGTGACCTTTAAAGAAAAACACTTTCATATTCTACGCCACTGTTACATGTTATAATTTTTTAAGATTTTCATGATAGTTCTTTGAAAACGAAAAAGTTCTTACGTACATTGTATTAGAGTTAGAAAATTGATACTGAGTTAAAAATAACATTGTTTAATGAACTGAAATTAACAATCCGACGAAAACAATGACAATTGAGATTGATGTTTTCAATCTAATAGCTACTCGAAAATGTAATGGTACTTCAGTATTTCAGTATTCTTCACGACGTAACTTGAGTGTGGTGCTGGCACACAATTCGATGGCTTTTAGGGCAAGAGAAAGACAGATATCTTTTTAATTCATCTCACAAAGCTATTAACAATTATTCTGTTGTGTTGCGTAAAAACACTCAGCTTGACAAATTCCGAGGCTTCCGAGCGAATAAGATATCCAAGCATTTCGGTTTCTCAGATACTTATTTTCGTGGACTTGTAACAATTGTCACAATTTTGAAACCGACTTGAAGTTTATTTAGGCTCTTTAATTGGCTTCACTTGTTACTAATTATGTAGGACAGAACTTTTATTGTTTCATGTGTAATAATAGAGGGATCTTTTAAATAAAACAGTTTATAATACCTTCGGTGGTGGATGTGCGGAGTCACGCGTAAGGACTGCGTGAGGAACTCGCGCAAACGCGGTAGCCTTCGTGTCCGTGATATTGCAGACAAACTGCAGGAGAGTCGCCTACGCTGGTACGGCCATGTTTTGCGGAAACCGGCAAGCTACGTAGGAAACAAATGTCTGGCCATGCCGCCACCGCCAGGTCCTGGCAAAAGGGGTAGACCCAAGAAATGCTGACTTGACGTTGTGAGGGCTGACATGCGTGCCAATGATCTCACAACTAGTGACGCTCAAGACCGCGCGAAGTGGAGGAGCAAATCAAGGAAAGCGGACCCTGGGCTCCAAAGCAATGGCTTTGGACGCAACCGGGATTGACCGTATAGATGATGATGATGATGGAGTTTATAATACCTTCGGGTGCCACAAAAAATTTTCTCTTTTGTTTTCCATTGTTTTTCCGGTCTACCAACGGTAATTGGAACGCAAAGATTTAAGTCATTGAAATATATTGATACGGAAAACTCGCCAAAGGACAAGTACAACGCAATAATAGGTTATGCTCCGATCCAATCAGCTAACAGCTCTCATCGAAGTCCGATGACATACATCCGTTAGTGTCTTTCATCTATCTTAAACCTAACTGAACTATTTTATAAGTACCTCATTCCCAATGTTGCCGCAAATTTTTACGCCGCGTTTCTGTAGCCAGCGCTTGTTCACCGCTATTATTGTTTTATTTTTATGCAGAGAAGGAAATTGTTACAAGCCAGCCATTAAGTTTTTACTTGGTTTCGCTTTTTGTCGTTGTAAGCCATTTGTAATTATTGTTAGGAATGTTTCAATAGGGTAATTATAACTGCCGATTTCAAAGACTTCGGTCGAAAGACTTTCAACGTTTATGCAAGAAGGAAAGAAAACGACCAATTTAATTTAACAAAATATGTTTTCAAATTTAGAGTTTTTTGCTATATGCTAAACAGTTAAGACTTTTTATTCAAAAGAAACAAAATATTGACTGGCTTCGTAATAAAAGCTAAAGGATTTGAAATGTGTTATGTTAAAATTAACAAAACATTCTACAATGAAATTGGTCCGATTTTATTGTAGGTATTTTTCCACGAAAACTAGTATGATTTCCTGCAAAAAGTCTATTGTAATAACTCCAGCCTTATTTATAGGTTACATATCATGATTTTTAAAGTTGAATGCCCTAAGGTTATACCTATTGCAGAAAGACCTAACACCTAACCATCTTGATGAAACCTAACCGTTGTTAGACCTATGTTTATAATGCCTAAGTTTAAATAACCTAACGGACATAAGGCCTAATTTTTTAATATCTATAAAAAATATTATGAGTGTGCAAATACCATTTTTTGATTTAGGGATCCGTTTATGTAATATTAACCTTTTAGATTGCAATTTTTTGTTACAGTCAAGTATCTTCAACACCTTGTGCCAGCGAAATGGTTGCTTTAAAAATGAAAAATCCAAATTACGACAGTACAGTACCAGTGATCGGAGTAGGTAGATTGATTTGATGTACTTTGGTAGTCCTAGCATAATATGGATATGCCTTTTTTCAAAAACTGATACTAAAGAATTCCGGAATCCCGGAGGCATGTCCAATTAACATCAATGTTTTAGATCATTGACCCCAAAACAATTTACCTACTCCGATCACTGATAACAACGAACTTAAAATAAAAACCATTATAACTAGATAGGCTCTAACAGTTATCGACTTAACTTGTAAAATGTACTTGGATGATGTTATTGCGACGGGAAACTAAGGAACGTAAACGTTGATGTATTTAAACACCGGAATTAGCCCTAAAGGAGATAGATAGATAGAGAATTTAATGCACAAAAACATTAAAACCAATTTATTTGTGTAAATAGGCCTAAATTAAGCTCTTTTACAGGTAGGCTCAAGACCACAAGCACAAGCAAGACCTTATCGCCAAAAGCGATCTCTTTCTGAGAACCATTGGGTAGAGTAAATTAAGTTGTAGTGGAGTGGGGTAACGGAGTGCAAAAGCGTGCGTAAGAGAAAGAAACAGCAATAAAAGTAAATACATATTATTATACAATTAAATAGCAATTTATAATAATAATAATAATAGTACATAAACCTACATAATTAATATACAACTATCTAAGCGAACCGAGTTACACGTTGTATATAATAAAGCTTATTAAAAAAAACGTTTTAAAAAAGAAAGGCATTCTTTGTTTAATTACAGGCATATCTGGCAAAGTATGCCATAGTAGCCCGGGCCGTGGCATCCCGGGTCCTGGAGCATTGTGCGGAAGTTAATTTTGTCACTCCTGGCACGCCAACTACCTGGCTGGGGCATATTTATTTTGCTTTAAAACTTTTGTCGTTGTTTATCCCTAAAACTGGCAGCCTGGAAACTGCGGTTTGAAGTTGGCAGTGCTTTAAACTGCTTTGTAAATAATTCCGTTTCGTCCAAAAACAATGATAAATCTACTCATTTCTATTTCCTTTTGTCACGCACGAAAATGACTTTTTGGATTTCATCCATCTTTTTTGACGTGATAACGTCTTTAAAATCGTTTTAGTGGGGTGACATGTTCAGAAACTTGTGTCACACCAAAACCTCACGAGCGCGATCGCAGGTATAACGAGAGAGAGACGGACCGATCTCCCGTCTCATCTCGAGCGCTGCCAGTCATTCCGTGAAACTTGTCACGCGGAATCCTCACGAGCGGAGGCTGGCATAGCGTTCGAGTGAGTGGACCGATCTTCCGTCTCTCTCACTCTAGCGGCATACAAACGAATGGAGATTTTCTCGTGCGGTTACGTTATCACGTAAACATCTCGATCGTAAACCTACTTTTTAACAGTTTTAGGAATGTTCTTACATAAAAAAAAGGAAATCCTTTACGAATAAACTGATGACCACGCGAACGAAGGTGCGGGCAACAGCTAGTGAATAATAAATATGAGCCTAGCCACACACTTGTCATGGTCTCGCATTAATGAAATAACATCGTTATGTCATGGGGTATAAGATAATGAATTTTACGGCGGGCTTAGCCCAGCATACTCAAAGCTTTCTTTTAACTAATACGAACCGGGAATCAAACCCTGTGTTTAAATTAAATGCTGCAATTAAATGCTTTGTTGCAATTATTGCACGCAATCATTGAAGAGGCAAGCAAACGCTTGCCGTGTTCCTGAGTAAGACTATCTTCAGTGTCATAATGAATCTTCTTCTTTTTCTTGTCGTGTCGACGGCGATTCTAAATGGACTTCTGAAGTCTAACATTCTGTATGATTTTTAAATATGTTTTTTATTAATATTTGGACACCATCATATACATTGCTCTGATCCTATGGTAAGTAGCTAATAAAGCACTTGTTACAGGCATCAGAAACAACGACGGTACCACAACACCCAAACTTGAGACAATACCTATTGAAAAGCTATTTTTCTATATTGACCGATAGGGAATCGAACCCAGAACCTCAGAGATAGCGACACCAAGTCCGGTATATTCACCTCTCGGCTTTGGAGGTCGTCAAATAAGTACATTATTTCGCAGGAAACCCAAATCGATGAATACACCTTCGTAATTACCGAGTATCGGGCAGCAGATGCGCTAGGCATAATAAATAGTCCACCCAATTATGAAACTTGTTCAGGCGCCCATATAATATACCTGTGAGGGTTCTGGTCGCCAATATATCGAGCCGTAAAATATGAACATACATACGTGTTAGCGTGACCATTATGTAACTTCGAGATACTTGTAGCTTGGTAGCGGTAAGAATAAGAATGTATTTATTTGTCTCAAAGCAGATTACAGATGCAACTGAATAGTCTGCAAATTTAATGTTAAGCACATTATTATGATGTGGCTACATGCACCAGATATTTAACGCTTCCCTAACAGGTGCTTGTTGTCAACAGTACGTCTCCCAAGTGGTGAACCGGTCGACGGTGGTGACTTGGCCGGCGCCGACCGAGCCGCCTGGCGCCAGGAACCCAGCCCCCGGAGTCTGCCTGCCAGTCATCGTCAGTTTCTGCCAACAACACCGCGTCACGTACAACTTCACTGTGTTCCCGAACTATATCGGGCACTTTGGACAAAGAGACGCTCAACAGGTGAGATAAATTATTATGCACATAGATATTCAGCAGCACATCATTAAAGTCAAACAATAAGTTACGAAAACACCTTTGAGGTAATTACACTCCCTCAAAGGTGTCCCCGTTTATATTTGAAGATTTTTTTGGGAAGGGTGGAATAACCGAATATAGTTGGTGTTCAGCAGATAAACTTAGATTTATCTTGTGAGGACTTATCACAAAAAAAAACAATGAACCGTGTCGGCTGGCGGTTTAGCGGCAATGAGACCTAATGTGTTTAAAAAGTAGGTACGTCGACTTTACGTTAAACTTTGCATGAACCTCGTTACGCTCAAACTTGTAAACAAGATGTAACTCACTTTTCAATTGACGTCTTAGTATTAGATAAATTACGTGTTACACCTCTGGGGGAGTATTTTGCTTATGACCATGAGCTCCGAAGCACCTCAAGTGGTCAAGGCCAGTATTTGTTAATTGCCTGTCGTTAAAATGATATTAGGGGCTTACGGCGCTTCATTGGATTCGCGCTTAGCTGATTAGCAGTTTTAATTCAAACGTACTAATGAGGCAAGGGAATATTATCGAAATGCCTAACGTGACGCGAATAATCAATCACTCCTAAAATTTTCTTATTGATGTTCAACTGTATGTGTTGAACTTTAAGTTTAAAATCTGTTGTCATAGTTCATAAATTTTTGAATGTACTTAGCATGCAATAACTCTTAAAGTGTCGGGCTTGCAGTGCGGTAATAACAATAGTTTTGCCTTTTGGGACATAATACTCATCATTGAAAGGTAATGGTTTGAAACAAACGAATTGAATTGAACGTTTTGTTTCAGTTCAGTGACTTTTAGTGTTGTGTGAGTTAGGAACTAAACAAAATAATGTTTGTAAATGACCAACCACTACTAGATTTGTTTCGCAGTATATTCTCGAAATCGTTATATTGTAATCCTTCTAGTTAAGTCTCTATCATTATCATTTAGTTATTAGCCAATTTCAATCAAATACTCTCACGAATAATAAATACCGTACATTTATTTTCTTGCTCCAAGCTTATAGAAGTTGGGTGCTTGTGGAATTCTTAAAACTATGTTACACTTGGCAGAAAATGTAGAACACCGTTCTTCTTCTTCTTTTTGTGTTGATAGCAGCTGCTTAAAGTTATGCCCGTCAAACAACCAGCATCTTGGGTGGTGCGCAAATATTAACCTGTCAAGCATGTGTGAACGAGACACAATAGAAATTACATTGTTATGCGACCGCCGGCGTTCTTATAATCCTCAACGGGTTAAGATTGACTAAACTTACATTAGTGGTAGTGGTATTACATTGTGGTTGACGTGCTCGGGGTAGAACACCTACGAGATGGTCAGACGCAGTGAAAAAAGCATTGGGCGGAAATATACATCGTGCGGTCCACACAGCGTATGATCGCGGTCTGTGGAGGAAAATTGTATGTGGTCGCGATCGTCATCAGTAAGGGGAACGAGGAAGAAAAAGAAACTTACATTGCAACCTGTATATATGAACAAGGATCCAATCAATTTTAGCCCCTAACGGCGCAAAATATATTATTTTATCACAAATTCAATAAAATTCTCTGCGTGTCAACTAACCTATTGATTTTCGCAACTCAGATCAAAGCGCGTTTATTTACAAAGTGAAGTCTCTTATCGCTAAGATCTTAAGACTTCGTTAAACTACCGCATAAGTCTTTCAATATCATAGACATCGTTAGGCAAATTCCCTCGCCTAAAATGCTTAAAATTATGTGCGCAATAGAGCAAATGAATAGAGTCCAATGATCGACGCGGCGAAGATCAGAGAGCTCAGGATCCTATTAACTTGTGTACTTAACTGGGCCTCTAATCTACGTATCAAGGACCGAGGCACGTTCTCTGTGTTATAATGTAATTATTTTATACGCACCGGGCGTCGTGATAAGACGAGCCATCGGACAGAAGGAAGTTTAGCGCTTGAAATGGAAATTCCAGTTGGAAACTCGTTGTACCTGTTAGTTGAAGTGTGATGTTCGAAAAAGGGTCCAAGTATTCATAGAATATGTACAGTGCTCGGAATTAAAATAACATCGTTTCAACTTAGATGGATTTACGATTTTCTACTGAAGTCATATTTTCACTATTTAAAAGTACCTAATCTCCTATTTTTTTTCCTTGTCTGGTTATAGCTCCATCAGTTTTCGATAAGATGTCTTCATTTATTACTAAACTAGTTTCTTACTGCCCGCGACTTCGTCTGCCTAGACTTCAGAATTAAACCAAAGTGGAATTAGTTACTATCCCACGGGAACACAAAAACATAAAAGCTACCTTAAGTTCTGTGTTTCAATAGCTTATTCCGTTCAGCCGTTAAAGCATAATTAAGAAATAAAGATCCAAAATTTTATATTGGTTTAAAAATAAAAATCATAATACTGTGATTCTATAAAAAAGGAGTCGTATTGAGAACCTCCTTCTTTTTAAAGTCGGTTGATAAAACTATTACCGTAACATAAATAACTATATGTTTAAACAGTTCGCAACTTCCGAAATCAAGTAATATCCGCTTGTCATGAACCATGAGAACAGATATCCGGCTTTTAGATTAAATAAACGAGTTTATCCGGATAAATCACTATCAGCTACGGAAAATGTTGTGTATCAAATCACAAATGTAGACAGCTCCATTTATCGTGTTGGAATTTTCAAGCTTATAATGTCATTGATTTTTGACACACCGTCAATCCCGTAATGCTCGTAACATTACAAACTTACCTATTAAATTAGTAACTGATATAAATAAAATAGATATTTCAAATTCTTTGTACATAAAAAAAGAGAATAGCTCTTAGTAAGGGTTAAAATTGGCAAGTTTTTTCACGCTTACCAAACGAAATTGCGCAAACATTATCGTATTAAGATGACAGTTACACATCGTTTGTTCTGCGACAGTTAAATGTATGCTAATTTTTTTTCGGTAAAAACGTGTCAGTGAAAGGAGGTGTCTTAGGGTAACAACACATATATATGGTTACTACTAAAGGGCCGTCCATTAATCACGCAATGTTTTTATTTTGCATTTTTAACGTAAGGATGCGGGAAGGACGAAAATTGTGCATCTCTAGACTATTATTGCTCGGATTCAGTTGCTAGTGACAAGAATTCACATGTGTCTTTAGTATTAAGCTTTTTGTTTGTACAGGAGTACTATTGTACACCACTGGTATGTCCTTTCCAAAAGTATCTAACGATCCTTCAGCAGGCTAGGGCAATTTTCATTCATTTTTCAAAAAGTGCTCCAAAAAGTGAACTGGCTAGAAAGCATAGCTTATGTATTTGGCGGGTACGCGACGCGATACGTGTGTCGTGGGGATACTTCATTCGTAAGCGCAGCGCCGAGCGCATCTCAACAGGTTCGTTTTCCCGTCACAAGCCGTCTTGTTAGTGTCACTTCGCCGCATTCACAGTTCTAACGTAGTATTAAGCTAGTTGTGTGGATGTTGATGTACTTCTGCACGTGACAGGTATTATATGCGCCAGTCAATACACAATTTGTCATATTGCTAGAAGGCCTCCGAAAACACACAGACCCGAGCCAATTTAGAAAAAAAAGGATTAACCCTAACCGACAGTCAAACTTGAAGCCCTTTACTTAATACCGTCCTCAATAAAAATATGGCAAATGAAAAAATATTTTTCTCTAGTTTTCAGACAAGAATCACATTTTCTGAGCATGTATTATGTTGCTCATCTTTGTTACTTACTTACTTTTTTAGTTACTTATGTAGGCTGTGTGAAAGGAAAAGAAGACGGAATGAGCGAAACAAGAAACAAATGCAAATTCGAATGTATCGAATTAACCTTACTATCAGATATTATTAAGCCACCCTAAGGCTTCAAGACTAGTATCAAGGACGGACTATTACATGCCTTCCGAAGCACGGAGATGCTTGTCATCAATACCACTAAATATGGTGGGAATGGTCACCCATCCAATCACAACCGCGGTAGTGTAGGTGGCTTAACTTTGGTGATCACAATCAAAGCGCTACCGCTACTGAGCTACAAGCAACACATGTTTCTACTTGTCCCAGGACCTGGAAATCTACGACGCAGTGGTGGACGTGCGCTGCTACGAGCTGACGGCGCTGTTCCTCTGCTCGCTGTTCGTGCCCAAGTGCGGCCCCCTGGGCCACATGGTGCGGCCTTGCAGGAGTCTTTGTCAAGGTATGGACTGACGATTATCGAGATAAGTAAAGAAAATTTAGCTAAATCTAAGGCTCATTAAGTATTTTAATCATCATCGATCATCATAATCGGTCTATAAAATAAATACTTTACAGACTAACGTACATAAAATAATAACAAAAAATATACTAGGTTATTTTTGAGGTGTCGTTTTAGAAATATCAAGTATTCTTCTACGAAAGCAACGGTAGACCACACCTTTTAGCCAGAAATCCTCCTTCTGAAAAGCTAAGCGAAGCTTTCTCGTCGGTACTAACACAACCAAAGATTTAAAGCTGTGTCTTGACTCCAAAAAAGCAATTCCTAATTCAAGATGAGCCTTCGTGGCTCTATCGTGCGATCAGCTTGATAGTGTCAAACAATTGTCAATGTGTCATCAAGATATTTCAATTTTGCAGTTTCAAAGAGATATGACACTGAAAAATCCAACGAAATTTGACTTGTAAGATGTGATCAAATCATGCATTAAGTAATTATAAGCATGCTAAAAACAGCCTGAATTTGTGATCTTGTTGTTCGTCGCATCTCCATGACTGATGTCTTGATCACTTTGGATAACACGTTTTTTATTCTAGTCAAATTTGTTGCTGGAAGCAATTCAAAGATTAACTAATGCTCTTCAGGCTGTTCTGCGCTCTGCTGTGTATGAACGCCTGCACGTTTGTTTTGGTGATCTCTTTTACCATATTCATTCATTACAAAAGTTTTTTTATTATACGTGGTTTCGTAATAACTTGTCCTCATTGTACAGAAACGATGCGGCGCTGCGGCTTCTTCCTCGAAGTGTTCGGGCTGTCCATGCCGGACTACCTGCAGTGCGACATCTTCCCGGAGTCCACAGACACAGACGTCTGCCTCGGGAACAGGGAGGTCAAGGAAGCCAGGTTCCGCGCCGCTAAACCAGGTGGGTGGAGTTAGACTATTAGGGCCGTTTTACACCTGGTAAATAGGTACAGTAGTTAGTTAGTGAGAAGTGAAAGTAAATAATAAGCTTGGCTCTTATGAGACTTAAAACTACCACATAAGTAGAGAAATGTAGTTCTACTTGTCTGTTGTATTAAATAAGCTATGCCTAAATCGGCTTCTAAGAGGGCCTTAAGCTAGACCAGTAGCTAGCAATCCCTTTGCACTAACAAGTCATAATCACCAACGCCCCAGAAAAAAGATTTTACGGTACCTATTTTACCGATTTTATTGTCTCGGTTTTAGATGTTATTATTATTTCGTGATCGGGGTTCGTTTTACGAGCAAAGAAAAAACACAGTTAATACTCAGATCCAGATCATGGTCCAATAAAAAAATTAATAAAAAGATAAAAAATAGGAACATAGTTTACATAGATACTTCATTCGCGATTGTATATGACAAAATTCACGTTGCAATATCATATGAGGAATTTGCTTTAGGAAAATTAATTATTTAGCCTAGATGGTGGTGTGTCTTTACGTGTTGTTTAAACCAATTATTTTTTGCTGTGCCAGACCCCTTGGTAATCCGACAAATTCATTTTTTTAGAAAATAGAATCAGAATAGAATACATATATTTAGAATATATGTATTCTGATTCCGGTTATAGGTACGGTTAAATACCTATTTCATATCATTAAATCCAATTGTTTGTACTTTTGAACTCTATGCAAACGAAGTCGCGGGCAAAAGCTAGTTTTAAATTAATCCTTACATAAAACGTATGTCTTCTTAGTCTGTCCGACCGGCTTCCAATGCGACGTCAAACGCTGCATCCCGCACGACTGGCGCTGCGACGGCCACGTGGACTGCGCGGACCGCTCCGACGAGCTCAACTGCCGCGTGTGCAAGCGCAGCGGGGATGTGCACTGCGGGAACCAGCGATGCATATCCCAAGGGCACATGTGTGACGGGCGAGTGGACTGTCCGTGGGGACAGGACGAGAGGAACTGCTGTAAGTCTTGTATCTCTCTCTCTCTCTCTCTCTCTCTCTCTCTCTTTCTTATAATGTTCTAGTCGTCTAGGACTTTGTTATAGACAAAGATGTTGAGTGTGTCATCGCAATGGATACGTGCACTGTGGGAACCAACGATTATATCGTAAAGGCACAGCTATCTTCTTAATCATCGCATTGATAAATCAGGTTTTTCATTAAGAAGATTGCTATTAGTTAAATCAAAATGAGATGCTTAGTGAAATACTTGTTTTTGCCTGTGCAGTGAGGCTAAGTGAAGCAAACGGCGACGTGGGGAGGGGAGAACTGCAGGTGTACCGCGCAGTCAACCAGTCGTGGTACCCCGCCTGCCTGAACGCGCTCGACGACAACACGGCGCTGAAGCTGTGCTCAATGCTCGGATACTCGTAAGTATATGTCAGAAGACATTTTACTTAAGAAGAAGGTGGAGGTGGAAGGTGGAGGAGTAAATTTGTTTCCACTTCCTTGCATTTACATCAGGGAAGCTTGTCTCTTTGTAAGGTCATTTCCCAGCTATTACAAAACACGCAGAGAAATCGCTGGTAGGCAATTAAGGCAGCAATACATAAACCTAATGCATCAACCTCCCTGTCGCAAGGACATATATAAAAGAAATGCATATAATAAGAGTATTGTTTTGTATAACTTGTTACCGGAAGAGCTAAAAACACTTCAAGGACCAATATTTAAGAGGAGATTGACTAACTGGCTTTTGGACAAATGTTTTTATAGTTTTAATGAATATTCTAATTGGTGACACCATACTTATATTTAATTTCATTCAAACTACCAAACATTAATTATACTAATGTAATTTAATTGACATCAATATTATGTGTAATTTTGTAATTGAATTTTTGCACGTCTGCGAGCAGACTGAACACATGCGCTACTTCCTTTTAAATGATATCTTTATTAACTGTGTTCTTGGCAAATAAACGCTTGAGTTTGAGTTTGAGTAAATCAAGGAAATCGGACCCTGGGCTCCAAAGCAATGGCTTTGGACGCAACCGGGATTGACCGTATAGATGAAGAAGAAGAAGAAGACATTTTACTTACGAAGTTGCGCACTTTCAAAGCGACTAATCATCATCATCATTTCAGCCATAGGAAGTCCACTGCTAAACATAGGCTTCCCCCAATGACATGTAGAATTCGAAAACATCTTTTATCCGTGCGATTGCTTCTCTAACACACAAGCTACAGATACACTGATTTTGTTAAAGTTTTTTCAATTTGATGATTTGATTGGTTTAGCCGTGCGGTAATTTGCCTTAAATGCAAAAAAATCGAGTTCAATTCTAAACAATTTTGAATTTTTCTCGGGTCTGGATGTGCTAGGAGACGCCTCTGGCAAAATTATCTGGTACCTCGTAACAAAAGTATTAGTACTTACTTCGAGACCCTGACAGTGTCTTGATTGGCCCATATTTATCATTCGTACTTATTTATCTATACTTATCTTTTAATACATTAGCGCCGTGTGGGGATGGCCGTAAAGAATACACTTCCCCACCGCCAACAGAAGGCGTGTCGTAAGAGGCGACTTATTCCTGTAGCATGAATAAAAACTGCGCTCGCCAACCCGCCTGCCAAGCGTGGCGAGTATTGGCAATCCCCCCGATGAAAGTCATTGGGGAAGGCCTGTGTTTATTTCATCCATAGGACGTCCACTGCTGGGACGTCCTATGGCTGAAATGATGAATGTTACATTAAAAACCTGCGTTATTTCAGTCCTTTAAATAGTGGAAATAGCTGCCACTGTATTTTAAACTTTATGCTTTTGAGTTAAGATTGAAAACTAATGAAAATTAAAAATGTTTAGATCAGAGAATAAAGTTAATTTTGATGTAAGCAACGACAATACTTGTTTTTCTTCCTTTATTTAAAATACCGGGAATTTTGAAACAAAAGCCAAAGAAGGTGGTACTGGTCACTGGTAAGGAACAGTGGATGAAAAAGAAATCAAAAAGTTTGCGTTCTGTAAGCAAAAGTTGTTTTCAAAAGTTTTATTCAATAGGTACGTTTGCCCACTTTCCATTGTTATTTTGATATTCATGACGTATTTTAATAGAAAAGTAATTTTAAACATTAACCATTGTTTTGTTATGCTTCTTTAACCTTTTAACATTTTTGAGTTTAACTTAAAGAAAATATTGTGAAATGCCTTCAGCAGCTCACCTACGTACTTTTTGGGGTTACGTAAATGAAACTCTTATAAATAGGAAAATTTTGTTGTCCGTGTGTCAAGACACTTACCTACTCTCAGGCCTGGGAAGAGGTATCAAGTTGAAATTAATATCATGTACTATTCACGGTCCTTTTGATGTGAAAAGGTAGGTACCGTACCTACCTTTTACCTACCTACCTACCTACCTTATATAAGTTACCTACATTTTTAGATACGTGCAAAAATACTTACATTAAAATCTATTAGGATACTGCTATTATTTTCTATCTATGGCAAATAGCAAGTTATGTCACTACTGAAGTGGGCGAAAAAAGTCAGTCAACGAGGTCAACCTACCAAAAAAGTAAAAGGTAATTTTAAACCGATTTTCAACTTTAAGTCTGACATATAGGTAGATATCAACATCATTGAGAAAATTTGACGTTTTGTGTTAGGTTGGCGAGCTGTTGTCTGTACCTAATACTTTATGGGGTCTAGAGCTAATACTACAAAGGTAATCGTCATAATCAGCCCGCGTCAGTTCACTGCTGGATACAGGTCTCTCTCAATGCAAGTTTAGGTTCCTTCACAACTGTCACGACAGAAATCTTCGTACTGGTAATACCCTCCAACTACTTACCCCACTTCACACTTCTGGCTTTATGTCCAACTCTTTCACCCTCACAGCTATACGACTCTGGAATCGACTTCCCACCAACATTAGGAAATCCAAGTCCAAATTTACTTTTAAGAAAGCTCTACGCATTTACATCAAAAATCGCTGACCTAATAATTTATCTTTCATTTGCTCTGTGTACTATATTATGTATGTGTATGTATATGTATATAATTGATAATCATATATATTTATACCTATTTATTAAGTATGTAATGTTGGTGTGTATATATATATATATATATATATATGTTTTTTTTTTCTTGCTGCACCGCCTGTATTTCTCTGTTTGATCACTGGTTGACTGGTAGAGAATGCTTCTTGGCATTAAGTCCGCCATTTGTACAATTATTTTTAAATGTGCAATAAAGTATAAATAAAAAAATAAATAAAAATGCACGTCACTAAAACCCGATCCTCAGGTGTTCTTTTCCATCCACTGCTTTATTAATACACATACAAACAAAATAACCGGCCAAGTGCGAGTCGGACTCGCGCACCGAGGGTTCCGTACAAACCTGTAGGTACCGTTATGAGTAAAAGTTCACCCATCACGATAATCGAGTCTTAGTTATGGTATTTTTATTGCAAAATGAAATCCATAACATTACGAAAGTTAAATTGCGGTTTACGATTTATGACGTATTAAAAAAAAACTAATTACTTGATCTCGTTCAAACCAATTTTCGCTGGTAGTTTTTATGGTAATGTACATTATATATTTTTTTTAGATTTATCATTCTCTTATTTTAGAAGTTACAGGGGGGGGGGACACACATTTTACCACTTTGGAAGCGTCTCACACGCAAACTATTCAGTTTAGAAAAAAATGAGATTAGAAATCTCAATATCATTTTTAAAGACCTATCTATTGATACACCACACGTATGGGTTTGACGAAAAAAAAAATTTTGAGTTTTAGTTCTAAGTATGGGGAGCCCCCAAAATTTACAGACAGACAGACATGACGAATCTATAAGGGTTCCGTTTTTTGCCATTTGGCTACGGAACCCTAAAAACTGTCCTACTCTATTATACCTTGCCCTCAGGTGGGTAAACAGAAGCTCGGTGGTGGGTGGGATCCACTTGGGCCATACCGGGCGTGCGCCGGTGCAGGGTGCCGCGCAGTCCTACCGCGCCTTCCTGCGCAGCGAGGGGGGGCTGCTGAGAGAGCTGAAGGAGTGTCGCCACGACACTTCTAAGGTGCATCTGGTGTGCAACAATTATGGTAAGTCTTCATAACTATGAACCTAAATAGAACTTGAAGATTTTTACTGCAGCGTTCGCCAGCCAATTTTTTAAGATAAGATAAAGATAAAGAATATTTATTGCTAAAGGACACATAACAGAACATAACACAACAGCACACAAACAATGATTACTTAAAAACATTATTAAATTAAAACATAAATTAAGAACAGAAACTAAAATTAAAATATTTAACAAAAATCCAAAAAAATAATGAATATGGCCGAGCAGTGATGCTATGCGCGTCGCGAAGCCCATCGCAAAAGGACCTCACTCAGCATAAGTCGTTGCCCACTACAAAGGCCACGACGCTGGTTTTCAGTTTTTGTCGGTACATAGGGTAAGCGACCAGAGAGAATAATGGTCTGATACTTCACACTGCAGTCTCCTTTATTATCTCATCCCCCATATTATGTGGCTTTATCCAAAACGTATAAACAATAAAAACAATGACACTTAAGGGGCTGATTCTGCTGCATAAATACAACCACTTTTCTCGTAGAATCAATATCGAAGTCTTAACAAAAAAAATGCTTTATCGTAGATACATTATTATTTACTATTTACATTTAATTTCGATTTTGATTCCAAAGGGAAAGCAGAATAATTAGTTATTTAATCATGTTGAAGGTAGTATAAGTCTAGTCTATCAGTACTACTAAAGATAAATGTAGGTACCTACCTACTTTTTTTAAATAAGTAACTTAACTTTTATAATTATAAAAAAACAAAGCAAGGTTTAAGGTCCAAATGTATTTAAACTCGTACAGAGGATATTGTTATGCGCCGCGTCGCGCAGCGCATCGCAGGTGCGGTCCAGTCTTTATCATAACGTTCAAAGACATACGAATCCATGAGAAATACCAATACGAAAACCATTAGCAGATTACGGTCTCTCATCGAAATCGTTCTGACGCGAATACTTTTAAGCAAATTAATAAAAGGGTCAGTTCTAACCGCGGCACGTGTGGCATCGAATCCGTTACACGCGCGCGGTCACTCTCGATAATGGGTAGCCGATTGTACAGCATACAATGACAAAGCCTTTCATTGTTGGGAATGGGCTTGCTCTTGGCCACGATTTAATCTAGAACAATCACTCATAGTCATAGTGATGGCGAAATATCGAGACTTAAAATTGCTATCGATTTTGCCCTTGAAATCCATTAAGATATTGATAGTGCTTATATTAATAACGTAGTCAATTATTGGACCTAATTTGTAATATACATATGTAAACAGTGTTTCCTTTAATATCCGTTGCCGAACCTTACACTGGCCTGTCTGTCCATACTTATAAAATCACAGCCAACATTAATATTATTTTATTGATTTGACTCATTAATTTGACATTTAAAATGTTACTTTGTTTCCCCGAATCCTATAGGCAAATACTAAGATTTTATTTGGAATTTTTATCATAATTTCATAAATATAGAGTTAAAAAAACAAGACGCAGATATTGTTTTTTGCACTTAAAAATGAAATAATTATTGCTATATTAAATGTAAATAACGTGACAGGTCAATGTTTTTATTTTTATTTAGCGCACTAAAAGCACCGTACGTACAGGCTATCGATGTTTAGCTGTCACTACAACACTATAGGAGATTACAGAACTATTTTCTAAAAGAACCCAGAAACCTCAATAGCGGCAATTCTAATATTCCACATGTAGATTTTTCTATCACAATGACTTTAATAAATCGGTAGGTTTAATATATCCATGTGGAGTGGAGCCACGTGCGTGGCTAATTTCGCTAATAGTTGTCTCATTCAAGACTAAGACACATGTGGGGTTAAAACATCATCCACATAAACATAATATCCTTAAGATAATAAGTAGATTTAGATAAGTCTAATCCTTTTGCAAGCTAATAAAAGGAAACGCTAGTAACTGTTTTCAACAAAAAAAAAACTTCAATTTTATTTCTTTGTTACCTACTCTAGTTATTTAAAAAATAATAATTGCGGATTTTCGATAACTTACTGAGTGACTTTTATGCGGATAAGACATTTAAAGTCGAGAGGGTATACCGTTTTAAAAGTGCTAAAAGAATAAATAAATTGATAAAAAAATTGTTTTCACAATCACACCAATTATCTAGCCCCAAACTAAGCAAAGCTTGTACTATGGCGACTAGATAACGGATAAACATACTTAAATATTTTTATAAACATCCATGACTTTGGTACAAATGCTCGCGCTCTTCAAACAAACATTTGCCCCTTGCGGGATTCGAACCCACAACCGCTAGCTTTGTAGTCCGGTGCGCGAACCACTACACCAGACGGTCGAAATAATAACATTAGACAATCTCTGCAATTTAGTAAATTATTATAAATAAAAATTGAACACTCTTTTTTTTTTCATTTTCAATTCTTCCATTCTTTACTTGAAAAATAGAATACGTAGAAAATGTATGATTACTTGATTAAATTGCACCGCATGCATACACTGCATGAGGTTCTTGTTGGAGCAGCGTCGCCGTATGCCTGTGATCTCTGATGAATGACGGCGCATTTCGCGTTTTCTTTATTTTTTCGGAAATTTTTAAGTATATTTTATCCCAGAAATACGATGACTGAAATTAATTACGATAAATTAGTATTTATTTTTATATTTAAAAAATAAGGTCTAATAGAAAGACCTTATTTTATTAAATTTGGCACTACCTTGAAATGTAACCCAGTATAGGTACTTAAAATCCTTCTAACAATCACACCAAAAACCACAGCAGCATACAACGTGTTCTTAAAAAAATCTTACTAAAATCACACTAATTATCGAGCCCCAAAACTAAGCGAAGCTTGTACTATGGCGACTACATAAAGCTCCTGTGACAGATTCGGTTATGCTTCGTTTAATCACACACATTCTGCTTTTATAATAATACAGGGTGAAAGGTTGAACGAGAGAATTATTATACAGGATGCTCTGTCCATTAAAGCTAAAAGCTTTTACTATTGAAACAACGTCGCTACCCAAAAAAATATTCATGCCACACCGACTATTTAATCGATTCAAATCTCGATTTCGATATTGGTGCCTTAACGATAGTTGCTCGTTAAAATGGGTATATACTGTTAAAGCAATTTCCTCATCTTACCCTGTATATTGTCAAGATATTTGTAAAATGTCAGCGATCCTAGCAAAGCATTGCTGGTAATAACAGTAGAACGCCCAAGAGTGTATTTTAGCTATCATTAATTTATGTAAGCATTAACTTTAAATTTGCATAAAAAAATATTGGCTTCCCATACAAAATCACCGAACAGCCGACTGAATTGGTATTTTAAAACTAAAAAATTATATGCATTAGTTATTTTTAAAAGTCATATAGCAAAAGTTGTTCACTGTGATGTATTCAATATATTACAAGGTTATTCCTGAGTTACGCGACACCATGTATATCTACCTATTTTTGAGAGTTAGGCAAACACGATATAATATGAAAATTTTGACGACCCAATCGGCGTAGTAGCAATAGCGTAATTCGCCCTTAACTCAAAGGGTTTCGAGTACGAATCCTGGTTCGGGTCAATTTAAAAAAACGTTTCTGCTAAGAGACTTCCTTGGAAAATTTTATTGTCAATGTCAAATTCAGGTACCTCATACCACTCCTTGTGTTATTTCCTTACTTCAAATTGGTGTCTTACCGGCAAACCCTTAGGTAAAATGTTTATTTTATTGTTTTATGTAGAGTACCAACTTAGTAAAACAGTTTTCGAAATAATGTTACGTCATTAACCCTTACGTTGTTGTTAATTGCATGCTTTTAAAGTCGAGGCAATGTCTATCAATTCGCACTGTTCGAATTTCCCATTGTAATGGTATTCCAACCGTTCTTCACAGTGTTAAAAAACGTACTAGTTATGGAATGATTCAGAATCGTGAGTATTGATGACTCCGTTGTGCAATGGTCAAAATTCTGGCTCATTTCTCTCAAAGGTTCTGCTCGTCTCTTAAAACTCATTTAAGTATAATACGTTATTGGGTGTTTAGTTAATTATTGATTTTATTAAATATTTTTTATTTTCTTCTTACTATGGTATAGGAAGTTTAAAAAAAATTGTCACTAGACTTGATTCTACAAGACCCCAAAAATTCTGGCACTTTTTTACCACCCCATATATGCGCTGAACCCTGCGACGTCACCAAAGAGATCAGTCAGCCTGTCCCGCGACTCACGGTCATCAGTCATTGTCAGGGCCCTTTGATTTGGTCTGAAATAAAAGCCTTTCTCGTACACAGATAAGCATTCACATTTAGGTACTTACAATGGCCACAGAGAAAATAGGCCCGAATAAACAATACACACTGTCATGAGGAGGCTGAAGAATGTGAAAAGAAACATTTCACATTCTTTAAAAATGAAAATAACCAAAATGTTAAGTACCTAATACCTACATAACAGAACCAAAAATGCATTTGCGAGGATATGACCGGTGAGGGTGTAGGTAATGTGTATGAGTTTAAGTTTGTGTGAATGTGAGTTGATTGTGGGATGCTCTGTTTACTGGGGCGATTCGCAAAATTTTGGCAGTTTCCGTACTACCTACATGAGAGAGGAATCTAATCGTATCAAAGAGAAAATGTCGACATCGCTAAATCTGTATTCAAAAGTATGCACGCTTCTGTGTAGGAAAGAGTGATCAGCATAGTTTGACCGGCGAAATTAACTTAGCTTAAACTTACCTGCCAATATTAAACACCGTAGCTGAATATTTTTCCGGGCATGAAAGATTCGAACGTCGAATAAACTATACAAGATAGAATATGATTGGGTTGTTTCCGGAGTCCATCATCAAATCAGTCCGGAGATTCGAGCATATCTACGCTCGTCCAATCCGTATTTATGGATAGTTCATAATTGGGCAGCTTGCCAGCACTACCTAGTGAATTATGATACTTATGTATGTAACGCTTGATATCTGTATAAATGGGAAAGCCAAGTTAACAATTATCTGCAATCCGCAAATTCCAATGCAATACAGGATATTGGAATGTTTGGAACTATTAGGAATTTGGTTGATTTACATCTTACATGCTTATCTTTTGAATGCATAGCTCTGCCTTTTGGATATGTTGTTGATGGTTTATTAAGAAGTTTATATTTCTGCCACTGTGTCTACGTGATTAATATGTATACTCTTGCGAAATTACGGCTTTATAGGCTATACTAGTATAAGAGTCTCTGATCTGAGATGCAAACAGATGGACGGAGACCGGACATGGCAAAACAGTAAGGGTTCGGTTTTGAGTACGGAACTCTAAAAAACCTCAAAAGAAACTTAAAAAAATGTAAAAAGCTAATAATAAGTAAGTACCTGAAAAGACTATTCTGATGAACCACCCATTAAAATGTGGTTCGTACTTTTTTAACACCATGTATTACATCTACTGCCGCCTACATAAACAGTTATTTTTGAGACGGTGCGAATAAAAAATAAACTATGGGCTGGCACTCCTCCAGCCAGCCCTCTTTCAAGATATTAATTGATGCTGATAATAATATAGTGACCGAGTCTTTTCCGCTGCTTCTCGGTATTAGCCGACAAAAGCAGTGGTAGGTTACAAATCTTATGACGTGTAAAAGATCTTCATCATTTCAGCCATAGGACGTCCACTGTTGAAAAAGGCCTCCTCTAGTAACTTTCAGAAGCTAATTTGCAGCAATAAATTGATTATAAAGATTCGTGTATCAACTAAGCACTCTCTCACCCACTTACACGTGCACTATATTCTAACCATCCTTAGTCATAAGCCTGAATTTACGCTAAGACCGGGATTACTTTAATAACTAGGGATCGAGCAAATCCGGCGCTTTGCGCAACTCGCATGTGCACTCGAACTACATTAATATCGCTGAGGCTGTGCACTATACCGCCCAACTAGTCTGGCCGCGGCTTAAAGTGTGTGCCACGAGAGCATTCAGTTTTCAACAAGTTGATATCGGGGAATCATTCGAATTAAGGCTATGTTTCTGGGACACAGCTCTAGAAAGACAGTTGAATTCGGTAACTTTCTGAATCTAAGCAATTTTAGGGTCTCATAAGAAGGCTCCAGGTCGCACAGCGTGCTACGGAAATGGTTATGCTCAGTCTTTTCACACGAGATCAAATAAGAAATGAGGAGATCCTGGGGGGAAGTCACTGGGGGAGGCAGTTCGCCAGAGGACGTCCTATGGCCAAAATGATGATAATGATTTAAGGGCTCTTTCAACTGTAACGTTTTTAACACGGCGTGTGTTTGCATACAAAATTTTTATTATAACTGCGTTGGAAAAAAATATAGCAACTACTTATTAATAGTTAGTGTGCGGTCCTGCAAACGCAAGACTGACGTCCTTCTAGAAATTGTCCTTCTTTATTAAAACTTTAGAACTGATGTAAAATTTTAGAGACATATAACAGCTTTTTATGTTTTGTCGACCCCGCTTGCGCAATGATTCACCTAGAATGCCCGGACTCGACTCTCGGTTCACAACAATTAACCCTTAAGTGTTACCTTTACCCATGCATAGTGTTGCTTTTTGGATACATACCTACATAATATCGTCATTATACATAATATAAATTAAAATACATGTAAGATACTGATAATTTTGTATCAAAATAAATATTCCGAACATATTCTGTAAAAGTTTTTTTAAAAGTTATAAGTATATTTTTTTTTTTAATTCGACGACCTTGAAGAAACCTCTCTAGATTCGGAATTCCAACTTTAAAAAAAAATATATTTAAAATACTTCGATGCGTGATACTGTTATCATGAAAATTGGAAAAATTAGCACAATATACATATTAAATAATCAATTTAAATTATATTATTAAAAGGGAAATTTATATTTCAATACTTTTTGTTATTTTAGCATTTTTAGACAAAAACATCAAAAAATTTTTTTTTATATTTTCCTCATAATTATTGAATGGTATAGTATCCATTAAATAAGCTTTTATTGTAATCCAAAAAATCATGCATTTGAGGGTTACGGTATTATTTATCTAAAATCTGCTCGGTTTTGTGTCGGCATAATTCATTACCTGGTACTACATTAAGTAGGTACTCAAGGAAGTTCAATTTCTTGAAAACCTTTCGATAACACAATAATAATTATTATGTTTCCAATAATCGTTGATGACATTAATGATTATTAATAATAAGCATGAGTATAAAAGCAAAATCAAGTCCCAATAAACCAGCAATAAGTTATTAAATGGCAAAACGTAAATGTACAAATTGGTTTTAAAGTAGGTAATGCATTTTCGTCGTTCCAATTTCTGCCATTACAGATTTATGCAAAATTTTATGGAGATGCGTCAAGCCTCATATCTGTGGGTTAAAATGTTCAAAGCCTTAACTTATTTGCAAAGTTCAACGGCCGAGTCGGAGCATCACTAACCTCAAGGTTATTACGTAAAAGCAATCGAGACCAGTTGCGCGATAATCGCCGTCAAAACTGTTAGTTTCTTAGAAGTTAGAGCGGAATTGGTCAGATTTAATAGCAACTGGTTGCAGGTGACTTCCGCAATGCTGGTGCCTATGTAGGTACGCTTTGGACATAAACTGGGCAATATTACCAACCGCCATTATTCTGGTATAGCTTCAGTGCAAATAGGTACCTAATATAACTCTGTGACGGGCTATTTATGCCATGCTACAGGGTTAAAGTCAAACAATACAGAACTAAGAAAAAATTGTGAATATTTATTGAACACAATTACAAAGTGATTGCGGTGATTGTTTTAACGATATAAAATTTCGTTTGTTTAGCTTAAAAGTGATTATAAACATGCCAAGCTTCAGACTACCTACATAAAGTTCGTAATTCATTCTTTGGCACTTACATTTTTCAATAAATTTTCTGTTTATAAGTTCAAAATTCGCATCAAAAATCCTGATAAAAAAACTAAGTCGACGATTATTAAAACGTCAAGAGTACATGGACTTTGTAACCAGACGAGCTTGCACTTATGTACTACATGATTTATTACCTGTATTTCCTGTAAAAAAAAGGGCTGACAAAGATAACTGAGTTTGTTACTTTGTTTCTTTTCATTACCAGCCGATATGTAGTCTTGAAGCGGTGGTAGGGCAAAGCAAAGGAAAATATTTTGGGACGTGTATAAGTGCCCGAAATAGGGCATATTCAGATCCGTCTTTACCATAAGGACACACGGGGCCTGTGCCTAGGGACCCCGGCCTCACGGGGGTCCCAAAGCACTAAAACATGATTATAAACTAAGAAACACTGTTAACTGGAAAGAAAAGTGGGTCAAAGTCTAGAAAAAAGAAAGGAAAATTTAATACTATTTTGTTAACGGATATGAAATTATTTTGTGGAAGTTATGAATTCTTATCAACAGTATTTTTTATTTTTACTTTGTAATAGAGTCCCCGAATCCTTGTGTGCCCCAGGGCCCCGGGATATGTTAAGACGGCCCTGCCTCCCTAGCATGAGCACCAAAACACGATATAATATGATATGATATAGCGATATATCGACACCAACTGTAAAAATATGATAGATATAGCCGCTTTGTCGCCGTGCCGGTGACATCACATATTATGATCGTTGTTTCAATAAAAATTCAAAATGGCGGCTACCTATATCTATCATATTTTTACAGTTAGTGTCGATATATCGCTATATCATATCATATCGTATTTTGGTGGTCATGCTAGGGGGCCTGGGCATATATAGGTACCTACTAAATAACTGAATATTATTATGACTAGCGTCTTATTTAGCGTCTAGTTTTAAGCCACTTTCAACTGATTGCTAGCTACAGTTCATGGCGCGCAGGCGCTAAACGTGCATGCCGCAGTTTATTTATCTCCGGCTTTACGGCTAAAAGCGATCTCTTCCTACTAATCTCAGACATTCCTGATTTTTATAAACGCGATATTATATTTTTTCTGTGATTCAGACGAAGAAGGAATATTACATTTCGCAACAAACAGAATTCATTTACATTTCGAGCTATTTTTATCCCATTTCGGGATTCTGGGAATTTAACACGTACGTCGACACATTCGGCGGAGCGTTACGTAAAATTTCTTAATTGCTCTCATTGTCGTCACTACGGTTTCTTTGTTCTATAAAAGAATTTCAAAATTCCAAGGGTTTTGTTTTTCATGAAAACTCTTTTGAAATGCTAAATTATTATGACGTAAATTCATAGCAATATTGATTTAAAACTGTAGTCATATACATTTATACTCACTCGCAGTTTATCTAGCAAGGTCCGTTTAAACGTAGTGTTGCATAAATTATAGTTTCTTTGGGTTTGTCAACTAAATGTTTGTATTGTCTTTGTCCTGTGTTGAGTTGTAAATAAAAGATTACGAATTATTTATTACTGTTTAATCTATTAAAGTTTTAAATGTATTGATTTGAAAATGGCACATACTTAACGTTTAGTAGGAATATTATGAGACATTCTGTACACCTCGTAGGTGGATTTGTGATTTTCGTTTTATTTATTAAAAAATATTGTTGTTGTCAGGGTATTAAGGTCAAAGGTGACAGATGTTTTTCTTAAATATCACTCTCCTGGTATCCGGGGTCGACAGGGGTCAGAGCATTTAATAGCCTGCAAAAAGGATTAATACATTTTTCTTTAGGATGTGGTTTTGTGCCTTGAACTAAAGTGGGACGTTAGTAAGTATTTATCACCTTTTGTTACATTTGACCTTAGCTACCACAACGCGGTCGACCTCGAAATAAAACTTCTTCGCCCTTTAAACAACCGTTAGTAGAGACAGTACCTTGCCTTGTATCCTTTGGCAAGAAATCAGCAAATACCCATAAACACTAAATAATACCAACTGTTCTCACCAGTAATAAGACTATAATGATCCCAAATTAAAAAAAGTGCCAAATTAACAAAAATACCTGGTATATTTCACATTGCTCTACGACAAATAAAACCCTGAATATTTTTAACTTAAGACCAATCTTTGAGATTTAATTTTCTGCAGCAACGGTTAAGCAGTCGTGAATTAGATGAGTGTTTGTAAACAAACACTTACAGATTTTTTTTTTTTTTCAAATTCAATTTAGTTAATGTTGTGTTGTTTTCAGATAAATTGCGTTTTAATTTAATTAAGATTTGTTTTATTATCTCACGGCCGCCAAGTAGATCCTTAAAGGAAAAGCTTTTGCTCGTAACTTATTCAACGGGTTCGCCTCGCAACGCCTCGTATCAAAACGTTTGCCAAGTTCGGCAATAAGTCAAGTTAAAGCCAACTTCGGCAAATTAGGGTGGCGTCAGAAATAATTTGTTTTACATAATTGGAATGAATCGTTTAATTAACTTTCCTGCCGGCTTGCCATTTTTGGGGCATATTAGGAGCTCTTATGTTCGTCTGAAATTTTTAGATATTATTAAGATAATTCTGTCGATTTCTGAATAGGCTATTTTACCTACTTGTAGCAAAATTTACTAAAACTATAATTAATTAACGTAGATTGTAGCTTATGAAACCGAAACAAACTAGTATTCTTAAATAGACGTAGTTACTCTGTCTAATCTGTGTTCTTAACTGAGTTACATTATTCGACAACGAAAACCATGACAGCACGTGACCAAAGAGTTAAGTTTTACTGGAACTGACATCCCGAAGCAAGATTTTAGTGACGTCACTAAACGGTGCATCACGGCCGACTGCGTTTGCGTGGGCTTTTTAAAATGTAAGTTTGAAATTGGTTTTTATAAATTTTAAACAGCTTTAAAAAAATTAATAAAAATTCTGGGGACCTATTAAGACATTGCCAACAATTTAAAGCCAATTTCGAAAATCGAGTAAATAGCCTATTGAGAAAATAACAAATTATATTTCATCATGTAACTCCTTTTCAATGTATTTAGAATATATTTTATTTAAACAGTTTTATAAGTTCTTTCTGGGTACAGAGAACTAAAGCAATAAAGATTAGACCCTTAGAAAAACTATGTACTTAAACCGTTTTCCTACAAAATACAAGGAGTAACCCTCGAGTAGGTCATATATAGAAATAATAAGTTCAGCAGACACAAATGTAAGTTACGTAGGCCGCATATAAGGCCTCCGAGTAAGAGGATTTGCCTCCGCTAAAAAAACAAGGCCCCACGATTTTATGGCTCTCGCGATGTAAATAGCGCTTAAATGCCCAAACGTGTACACACGGTACCTATCATTGCTTTAATAACGTACTTACATCATCAGCTCTGAGCTGTCCACTGTTGAAGGTATCTTTGGAGAACCAAGGCGCGCCATTTTCCTCGATCATGTGACATCTTTATCACCAGCAGATTTTACCAAGTAAAAACTAGGTTAGGTATTTACGGAAGAAAAGACAGACATTTAAGCTCTATTCATTTGAATGAAATAAACGGCATGGAAAGCACCATTTTGCGTTGATAGTAAACGAAAGAGAATGTTGATAGCCATCATAAATTAAACAAAAATATTATAGACCACACACAGACCCAGAGATAATTAGGACAACTCAACAAGTCCTTCCAATGAGCTGCTTGGCATCCTTTAAGTATCTACCGCAGTCTCAGTCTAGAAATCATCTGCCCCACCAGCCATTGCATTGTCCCATAACTTTTCTTTTGTGACGGATTTTAAGTTTTAACCTCATTTCAGTTTCTTTCTCTCAAAGAAATACCGAACATTTAATAAAAATATTTAATTTTTTCTCAAGTTTTTCTTAAACAACAACATAGTTCAACTCATTCTTTGTAGAAAATACCTACATACCTTTTTATAGCTCGTTAGGTGACCTAGAATCCTGAAACGATAAACTAGCCTTGTCGTCCGCCTTCATTATTATGTGCTTAGAAATTTAATCTTTAAGTATCTTTCCAAGACAAACTAACTAGCAACATTAATGAAAACCGCTGAAACATACAATAATACTCTCCTTTTAACATCACATAAAATGGGACTTAATTAGAACCAAAACCAAATGAACTAATAAAAAGTCTGCGTAGGACTTAAGCACTCATAAATACCGTAACAAGCTTGTGTAAGATGAAAATAGGGTCTTATTTGTGAAAGTTAAGGTTTGTTTCTGTTTTTGGCGTTGTACAGTGATTTCATCACCTGAAATGAGTGGCCATAAGTTTCGGCGATTTAATTCTATCGTCCCATAGCTCATACGGGCTTCGTATTTTTTACGACGGCGAATAAAAAGCAGCAGTACGACTCCGTGGGGATAACGCAGTTAAATGGTATATACTGAGGTGCTTTTTATGCGGTCGCCGACTAGTGTTGCCAATTTTGCAACTCGATAAGACTTACTCGACATTTAATAAATAAATAAGATTA
Organism: Anania hortulata; assembly: GCA_963576865.1. Taxonomy (NCBI): domain Eukaryota; kingdom Metazoa; phylum Arthropoda; class Insecta; order Lepidoptera; family Crambidae; genus Anania; species Anania hortulata. The sequence continues at coordinate 1,236,823 of OY756389.1, read as the reverse complement.
CACGTTACATCACCATCAGTCTCTACTATTCTAATTTAGGCCACAGTAAGTGGTTGTAGGCCGTTCTCAAGTGGCGGCTTCCCGCAACCTTGACTAGGTTGTCAGTCCACCAGGTGGGAGACCTGCCCTTGCTGCGACTTCCAGCTTGTGGTCGCTACTGAAGAACCCATCTTCCCCAACGTTTGCCAGTTCCGCGAGCGATGTGGCCTGCCCACACACGGACACACACAGCATTCATTTGCCAAGCCTATAGTTAGAGCAATTGCTAAATAGATTTATTATCTTTATCCTCACTAAAGTTACAACTCTATTTAGATTAACCAGACTATTTGGATCATAGCTATAAGTCATCAGGATGTTATCGGCTGAATTCGTACAAAAAATTTGAAAAATCCAGGAATTACAACGTGGTGGGGATTTAAACACGGTACTACCACACCCCACAGATGTGAGGTATGACTGAGCTACTACCTAATTGAGCCTAGAGGTACTCCAGCTCTGAGATATTCCCGAGTCATCACTCGTAAAAGATTTGCTTACAAGTTCCCCAACCAACCCCCTTTTTTGAAGTCTAACAACAAGTGTCGAGTCTTTTGCAAGGCAACACTAGTCGCGAGTCGCGACAAATGGCGGCATTGCAGACAGTCTATTCAATTTGCTCGCGTTCCAAGATAATAGTTGACTCGGTGACAGAACGAGATACTTTTTGTATGCTGACAATGCGATATCGTCAAATTGGTTGTATTTATGTCGTTTTATTGAGAAATGTAGTAGAAAAGTATTTATTTTAGATCTCATGTTGCTTACATGGAAACTATTTGAGGAACAAATTAACTCCGCTCTGATTGGAAAAGGTTTTAATTGCTCTGTAAGTAGCAAGATTTATTCTTTTTGCTACTATAGTAATAGATCGGAATGAGAATAATCGGAAACCACTGTTTTGCACTGTTATCTATGTAGGTACCTATCATAAAGAATCTAGTAAAATTTCAGAATTTTAAACACGTTATTTTTATCTATTAGATACTTTCAATAAACTATATAAAAGTCACAAACAGGACACATATCACACAAGCAAGACGGCCTTCCATTCAAACACGCTTCGTTATTGGTCGATTGTTGGGAGATTAATGTGGGATTTTATTAAATTTTCGGGACAAAGGTTTTGACAGCGTACAAATTATACAGCGATCCGTCGGAGAAACCGACCAACTTGCCTAAATTGCTTCTTGTAGTAGGAACATGTAGGTACTTCTCTATGAAACATGTTATACAAGGCCTAGTTCGCTACCCATTAGTACCTACCTATAAGTAGAAATACTTGTAAAGTATGCCTATATTACGCCCCACTGCTATTAAACCGCCCTAAGGCCTCTGACTAGTCTTCAGGACTAGTATCAAGCGATATTAGCCGGGACCGACTTTTAACGTGCCTTCCAAAGCACGGAGATGCTTGTGATAAATGTCACAAAATATTGTTTGAATGGTGACACATCACTCAAAACCGCGGCATAGGTGGCTTAACTTTAGTAATCACCACCAAAGCACCACCACCGCTATTGAGCCACAAGCAGAGCTCATAAAGCGTTGTCTTTTTTTTTTAAATAATAGGGCAGGGAGGGAGTTTCTTGTTCGGAGAAACACGTAGACATACATATTCTAAGGCTTCTATTGTTGTCTTCTACAAGTCGAACAGCGGCGTGAGGCTAGTTAGTTGATATACCGGTTTCAATAAGCGCTTCGTCAGTTGACAATGAAGGATTACCCGCGCAAGTCTCTGCCCGGACGCGGACAAATGGCGCCCGACGAAATATACACAGCTTCGTTTCACCTTCAGAAGTCTTGTTTGTTGAAGACTACGAACGACGACGACGACTTACGACTAAGAATAGTATTGGTACTTACTTACTTTATTTGTGTACAGTAACGAATGGATATATTCAGGAAGGCAATTCCTCCAATAAAGATAAGCTCGAGTATTTATCTACTTTATTATATGAATGTAAGTAGTTACATACGAGTGTCAAGATAGGATTAAGATGAATTCTGAAACACCAAGAATTCGGGACACGACGCACAAATCCGGAAGATGACGGAGTGTCTGTAAAAAGAGAATTTGTTTGTTTTCAAAAATAAATTGTAAACTTTATATTTAAAGAAGTATCTACCTTATCGTCATTAAATTAAAATACCAAATTGTATAGGAATATTTTCCGATTTATTTAATAATAATAATTCTGTATCATGTCTGTCTTTAGGTAAGAGCTTAATTCATACTTATACATGGGGCACACTAAAAGTTTTGCACTTCTAGCTAATCGGAACTATTTGAATTTCGAATGTTATATTTTTTTAAACGTTGCAACCTTCTTAGTAATAAAAAAAAACAATTGGCGGGAAATTATTTGTCAATTGTTTTTTATCACACATCAAAGTTCTACGTACGGAACGAAAATGGAATTATGTCGAAAAGATTATAGAGCGATGATTTTTTATGATTTTAAAAGTTCTCTCTCTCCGCAAGACTGTGCCGCTCGTCTTCAAAATGCTTTTGGGAGAGAAGCACCCTGTTTGAGCACCGTGAGGCGATGGTTTGTTGAATTTGAGAGAGGTCGAGTTTCTTTACATGATGAATTTCGTGAAGGGCGGCCTTCAACTGCCGTCAACGAAAATAATGTGGCTACTGTTAAGCGGCTAATTGAAGAAAACCCGCGGATTACCTATGAGACAATTCGAGGACTATTGGGGATTGGTATGAGCCAAATTCAGAAAATTTTACACGAAGAATTAAAAGTTCGGAAACTTTGCTGTCGTTGGATCACTCATGAACTGACAGCGTATCAGAGGCGGGCACGCGTGGAATGGTGCTCACAGATGCTACTGAAGTACGACCACGGACATTCTAATGCTGTTTATGACATTGTCACAGGAGACAAAACGTGGATTTATTGTTTTGAACCCGAAAAAAAACAGCAATCTTGTGAATGGGTGTTTGAAAATGAGAACAGGCCAACAAAAGTGAGGCGAGAAACGTTGGTAAAAAAATGATCGTGTTTTTTTTCTCAGCTACGGGTCCCATCTGTACAATTCCACTTGAAGATCAAAAGAGTGTTAATGCCGAGTGGTATTCTACCATTTGTTTACCCAGGGAGTTAGAAAAAGTTTGCGAAAGACGACCCGAAAGCCGCGTTCTCCTACATCATGACAACGCTTCTTCACACACGGCCAACAAAACAAATTCATTTTTAGCTTCCAAAAAAGTACAACTCGTCACCCATCCTGCGCATAGCCCCGACCTAGCACCGTGTGATTTCTGTATTTTCCCCAAAATCAAAGATTTGATGAGAGGTTTTACTTTTACCAACTCCGAAGAGGCAGTGATAGCGTTCAATCGCACGTAGAAAACATGCCTTCAGATTTGTAGTCCTCCTGTTTTAAAAAATGGTTCGATCGCATGAAAAAATGTTTAAAATGTAAAGGAAAGTATTTTGAAAAGCAATAAACATAATATTTTGGTTATAAAATGTTGTTTTTTCAAGTTACGCAAAACTTATAGTGTGACCTACGTATCCAGAAATAAATTGGTTTTTATGGTAGATAGATTTGTTTATCTACTTTGCCGCTAAAAGGTGCAAAACTATATTTTTTGTGAAATCGAGATAAGTAGATATATGTTATTATATGGGATCAGAAGAAAAGGCGCATTTATTCAGCCTTCATTATCTCGAATTTTACTAAAGTCAAATGTGCCCTTTGCGTATCGACGGCAGTACCTATAGCAGTAAAACACATTCACAATATGTTCACAAAGAAATATCGCGTAATTAAAACACTAAAACAAAAATATCCTTCGACGCAAGCGTTCGTAAACCTCGGAACACCGCAGTCAGCGGGTGACCGGACTCATCTCGGTGTAATCTGTTTTTCTTAATTGTTGCTGAGCGGTCGCGGCCGAGACGCGATTACGGTAACTTTAATTATGTTTTTGTGGAGGGTAGTCAACAATGGAGCGTCAGGTGGGCAATGTGGCCCAAGTCACGTGCGGAGAGATTTGGACATGATTAATTCTTTTTGTTGCAATTTTTTTCCCTTATAAAATATTTTTGCCTCGTAAGATGCAAGGTTCTAAAAATTTTATGAGGTTCTTCAAAAGTCGAGTGTATAAGTTTTTAAAAGTTCAGCAACACTCAAACAACCTTGTTAGATTTACATGGTAAGGAAAACTTCTTTCCATCAGATATAAAATCTTCTGCTGGAATGCTTTCTTTCAATAGGAAAAATATGTTTTCTCCTGTTCCTACCTCGGGACACGCTTGACCATGATCGTAGATGCGGCGTCTGGTTATTATTTCAAATAATTTATTTATTTATATAAAGTATCATAGAGCCTGCGTTAATAGGGATGACGACTGGCTAAATAAAATAAAATATTTTTTTAGTTTTTTGTTAGATTATCAAAAAATAATGCACACATATTTTTTCTTTTGTCATAATGACAAAGATAAAGTGCGTCAAAGTTTGATAGTTGGGACTCGTGACGTCACTTCTAAGTAAAAATTGAACTTAGACGTGACGTCATGCGATGTTTATCTCTGTAATATTTTGATTATGTGAAAAAAGAAAAATACGTGTCCAATACTTTTTGATAATACCTGATACACAAAGAAAAAAAAGTTTGTTAGCATCCCTATTGTATCGTCGCGTTTCCCGCAACTTAGACTACAGAAAAAATTGTTTACCGCACTCCTGAAAAGGGGTTTGCATAGATTTCAATTTAGAACCAACTGGACGTAAAGGTGACTTGGATAAAGAAGTCTTTCAGACTGATGAGATTAATTTGTTTATCTAATTATTTGCCATCGGGATTAAACAACTTACAAGAATTTATGTTTTCCGAAGATTGAGAAATTAATTTTCATTTTTCCCGTAAAAAGATGTAGAAAAACTTTTTATTAGAGGATAACTTATTTTCAACAAGACGCTGGGATAGCACTAAACTGCAGCAATTTAATTTGCTTTTCCGACATCATCATTTTCTTGCTGCATTCCAAAGTGTAATTTGATTAGTTTTCCTTTGAACTTTATACTTAAGAGTCCGACGAAGAATTTAATAAGTATTAAGTAGGTAGTTTTCAGAAAAGGTTAAGTTCATGGAACTTGGTGAAGTTATTTTTGTAAATTGTCTGCGAAGAGTCCAATGACTGTGACCTGTAATATCCTAACGGTTACTTCAGGTATTGATTAACGAAAGACATCGTTTCATCATGTTTCATGATATTTTTGATAATTATCAATAAAGTAAAAAATATTAAAACACAAGGTCTATTAATAATCTGATTCATACGCCTTTGTCCGTTGAACCATTTGCAAGTAGGTGCCATTCATTTTTGTCTTTTGCTTACAATTTATTATTTTTATTATTTATTTATTTTCCAAATTTACAACTATCATTACAGGCTTAACCTAATGCGATAGAATAAAATACACTTATTTCTTAAAATTAAACTTACAAATAACAAATTACGAATAATGCAGCCCTTGTGAACTCACTCAGAGAACAACTAAATAGGTCCACCTGATCTGCCAGGGTATTGATGCGCCGTATGGCGCGAGTGAGCGGCGCCTCCTTCAGCAGGTTAGTGCGCGCGCACGGAGCCTCCAGCAGCCGCGGCCGTCGCCTGCGCTCTACGTATCGGTCCGGCACACTGAACTTTAACATCCCCAGTAGCGAAGGGTTATTTATCTTGCCTTTTAACACTTGGTACATATACGACAACAGTGCAAGTTCTCTCCTGACCCTAAGTTCGTTGTATCCCACCATACCCAAAACGAATAAGGTGGGATATTTCAATGGGTAAAACGGATACACCCCGTACTGTCTCATATATATATACCTAATGAATTTATTTTGTACTCGTTCCAGCATAACACTATACTTGACTTCGTGTGGTGCCCAAATAACTGAGTTACACTCCAGATGACTCCTGACTAACGCGTTATACAGCGCTGTAATCGCTTTGATGTTCTTAAAACCGTGAGCTCTACGCAGAATAAAACCGAGATTCCGATAAGCTTTCTTACATATTTTGAGGATATGATCCTTGAATGTAAGCCCTGATGTAAGTTGAACGCCCAGATCCCTAACTTCACTCACCCGAGTCATAGCTACCCCCGCAACTTTATAAGTATTGAGAATGGGTTTGTGTGCGCGCGAGAATGTTATTGTTACACACTTGGAAGTGTTAAATTGCAACCCATTCTCTTTACTCCAAGCTACCACCCTGTCAATATCATTCTGCAGCCTCTCACAGTCTGCCTGATCTGTAATCTTAAAGTACAACTTCAAGTCGTCCGCAAATAATAAACATTTGGCATTTTTTACGACTTGTGGAAGATCGTTTATCATTAATATAAACTCGAGAGGCCCAAGATTGCTACCCTGGCTAACTCCCGACCTTGTGCAGTATAGCTCTGATACGTGACCAGCATATTCAACATATTGTTGTCTATCCCCCATATAATCAGCGAACAACTGCAAAAGGTGTGGAGTAAAACCGAACCCAGCCAACTTTTTGAGAAGCACGTCATTATCGACCAGGTCGAAAGCCTTTTTAAAATCAAAATACGCGGCGTCTATTTGCCCTCCACCATCGACCACTGGGACGACATCTGCCATGTAGTTGAGGAGATTGCTCGTCGTACTCCGCGCTGGCCGGAAACCGTGCTGTGCGTCCGTCAGCTGTGCGCTTACTTGCGAGTATAAACATTTATGTATGGCAGACTCCAGTACCTTCGCCGGTGTTGATAGTACAGCTACAGGCCTATATCCTTCAACATTAGATGTTGCACCTCCCTTCGGCACCGGAACGACTCGCGTCGTTTTCCAAATTTCAGGAAACACCGCGGATTGTAAACACAAATTATATAAGTGCAAAAGCGGCTCCGCTAATACCTCCCGACAATCTCGATAGATGAATGGAGGGATGCCATCCGGCCCTACTGAAGTCTTAGGCTTTAGTCGCTGCAGGGCCTCCCTAACATCACCTAGCTGTAATCGGTCCAAATGCACGCGTGCTCCCCCATTCGTCCCCCCCGCGCTCGTCACACTTTCGCTTACATTCAGATTTGCTCTACCTGTACTGTAAACCGAATGGAAATACCTTGCGAATTCTTTTGCACATTGGTCTCCAGATAACGCCTCACCGTTCTTTAAAATGGTTCGTGCCTGCCTACTATCTCTTTTAGATTTAATATACTTCCAGAATGCTTTTGGTTCTTTCAATAGGTGGTTTTGGACGCGATCTCGATAACGTTCCTGTGCAAGGTTTATCGCAACTTTTAATTGAGCCCTACATCGTGAAAACTTATCATAGTCACTACTTAACCCGCTCGATTTATACCGCTTGTGTAAACTCGCTTTCAATTTTAGGTTGTAGATAATCTCCGCCGTGTACCACTCAGGGTAAGTATTATACTTAGAGTTGCCAGGATTTATCTTCTTTTTAGGAACGCAATTATCTACCACAGTGTTCAATGTTTCATAGAAAAAATTCAAGCTACCTTCTAAATCTAAGTCCCAAATCGGGGTCCAATCTACAGCTGCTATCAACGAGTACAATAATAAATAATCCGCTTTACGAAAGTTCCATTGCGCTGCTACATAAGGGCTGTCTGCATCTCGACTCGAATCGCAGTCGACCGCGGGACCGCGAGGGGCGGGCGCGGGCGCGGGGGCGCGCGCGGGAGGGCCCGGCCGCACCGTCACCGCGAGCGCGGGATGATACCGGTCCGGGTGTTGAGGTTTAGGGTTTCTTGGTGAAATAAACTGAGAATTTCTGATGAATTAACTCTTTAATTCGTAAAGCACATTTAGCCATGAACAAGAAAAAAACGAGAAGAAAAAGACAACCTTTTTATCATCTAAAAAAATATAAGACAATGGAATGAACTCCTATACAGCCATACTAAAATTTTATATTCTACACTCCCTCTAAATTTTAAAAATCTTACTTTTATATGAAGTTAATTCCACATTTCCATAAATAACATTACACAGTAGCAACAGTTTTAATCAAATATAGCTTAAGATTTGTTCTCTTAGGCCTATAAACTTTTGGGTGGGTAATGGTTTTGTTAGAATGTCTGCTAGTTGCTTATTGCTTTCAACATAATTAATATCAATTAAACCATTATCCACCTTCTCCCTAATAAAATTATATTTAACATCTATATGTTTTGTGCGTTTATGGTAAACAGGATTTCGTATCAGCTGTATAGCACTCTGGTTGTCAACATTTAATGTTATAACATTTCTATTATTAATATTATTATTCATACATTCGCCTATATCTGTTAAAAATTGATTTATCCACAAAATTTCTTTTGAGGCTTCACAAGAGGCAATAAATTCTGCTTCAGTGGTGGAGAGAGCAATGGTTCTTTGCTTTTGGCTAGACCAGGTCACAGGTCCCCCATTCATAAGAAAAATATATCCTGAGGTAGATTTTCTGGTATCTAGATCCCCGGCAAAGTCTGAATCAGAGTAACCCACAATATCATTGCTTTCTCCATATTTGATACATACATTTCTACTACTTATTAAATATCTAAGAATTCTCTTAACAGCATTTACATGTTGTCTTCCAGGGTTATTAATATACCTACTTAAAAGATTGACAGAGAATGCTATATCTGGTCGTGAAACTGAGCACAAATACAATAATGCTCCTATTGCTTCCCTATATGGAAAACTTGAAACACATTCATCTGTATTTTTGCTAATGGAAACATTTACATCTGCTGGAGTACTAACAGGATTTGCATCACACATATTAAACCTTTTTATTAATTGATCAATATAGCTTCCTTGATGAATACAAATGCAATCATTTACTTTACATATTTCTAGTCCAACAAAATAAGATAAATTTAACTGTTTAATTTTAAAACTTTTGTTAAGGCAGTCTATAATCTCAGATATTAGTTTCTCATTAGAGGAAATTATAAGAGCATCATCTACAAATAATACTAAATAAACTTTGACATTTTTAAAATATCCTATATAAACACATTGATCAGCCTGCGACTGTTCAAAATTGTATGACATTAAAAACTGAGTAAACTTTTTATTCCAGCATCTGGATGCTTGTTTTAAACCGTACAAGGATTTATTTAATTTTAAAATTTTATTCTCTTTAAGTGATAGACCATCAGGAACTTCCAAATAAATTTCTTCATCAAGATCCCCATTGAGGAATGCTGTCTTGACATCAAATTGTTTTATTATATAGTCATGTTTAGCTGCAATACTCAAAAGAATTCTTATCGAATCATACCGAGTCGTCGGTGAAAAAGTTTCCTGATAGTCGATCCCTTTTATCTGAGTAAAGCCTCGTGCACACAGACGTGCTTTGTAACGCACAATTTTACCATCTACATCTCTTTTTAATGCAAAGACCCACTTTGAAGTAATTGTTCTCTGGTTATTTCTATCAACTATTGTCCAAGTCTGGTTCTCCTTATGTGAATCCAACTCTTCGTTGATAGCTTCCGTCCATTTATATTTCTGTGGGCTATTAATTGCTTCCTCATATGTTGATGGTACTAACAATTCTACAAGGTTTGCTTCATAGTTTATATTTCTTCTGGGTCTCAAGTTAACAAAATGAGGTTGTTCTACATCTGAAATTTCATGAGACGGTTCATATGTTGGATCATCATCATTGCAGCTTAATAAACTGTCATCATTCAACGAAGTTTCAGGTGTTTCGCTATCTATGGGACTACAATCTGGCTGATATGACACTTGTGTATTGTTTTCATTTTCAATACATATTTTTGCAATATTTTTCCTTATTTCCGGGACCTTATTTTCATTAAATATCACATTTCTAGATATTTTTATCAGCTTTGTTCTTGGATCAAACATTTTGTAATTCATATTGTCATAACCGACTAATATCATTTGTTCACTCTTCTTGTCTAATTTTACTCGCTGTTGTTCAGGGATATGAACATATCCTTCACTTCCAAAAACTTTAATGTGATTTAAGTTAGGTTTAACACCTGTCCATATCTCATATGGTGTTTTATTTGGAGTCTGAGAAGAAGAAGTTCTGTTTAATATGTACACTGCGCAGTTAATTGCCTCTGCCCAAAGATACAGAGGTGTATCTCTTGCATACAGCATTGAACGAGCACTTTCAACAATAGTGCGCAGCTCCCTCTCGGCCCTGCCATTCTGTTCTGGTGTATATGGAGCCGTACACTCATGTTCTATTCCCTTCTGATCCAAGAAATCTTTAAAAGCTTTATTAATATACTCTCCACCATTATCTGTATGTAGCAATTTAATGTTGCACATATATTTATTGTGAATAATTGAATTGTACTTCTTAAAGCATTCAAAAACATCAGACTTATTTTTTATAAAGTAAACATGGCGATAACTGGAAGCAGCGTCTTTAAATAGTAGAAAATATCTCATACCTCGAACTGAAGTCACATTCATGGGTCCACAGACATCACTGTAAACCAATTCACCTGGTTGAAGAGTTTCACGCACTGATTTCTTAAATGGTAAGCGAGTCTGCTTACCGTAGGAGCACGCCTCACACATGAAATCTGAGTTTTGAGATTCATCAATTTTCAGTCCTTCTACAACACCATTAGCACACATACTTTTAATTTCTTTTAGGTTAACATGTCCCAGTCTCTCATGCCACATTTTAAGATCACTTTTTACTAAGTTGCACGTATTAGACACTGTTTTAATGTTTAGTTCATACAAGTTATTTCCTTTTAAGTCTGCCCTCATTACCACAACATTTTTGTTGTATATAAGAGCACTAGTGTCCTTCTTCATTATAGTATAGCCTTTCCGCATAACCGCACCTTCTGATAACAAGTTTCGTCGTAATTTAGGTACATACAGGACATCATCTAATCTGCTTGTCTCCCATCTTCCATTTATTAGTCGTTCTATCATAATACATCCTTTTCCTTGAACTTCTACTGATTGTTTATTACCCAAACTTAGTGATGACTGAAACTCTTTGAATTCAGTGAAATATTCTCTCTTGAAAGTCATGTGAGCTGATGCACCGCTGTCCATAATCCATATATCTTCATTACAATCACTCTCATCTTTATCTTCAACATTAAATGCTAACATTGTACCTTCTTGATGAGGTTTTCTAGTAGACTTTTTAGGTGCACGGCATTCCCTTGCGAAATGCCCTCTTTTACCACAGTTGTAGCACTCAAATCGATGCTGCTGATTTGAACTTTGATTTGTGTTGTTATTTCTTGGTATTTCCTTTGTATTTCTCGGGTTGTTGTTGTTTTTTGTTTTGGAGACTATAAGAGCTGTCTCAACTTCCTCCTCACAAGTCATACTCGCTTCCTCGTCCAGTAAACGAGCAGTCAAGTTAGTGATAGTTTGCTGTTTGGGATCCATTGATAACCAAGCTTGACGTAATGATCTGAACTTTGAAGGTAATGTGCCCAATATCTTTGTAATAATAGCTGTATCACTAATATTTTCACCGCATTCTCTAAGCTGTTTAGCCAAGTTTTCTACGTTTGATATATGTTGAGCAATACTATAACTTGGTGTCATTTTGTATTGGTAGAACTTCTCGTGAATTAACATTTTGTTCATCTCACTCTTTTGCTCATAAATAGACTCGAGTTTTGACATGATCTCCTGTGCTGTTTCACAATTTTCAATAAGATTGATTTGTTTTAGATCCATAGAAGAGGTAAGAATGAACATTGCCATTCCGTCGTCTTTAATCCATTGTTCAGTCCCATTATCTGGTTTCGGGGTGTTAATGTTGATCCCCTTTGCTTGTAGCGCACATTTCATTTGGAACTTCCATTGTCGAAAATTACTTCCATCGAATTTTTCGACATTCATGTTCCGTGAATCCATTTTGAGGTTATACAAACACGGCTTCTTTTCTTTGTCACTGTTCTTCAGTATTTCTATATTTAGAGTCGTCCTGGGCCCATAACCTGTTGAGGTTTAGGGTTTCTTGGTGAAATAAACTGAGAATTTCTGATGAATTAACTCTTTAATTCGTAAAGCACATTTAGCCATGAACAAGAAAAAAACGAGAAGAAAAAGACAACCTTTTTATCATCTAAAAAAATATAAGACAATGGAATGAACTCCTATACAGCCATACTAAAATTTTATATTCTACACCGGGGACACAAGCGGAGTCGCCGCGCACACCGACACATCATCGCCGTGCAATGTACTTAGAACTAGATCTAAACAATTACCATCACAATTTACTATGTAGTTGCTCTGAGTGAATCCACAATAACTCTTAAAAAACTCATAATAATTAGCAACATTTCGTGGACAAGACTGCAAATTAAAATCTCCTATAACTAATAATGTACTATACTTATTACAATATTCTTCTATTATCCTAAACATTATAGTATATTCAGTTTCACTGCTCTTTGGTGGAATGTAAATAACGCAACATAAAAATAAAAAACGCTGGTTTAAATAAACTGTAGCACTGACCAGTTCGAATACATGATTGTCTATTATGACGTCGCCCGGGATCGCCGCTCGTCGCAGCTCGAAGCGCGGTGTGGCCACTAAACACGCGCCTCCGTGCTTACGGCCATCCGCTCGATCACAACGAATAATTGTGTATCCAGGTGGTATTAATTCAGCATCGTAAATGGAGTCATTGCAACCAGTTTCTGTTATAGCGAACAAGTCCGCTCCCGATGTCGAAACCCCTTGATAGAACTCATCTAATTTCGTTCGAAGACCCCGCACATTTTGATAGAAGAATTCGATGTAATTATTTGATGATTTTTCACTTGTTTGTGGGCTTGCGAAACCACACCCATTCGCAATATTCGATGTTCACGGCCCAATTTTCCGGCTGACATAATACATCATATTTACTTTCCGATATTCCAATAATGAACGAAGCATAATCTCTTTCTGTCTTATGTTTTATTTTTTCCACTTTCACATCTACTTCTTGACCACATATACCTTTGACGTGTGATTCTAGACATTCTATGGAAGTATCCTTTTTCAAGCGCCAAACATGTAAATATTTTTTCTTCTCAGTGCCTTGGATTCCGAAACCCACTGTGCTACCTCCTTTTCTTACTTCGCTGTTCGGATATCTACTCTTTTTCCTAGCAATTACCGTCCATTCTTGGTTCCCTTCTGGCTCTTTGTTCTTTATTTCTTCCTTTGAATTCAAGTTGTCCTTTATTTTGGTTGGTTCTTCTCCGCTCGGCACTGTTGTTGGTTTCGTGGCCATACACTGTTTCGCCGGTACCGACTGTTTTTGAGTGCGTTTTACCGTACTGGCGAATGATACTTCTAAAGATGCTCGTTGTGCATCAGATCTCTCAGTATTCATTTTTATTTGGCTTTCCATTAGACGATTTTCTAGGTGTTCGTTTTTTTCAATTAGGATTTTAATCATATTTTCCAAAACATCCACTTTATTTGCTTTTTCTTGAACTACCTTCAAGATATCTTGTACATGTTTTAACTCTGATTCAGTGCGTATAAACCTATTTTTAAGCTGATTATATTCCCTAATTTGTTCATCAGATTTAGTTTTCATTTCCAGTCGAAACTCTCTAATCTCTTCCCACACGCAGTGGTCATTATTATCAGTTATTGCCGTTTCATTCATCTTAGACCGTCCGCGTTCCATGGTCCGGTTCGTAACTGCTCGGCGTAAACGTTTTATTCATAACAGCTGTAGGTCCACGAACAGGTGTGTCGGAGTTACCTCGTTTTGGGACATCACGTAAACATTCGGGGCACCTCCAGTTATCCTTATAGTCTTGAGTATACGCTTCAAATGTTTCTGTTGTCAGCGCAAGGCACTTCGCATGATAAAATTTCTTACAATCCTGTTGTGAACACTCCATATACGAGATATCGTATATTTCATTCGCACAGCCATTACACTTCGTACCCATTTAATAATAGCACCACACTGTTATTACTATTATTTGTTTTTATTAGCACTACGCTCAACTGTACGCGTCCGCACTTTATTTTTTTTAAATAGGTTTATTTTTTTTTTTTAATTTTTTTTTAAATAGGTATAACAAAAATCACTTGTTCTTTAAAAGAGTATAAAGCCTATTCGTTTAAATTAATCATAATAATAATATTCATTATGTACCTGCCTAAACAAATCTTAATAGAGGTTATCAAATTACACAGTGCAATGAGCACAGTAGGCATCTACCTAATTTTCTAGCTAATAGTTCAGATACTTGCCAACTTCATAAATTAGTGAAAAACCGAATTACTTAAGTTATATCTAGGCCAAGTCTTTATTACAGAATAAGTATCTTAATGCGAGAGTGAGCTTGATTCCATTAAAGCCCACTTTCGCATTATAAGTATCCTTACATAGACAACATTTTCATAATAGTCTAATAATAAATGTAAGATTACGTTTATGATTAGGCACATAATATTAATAAGTATTTTAACTACGACTACAGTCTACCATACAAGTAAAGATTTGTCTTTCCTACAGAATGCGGAAGACGACGCACAGTAGGGGGAGCGTCCAAGCGTATAGTGGGGGGCGTGGAAGCGTCTCCAGGCGATTGGCCATTCCTGGCAGCAATCCTCGGCGGGCCCGAGGAGGTGTTCTATTGCGCGGGGGTGTTGATCGCAGATCAATGGGTGCTGACGGCATCGCACTGTGTTGGGAAGTGAGTATCTTTTGATTTGGAGTGTATTTTGTATATGAACGAGACTGAGGCTTCGCGCTGTGTCGCTTTCACCACTAGGGCGGCGGTAGGCTGAGCTGAGCCATTTCAGCGATCGTTGCTACTGCCCGATGTAGGAGAATAAGATCCTCCGTCAAAAAACGCGATCAACGATAGGTCAGTCCGAAAAAACACTCAGGGTCTGACCGGACCTGGCAGTCATTCTCCGACCTCGGTTTACCTAAAAATATTTTGCACTCCGAGGATATTGTACGAGTGTCTGGGACAAACTGGGAAAGATTACAGGACCGTGAGAAGTGGCGCAGATAAAAGAGGCTTATTACAAGGGGTACTACTGATTGCTGACTAGTGGGTGCTTTCTGATGATTCAAAAGACATGTTATCCAATCAAATTTTACTATATTATCTTTATCTTACCTATCTAGAATGGATTGTGCAATCTCAAAATTATACCTAAACATTCTTGTCATGTCCTACAGTCACTCAGACGTGAATGGCTGGACCATTCAGCTGGGCATCACCCGGAGACGATCGCACGCATACTACGGGCAAAAGGTCAAAGTGAAGCGAGTGGTACCACATCCCCAGTATAACATCGGCGTTGCGCACGACAACGACATAGCGCTATTTCAAGTAAGTAGCTGAAAAGATCAGAACGTGGCATGCCGTACGAATTGATGTACTGGCACTACGGGCCCTGGCAAACAAAAACGCCATCAGTTTGGCTCCCGCACTAGAGCCTGGAGGCAAAGTAACGCTGATGTACACTAATGTGTTAATTTCCACTGTAGTACAATATCGATACGTATAACCTGGACAGAGCGGTAGTCGGGAGTCTATGTACGGATTTATAAAAATCGTAAGAAAACCTGCACAATCAGACAATGTATGTGTAGCCATGGTCCAAAATCGTGTGTATCGATATTCTACTATCGCTAAACTATCGACAGTCTATCGAATTTACGTTATATCAATGTACCGCTAGCCTATCGGTAGTATCGATACTATCGATAGTGATATACAGGGCAATAGCATTGATATAAAAAATAGTATGAATAGTATCGAAAGAATTAGCTCCAATAATATCGATGCTATTGATAGCACTATCGATATTGTTACTAGTTTTCAAGGTCTACTATCGATAGTTGGGCAACCCTACAATATAACCTAATACGCACATTCGGCCCACAGCTAGCGGTCCGCGTCCGGTACCACGAGCAGCTATCGCCCGTGTGCCTGCCGCCCGCGCGCCGCGCGCTCGCGCCGGGCACCGTGTGCACCGTCATCGGGTGGGGCAAGCGCGACGACAAGGACAGTCAGTATCGCTCAAGTTTGTATGATTTATGTGTATTTTAATAAAAAAAACATTACAACTTTCGCGATTCAGCTTGTGACTTACAACTTGACTAAATAAGATGCGATAATTTCCAAAAGACGGCGAATCGTTTATGAAGATTTACGTAGCAGGTGAACAAATTGGATTTCTTAAAAAATAATAAAAATTGCCCCTATGTAATTATTAATTAGCGGTAACAACAGCATTGACGATATTCTTGTAAAATAAGAGAGGAGTTCATTTTAAGATCCCTTTTTAAAGACGGGGACTAAAATTCACGTTCAGTTCAGTTCAGTTACGGTAAACTACCATAGTTTAACGATAGACAAATAAAAATTATTTAAGTACTAATGTAGACATAGGTTAAAAGATAGTAAACAGAAATGGACTAAGCTAATAACAGAATGGTACCAAAAGAGATAACAAAAGAAGGAGAGGTAGACAAACTAAAAGATAGGAAGATGGCTTGAAAAAAAACATACAGTTGCCGACAATAATTAAAGTAATTTAACTTTAAATTATTATTACGTCAAAACCGTTTATTAGCTTTAGTTTAATAAGCATTTTAGGTGTTTAAGTAGGTATTCATATATTCAGTAATTGTAAGAAAGTTACAGCAATAAATGCTATTTTATTTAAGTATTATTTATTAAGTGCTAATGTGAATAAACTCACTTTGGCGCCAGTAGTTAAATAACTTCTGTAAGATATCTTTAGGGTAGCTTGATAACATCTTTTGAACACAAACTTCTTCCATGAATTTCCAAGAACGGAGCTATGTGCTACTTATGATAAACGTACAATACACTGCCGCAGACGACACCGATTTGATCGCTAACTCGAATCACTATCCAAGCGCTGCCCCCCCTGAACTAAAGCACTCGTGTACCCTTTGCTTCGCCGTTGCTAATAACTTCGAATCACAATCGAAGCGTCGCTAAACTAAGCCATTAACCGTTTCATTCTCTACCTAGTGTCGGAATACGAGCCGGCCGTCAACGAGGTGGAAGTGCCAGTGCTCAACCGCGACCTGTGCAACCAGTGGCTGGAGCACCGGGACCTCAACGTCACCGAGGGAATGATCTGCGCGGGGTACCCTGAGGGCGGCAAGGACGCTTGTCAGGTAAGCCGAAACATCAGCTGTTGCTGTTCATTTCGTTTGCGTGGTCTTTAATTTAGTTCAGTAGGCCTACTACTAAAATGTTTCCTTCGTTCGGACGTATAAACTTATTAAATGTAAATAACCAATAACTTGTGTAACTCGATCATAAAAAATTAACAGCTGAAACTAGCCGTTTCAAAAACCTGAACGGTTTGACACAAGTAGATAGTAATTTTAAAGATAAAGATAAATAATATTTAGTAGGCCTTCAGTAACCTTCCCCGGCAATTTGCCAAATTTTATGTTACAAGCTGACTTTTACATCATAATTATATAAGCTAACTTTTACTTAATTGTATAAACATTATTAGGTACTACTAATAGTAGTAAATGTTATTGAAAAAACAAAAAAAAATTGACGTGACTAACATCGCAACAATATTAATGACAACATACAGCACAATCGACACTTCGACAACGTATCATTTTGCCACAAAATGTCGTTCCTCGACCGATACTATACACTACACGTATGGAGGGTAGAGGTAAGGAGTACCATCATCGTTTGAAAAAGTGTCCGGCAAACTGCATTAAATTAAGATGGCGCCACAGTAGCAACAAGTTAATTTATTTTATTTTATTTTTGCATGTCTTACCAATTTGCTTGTAATTGTGCTTGTCTTTGAAATTTCTATGAAAACGCCAAGTATTTAGATAGAAAAATAAACAAGGCAAGGACAGAAGGACTTCCGCTCCGTTAGGCGCAATTTTCAAAATAAGAAACAAAATCAATTGCATATCATATCTTAACGCCTGATTATTATTTTTTTAACCTGTTTAATCCCACTAAAGGGTAAAGGATCGAGGGAAGAATTTTTATATTTAAAAAATAAATACATAAACAAATTGAGGGAATTGTTGAAATGGTTTTAAAAAGTTTTATGAAAGTCACAAAAATGTTCTAACTCGGTATTACTCGGAATACTTCAAACCGTCAATAACTTGCTACGTTCATACTAAACCCTTTGCCTACGCTAGCGCCATTTAAAGGGGTTTTGGAATTGTTATTTACCGCTTTAACTGGACACTTACCTTTCTTACCTCTACCCTCTATAAGTACATGGGTATGAACCGACCTAAATTACTCGACCGATTTTCAACATAAATCTTAACACGTAGCGATCAATATCAATTGAGAAAATTTAAAACTGTGTGATCGATTGACTGCACTTATAAGGAAAGTGCTCTAACGTACTGACTATTAGTTTAAAGAGTAAATACTTAGTACAAATAAATCGCCGCCATTGTACGAATTCTTATTTACCTGACAAAATAGAAAGAATACACAAAATCTAAGCCATAATCCACTTTAAGATATCTTCAAACTGAACTCATATTTACCAAATATTATTTGTAATATAATAGTTACTACGTACCTACGTAACCCAAAGATCCAGTTACCACGGAGACACTTTTAGATTTTATTACGATTACGCGATTGTATGGCCGAACGACGAGCATTGTTCAAATGGAAAAACACTCCAATAAAAAGATTCTCTTGACTTAGCAACTACTTAGGTGCTTTCATTTGTTGTCGTATCGCAAATGGGTTTCCACACAATGTTAACAAGGGTTCTGGGCAGATTTACCAAATACTATCCATATTAGCCTCTGTAGGCCGACATAAATAAGTAATCCTGTTAAATAAATGTGAAAGTTTGTATGTACTCGATCACGCTCAATCTTATTGGATACCGAGCGGTCAAATGAGACCGCGTAACGATAACTATTGTGTAGGTATCATTTTGCTTGGCTGAGGGGTGACGGCTGAACGGAGTGAGCTAAAATTTGGCACACATAACTTAGCTAAAGCAAATAGCATTAAGGAATATTTATCCCGTTTTTGTTTTTCCGATGGATGATCTTTATTATTCTTCTTTCGCTTAATTCTTGAAGTCTACGCAGATGAAGCCGCGAGCAGAAGCTAGTAGGTAGTGTGCTATCTTATTTCTAGACTGAATTCATAATAATTTAATACACATAGGGTTGTTCATGTATTAAGCGTACTTCTGGCATAAGATTTTACTTCAAAACCTTGTTTTCCCAAAATATTTGTACCTACTTACAGTAAGCTCTGGTGAACGTTTGCGCTATTGTCGCAACTAAGTTTGACAAACAGCAACAATCAGGCCCTCTGTACTCTCAAAAATTTAAAGTTACGTTTGTAATAAACCGAATAAATTAGTAAGCTTCAGACAATAGTTTAAACATTTGAAGTTTGCCGTTTAAAAAGATATTGAATGTTGTAACAATTTAGTTGAATTAACATTATTTTGTTGTAAAAATAATAGCAGACAATGATATTTTACTAAGAAATTCTCTTAGAATACCTAGATCGAGCATTCGGAGCCAATTGAGTCAAAATCTTTTTTTAAGCTAATCCAGACCAGGTATTAAATCCGGGACTTTTGCAAATAGGCCATTAACAGCACTTTAAGGCGGCCCAATATTTTTTTTACCCTACCACTGCTTCACGACAATTTGTGGGCTAGTCCGAAAAGAAACAGTGCAAAAAAACTCGGAATCACAGCGCCCGCTTGGGTCGTCGACCTTGTTGCAATAAAACAGTATAAATAAATAAACATCGAAGGGAAATTTATCAAAACAAATATTACAAATAAATAAAGAAAGCAAGTACCTAATCATCGAAAAAATAAGAGAACGTGATAACAACGATATACCTAAACTCTTGCCGATCGCTTAATGCGTTATTTAAATTAGGATACCTCCGATGACTCGTCCCCTAAATACTTGTGCAGCCCTAGCGGATTCAATAAGTCGTCAGTCGCCACTAATAACTCGACAACGATAAACAACTCTTGCAGATTTCACAATCTCGCGGAATCCAATAAAGTCGGGACAGTTGAGTGTTGACTCTACTGAGAATTAGGGTTGGCGCGGATATTTGTTTTTTTCTTGGTTTTTCTCCTTTAATATTTTTCCTGTTGGAAATAAAATGATAGGTATACTTGTATTATTTGCCCATTGTTTTCATATTTTATTACGTTCAATTGTATCTGTGATTTCCCATTTATTAAGGTACAAAAGCGGGATGTTTACTTTATAAGATTTAATATTGTAACAAGAAAAAATAATATTAGACAAGTTTATATAACAACGTGATTTCAGCGAAATAAGTTACCTTCTCATCTCACTAGGAATATTAGGTACTAAGGTTTACCTTGATTAAATGGTTTTGCAGACAGGTTAAAAGACATTTCTACAGGCAACTGTCAAACTCAGCCCTACCCTCACTTTAAGACTCTTCAAAGAAAACAAATAATCGAGTTTGTAGTACAAGTAACCGCGATGTTCCTCATTAATTACCGCTCTAAATTGAAGCATACCGATCTCGAATAAAATGATTTGTCGATTATGAAATTATAAATGAAAAGACGGCACAGCGCCGTGATGCCTTTGTTCTCCGCCATTGTCCAAGTGAAGCTATAAGTGTTTTGTTACGCTTTGATTTGTTGTTTTGCCCAAAAATGTCGTTATTATATTCGCATTTCGAACAATCTGCGTCAAAATTGAGGAAACGAAAGTTGCAAAATTATTTTGGTCGGGCCGTCAAAAACTTATTTGAACCGCATTGAATAAAAACATTTTGATCTACGCGTAAATAAAAGGGATCGCAACAGAAAGTTTTTTTGAGCGAATTTTGTTAGTAAAAATTATTTTAAAAGGTGTATCAGCCGTAAAATATATTTATTGGCGAATGATGTAAACAAACATTTTAGGGAGTTTTTGATAAATCAGTTAATAAATATAAATAATAAATATTGGACAACATCACATACATTGCTCTGATCCTGTGATAAGTAGCTTAAGCACTTGTGTTACAGAAATCAGAAACAACGACGGTACCACAATACCTAGACCCGAGACAATATAGAAAAGATATTCTTCTACATTGACCGACCGGGAATCGAACCCGGGACCTCAGAGATAGCGACACCAAGCCCGGTATACTCGCCTCTCGGCTACGGAGGTCGTCGAGTTATTTAATATAAACCATCTTTTGACTGGGGCGTAACCCACAAATTTCACAACATAAGTGACGTAAAATCCTTTCGTAAAATTATCTACTTCACATAATAATGGCCTTTAAAACAAATCCGTCAAAACAAGCTACGCTAATTGGCTGGTTATCTCCATTCGCATTTTCAAGAGTCGACGCTCTACAGGTTTAACTTTTACTTTTTTTTTAGAAAATAGCTACATAAATATTTTTTTTGTATGCAGGACTACTAGGTACTACTAAGTCATTATAATCAACTTACATCAGTCCAATGCTGCCGACGCCTCTCCCAGTGCACGCCACTGAGCCCGATCCTCGTCTCGTCCGAACAGATTTCGTATATCACATCGCTTCAACTTGACGGAGGTGTTGACTAGCCTTAACCGTAACTGTTTGACCACTGGGTTGTTTTTGACTTATTAAAGGCATTTGATTTTGTTCATCAAACACTTCGGTTGGAAAAACTAGAAAAATACGGAATAAGAGACCCCGCGCTGCAATGGATCTTATCCTACTTAATTAATGCGTTACTATCCATAATAAGGTCGACCTCATCTGAATTCAGAGAAAAGTCATATGAAGCACCCCAAGGAAGCGTCTTAGGACCGATCTTATTTCTACTTTACATAAACGATATTACGCAAGTAACGACGATATTCCAAAATTGTGACATTTGAAGACAAGAAAAATTTTAATAATCATGAACTGAACATTAATAAAATGATTGATAAATTAATTGAATGGCTTCATGCGAATAACTAAAAAATGCATCCTGATACATCGAATTTTATACAATTTAACAAATTGAAGCATAAAAAATACTATTTCACTTTGAACATTGCAAAGATAAATAAAGTGATTAATCTTAAATGTCTCCATTTAAAATACATTTGGACAACGTCTGCGGTAGAACAAACAGATTTCTATATGCTTTGAGACAAGTTAAAAATGTTACAAGTAAAAAAACATCATTATCACTTATCGGATCTACGGCGACTCTCTTGTTTTCTTTATATAGTGTCTTTTATGCTGGCACTTCACATGGCGGTAGGCATTTGCATTGGCCTATTCGTCTAGTTTGACAAAGCTTTGACACATAGGCAAATATCACAAACTGCACGTCTACACGTGGTAACCAATGCCAAATTAGACGAATGTCATAGCCAGTATTGCCGCAACTGAGTTCCCAAAAGGTACATAGCCAGCGCTAAAACGTACATTTTGGGGTAAAAAGGTACATAAACAGGGCCCTAGCCTCGCATAATCCAGGTGCAGTCAGGATAGACTTCAATTCGATAACATTAATCATAGTAACATTTTTAAAAGATATAAAAATCCCTTGCTGCTAAAAATGTATTACAAATGTAATCATTCTCTGCCCGCTGAATTAAAAATACGAAAATTTTATTAAAACACTAATTATTTACCTACGTGACCCATCGTACTTAGTCGGTAGATTGCATCCTGCGCGAGCGCCACGAGCGCGAAATTTTTCAGCGCTTTTAAAATTTTAAAGAGAACTATTAGTGGTGAAAAGTATTATTTTAATGTAAGTAAAACCTTGATCCCCCTAGCAACGCCGATTTACATACATCATCATCGCCCTTAATATCGTTTTACACAGATATTGAATAAGTTCAAAAGGTACGTAAATGGACAAAATTACACATTACACATGAGAGGCTAAAAAGGTACGTCAAATGTGTAAAATGTACGCTGCAACGCTGGTCATAGCAAATGTTTGTTATGTTGGCTTACTCAAGTTAAGTTTGCCAATTTATGCCAATTTGGCAAATGTGTGTCTACACGTGGATGACATTTGCCAAAGTAGATAAACGTTTGTATACCTATCGCCATGTGAAGTGCCAGCATTACGCAGATGTGTCTATTTGATCTCCAGGGCGACTCCGGCGGGCCGCTCCTCTGCAAAGACCCGGACGAGCCGGCGCGCTGGTACGTGGGCGGCATCGTGTCGTGGGGCATCAAGTGCGCGCACCCGCGGCTGCCGGGCGTGTACGCGTACGTGCCCAAGTACATCCCGTGGATCGAGGCGCAGATCGCGCAGTACAACGACGACGAGGCGCGCTCCGAGGACATCTGAGAGCTCCGCCTCCACATCGAACGCTCCGGCCTGCGCCAGCGCAACAACGGCAACGACATCTAGTGCCGGACTTTGACAATAAATTTTCGACTACGACAATAAATGGCTAAACGTTTTTACATATCACTCGTCTATCGTGTGAAGTAAAGAAGCTGTGATACTACGAAATTCTTTATTCGATTGTATTGTATTAAAAGTTTATCAAGTGTCAGTTTGAACGACTTTGCCGTTGATTGACTTTGTCATAAAGGTTATACAAGAGAACTCTTTGATATCTAAATTTAAGCTGTTTAGTTAAGTACGTAGGGTTCTAAAAGCTTTAGCCTAATCTTTTAGGAGATTTTTATAAAGATCCTTGATTTTTTCATTTCTATTACGTGTTGTATGTTTAGTGTCATATACCATAGGGATTAAGTGTACCTATATTTGTTTGATGTTTGGTGTTAGTAGTTTTAGGGGAAAGTGCTTTTATAGATTAATGTCAAGCGTTTCTTTTGGATGGAGCTCGCCAACACCGTCGTCCAAAGGAAAGTCAATGTGACGTAGTAAAAACGTAACTCTTCCCGCGAGACAATAAAAATCATAAATAGCTTTAACGCTTATACAATTATCACTGTTACCTAAGACAGTTCTGACAATAATATTTGTGAAAACGTATTAGTATTACTCGATGTTAACTCATTACTAATTTATAAATGTACATAATGACAATAATAACAATGAAGATCTAAACTAAATAATACAATCCTAGAGACAATGGACAATAAGTATTTAATTTTTTGACTGTATTTATATAAAACTAAATTAGCATAAGCTTTGTTAATGTGACTATACACTGACAATAAATAAATTACATATTAGATCAGTTTTCCCAAAGTAGGTAGGTAGTAACATTTATTATTGACGACTAAAAAGAAAAAATAGTAAAATAGCTTTAATAGATAATAAGGTTAACATTAGCTTAACCCTAGTCACATGACAATATTTAGCAGTAGATAGATTGAGAAGATTTTGTCCTGCTTCGAAGTACAGTCTACTTAACCATTTATTCACTAATTTTCCTTTTTTTGTTAGTTTCGTAGCAATGCAAATGTCAACTCAGAATCAACAGATCAAACTTTTGCAATGTTAAAAGAAACAAATTCTGCGAGATACTATCCCAACAAATTGTTTATGTCATTTCATTTCCAAGTTTTGTTTTAAGTTTTGCGATGAATATAGCGAAGGCTATGCTCAAAAATAAATATTATATATAATTAATTATATGTATACATGATAATATAATATTTAGATAAGAACACGAAAGAATGGTTGTTGACTTCTTATGAGTCTTCTTCTAACTCGAGCTTTCTGATAGTATTATTAATAGATGAAATTTTATATGAGGCTAGTTAATTTAACAAAACACGATAAAATAACAATATTTATGAAAATATGAAACACTGTTTTAAAAATATTAAGTTCGTCTTTTTGTGTGAAACACTATGCGCTGTTAAATTGTGAAATTAAATATTCATAATGTTTTTGGGAGAATTCCTCCTGATTACTAAAACTAGCGACTGAGATATTTACTTTAAAAACGTGAATAGACCCCTGGTAAAACGGAGAAAATAAATAATTACAATAAATAATTATAATAAATACATCAGTCCTTCATTAATGATTATAGTTGCATAATCGTAAGTCTTACTTTTTACTACAATATAAAAATTCCAAAAAAAACATACATACTCGATTGTGAGACTGTCAACGTCTGTAATAGGTTCTTAGAAAACCTGTTTTACAGAGCCAAACATTTAACCATTTATTTTCCGGTATTATACAATTCTATAAATCACTATGTAAAATAAATCCCATTACTTCGTTTTACATACAATTTATTCCAACCGGTAAATCTAGAAGTCACATGGGGAGGCCTATGTTCAGCAGTGGACGTCCTATGGCTGAAATGATGATGATGATAATACCTAATAAAAAAGTTCAAAAAAAAAATTTGAAACTTTATAATAGGTACATTTTTTTTACATAAAATATATTATAAGTACATTACTTATAAATACATAGTGCTCTGCACATATTTATTACGTGACGTAGAGACGACGTCTAAGTTAAAAGCGATTACTCGTATTTCCTTGACCAGCGGCCAGTTTGCAATGTGTTTTCTATGTAATCCTTCGCTTGCCACTTACCCAATATAGACCGGAAAATCTGTAAGAAAAACATATACGCGGCACGCAAGCGGCTAACAGACAAAAAAGCCACACAAAGAAGAATGGCAGATTCGAGTTTATTAGGAAAAATATTAATTATTAAACCGTATTTTACTCAGTGTAAACTAACAGGTTGATTGAAAAAAGATTACAAAGAAAATTTGACTTTATAGTTTGAGCAAAAAATGATTATAAAACCGGTTGATTTTTAAATGTAACGACGTTGTATTTGATATTTTTATTTTGAAGTTATGCCCTCTGAGCTATTCAATAAGCCAGAAGAAAACCTTTGTGTCATCTTATTGCTATTCGTCAGGGTAACATTTCATTAGTAAGTTCACTGAAGAAAAGAATCTTTAAAAATTAAAGTAAAACTTAAACAATGAACTATATTTTTTTTTAATATAGGTATAACAGAAATAAAAATTGTTTGGGGACAGTATCTTTTTCCTTGAATAAAGAGCATGGTCACCTTGGAAGGTATTTTGACGGCATTTCACTTGAGCAGCAATATAAGCAAAGCAAATGAGTGTATTTTATTATTTGAAATAAGTAAAAATTAGTTTTAAATTTCTATATCATTTGATATTTTTTATAAATATTCAGATTGAAAATGGGTTTGCTTTCAAGCTGCTATTATATCTATAACTAATACGGTACGGAGGCATTACATTCCTTTGTTTTCTCTTTTAGTAGTTTGCGTAGTTTTATATTCGTTTATCTTCTTTGTAATTGATTGATTGAAACAAACAGCCACTAAATAGCTGCCAAACATAGCAACCATAGACAATTTTACACAGCATTTATATCCAACACCGTTAAAAAATAACGAAAACAAGGCATTTCCGGGGTTTAGAATATTAAGTAAAAAGCATTTTAGAATCTAAACCGATTTCAATTTTGATTGGCCTTTCATAAAAACTTGGTATTAAATAAATATTATTATTAAAGCCGAGTTTTCAATATACGAGTACGCTCTCATGACCACAGAAAATCTCGTAAACTTATGTCATGGATCCCATTCAACCAATCTCCTTTTAGATCGAATAGATAAGTTAAGCTACACACGATAGGTTAACTTATAGTGATAGTTAGACAATAGATGTGCGCTTTAGCGTTCTATGACTTATGATGTTTGTGATCACCCTCTTCCACTATTCCTTTGATACCTCTCCATTATTGGGTTTAACATATCCATTTATAGACCCACATAGTACAGAATTATTGTACGGCTATTTTTAAGTTGTCATAATATTTTTCTAGGTTCATATAATTTAAGTAATGCACAACATTAAGGACGCTAATTCAAAACGACGGAGCAAAGGAGGTAAGAAGTTGGATTTCTCATACGGGAAGGATTTCTCGTACGAGAAACCATATTATTGTTTTGGTAATGCAAATCTTGATGTGTCTATACCCTGCAGTGTTCCAAGTGTTCCACTTGTCTGGAGAATATTTCAATGAAGCTTACTATTAAATCTGTCAATTAGTAAAATAACATAATGGGATCTTCTTTAGACACATCAACGTTTAAACGCTCTGCCGTTCTAAATTAACGAATCTTTAATAAGATTTGACATGTCAGATTTTGAAAACTCTTTTATTTAATATTATTTTCATAATATATTGTTCAAAGAGAACACCAATATACATTGTGTTTATTATTGGTATATAAATACACATTTTGTCAGGTTTCAAATACCCGGTGTTAAATAAATCCAAATATTTGAGATAATTTTAACGTAGATAGGAAGTGTAAAGGCTGATATTAAAAGGAAAGAGTGAATAGTTTTGCTTGTTTCAAGAGAGTGGATTCAAATACAGGATGGCCCAAAAAGTGACACTGGTCAAATATATTTTGTAGTTTTTGACTTTGTTTTTTTTACGTTTTTGAATTTTGCAGTTAAAAAAAAACATGTTTTTTTGAAGTGTACTTGTTACATAAAATAATGGTATTATACTCTACTTATTTGACACAAGTACGAAACATTTTGGTCATGGAACTCCCAAAAGCAAGAAAAGATACTTACGATCGGAAACTATAAAATACCGCTGAAACCACATGGTGATTTTTATAGGACTTGTGTTGGACTTGAAATAAAATGATGTTACTTTTTGGGCTATCCAGTATATTTGTGTTGACGCTTAAAACATTATGGTTTTATGAAATATTTGTTTTAATGCATTTGGTTACGTCCATTTCCGCACTGTTTTTCCTATTTCCTCTAGATTTATCCATGTGTTTTCCAGTAGTATCGCTTGCGTCGATATTTAGATACAGTATAGCTCTGTTATGTGTTAACGACGATACCTAAAGATTTATAAATAACATGAAGAAATGCATTGGTATTTGGCTTTATAAAGAACATGTGTAGCAAGTCTATGCATGTTCAATTCTTAATGTTTATATGTACATAGTAGATGTACATGTTACTATGTATTACTCGGAAACACGTGTAACGATGATGTATCACATAATATATCGTATACCGTATTTGTAGATATATACTAAATGCTGTTTGAGAAAACTCTTATCATGTAGACAATGTTTCGTGTTCAGAGCATATCTTCTTCGAGTCAGAGGGGTTGACTCTTGCTCATAGGATAGGAAAGAATATTATAGTTATGTATTTGTAAAGAGGAAATCATACGTCTAGTAATTGTAATTAGCGACAATAAATATTTTGATAATGTGAAATGAATAATTCTAAAACCTTTATACATTGTCTAAGTGAAGCTTCGAGATTATACGCATTCCGTATGAGTTCAATATTATTAAAACAATTTCTTTATGAGCTCTAACGAATCCATTCATGATACGTTACAGGCAAAAATAATGGTTGTGTAATAATTGTAATGTATAGTACTAACCGTAGAAAGGATTCACTGCTTAGTGCTCGCGTTAATGTACTGGCCCCTAATCGATGTTAATTGTTGTAGAAAAATCTCGTATTTATTACATAGAATTAGAAAATTGTTTTTTCTTTAAATTCTAACCTTACATATCTTATCACATCAACTGGTTATTTGTCAAAATTCAATAAATATATTAATATTTATATATCGTATACAGTGACGTATGTATTATTATTGTCAACAATTGACGAAAAACATGCAATTCTAAAATATAAATATATTTTCAAGTGTTAATAAAATTGTATAAATGATGTTATTTAAAAAGTATGGTCAATTTATGTGTCAACGATTAAGGTTACGAAATTTCAATTATATCCAAAAACAACATATCTCACTGAGAAAAACACGTTTTTATCTGTAGATTATGTTTAGTGGCCTGCGAGTCATTAGTATCATCATTAGTACAATATGAAAACTTATACGTTAATGTCACCTAATTATATTTTACAAAAACTAAAAAACGTACTGTTGCTTATGTAGTCTGTCCCTTCTTAACTGGAAAATCATGTAAGCAAACCAATGATTTAGACATAACTTACAAATGCCACAACATCCATAACTAAAAATCTGCATGCATCTTGATAAAACATTAGAAAATAAAATAAAATAAATTATATTTATTATTAAAAATCTTTACATTTTTCTAAAAATATCACGAAGTTGACTTAACCTGTAATTATATTTCGACAGAAAATTATGTTTTTAGCTTTATTTGTGAAACATACAATATTAATTATTGCCCTCTTAATGTAATTTCGGCAAATAGCTACTACGTAAGTTGCTCGGTAAATTAATTTGGTTTGACTAACCACGAGACAGGCCTAGCCTCGTGTGGGAGAGTCACAGTACTGTTTTTTACTTTGACTCAGTATTTTTTAATTTATTATTATTACTCGTATTATGAAATACAGTAAGTACAAAAAATAACAACCCCTTTATCAATAAAGTTTTTACAGACAAATGTATCTGCTTAATTGATATCCAATTCTTATTTCTGTGAGCCATTTTATGTTTGTTGCAAATTGTCAATTCAATGTACATGTCCTTGAATGAGTTTAGTAAATAACTTTCTGGTATTTGGCAAAACTAATAATGAAAGACGCCATGTTTGTTTGCAGTATTAACCAGTTTGGATAAAAACAGAATTTAACCCTGTTAATGGCTAACTATCAAATTGTAAAATCAAATACTCGACAGAGAAGAAAACTATTAGACAATATTGTATTGGACAATAAATATATTTGGATAGTACCTATCATAATATACGTTGAATTTATTGAAAATTTGTATTTTTCCAACATGTAGGCTTATGGTGATCTTCGTAGTTTAGCGAATTGTCTTTAAGGTTTTCTGGTTATAGTAATAAACGAGCGACAATAAAATCATTATTGCCATAAAACACAAATAAAAACTATTGACAATTTTTTTTGTGTGTTTGTCCATAACGAAATTCCGATATTTTTATTCGTAATTTAGTCTTTGGTATTCTTGTTTATGTTTAGAGGTAAATTTTTAAAACGAAACTATTTAAAATTGTATAAATGATTTTTATAAGTATTCATTGTTTTATATTCAATTATACAATCTCGTTTATTACATTAATCTATATAAAATGTATATGTAGACACGTAATAGATACGCACAAAGTATTCTGTACTACTAATGCCACTAGGGTTTTTCGTTCATATACAATAAAGATAACTGTGGAATATATTTATATGTCGATGTTACATGGTAGGTGGACTCTGTTGCTTCAAGCCTGATTGTCTCTGCGCGATTTATACCATATTTTAGTGCAAATTAGTTTGTAAACGCTACTTTGCGAACATATATTTTTATGTTAAAATTATGTTTAATGCTAAATGAAAGATAGGTATTATATATAATTTAGAAAATACAAATATACATATTTACGAACAACTGCAGTCACGCGACGTGTAGTTGGTCATGTTATCGCCTCAATTTTTATTTTAAATTTAATGTTTTTTGTTTTTTACTAATAACTGAAGTTGTAAAAAGCATATTTTTCTAACGACATTTTCCAAGTAGCTTCTTGCCGCCAACTGTTGGATGCTTAACTTTTAAATATATATAATACAAAAGATGTAAAAAATTATAAAATGGAGCGGTTTTTTCGTTATTAATTTGTAATGAATGATTATTTCTAATCACCGTATAAAACAACAGTTAGTGGTGTTTTGAATTCCTGAATGTGTTGGTGTTAGTTTGGTAACGCCGCAACCGCTGTGTGTCGCTTGTATCTTTGATTGTGTAGCTTTTTGTTCCTGAAGCTTGGAAATAAATGATACAAGTATTAGCCACTTTTACTTAACCCTTTACTACGTTGATGGTTTATAAATATGAGCCATGATGACAATATAGTCACGCTATCTGAGGCCCAATGGGCTAGTTTCCTAAAAAAATCTCATTAGTCCGTCAGTTGGATTAACCGATAATATTGGACACGTATTTTTTCTTTTCTGAATCAAACAAAAAATGATGAAGATATAGCCCGTTAAAGTTCTACGTAACGTCACGCCTTGCGACACTTTTAAGCAAGACTTGACGTCACGTGCTTACTTTGATGCGCTTTATCTTCGTCATTTTTTGTTTGATTGACAAAAGACAAAATATGGGTCCAATATTTTTTGATAATCTAACTGACGGACTAAATAGAATAATCATTTTTTAACCCAGGAAACTAGCCCATTCCCGTAACTTATAAGTTTATTATAATAATGTTCGCAATCCAGTGTCGATCCGCTCACAGTAACATTACTATCTAAAACGGTATTCTCGATTAGGCTAGTTTCCTAGGTCCAAAAAGATTATTCTATTTAGTCCGTCAGTTACATTATCAAAAAATATTAGACCCATATTTTGTCTTTTGTCAATCAAACAAAAAATTACGAAGATAAAACGCATCAAAGTTTGGGAATGGGAGCACGTGACGTCACGCCATGCTAAAAAGTATCGCAAGACGTGACGTAACGCGAAACTATAACGGCCTATATCTTCATCAGTTTTTGTTTAGTTGAGAAACGAAAAAATACGTGTCCAATATTTTCTGTTAATCCAACTGATGGACTAATTCGATCTTTATAGGAAACTAGCCCATTATAGTTTGTAATGCGACTGAAAATGGAAGAACCCATAAGTTTTTACAAACCAAATTTAAAAAAAAAATGATATGTACCGCGTTAGAAAAAAAAAAAGGTGTTTGGTGTAGGTACTGAAACACGTTGAATTATTGCATTAATATTTTACTAATGGATACAGTAGTTACATTAATCAACAATAGGTATAAATAACTAGGCGTTAACCGCTAACTAGTACAAAGGAGGTTACAATCTGTCGTTGCAGGATTATGTTTTGTGGGCCGAAATGTATATGAGTATGTATTACATTTACCCTCTTGCAAATATACGTCATGTCAATTCAAATTCCAAAAAGATTCACTTAGAGCCGGTCCACACGGCTCGTGTTGCGTCGACGTCGCTGTTACTGCGTATCATAGTGTACACACGGCGCGCTGCGTCGACGCAACGCACACACGACTAAACTGCAGCCCCCGAGACGAAGCGATCCTGATATTCTAATAGCTACGTTTTTACAAAATTCTTGCCGCAACGGTGCGTTGCCGCTGCGACGACGGAACGTTACGACTGCGTCGTAGTAACGCTGCGCCTGTTTGGCCGGCTATGCGTCAAAATGCGCCGTGTGGAGTGACCCTTAGGAAATAAACTTGTGTGATTTTAAGTAGGTATTCCAGTCAATGTTCTAATTTGACCAATGCACATGAGAACAAATAAAATGTGTAACACTGTAGAATCTGTAAACTTATTTTGGTTTTCTTTTTTTTTCTTTCTTTTTTTAAAGCCAAAGAAAATATCTAAGGCAAAAAAGAGAAAGGTTTAAGCAACTATTCCTCCTTCGTTTATCTGTAAGAGGGTAATCATTTAAATTTTACATCACGCTTATTTTAGTTTTTACCAATAATACTCATTATTCAGTATATAGGCCCTCTTTCGGGCACTTATACACATCTTAAAGTTTATGCTACCTAATTTGGTTACTGAGCGAATTACACCCTGTATTATACTTTATTATCTTTGATCGACGACATTTGCCTTTATGTGGCGTCATTGTGCGAGTTCATTATTTCTTAGTTGGCAAATGAAGTAAACAAACATTTCAGAATTGTACAACATAGGTGTCTAAAAATCCTCATGCATGTTGAAAAACACATGATAAATATCTAATTCTCAGAAGTAATTAGATTATCAGATCGGATTGTTACAAGTTAGTTATTCAATTGGATTTATTCACCCAGCAATACATCCGGACCAAATAAAAAATGTACACTATGCTATGGTGCTTGATGCATTTATATTAGTGAGGTTAGTGAGTAACTCGGCGAGTACCAAGATCGGCCGGATTGTTAAAAATAACAGAGGATAGTTTTTAAAGCTCTTTTTAACTTTCCGATTCAAGTTTTTAAAACTCAGAGGTAGAAGATTATGTACCAGTAAACTACTGAGAACTATAATAATACATTTCAACCCACGTCATAAGTTACGATACTAGACCGTATTTTAAAATCCGCCTAATGGACTTGAATGCGGTAAGTAATCGAATGTCAAGATGTATTTAAAAATCTTATGTTTACATGTCTCATTGATTCCTTATTAAGTCTTGTGACGTCTGTTTTGAATGTTTTGTTTAAAACAATAATAAAATTACAATAAGAAATCAATGAGAACACTTGAGAGGCCAATACAAAACGTATTATCGAATACCAAGTCCAATTGATTTCAGGAAGTAGGTAAAATCATGGCAGCATTTAACCCGTCATGCTACGGAAACGAGACACATTGTTTTTTTCTTGTTACGCAGCCACATGTGGGTGTTTTGAGCTTGACAGATTAAAAACAAATTTTGTAATTACAAGAGAATGTTTTTTTAAACTATAATTCTCATTTGTCTCATGACCAAAAATGTCTCTTAACTCTTTGACTGCTTGCTACGAAACTAGACAGAATAGAAAATTAGAGGCTGAATTCCCGTAATTTGACAATAGTAGCAATCCGGTGTCGATCCGCTCCCAGTAACATTACGATCACAAACGGTATTCTCGTACACCCAAAAAACGCAAATATAGTTCGTAATGCGTCTGAAAATGGAAGAAAACAAAATAAAATTTTTTTTTGTTCTATTTCCAGACTTATTTGGATAGTTTTGATACTTTTACTGTTACTGGGAGTGGATCGACACCGGATTGCGACTATTGTCAAATTACGGGAATTGGGCCACTGTAGTTTGGCGTTTAAGGTGTTGTACAGACATGGTTTAAAAATAAAATACAAAATTAAAACTGCAAAAAATCGCGTTTTTGTTCCGAGAAGGTGGATGCTAGCTTCATAGGAGATTCGGGCACTAGATCGTTCCACTTTACGCTATATTTTGGGACATCATAATATTCATTCTGTGTTCTACTAACATCTAGAAATCTAGGAAATCCTATAAAAAAATGCTTTATTTCAAGATTACATTTACAAAGTTTGTGGAGGAGTAAAATAGTATCAGTAAGTAATCAGATACTTGTGTTGGTCATGACTCGCTACTTCCCTTGGATACATACAATTTTGAAAGTAAAGCGTATAAAACCGATAATTCGGTAAAATACGCTGCAAACTGTGATAGAAGCATATAAGAAAAACATCTATAACGTACCGAATTTTAAACAAATAAACATATTCATTCAATTATTCAATCATTCATTCATTCATAAACGTTTTGCATTGGCCACAGTGCGCTAAGTTTAACTGTGTCGAGGGAAAGCCGTGGAGTCACATCAGATCATACACAACATTCACGTTCAGTCTTGAATATTCGCTAAATTGACTAATCGATAAACCAGCGTTCTTTAATCCACTAGTATATGCCATAGTCGATATTGGGAGAAGTGTTCGAAGATTTATTAGTTAATCATTAATTAGAAGGAATCTACGCATTTTAAATTCGTTTAATGTATTTTTATATTTTCAAATACTAAAGTCAGACGTTTGATTCAAACTAAATATACATACTTACAAAGGAAAAAACTACTACCAACTAGTGTTAAGTCTGTATTATTTATATACAGAGTGTAACGAAAAGGTGAAATAAAACTTTAAGGGGTTATTCTACGGTTAAATTACATCAACTTTTTCTATGGGATCAACATTTAAATCTCAAAAAATAATTGACGTTTCCATACAAACTGATGCCAGCTGGTCGCGTTTTAGTATGGGAAAGTGTTATTTTTTTGCGAATTCAATGTTGGTCCCATAGAAAAAGTTGATGTAATTTAGCCGTAGAATAACCCCTTAAAGTTTTATTTCACCTTTTCGTTACACTCTGTATATAAATAGTATGTTTAACTTGTATAATAAGCGTCTATTAAGGTTATATTTAAAAATATAACAATCACTTGCTGTATGGCGATTGCGCGACGACAAACGACATAACACAACATTCACTTGCCCAATACGTGATTCGAACCCGCACCCGGAGGGCGAACCACTACACCAAGACGATTGTCAATTAAAATATTGTGTTCTAAACGAACAAAAAAAACTGTTTAGATTTCATTATTGTACATGTATTCGTTGTACTGTTGGCAATGTTTCTCCCAGTATCGATGTATGTCAAATATTACCAACATGATGTAACTAACATTTATATATATTCAACTTAAACGCGAAACACCGCGAACTACGGGATTTCTGTGGTCATTTGTTTAAATATTCATAATTATATTACATTTAATTGATATAATGCAACTATGTATACAAGTTATGTGCAAAATTATATGAAAACCTAAATAGGCTAATAAATTATACAGACGTATTATTTATCAATAATAATATAATATATTCTCATTTTGTTTTATTTTGAAAGTAGTTTTAATCTCAATAGATTATTTAGTCAATACTAAATAATTAGTTTTAAAGAAATAAAAATAATATTACCAAATACATGGCATGGCAGCCATCTTTATAATAATCCTATATAGACACAAATAGACAGTGCTAGTAGTGTTTTCTGGAAATAGCAATACAATAGGCTACTTTCCTGGGTCAAAAAAAGATTATTCTATTTAGTCCGTCAGTTAGATTATCAAAAAATATTTGACCCATATTTTGTATTTTGTCAATCAAACAAAAAATGAAGAAGATAGAGCGCATCAAAGTGAGCACGTGACGTCACGCCTTGCTAAAAAGTGTCGCAAGGCGTGACGTTACGCGGAACTTTAACGGGCTATATCTTCATAATTTTTTGTTTGATTGAGAAAAGAAAAAATACGTGTCCAATATTTTCTGTAAATCTAACTCGCGGACTAATTAGATTTTTTTAGGAAACTAGCCCATTATGGATGTGTGTCTGAGGTCTAGAATAGTTAGTATGTGTAGCCAAATAAACTGTATTTGTGTCCGACTTTTATGCCATAATTAAAGTACGCTAATCCGTTTAACATATTTAAAAAATGTGACTACGATATACATTATGTTAAATAACGTAAGGCGTTCCCGTTAACCAGTAACCAGCGTCCGTACTTACGAAAAAGTATCCACATAAATGTTTTTAATTTTAAATTTTTATAAAAAATAATGAACGTCTGACCCTTTTCTCACCGTGCGAGCAGAATAAAAAAGCGACGTTTGCAGTTTGCGCGTTGTAATTACGCTAGTTACTTATTCCGCGTTACGATTTCGGTTTTAACCAGACATTTTTTTTAAATATATATTTTTGTATATTTTAATTTTAATCAAATAATGATGTAGATAAACTGGCTAAAGGGACCGTCATATGTTAATTTACATACTGTATATTAAATAAAAATATTTTTATAATTATATTGCTATGTCCTCCATAAAAATAAAAATAATTGTATAATAATATTATATACTTTCATTTATAATTCAATATAAACTCTTAAATAATATCGACTACACCGTATTCCAAGATTCAGTTAGTGTTTCGAGGGAAAAGAATGTCCTCAAAACACACTAAAGAACTAACAACTAAAGTATAATATATCTACGTATTATAATAATATGTTTCATAATAATATAATAAAAAGATAATAATATCTACATTATATTCAAGCCATTTTGTATCGGGCAGATTGTTTAAGATAAAATATGAAATATGTGTCAACAAACAAATATATGTATAACACAATTTATTTAAATATACAGGGTGTTAGGTTAAATATGTACAACAATTACTGTGGGGCAAATAGTGGAATCAAGAAAAAAAATGGCTGTTCGACACTTTTTAGTTTAATAGCAATTGGACTTTACACTTTTTTTATTTTTGCATTCACAATCATCATCATCATAATTTAAGCCATAGGACGTCCACTGCTGAACATAGGCCTCCCCCAGGGACTTTCAGATTGGCCGGTTGGAAGCGGTCTGCATCCAACGTTTCCCTGCAACCTTTACCAGGTCGTCTGTCCACCTTGTGGGTGGACGTCCTACGCTGGTCTCCATTTTAGAGCCTTTTTGCCCCATCGGCCGCCAGTTTGACGTGCTATGAGTCCCGCCCACTGCCACTTCAGCTTGCTAATCGGTTGAGCTATGTAAGCGAATTTTGTTCGTTTACGGATCTCCTCATTTCTGATTCGATCTCGCAAGGAAACACCGAGCATAGCTCTTTCCATAGCACGCTGTGCGACTTTGAGCTTTCTTATGAGGCCCATAGTAAGAGACCACGTTTCAGTTCCATATGTCATCACTGGTAACTCACATTGATTATAGACTTTCATCTGTAGGTACTGAGGTATTTTGGCACCCACAATAATGTTATAAACTAGCATTTATTTTAAGGATGTTTTCACTCGAAAAAAGAAATTTTCAACTGCCTCTGGTGGGATTCGAATTCACGACTTTATTAGTAATTAATTATTACTATTAATTGTACTTTAGTAAGGAACTGCATTATTTTTCTTGATTTTACAATACAAAACTAATTTATTTCTGCAAATAGGCCAAAAGAAAAAGTAAAGTATTTGACCCATAGTAAAAGTTGTATATATTTATGACAAGAAAAACCTGTAGAAATATAACCCCCGTTCTACCTAATACCAAGTACATATATTCATATCATACAGCAATATAATATAAGATCTATAATCCTCACTTAAAGTTAATGATATGATGCAAGCGCAAAGTTAAATTTCATAATATATCAATATACACTGGCGTGCAATAAATCTGGTGTTTCGGTTTTTAGGCTTCTGTGTTTCAGCGGTTTAGCTCAGAGACTCTTGGTACCAGAAAGCCGTAATTTGGCAAGAGTATACATATTTAATAATCACGCCGACAGTATTCTAATAAAATCTGAAAAAAAAAACTTTTGGGGTACTTCTACACGTCCAGTGGCGATGATTTTTTCTCGTCTATGGTGTCCCCACCCCTGTCGCAAGTTGCTAGTGACATGGATAGAATATGAAATGCAGGACAATTCCAACACAGAGTAATGTTAAACCGAAGCTTAATATCATAAAAGTCTAAAAACTATTTAAAATTTAAACATGCTATTTTTATATCGAAAAAAGGGGCAGCCGGATTTTATTGCACGCCAGTGTATTATGACAAAACGCTAGACAAAGGTACATACAATACTTTTTGGTAGCAATATCAGTCCAGATTAGAGCCTGTTGATGAAATAATACTTGAAAATTGTTATTTTTATCACAATAATAATAATAATAAACATGGGTGAGTATTTTGATTGATCTCAAAACATCTTTGGTATAACTACTGGTGTAACTTAAAATAAGTAAACTCATTTCTCATTGAATTAGTTTCAAACAATTTTTTCAATAATTTAATTATTAATCATAAACTGTTTAATAAAATACATAAAGATATACACCGTGAGTTTTTATCTACCCCAGATACTTTAATGGTTACAACGAACAATTGGTACGCGTAGTATAGGCCAGCTTTTTTTTTATTTTACATTTCACATATGTTTTAAAGGACAAAAACACCTTTGATTTATTCACCCTAAAAAAATTCTGGAGTGATTTAAAACAAACGGTGTATATTTTAATACAATCATCTTTAAAGTGTATCGTAAGACTGAAGTAGCCCGCGTATATTAAAAATTATATAAATTATTATTATTTATTATAAAGCCAGCAAAGTAGGCAAGATCTTACATTAAAATTCTAAAAAAAACCTACACACGAAAAGTGAGCTTTATACTTTGAACAACGTAGTTATAAAATACAACCGTAACACCCATTGTTTTTATTCAATCCATTATTTAACTTATCAATCAATCTCCTAAGCGAAAAGAATACTTTTCCTAATCACACGATTAATTTATTATTTGTCTGACAATTTGTAACGCTCCCGACACGTGACGATTCGATGGATGTGACCACAGACCTACATTGAAGTAGATTACACAAGTTGATCTGGATATCTCTCAAATTCAAATTCAAATCTTTTTATTGCAGAATGTAGGTACATACAGATGTGTTAAAATGGTTTTAGATCAGCTAGATCTTACCTTATAGGCATGCAACATTATTTAACACAGGGTAATTAATAACATTATATTTTATCGATTCCAATAAAATTAACTCCGATATTTTGTCGGAGTTGGGTCGTTCTAACGACAGAGACGTTTGATTAGTTGCTGCAGCAACACGCTTTTAAATGTGTAGTTGTGTAGGACATGTCAAACTAAATCAAATGGGCTAACCTCGAGCCTAACCAGTAAGTAACACATTTGACCGTCAGAATGGAGATATTTCATTTCACGAATGGTGAAATGTGTCATCTTTATTATATGGCTGTAAAAAAAAAGCTTAGCGAAGCCGAATACCACAGATTCGACCCATTATTACGATCATTTTTTCTTCTACACCACCTGTTACCGAAATATTGACGAGCAAAGAAAAACAATTTTTTTTTACACAAATTACTTATACTTGTTTTTTCCAAAGAAACATAGTTGACATTTTCAGTACTTCCTTAATAAAAAAGTTTTTAAACACAGCCCGCAATGAATCGCGCGCACACACACAACTACCTACGCTGCCCTTCGAGGTGCGTGCGCGCTCGCCGTAGCGCTCACTCAGTCGCGGAGCGCATGCACACACACAGGCATAGTTTGTTGCGTGCGCGCTACACATTGCGGGTTAGATGCAATGCATGGCGCCATCCTCTCTGCCCACAATACCTATCTTATTGTTGTGCCCTACAGGGTCTATAATGATCTATTTTATGTATCTAATTATAACACCTGTGTAACATTATAGAATGCAATAAATATATTGAATTGAATTGAATTGATATTAGTTTTTGTTTTTGAAACCAAAAGTAAAAGTTTTTTTGCATTAAACTTGGCTTGCAGAATGTGTGGTTTAAGGCATCGTTCAGTTTTTTTTACACCCTGTATACTATTTTAACATCTTCGTAACCCTTTTTAAGCGAGATAAATGATTTTGATACACGTGACTTTACATTAGGAACGAAAAGTTTGACACACTTGATTTTCATACAGTTTCGCGCAGTTGCGTCGTCTACTCCAATATAGTTCTGTGGATGTTGATGAGTGTTTTAGTCAAAATTTTTAATCGAAGCAAACCGTAAATAGATCTTAAATAGACAAGAGGGATTGTACAAGGAAGACAAAGGGTCAATTATTATGAGAAGGGGAACAAACCAGACCCGAGATTCAAAAATAGATCTGTAGGAGAAACATCGGAGTCAAGTTAAAATCTAAAAGTCTTTCAACATTCGCTGTTTTAGTTACCAAATGATTTAGCCCTAAGAATTTTATAATTTCAATTATTAAATTAATAGTAAATCTCATATAAAAACTATAATAAAAGCAACACTGCGTACAAGATAGAATTTCTTGAATAAAAATATCTTAGCGATTTCTAAAACCTGTTCAATTGACTTCTAAAATGTTATCAATTGACTAACCGGTGGTAGTTGACAATGTTGAGCGCCGGCGCACGCCGGGCCACAGGGGGCCGCCTTTGGATGTTCAATAAGCTTTAGAAGAACGTTCGGTACAAATAAGTACTGCAGTCGACCAAGAAATAAAAAGATGGACAACTGATAGTTGCACCGTGCCACTGGTGGCTAAGACTGATCGCCTCATTTAGCCATTAGTGGCTGAAACGGCCTCATCTAGCCATTAATGTTTAAAACTGATAGCCTCATCTAACCATAAGCGGTAGAATCTAGTTGGCACATTTAGACATTTGTGGCTAAGACTGGTTGCCTTATCTAGCCATTAATGTCTAAAACTGATTACCTCATCTAACCATTAGTAACAGAATCTGGTTGGCGCATTTAGCCATTAGTGGCTGAGCCTAGTTGCCTCATCTAGCCATTAATGGCTGAGGGGACCCCTTCTAGCGGTTAATGGCTGAAACTAGCTACGGCGGAGACTGGTGGTCGAGTCTAGCGTCTCACTAGTGACTACAATCAGTGGCCGCTTCTAGTGGCCCAGCTTGACCGCTCGTGACCCCGCGGCGGCCACTAGTGGTCCGGTGCGCAGGCGCTAAGGGAGTGGAAGTTACCGCGCTAGTTGGACTGCTGGATGGACGCGAGGAAGGCGGGGTCCACAGACGCCACCTTCGCCGTGAGGAACGCGTGCATGCAGAACAGAAGACTTTGGAGTATCTGGCATTCCAGTTCCTGTGAGAAAGATAAATAAATAAATAAATATTGGACAACATCAGATACATTGCTCTGACCCTATAATAAGTAGCTTAAGCACTTATGTTACAGAAATCAGAAACAGCGACGGTACCACTAGGCCGAGACCCGAGACAATATAGTAAAGTTATTTTCCTACATTGACCGACCGGGAATCGAACCCGGAACGTCAGAGATAGCGACACCAAGTCCGATATGCTCGCCTCTCGGCTACGGAGGTCGTCAAAAGATAATATATTGATGGATAAAAAATTATAAAATGTCCTCGCAATAAAAAAAGTCGGTATTTTTTCGACTTTTGTGCGAATAATACAATAAGGAGTCGTTGGAGTTAAAAGCGGTTACTGAAATCGAAGTTTCGGCAAACCGAATGTTTTGACGAATATTCAGACACTATTTGGTCAAAGTCGAAGTCAAAGTCAAAAATCATTCATTCAATTTAGGACAGAGCACTGCCACTTATGAACGTCAATAATAACATTATGAGCCCATATGGGGCAGAACATGTCTCCTTATTTTTTGAGCCCTACTAGCGCTTCGAGACAAAACACAGACAATCTGGCAAGTGCTGAGAAGAAAGTATTCTGTATATCTGCGTAAATCACTGAACCGGAATCAAGCGTAGCGTTTCATACCTGTTTTGTGGCGTAAATGGTTCAAATGGTTCGTTTGGCAAAATATACGTACTCTGCGCATCTTTAACAAAAATTTGTACCTT
This sequence comes from Anania hortulata, assembly GCA_963576865.1. Lineage (NCBI taxonomy): Eukaryota > Metazoa > Arthropoda > Insecta > Lepidoptera > Crambidae > Anania > Anania hortulata. Next base: position 1,194,859 of record OY756389.1, on the reverse strand, counting down.
GTTTTTCTCTCTTCTTCTTTAAGCAATTTAATGTTTAGAAGAATTAAGCCGTCATAACATTGATTCTTGCCTAACACCAATAGAGAAAGGGAAGTGGCTGAAAATCAGCGTTGGGTGGGATCACGATCCCATATCAGCACTAGCTGAGTCACCTCCTATTGCTTTCTTAAAAGATCAATGTATTTTTTAAAAATATATATATATTATTTAAATGCATAGTTGTAAGTTTATGAAATGCAATAAACTCATTTTTCATTTTCATTTCATTTTCAAAAAATCATAGATATTTAATCAAAAGAACCCGTAAATACGTGTATACTTAAAAAAAGGCTAATTATATTATATTGAGTTGCAAATAAAATGCGTAAGTGTAAATGTAAATATAGTTATGGGTTTACCTTAGTCTCAATAAGTTTAGTCTCGGCATCTTGAAAATGGAGTTTAAGCTTAGATTTCCCGTCATCACTGGAGCCTCTTAGCTGCGAAAACCTGAAATAAAATAGTGATACTTATTAGCAAAAAAAACCCTGAGATTATATTGATTTCATCTATTGTAGCAACCACCATATACAAGGTGTTAATGAAAAAACGCAAAACCTTTTAGGAGCCAATTCTGGTGCACCAATACATTAACTTTTTCTATGGGCCAACATCAAATTCCTTAAAAAAAAAAGTATGATTTCCTGATCAGACCGACCCGATTCAAAACCCTTCGAAAGCAAAATTATCAACCGATAAACCACGAGACAATACCTATATGGTTTAGCATAAATGTGACGTGATTTATTGACGACCGTCTGGTGTAGTGGTTCGCGCTCCGGACTACAAAGCCAGCGGTTGCGGGTTCGAATCCCGCAAGGGGCAAATGTTTGTATGATGAGCACGAGCATTTGTACCCCTAAGTCATGGATGTTTATAAAAGTATTTGAGTATGTTTATCCGTTATCTAGTCGCCATAGTACAAGCTTTGCTTAGTTTGGGGCTTGATAATTGGTGTGATTGTGAAAACAATTTATTATTTATTATATTTATTGGTCAATTCATTATCAAAATAAGGGGGCCGCCCAGCTGCAACGATACATGACTTACAACATACGTCATATCATGTTCAGTGACGATCAATTACCTTAAAATAATTTGTATGTTACTAGTCTTACTTCTTACTAATATAAATGCGAAAGTTTGCTGATAACCGCGACAAAGGTGAGCTTTTGACATTGTGGAGACAAACGCTGACATTGGCCGATCCTTCCGTCCACTTCATCAGCCCGCCAGCCGAACTCCGCCCCCTTCTTGTTCCGAAACCGACCATAATCGATGTTAGTGTTTTCGAACTTGGTCAGTTTATATTCGCCCACGCCACTCGAGGTTCAGTAAGCTAAAATCGAACGAAGTCGCTGGCAGTAGCTATTAGATAGATAGATGCTCTATATTGCACACCGATAAGTAAATTACACAACGTTTTTTACAGAAAGACGTACAATTTAGGCGGTCTAGGTAAATTTAAGAATTATAAGAACTCTGCACCACCTTCCCCTATCTCCAATGGTTGTCCTCTACCTGAAAGCTGTCTGGAAGAGATCGCTACGTCGAGGCCAACGGTGACCGGTAATATTCTAAGATATAAAGGCAGTTTGTGACAAAAAAAAAGAAAATAGCAATGAATATATAATATAGTCTTGCACCTGTAGGCCCAGACGGGCGGCGCGCCGGGCGTGCCCTCGCTGAGCGAGAAGCCGGCGGCCCAGTCCAGCGTCAGCCCGGCCGCGCGCCCCAGGTGCACCACTGTGAACGTTTTTTTCTGAAACAAAACTTATTACATTATCTTCTACACGTTTTAGAGTCAAGTGATATTTTTTATGATAAAAAAGATTAGGAAGGTTTATTTAAGTAAATTATTTTTAGCTTAGATTAATCACACTTAGATTCCTACGTGAACCGCGCGCAAAAGACTTCGAACTTTTTAGGTTGAAGCCTGGCATACCTAAAGTTGCTAACCTAAAATAACCTTATTTCGGTGTACACATATGAAACATCATCATCATTTCAGCCATAGGACGTCCACTGCTGAACATAGGCCTCCCCCAGTGACTTCCAGATTGGCCGGTTGAAAGCGGCCCGCATCCAGCGGCTTCCTGCAACCTTTACCAGGTCGTCTGTCCACCTTGTAGGTGGACGTCCTACGCTGGGCTTGCCGGTACGTGGCCTCCATTCCAGAACCTCTCTGCCCCATCGGCCGTCATTTCTACGTGCTATGTGCCCCGCCCACTGCCACTTCAGCTTGCTTATCCGTTGGGCTATGTCAGCAACTTTTGTTCGTTTACGAATCTTCTCATTCCTGATTCGATCTCGCAAAGAAACGCCGAGCATAGCCCATATGAAACATACGTTAATCGAAAGATAAAATAATTATAAACAACAAATACTCTTTGACAAAATGTCGTAAATGATATACTTTGTTCAGAATTTAAATTTGAATATGTAAAAAAAAACATATTCAAACTGAAATTCTGAACAAAGGATATCCTTCGTTTGATTTGATGTACGACATTTTGTCAAAGATTATTTCTTATTTGTAATTATTTTCTCTATCGATTGGCGTGTGTACACCAAAATAACGTAATTTTAGGTACTTGCAACTTTAGGTATGCCAATTAGGTTCGATTCCTTTTGGAGCCACAGAGGGCTGATAGCTCCGTAGTGTTTAATGTCAATCCGATCCGAACGCATGATAAATTAGATGTAGGCATTACTTTTATCGAATTCTTCCCGATTTTGAGGAAAACTACTATTTAGACCAACCCTATTTTACAGTGGTGTGCATATCTGTCTGTGTGTAAACATTTGCACACAGAACTGTTTTGTTGCTTTATTTTTGTAATCCGTAGGTACCGAACTATCATTCAGTGTCATTATTTAAAGATTTTTTAGCTTTTTATTTATAATTTTACTAAAAAATTCATTGTTTTTTTCTTAATACATACCAAAGAGTATATATATATGTATGTACCAGACGAATAAAGAACCTCCCCGCTCCCCGCCGGCATGTACCCTAACTATTCGCGCCACAGTGACCAAAAAAGTGCCTTAACACAAAAATTTAAAAAAAATATTAAAAGAAATCTCGAAAACTATCAAAAATTGCGGAACATACATAGGGGTGATTCGGATAGCCCTAGTGATGCTCTACCTCTGGACTTCGGCTTGACACCATTTTTTGGGACACCCTGTATAATAGGTGGTTCTTATAATTTCCTTGACAAAAACAAACAATAACGTAGTGGTTATTTGATCAGAAACAGAAACTCTAAAGGTGAACCCACACTTATCCAAGCCCAACGGGTCCAAGGAATCGAAGTCAACGAGGCTTCGCACACCTATCTGTACCGAAATAATGGACCGCGTCGAAAGAATCGTTTTCTTTTTAACCGACTTCACAAGAAGGAGGAGGTTCTCAATTCGGTTGTATGTTTTTTTTTTATGTTTGTTACCTTAGAACTCCGCCATTAATGAACCGATTTGAAACAATTTTCTCAATTGAAAGGGCAGACCTCCAGATTGGTCCCATTTTTTTCAAAATTCAATTCTGATGAGGATCTGGGATCCATGAGGAATTGAGGGAACTCCCAAAATATTATAGGTATACATATAGCGATTTTAGTATATTTAACAACAACAATTAGCATTTGCATTCAGAAAGTATCATTTGCTGAGGTGGACCTGATGAAGGAGACCATAGCTGGCCACAACAGTCTTCCACGAGTAGTGATAAGATATTTTCATTAAGACAGTTAAGCCTTGCCATAGTCGACAAATCAAATTTTAATAAATGATTCTGGTGAGAATGGTACCATGAAACTGATCTGATGAAGAAGGCGGAAGGTAAGCACCGAACCTCTGTGATAAAACAATGTATCATAGCCGTGTTTGGACTTATTTGAATCGTCATGGGAAGCAATTTAGCTACAATTAATGACAGATCGCCATTTAGAGTGGGAAAAAAACAGTAAAAAACAGACAAATAAAACATTTTTTTATAAAAACAATAACCAACTTCAAAAACACTAAAAAGCTAAAAATCACTTTTAAAAAATCATACCAAACAGTTATTTTTGAAGTCGGTTATTTTTTTCATAACAATTTGTTTTTTCTTTATACCTGTCCCACTGTAATTAAATGTCAATTATAATAGATCTTAACGAGGTTTTATTGTTAGTGTTTTACTAAAAGAACCTCTCATTTTTGTATTAATAAAAATGAAGAAATAGTACTCGGTAAAAGAACAAGGTTGTTTCTATGACGACGAAACTGTTGAATACCAGCGTGGTCGAGCGCATCGCCCGCGCGCGCCGAATCTGATGACGTCACCCGAATTCGTCTAGGATGGTTCTTCCAGATTTGGATTTGACGCTAGCAGGTGTACCGCGAGGGTTTAGAGGATTTCATATAAAGAATTTTATAATCGTTTGCAGCGTTCAGTTCGAATAAGTGTGCGTTCACCTTAAATGGTTTGTGATGAGACGATGACAGTGACAGACAATCTAACGTAAATAGTGGTTACTTGATCAGTGACAGACAATTTGCAACATAAAGTACATTTGTATTTTGGAAGATTGATTTAATTTGCAACTAGCGCTGGCGATTGATAGAAAATAATTTTGAAAGCCGAAAATCTATTTGAAAAGCTTTAAAACGACTAGAGAATTTACCTTATTCAATATTTAAGGATTTAACAAAGGAGTCATGAGGTCCAGCTGCAGGCATGTCTGTATGCTCTCGCAGGAACCGAAGTTCAACAACTTACCACCTACGGCGGGACACTGCCGATTTCTGCTATACCGGGTAAGTAACTTAATTCTTATAATAGTAAAAAAACTACAACTCCGACTTAAGACATAACCTCATTCAATGAACCGAGATTCTCGGCTATCCTCAATTTAATAAATGTATTGCGTTCTTTAATATTACATAGATTTTTTAAATAGGTAAATTGTGTTGTAACAGAATGTTAATGATAAAGATAAATAATTTATTTCCAAGAACATGGTAACACAAGATCTTAGAGCTATGCAAAATGTTTGTTTGTATGTTCTCATCATAGTTGGGTACAAAAATAACAGCCAGAGAGCAAGCTACGGGAATGCGGTTGCAATTTAAAGAGCATCACAATTCCTTCCAATTAGTTTGTCATACTATCTTTATAAATTGATCCTGGCACCTTGCAGCAGCTTGCGGGGAAATAGGGGGTTGTAAAATCAATTGAAGGCGTGCAATTTACAGATTTTGTGTGGCATTTTGTATTTAATTCGAATAGAATATTACCAGGCGTCAGTCCAAGAGGAGATTAGGGTGAAGAAAGCCCTCTTTAAAAAGTGGCAAGCGTCCAGATCTCCTGAAGACCACGACGCGTACAAGGGTGCAAAACGCGCTGCTAAGAGAGCTGTAGCCAGAGCCAGGCGAGACCACTTTCATACGCTCTATGACAAGTTGGAATCGTCTGAGGGGCAAAAGCTAATCTATAAGTTAGCGCGCTCCAGGGTCAAAGCGGCACAGGATATTTCCCAGTGTCGCTGTGTTAAAGACCCTGGGGGCAACCTTCTATGCGAGGACCTCGCGGTGAAGGAGAGATGGCGCTCTTATTTCCACGAGTTGCTGAATAAGCAGCACAAAGAGGTGCAGCCACCGGACCTCCCTCCGAATCAGGGACTAGTACCACCGGTAACGCCTGAAGAAGTCCAGTTTGCTCTTCGCCGCATGAAGAATCGTAAAGCTGTCGGAGCCGATGGAGTCCCAATCGAAGCCTGGAAGGCGATGGGCCCTCTTGGTGTGGACATCCTAACCTACCTTTACAACCGCATACTCTTAAGCGGGCTGATCCCGAGCCAATGGAGAATGAGTATTATTACTCCGGTCTTCAAAGGCAAGGGATCAGTGCAAGAGTGCAGCAACTACCGCGGTATAAAGGTCATGTCCCACACCATGAAGCTCCTTGAGCGGATTGTGGACTCCCGGATCCGACAGGAGTGTGATGTCTCGGGGTGTCAATATGGGTTTCGTCCTGGCAACAGTACTATGGACCCTGTCTTCGCCCTAAGGACCGTCATGGAGAGATACAGGGCGAAGAACACGCCTCTGCACTTGCTCTTTCTTGATCTGCAGAAGGCCTTCGACTGTATCCCTCGAGTGGTGATCTGGTGGGCACTGAGATCCAAAGGGGTCCCCGAGGCATATATTGACATTATTCGGGACATGTACCGCAGCTCCGATTCTATGGTTCGGACCGCTGTTGGCGACACCAAACCGTTCCCCATCACCGTCGGAGTACACCAGGGTTCCGTCCTCAGTCCGTTTCTGTTCAGTGTGATATTAGACGTTGTGTCAGACAGCATCAGAGACTCACATGAGCAGCCACCATGGCTGCTGATGTATGCTGACGATATCGCACTGGTGGACGCGGACAGGGGCAGGCTGGTGAGACGGGTGAACGAGTGGAAGCAGTCGCTTGAGAGCGGTGGTCTGAAACTCAATGTGGCGAAGACCGAGTACCTGGCCTGTAACTCTACAGATCCAACACCCGTTCGCATAGGCGGAGACAAGGTCGAGCGCAAGGACCAGTTCAAATACCTTGGATCTGTACTTCACGCGTCCGGAGACATCGATTGCGACGTCAAAGCACGCATTGCTGCTGCGTGGGCCAAATGGCGAGAGGTGACTGGTGTCATTTGTGACCCCAGAATGCCGGTTAAGCTTAAAGGACAGATCTATAAGTCCATCATTAGGCCTGTTCTTTTATATGGCAGCGAAGCATGGCCGCTACTTGAGCGACACAAGCAGGAGCTGCGTGTCACGGAGATGAATATGCTGCGGTGGATGTGCGGAGTCACGCGTAAGGACCGCGTGAGGAACTCGCGCATCCGCGGTAGCCTCCGTGTCCGTGATATTGCAGACAAACTGCAGGAGAGTCGCCTACGCTGGTACGGCCATGTTTTGCGGAAACCGGCAAGCTACGTAGGAAACAAATGTCTGGCCATGCCGCCACCGCCAGGTCCTGGCAAAAGTGGTAGACCCAAGAAATGCTGGCTTGACGTTGTGAGGGCTGACATGCGTGCCAATGATCTCACAACTAGAGACGCTCAAGACCGCGCGAAGTGGAGGAGCAAATCAAGGAAAGCGGACCCTGGGCTCCAAAGCAACGGCTTTGGACGCAACCGGGATTGACCGTATAGATGATGATGATGATGAGAATATTACCAGGCGTTTTAGTTACTGGAAAGTAGTGCCGGGTGCGTGAAAAAGTGATAATGCCAAGAAGAATTTTATTAAAATCGTATTGACATGTGATTTGCATACGAGTCTTCTTCTTCTTCATCTTACGGTCAATCCCGATTGCGTCCAAAGCTTTGGAGCTTTGGAGTCCAAGGTCCGCTTTCCTTGATTTACATCTCCACTTCGCACGGTCTTGAGCGTCTCTAGTTGTAAGATCAAATGATTTGCATACGAGTAAGCTCAGTAATAAGTTGTAGTAGTTTAAAAAAATGAGAATACATTTTCCACTAAGTACAATCTGATTAATGGCAAGTTTATCTTGAGGCTTTTGTAAGGCTTTAAGTATAATGCTAACGACACGACGTTCATGAATTTTTGATCTGACTATGACTCTACTTTTATAGATCCGTGAGTTGATGCTTCCCTGTGACTGGCATCACGGCTCTTTCCAGTTTATCCGGAGCCAGAAGAGTCTCCAACTAGAACGTGAAAGACAAGTCGAGCTCGGCCACTGGCTGATCTGGCACCCATACAGCCCCATCAAGTACTACTGGGACTGCAGCATGATGTTCATCTCGTATATCGTCTTCCTGTATATTCCAGTGCAAGTGTTTTATATTTGTTAGTACATGATTGTAAATTTTAACATGCAGTTTCTACAACGCAGATCTACGTTTGCCTTTCAACATATTTGCTGTTACGGACATCCGTCCGTGAAGAAAAGAAACCACTACAAAATCATTATTGAATTGAGATCACAAGAAAGCCTATTGCGAAACAACCGCTTGCCTGGTGCAGGCTTACTGAAGTAAACCTTGTTCTAAAATATATTTGAATAAAATTATAAACCCCTTCAACTAATAAGACGTAATTAACTAAAGCGAATTTGACGGTCGCTGCCCTAAATCTACCCTGAATGAAAAATAAGAGAATATCAATAAAAAACTACAGTAATTTACAAACCTAACATAATTTCAAACAGTCAACGAATAATGGCAGCCCCAGACTTTATTTTAAACTTTTTAGATTTCTTACAAAATCCTTTTATAAGTTTTATTCTGGTACAAGGATTCGTGCGGCTGGTGCTTTTGTAAGCAACACATCAATCCCTACTATCGAGAAAAATATTACGAAAAATGTTTACTGCAGCGCCCCCTTGCGAGTTAACACCTATCTAAAAACTCTCGGCAACCCTTTCCAGAAAGCCATCTGAAATCAAAATCATCATTTTTTTTCGGAGATAAATGGCAACCTTCGATAAGTTAGATTTTTCGATCGAAGTTCGATAAGTGCACACACGCAAACAAATAAATAGGTTTGCGTCATATTATAAACTAAGAAACAAAAAACCTCTCTCTTAACGCTTGGATCTTTTCGTTCCTTCGTAAGTAAAAACTGTACCCCGATTCGTCAAATTAAATTTTGTTTTTCAGGTCCGAACCCCTACGACCCCGTAATCCTTTTCTCCGACGCTCTCACCTTCCTCGACATCTTGAGCAAGTTCATAACCGGCCACACCCACGAGGACGGGAGGAAGGTCACTCTCGAACCGAAAATGATTGCTAAGATGTACTTGAAAGGGATGTTCATATTCGACTTACTATCGGCTCTGCCCCTACAGTGCATCCAGATAATTAGAACTGATTGCCAGTATCCAACGCATACGGCGTGGTTCGTCTTCAAACTCTTCAGGTTTGTATTGCCCTACGGCCGCGGTCTTCTCTGTCTTGCACCGCGTTTGATAGTTCTTATCTCCTTTAGTTAGAAAGGAACACGCTATCCGTCACTAGAAAAATTGTTACAGATTAGTGTCCATGAAGGACCAGTGGACCAACTTTTCCAAGCAAATGGGTATATCTTACGATGCTGCTGTGGCTTTTACCGTCGTCTTTCGCATCATACTTTACTACCATTGGATTACGTATATTATGTACCAAATCCCAACATTTTGCGCTCACTACTATAAAAATGAACCAAGGGCTATTTACTGGTTCAAACGACTTTATGTAATAGATGACGAAGAGATGTCTGTACTCAAGAAATACATGGCGAATCTTTACTACATATTCGGTTTATGCAATGGCGCGGGACACTTCAGTCCTGCTGACGAATATCTGGTACCAGAATTGTTATTCAACTCGGCAATGGGAATCATAGGACTTGTTTTTCTAACATACTCCTATACGACGTTACTTCGCTTGGCCATTTATAGGAGATTCGAAGTGCTTTTATACAACGGAAGGCTGAGACAGCTTGGAAAGTACATGGTTTTCAAAGGTCTCCCAAAATCTTTGCAGCGAAAGATCCAGTTATACATCAACTATAAGTTTTACGAGCATTATTTTAACGAGCAAGCGATTATGAATACTATCAACGAGCAAATAAAACAAGACATAAATATGCACTGCTGTAAGATGCTGGTGATGAACGTGCCGATATTCCAGGATATGCCGACAGCGCTGATTAATACAATCGTATTCAGTTTGAAACAAATCCTGTACATGCCAGGAGAGGTAATATTTATCTACTTTGACAGATTGTATTAACAATATTTTATAATCTTGTAAGCAACCTATGTAGATAATAATGAAATTTAAAATCATGTCACCTTACAGTATAAAGAGCGAGCGAGAAGTTTCTACAACCCTCCCTATTTTCAATCTAATTTGTTATCTGCATAGGTTATATATTTTGCTATTTGCAGATGATTGTAAAATGCGATCAACCGGGACAATCGATCTACTTGATATATTCGGGCACTGTCGCTGTAATCAATAACTCTGGAAGAGAAGTAAGTTTAATGAAGTTTTTCTCAGGTTGTTTTTATTTTTATATTTTGCATTACGCATCGGCACTCAAATTGCAAAAAATTTACCAAGCCTACTACTACTACTACTACTACTACTGTCAATATCAATAACAAAAGTTTTCAAGCAAATATTTTTTCGGTTACAGGTGGCTCATCTTCGCGACGGATCGTATTTTGGAGAATCAGCACTCTTGCACCCTGGATCCTTACGCAGAGCCACAATTATTGCCCTTGAGATCACAGAAATGTACAAGTAAGATTTACCGTACCCACTGTTAGTTCGTTTACTACCACCAGATGGCGCGGTAATTTGCTTTGAGCCCAAGGTTTATAAAGTAGTGTTTCTAAGCTAGGTAACAGTTTAGTCAAAGGGAAGCGATTATTCTAGAACATGTACTAATCGATTTTATGAAAAATAGCACCTTCATGTCTCCCCCTCTGAGAATTCATTTGTATTTTTGATTACATAAAAAAAAGTTCATGATTTGGTGCCAAATTTTCAGGAGCTACTCAGAACCAGTAGGTAACTTAATCGAACTACTACTACTTAATCGTAAATAAATCGTAAATTATGCACGCCTATTGGATAATTTACGATCGGTTAGAGAAACTGCACCGTATGTACATTGCGTAAGGTCCTCGTTAGCTTGGCGGGATCTTATTCTCGGGAATTTTAAGTAAACGCTATCCGAAAAATACGATGATTAAAAATAGATATAGATTAAGTAGAGATGTCAAATTTGTTTTGGGAATTTTGGGAGAATAGTTGTTCAACAAAATAATGACATTTATCCTCTATGGGTATGCGCTCGATGGTTGGCTACAAACACGTTACCGATTATTAGCAGATACCGTAACTTAAATACATGCACGAGGCATATGCTTCGTTGCGATTAAATAATGAAGTCAGTCTCTGCGTTAAAGTTTTATTTTTAAAAAATAACTTTTTGTTTAGCCTCAGCACGAAGGACTTCCACGCGTGCCTGCAACCGTACCCGCATCTCAGGCGTCGCCTCGAGGAATCTGGTAGTTCCAGGTATAAGCGGGCGGGGCGCAACAGGCAAAGGCATACCAGTCCACCAAATAGTCGTAGGTGATTGTGACGCAATAAATATTTAAATAAGAAATTGCATTTTGTGGTTATTCGTTATGGTTTTGTGACTGAAAAGGAAAAAACGGAAGTCTAAGGGTTGCTATCACATAAGCGGGCCGGCATTAATCGGTAAAGCTCGGCGGTTAAGTCGAATACAATATGTAAATGTTCGGGAGTCACAAAGGCTGTCGCACACATTCTAATCATAATACTAACTAACCGATCGGCACAAGCCGAACGTAATGTAGTTGCTAGTTAAATGATTATGTCGACTCGATCGGCACAAGCCCATTGAAGTCGAACAAGTGCTGTAATTGCTTCGGGTCGGCTTTCTTGATTGACAAATACTGCTGAATCAACAACGCCGGCCCGCTTATGTGTGTAGCAGCCCTTAAGGATCATTTTTGTCTCTGTCAAGGCCCTTTTTCTCGGGCAATTAGAGGTATCAGATTTAAATGAATATGAAGACTTAAATTAACTACGGTGTTGGCAGTCTCCGCGCAAGTACTGCGGAGTAGTAATACTATAATAGTTAGAGAAGTTCCGACTAATCGCCGACTAGTCGGTAAAGCCGACAATCCAGCCACTTTTGTAGTCGGCGACTAATTGGCAAGAAGCGCCGACTCCGGCTTTTTACTTTTTGATATGATTATATTTTAATTGTATTATTTCACTTAAATGAACTACTACAACCGGTCTAACCCGAGCAAAAATCAAGACAGAATGAGTAAACAAAACATGTTTCAATACACTCGCAAGAGGCGCTTGCGACTTGCGCGCGAATCGGCTGTAATCGAGGCGTCATGGAAATAGCCGAATGCCCCCGAAACCGTAGTCGGCCTTTTTTACAGCCGACTAGTCGGCTTGTCGGCCTAAGTCGTAGTCGGCACATCTCTACTAAATAGTTATCGAGTGAGGTGTAGACGCACCCCGAGCCGGACGACCGCGTTGACGATGTTGGCGGTCCAGGCGGCCTCGACGCGCAGCAGGTCCTGCCGCGTCTCGGCGCTGAAGTACCGCGGGCCCGCCGCGCCCCCCGCGCCCCCCGCGCCGCTCTGCACCAGGAAGCAGTGCTGGCGCCAGTCCACCGTCTCGCTCTCCTTCACCGTGCGGAACATCGTCTGGTACACTTTCAACACCTCCCCGCACTTTGTTAGCTCGGTGATGTTCATCTGAAAAGCAATAAGTGCACAGTTTGACCACGATCCTAAAATACTTCCCTGCGGTACGCCAGTGATATTCATTTTAGGAAGCCTACTACGAAAGACGAAATACGATGTTTGGGACGGAACGAAAGACAAATGATAGGCTTACTAACTACGTAACACTTTTGGATGTCGATGTTTTAATCGGATGCGACATATTTTCGGAACGACTTCGTGAACGAATATATAAAATGTTATTTATCGTATTATTTCAAAAAATCGGAAGCGTTTCGTAGTATTCAATTTTGTAGACCTGCAGATTGGGAAATCATGTTTTTGTTCTCAAATACTTATTCAGGTATATTAAAAGGTATACTTACTGGGGGTGTGTCAAACAGCATAACGTCGGTACCCTTGAGGACTAAGAACTTAGGCCGGTACGTCTGCCAGGGCTGCGCTGCGGACACTACTCCTTCATGCACCCAGCCCATGTACTCTATGCGTTCTCCCGCGGGTAAAGCTCGATTGAATAGTTTCATCTAAACAATAACAACGTTATAACAAGTTAGGAGAGTATTATTTTCTTTTGTACCTTCTTTTTCAATAAAGACTTTTATTTATATTTACGTTAGCATAATTAGATAAAATTATTCTATTTTATTATTGACTGGAATAGATATGTGTTGCTCAATGTGGTAATTCGAATTTTCCTTCTTTTTATAATTACTTAATTTCTATCAGTGTGAAGTGGCTTTTTCAGTGTTATTCAGATATTGTGTATTAACCTGTTAAAAATTTGTAAACCTTGGTCTTTCTAATATAATGTGTATAACTAAAAGACTGGAAAAAAAAAATTGCGAGAATTAATGGCCAAACGCGTATGCAATGAAAATGACGCATCACAAATCACGACGTGTGAATGAATTTGATAAATGGCGCCCGCTATTCCCTTTGGTATGTTTTATTGGTCTAATTAAAACTAACACAATATTAGGCTTACCTGCAGGTTAGTCAGGCCTACAATATTGTCAGATATACTCTTGAGCCAGTGCGAAAGTGCCGCTGGGTCTTCAGCATGAATCACGCCCGTCGTTTGGTGAGGACGAGCGCCTCTTACCTACGAAATAAAATAAAATTTAGAATTTTTGACTCTTTTGCTCTTCACACAAAAGAGTATCGAATTGTTGTTCTTACCTCGAAAGCGCCAGGTCTTAATTTATCAGTTCCTAATACGTATCTCGTCACATATCCCATCATTAGAGGAACTGAAAAAAAAAAGTATATTTTAATAACGCTATCATGTTTTTTGCCTTCTTACACACAGAATCAACCTGTGTATGCTATTTTTGCAGTCAGGCCTCCGATTTACAACCGTTCAATATAAAATCTCCGACCGAAAAACCACGTAACACTATAGTGTTACAACACGTTACACGTGACACTGCTGACAAACCATATGGTTTGTCAGCAGTGTCACGTGGTTTTCAAACCGACATTTTACTATCGAACACTTCTGAATTGGGGGCCAGGTTAAATACAGTAATCGTGACTTTCTACTGAGGCGTAGCTTCAGCGTAGGGTATTCAATAATGTACGCGTGGTTGACGCCTGCTTGCAGCTTACATACAAAACTGTCCACGAAGCGTCAGCGTAGCGTAGGCTTTACTGTATGTAGGCTTCATACCGCGGGTCATTCGCCTGACTGCATTGAAGAGACACAATTGTTTGTTTAACAGTAATCTCGCTGTAGTAACGTCTTAATCGTTGGAAGATATAGTCACAAATGAGAAAAGGCGTATGAAGCCACGACTCTGTGGATGAATTACGCCACGCGTCTCAGGCTCAAAACGTACACTTTTCATATGTACTTTAACCATTATACTCGGGAACAGGACAGTTTTGTGCGGGTGACAATAAAACTTACGTATGTCTCGTATGCATGTGTTAACAGGTTAATATAATATAAATAGACATATGTAGATGATCGGGTAAAGGTTGAAGGAAGCCGCTGGATGCAGCCAACCGGTCAATCTGGAAGTCATTGGAGGAGGCCTATATTCAACAGTAGACGTGCTATGGCTGAAATGATGATGAGACATTCTGCGAAATTTACCTTTTGCGACTCAAAAGAGATTAAGTAAAGACGTTCTCGAAGACGTTTTCCGCCTGAGCCACGTTTAAGGGACGATCCCGTGGAGCAGCTTCATACAGAATGCGTATGACGTAGCTCAGATAATGTAGACACACTTGATTGAGCAGGGGCGCGTTGCGGGGCCGGTCGGACGCCACGGAGGGCGGGGGCTGTCCTCGTCGCCCCACGCACTCTGCGTGTAGACACAGTGAGACTCACCAGAGACGACATCCACCCACTCCTTGAGCAGGGGCACGTTCCAGGGCCGGTCGGACGCCACGGAGGGCGGGGGCTGTCCTCGTCGCCCCACGCACTCTGCGTGTAGACACAGTGAGACTCACCAGAGACGACATCCACCCACTCCTTGAGCAGGGGCACGTTGCAGGGCCGGTCGGACGCCACGGAGGGCGGGGGCTGTCCTCGTCGCCCCACGCACTCTGCGTGTAGACACAGTGAGACTCACCAGAGACGACATCCACCCACTCCTTGAGCAGGGGCACGTTGCAGGGCCGGTCGGACGCCACGGAGGGCGGGGGCTGTCCTCGTCGCCCCACGCACTCTGCGTGTAGACACAGTGAGACTCACCAGAGACGACATCCACCCACTCCTTGAGCAGGGGCACGTTGCAGGGCCGGTCGGACGCCACGGAGGGCGGGGGCTGTCCTCGTCGCCCCACGCACTCTGCGTGTAGACACAGTGAGACTCACCAGAGACGACATCCACCCACTCCTTGAGCAGGGGCACGTTGCAGGGCCGGTCGGACGCCACAGAGGGCGGGGGCTGTCCTCGTCGCCCCACGCACTCTGCGTGTAGACACAGTGAGACTCACCAGAGACGACATCCACCCACTCCTTGAGCAGGGGCACGTTGCAGGGCCGGTCGGACGCCACGGAGGGCGGGGGCTGTCCTCGTCGCCCCACGCACTCTGCGTGTAGACACAGTGAGACTCACCAGAGACGACATCCACCCACTCCTTGAGCAGGGGCACGTTGCAGGGCCGGTCGGACGCCACGGAGGGCGGGGGCTGTCCTCGTCGCCCCACGCACTCTGCGTGTAGACACAGTGAGACTCACCAGAGACGACATCCACCCACTCCTTGAGCAGGGGCACGTTGCAGGGCCGGTCGGACGCCACGGAGGGCGGGGGCTGTCCTCGTCGCCCCACGCACTCTGCGTGTAGACACAGTGAGACTCACCAGAGACGACATCCACCCACTCCTTGAGCAGGGGCACGTTGCAGGGCCGGTCGGACGCCACGGAGGGCGGGGGCTGTCCTCGTCGCCCCACGCACTCTGCGTGTAGACACAGTGAGACTCACCAGAGACGACATCCACCCACTCCTTGAGCAGGGGCACGTTGCAGGGCCGGTCGGACGCCACGGAGGGCGGGGGCTGTCCTCGTCGCCCCACGCACTCTGCGTGTAGACACAGTGAGACTCACCAGAGACGACATCCACCCACTCCTTGAGCAGGGGCACGTTGCAGGGCCGGTCGGACGCCACGGAGGGCGGGGGCTGTCCTCGTCGCCCCACGCACTCTGCGTGTAGACACAGTGAGACTCACCAGAGACGACATCCACCCACTCCTTGAGCAGGGGCACGTTGCAGGGCCGGTCGGACGCCACGGAGGGCGGGGGCTGTCCTCGTCGCCCCACGCACTCTGCGTGTAGACACAGTGAGACTCACCAGAGACGACATCCACCCACTCCTTGAGCAGGGGCACGTTGCAGGGCCGGTCGGACGCCACGGAGGGCGGGGGCTGTCCTCGTCGCCCCACGCACTCTGCGTGTAGACACAGTGAGACTCACCAGAGACGACATCCACCCACTCCTTGAGCAGGGGCACGTTGCAGGGCCGGTCGGACGCCACGGAGGGCGGGGGCTGTCCTCGTCGCCCCACGCACTCTGCGTGTAGACACAGTGAGACTCACCAGAGACGACATCCACCCACTCCTTGAGCAGGGGCACGTTGCAGGGCCGGTCGGACGCCACGGAGGGCGGGGGCTGTCCTCGTCGCCCCACGCACTCTGCGTGTAGACACAGTGAGACTCACCAGAGACGACATCCACCCACTCCTTGAGCAGGGGCACGTTGCAGGGCCGGTCGGACGCCACGGAGGGCGGGGGCTGTCCTCGTCGCCCCACGCACTCTGCGTGTAGACACAGTGAGACTCACCAGAGACGACATCCACCCACTCCTTGAGCAGGGGCACGTTGCAGGGCCGGTCGGACGCCACGGAGGGCGGGGGCTGTCCTCGTCGCCCCACGCACTCTGCGTGTAGACACAGTGAGACTCACCAGAGACGACATCCACCCACTCCTTGAGCAGGGGCACGTTGCAGGGCCGGTCGGACGCCACGGAGGGCGGGGGCTGTCCTCGTCGCCCCACGCACTCTGCGTGTAGACACAGTGAGACTCACCAGAGACGACATCCACCCACTCCTTGAGCAGGGGCACGTTGCAGGGCCGGTCGGACGCCACGGAGGGCGGGGGCTGTCCTCGTCGCCCCACGCACTCTGCGTGTAGACACAGTGAGACTCACCAGAGACGACATCCACCCACTCCTTGAGCAGGGGCACGTTGCAGGGCCGGTCGGACGCCACGGAGGGCGGGGGCTGTCCTCGTCGCCCCACGCACTCTGCGTGTAGACACAGTGAGACTCACCAGAGACGACATCCACCCACTCCTTGAGCAGGGGCACGTTGCAGGGCCGGTCGGACGCCACGGAGGGCGGGGGCTGTCCTCGTCGCCCCACGCACTCTGCGTGTAGACACAGTGAGACTCACCAGAGACGACATCCACCCACTCCTTGAGCAGGGGCACGTTGCAGGGCCGGTCGGACGCCACGGAGGGCGGGGGCTGTCCTCGTCGCCCCACGCACTCTGCGTGTAGACACAGTGAGACTCACCAGAGACGACATCCACCCACTCCTTGAGCAGGGGCACGTTGCAGGGCCGGTCGGACGCCACGGAGGGCGGGGGCTGTCCTCGTCGCCCCACGCACTCTGCGTGTAGACACAGTGAGACTCACCAGAGACGACATCCACCCACTCCTTGAGCAGGGGCACGTTGCAGGGCCGGTCGGACGCCACGGAGGGCGGGGGCTGTCCTCGTCGCCCCACGCACTCTGCGTGTAGACACAGTGAGACTCACCAGAGACGACATCCACCCACTCCTTGAGCAGGGGCACGTTGCAGGGCCGGTCGGACGCCACGGAGGGCGGGGGCTGTCCTCGTCGCCCCACGCACTCTGCGTGTAGACACAGTGAGACTCACCAGAGACGACATCCACCCACTCCTTGAGCAGGGGCACGTTGCAGGGCCGGTCGGACGCCACGGAGGGCGGGGGCTGTCCTCGTCGCCCCACGCACTCTGCGTGTAGACACAGTGAGACTCACCAGAGACGACATCCACCCACTCCTTGAGCAGGGGCACGTTGCAGGGCCGGTCGGACGCCACGGAGGGCGGGGGCTGTCCTCGTCGCCCCACGCACTCTGCGTGTAGACACAGTGAGACTCACCAGAGACGACATCCACCCACTCCTTGAGCAGGGGCACGTTGCAGGGCCGGTCGGACGCCACGGAGGGCGGGGGCTGTCCTCGTCGCCCCACGCACTCTGCGTGTAGACACAGTGAGACTCACCAGAGACGACATCCACCCACTCCTTGAGCAGGGGCACGTTGCAGGGCCGGTCGGACGCCACGGAGGGCGGGGGCTGTCCTCGTCGCCCCACGCACTCTGCGTGTAGACACAGTGAGACTCACCAGAGACGACATCCACCCACTCCTTGAGCAGGGGCACGTTGCAGGGCCGGTCGGACGCCACGGAGGGCGGGGGCTGTCCTCGTCGCCCCACGCACTCTGCGTGTAGACACAGTGAGACTCACCAGAGACGACATCCACCCACTCCTTGAGCAGGGGCACGTTGCAGGGCCGGTCGGACGCCACGGAGGGCGGGGGCTGTCCTCGTCGCCCCACGCACTCTGCGTGTAGACACAGTGAGACTCACCAGAGACGACATCCACCCACTCCTTGAGCAGGGGCACGTTGCAGGGCCGGTCGGACGCCACGGAGGGCGGGGGCTGTCCTCGTCGCCCCACGCACTCTGCGTGTAGACACAGTGAGACTCACCAGAGACGACATCCACCCACTCCTTGAGCAGGGGCACGTTGCAGGGCCGGTCGGACGCCACAGAGGGCGGGGGCTGTCCTCGTCGCCCCACGCACTCTGCGTGTAGACACAGTGAGACTCACCAGAGACGACATCCACCCACTCCTTGAGCAGGGGCACGTTGCAGGGCCGGTCGGACGCCACGGAGGGCGGGGGCTGTCCTCGTCGCCCCACGCACTCTGCGTGTAGACACAGTGAGACTCACCAGAGACGACATCCACCCACTCCTTGAGCAGGGGCACGTTGCAGGGCCGGTCGGACGCCACGGAGGGCGGGGGCTGTCCTCGTCGCCCCACGCACTCTGCGTGTAGACACAGTGAGACTCACCAGAGACGACATCCACCCACTCCTTGAGCAGGGGCACGTTGCAGGGCCGGTCGGACGCCACGGAGGGCGGGGGCTGTCCTCGTCGCCCCACGCACTCTGCGTGTAGACACAGTGAGACTCACCAGAGACGACATCCACCCACTCCTTGAGCAGGGGCACGTTGCAGGGCCGGTCGGACGCCACGGAGGGCGGGGGCTGTCCTCGTCGCCCCACGCACTCTGCGTGTAGACACAGTGAGACTCACCAGAGACGACATCCACCCACTCCTTGAGCAGGGGCACGTTGCAGGGCCGGTCGGACGCCACGGAGGGCGGGGGCTGTCCTCGTCGCCCCACGCACTCTGCGTGTAGACACAGTGAGACTCACCAGAGACGACATCCACCCACTCCTTGAGCAGGGGCACGTTGCAGGGCCGGTCGGACGCCACGGAGGGCGGGGGCTGTCCTCGTCGCCCCACGCACTCTGCGTGTAGACACAGTGAGACTCACCAGAGACGACATCCACCCACTCCTTGAGCAGGGGCACGTTGCAGGGCCGGTCGGACGCCACGGAGGGCGGGGGCTGTCCTCGTCGCCCCACGCACTCTGCGTGTAGACACAGTGAGACTCACCAGAGACGACATCCACCCACTCCTTGAGCAGGGGCACGTTGCAGGGCCGGTCGGACGCCACGGAGGGCGGGCGCGAGCCCCTCGCCGAGCCCGCTGCGCTGCCGGGCCGGCTGTCTTCGTCGCCCCACGCACTCTGACAGTACAAACAATTCAACCTCAACTTTAAAAGGCATGTCACACACGCGACCACTGCCGCGACGTGGCGCCGCGACATTTTTTTCTTTATTTTTAAAAGTCACCTGTATGAATCCTAAGTCTTAAGCGTACCAC
The DNA here is from genome assembly GCA_963576865.1 of Anania hortulata. Taxonomy (NCBI): domain Eukaryota; kingdom Metazoa; phylum Arthropoda; class Insecta; order Lepidoptera; family Crambidae; genus Anania; species Anania hortulata. Next base: position 1,175,046 of record OY756389.1, on the reverse strand, counting down.
ACACAGGCGTGAGTGGGACGGCGACGTTCTATGTAAGATTATTGAGGTTTTTAATATTTACTTTTATTAATATAATGTAAGATGTATTTGAGATAGTGCCGGTTGACGCGAGGACCCGTCATAAAAAAAAAGTCGCCCATTGGCACATGGCGCCTTACGCCAATAATAGGCGATAGTGAAAATATTACGTGCGCGGCGAGCCGTCCCGCTCACGCCCGCTGTCTGTAGGCGCCCATTTAAACGTATGTTATTAGACCCGCCGTACTCCCGTTGTACCCCGTCACCGTCCCGCGCACGCTCTCTGTGTGTGTTACGCTTTAAACATTAAATACTTTTTACTATACATCAATACGTTAAGCGCAAACGACGGGGCGGGCCGGACCGGTCAATTTCGCAGCGAAAGATAGAACAAAGGGAATCGTATACTACCAACGTACTCGGCGGTCAAAAAGACCGGGTGGCGCGGCATATCCGTGGCTGCCCCCCCTGGATTGCACAAACAAGTTTGTATACGCGGTCAAAAAGACCGCCCCACCTCGTCGTCTGCACAGCGCCGAAAAGTTTCTCCCGGGCCCCGGCTAATATTGCTTGATACTGGTCGCGAAGCCTAGGGGCCTTAATAACATCTGACAATAAGATTAAGTCACTGGCCTTACAGCACCCCTCTACCAATCCGCACTGGGCCCGCGTGATAATATGGCTCAAACTACCTCATAGTTGGCCTGTGCCCTGCAGTGGAACGTATATGGGCATAATTTAATTTACTTTACGTCATATCGCTGATAATTCGACTATGACGCGGCGGCATCGCGGCGATAACGCTCAGTCAACGCTGGTCGCGACGGAGTAGATGCGATATCGCGGTGCAGTTGCGTCATCGTCTACGCTCCAAAATCGCGTGTGATATGGCTCTAACTCCGGTAAATAATTTGACACCGTAAATCGTATGCTCACGGCATTACTATTTGTGCTTGACGTTTGTTTTTTTAATTAATTTCTGCGGCTTATTTGTCCTGTGTACGTTTTAATTTCTAAGATTGTGAGCTTGAAAATTCGTTTTTAAATACCATGATCTTGTGCAAATGAAGTGTAAACAACAAGAAAAAAATATAGGTAAATCTAGAAAATTACAAAAACAATATACGATAGAATAAAATCACGATTTTGTCATACACCCTTGTAAAAAATTGCAGTTTCTTTACAACAGTTTTATAAAGCCATTTAGAAAGAAAAAGTAATACTAAAAATGTTCTTAAACGAGTAATAATTCGCCGGCAACAGCAGCCAAAGCAAAGGCCACACTCGAAGCAAAGCGAAATGTAAAGTTCGTTACGCTTTGTTTGTGTCACTTGACTATGAGAACTTGCAAGTTCGCATCGCTGATGTAGTTTAGCTCTGTAGTCTTTTTAACACAGTTAAAGCTAAACTCAGATGGCGCCAGCTTGGTTGGTCTTGTCAACCAATGTCGACGTAAATGTCAATGTTTGTTTTATTGTGTTCGTCGTACAAACACAAACAGCATTTGTTAATGACTAGTACACAGAGGCATCGTTTTAAACAGAACTAATGATACAATTTATGTGTTTATTTATTTAATACTGTAATAAAAAATATTACGGACACATTAATCCATATCACAACAAAAAATATGCAAATACATAGACAGAGTTCTCAAGTGGCAATTTCCATTATGTAAGTAATGTTTTTAACGCAAGTTACACACGTTTGACAACTTAGGAGAACTTATAATGTAGTAATTATTTGTTTAGTGGCAAAACTGCCTAATCTGTGATTAAATAATAAGTACTAGCAAGACCAAAAACTATGCGTCAGCTATCGGGATTCATGTACAGGATGGTTTCCCATTATGAAAAAACGCGGACGTGACATGACTACGTGAGCGAAACAAAAATAATCTAATTTACTCGACTTTGCTCCCAGTGTGACCTGCGCTTTAAGGTAAAGAAATCAATCACCTTAAAATAAATCTCTCACCTGCCACCCGCCATTGGTTTGCTCGACGCTTCGCTCCGAGTTGCAATTCGCGTCGACGGGCTTATTGTGCAACGATGGGTGATCGTCGCCTGTACTGCTGTCTGTGTCTGACGCTCCATCAGCTATCAACAATATTTTTATTTGTATTCAATAACCGTATTGAAATTTGGCTTACAAGCATAATGCAATATGATCACTCGTTAGGAGGTGGGTTATTCTAGTCAATGAACTATAACGAACTTTTCAATGTACTTACTCGTAAATAAAATATCTTATAAAAACAACTACGCTCGCCAACCCGCCTGCCAAGCGTGGCGAGTATTGGCAATCCTCCCCAATGAAAGTCACTGGGGGAGGCCTATGTTCAGCAGTGAACGCCATATGACTGAAATACTGATGAAATATAAAAGTTACAATACATTCAGTAATGCTTACAGTCAATAAGGGTACTGTAAGTGGTATGTAGTTTTTTTTTTAAAACCGTTTAAAACTATACCGACTGTAAACTATGTTAGTGAACACCGCTTTTATTACTTCAACACTTATAAAACATATCGTACAAACAAACACATGGGCGTTTTTGGTACTTGAGTAAAATATCAAGTAAAATAATGCCGCGTTCACATTATTCTGTTAGGCTGTATTCGGTCACCAACTAGTTTAAACTGTTATTCGGTTTGTTCTTATTCGACTTCCATATTTTCGGTCAGCTACTATATATTCGGTCATCATCGAACACATACCCTATAGAGTAGAAATGTCATTTTTATTTCGTCCGACAATAATTCCGCCGTTATTTTATCACTGACGTACTTTATTAGTACAGTACAAGACAAGACCTTTCAACTCTTACTTGATTTAAAATTGAAAATATCCGTATTGCTCCTCTATAGGGTATGTGCTCGATGTCGGCCGCCGATCTATTCGGTTAACAGATTCGGTCAAACCGATTACGGTCGACGCATTCGGCCACCGATCTAATGGAAACACGCCATAACATGCACAAATATACAAACCTTGTTTCTGCAGGAATGGCGTAGCAGCACGATAGTGTTTGACTGTGAGCACGACGATGTCACCTGCGTTTCGCAGAATGTTTACAGCATCGTCGTGTTTGCACGCCGTTATGTACTCGCCGTTTACTGCAAGAGTTCAATTATTACTGCTCGCCCTTGATAGTACCGGATTAGCTTGGTATAGGATTAAGACGTCATTCAGTCGTTGTCAATGTCGTACAAACTGTCAGTAAAGAATGATGTTTATGAAACCGTGTTAGTACTTTAGTTTATGGTCCGGGATTTCATTCCCTGAACCTGATCCGGGATTCCATTTCTGCGCTCCAAGATATCATTTCTGAGTTTGTTAACTCTGATCAAATGAAAAATAGTGTGAAACCTATTGAGTCCTATGTTTTCTTTCCAAGCCACGACAGAGCTTCATGACTGAGTGTGCCATAACTATCAAGATGTAACTCTAATTATCATGGTACTCGGTAGAGACTATCGTAGGGTCTCTAAAAAGGGTGCTTAGTCATATCTCATCACGAAAAGCATAAAATTTTTCCTAGACACAACATCACAATGAACTATCGCGTTAATAATGTTTAAAGGTCACTTGGTTGTATTCAGGCAGCTTCGAAAATAACTGCCAAGACCATACTTACACACTTCTAAACGCATAAATAAACCCCTCAGTCGTCTCGTAAGTGAAAACACACAAGAATGCTAAATTAGACCTAGGTACCTGGGAATAAAGCCGCCTGCACGCATGTAGGTCAACGCTGCATTATTAATAGGGGGCTACTAAAGGGTCTACACTCTGCCTTTAAAGTCGCGTTTCTCATCAGCTTTATGAGCAAAACATAAAGTTCTCCTTAACGTTGTAATCTGAGACGACATTTTATTATTTCTTTTCGATCGAGTTTTTTTTATTATTCAACAATATATACCTACAGTTTTAAGAAGGATCGGCGTTGCCCGCAGTTTTCTTAACTTTGTTTTTATTAATTAATATTTTTATTTATATGGTTTTAGAAATTACGTTTATATTATTACTATAAGCTTCATAAAAAAACGACTACGTTTTTTGTATAACAATAAAAATGCAATAACTTCGCCAAATATAAATGTAGGGACTGTATACCGTATATACTTTTTTAAGTACACATTTATTTCTGTATGACGAATGATTTAAATTTTTGTAGCGTAAAATTTCAGTAGCCCGATACCCTTTTTTTATTAAAGTACTGATACGAAATTTAGTCTGTATTGGCTACATTTGCTCGCCGCGCCCTCCCGCTGGTCTTTCTCTACCTGCTAGCTCTAGCCCTTTGTATGCTTTCTTTAAGAAGTAAAACATGTGCACATTATTATTTGTAACATTGATAATACCGTGTTTGAAGTATATAAATATATATCGAATTTACCTCAAGGGGTTCCCTGACCTTACCATGGGAAATACCCGGAACCATAGGTTAATAAAACAACCACAATCACGTGAGGGGCATCGAAACCCAGGAAGGGTTCGAGGAGTGAAAGAAGAAAAAAATCACGAAATATCCTTAGTGATGTAGTGAGATATTACGTGATTAATGGACGACCCCTAAGTGTCGTAGTGAAACTAGAGAAACAATAGCTATCCGCCGTGTAACAGCACCACCAAGCCTCAGATATTTTGACTTTGTCTATGTTAAGTCTGGAACTACCCATAAACACATACCTACGCATAATAAATAAATAAAAATAAAAAAGCATTTAATATTCCATTGGCAATTTACACTAGAAACAGTTGTAGATACGTAATACATGTAATTTTATCCGATTATATGATGATATGATGATATGATGTCCGATATGCATGCCACCTGGACCCCTCTTTGGGTGGAGGCCTCCTCCAAAGATTGCCACTCGTCACGATTTTCTGCCAGGTTTAACCAATTTCTTGATCCGATGGTTTCTATTTCGTCCTTCCACCTTGCTTTTAGACGATCTCTGCTTCTGTGCCCATGAGTTCCGCCCCACGTAGTCACAGTCTTCGTCCACCTGTTGTCAGTAAAGCGGCCACGTGACCCTCCTACCTCCCTTTCAGACCTCATGCGAAGGACAAGACATCTATCACGCCAGTCTGTTTTCTTATGTTCCTGTGACGGACTCTGTCCTTCAATTTTGAGTTAGTGAGCTGCGTTCCAAAGCTCTTTGACAAGATGTTAGCTTTCTGTTGGTTGTTGAATCAAATATCCACGTTTGGCATCCATATGTGAGGCAGGGTAAGAGGCATGAGTCCATTACTTTCTTTTTTAATTTTAAGTTCTACGTAATACCTACGTATAGGCTATTATAAATTTCACATGTCAGACTAAATTCCGCTTTGACGGAGCTAAAGCATTTAAGTATAAAATTATGACAAGCATTCTTCATTCTTCCACGGGTGCATAACAGATGTGTATTATTTATTTAAACGGTTACCACAATATAGGAAGATATACAGTTGGCTCGCCTTGCTCAATCATGGGTACGCAAAAACGGGTCATACAGTGGATAATTCATCTGTCCTATACCTGAAGGTTGTGTGGAAGAGATCGCTACTAGCTACAATACCTCCTAAATTGTAATGCTTTTTCTTTTGAATTTGTGTTGCGTGGTCTGCAATAAAGAGTATCTTTAGCTATAATTGCAATGCGCGCAAAGTTATTGTGTGTATCATCGTATTGTCGTGAGCTTCTTTCTTACGTGTTGATTCAATTACATTATCCTATCATTTGCTATAGGCGTCTTATGTTTCGTCACAACTTCCGCGTCCAGTCGACTAAAAACACCAATGACATACACAATCAGTGTACAATCGTCAATTAAACCGGAGACCATTTAAAACTACACTGGCTCATTAATGTTCTCGTTCATTTAACAACTCATCTACGACGATCATTGGTTCTCTGATACCCACTCACTGCCACTCACTTCAACTTTCTTTTACTATGGAAGGTGTGCATATAATATGTTCCAGTGGGACTCTATTCTATTAACGGGTGCTGCTTGGTGGCTAAGGCTATCGTTGATAGCCAAGTATTGGTCACCTTGACACTATGGAGACGGAAGCTTCAAACGGGAGAGGTATAAGACTCTTTACTGACGCCTTTTTTATTGACTTTAAAAATTTTAAGTGTATACTAACACTGATTCTTCCACCGCAAGTAATATTAAGATGTCTTTACAGACATCTGTCAGAATTAAGAATTATGTCCTGTCCTGTCGATTGACTCTTTCAGTGATACCAATTGTTAGTATGAAGCTACTGTATTCTTTTGTCGTGTGTTTGCCCACTGAATGGGGCTATAAAACTTTCATGTGCTCTTTAAATAGCGCCACTGGTTTGTAATCCGCATCGTGAATGAATCTGGTATTTAAACTTGAATAAGTTTCATTGCATGTTCGGGATTCCAATGGCATGTTTGGAGCCGGGATCGGAAACCGGTTTATTTATTAACCTTAAACGAAATAAATGTTTTTGCTAAATTATTTGTATTTAATCTACTACCGACATTAGAGCTATGGCATATCTATATCTTGTTGTATAGTCGAATCTTTAAAACTACTGACGATTAAATTGAACATTGGGGGAGGCCCATGCTCAGCAGTGGACTGACGTAGGCTGATTATGATGACCATTAAATATTAGAAATGGGTCTTGTATTTACTGAAATGAATATTAACCCGTTTCAGTCTTGGTTTCGACTTTTGGAGACATGATTACTGCGATTAACAAAATGTACCTAACTTACATTTCTAAGTTTCGGTAAAATTTAGTACAAACTATGAGTTCGTACCAAATTCTATATGGCCGTGACACCGTAACGGATAGAATTAATTACAATATTATTATTTTTTTTTATTATTCAGAATTATCATGACCCTTTGCCTCAACAAAGTTCAACGCTAACGAGCGCCCAGCAACCGTCGGATTAGGTCCGGCTAGACAATTTGCATCGCTAACTGCCCGTCTAATTGTCCCGGATATTACGGGAACAATTAGTCTCTGGCGGGAGATACGCCGCGTTTAGGATTGCACAGAGCAGTCTGGGTAGTTGGATTTATGTTTTGAGTACTCTGAGAATTCAAGTTATGGTTTATGTAGATGACTGTCTGTTTCATGTCGTTTAATCAAGGTTTACCCTTCTTTAGTACGTTTCTACAGTTAAATACCTAATTAGTAAATACATTTACGGAGTAAAAGCAGGTGGGCCGCAGTTGCGCTTAGTTACCGCCTTTGAGGCGTATGCGGAATTGACAGATAAATAAATATTCCTCATCCTGGCAAGAAACCGGCTGCCAGGCAGTGACAATAGTTTTGCTGTTGTGTCTACTCATCAAATTCAACAGGTGAAGGAATACGCACCAGACTACAAACCAATTGTCATGATCCCATAGTAAGGAAATATCCTTGTGTTACAGTGTACCAGACCTTATTAACAATTTAATTTATAAAAATAATTTTCTAAGTTGAGCTGAGAGGGACATTACGGTTTTAGCTGGATCAAGTCAACCATTAAACAGTCCTATCTTTCCGTGGCGTAGAAGATCTGATTCTAGGCCTAGTCTTTAAGTAACACGTTACAATTCACAAGGTTAGGGGGTTACCTTTTATGACAGCGTCACCCACAAACAGCTGCCCCGTCTGGTCAGCGGCCTGGTCCTTGTAGATCTTGGAAATAAGAATGGGTAGTTTGTGCTCCGCGCCGCCCTTGATGCTGAGGCCAAGCCCGCCCACCTTCTGACGGGTTATTTGGACCATCCGCTCCTGGAAAATAACAGACATCTCAATGATACTTCTTTATTAAAGCCCCTTTTCCAGGCACTTTCACAGGACTTATGTCCCAAAATATAGCGAGATTCCTTATCACCACTTTAGGGGCTACAAGCTGGTGATGAACATAAACGGCGCAGGAAACTCAGTTACTTTTTAGTAACTGAAGAAACCTTAGAGCCTTGTATTTTTCCCGACGTGGAGCAATGTTACGATGTACGCTTCAGCACATGAACGCTATAATAACTGGCCATACTTTTAAATTGACCGCTTGACGCGCGCACGCCGGCTCGAGCTTCGATGGCGAGACAGGTTTTTCCCACCCATTTGACACTGGCAAAGTTCTACCTGTGAGGAACCAGTGTTTTTAGGCAAACGCGTTGATAGTGGTAACCATAGGGTTTAGGACTTGCGAACCGAATCCAAAAATTGTAAAGGGAAAGGAAGACAGAGTGAGCGCGAGGATAGAAGATTGCGAGTTTAAAGTGTTATATGAAGGATGATACTCAATTGGAGTTGTTGTTGGTTCATGCAGAAGTAGAAACTAAGTCACTAAGAAACCCCGCATTTCCTTTATCTCTACATACTTTCTGATTTGACTTTATGGTCAGAACTCTTAAGGCTGGCCGCATCGCAACTCAAAAACCTCTTACATGTTTTACGCTTTCAAAGGATTTTTGCGATGCGGTGCGGTGCGCTGCCCTAATGAGCACGAGCCTTAATAAGGCATACAGTAATAGTGCTCACCCTCGCATGCGGCACGCTCTTGTCCCTCGGCGGCTGCACGGGCACGCAGGACTCGCGCTGCACGCACACCGCGTCCATGGTGAGCACGAGCCGGGCCACGCGCGGCCGCGACTTGCCGTCCGACACCTGCACCATGCCTGTGCGGATCTAGAACAAATGCAACAAGTCTAAACCTACCACAAGACCAATTTTTTGTCTGGTCTAATATTTAGCCAGAAAGCCGACTAGCTGCTATCTCACAAGTTAAGCTGGCGTAGTCCTTTAGTCTTTAATCTTGTCCAATGCAACAATTAAGCAAAGATAGAGAACCATGGTAATCATTGAAGGTGGCCTAATCAAGTAAAAGTTAAAAATAATTTATGTAAGTACAGGTAGGTATTATTATTTCATTCATGCATTTAATTACAGAAAAAACTTAATATTAAGTACCTAACTATTATTAATTAATAATAACAGCATCTATATTGTATTTTTTTTAAATCAGAGGTTTATAGACACAGTTCACACAATACAGTCAGAACGAGGTAGGTCAAAGATACGGTAGACCAGTCATTAAACAGAAAATAGCTGGGCTACTTCACGCTAACAGCTGGTAAGACCCAGCAAACAGGGAAGCATCTAGAGGCCTGTGTGTCAACAGGACAGGAAACAGCTGGCTCAGCACAAATGCCTAATAAATAAATTAAAAGGATTATGTTTATAGTGGGGCCTGCATAATAATCTTAACAGCCAAAAATCAAAACCTAGCAATTAGTAGCGATCACCAAGATATCTACATTATAGTCTACAATTAAGTGGTAATGTTTTTTTTTCCAGATAATCTTTAGTACATTTTGTTACTAAGCTTTCTACATTATAAAGTGATTCAGGTAATTTACATTTATTAAAATTTATCCACTGTTTACATCTTCATAGATGTACTTTGAACCAGGCCTAATTATTAAGGCAAAGAATATTTAAATCGTCTTAGTTACACATCCTAATGAATCGTATTAAACTAAAGCGAGTGGCAAACAAGATACAGGCAACTATCAGTTCATAAGCTGTAGGTGTCTGCCTAATCTATATTATAACATTTTAAATGCGAAAGTAAATCTGTCTGACGTTACGTTTTCACAACTAAATAGCTAAACTAATTTTTATGAATTTTAGTATAAAGATAGTTTTGAGTTTAAAGTAGATTTTAGTTTAGTAGATAGATCGGCCTTAGAAAAGGACTTAAAGAAGGCTACTTTTTGTCTTAAGTCAAACCAATTTTGATGAAATTTTGTACATAAAAAGATTGGAACCTAGGAAAGGATATAGGCTACTATTTTTAGACCACCTATGCAAGTAACATAGGGCGTGACTAGAGTTGTAAATTGACGGTCATATGCTATAAGCGTCCATCATTTATGATAAATGCTTGGTCACATTGGACATTTATTGTCACAATGGTCACATATTTTTTTTAGTATAAATTTTAAAAAAGAAGAATTCCTCTAAAGTAAGTCTTAAATGTTAAGTATTTGACAATAAAAACATACAATGAAACATGTAATTGGATCTGGATTGAATTTTTTTTTAAAAACGCGCATGAAGAAAATGACAAATTTTCATATTGGTCAGACATTTATAACGTGACGGACTTTACAACTCTAGGCGTGACAAACTGCATTTCAGGCAGGCGAATCCGCTAAGCTAGTAATAATTAATAACAATAAAAAAAATAAGGGACTCACTGCTTGAGCTACGTCTTTCCTCCCTCTATAATCATTAGAAGGGGAAAAGGAGATGTATCTTGGAAACAGAAAGTCACAATTGAGTAGGAAATATTCTTAATGAGGAATGTACTCTGATCGCCATTCATCCTGCAACACATCTGCTCAAGTCGTTGGACTGATTACATGATTAACAAAAAAAAGGAGGGATCTAGATTATCGAGATCCCACTTAATGGTTGTTGTTGTCGGTCCAACCAACAAATGATTAGTAAGTAGGCACTTACTCGATAAAGTATGCCTAATTTTTATTTATTTACAAGTAATTAATGTGAATGATGTCTTACCTTTTCATCTTTTTTGTCCTCAATAGGCGTCATCATTTTGGAATTTACACACCATAACGAAAACAACTATTTTCACAGGTTTTATAACATCAAACAGTAAAATCTTTTTTTAATTGCACCTAACACGTTCAGTCTCATTTTTAGCACTTATCTATAACAAATCTTATTGTAAACTCATCTCCCGTGATTTGGACACTCTCTTTTAATTAATTAATTAAATATTTACGAATTACACATTACAAATACGAAATACAGGTCACTGGCATACGATAAATCAATATAGGTGAATGGCATCAAAACAATCTTCTTTTAGCTGTTAATTCTCACTTGGCGTCTTAAACATTGATTCCACAATACACACACTAAGTTCTCATCTATAATCCTGTCGGATTTTTAGCGGAATTACTACGTTTAAATTGTTTAATTTAGTTTTTACAAGACAAACAAACGACATTTCACCCTGAATGAGAGTACCAGACTACGACACTAGTGATGTGACAGTGTACTTTGTGAATCATAAAAATTGTTCGATTGTATTAAACAAATCTAAAATCACAATAGTTTGATTTCACGAAAATAATAACTTATACATACTTATTGTTTTCGTGAAATCAAACTATTGTAATTGTATATGTAATCCAATCAAATGAAAATCGTTTATTTATCAGAAACAGGTAACATAAGATGATCAGGTACAATTTAGATCCTTATTTGTTTCGCTGTACACCTATAAGTTTATTTAATTAAGAAAAATAATCAGCGTCAAGCAGGATGAGTAATAGGTACCTAAACCTAAGTTTGTTGTGTAGCATAAAAACCACAACTGTCGTACCTTGTTGACCTCATGGAGTACTGTGATTTATTCCAAGACAGCAAATTGGAATTTGCTGGGTGAAAAAATATATTATCGTTTAACAAAGAAAAACAAATGAAAATCATTGACTTGCTTGCAATATTATTTTGTGGCATACACATACACACGCATAAGAACGCATACACACGAGTACACATCGAAAAATTGAACAAAAAATTTGACAGAAAACGAACAAAAACAAGTGACCCATCCTGACATACAATTGATAAAGTGCTCCAGTATGCTGCTAATTGCGTGCTCAGCTACTTTCGCAACTGAACAAGCGACGGGTGGCCGCCCTTCACTTGGCTAAGCGAAAATCACCAGAACCAGATGGAATCATGACTAACGCACCAGATTCACCAGACTTTTCAATGGCATTCTTTCCACTAGAGCCATGGAAAGTGGGGCGTGTTATCGTACGCACGTAATATCTATCTGGTCTTTATTATGCTACCGACTCCACGCCAAATTTCACACTTAGTAAATCTGTTTGAGCAGGGCAAAGATACAATTTGGGACGTGTATAGTGCCCGAAGGAGGGTATATTACGCTAAATAAATGTTTTTTTAGTTTAGTTATTAGTTTTAAGTTCCACTGCTTGAGTCGAAACTGCCAGTTTGTTTTGGATTTCGCTGTGATCACACTATTACGTCCCAGATACTACGCGTGTTTCGACAGCTCACCGACCACTACGCATGCAAGAAACCGGAGCCATATAAATGTAAAGGTATTCTTCAACATCAAGAAGGTCTCTAACCTTGTTATGAAATGCTTCAGATCTGAAATCTCTTGTCTGACTACACAGTTGTTCCATGATCGCGATGAAATGCTCTCGACCAAGATTCTGTGTTATTCCAGCATGCGCAGCAGCGTGGCCGTAGTGCACCTTCCAGCTTGAGCTTCTGGATGCATACAGACCCTGAGTGCCACAGGCATGACCAATGGAATGGCCAAATTAGTGACAGTACAGATTGACAATCTCATCAGATTGGTCACATTTCACATCGCTGGCGTACCTTCCCTACGAACTCACACGCACCAAAGGCACTAGCACCGTAGATATATGACCAGAATGCCTACACCGTGAATAGCTTCCACGAGAGCCCTGAAACACATACACTCACTTGTATAGGGTTCATTGCTTCGCACGCTTACACTATGCACATTTGAAATCATTTAATACCTACGCGTATTACAGGAAGATAATCATCACAGAATCAGTGATCAATATCTTTTTTCTCTCTGCAAAACTAAACTTAGTGCCATAGAATTAATTTCTGCTCTTGGTGTTACTATAACGACTGATATGGCCTATAGTGCAATATTCAACTTTGTTTTTGGGCACGGCTCCATAACAAAATTTTACTCATTATTCTTTAATATGAGCTGTTAGTTAGCTGAAAGTCATTGAGGGAGGCATTTGTTCAGCATTGGAAGTCCTATGGCCTAAATGATGATAATGATGATGAACTGTTACACCTTAAAATCAAAATATTCGCTTACAGTGTAGATAGATTAGGATTATCTAGGGACATCAAGGGGCACATAGGGGCAGTAAGTAAGTACCAACCTATCAGAATTTCTTTTGTTCCTATGGTAATGTTGCAGTTGTTTTTTCAGACTGTTAAAATCTATGCTATGAACCCACAGAATATTAAGTTATCTAAGAACTAAACCGATATATCCGTGGTAAGCAAGTTAGCTTTTTGCACTAACCATAATCTAATAACATTAATAACACAACAAAAATTAATGTCCGTGATGTCTAATGCACTTTTTAGGGTTCCGTAGCCAAATGGCAAAAACGGAACCCTTATAGATTCGTCATGTCTGTCTGTCTGTCTGTCCGTCTGTCCGTCCGTCCGTATGTCACAGCCACTTTTTTCCGAAACTATAAGAACTATACTGTTGAAACTTGGTAAGTAGATGCATTCTGTGAACCGCATTAAGATTTTCACAAAAAAATAGAAAAATAATAATAAATTTTGGGGGCTCCCCATACTTAAAACTAAAACTCGAAATTTTTTTTTTCGTCAAACCCATACGTGTGGGGTATCAATGGATAGGTCTTTAAAAATGATATTGAGGTTTCTAATATCATTTTTTTCTAAACTGAATAGTTTGCGTGTCAGACGCTTCCAAAGTGGTAAAATGTGTCCCCCCCCTGTAACTTCTAAAATAAGAGAATGATAAATCTAAAAAAAATGTATAATGTACATTACCATAAAAACTACCAGCGAAAATTGGTTTGAACGAGATCAAGTTATTAGTTTTTTTTAATACGTCATAAATCATAAACCGTAATTTAACTTTCGTAATGTTATGGATTTCATTTTGCAATTAAAATACCATAACTATGACTAGATTGTCGTGATGGGTGAACTTTTACTCATAACGGTACCTACAGGTTTGTACGGAACCCTCGGTGCACGAGTCCGACTCGCACTTGGCCGGTTTTATTTAGGGTTCCATAGCCACATTGCAAAAAACGGAACCCTAATGGATTCGTCATGTCTGTTGTCCGTCCGTATGTCACAGCAATTTGTTTCCGAAACTATAAGAACTATACTGTTGAAACTTGGTAAGTAGATATATTCTGTGAACCGCATTAAGATTTTGACACAAAAATAGAAAAAAATATATATCTTTTAGGGGTTCCTCATACTTAGAACTAAACTAAACTGCATAGTTTGCGCGAGAGACACTTCTAAAGTGGTAAAATGTGCCCCCCCCCCCTGTAACTTCTAAAATAAGAGAATGTGAATAAAACTAAAAAAATATATATGATGTACATTACCATGCAAACTTCAACCGAAAATTGGTTTGAACGATATCTAGTAAGTAGTTTTTTTTAATACCTCGATAAATCGTAAACCGCAATTTACCTTTCGTAATGTCATGGATTTCATTTTGCAATAAAAATACCATCAAGACTCGATTGTCGTGATGGGTGAACTTTTATTTGAAATGAAATGAAATGAAAAATGAGTTTATTGCTTTCATAAACTTACAACTATGCATTTTACCTACATTTAAAAATAAAAAATACTTACATTTATCTTTTAAGAAAGCAATAGGAGGTGACTCAGCTTGTGCTGATATGGGATCGTGATCCTACCCAACGCTGATTTTCAGCCACTTCCCTTTCTCTATTGGTGTTAGGCGAGAATCAATGTTACTTATATACCTAGAGGTTTGTACGGAACCCTCGGTGCGCGCGTCCGACTCGCACTTGGCCGGTTTTTTTTACCAGCTTCCCAATTTAGAATTTTAATTATTACTGTCCTGTCCACTGTATGAACCACCTAAGCGACATTATTACTAATTACCAGTGTTTTACCAGTGATGACATATGGAACTAAAATCTGGCCTCTCACTAATAAGAAAGCTCAAGGTCGCACAGCGTGCTATGGAAAGGGCTGTGCTCAGTGTTTCCTTGTGAGATCGAATCAGAAATGAGGAGATCCGTAAACGAACAAAAGTAGCTGACATAGCCCATCGGATTAGCAAGTGGGCGGGGCACATAGCACGTAGAACTAACGGCCGATGGGGCAGAAAGGTTCTAGAATAGATGCCGCGTACCGACAAGCGCAGCGTAGAACGTCCACTCAAAAGTTAGTCAGACGACCTGGTAAGGGTCGCAGGAAGACGCTGGATGCAAGCCGATTCCAACCGGCCAATCTGGAAGTCAATGGGGGAGGCCTAAGTTCAGCAGTGGAAGTCCTATGGCTGAAATGATGATTATGATGAGTTACAAATAACCAGTAACCACAGCTTTTTACAGACGTACTCATCACCGTCATTGTGTCACTGTGTGGTGTTAGATAAACATAAGTTTTTATTAAAATAAAGTCTTCTTATTTTTATTGATACCGAAAAATCTTCTTCTTCATCGATACGGTTGCGTCTAAAGCCATTGCTTTGGAGCCCAGGGTCCGTTAACAGGGTTTATTGCGACCAAAAACAACTCTTAAAAAGATTTTGGAATTTCAAGACAAGGTTTTTTTTAAAAATGCAAACTTCATACCACAACACACAATCTTTATTTCTCCTTCATCCTAATTCATAATTTCATTATTACACAACATGTATATAGAAAGATTTTTATACAATAGTGTATAATTAATAGCTAATTAACTATATTAATCAACAATACAGTAAAAAGAATTATGAATCACTTATTTATTAAATTGGCAGTCTATTTTAATGATATGTATCCTTTGCAGTTTGGAACAGCCGTTATCTTTATTTATTTTACAATAAATTTAATTCTACAAAGTCAAAAGTGCATATTATTTGTAAACATAATGCTCAAAGCTTCATTTTAAGTTTATTTTTTTTTACAAAAAATATACACTTATTGTATTTTTTGTGGAATTGAAAATGCTTGCTGGGAGATTATTTTATATAAGTAGACATTTTAATTTACTTGTCTTCATTTAGTTATAATGAAAACTTTTTTATTCCAAAAGTGTTTTACTTGGACGCTCAGAGCCAATAATTATAAAAACTAAACTAGTAAATTTTAGTGCCATTTAATGACGCCCTTAACACATTAAACTTCATTATATACCTTAACAATCTCGCAGCAAGCTGTATACGCTATTTAAGCTTATTTTTGCTAATATTTACAATTGCATTTTACTACTATTTAGAAATCTAAACGTCAACTGTCAGAACAGATTAACAGTGAAATAAATAGCATTTTATTTATTAATTTACATAACAATACTTTGTTTGTAACATCAATGGGGAACAACGATTGCTTTTGTTAAATAATTAAGTAAATACTCCTTGGCAGTAAATATTAATCGTATGCATAATTTATTGAGAAAACACATTTTATGGCCATAACAAGAAAAAAAAAGAATTTATTTTAGAATCATTTCTTAATATAATAATGGACCATGGAATGTTAAACGTGGATTGTACATTCCCGACGTTCTTGTTCTTTTCTTTGCTGATACCTGTAAGAATTAAATGTTAATTTATTTATTTTACCTGAACTGGAGTTTAAGATACATAATCTGAATAACCATAAGAAGGAAGGAACTTTTAATAGTGGGTACTGGCTAAACGGTGCCTGTAGCTTAGTGACGGCCACACTTTGGTGGTGATTATTAAAGTTAAGCAACCCACGCCGCAGTTGTACCTAAGTGGATGGATGTTCATTCCAACCACGTTTAGTTACACTTATCACTAGCATTTCCGTGCTTTGGAAGACACTTCAAACATTGGTCCCGCCTAATGTCACTTGATACTATTCGTGAAGCCTAATCAGAGGCTTTAAGGTGGCTTGATTACATCTGACAGTATGGTTTAGTCACTGACCTTGCAACAGTCTCCATCAATCCGCCCTTGGTCCGCGCGGTGGAGTATATCTCGAAAATAAATACGAGTAGACATAAATCAACACTTGGTTTCAGGGTAATTTTCTAACTTACTTGTCGATTAAAGACGATATATCTGTGGCAACGGGCGCAAAGCTTCCTGAGTGCCCGTCACTTCCGTTGGGGCCTCCACTGTCAAACAGAAATTATCTATGCATTTATTAATTAGTTATGCAGTACTGCAATAATTTAGCAAAGCTTAGCGAGCGTGGTTTGTCGTATTGAAGCCGTAGTTTTGGATATGCTAATCTAATCAGTGTACTTCTTCCTGCCAACCTTCTACATAATAAATTGAAATACAGACAATACAAACTAAAATTAATTTTAATATTATTGGATTAATCGCAGTTTAAAGAGTGTATTTAATGCAAAAAAAATATTACATTTGTATCTACTAGCATAAACAATGCGACTGGTTACTGTATTTAAATCTATACCCTCTTTATACCACACACAAAACTGACTCATTTAAAAACTTATGCATTAAAAATCATGATTTTTAGTAAAAAGTCAATGCATCGCTACACTACATCTATTAGCAGCTATCGCAAACGTTAGTGTGTGCGAGTGTCGCGGAGGTGCGTGGAGGCGGAGTGAGCGGGGGAGGTACCTGAGTTCTACCTGCTGGTGGTGCGCGCACTTCGCCGCCCGCTGCCATACGTACTGCCGCATGGAGAACCACCGGAACCTGCAAATTTATACCGCTGTACTGTACAATATTACATAACATTATCTCTGAACAGGTAGAAAAAGTCAAAATGACGATCGCGATGGCGATACAGAATGTTTAGTCTTTTTATAGTTTTTTTTAAAGACATTTCATTATTTTACTGCATTTTAAAAGTTTTATAGTTATAAAAGTTAAATAAAAAACATTTTAACAAAGCCAAGATAAAAATCATTAACTAGATCCATAGTTTTTCAAGGACTAATTTTTAAAACGCCAAAATTATGTTTTTCCGACGAAATAATTGGCGTTTCGAAATATATTCTATTTTATTTATGGAACTCATATGATCACAGAAATCACAGTTAACGATGTTTACTCGACAAAGTCCGAAGGCTAAAAACTCTATACGAAAACTATCAACATTTCAAACTTATTCTTCAATAAAAAAGTTATCGAAAATTCAGCTCTACAACAAACTAAATAAAAATAAAATAATAATTATGATTAAGACATATTTTAAACTTAATTTTTTTAAAATAATAATGTTGTTAACCTCGATAAACAATTATAATTATTAGATCTGGAAAATTAAATGCAAACAAAAATCGATTTCCGATTAAATTTTTAGTGTTTCACATCACCAAAATCAATATGTCAAACATTTTTGGCAGGAAAAGTTAGCCAATTTAAAAAGTTATAATAATTTCGGCGGGAAAACCAAAAAAACTGCTAAAATGTTGTATAACTTCTACGTTCTGTAAATAGTAAACGGACTATTATGTAAATTGTGATTGTTATAATGTTAGATGAGTAAAAAAAGACTTTCGGCTGTCACAACTAAAAAATTCATTCTAAAAATAGATAAACCCGTAAAACCCAATGATGTTATTTATTGTCTAGATTGAGCATACTGCTTGAGTCATGCTAAAACACAGATACGATAAGATAAGATAATTATTTATTTTTAAAACTGTGTTACACTGTTGTTACATAGATATTAAATACAATTAAAATAGGACCAACAGTTTGCCCATTGCGGACCTACAATATCGTTTCTTAAGAAAACTAAATCATCATCATCATTTCAGCCATAGGAGGTCCACTGCTGAACAAAGGCCTTTCCCAATGACTGATCATCGGGGGGTTTTGCCAATACTCGCCACGCTTGGCAGGCGGGTTGGCAAGCGCAGTTTTTTTAATAAGATTTCGCACAAAGACGCTGCTGCCCGTCTCGTGCTACAGGAATTAGTCGACTCTTACGACACGCCTCCTGTTGGCGGTGGGGAAGTGTATTCTTTACGGCCGTCTCCACACCTAAACCGGCACCAAAACTAAATAACAACAAATTAAAAAAATATATTAACTGTATCCTAATTGGAATTAAAATATTCTTCTGGGTTAAAAAAACATTTCGCTGCATGCCTGCTTGCACGCTGCATGCTTGCTTGCACGGTGCATGCTTGCTTGCACGCTGCATGCTTGCTTGCTGCATGTTTTCTTGCATGCTGCATGTTTACTGCACGGATGATAGCTTGCATGCTGCATACTTGCTTGCATGCTACGTGCTTGCCTGCATGCTGAAGCATTCATGCAACATGCATGTTGCATGTTTGACTTGCTATGCATAGTGTATGCTATTATTTCTTACATAGCATTGCTTGGGATACCCAGGGAATAAAAACCATACCCTTAAGTTTACAATTAACTGTTTTACTAAGTAATACTCGTAATTACATGTAAGTAATTATTAAGGATATGAAATGTATGTCAAAAGATAATTTTGAATGTAAACTTTCTGAGATATAATAGTTCTGTCTTTTAATGACTAGGATATTAAACGTAATGCCAAAAGACGATTCTGACTGTGAACTTTCTGCGATATGATGGTTCTGCTTTTTTATTATTGTGGATATTAAATTTATGCGTAGATGATTCTGGCTTACGAAATTATGAGTTTTGAATGTCTGATAAATGAGTGAATGCCAAATGAATTATTTGTTATATTTATTTGTATTTATTAGTACGATTTTCAACAGCGGATAGGAATAAATATAAGTGAAAAAAAAACTTGTTTTTTGCAAAGTTCGATTACTTACTTCTTAAGTTACTGATTCTGAGCCACTCTTATAGGGCAATGTAACCCTGTATACTTGGTCGAAGGTAAAACCTTAGTGTAAAACCAACGTATCCGACGTAGTTCATTTTTAAAAATCAAAGAAACAGAACGAATGTGAATTTTCGAAATGTTTCTTTCATAATGTTTATTGTGATTTGTGACCAGGACCACGCACACAAAACGTTTTGTATGGATGTTCAATTTTAAAAATTCCTATTTTAAATAGGATATTTTATCGGTGCAGGCTGGTTCATGTATTTTTGCAAATACAAACGCCCCAATCGTGTCATATTAACGAAAGATCATTTTCCATACAAATCCGTGTCTAAGTTGTCATCAAAAGCTTTCGAGTAAATTTCTTTGACTGGCCCTCAGACAGCCTATTGTAAGTGAGAGCCCCAAAACAAGCGCTCCGTTTACTTTGATCGAAATGTATGTTGCATTAAGTCCTATCATATGTACTTTTCGGTCAATATAGATAGGCGGTTATTTTTATGGCATTTATAGAGCACATAAAGGTCTGACAAATAAAAGCTGGCCTCCTATTGATTTCGCTTGACCGTCGACTCTTCGCTTCTTGTTCCGGATTGAGCATACATCGATTTTAGCTTACTGAAACTCAAGTGGTGTAGGCGAATATAAACTCAGACCAAGTCTGAAAACACTAATATCGGTTAAATCTAGTTTCGGAACAGTAAGAGGGCAGGGTCTAGCGCGGGCTGACGGAAGTTAATTAAAGCTAATTAAATAATTATTTAAATAATTAAATATTGGACAACATCACATACATTGCTCTGATCCTGTGGTAAGTAGCCAAAGCACTTGTGTTACAGAAATCAGAAACAACGACGGTACCACAACACCCAGACCCGAGACAATATAGAAAAGTTATTTTTCTACATTGACCCGACCGGGATTCGAACCCGGAACCTCAGAGATAGCGACACCAAGTCCGGTATGCTCGCCTCTCGGCTACGGAGGTCGTCAAGTGGACGAAAGGATCGTCCAATTACAGCGTTTGTCCCCAGAATGTCAAGAGGAGTCCGTCCTCCGCTTAGCAAGGGCCTTCGATGTTGCATCTTCATAGATTTATACCTATTTATTAAAACTTTATTGCACAAACTTAAAAAGTGTACAACAGGTGGACTTAATGCCAAGAGCATTCTCTGCCAGCCAACCTTTGGGTCATGCAGAAACTTATAGGTGTGGTAAAGGTCCAAAATAAATTGTAGTTGGCACTAAAAATAATATTACGTAGTAAATTTAATAAAATACACATAACATTAGAATAAAATATCAATACAATACAATAAATAATAAGTAAATAAACATACATACTATACAGGGTTACTAGTAAAACATCAACAACCTCCTAGGGGCTGATTCTGGTGCTCAAATACAACAACTTTTTCTATGGTATCAACCCTGAAATAAAAATAAAAAAATTCACTGCTCCATACAAACGGATGTCAGCTGGTAGCTTAGTATGAAGGAGTTTTTTTTTGCGATTTCAATGTTGGTCCCATAGAAAAAGTTGTTGTTGTATTTAAGCACCATAATCAGCCCCTAGGATGTTGATGTGTTACAAATAACGCTGTACATAAAACCTACCTTTGGTGGTGGTGTTGGCAGCACTGTCGCTGTTGTCGTCGGAGTCGGTGTGCGTGTCGCGCCAGCCGGCCGCGCAGGGCGCGCGCAGGCGGTGCCGCGCCTCCACTGTCGAGCATTTAGACAGGCTCGACTCGTCTGCGGTGGAAATAGCCTCGTTGGCGATCGCGCTTAGTTGAGGCTTGCCGATTGGGTGGGGGGGAATTTTGAGAGGATCTAAGCAAAATGTACAACGTAACAGAATTGACGGAGAACAAAGTGTGGGTAGACCGTGTCGCAACTTGAAAAACGAATAACGGTCCCCGTGATTATTTATTTAAACTTTTTAGGTACAATTGGCAGTCTTAATGATATACAGCATTTTCTACCAGTCAAACTTGAGATTTGTTTGTCGTTACAAAGATTTTTTTCAGTTTGAAATTGAAAAAATTAATCAAGGCCGATTAAGCAAACTGCTTTTTCAAATTGCGTTAATTCTGCTTCGCTTCGCAGCTTCGCTTATATACAACATTATGTTGTATATAAGCGAAAATCGGAAAAGTAAATTTTAATTGTCTTTTTGTCTAATGCTTGTTTCTACACACATATCATCAAATTAGGTTGATGACACCATTTCTTTCACCATGATGACACCATGTCTTTAAAATAAAAAAACCTTACTAATCAAAACGTTACTTCATTTATAAATTCTCAATTATTTGCAAAGATCGATTTTTAGACGCTCTGAATTTAATAAATATTTAGTTATTGACTTCGTTTTGGGCTACTTCTAAGTGACGTTACAAAATCTATGGAAATATCGCGTTTTGACAGCTCAAAAAAAGTACGTCAATTGATAGCTGGTATCATTATTTCTATTACCTTAACGTCATTTACCTGTCTATCTATGTCTTATAGTACCTACTACAAGTTGTTTCTAATACTGACAAGAACTAAGATAACCGGTTTCCGATCCCTGATACCAACCGTTAGTTAGTTAATTTGTCTGGACTGTTTCCGCACTTAGCCTCTTGATTGGGCCATTGTATGTGCTACCTTTTATACAGGGTTACATTTCAAGGTAGTGCCAATTTTTCACGGACCACTCTGAATCAGTAACTAAATCGATCTACGTAAAAAACAAAGTATTTTTTTTCATATTTAATTATTACTATCCGCTATTAAAAGATGGTACGCGTGAATAATCTTGTCTCATTCATAAAAAATACGCACGCACTATCTCTGTGCAACCTAGAACTACAAAGTTCAATGCATTAATAGTCACAATGGCGCGCGAAAACAAACCTTAGCCTTTAACCTTAACCTTAGCCTTAGCCATTAAGAAACGTAAGTTTCGCGTCGATCAAATTGCCAACAAGAACCTTATATACTTTATTGCACAGAACTAAAACTAAGTGGTACAAATGGCGGATTTAATACCAAAAGCATTCTCTACCAGTCAACCATGGGGCCAGACAGAGATGGTACAGTATGTGCACTGCATAGGGTCGTCGTTGGCTCGGCGTAGGCGCCGTGGCGTACGCCTGTTATTATGAATGACCGAGCAGGTCACGTTGTCGTTTTTCCCGGATATTTTAAAGTTAATGTTAATAATAATAGTTAAAAAAAAACGATAAGGACGCACTTTTATATTAATCTCTAAATCTTATTTTTTAAATTTGGCACTACCCTGCAATGTATCGTAACCCCGTATATACCAACCGTATCGGTAGTGGTCGCAGGCGCGGTGGCGGCGGCGGTGCGGCGGCGCGGCGTCGAGGTCGCGGCGCGCGAGCGTGCGGAACTGCAGCGCGTGCGCCGCGCTCGCGCCGAACGTCGCGTACGGGCTGATCTCGTACAGCTCTGCTGCGGGACAACGGGGATACTGAACATTGTTCCAACGAGGAGCGAGAGGAATAGAATAGAATAGAATATTTATTCAGTTCAGGTTAACTCAGTTACAAAAATGTTAAATATTGACAAATCTCGATCTTTTTCTTATAACATGCTATGTTCACATGTCTGTGGAACTACAGCCTATAATTGTTTCATGTTATATATATATATATTTATAATTGTCTTGTAATTGTTGTATTTCTGTTTTGTGTACTGAATAAATAAAATAAAATAAAATTAAGTCACAACGTTACAAGGTTCTTATTATTTATTGAATAGACTAAAATAAGTAAGCACGTTAGAGAAACTGTGTCACTGGTCTTCACACTAGGATTCCCTGTGTCGTAAATCAGGAGAGAGGCTGTGTTTATTTATTTAATAAGAGCAACCAATAAGTGCCTTGTGGACGGCCGTAAAGAATACACTTCCCCACCGCCAACAGATGGCGTGTCGTGAGAGGCGACTAATTCCTGTAGCACGAGACGGGCACCAGCGTCTATGTGCGAAATCTTATGAAAAAACTGCGCTCGCCAACCCACCTGCCAATAATGTAAGTAATATAATATAAGCCCTGAATATAAGTCATTAGGGAAGGCTTTTTGTTCAGCAGTGGACGTCCTATGGCTGAAATGATGATAACTAACAAATCTTACACCAAAAATTAACAAGTAATAACTATTTAAAATATGAGCTAAGTGTAAATTTTGTTACAGGCTTCCACGACTTACAAATGTGAGATAAAATTTACTTTTAAAACAAGAGCTTACTTTAATGTTTATTTTAAATGTATATGTCGTGGCCAGATCGTAAAATTGATCAGTTCATGATGTGACCGATCATTTCATAATATGGTGGTATTTCATATTTCATTTCAGTTGTATATGACAAGGTATAACAGAATTAATGGACATCCTCTTAAGGGCTGTTTCCAGTGCTCAAATACAACAACTTTTTGTATACAAATTACAGCTGGTTGGAGATGAAGTTATTTTTTAAAGATTTCAATGTTGATCTTATACAAAAAGTTGTTATATTTGAGCACTAGAACTCTGTTACACTCTGTATACAAATGAAAAAAAAACAAATGGAAGGCAAATTTTATTAAGGCTACGTTTAGTACATTTTTCTGGAAATAATCTATGTAAGATACATTCAAAGATTTGAAATATGAAAGAGTTTTAGCAGGAAATGAGTCGTGCGTTTACAGAACAGCACACGGAAAAAATTATGATAGTTACGTTGGAAAAATTGAGACAAGTAGTTTTTTTGTATTTTTTAAAATCTTTATGATAACAGATTTACCTGAAGAGTCGTCATTCGACTTCTCGTTGCCGTTGATCGACGACGAGGAGTACAATTTCTGTCCCTCTCTGAGCTTCTCCCTCTCTGCTTCATTGCTTTCACTCAGTTTTCTGTTTTCTCTCTCATACAGCTCGTTCTCTACACACATGAATCTGAAATGTCAAGAGATACTCAGGTAATACTTCTAGAAGTGTGAGATTCAATACATTACACAACAGTAAGATGTATGCCTTGTTTAAGAAGTAAGTTAGCCTTCATCTTAATTAGTCATAATATAATAGTCATTTATCCAGTATATAGGACCTCTTCTGGGTACTTATACACGTCCCAAAATATAGTATTGCCCTGCCACCGCTCAGGGACTACATATAGGCTGGTGGCATATAAGGAATGGCGCAACAAAATCAGTCACCTTTGTCTATCTATTTTGTTATTCTTATGACAATCTCCACCGGGACCTTCAAATGGAGTTTGGAGTAAAAAGTATGCAGAAGCTCACGAAAAGAGACTTCACCACCATGTGAATGTCGAGGCAATCCGGCTCCTCGATAGCACGGACATAGTGAGAAGACAAAAGAACAAAACCTTTCGAGTTAGTGCAGTGATAGTATGTATAGCTCTCTGCTATTTTTAAGGACTTGTGAACAATGTGTCTTCCCCTTAATATTATTAGTGACAATAAGAAAAGTGTTAATGGACATGTTCTTAGCTATAACTTATCAACTATACTTAGATTAGGTAAAAATTAAATTACCCATTAGTCTAGTTAGGCTAGATTGTAATATTCTTTAGGTCTATTGTATAACTTAGGCCTTAGACAGATCATTAAAAAAAATGTTATTTTGCTCAATTCAACATCACAAACTTATATGGTATCGACCTATCTACTGTCACTGCTATAAATAAGCATCCGCCTTCCTAGTCATAAATTGATTTAAATCGTCCTCCCTAAATAAAGTTAAGTCGTGTTAGCTTCGACTTGACATTAATTTATGATATTTTGCTATTAACAACTCTACCAAAACTGTTTTGGAGACGAGTAGAATAGGAAAGCACACTGCACCTTATTTATCCCGATAGGTGTCGTGTTGTGTTTGGTCCTGCCTGGTAGTGAATATTCAATCATTGGTTCTGTCATTAATGACACTAATGAAATAATTACTACCTACATTAGGATGTCAAACGTGTATCAAACTAGCGAGTACAAAAAATCAAAACTGTCATTTACGAGGACATTACTACAAATCTAAGATCAAATACCTACGCTGGCGCTATCTAACATTAGTTATAATACCCATAGATTTGGGCGTATTTTAAGTCTATGGTTATTTATACCCAAGGGTGTACCCGTGCTTGTTTTACCTTATATCGAATTAGGCAAGTACGCCAATATTTTACGTAAATGAAATGCCTAAAGGTATTTTGAAGTCAAAGTGGAAACAATTCAAACAATGTATGAACAGTAAGGTTTTGAAATAATGATTTCATGTGTACTTAAGTGTAATAATCCGTCCGTTTTTTTATTTGAAAGTAAGCTAAACTAAAAATAATCACTATTCCTACATTATAGATATGATAAGAAATTATTCCCCTAATAAATAACAGATTTGTATCATTATTGGTATGAATAACGTCTTTAGAATTGCGCGTAGTGAAAGTGTTCACGCGTTTAATGATTATTTTTTTCAAAGGAAAAGATTATTGCAAAAAATATTACTTTTTTTTTCAAAAATAGAGTCTATATAATACTTACTGCCTACACAAAAATTGGAAGCTGATAAAACAGTCACCTTGTAAATCTGATTAAAATCTTTGCAGCAGTTTGATAGGTATGACCCATCAGGGTTCATAATTGTTTCTTTATCATTTGCATACCATCTACTATCTTGTACATTATGGAATGCAATAAATAATTGAGTATTGAGTATTGAGAATCATCGAGCACACATCCTATAGAGTAGCAATACAAACCATATTTCTCTGAAAGTACTTAGGTACATTTAGTATGAAATGCCAACTCCTGTCAACCCTTGCCTATACAAAAACAGCACAAATCCAGATAAAAAAATGGCAACAAATTTTGTCTAACAACTCATATGACATTTCTACTCTATAGGGTATGTGGTCCACGGATATAGCACACTCACTTCCGCTTCCCGTGCAGCACGCAGGTGGCGAGCGCCAGCAGCGCGAAGAGCGCGAGCGCGGCCGCCGCGCACGCCAGCACCACCGTGCGCGTGCGCCCCGCCGCCGCGCCGCCGCCCGACAGCGGCGCCGACGGCTTCAGCGGGGGGATGCGCCCTGCGACACACGACACTGGCAATAAACCTATAACGAATCCTGAAACAACGCATTCTGTGCCTCTGACCGAGTCATTCATCATCATCATCGTTTCAGTCGAAGCACGTCCACTGCACGACCGCGTGCCGTGTGGGGACGGCCGGAATACTCTTCCCCACCGCCAACAGTCAAGTCGACAACCGCGTCTGCGTGCAAAATGCGAAATGCGAAAAGAGCTCCCTCCCCTGTATGATAAGCGATTTGTTGTAATTTTGTTTGTTTTTAAACCTTGACTGCTGCAAGGATGATTGATCACAGAGACATGAATTATTAAGATAAACCAGATATAATAAGCATGTTTTTTTAAATAACTACTTATCACCACTTTGGATACTATTGCGGTTGCGCCATAAAAAAAAACTAAAGTTAGCTAAAATAAAAATAAAAAACAGACTTTTCCCGACATCCCGTATAAGAGCGATCTCCTTAATAGTAACTTGAAAGTAAAAAGTAACAGCATCTTACCCCCAGCTAACGTGTAAGTGTCGGCAAATAGCGTAACGCGTTCTGCGCCCGCGTCGCTGTACGCCTCGACCGCCAGCTCGTACCACGAGGCTGGCATCAGGTCGCCTATCACGTGACTCGCCGAGCTCAACTCGTCGCCTACCTGATCATAAGTGGATGGGTAACAAACACCTTAATGATTAATAGTTATAAGATTTTCAAATAGTCTTTAAATAAAAAAAAATACTTACGAGTAGAATGCTTGTCTACCGCAGCTGTCAACCAAGAACGAGATGACGACGGCTACATACATTGCAACTTATAGCCACATGTCTAGCGCATAGATGTCATCAGAGCGCGTAATGTAAGGTCGCCAACGTTCTCGATTGTCAGCTGCGGTGGTTAAGCATCAAGTCTTGACGAGAAGCTGATGATAAACTATATAGAGTTCATAACAGTCATTAAAAACACGTGATAAGCCTCAAATAATCGATATAAGGCTGTTGTAATCTGTCAGAGACAAATTTTATTTATGCTAAACAGTGCCTATCTAAATTTAGCTGACCCAGACTGTTGTGTAGCTAGATACAGAATCCTAACTACTTGACTACTAACTTTGATCCAGTGCTCAGTCCCCGCTCTTCTATATGACACTCTGAATCCAAGAATGGGACAGCCGCCGTCCCGCCACGCATAGAAGTTGATTTTAATTGCAGTTGAGTTCATATGTACATGATCCTCTGGCTTTGGAGGTTTAGGTCCTGCAAAAGACAAATAATTTTTTTTAAGTCATTAATGCATACTAGAACTCCAATTTGTATACCTACCAGTGTCATACCTACAGTCATAAACATGGTCACTTGTCAGGAGGTACTTTCAATTCTGTTGACTCGACTCCCCTCCTAAAATGCTTAGAAAAAGATTGTGTAAATACTTACGCCCTCCTCTCGTCGTAGCAGTAAGCACGTCACTGGGAGGCCCTATGGATATCTTGTTCTTGGCCTGGATCTTCGCGTTGTACGTAGATCCACACTTGAGCATGTCCATGGTGTATGACGTCACTTCGGGGGACAGTTCTACTGTGTGCCAGTCTGTTTCTGGCGCTTGTTTGTACTGTAGGAGGTAGCCTGGAAGGAGTTTGAAAAGAAGTTACTGCTGGCAGCGGATGGAAAGAATAGCCAAGGATCGTGCTCAGTGACGTGTATGAGAAACACATAATGTTGTAAACACACAAAATTTTATCTCTGATTGATTGATTATAAAATTTGATTTGTAAAACGAGCACGATTGCGCAAAGACGACTAAGTATGTGTACACTGGCTTTCAAATTTTCAATATACATGCAAAGCAATGTATTGGCTATAAAATGAGATACGGCTAGGCGTAATCAAAAAATGTATTCAAATTCCGTAGAGTATTTTACCAAGTATAGGGTCTGCGGCATCAGCTGCTCTTTGCCAATGCAGCTTCACGCTCGAAGCGGTTGTGTACTGCAGTGACAGGGCGGGCGGCACGGGGGGCAAAACAACCACCACGGTGTACACGATCGAGTCTTCACCTATAGAGTTGCTGGCCGTGCAGGTGAAGTTGCCTGATGACTGTTCGTTTACTTCTGTAAAAGAAAATCAACGTCTTTTGGATTACTAACCTAAATACAATATCTTTAATTAATATATACCGTTCGGTGCGTCAATTCGCCTGGTAAGCAAACGGTCCTGGGTTTCATTCTTCATCATCATCTCCATTTCTGCCATAGGACGTCCATTGCTGAACATAGGCCTCCCCCAATGACTTCCAGATTAACCGGTTGGAAGATGATTATGATTATGGGCATACATTAATATTGCGAGCGTATGGCGAGGTTTAAACGATCAATTTACTGAGCGTATGGCGAGGTTTCGCCGTCTCTTGAAATCCACATAAGCCCTATCCCCACACCTACCTTCTTCTGCCTTCTAACTTACTGAAAAGTTAAGCATGTCTTATTGTTTTATGTATGTAGTTTTGTTAAGTTGTTGTTGCTTGCTTGTTTTTTTTCCGCATGTGTCTTTATATCAACATAAAATTTACAAACTAGCATTGGAAACTTTAAATGCTCATGTATAATTAATATAGCTATATATGTTTTATTAAAATGCTGCATGTTTCCTTAATAAAGATATATAAAAAAAATTTAATGCACTCCCTTTCCGTAGAAAGAGCTTTTAAAGCTATTACAAGGTGACGTCAGTGCTGACAGAGCGTTAGACGAAAAAAAAAGAAAAACACTGTTTTGACGACCGTCTGGTGTAGTGGTTCGCGCTCCGGCTATAAAGTCAGGGGTTGCGGGTTCGAGTCCCGTAAGGGGCAAATGTTTGTGTGATGAACACGAGCATTAAGTGCAAGTACAAGTCTTGGACCTAAGTCATGGATGTTTATTAAAGTATTTAAGTTTGGCAGCAGCGTGCGAAATCTTAAAAAAAAATTGCGCTAGCCAACCCGCCTGCCAAGCGTGGCGGGTATTGGAAACCCCCCAATGAAAGGCATAGGCCTGTGTTCAGCAGTAGACGTCTTATAAATAATAAATAGTATCTACAATCACACCAATTAGCTAGCCCTAAACTAATCATAGTTTGTACTATGGCAACAAGATAACGGATAAACATACATACCTACATACATAGGTAACATAAATGATTTAGGTATAAATGCTCGTGTTCATCACACAAACATTGTCCTATGGCTGAAACGTTGAATGAATTAATTGTTAAATTTTTATCTCCGTGTAGCGTTCGTAACAGGAGGCCTACTACGAAGATGTTTCGTTTGTTCGGACGTATAAACCTAATAAATTAGAATAACCATTCACCTGTGTCAATCCTTTGAGAAAAGTTAGTCAGTTAGTTTGTCTGGGCTGTTACCGCACTTAGCCTCCTGATTGGGCCATTGTGCGTGCTACCTTTTCCTTCTTACTCCAACCAGCCTAGATCATCCCAGATTTCTGCAGGCTTCCGGGAGAGATCCTGGTGAACGGAGGATCTGATGCCGTTGATCTGCCCCGCTCCTACATTCCATAAGCACGTGCTGTGGCGTTTCTTCTGCCTCCATGCATCCTCTGCATGTGGGGCTGTCAGTCACACCTATGTTAAATAGGTGCTCGTTTAGAGGACAGTGACCGGTTATAACTCCTATAACCTTGAGGATTTTGTCCTTTTTTAGTCCGATGAGGTCGCAGGTGAGCTCATCTGAAGCTACCGGAACTGCATTTTTTGTTCGCCTGCATCCTTCACTGTTTCTCCATTCTGTTAAATGCGTTTCTCTGGTTCTTTCGCGCAACCATTTTTTAATTCGGGCTCGAGGCGAGGGCAGGAATCGTTCCGGTCCGTGAACCACTGCCCACGATCCTCGTTTTGCCAGTAATTCGTCTGCTGTGTCCTTCGATCCTCTGACGAAACACGAACATATGGAACTAGCCGGGTAAAAAACACGACCGTTTTCAATCATTTATACGTCCGAACGAGCGAAACATTTTCGGAGGAGGCCTTCGGGCACCGCAGTCCGTACCGCGTATGTGCAGGTGTCCGCCGTGCGTGACCTGGTAGTAGGCGTGGTGCGTGACGGGCGCGCGCGCGTGCGCCCAGCGCGAGCGCGGCGGCGGCGCGCCCGCGCACGCGCACAGCAGCAGCAGCGCGCGCCCCGCGCCCGCCCACACGCGCCGCCCGAACGACGCGATGCGCGCCGGGACTGGGGGACGGGGTGCGTTGTCAGTCAGCCGCGATGAGGCGCCGCGCAGGCGACCGGCCGTGGCGGCCCGGACGATTTCGCAACGATAGAACGAGGGGGATCGTGTACTGCCGACGCCCGTCAAAAATCATCGGGCGGACGCGGTCTCTATTGGGTCGCGGTCGAAAAGACCGCTTCGCCCCGTCGCCTGCGCGGCGCCTGAAGAATCGGGCCCCTTATACTTATGTTACACTAGCGGTGCCCGCAGCTTCGATCGCGTGGAATACGGTTTTTGACACCCTTCTGCTGGCTCCGAAGGTGAAATAATAAAAAAATTGTCTTTGCCCTTCTCTAAGGTTCAAGCTTTTTTCGTACAAAATTTCATAAACATCGGCTTAGTAGTTTAGGAGTGAGAGCGTAACAGACAGATGGACTGTTATTTTGGCATTTACAATATTAGTATAGTTGCAGGACATCATATCACCACTACTGGACATAAGCTTCTCTGAGGCACGCCACTGAGCCCGATTTTCGGCTTTCTTTTCTGTCCGCTGCCAGCAGTTTTGCATATATTAGCGCTCAACCTTGAGGGAGGGCGCTTCCCAAGTCTTAATCTCTACTCAAGAACACTTCTACCCCAATGCAGGACACTCATCATTATCATCCTTCGGAAGTCATCCAAAAAGCCACAGTGAGCAGTTCTGGGCCGTTTGAATCCAGTGGCTTCCCTCAACCTTGACCAGGTCGTCAGCTTACTGGGTAAGAGGCCTGCCAAGTGTTTGTGGCAATTAAGCAACTTTTGAGTAGCTAAAAATCACAGATCAGATAATCTGTGCAATGCAGATCAAAACCTGCTCTGATTGACATAGTCAAGGCAAGTTGGATGCGGAAGGCGCAAAAAAGCGGAGATTTGAATGAAGTTAACAGAAAAAAAATAACGTAATCCCGCACTAAGCTAATACGCTTAAGTGGACCATTACATCAGCCATCTATTCCTAACATTAAACCATCAAGAAAAATCTAAAAGAAACTGACTGTGACTAACTCATGGATCACCAGAAGCACATAAATAAGGCATTTGAATTTATGGACGATTGAACTGACTTTTTTAGTAAACCCTGTCCTAATGATCTACCAATCCCCTCGTGTACTTACTTCTGGAGCTTGGTCCCTGTCCCACTACGAGAGTGGACTCCCCCTCCCCCGAGCCCGTGGTAGCAGAGACCCAGAACTCATATAGCTGATTCTCCATCAGATTGCGCACTTTGAACATCAGCTCCATGTCTGGTTTCTTGTCCGCTGACACCGTGAAGCTAGAGTGTTTACCTAACCTGCAAATATTGGTGGGTTCTGTACTTTCATCCGGGTCGATTTGGCTTTTGCCGGAGGCTAATAGGTACTTTAAAAAATTAAATCAATGAAATTTCACTAGGCTCAAGATGTATGCAATATTTATTATAATTAACTCGTTAAATGTCGGACTTGCCGACTGATAGCAATATGTACTCATATGGACAGGCAAAGGGACAATACTTATTAATACAGAAGTACTAAATAAATAAAATTACATAGAGGCAAAAAGAAAAGTTAAATCCAAACTCACCGCCCCGCCTCTCTATAATACACTGTGTAGTGTGATATGATGCCGTTAGGATTCACAGGAGGCAGCCAGCTGACGAGTACCGTGTCGCTGGAGAATGCCAAAGCCTTGATTTTCTCAGGAGCTGATGGTACTGTGAAACAAGAATATATTTTAAGATACGATACGCGCTGCTAGGTATTCGTCAAACTTATTACGCGTGCGTGCGACCCAGGACCTGCGGCTTACGCGTCGCTTTGTGGCTGCGCTTGCGTCGCGTTGTCGCGGCATGTGCGCTGCGCGTAAGTTTGACGAACTTCTACGCTGAAGAAACGCTAGTGTGTGCGAGAGAGAGAGCTCTTTAACTTATCGATTTTTGTTTCTCTCTTTCTAATTTCTCGAAAATCTAACCCATGGTTCATACTTCTTTTAACTTGTAATTACGTTGTTTTTTACAACATTTAATACTTATTGTCTAAACTTCACTAAAGTATACGGCTATTGAAATACTTAAATAGTAGCTTGAAATGACTACAAAAGAGGCATACCATCTTCTTCCGTCATGCAGTGAACCGGCGGACTCCTTTTTCCGTCACCCGCGTTGGTGAAGGCCAACACTTGTATGGAGTAGTTGGTATACTTGCGCAGCGTATGCAGGTACGTGTCTGTGGTCGTCACGCGCTTTATTTCACCTACATCTGCTGTAAACATTCAAATCAAAATGTTATCCATGAGGTTACTATAAAAAATTGGCTATAACTAATTGGCTAGAGATTTCATTCTGTTCCAAACCAGTTTGAAGATTTCCAAAAAATTACCTAATGAAATCGTTTACATAAATCGTTACAATGATAATATTGAAATTTAGTGTAGGTGTTTCAAAAAATCATTTTTATTGGGCTTAGTTGCTTACTGTCACAGAACGTTCTTGAATTAACATTTAAAGTCGTTGCTATTTTTTCTCTAGAAAAAGAATGTTGATCTATAGATTTGAAGTTTTCATTATTGGCCAAACTAGAAGAATGAACTTACCATGGTCAGCAGTGAGGGGTGAATAGATGACTTTGTAACCCTGTATGAGGCCCCCATGCTGGCCAATAGGCGGCGGGTTCCAAGACACCTTTATGCTAGAAGACGACAGCGGAGAGCACGTAACCCTCATTGGATGGGATTCTGGAACTAGAGATATGAAAAACTTCACAAAAATGTGTTATTTACTTTGTATTCTTTATGCGTAATATTCTTTTCTTGCCCTTGAAATCTAGTACTTTAGGCAATATCTTAATAAGAATAATTGCAGTTACATAAGAGAGGACTAAACTTACACAGAATAATAAACAAGTGAGTACACAGAATAATGAGTTTAGAGGACCCTAGGCTTCAAAGCGATAGCTTTGGATGCAACCGGGATTGACCGTTTAGATGATGATGATGAGAATAATAAACAAGTGAAGTGACAATGGCTGGCTCAATTGGTAAAGAAAAGAGAAATTGATAGCGTAATTCAGAAGAGATCGTGTGACTAACTTAGTGTAGTAGTTACAATAGAATAACCACAACTACACCACACCACATTCTAAGCCAGACTCAGGGCTCAATAAGATCTAATCCAAGGGTAGACTCGCGTAGCGGAGCGTAACGTGTCATTCCTGTTCTGTTGGTAGACTTATTATCCTTAGATGACTTATAATGTCAAACGAGAACGATTCGTTGCAGCCAGCAGCTACCAGCTTCTTACAACTTTTGCCAGCTCGTCCTTTCACAGGTTTAACGGAAAGGACTGATATTTTAAATTTTATTTATAAAAATAAACAAACAGACCTCCTTCTAAGGTAGTAGCAGTGACAGGCGCAGACGCAGGGCCCGCAGCAACACCGTTGAACGCTCTCACTCGAACTTCGTATCGAGTAAACTTTCTTAGGGCCGAGAGGCTAAGTTCAGTAGCTGACCATCCATTTACTGTTAGCGTTCTGTAAAAACCGAAACAATTATCTTTATGTCTTATCATTGATAGCTATAGTTTTTTAAAATAGAATTTATTCACAAAACGACGAACTATATCAAGGCTATTACCACAAGAATACAAGCAGAGTAAACTTGATTTTGTGATATGAAGTAGGACATAAATAAATTTGCTTGAGGCCAAGCCAACTTCGAACCAAAATTGATTGTATGTCAATAAACTTCAGCCTTTTTAATTTCGTGTCGGCTATGATACAAACAAAAAAAGTCTACAACGTTGCCAGGCTTATGATTAAATATATACCTTAAATAAAAATTTTCCATCCAGGATCATGCCATTTTCCAGTGGCATTCTTCTAGGTTCAATCTTAGTATAAAACACCGACTAACCCACTAGCTATCCATAACACGCGTCTCTGGCTTGCTTTATCTTAATAGTCAACATCATCATCATTTCAGCCATAGGACGTTCACTGCTGAACATAGGCTTCCCCCATTGACTTCCAGATTAGCCGGTTGGAAGCGGCCTCCATCCATCTTAATAGTACAGAAATCTAATGCTCACCTAGTTGTATTGGGTAGAGGCATACCACCAGGCCCAATCTCAGTGCAAGCCACGGAGTAGCCTAGCAGCTCTCCGTGCCACGCGTCCCTGGCCGGTGGTCGCCACGACACATGCAGCTCCCCTGCCCCACCTGCCACTACTTGCACCGATGTGGGGGCTTCTGATGGTGCTGAAAACATAAATCCACAAATCAAAGTCTTTTGAAAAACATTGTAGAACTGATAGCAGTTATGAAAATTTACAGAAATCTTATGAACGCATACATCAAGCATGCTTGCATGCATCCTTAACATTTTAGAAGTAATATATTACAGTGGGTGCTAAAAATATAGCCTCATTACAGATTATTCTCAGTTCAACCTTAGGCATGTCATCGTTACTATTATCCGACTTTGTTATTGTGAGAAACATAGTGTTGGTATTGTTCATCTTTACAAAAGAGACATCGTAGTGGGCGTACTGAGTCTTCTAAGACTTCTGGTGTTTCGATATAAACGGTTGTTCCTTAAACAAACTATACCTTCTTCTT
The DNA here is from genome assembly GCA_963576865.1 of Anania hortulata. NCBI lineage: Eukaryota > Metazoa > Arthropoda > Insecta > Lepidoptera > Crambidae > Anania > Anania hortulata. The sequence goes on along the minus strand of OY756389.1, from coordinate 1,139,521 downwards.
GGGTTTTGACCACCACTGGTTCTGTATAGGCACTGCGATCTATTTGATTGACGGCGGCCACACGGATCATGTAGGCCGTGTGTGGTCGCAGTCCACTGAGAAAGGCCTCGTAGTGGATATCTCCTTTCTTTGTTAACCTGCATAACATGAAGATCGACGTCCCTGGTCAAAATTCTAGTATTTATTATATTTATTACAATTAAGAACAGAACAAGCAGAGAAAGTCGCGATAGAGGCCATCGACGTAGACTGAGAACGGAAAGCGTAAATCTCGTCACGAAATCACGAAAAAACGAGGAATTTAGATGTATTTTGGCGTGTTATTCCAACTGCCAATTTGATAGTCTGGGTTATAAGCACCTTATTTGCGTTTGAGACGAAAGTGAATTTACGACCAGTAGATAAGTAATTATAGAAAATCATAATTAAACCAGGTTATATTCTTCGAAGATAGACAAACGCTCGAGTGTGTAAAAGTTACAACAAAGAAAATGAAATTTTAAACTGTAAATTAAAACAAATATGTATATATTACTGCACCTACATTATAAGATAACTTTGGTGTGTTACTAATGTTTTCAGCAAATAAATTATTAATTCTTATTCTAATAAAGGCCCCTTAAAATTGGAGGCGTAAAGATGAGCGCTGATTCAACTAAAAATAGTCACGAGTCTCGACACTGCGCGCTTCTAGAAATGTCTAATGTAAAGTTTAAAAACAAATGAATATTTAATAATAAGGATCGCTTACGTGATGTGGGACTGCACGCCCCCATGGACGGAAACGTTGATGGTAACGGCGGAGTCCCACTGGTTTATTCTTATGGCGCCCTGCGCAGATAGCGGGCAGTACTGCACCGTGTAGCCTACTAGTGGGGAGTTACCATCGAAGCCCTGGCTCCAGGAGAGCCGCACTGCCCGGCTCAGGATCTCCGTCACGGATAGAGAGTGTGGCATGTCTGGTTTTTCTGTGATTGAAATATAAACGGCTTCCGTAAGATGGTGAGGTATGTAGCATAGAGGATGCAATATGGCAAAATTAATTAAAATCAAATAAAGTTTTTACTTGAACACCTTTTTCCCTCAGTTGTTGTCAGATTTGTTTTACCGCTTGCGGTGGTAGATACTCGTACCTATTCACTTTTATTCTTCTATGGATGGTAACTGAAGAGCAGTTTCGATTCGATCTAGTGTTGCAAGTTTTAGAAGTCCTGTTTGCCAGTTAGAATTGAGCTACCTATACATAAATTTGAATCGTATATCAAGACGATTTTAATGAAAAAACTGTAATGATTATTTAAATTAAAACATGTATTATCCCTTCGCGTTCCACTTACCCGTGGTAGACCGGAAAAACAATGGAATACAATAAGGAATTTTTTTTGTGGCACGCGAAGGGTATACTGTTCTGCTCGCACAGGTACAGATTATCTAGAAATGTAAAGAGACTATTTAAAAAGAGGCTGACAATAGTGACTGAGTTTCTTGCGCAGCTTCTTCTCGGGGTTAGCCCACAATTGTCCCGAAGCAGTGAATTATTGTAACAATAATTGGGACGTGTAAAAGAGCTTAATTTAGGCCTATTTGCAGAAATAAATTGGTTATTATTGGTTTTTATTAGCTCACCTTGGACGGAAAGGTAAATGTAATGGTCACTGTGGCCATACGCGTTTACGGCCTGGCACTTGTACACGCCGGAGTCTTGTCGGTCGGCGCGGCTGATGTACAGCTGGGATCTTAAACCACTATCAGTCTTTGCTTCTGAGATACTTAGCCTGGAGACAAAATGTCTGATTATTAGCTGTGTAAATAAATAAAATACATTCTAAAGCGTAGGCTATGCTTAGAGCTAAGCAAGCAAAATTAAGAAAAGTTTATTTTATTTTATTTTATTTATTTTATTAGGACAACCAACAAGACAAGCACAATTACAAGCAAATTGGTAAGACATGCAAATATTGGCTATAGACTAAGTTCGTTCATTTATCTTCGTCTCGCTTTGCTTCCAGAGTGGCATGCGCTTTAATTGGCTAGTTTCCTAAAAAAACTAATTAGTCCGTCAGTCGGATTAGTAGAAAATATTGGAAACGTATTTTTTCTTTTCTCAATTAAACAAAAAATGAAGTTAAAGTTCCACGTAACGTCAAGCTTTGCGACACTTTTTAGCAAGGCGTGGCGTTAATGTACGTCAATTCTCAAACTTTAATGCGCTTTATCTTCGTCATTTTTTGTTTGATTGACAAAAGTCAAAATATGGGTCCAATATTTTTTGATAATCTAGCTGACGGACTAAAAAGAATAATCTTTTTTTGACCCAGAAAACCAGCCTATTATGAATATTGTTTTTTGACAGCTACTTATGCTAACTTATTAAGATTGAAATATGAAGAATATAGGTTCATCTTACCTATAAGAGTTTAGATCTAGATGGTTCATATTGTGGGCCCATGTGACCCTGATGGGGCTGTCCCCGCGCACGTCACATGCGAGCGTCGCGGGCGCATCCCTTCGCGCTGTCATGTTGTGTGACGTCAGCTCGAACCGGGCAGGTTCTGTAAACGACGGTATTTATTTTAAGGAACTTTTATTATCAAGACTGAAAAAATCTTAACAATATGCGAGTCTTAAAATATCATAAAAATTAGTTCTCTTTGGACTCTGGGTCCGGTATTTATATATTTTTTTGCAATCGTAGTATTGATAATACTAGCAAAACATATTTTTTGCTAATGCCTTTTTAAAAACTAAAGATAAAGATCATTTATTTGCTAGAAACAGGTCACATAAGATGGTAGGTACAAAGTAGGATCCATGTTTCGCTGTAACATTCCAGCATGCAAACATTGTAATCCTAATGGAAGAACGGCAAAAAATGATATTATTTTATCGTCGTACTATCAACGAAACGATGACAAAATATAGGTATTTTTAGGTACCTTATTGATGAAACAACGTCAAAATATTATTGCCGTAGTAAAATCTATGGTAATATTATCATTAGGCAAAACGTAAAATACCAATGTTGTTTCCAAAAAATAATAATCGGTATTTACTAGTCATGACTTTTACTTGCTTTCTGGGGTGAATCAGGAATTATTAAGACTATAGTAGCCATACTTGAGAAAACCTGGGTAGTGGGATGACACACTTTAAATTGATGAATATGCCTTGTCACCTTTTGTCACTTACCATTGACAGCAACGGTGATAGTTTTCGAGAGAGGGGTACCAACACCGTTCTCACTCTTGCACATGTAGTGCCCTTCGTCATACGGCAGCGCTGACTCGATCCAGAGCGTGCCATTGGCTAGGAACTGGAAGCGGCCGCCTAGGTTGACCAGCGGGATGAAGTCTGATGATGACACACCTGGGGCAAGAGAAGGAAAATGTTCATCATCATTACGGCTATAGGACGTTCTTTGCTAAACAAGGCGGCCTCAATGACTTCTATTATTGGAGGGGATTGAAAATACTCGCCACGCTTGGCAGGCGGGTTGACGAGCGCAGTTTTTTATTGCATTTTGCACTTCTACTTAGTCGCCTTTTACGACACGCCTCTTGTTGGCGGTGGGAAAGTGTATTCTTTACAGTCGTTACACACGGCTCCTCAGCGGCACGGAAGGAAAATGTTAGTGCGCTCCTTTTGCATTTATACCTTATCCAGTTTCCATGATATTAGATTAGTAAGTCTTATTATTACATCAGTCTTGATATCATCTGACCTTTATGACTTAAGGGCTCCAGACTATTATTAGCGGGTAACTTATTTGTCACGATAATAAGGTTTTTTCCTGTTTACTTAAGCGACATCGTCAATAGAAATATTTTGTTCCAAGCAGTTGCGCATATTGGATATAATTTATACCTCGTTGCTTCATCCAGGTCACTTGAGGACTTGGAGAGCCAGTGGTCTGACAGTGAAGAGCTAAAGACTCTCCAGCCAGCACTGCTTCGTCTTTTGGTTCCATCACCCACTTAGGCGATACTGCAGCATGAAATGAAGAGCTAATATCATAAAAGGATCCAAGTTTCCGATGAATTTGTCGATCTCATAATCTCACGATAAAAAGGTAAGTAAAAAGGAGAATGCTGAGAGATCTAAATTTATTCGTAATTTTTGTAGAACTTTTAGAATCCACAAGCATAATTCAATTTACGCGTTTTAGTTTTGTTTGGTACTTTGAACACTCTCCTTCGACTAAAACTAAAAAACTTATACAGGAACAAATCTCAAATACAGGTCGCCTTTTATGAACGGGAGAAACTTTAACAGAACTTCTAATTATATTAGAGAAACCGGGCCCTATTATTTTCGTTCTTAAAAACGGCAGTTTTCATTTTTATTATTCCTAACAAAAAAAATAACAAAAAAGTTTTAAGAGCATCCTGTCTAGTCTGAAACGTCCCTACGTCATCGCCTCTGTCTCTCTCATTCCAATCGTGCCCCACTCTTCCCTCGGAGTGCACGCACGGGGCACGGGGTGTATTATTTTACGTTGAAATCAAAATAGTTTTAGGTATTTTTCTTGAAAACTAGCGTATAAAATTTTCTTTTTTTAACAAAAATTTTTCATTTATGTTTTTGTAATTGCTCTTTAAATTTCACCCGTTTACAAAAGGCGACCTTATATAAATACCTAATACTTATACATCACCTGTTCCTAGCAGCATTACGTTTGTGTTTAATATCTTAAACAGTGAACTTATTTTGCTAATCTTAAAAATGATGGTACAACAATTACAGTCAAAACTCTGAAAATTTATATAAACTAGATCTTGTCGTTTCATATTATGATATTCTCAAAAATATTTAGATAAAAATTAAGAAATAATTACCAAACTTATTGACAAAAGTAATGTCTGTTAAATGTATTTAAACAATTACCCTTTTAATTAGCCATCTAAAATCCAACGCTGAGCAAAACAAAAATAAAATACATTGAGATATTGACAAGCAACCCTGAAACCATTTAGATTGAAAACAGTTGATTTTTCTGTACAACAATGAAGATATTAGTTCAAAAGAAGCAACAGGACTTATGTTTTTGTGAATAAATTTCTGGATCAATATTATGAAAACGTATGAAAAATAGGGCTATGAGAATTTAAGATGACTCTTCAGGTATAAATCAAAAGTATTTACAGAATTAGGTTTTAAGAAGATTTCCAAAAAGGTTAAGGATTTCAACAATAAGCTAGTGCAAGCGTGATCTGTGCTATGCTTGTGCTGTACTCGGGTGCGGAATCTGGTGTTATGTGCTCGGTGCTCGAATGCTTTTTGGGTTGGCGGTTACCTTTGACCACCAATTCGGCGGTATAGTTTACTTTGGCGGCCGAGTTGGACGCCACACAAGTATAGAGCCCGCTGTGACGGGCCGACACCTCTTTGAATACGAGGTTGCTGAAAAAATCTGCTCCTCGCTCTTCCACCTATGCAACCATAGCTCACTTTGGTAAATGTTCACATATATTTACAGGTACACACTCAGATTGAAGTCTCCAAAAGAATTTCTAAATAATATTTTATAACGTTATTTTATTACAGAGATACATAAATCCTAGAATATATTATCACTGCTAAGAGATTAGTTTGATTTTTGTTCACAATTTGAATGGCATGAGGATCATTGGTGATCCCGGACAACAGATTTTTCTATTGTGTCTAGTTTCTAGGCAGTTAAAGACTTCCCTTTTTGTTATGGTAGTACGTTTATGTTTTGAATACCTACCATTTTTAGCAATATTTTGTTCTTGTTGCTACGAAAACAATATACGTCGCTCTTTACAGATACAAACAATATTTCCTGGAAGCTTCATGATACATCTATATACCTATCAGACTTTCAATGGTCTTTCAAGTTTTTAAGAAAGATCACCAACCTGTAAAGTGGATGGTATAGGCGCGTTGTCTTTCAGCCAGGTGAAATGCACCGGCATATCCCCAGAAGTAACGCTGCAGCTCACTTGAGCTCGTTTCCCTTCTTGCAAGTTTGCTGAGAACGAAAACGGCTCAATTTCGGGAGGATCTGGAAAAAAGGAACCTATGGTAGACTGGTTTCTGATATTTTGCATTGTGTTATTTTGCTATAAATAATAATCCAGTATGAAATACCTAGTTTATCTAATAATTAAAAGCGATGAAAAATGCAACTGCCTCTATTCTATAGCTTTTCTATTTTTATTCTTGTCATCAGAATTAAATTCTAAACTAATGGACCCAACCATAATATTGAATTATCATACGTATCAAAGAATTGTTAGCTTAGTATTCTTATGGTGTTAGCTACAACAGTCAGATAATTTTATTAACTCAATGAATAAGTCCCCAAATTTGGAATAGAGGTGCGTGTAGTGGGGCGTTTAAGGTTTGCATTATCATTACAAACTCAATTAGCATTAGAAGTAGATTAAAACGCCTTCTACACGCTCCATTCTGCTCCACAAGACAAAAAAAAATGTAGACCAGTACAATAATTCAGATCACAGTTGACAAGAATCACCATTGGAGCGCAAGAAGAAGACAGTAACTAAAAACTAAAATAGAATAAAAATCTCACTGCTAACAACGAGCTGCAAGTCCCGCCTGGCAATTTCTCCATGGGAACCCATGACTGCGCAACTGTAGGAACCGGCGTGTGACGGGTCCACCCTCGTTATTCTGAGGGCTCCATCAATGCTGTTGTCCCATTCTACTGGGTTACCGTCTCGCTCCCATTTTACGGACCTGTATAAGTAAATTAAAGACATTTTAATTAATAGTGTCAATAGCCGTACCGACGAGAGACGGGTTTTTGAGTGGAGATCGCGGCTTGGCAGGCAATATTGTTAGCAGCAGATGAAAAAGTATCGGGTTCAGTGGCGAGCAATAGAAGAGGCTTGTTTCCAGCAGTAGACTGCCGTAGACTGATTGTGATGATCAATAACAATAAGACGCCAAGATTACTAATGTAATAATACTATAACAGAGTATCTAAACGTATGATTGGCAACGTTCTTTTAAGCTGTGGTTGTGTTTTACCGTAGTTTGTTTGATCAACAGCATAATGGTTGCAATTGTTGAAAAGCCAAAAAAATTTTTGAAATCAATTGAAACTCACGTAATAGGATAGCCAGAGTAAGGGCAGTAAAGGATGAGTTCACGACCAGCCACTGCTCTGATGGGTCCTATTGATCTTACATAGGGTGGACCTGCAACAATGACTTCTGCTAATCAATTAAATTTTTGAATAAATTTTGAATACGACATAATTTCTTTAAAAAAACCTTTTGAGCTTATGTTAGTAAATCCAAAGATTCAACAGTAAAACCTAAGGTTTTCAATATTCGGTTTTTACAGTAATGTATACGTTAGCTAATAATATACTATGTTCTAGAGGTAGACGATAATCAGGATCTTACCATATATGTTGAGCCTTGAGGTATGAGACACTTCGCCCAGGGAGTTCGCAGCTCTACAAGTGTACAGGCCACCGTCTTCTGACCTGACTGCAGAGATGTTGAGGTAGCTCACCACATCATTGGTTTTAGTTGCAAATTGTTCCACACTGTACCTATAATGTATATACAGTTACTAGAATTGAGGAGGACATTGTGGAGTTTAAAAATGATAATGATTTGTTCATTAGTACCTATGTCCCCTAGCGATGGTGTTCAAGGGTTGTCCATCCAGCAGCCATGAGAAGTGAGGAGGCGGTGATCCTACTGCAGAGCATTTGAGGGTCACCACCTGTCCTGGCCTGAGCACTTGCTCTATGAAAGTATACTGGAGTTCTGGCGCTGTATCTATTGCGAAAGAAACGGTGACATAATTTTTGTTATTCAGGGGTACGGTTTCAATATCGGAGACGATTCTAACATTTCTATTTGGTATTACTCTCATTATAATAAAGGTAGTTTTACAACAGAACGAACAGAACTGTAACACCCTGCTCCTCCGTCTAACAGAACGTTGACTCTTTATCTCTTTTACTCCCAATTTTTTTCTCTTACTGTGATAGCTTTGATAAAACAAATACCATCTTACCTCCTAACCTAAGCTCGGCACTAGCCTGTGCTGAATCCCTCTCATTCCTTGCCATGCACTGGTACACGCCTTTATCAGCTCTGTGAACTGCTGATATCACCAGTTGCTCCCCATTGTTCTGGACCCTGACCCTTCCTCCAGCGACTCCTACGCCGATAGGCACACCGTTGTGCAGCCATTCTAACCGAGGGGCCGGCCAACCGCCCCAGGTGCAGTTTATGATGGCTGTGCCTCCGCTGTTGACTACCTGATGAAACAGAAATCTCATATAATAAATAATCAATTTATTTATAGACTATACGCGTCCCAAAATATAGCTAGCCCTGCCACCGCTTTATGGACGCAGTTACATACGTAGCCCATATAGGCGATATGAAAAGAGCGGCGCGAAGCGCAACAAACTCAGTCACCTTTGTCAGCGTTTGTTTAAAAAATACTACAAATTGTCGTGGACAAAATTATCTCCCGCCAAGCCGAGCAAAAAAGCGGCACGGCCGTGTACCAGTCTTTTCTCGAAGCAGTTCACGCTATTAAGTACTTCTTTCTGTAGTATAATTAACTCGCACTTTTAGAGTGTCATTGATTTCTATTATTTCTTACATGAAAGCTTAGGAAACCATGGTAAAATCCTAATTTAACCATTCGTGTTCTGCTTACCCGTGGCAGATCGGAAAAACAATGAAAAACAATGGAGATTTTTTATGTGGCACGCGAAGGGATGAGGTCCACGACGGTATTTACGCTGAACCCTAAATGTGTTTGAAGACTGCCTTGTCAAAAGTTTACTGGTACTCCTAAAACAAAGGTGTTACTTCTTTACTTCAAGACAATGGCAAATTTTTGCGTTGTTGTCCGGCGCATAGTTATTTATTAACCCTACAATCAGATGAAATAGCTTTTCATGTATCAGAAGAAAGAACTTCTTACTATTATTATCCTACTTCATATTAATATTATAAATACGAAACTTTGGATGGACATGTTTGTTACTTAATCACGCCAGAACGGCTGAACAGATCGAGATAATAGCACACAGGTTACTTTTTATCCCACGTACGGTTCCCGTCTAATAGATTTGTTTTTTTTTATATTGTTTTTCACAGAGCAAGGTTTCAATATGATTTTTGTATAGGTAGTGGTAGTTTAGGGTCAAAGAATGACATAGGCTTCTGTTATTTGCGGCTTGTATAGCCGTCCAAGGTTACAAGTACTACTACTTTTTGCTGTTACGTGGCGAAATTGACAACCCTATAGTGCTTAATAGTATTAGTCTCTTTGTTCCACAAAATTCCACACGCGCGGGCCGTCGCCCGCACCGACTCTTCGGGGCCCCAGTTAGTGTGCGCACCCAGCGTGCCCCAACACACCGACTCCTAGGGCACTAGCTTTATTAAATAAGATTACTCAAACTCTCCAAGACGTCGATTTGTTTGCCAATTCCTTAGGCTACTTTGTAAATAGATTAAGATTGTTTTTGTCTATTACCCATTAATATAAGTTACTAACAAAATGAATGTATGTTTTTAAATTGGCAATGTGAGTGCTTTGGAGTACTCTGTAAGCTCACTTGATATTTTTAAAGTAAATAAATAAATAAAGTAAAGTAGTAAGCCGCGGTCACATCTACAGTTTATTCATATTTGAGTGATGTCTATAAATCACGTTTAAGTTTTAATTTACTTCAACAATAAAACGAAGGTTGTTTATAAAGGTATAATTTAACGCTTAATCAAGTGTTCCGTGGGTCGGAGTGGGCGGCGCACAATTTACATAGTACGGTGCACGGAAAACCGCACACCTATTGATGCAGGTAGTGTGTTATTTCCATAATGGGATTATTGCTGTGATCCTCCTATTTGATGGATAATTGTTTGTGGCGAATAGCTTTGTAGCCTAGGCTGTGAAGTGGCAAATATTTATTGATTTAAAACTTTATTGCACAAACTTATAGGTATACAAAAGTTAAACTTAATGTTAGTGGCATCTCTGCCAGTAAAATACACATATCTTTTACCTATCTAGTCACTAAAGTTTTCTTACAAACAAGCAAACAAGCTTTTCTTAATTTGGGGCTAGATAATTGGCGTGATTGTGAAAACAATTTATTTATTTAATTAATTAATTAGTACTTCAAAAAACTAAAACGCTAAAAATAATCTTAACACTTAAGTACCTAATCAGTTACTTTTGGAGTCGGTGCTAACGAAAACATTGGTCTCTCATTGACTGGCACCGACTCCAAAAGTAACTGATTAGGTACTTAAGTGGTAAGATTATTTTTAGCGTTTTAGTTTTTTGAAGTCGGTTTTTATTTTTTTATAAAATTAACTTATTTTATCCATTTTAGTGATAAATCCTAATCAAAACAAATCTTACGAGTGCAAACATAATTTAACTGCTGAACACCGATTTCATTTCCTATTTTTCCACCCTTAGGGGTGAAATTTTTTCCAAAAATTTTTATTATAGTATCTTTGAAGTATAAGCTATTCATTAAAAAAAGAATCATCAAAATCGGTCCACATTTGGCAGAGATATAGGTAAGATAGATACTAAAATCAGTTGGCGTGGTACGGAGTTTATGCAATGTTTGATGATTTTCTTATAGATCCCATCATCAGAATTTAACCAAATTTATATGGGATCATTCTGAAAGTATTATCTTTCAAACAAAAAAATAATTATCGAAATTTGTCAACGCAGTAACGAATGATCGCTGAACATACATAAATAAAAAATAAAAAAATAAAAAAAAAGATACCGACGAATTAAGAACCTCCTCCTTTTTTGAAGTCGGTTGATAAACTAAAATAGACGTCACTCACATCACACTACTAACGTTAAAAAACGTTTATACGTTACCTATTATAAGGTAGACCACGTGGCATTCTCTACCAGTCAGATAATAGATTAAACGGAACGGTTAGATTTTCCGGTTACATACTTCCTGATTTTGCAAGTTTAAACCTTTGGTCTGATATCAATCTGTTAATTTGTTAACACAGTAGCAAACCTATTAAATAGTATTCCATTTACATTTTACTTGTGTACAGCAAACAGAGCCGGACTCGTTATTTGCTCCGCCATCGAACATTTAATTACAGCGCGCGCGCAAATAAATCCGACGATAATTCAACGGGTCGCGTTAATCTGCCGTTATGTGTTACGAAGTGGAATTACAGACTCGGAATTGAGAAAACAGACGGTTGATGTGGGTTCTGCAGAAAGATTTTGTTTTAAAGCTTTGAAGTGTAGTGTTTATGTGTAGCGAAACAGAATCTTTTAATAAGTAAACATAATAGGAAAGCAATCTATGATAAAACTTGTAACTCCGTTAGTTATAAGAAAGGTGATCTTGTATTATTAAAAAATCAAATAGGAAATAAACTTGATAGAATATATAATGGTCCATATGTTGTAGTCAAGGACATTTCACCTAATGTTGTAATTTTAAAAAATAATAAAGAGTTTATAACTCATAAAAATAACACTAAAATGTTTTATGCGTAGTAAATAATATGTTGTTATGTAAGATGTATATTACTTAGACAAAAAAATATATTTTGTATTTTTTTTTTCTTTTAACCGTGGGGGTGTAACGGTACTTTTCGGGGGAGGTGAAGTGTAGTGTTTATGTGTTTTACCGTAACATGTTAATTTTATAAGTGACTGCTACATAGTATCAAATAATTATGTTGACTTAGCATTAAGTTACTTCATGTAAAATGTTTAATTGAAAATCCATAAAGATTCGACATTCAAGCTACACACATGTCTTATGCCCCGAATAGCAGAATAACTATTAAAACATTGGAAAGATTCACGAAAAAAAACCGAATGAAGAGGCGGTACGAAGTTCGCTTAGACAGCTAGTAAATAAATAAATATAGCGTTAATTTTCTTAACACAAATGAGGATTACAGGCAATAGGCATAAATATTTCGGAAAACTACATTAGTTCCTGTTTTTTGTGAGAGACTGGTGCCTAAAGTAGGTTTCATGAGAACCTGAGACACAGGTCACCAGGACCCCGTAGAAGCATACAGATCTATTTATGTGGTTAATAACAAAAAACACAGAATCAAAAGGGATCCTGCATGGGTATTTCTTATCAATTTTGAATTTATTGATTAACTGGCCGTTCAAACTTTGATAGATAAATAGGTACGCTTTAAGGTACACGTAAAATATGGGTACGAAAATCAACTATATTTATCTTTTGAGATTTGAGGTTTACGCCTACTTTCTTTTATGGCGCAATGTTATCAAATTGACCCAAAATTATTTTTTGTGCAATAGCAAAGCAATAAATAGCAATCTAGCTTAATAATTTATGTGTCTGTGACCAATCAGAATCAGAATCAGAATCATTTATTTTTCTTAAAGGTGGTACAAAGATGTTTAAAAAGTTTGCTTAAAGATCACACATTTTACTACAGTATAGCACGCAAAATATAATAATAGAAATTGAATTTAATTAGTTACGTACTTAAAATGTCGTATAACATAAAACAGACTTACATTTCCAAGATAAGTAGGTTACAACGACATCATTCAAAATGGATGGATTCATGGATTCAAAATAATTAAGTTTAAAAGTCAAGATTTGATTTTATGCATTAAATACTATTACTATTTCTATTTAAAAAAAAAACGATGAAATTTTAACTCTAAAATTACAAAAATTGCGGAACATACATGTGAATCGGGTACTCTAGAACTGTTTTATCTCTCGACTTCGGCTGGTCGCTAGTTTTGGGACATCCTGTAAGTATAGTCTCTCGTAGCAATATTATTTATAAAGGGTGATTTTTTTGCTGGTATCTTTTTGGCAACACTGTTTTTGACAGATCACGCGTGAATCGTGTCTTGTGTCATTGTCAAACTTGTTCAGTTTGGTCTATAATTTAACCAAGAATCGACTTACGAACGAACAACGCTTGCAAATTATTGAATTTTACTATCAAAATGCATGCTCGGTTAAGAAAGTGCATCGCGCACTTCTTCCAATTTATGGGCAGTTTGGCAGTTTTTTTGCCCAAAATGGAAGAAGTGGACATGCCTGACATGTGGTTTCAACAAGACGGTGCCACATGCCACACGGCACGCGAAACAATGGCCCAATTGAGAGCCGCCTTCGGTGAACAGTTTATCTCACGTTTTGGGCCCGTTAATTGGCCGCCTAGATCGTGTGATCTAACGCCTTTGAACTATTTCTTGTGGGGCCATGTTAAGGCTCATGTCTACAGGGATAAACCAGCAACGATTGACGCACTGGGAGCCAATATTGAAGCATTTATTCGTGATATACCGGCTGATATGTTGGAGAGAGTGTGCCGAAATTGGGCCTTGCGAATGGGCCATCTAAACCGGAGCCGCGGCCAGCATTTGCATGAAATCATCTTCAAACTTTAAATTATATTGATCGTTCTATCCATTCCAATAAAGATTTCATCAAATTTTTCAAATTTTTTGTGTTTTTTTTTTTAAATCAAATCCTATACCTCTTAAAAATCACCCGTTATTATCAAGTCAGTCGGTTAAAATGAAATAAAAAATTAACACCAGAAATACGGATCTCTAAAAGTTTGTTTGACGTGTAGCATTCATTTTTAACGTCCGCGATACAGCCTGAAATATGCGAGTACGTTGCCACTTAAATAGTTTCAGGAGTAATGGCAATATTTTATTTTTTGCACTTTATTTATATTCCGCAGTTTGCGCAGCATCATCAAAACGCTTTGTTATGCCGCACTTTATTGTTCTATTATGCAGTTTTTTCTCTTTGAGTTATTTTGTTTAACGACAATTTTTCCGTATAAACGGATGCTATGTCTGGGGCCTTTTATGTTTTGACATTTAGGTGCTCTTACCTATTTAAACATATTCCCTGTTCACAAGTACATACGGCAGGTAAAACCATGTCCTAAGCCAATTATGGGAAATACTTGTTTTGGGCCTATGGACCTGACAACAGTGCATTTCGATCCACTAAGAATCTCAATCAAAGTGCCGTGTGGGGGTGGACTTAAAGAATACACTTCTCCACCACCAACAGAAGGCGTGTCGTTAGAGGCGACTATTTCCTGTAGCACGAGACGGGCAGAAGCGTCTGCGTGCGAAATGTTATAAAAAACTGCGCTAGCCAACCCGCCTGCAAGCGTGGCGAGTATTGACAATCCCCCCCGATGAAAGCCATTGGGGGAGGCCTGTGTTCAGCAGTTGACGTCGTATGGCTGAAATGATGATGATGATGAAGAATCTCAATCAAAATCTTTAAGCCCTCAGAGGGGCCTTTTTTCTAACTTTAGAGCGTTTCATCCTTCAGTATTACCAAGTTTTGAGGTATTAAGTGGGCTTCTGGATTAGGATACGCTCTTCTCAGCTCTCATATCCTGGTGCAAGTCTATGAGTCACTATCATACATGTTGTTTATTTAAGCCAAAGATTGATATTACAAAGTTGGCTCACTAAAAGCTAATCTTTCTTCCTTTTCTTTTATTAGCCATTTCTGTCCCACTGCTGGGCAAAGACCTCCCCCAAACCTCTCCACTTATCCCTGTCGGTGGTTAGGGCCTGCCAATCTTGGAGAAAATTGTCTAAGTCATCGCGCCATCGCTTTCGAGGTCTACCTCTCGAACGATGTCCATCAGTAGGCAGCCAGTGCGTGACGACTTTTGTCCACCTTTTAGAATCCATCCTATGGACATGACCCGCCCAGTCCCACTTCAACCCTGCAGCCTTTTCTCCCACGTCTGTTTTCCCTCGAAGCTAAAAGCTAATCACTCGAAGAAATTCACCATCATAACTAAAGTGTTCAATAGCTCAGGTGGAATAGCAGTCACCCGGATAGCGAAAGGTCGGTTCAAATCCTAACAGAGACAGCCACAGAGTAGTTTCATGGATTCTGTCGCTACACAAGTTCTGCAACTTTTATCCAACGGCAATCTGATACTGAACATCATTGTATTAGCCGAGAATTGCTCTTAACTACTCGTGAAGCAGCATTTCAGCCTTAACTGCGATAGACCAACCATTTCAATTTCACCATGAGCATGATATAGAATGGTTCGGAAATAAAAACTTTAAAAATGTTTTTTTCTAACAGTTACCCAAATTAACTAGCCACAATGAATTACGCGCTAAGGTGTAATCTATTACAGAGGCTGACGTAAGTTCTACTTCACAATATCTCTTTATGAATAAACAAACATAATTGTATTGGATTAAATTAAATTAAAATTCATTTATTTCAGACAACATAGCATCCATAAATTACATTAAAACCAAAATTCACTAATAAAATAAAATAAAATAAAATCAAAATTAAATTAAAATAAATTAAAATCAGATCATTATAAAACATTTAAAATCCAAAAAATTATAACAATAATTTAAAAAACCAAAACAAAGTATCTATGATTAAAAAATAAAATGGTAATGTCATGTAATAAAAATAAATCAATAACTATTTTCTATAATTTAAGTTAAAAAAACAGGTCATAAAATAAAATAAAATAAAAGAAAATTAGACTATGGTGACTGGATAACGGATAGACTTAGACATACTTTTAAACGTCAAAAATTACATCCACGACTGACTCGAGTACAAATATCCGTACTCATCATACCAACACTAGCCATTTAGGTGGTTCGAATCCGTGACCTAAGTATAGTTTTGTAGAACGTGAACTACTAGAACAGATGACCGTGAAATGTAAGAGTAGGGAACCCTTTAACTTGTGAAACCCTAACGCGTTACAAAAACATATCCATTGTGTTCGGTTCCATTGGCCAAGGGGTCAAATTCTACCACAAACGTATTCCATGCCCTAGAGGCCTAGAGTCAGTTTATTTGGTTAATTGAGTAGCCATTTTATTCGCAAGTTCATTTGTTAACAATTACATGAGTTACTCCCGCGAGTAATGCGCGGCGGGTAACAAACTGCAGTGGTCACCGCGAATTATGTATGCATGTAAATACATCCGCGCGCTTACATTATTGTTTAACAAAATGTTTCACTATGTGTACATTGACGTCTTTGTAGCTCAGTGGTAGCAGAGCAGTGCTTTGGCAGTGATTAATAAAGTTAAGCAACCCAGGCTAGTAGATAGGTGAAAATTTCCAAAATTTCAAGGATAATATTTCACTTCAAAAAAAATTTAAATACCTCTGCCCCCCTAGCATGACCATCAAAACACGATATGATATGATATGATATAGCAATTTATCAGATTTACCAGATTTTATACCCACAAACATCCGAAAGAAATATTATTGCACATATTTAACAATGAATTAAGATAAATCAATTTAAACTTTTTATTTTTTGCTTTCACAATGGGCTAGTTTCCTAAAAAATCTAATTAGTCCGTCAGTTGCATTAACAGAAAATACTGAATACATATTTTTTCTTTTCTTAAAATCAAACAAAAAACGATGAAGATATAGCCCGTTAAAGTTCCGCGTAACGTCACGCCTTGCGACACTTTTTAGCACGGCGTGACGTCACGGGCTCACTTTGATGTGCTTTATCTTCGTAATTTTTTGTTTTGACAAAAGACAAAATATGGGTCCAATATTTTTTGATAATCATATTGACGGACTAATTAAAATAATCTTTTTTTGACCCAGGAAACTAGCCTATTATGATAGTTTATTATAGCGAAAGGATGTGGGTTCGAATCTCAACAGAGGCAGTAGTTTTTTATAATAGTTTTGTTATTAGTATCCTTGATAAAATATACTAGCATTATTGTGGATGAAAAAATAAAAAAGTTTAGTTCTTTTACCATTTTACTGACATAATAATATATCACAAGCAACCTTTCCGAGCTCCGGAGGGCACGTAAAAAGCCCCACTGAGCATAGTTAAACAAGATACAAAGAGAAATGTTATGTCAATGATTATTGTGATAAATGTAACTATGCACCTATGACCGAATATCGCTTGATTCTAGAAGTTAAGTGGCAGACCGGAAAAACAATGGAAAACAATGGATAAATTTTTAATGGCACGCAAAGGGCACACTTTGATACACATGTAGTTTAAAATTAGTTCAATTCTTCATTAAAATTTGCAAAAACATAAAGTTGGAAGTAAATAACTCTTGAATTAAAGCTAATCATTACAGGTCCTGATAGGCACTACATTTAGAAGAAGAAGGCAAATAATTAAAGAATTAATTAATCAGATTGAATAAAAACAGAAACAAATTACTGAATAATTTTATAACTAGTTCTGTAATTCATATTCCACCGTTCTCAAAAACATAAGTCTTATCTCAATGACTTTTGTTTATATAAAATATCTCCGTACTACTTTTGATTCTGTTCTACTTCTGAATTTCAATTCTAGAACATTCCTATTTTAAAAATACCGACCACTAAAGAATTCTACATCTGTGGATCTAGATTTAGATCTAATATCCTAGAGACGACAAACGCGACGGCTCCCAGCTCCGGCGTAAAGGAGATAAGGACGTAAAGAATTTCAGAGGTTGAGAATGTTTTTAAAAACCGAAGTTCCAACATGGAAATACGAGAAACAACCATTCTTGGTTCTACAGTTTCACAATTCGGCAACTGGGATGGTAAGTAAGAAAAACTATACTAATAGCGGGGATGAAAAGATAAAATACTTTTTTGACCTAATTGGCATAGTGGCTTGGCGATTCGCCTTAAACGCAAAGGGTTCAATTTACAGTTCGATTCAATTCAGAAAACGATCTTTCTAATGTGGCTCGGAGACGTTTGCTGGAAGACGGCAAAATCTTTCTGGTCTGGCGTGGTACCTCGATACACAACGTGTTAATTTATTCTTCGAGACCATGTCTATTTGTATGTTGCCTGACATTTAAAATACATTATTACATATTTATTGTTAGTAACCCGATTGTAAACATATTTGTAAAGACAAAACCGAAAGTAGTCAAATGTATTTCACGAGTGACCCAAAACAGAATTATAATCAAACACACACAAGCTTTCCCTTCACAAATCTCAATGATGTGTCCCACAAAACATCCTTACGGACAACAAAAACGTGTGTGACGGAACGACGGACACGGTTCGGAGTAAAAAATCTCGTTACTCGAAAACGGTTCGGGACATTTGAAACAATCTTATTTGCGATTCGCCTAAAAGGGCCACGCTAACTAGGAGGACACGGTAGGGTTGGCACATACACGAATTACGAAGCGACAGCCGGAGGATCGAAAAAAACGAAATTACTTAAAATCTAATTTAATTAAAAATTACAATTACAATAAAACTAGTTCCTAATACTAATTGACCCGATCGATGTTAGATACGAAGTGAGGATGATGGCGGTGGCATGCTGTTCGGCGGCTTGGTCACGTTAGCGGCGCACGATCGCTGTGTCAGCGTTTCCGTGATCTTGCAATATCTTGTGTGCTCTAATTAGGCTCCCGGGGTCAACGGTATTTGTACTGGTAGAGTACGTAACTCGCGTGTATTATCCACCTACCTACAATAATTATATAAATATAACAATAATATAAATAACGATTGAAAGTTTCATCAAAAATGGCCATATCTCCAATTTCGAGGATAAAATGGTATAAATGTCAAAGTCTTATTTTCAACGTAGAAAATAAGGGGTTTTACTGTCCTAGAACATGTTGCAATAGCTTTAAGTAGGAATTAATGAGTCAGAGTACATTAATAAGGTAAAAAGTCGGGTGCCTGACTGGCGTCTGCGCGACCGGTTGGATATAAACATTCGGCGGCCGACTGGTGTCCGCGCGACCACGGGGAGGATATTGATTTTAATGGACTTAAAATAAATCTACGCTAGACAATACAGAATCTAAATAAGGAATATACATCATTATTATACGAGGTACGAGACAGCGAATTTTGCAAGTAGCGTCTCTCAGCTCACTCAGAATCAGATTTTACACAAAGATGTTTGTCAATCTTTTGGGAATAACAGTAAAGGCTGTTTAATTTGCAACACGGCAAGTTTTTCTAATCATTCTGTATTTATTATTTGCAATACGGTATTTTTTTTTAAAATCATACAACGGAGGTACTTAGATCCATTTGTATAATTAGTAGATACTAGATATTTGTGTAAGTCTAGATCTAATCTAGTATTTTATTTTTCATTTTTTAAAATACATACACCTAGAGCAAGACAATCAAATTAAAAATTAACCAGGTCTTAATTTTAATATATGAATGTAAATTATATTGGACAACATTACATACATCTGATCATAAGGTAGGTAGATAAAGCTTGTGTTATAGAAATAAAAAACAGCGACGGTACTACAACGCCCAGACCCGAGAAAACATAAAAAACATCGTTTTCTACATTGTCCCGACTGAGAATCGCTCCCGGCCTCTGAGATGGCGATGCCAAGTCCGGTGTACTCGCCTCTCGGCTATGGAGGTTGTCATCATCATCGTCATAAATGTGGGAAGCTTTAAACTAATTTAATCGTATATTAATGAATTAGATTAAAATTTATTAGTATTAGTCAACTCTAATCACAGTGACATATTTTTCCTTTCTGAGAGTCAACAACCCTAGCAGAGAGGCATGTTTGCATCGTCCCTTCCAATCTGAAACAATCAAGGAGGGTTGCCTTGGACCTCACTCCGTTGGCCTCAAGTTAAGCTTATTGTTAGTAAACTAATACTTACGGTACTGTCGGAATCAGTTCTGATTTACAAAATGTTTTTATTAAATAGTGATTCCCCGCGACTTTGTGTGAAATGTCAAATGATCGATACAGACTGATGAAGACAGATTTAAGAATTAAGGTCAACCTTTCAATCTTTAGGGATTGAATTTTCAAAAATACTATCTTAGTGCTCATTTACGATATTCAAGGAACCTCTGTGGAATATTTCAAGTTTCTAAGTTCAGCGATTTTAGCTGCGCGTTAATCCATCAGTTGGTAAACTTTGCCTTTTAAAGATGTATTCGAGCGCTGACAAATACGTGGTTTAGAGTGAGCTGAAGACCCTTGTTTAAAGACTTAAATATCTTACCACTAGCTTGCATGTACATAAGAAATGTTTGTATATTTGTAATGCCTTACCCTGAGTTTTTTCAGAAACTCATTGAAGTCAAAGCCCGTAAACTGAGAGCACAGTATGTTAATCTGTTGTATCAACCTAAATTTTCAACTTATTTTTATTAAAGAAATGTATTTAACATGTGTATCACACTGTTCAACAACCTCCCGGATGACATTAAAACTTTAGAAGGTAGGGAGTTTAAAATTAAATTGACTGCGTGGCTAATGAAATATAGTTTTTACAGCGTGACTGAATTTATGAATGGTAAAAATATGACAATGTACTAAATAAAATCTCTGACTTGTAATAATACCTAACTTAAAATTAATTTTATGAATATTGTTCACATACTTGACGAAATGAATTTGCACACCTTCATGCAGGTCGAATACATTGTACTTAATTAAGCTATTGTTAACACCTTTATAACTTGTATTCTGGCAAATAAACGCATTTATTTATTTATTTATTAAATTATACAGGATGCTTGAAGAAGTAGGTTGACCTCGTATAACTGGTGACAGTTTTTTTTGCTTAAAACGGACGTGTTTCCGATTTGTACTCTACCCTCAACCAGTATTAAAGTTAAAAGTATACTTATTTTAAAACTAGTCAAGTGCGTGTCGGGTTTTACGCGATGTAGAGTTCCGTCTTTGCATGTCAGAATAATATGCGTTATTTTCTACTTAGTTTTCATAATTTACTTCATCAAGCACATTAAAAATATAACTCGGTAACTTGTAAAGCCTTTAACCGTTTTTTTTGGCTTTGTTATACAAGGTGTTAATGAATTAACGCAAAACTTTGTGAGTGATTCTACTGCTTAAATAGGTACCGCAACTTTTCTATGGGGTCCACATAGACATCGCAAAAAAAACTCTTTTCCATACATTGATGAACATGGCAAAACTTTAAGGGTTTCGTGTTGACTACTACAGAACCGTACAAACTTAATTTTGAACATTATCATTTTTGCAGCATGAGCATTACGCAGGCAAAGCGGCAAAGAAAGACGCATGTTATAAAACTAGATGACAAGTCTGTACATAAATAATATATACCATCAACTTTCCAGAAAGTTGCAGCAAGTAAACTGCTCATAAACTTGAGCCATACTTTACAAGTTTGCTGCAACTCTATACTTTTACAAGTACAAGATAAAACAATTAGCTACTAAATCATAGGAAGCGTTCAAACAAACGGTTCAAAACTTCAAATTAGGACAATGGTAGAAAGTTTGCTACAGGATAATCGTGATGATTTGCTGCTATGATTATTTATGTGAATGTTTTGACGTTTGGTTTACAAACATGCATGAACGGATTTGAATGAAATGCAAGTTTAATTAGACAATATCATATACATTGTTCTGACACTTATGTAGGTAGCTAAAGCGCTTGTGTTAAGATGGCTTAGTATATCAATATTTCTGCCACAGGACGTCCAGTGCTGATCATAGACCTCCCCTAATGACTTCCAGATTGGCCGGTTAGAAGCGGTCTGCATCCAGGGGCTTCCTACAACCTTTACCAAGTCTTCTGTCCACCTTGTTTGTGGAATTCCTACGCTGCGGTTGATGGTACGTGGCTTCCATTATAGAATCTTTCTGCCCCATCGGCCGTCAGTTCTACGTGCTAGCTATGTATGCCCCGCTCACTTAGGGTCTTAGTTATAGCACACTAGGCCGTTGGCTTGGCGAACGCTGGGGCTTTTGTTCATGGTTTGCGCAGAATATCAGTGGCTGTGTCGTGCTCGTTGCGTCACTGCCCTATATTGAGCATAGACCATTTTGGTACCACTAGTTTGTTTTTATTTTAAGATTTTGTATATTGTGCTAAAATGTAATTTTGGTGCCAAATAATTTTCTTTTCTTTCTTTCTTTCAAATACAGTACAATGAAAAAACATTTAGAGTGGGATTTCATCCAAGCGCACTGTAAAGCAACGTAAACTTGAATATCATGGCCAGATAATGCGCAACAACAAGTATGAATTTCTCCAACTGATCATCCAGGGGAAGATTCAAGGACGCCGGAAACCAGGCAGACGTAAGACCTCTTGGCTCAAGTATCTTAGACAGTGGTTCGGACTTAGCACCAGGTCCCTGTTCAGGGCAGCAGTGGACAAAGTAAAAATTGCCATGATCGCCAACCTCCGGCAGGGGAAGGCACCCTAAGAAGAAGAAGGAGTGGAGAGGAGACGATAGGCGTTTGAACTGATAAATTATAATTTAAAATTAAATTATAATTATAGTAAAAGTATGTTATTTTAGTTTAGATATTTGAGTGCAGTAAGTGGCCACATCTGTCGCAGAACCGATAAAAAGGTGGAGTAAACGGGTTCTCGAATGGAGACCGCGCCTTGGCAAACGTAGTATAGGTCGCCCCCCGGCTCGATGGACCGACGACCTTAGGAAGATGGCTGGCTGCAGTGGCTGGATAAAAAAAGGCCGGAGATCGTGTTCTATGGCGCTCTTTAGGCTTACGTCTAGCAGTGGACAGCAATAGGCCGACATGATGATGATAATGAAGTGACCTTAGTCAGTCTAGCTCTCGGGATTGGGCTCAGTGGCTGCATTGAGAGAGGCCTACTCCAGCAGTGGACTGACGTGGGCTGATGATGAAGTCTAGTTATATTAGGTCCTTACAATACTAAATATCAAATATCTTGCGTTTGATTAGAAATTCTAAATTCAAATTATTTCGAAATAAAGCCAGAAAAATATTGTTTTAAAATTCGTATTTCATTCGTTTTCACATCATTTGTTTGAGCTTCAACATTGGTATAACAACAACTATGGACAAATTGAAAATTCGCTGTATTTACGAATACGAGTTCCACCGTGGCACCTGCTGCAGAAACGACTCAAACCTCACCCACCATACTCCCCAGAGCTTGCCCCAACCGATTACCACGTTTTTCAAAATTTAGATAACTTTTCACAAGGAAAAAAATTAAATGATGCAGTAAAAACCGCCTTCAAACAGTTCATAATCAATAGACTCTCGCTCCCAGGATTTTTTTTCCAAAGAGATCAATGATCTGCCTATAAAATGGCGGAAGTGTATCGATAACAACGGCGCATACTTCGATTGATTACTCGTAAGTAATAATTAATTCACTTTTTTGATACTGAAAGACAATTTCTTATGTTTACTTTCATATGGACCTAATAACATTTGGAGTTAATGTAATTAGATCTCCGTGAACAATTTGTATACAAGCTAATCGATAAATAACTTTACTACGATGAGTTTTTAGCTCAAAACATTGCTATTAGCAAATGAAAATGTTTGAAACAAGTCTAAAAGCAAACTAAGGCGGGTGTAGACAGGCGCAAACATTGACCGAGCGAGCAAATCCTGAGTGTGTACTGAGCCTAAAATGTACAATATTGACAGAGGCCCGTGGATGGAAGCTCTGGTATCTTGTACCGGAGCCTTTTAAGTAAAGTCGAAAGACATCGGAAGACGACAGACTAGAATTCTGTACAAAAATATTGGACACTACGACACAGTACAGTTGAATAATTACGTTTTTAGGGTTCCGTAAACCAGTAGGTGCCTTTAGGGCTCTTTACTTATCCTTCACTGTCTATCCATATGTCTGTCTGCCCTACTTTTTTATTAGTTTCGTTGGAATCGTTATAGCAAGTTCCAATTTGAAATGCTTTCGCTATTAGGATGTAAAATGTATCGAATCTAATCTATTTTCATTGATGTAAATAGTGGTTTTGCGATGACAGTTTGGGTCAACACAGTAAACAAATTTCTGAACTGGCTCGGGTCTGGGTGTTCTGGGAGACGTCCTGGTAAACATTTATTGATTATGCATAGTAACAAAAAGTTGTAAAGATCCTTTCTTTGAGATCGTGATAATAGGTGTTGTCTTGTGATAATGAGGTTAACACAAGACATTAATTGATTATTTATTTATTTTTAGTTTATTTTCTATGTGTGACATTGCCGAAATAAATAAATAATATACATAATAAATATTGGACAACAACACATACATTGCTCTGATCCTATGATAAGTAGCTTAAGCACTTGTGTTACAGAAATCAGAAACGACTACGGTACCACAACACCCAGACCCGAGACAATATAGAAAAGTTATTTTTCTACATTGACCGATGGTTCGATTCCTGGTCAGCGACCTCAGAGACAGTGACACCATCCGGTATGCTCGCCTCTCAGCTACGGAGGTCGTCAATGTAACTCGAAAACCAACGCGACTTGTGAGATTTGAACTTGCGTCCATAGGATCGCTGAGGTACAACAACGGCAGGACAACCTATGCAAAAAGTTAAAAGTCATTGAACCAATTTTCAAATTTAACTCAGACACGTAGAGATCAATATCAAATGAGAAAATTGTATGGTTTGTGTTAGGTTGACGAGCTGTTGTCTGTACTTTCCTGAGCCACCAGCGAAACCATTGATTGCTTTGAGCAGCTTATGTTTTAGTGAGTCTTAATGCGTTGTCATAAGGTATAATATAAATAAATAAATAAATTGTTTTTACAATCACACCAATTATTAGCCCCAAACTAAGCAACGCTTGTATTATGGCGACTAGATAACGGATAAACATACTTAAATACTTTTATAAACATCCATGACTTAGGTACAAATGCTCGTGCTCATCACACAAACATTTGCCCCTTGCGGGATTCGAACCCGCAACCGCTGGTTTTGTAGTCCGGAGCGCGAACCACTACACCAGACGGTCGTCTAATATAAATATTTTATATAATATTACATTACGTAACCTACATTACCATTACAGTACCATTACCTACACGTTTACTACAACATTTAACGTAAAAAACGTGTGTAATGAGAAAATTTGTATTATGTTATTATGTACCCTCATATCATACAGAAAATTGACCTACCCACCTGATTTTTTTATTACAATTAAAGTACCAGAGTAAGTAACAGAGTAAACTAGGTTTAATACGAATGAGAAAATTTTAAATTCCACTTGTAATTCCACAAAGAGGTCAACTGTGAATTATTGGTAAATACGGTGATCGAAATAATATGCGGTCGCGCTGATAAAACATCCCCAGGGACTCGAGTCCATTGACCTCAGTGTGACGTCATCGTAGAGATCTGCGTCAGCACAATAGTTACGTGACACGGAAACGTGACCTGTTACTCAAAGGTCCACGAAAATGAGTTTGTATCCGCGTTTTATTTAAAATTAAAAGCCGATTTAAATCTAAAATTAAAACGGAATTACGTTAATCATTACCACATTAACATTTTGTTCCCTTCAACTAATAGATTAACTTTACGGCAAAGAATGAAATCTTTAAATATTGGTAAAAGTTGAAACTAATGTTGACGAACTCCTCCTCCAGCCGAGAGGCGTGCAAGCCGGTCTTAGCATTCTCATCTCTGAAATCCTAGGTTCGATTCCCGGTCAGTTCGTTGTAGTAAACGAACTTTCGGGTATTATCTCGGGTCTGGGAGTTGTGGTACCGTCGTTGTTTCTAATAACTATTACACAAGTGCTTTAGCTACTTACATTAGGATCAGAGCATATGTGATGTCCATTAAATAAAAAAACAAGACATTTTTATTGTTACGCGGCCACAAACTGCGGTTGGTTTGAGCTTGACAGATACAGGGTTACATTGCAAAGGGGTGCCAAATCTTTAGGAGTGGATCAGAATCATTAACTCAATCGAACTATGCGAAGAACAAAAAACAATTTTTTCATATAATTATTCCTATCCGCTGTTAATTGCGCGTGAATAATTTACTTATTCGTAAAAAAATGCACCGTATGTGCACTGCATAATGTCCTTGTTGGCTCGCCATACCTACGCCACTGAAAATCGACCGCCCGACTTTAGTAGTCATTTTGACTTTATTTTCGTAACATAACTGATTTTATTTTAAAACTGGCACTACCTTGCAATATAACCCTGTATAGCTTCCGTCATAATTTATTCTTTTCCATTATTATAAAATAACCCAAAAATTTTGTAAATCGGTAAAACACCATTGACTGAACAGAGCCTACTATTTTGTGACCTCGTCTCTTTGTCCACGAAATTGAGTCTTATATTTACGAAGTGCGATATTTAACTTTAAGTGGTAATTAGTTTTGGCTAGCCCTCTAAATAATTGATATTTTAAAACCAAAACGGGAATCGCTCGGTCAGATGCACACGAGTGAAGTTTCCTTGTTAAATATTCATTGGGCATTAATTAACAAACATTAAGCACTGGGGCGGTTCCGTGATTTTTGGTGTCAACCTATTTAATTATGAAGGATTAAATGGGTGTTTGACTTATTAATTTATGCGAATGGAGCTTTATTCAGAGTTGATAGGGCTTAGAGGCTTTTTATCATGTAGAACTGACGACCGATGAGGCAGAAAGGTTCTAGAATGGAGGCCGCGTACGGGCAAGCGCCGCGTAGAACGTCCACCCACAAGGTGGACAGACGACCTGGTAAAGGTCGCAGGAAGATGCTGGATGCAGGCCGGTTCCAACCGGCCAATCTGAAAGTCAATGGGGGAGGCATATGTTCAGTAGTGGACGTCCTATGGCTGAAATGATGATGATCAGAGGCTTTTATTTTCTGCAGGATAAGATTCATTTTATCGTGCCGAACATTTCGCCGAACAAATGAATTGTAGAAGATACGTCATAAAATGACAGTGATTGAAGTCTTATTTATTAGTTGATTTACTTATTAGGCTCTTCAACAATGCGTACACTATTACACACAAGAATTACGATGCACATTACTTAATTGTCTAACCATCACCAATAACTGTACTGTACGTAGTAAATAATAATAAATAGTTCATACAAAATTAAATGTATGTAACAAACGGCCGTAAAAAATACACTTCTCTACCGCTAACAGGAGGCGTGTCGTAAGAGGCGACTAACTCCTGTAGCACGAGACGGGCAACAGAGTCTACGAGTACGTGCAAAATCTTATAAAAGAAACTGCGCTCGCCAGCCCGCCTGCCAATCGTGGCGAGTATTGGGAATTCCCCCCAATGATAGGTCATGGCTGAAATGATGATGATGATGATGAAGCTCGCATAACTAACTAAAAACGATTTTATGAAAACTAGTACAGTACTGTAGCAGTAGTCTTGCCACATATATCCATGGTTTGTCGTTTGTGTGTTTAAATTCCAGTTCGTAGGTACCGCTGGATTTTACAGAATCTACGAGTATATATAGGAAAAATCTTGCACATACAGATAACTCCTGGTGTGTATCTATAGTCCATATATGGCCTGGTTTCGAAATTATCATCATAGCACTTTAAATGCAATAACTTCACTTGCCTCGTTAAGGAGACTGGATCATTAGGAACAGGACTAATTTCTTAGTAATGTTATACATCTTCTGATATCAAACCCTTTTAAATCATTAAACCAGTTTAAATTTATACTTTGAACACTAGTTTTCCATCTTGTCTACAAAAATTATGTCAAACATATGACCTAAAATGAATAAGCCATATGAGGAATAACTAAATGCCTTGCACCGTTGACACCGAATCTAGCCTTGCGCCACCAAAATTTACATACACAGCCTAGTAACATTGTGTTAATATCTGCCAACACACTGTGCTCTGTAAGCTTCTTCATTACCATAAATGATAACGATAATGCGTTACGGTACAGTATTATAAAATACTACAGCAGTCTCACTCCGTATCAACGGCCTAACTAGCGCAGTGTCTCTCGTCTCGAGGTAAGTACCCAGATAGCAAGGTAGTTTGTTGCAAACTTGATTTTTGTTTGAATTTAAATTGTCACCTCAAATATGAAAAGTTAAGTTTGAGAAAATATTGCTGCAACCTTGTTAATTCAAGAATGATGTCTGAAGTTTGTGGCAATGTTGCAGCAATCTTGCATTTTGCGGTATGTTTGAAATATGAATTATTAAGTTCGTTTTAAAGTTGATACAAAGTTGCAGCTGATGGCTAGAGTTCCGTTTTTTTTGACAAGTCGAGTACATACTTGATGACAGTTGTTTGTTGGCAATGGGGCAGACAACTGTCAAAGTGGCGCCAGTAGCGCAAAGACCTTTAACAAAGCAGTTTTTCTATGAAATTAATAGTGAAATTATATTGAAAGACCATTTCATCAGAGATCACCATGACCATGATCATTTCCAGTTTGACTAGGTAGTCAAAAACTATTCTCTTGGACGTAACCTATACCAGAGAGAAAATTACTGGGCAGTAGTAAACATACTGACCAGATAAACAAACAGATGAATGGTATTTCCATCGGTGACTTTGATATTATAACAAACTTATATTACCTATTTGTTTGCTAAAGAAAGCTTGTTTCAAGAAGAGAATTCAACTACTCATAGCTTCAGTAATATCCAGCCACTTGAAGAATTAGATGATGCAAATGTCTCTCAGTGTTGTTGATATTACGATGACTCAGTCTATAAACTCAGATTTTGCTTCTGGGTCTGGAGAAATTTGTACAAAAGAGACACAGACTTTTTATTTGCCTTATGCTTTGTAATTTCAGAGAGGGTATAAAATAAATAATAAGTACGCAAAAAAAACATATATAATGATTAAAACTTACTTTTATTTCTTAAGGTAGCTATCATAGTTATAATACAGATATTTATTGAAAATTTCTGCTTTAAAATAACCATTATAGAACTCATCAAGTTTTGTCAACATATATTTGATAAAATTTTCATCTCTATATACATATATCACTTTCATGTCTGAATGTATACACTATTAAATTGCAGTACTTTCTACCACTGCAGTAGCAGCAGTTTTTAGGTGCATGAAAACTTTGTAGTCTTTGGGTACAAGTCTCAAAGAGTAATATAAATTTTCTGTTGACCATGCTTTCAACACCTAAAAGCAAAACAGCCACATGTTTACAAGTTGCATCATTACCACTACCTGCTGGACATTCACAGTGCGCTTCTTCAATACTGCCATATTCATCTAATTTTAAATTAACTTCATAATGAACTTTTTTTTATTGTTTTTCTACATATACCTTTTATGTAGGAGTTCTTGCTGGCATCAATAAAAGAGCGGGCTGTTACTAAATGGCGTGATTCATATAGCTGCACCACTTTATCCATATTCTTGTCAGAGCTATATGAAAATAGAAAAAAATGACTGTTAATAAATTACTTGTATGTAGATAGGTGCGTTAGTTGGGTTAGTAGTGCATGTTAAAACATGTTACAACAATAAGCAAGTTGATGTTCCTCAATCTAACTGTTTACAGATTGACAGATTTAAATCTGTTGAAGGTTGGCCTATTTACAGGTTGAGAAGGTTACTAAACCACAATGATTACTTGTGTAAGTAAACAGAACCTGGTATCTTGTGCCAATAATCAATTCTAATTTCCAATTAGTAGTTATATAGAAGAATACTACCAAGTACCTACTTTAAAACAGAAATAAGACTTACATAGATAAATAATGCCGTATTTGAGTTTTGTTCAGAGGAAGCTTTGTGTTGCTGTTTGTCTCTGTAAGACTCAGTGTGTGGAACCTTCATTGAAGGTTCATCATCCACAACTTCAGCTTGCCCAAAATTGAAGTTTTGGTCATAAGTCTCTAATCTGTAATATAAAAAGCAAATAACATTCTTTCATTCATCTTAGACTTCAAATATAACCTCAAACTACTTATCACGACAAAAAGATTAAGTTCCTTCGTTTAAAGTTATTATTACAATGATACAATGTTATCATACATTAGATTATATCTAAGTAAGTATTTAATAAACAATGAAACAAGTTTTAGGTCCATACAATTGTAAAAATTTTAAAAAATTGAGGAAACAGCTCACCTTTCTTTCAATTAGGTCTGCTTTCCTTCCACGTAAAGAAGCGCCTCTTTTCCTTAACTTTTCTTTTAACTCATTAAGTTTCCAAGTGGAATGCATGTTTTTTAAACGAAAATTGGCAAGAAATGAACGTAATTAAAATCAAAAGTTTAACGCACAACTCAATGACAACTTTGACAAGGGTCTGTACATTTTTTTTTTAAATTGGGTTTTACGGCTCTGGGTTCCAGCCCTTTTAAGCCAAAGGGTCAGTATATTCAGTGTTGCCAGACGTGCGATAATTATCCTAGATCCACGATATTTTTGAGTGTAATTCCACAGAAAAAATAATTAATTATTGCACGATAAATCTACGATAATCCACGATATTTTGCTCAGTTGGAGATAAATTTAGGAAATCATTTTAATCCGTTTAATTGAACACATTTTACGTTTATTTGAAAAGTCTGACTCTGACAACACGATAGTGAATTTAATTAATAATTAATTTAAAACTTTTTTGCACAAACTTAATAAAAGTGTACAAAAGGTGGACTTAATGCTAAAAGCATTCTCTGCCAGTCAACCTATAGGTCATACAGAAAGCTTGCAAAAAGGTGCGGTAAACAAACAAGAAGAAAAAAACATTAAGTAAATAATGCAACAAATAAATTAAGGTATATACAGGGTGTAAAAAAGGCTTAACGAAACCCAAAACCACGAATTCTATACATAAAAACAAGTAGAATGCAAAAAATAAAATTGCTGGGAAATGACTTTTATTTTTGGGTATCAAAAAAAATAACTTATGTATTTCTAACCCGCAATGTATAGCGCGCACGCCACAGACTATGCCTGTGTGTGTAAGTGGTCGGCGGGCGAGCGGGCGGCGCGAGAGCATTGCGCCCGATTACGGCGCGCGCGCTAAATGAGTATAAATTTACTTAAAAACACAACAACGAATATCACATGTTTCAATTAAATTAGGTACCTCTTATGTTTGTAAATTGTTTAGCTACTTACCTCTCAATTCAGGCCTCTCCATACGAATCAGTTGTGGTTCGAACTGACGACCTCCCATTTCCAAACAAACACGCGCTCGGTATAGCGTGTTTTGATGCACTCGCTCCAAAATCCCTTCACGCACTGATCGTTGTTTTAATTCATCAAATACGTCGATAATGTTTTGACGCATTTAAGCACTATTTTCACAAGGACGGTCAAAAACCCTGTCTTTGACGAAACCCCACAAAAAAAAGTCAAGGTGAGTTAGGTCAGGCCACGCGTGAGGCCCATACCTCCCGATCCAGTGGTCACCAAATAACTCCGTAAGCCGCTCTCGAACCGGTCTGACAATGTGAGGCGGCGCTCCATCATGCTGGTACCACGACTCTCGCAGCTGGACTAGTGGCATGTCTTCTAAAGTATTCGTTACATAACCGTTAATTAAGCTAACCTCGCCTTCTCCGCAGCACTTAAGCTGCTGTTCGCACGCCTAAACGTGGGTTTTCCCGCATAACGTCTAAAATGGCTTGTTCCGTGGTAGAGCGTATTGACCCGCGCCCTGTCTCCGAAACGGGTACAATCGGCTGATTGTCCAGCAAACGCTGAACAGCCCGAGTGATCACTTGCGGATCACGAGGGTGATGCGCATCAGGATATTCAGCTGCGTAAATACGCAATGCTTCGGAAGCATTGACATGGGCTATACCGTAGCAGTAAACCATGTTTACATACTCGCGAGCACTAAACTGATGACAAGGCATCTTCAATAAGACTCCACTATCACACTAATCTCAACTACTTGCCACCACAACACAAACTGTAAGAGGAAACAGTAAAAATCACAAGTAATAAGCGCATTCGATTCGCAAGTTAGAAACCGAACAAAATTTTCACAAATTGCATTATTATTCTTCGGCTTTGATTTCGCCACCGCCGCTCGCGCAAACTCCCCCGCACACCGCGCCCCGTACCCCGCGCCCCGCGCCCCGCGCCCATCACGCACGGCCACCGGGGCGAGCCCTCACTGGTCTCGGTGTTTCTGTAGGTATTGCCACAATTTTTAAGTCAACGTAACGATTTTTTGAAAACAATGATATCGGCTTTGCTCTTAGCCAATTTAGCTTTGCTCTTGGTAAATCAGACGACCCATGTCAATTCTTTCTGAAATGTTTTATTTAAGGTCCGCGACCAAATTACGCCTTAGTGGTTTAGTGGTTAGATTTTTGGAAGATCGTGGGTTCAATTCTAAAGTGGGAACGCAAAGTTACTAAGTTTCCAATAAATTGGTTAGTTATAATTTAGAAATTACAGGCTTGAATCCATCAATCAGATTGTCCGATATGAGATGATTCCATGCTTCAAAGGGCACGACAAGCTGTCGG
The DNA here is from genome assembly GCA_963576865.1 of Anania hortulata. Lineage (NCBI taxonomy): Eukaryota > Metazoa > Arthropoda > Insecta > Lepidoptera > Crambidae > Anania > Anania hortulata. Next base: position 1,107,240 of record OY756389.1, on the reverse strand, counting down.
TCCTGGCTACAGTAGGCAGTACCAGCCTGTGGCATCGGTCGTTAGTAGTCGTTACATGAGTCATGTCAGACGCCTATGGCACTAGTTGCATAAAAGAGAAGAAGAAGACAATAAATTTAATGCTTTTGTGTGCGAGCGCCTGGGAATCGAATTTAGAACCTCCGGGTCTGGGAGTTCAACCATTGAATAACTAAACAACGGGGACCTTACAAAAAACTTTGTGAAGATTTTACGGCGCTTCGTTTTTCATAGTTTATGGGAAAATAAAGGTACGTTTATTTTAAATCGTGCTCAAAAAATTAAATGTTTTAAAGTAAGTTATGATAAGTAAATTTAAAATTATTATTATTCCAACAGGAAATGCCATGAAGCTTTATTTTATTTCTTGATTATAGCTCGATATGTGAAAGTACGAGCCTAACTAAAAGAAATTAGTTTGATTTATCCGTTATAAAGAATTGCTATTTTTTTTTCGTAGGGCTTTTTATCAACAGAACTTGGAACGTTTATTCCTTTGCCAGTTAGATTTTAACTTAAAGTTTTAAAGTAAGTTATGATAAGTAAATTTAAAATTATTATTATTCCAACAGGAAATGCCATGAAGCTTTATTTTATTTCTTGATTATAGCTCGATATGTGAAAGTACGAGCCTAACTAAAAGAAATTAGTTTGATTTATCCGTTATAAAGAATTGCTATTTTTTTTTCGTAGGGCTTTTTATCAACAGAACTTGGAACGTTTATTCCTTTGCCAGTTAGATTTTAACTTAGGTACTTATCGTAAAATAGCTAATGCCGTATTCAACAATTAAAACAATAAATTGTTGTACGTTTAATTAATATTCGATAATAAAACAAGCAACTTGTGATTAGGAATTTGTAGTAGACTGCACTCCTCTGTCTTCTAAATCTTCTAATGATTAGAGTGATGGCTCTGGATCCGGAGGTCCTGCGTTTGATTCTTAGGTAGGCACACAAGTTAGAAATAAATACTTTTTCAGGGTCAGGTGGTTCCCAGTTTGGTTAGAATATTGATTACAGGCCTGAATATTAGACTTGATTATCTGACTGGCTTGTTTTCAGTACGTTTAATTGCTATACGAAAATAAAACAAACAACTTGTGTTGAGGAGTTTGTAGTAGACTGCGCGCCTCAGTTTTCTAATGGTTAGAGTGTTGGCTCGTAATCCGGAGGTCCTGCATTGGATTTCCAAGTGGGCACACTTATAAAATTTGGTTAGAATTGAATACAGGCCTGAAATAAGCCTGATTATCTGATAGATAAGACAAGATTTCGTGCTTCGGCGTGGATCCTGGCTATTGCTTCTTCTGGCAGCAGTCGTTACAGAAGTCATGTCAGACTCCTACGGAGGCTTAAATTCTAACATCAGTTTCTGCAGCCTACACGATAAGGAGAAGCAGACTACGTCTCAAATGTAAGCTTACAGCTTAACCTTTCGATTTACAGACAACAGCTCATCAACCTACCACAAATTTGGATTGTTGAAATAATTTGTATTGTGTAAAAGTTAATTACAAAGTTTTTTTTTCTGAGTCGATCTCGTACAAGTACTAATGTAAAAGTGTTGTATGCACCTGCACAGGCATAATCTTTTAAACTTGTTTTTTCTTCTCAAATTGTTTATATACGTAAAATGATATGTTGATTTGATTTGTTGTTATTCAATAAATAAATAAATAAATAAAAATTATTAATTAGTTAACAGATAATGAATTGCCAGTCACAGAATTCCTTATTTCGACCAATTTCATAAGATGTATTAAACCAATCGATCTAAGACTATGAGCGAGTCAGTACAAGGCAAGGCGTCATTGAACTTGATAACTGCTAACAGCTGATCGCGCGCACACGAGTGAGCGCTATACAGCGAGCGTGCGTGCACATTTGAAAGACGGCGTAGTTGTGTGCGTGCGCACGATTCATTGCCGGCTGTGCCCTTTAAAGGCCTTTTATGAAAGAAGTACTGAAAACTTTAATCATGTTTCTTTGTAAAAAAGTTTAGTTTTATCTAACAGAAGTCAATTTTGTAAAAATCTATGAAAAAAAATTGTAACTTTGACTGTCAATAACTCGGTAACCCATCATTTCCCAGGTATAGTGTAAAAGAAAAAAATGATCGTAATAATACGTAGAATATGTGGTATTCGGCTTCGTTAAGCCTTTTTTTACACCCGATATATTTAACTTTAATATACATATATTGTATATAAATATAGACATAATTATTAAGATACATAAATACAAATAAAAAAAAACTATGATATAATAATACATAAAATACTTCAAATAAATAACATACATATACAGTGTGAGTCTTTATAATGTGCACATATTAAAATATGGAAAAATATGTAAAATTTATCGATTTTATTTTTATCGTAAATAAGGGGTTTTATTGAGAAATTTTACAATTATTTTAAAAAATATGAAAAAAGCGTTATTTTTGTTAAAAACTGGGTTATAACTTTCGGTTGATGACAGTTGTTTTTCCTTTATTTTAATTTAATGAGGACGCCCCATTATTTACGATCATTTTAAACTTTGTTTCATTGTGATCGATCGTTTAGTTTTAAAGATATGCTATTTTGTTTACACGGGGATCTCAACAGGTAACCAAAATTTTAAAAAATCCATAAAAAAAATATTTTTGAAAAAAAAAAATTTGTTTTCCGTCGATAAAATTAAACATATTTGCCCATATTTTAATATGTGCACATTATACAGACTCACACTGTATATACATATACTATATTATGCAATTAATCTATTAAGAATTTAATTTCTTTGCTCTAAGAAAGAGATCGACTCTTGTCAGCGTAAAATTGGACAGTTTTGAAAAGGATGAATTGTCACCGTCAGTTTGGTGTCAGCCATCATGACGAGAAAAACCGGTTTACTGAATACTTGTGTAGTGAGTACTGCAGTTCAGTTAACAAAAACTTGTTATAAAAAAAGTAAAGAAGTGGGTAGTAAAAAGATTTAAACTTTTCAGCCGTATATTCTGTTATTTTCTAGATTCGGTAGTTACAAAAACAATAATTTTGTGAACTGGGGTTGTGATAAAAACACGATAATTTTTCAGCAAAACTATTCTAACCTGTGAATCTGGCAACACTGCATATATTAATCTGTGCCTCTCTTTGTATGAAAACAACGATTGGCTTAAAAGGGCTGGAACCCAGAGCCGTAAAACCCAATTATAAAAAATAAATAAAAAATCTGTGCCTCTGTGGTTGGTGACTGAGTACTGACTAGTGATGTGCCGAGTCGCTGTTTTTTGTGAATCGAGTCAACTCGAGCCAGTTTATACGGTATTCGAATCATGACTCGATTCCGCGATTCGAGGCAGTACTCGAGTTCTATGTGTGGTATTCGAATGTTGACTCGAGTCTAGTACTCGAGTCTAGAAATTACAAAATGATCTTGATGAGCTTTTTTTCAAATTAGTTGTAATTGGTAATAAAATTAATTAAAATAATTTCATAACAATGAAATTAACTCACAGTAACAGCTAACTGACACAAAACAAGGAAATCAAATCAAAAAGTTGCAGGTTCAACCTTGAATTTATTAGGCATCACTTCATTGCCTAAGTAAACCGAGATCGAGTACGAGCGAGTCAGTAAGTACAAAATCGATTCTTCCTGACTCGAGTACCAGAATCGAATTCGGCGTACTTGAATTAAAATAAACCGGTATTCGAGTAGCCGAGTCCAAAGCAGGAATCGAGTCTGACTCGAGTCAAGACGTACTCGGCACATCACTAGTACTGACTGACGGACGCCATATTGGTTTGCATAATACGTGAGTTTGTAACTGATTTTAATTTAATTACACAATCATGTTATGAGTCGACGTTTGAAATATGTTTTTTTAGTCAAACGTTTTTAACATAAATGTTTGTCGATTGTGTTTAGTGCCATAAATAGAAGTTTGTGAAATTGTGACTTATGTTGTGGGACGTGGATCACTCGGACGCGCAAACGAACCTGCATGACGCGCTGTGGAAATAAAGTAAGTTTATCCAATTATTTAACTATTTACAGACAGAACACTTGATAAGTATCTACTATCCAATCCGATCGACGGCGCCTAGATGCTTGCAGCATGTATTTTTCAAGTACACAAATAACCTCTAAAATTCACAGCTTCGACGTAATATTTCCTTGCTCTTGACGATTGTATTTAGAGTACTTTTTAAATTAAAGTCTGATTATTTATCATATTACAACAACTTTCTGTGTCTAACTGTTTCTATGACTATATTATTAAATCCTGAATATTGTTTAGAATACAACAATTATGCTAAGAATCTCCTAGGTCTTTCACACCTTAGTGATGATGTATTTAAATTTGGTGCTCTTGATTCCTGTTCTGCCTTTCCCCTTGAAAACTTTTTACAGGTTTTCAAAAAGAATATCAGAAACCCCTTCAGCAAATTATTAAAAGGTTTGGGGAAATATCCAATACTGACTTTTGGGCTAAAAATATATCCCCATGTGATTCAAATTTTCCACGTTACTCTAAATCTCACTCATCAGACTTGCTATTGCCAGGTTGTGATAAGTTGCAGCAATTTAGATCGGTAAAATTTTATTCTTTTGAAATAAACACAACACATCCAAACTGTTATTGTGTTTTAAAAGATGGTAGTATTGTAACAGTATGCAATATTGTATTTTCCAAAAATATACAGGGTATGGTTATACTTTGTCAAAAGTTTTCAACAAAGGAAAACTTCTTTGCTGCACCATTCATAGATAGTTCACACATAGGAATTCATGTTGTACAAAATAAATTAAATCTATGTGAAAAGCCAGTGACTGACATTGTCGGTAAAATAGTACTTCTTCCTTTCCAAAATTACTATGTTGCTATTAAGATGCTACATTCATAATGCTTCAATTTGTATGTTTATCCTTGTCTTGTCGCCATGGTACAATATTTATTTAGTTTGGGGTTAGATAATTAGTGTGATTGTAAAAAAACCTTTTCTCAATTCCTATTGCCTGTCATATCTTTTTATCCTACCTTTCTTATTCTTGAAGTTGTGGTTTATATAGCTGATGATCCATAGGTATGTATTTATGTTTGTTGATGGATATTAGTGATACCTAATAATTTTCCATGTAAAAATGTAGCAAATTTATTTTCAGATCTTGCATAATGAGTTCCACAAATTTTGCAATAGTCACATTTCTGGCTGAAAATGATGCTCCTGGGATAGTGGCTTTAAATTGGATTATAAATAGCAAAACTTGCTACTATCCCAATGTACGCACCGAGGAAATGAAAAACAAACTATTGAAAAGGAGGGTTGACCCTGAGATTACATGTTCAAAATATCTTATGGTAAGTAATTTAATTTCTTTATTATTTTCTTTCCAAGCTTTAAAGCTTCATTAATGAAAATTCCACTTAAAATAAAAACATTTAAGTAAGTCTCAATTTAGTTTTGAAATAATGTACCTACAAAGTGCAAGTGCTTAGTAAAATCATCTTATCTTACAGAAACATATGGAGAAGCAAGATTACATCTAAAAAAAGCCGAAGATACTTCTAATTTGGACTCCAAAGAAGAAGTGACGAAAAGAAAAAGAAAAATAAAAATTGTTAATTCGCCTGATGACTCGAATTCTTCTGATGAAAACCACTTTTAAAAAATAACTCAAATTAGAAAAAAAAAAACGAAAAAAAATAAGGAACAGTTAACATACCCAACTCCTCCTAAACCTAAATCAGTTCAGCAAAATATATTTACTGAAGAAATTCACGTTAGTTCAGGAAGAATTCAATCCAATAATGTTACAGTGACTACAAACTTAGCTGAAGATAACATCACCGTTCCACAAACTGAATCCTCTCCCAGAGCCATTGAAGAATATACATATGGTAAATATCTTTATTAGTTATACTTAGATGACTGTCTAGTATAGTGGTTCGCGCTCCGGACTACAAAGAAAATAAAAAAGGGTTAAATTAATGAGGTGTTTTTTCAAGAAGAAGAAAGAATAAGAAAGAGATTAACAGAAAGCAGTTTAATGTCAATATATATTTAATTATTTTGATTGAAATTAAAAAAGGGTTAAATTAATGAGGTGTTTTTTCTAATAAAAATATGGTGCAAATACAGGAAACATATTATTGTACTATAAGAATCTAAACAACTTTCTCATGTTTATGAACTTATGTCTGAAATAGATTTTTGAGTCCTCATAGAACAAACTGTCAGATCTTGATATTTTCTAAATTACCTATTTAGTATTTTGGGATATGGCTTCACTTATGAAACTTGTTAGAATAGTCAATAGAATAATGTGTTAGGTTTATTTGCTCCATATTTACCTATATACATTCCTTTCGGAAAGTTATTTAGTTTTATGAACACATTCTTCTCACCCAGCTTATATAAAAAAAGTAATACATTATTAATTTGCCCCCGCAAATTTAAAATCTATCACTTTTTTTTACACATAGCTAATTTTTACATTGTATATACTGATAGCGATTGGATTACTACTCAGTAAAAATTTCTTACGTGTTATCGACTGGTTTACTGTGTATACTTATCAAATTGTGTAATTTGATAAGTATACACAGTAAACCAGTCGATAACACGTAAGAAATTTTTAATTTTGCGGACCGCACTGATCGATCCGCTATAACAAAGAAACAGCAAGTTTGTTATGTCAAAATTGTATATAATTTGAAGAAATAGACTTTATGCAAGTTTGTTATGTTAATGTTGCATAAACTTCACAAAAACAAACAGCAGGCAAGCTTGTCGCTTGTAAACTAGAAAGTTTGATTCAAACTTGCCTCAAGTGTATACACTTGCCATGGCAAGTTATTCACAAACTTTCCATTTTGACACGTCAAACTTGCTTCAAGTCAGATTCAAGTTTAAAATGCTATCTGGGTATGATAAGCAGGTTAAGTCCATGCAGACTTAACCTGCTTAGCTCGCACTTACTACTACATGTCTTGTAACTTTTATTTCCTGTAAAATAAACTATTCAAAGGTGACTGAGTTTGTTGCTCCGTTTTTTCTCATCACCAGCTGATATGTAGTCCCGAAGCGGTGGTAGGGCAAAGCTAAATTTTGGGACGTGTGTATGTAAATATAAATAAATAAATAAATATTGGGCAACATCACATACATTGCTCTGATCCTTTTGTAAGTAGCCAAAGCACTTGTGTTACAGAAATCAGTAAAAACGACGGTACCACAACACCCAGATCCGAGACAATATAAAAAAGTGATTTTTCTAGATTGACCCGACCGGAAATCGAACCCGAAACCTCAGAGATAGCGACACCAAGTCCGGTATGCTCGCCTCTCGGCTACGGAGGTCGTCATGTGCTTGGAAGAGGGCCTATATACTGAATAAATGACTTTATGACTATTATGTCAATTGGTGTACTATCTGGCACGTGTTAATAATTTATTTAACTGGTGTTATTTCGTTATTACAACTGATCACCGCTCTTCCAGTCAATATAACCGAAACATTGACAATTTAAAACAGCTCTGAATAATTGACGAAACACCATAAGAAATTATTTATTCAGTTGAAAAGGGTAATCTTTGAGGTAGTATTTCTTTAAGTGTAATGTAATCTTCGAAACTAGTTATACCGAAAAATTGTAAATGGATACAACATTTAAAACTCATTATAAGTATGCCTTTTGATTGGTGATGTCAACTATACTATTGGTGGGAGTGGGCTTGCTGTTTTTACCTCTACTATCAACAACCACCCGAATGTAATCTCACGAGCGCGCTTTGAAATGCAACAGCTATGACGTCATTGCAGAGTTCAGTGTGTCATAAAAACTAAAATTTATATTACATTATAATTTATTGTTGTTATTTTTTTTTAAATATAATATCGTAATCAACTGATTTACTGCGAATTACTAACTGTTTTTGATATAAAGTGTTTCATAATTAGACATTTAGATGAGAAATGTCCGTGATAATCTGTAAAATTGGAACTAATCACTGACATATCTGAGCCGCAAAAATGGGGGAAATCTGGTAGTTTCTTTGACAAACAGAATTTCATCTCAGTAAAGTGGCAGTAAGCCGGTCACATCCGTCGCACAACCGATGAAAGGTGGAGTAAACGGGTTCTCGAATAGAGACCGCTTCTTGGCAAACGTACTGTAGGACGTCCCCCAGCTCGATGGACTGATGACTTTAGGAAGCTGGCTGGCACTGGCTGGATGAAAAAAGCGGGAGATCGTGTTCTTTGGTGCTTTTTGAGGAAGGCTTACGTCCAGCAGTAGACTGCAATAAGCTGACATGATGAAGATGATGATGATGAATGTTGAAGATGAACATAATCACTTAAATTATATAGAATACACTTTAGCAGACAAACAGAGCACTATCTTAAGATGAACAATGTTTGTAGCAGCTCTCGTTCTAGTTGCATGGAACTGAATTATTCTGATGAACGCACGCAGTCCCTAGATGACGCCATAGAACGATGTTGCAAAGTGCGTAAATGCAGGCACGATGTTTAAAAGGCGTCTCACGTTACCTTCGTAAAACATGAAAATACCTTTTGAGCAGTTGAATGAGGAATGTTTGTTTATCGCATGAAAGAAGGTGCTTATACAACAGGAATGCCCATGTTCAGAACATACCTACATTTACACTTCGAATTGCCATGATACATGGAATATCTTTTCACTCAGCTTGGAATTTCGTTGTGGGATGAAATCCGAAACGAGGATATCTGGCAGCAGACCAAAGTAATGGACATAGTTTTAAAATGTATCAAGCTTAAGTGGCAGTGGGCCAGCTTCATCTGTCGCAGAACCGATCAATGTTGGAGTAAACGGGTTCTCAAGTGGCGACCGCGCCTTTGCAAACGTAGTGTAGGACGCCCCTCAGCTTGATAGACCGACGAACTTAGGAAGATAGCTGGCAATGGCTGGATAAAAAAGCGGGAGACCGTGCTCTGTGGCGCTCTTTGGGGGAGGTTACGCTCAGCAGTAGACTGCAATAGGTTGACATGATGATAAGGGATTAACAGATATGTTAAGTGATTTCAAAATTGAGATTGGTTAGTGCTGTTTAGTCAAACTGTGGCAAAAATATGGAATAATGTTTCACGTTGCGTTCAAGGTAAAGTACAGCGTCAATCGAATTGTCATGTTTCATTTGACGGACTCTCCAAGTGATGGTAAAACAAAATGGTTGGACACGATTTAGATATACTTGTACCCTAAACTGGACACGTTTCAAAAGGAGGAATTCTGCTTGAAGGAAAAGGCTAGTTTTCTGGGTCAAAAAAAGATTATTCTATTTAGTGCATCACTTAGATTTTCAAAAAATATTGATTATTAAACTAGCTTCCGCCCTCGGCTTCGCCTGCGCGCAATTCAATCTGTCACTTGAGCTCTTTATCAACGATCAAAATATAATGCATTATTTTAGAACAAATTTGATTATCATAAAAATAGTATAGTACTTAAGTCAACTTTAAAAGATATACTATCAGGAATGTTTTTTTTTTTAACTTTTCTGTGTTACAATTCCGTCATACATGATTTTTGCGTAACTTTAATCGTTTACGCAGCGCACGCAACGATAGCTCTCAAAAGGAATATATTTTTTACTTTTTTTGCAACACTTTTCATTGATGCTTGTCGTATCGTGATGTTATATAGCCTTCCTCAATAAATGGACAATGAAACACAAAAATATTTTTATTCATTTAAATCAGTGGTTCAACCAATACCGCAGTAATACCGCAATACAGTATAAGTATTACCGCGTTCAACCAAACAATCAATACCTTCAGCTTTATAATATTAAGTTTAAATTTACCTGCGTGTGAGGCTGAGCATGAGGCGTGAGATGCGCGCGCACCGCCAGATGCAATCTTAGGGTGATGTGGCCGTGAGCGTTAGCAGCCCTGCAGGCCCAGCGGCCGCCGTCGGCCACCTCCGCGCGCCTGATGCCGAGGGCGTCGTGCGCTTTACTGTACCGCCCAGAGCCTTCTCCATCTCGGATCTCGCGGAGAACACCATTGCCCGTTTCTCGGTACCATCTGTAAAAGAAATGAAGTGTTACAAGTACAATATTTTCACTTGAAAATTTTTCAACTGCCTCTGGTGGGATTTAAATCCAGGCGACTGCTCCTTCAACTGAGCTACGTAGTAATGTTGGCGAATTTCTTCAAGTGCTTATAGCTGTAGTAAACCAGCGTTTTTTCATCAATGTCTTGGATTGCAAAGTACCCACAAAAATCCGAAAATTATTGATAATGTGAATGCAAAGAATAAGTAAAATTTTCGATTAATCTATAATTACTTATTGCGATGTAGCCTAAAAGTTTTGATAAAGTGGTTTGGTAATTAAGAGGCGACCAGTCGCAACGGCTGCGCTGATATTTATGGATGTGTTATTTTATTTATTTATTTATTTATTTATCTTTATTCAAGGAAACAAACAGCTTTACAATATATTTTGCTTTACAAAATAATTTGATCATACATTAGCATTTTAAGTTTCCAACGCTAATTATTACAGCTATGCCAAATGAAGACATAATACAAAAAAAAAACAGAAAATATGCAGTAGGTATAAAATAAATTGAGTTAATCGATTAAAATCCAGTGGGCCAAAAAAGACTGAATACTGTTAAATGGATCTCAGGAGATGACGAAACCGAATCAACCGCTCATTAAAAATGCCTATGTGACAGAATTTTGAGTTATAATTTATTTGAGTTTCGAGTTATTAAGACTAATATACATAGTACGCAGAACTGACGGATGATGGAGCAGAAAAGTTTTTGGAATGAAGGCCACGTTCCGGCAAACGCAGTGTAGGACGTCCAAGGTGGACAGACGACCTGTAAAGGTTGCAGGAAGCCGCTGGATGCAGGTCGCTTCCGACCGGCCAATCTGGAAATCACTGGGGGAGGCCTATGTTCAGCAGTGGACGTCCTGTGGCTGAAATGATGATGTCAGGGTGCCAATTTTTAAAAGGACATTCAGTATCAAGTTTTGTTTCTTGTAATATACAGTAAATATACATTTTAAAAATAGATTGGTGCACATCTTTTTTCAACCCCTGTATTAGACGTACAATTTTAATTAAACAGTGATCTATCTAATGAATCGGGATAAATCGCATCAAACTGAATCAAGTATTGAAGTGTAGTAAAAGACTGAAACACGACTTTTTTATACTACTCGAAGCTTCGGAGATTATAATAGCACTACTTGTGCCCAACTTTTGTTCAGGCCTAATTTTATAATGAAAATTGTGTGCGAATTACGAGCTAAACAAAGGCATTTCCTCCCCGCCCGGAACTGTCACGCTCTCGACATAACAAAAAGGATGTGGACTGTTCGCTCGAGGGGTAAGGGGGGGCTTTGTTCGACAACCTCCATGGACGGAAATCTTACTAAAGAATTTAAAAAATAATTATAGAGACTATATGTAATGCGGAGGTAAAAGGTTTTGTTCCTAGATTTCGAATAAAAAATGGAAACATGGTAGAATGTTTCATGATCTCCACACTATGTTTTATGTAGATGACATTACGGTTTCGTAACTAATCTTTTATTGAATAAAACAATCATCATCATCATCAATTCAGCCACAGGACGTCCACTGCTGAACATAGGCCTTCCCTAGTGATTTCCAGATTGGCCGGTTGGAAGCAGCTCGATGATTAAAACAATCAATTGTTATAATAAAGGGGAAAACAAATATGGAATAAACCTTCATAAGTGTCAACCAGAACAATAGGACCACGTCATATTACAAGTTCCAACTAAAAGCTTATAGACGCCACTTAGGTACCAGGCAGATTGGATGTAAAAGGCATTGATTTAAGTAATATATAAGTCAATGATAAAAGGCAAATTATTGGCCTGGCTATGACCTAAGTATAGCAGAGGACGATGATGGGCCAAATTGATTGATTTAACCTCGTACGTCCTAGCGTACTAACTAATAGTAGTAATTCAACAGTCTAGTGTGCTACGTGAAATAAAATATTATATTTTGTTGACCTGGTTTTTACGGAAACGTAAAATTTCCCATTTCTATGAATAAGAAGTGGTGCGACTTCTTAATGTACTTTCTGTAGTACATTAGGTTGTTAGAAATGCACCTGCTTAAAAAAAGACTTAGAAGTTTAAAGAATTTGAAACCTAAAAATAACTTTGAAATAGTAATTCAGTAAAACTAGTTAACTGGTGAACATGTCCATGAAGTTATTAATCCTGGTAATAGCTATAACCCCAAGCTACCCCCTCGTCCCGGTTGCTAGGACACCGCACGCGCGTCATTACGGACACAAATAGAGGGTACAAAAACCTCGGTCACGACTGGACTTGTGGGCTGTGGCCGGCAACTTTGACTTCACACACAATGATATTAACTACTGTTAAGTATTTGTTTCCACATTAATTTATCCATACATAAATACTGAAAATTAGGGTACCCTCAAATTAAAAGATTAGATTTAGGGAATTCGTTATGTGCAGCCACCGATTTTTTAAAGTCGCTTATAAAAACAAAAATCGGCGATCGACTCCCTTCATTTATTAGATGTTGATTTAAATAATGACACTATTTTTTTATTTATTATTTTTATATATTTTTTAAATCTGCAGCTCTTACAAATGTTACAAATCACTTATGTTATGAGTTAAGAATGTAGGAGTATTTTTTATAAAAACAATATTTCCAAAAAATAATTATATTAAGCTACGGATGTCACATATTGTTTCAATTAGAAGATGTTAATGAAAACTGCAATATTAAGTAAGTTGAATTACAAATGTCTAAAGCACTACGAAACTAATATTATAATTGAGGAAAACCTTCAGTGCTAAGGCTGTCTGGGAATGGTTTCTTGTTTCAAAGCGGGTCTGTAAACCGGAAGTGAGATCTAACTAGGGAATCTACGCGAGCTCTATTATGCTAACACAATAATTTGTGTATTATGTGTGACCCGCGTCGTCTTAACACGTGTGTGTTATGTATATATACACATCTATATATCACATCACACAACAAACACTTAAACTGTTTATCATCATTACCATCATCAGCCTTTGGAAGTGCACTGTTGGACATAGGCTATTCCCATAGACCGCTACAGCGAGCCACTCATTCGTTTGCATCCAGGCTGACTATACTGAAGGACAAAAGATTTAAGTATGTTTCGGATCACGATACCTGATATTAAAGTTTTAGTTCATATCATAGAGAAAGAAAAATATTTTACATTTGTCTATCTATGGTTCATATACACAAACTGTTGCTCCTTGCCGGAACTAAACTAGTAACTGCCAGTTCCGGGAGCGCAAACCGCAATATCCTATATAGTACTTACAATCAGACTTTAATCAAACTACCTTGAAGCTTGCATAATGCCGATGAGGTTACATCAACTAGGTTATACTCTATGGTAGAGACCCTGCCCACATTATGGTAATTCGTGTCAAATCAAGCGCGGCGGCGCGTGGCCTTTGATCTCGGGCGGGTGACGTATGTAGGTACTGTCAGCTTAGAAAATAGCTGAATAGTCTTGCTTAGTAACATCCAAACTAAGATTACGTTAAATCGGGATTTGTGCAAATAATTCGCCACATTTTTTGTGACATCCTTACTTATCGTTAAGCATGTGAATATTTTAAATTGCCCAATCGGTTCAACTGTGTATTGTCTTAATCTTCTTATATATATAATAATCTCGTGTCACGGTGTTTGGAGTCGCACTCCTCCGAATCAGCTAGACCGATTTTTATGTTTTTGTTATCTATATTTGGTTGGTATGAGAATAGGTCATAAAGTATATTTTCATACCGCTAGGTGATTAAGAAAATCTAGTTTTTTTTCTTTTTCTATACTAAAGATCACGTGAACGAATTCGCAGGCAACAGCTAGTAGAAGAATAAATACCTCGTTGAAAAGGATGCTGGTTTCTGGCCTTCGTGCCTTACGGAGATGCATAATTTTTGAGTAGGAGGAAGCATTCAGTTTTATGTTAATTTATTTAGTAGAATTAGTTTTTATTTTATTTTTTATTTTATTTATTTAACAAAATCCATAGCTCTTAATTAACATAGTTTGGATATTACATGTTGACCTTACAGCCAATATTCACAAGCATTATTCCGTTATTACCAAAAAAGGAGTTCAAGTACTTACCTCCTTCATTTAGTTAGATCTATCCCAAGCTGACTGTACATTACGTGCTTGCGTTGACAGGCACGTGAGTGCCCATGTATCAATGTAATCATGTATGGGGTAAGTATCCTATTGCAAGGGGATGCTAGATGAGGGTAGTTTGGGTTTGACAACCTAATAAGTACAAGTTATGTAACATAAGTGTATTTGTAAACGGAACATTCATAATGGTTATTTGTGTATTAGTGCTTGTTATGGCTGCAGATTGTTTATGTCTACTTTTTCCTACTTAATGTAAAGAATCCCGGGTTCTATTCCCGGTACGGTTTATTTTAGAAATACAACTTTTCTAAATTAGCTTGGGTCTGGGTGTACTGGGATATGATCTTGTTAATTAAAATTTTCCGGTACCTCGTAATACAAGGATGTTACCAAAGTCGACCTCCATAGCCGAGAGGCGACCATACAGGACTTGGTGTCGCTATCTCTGAGGTTCCGGGTTCGACTCCCGGTCGGTCAATGTAGAAAAAATACTTTTCTGTACTGTCTTGTGTCTCGGTGTTGTGGTACCGTCGTTGTTTCTGATTTTTGTAACACAAGTGCTTTGTCTACTTACCATAGGATCAGAGCAATGTATGTGATGTTGTCCAATATATTATATTATTATTATTATACCTAAGAAGTCCTATCATTAAGACCATTCAATAGGTTGTCTGACGCATATTTATTTACTCAGGCGATGAAATTGAAAACAGAAGTTGCATTTTGAACGAAGCAAAAGGGCTTTATACACGCATTTCGTCGTCCTACACGTAGCAACGTACCATTTTTAAATCAGGTTGCTTCTAATGACATTCCAAACCCAACCAATAAACCGTTATCCAAAATTAGCCAGTTAATGTGCACATTACCGCTCCCTCCCAGTCGAAGTAACGCAGCGAACGATCGCAGAGATATTTATTGGTTTACTTCGAAACAACTGTCTTTATCGAGTTGTACCGAATGAGTTAGTTTTTTTGTCTGTAATATAGTAATTACAGAAGTATTAGAAGATCAAGTTAGTTTACATTTAACGCATTAAATGATTGTGTACATTTTTAACCGACTTCAAAAAAAGGAGGAGGTTCTCAATTCGGTTGTATGTTTTTTTTTTTAATGTTTGTTACCTCAGAAGTCCGCTATTAATGAACTGATTTGAAAAATTCTTTTTTCTATTGAAAGGGTATACCTCCAGATTGGTCCCTTCATTCAAAATTCAATTCTGATGAGGAATTGAGGGAACTCCTAAAATATTATAGGAATACATATAGCGATTTTAGTATATTTAACAACAAATCAAGCATTTGCATTTTGAAAGTATCATTTGAGGTGGAGCTGATGAAGGAGACCATAGTTGGCCACAATAGTCTTCCACGAGTAAGGTACGCACGCCCCACCCACGCGATAAGATATTTTCATTAAGACAGTTAAGCCTTGCCATAGTCGACAAATCAAATTTTAATAAATGATTCTGGTAAGAATGATACCATCAAACTGATCTGATGCAGAAGGCGGAAGGTAAGCACCGGAATTCTGTGATAAAACAATGTATCATAGCCGTGTTTGGACTTATTTGAATCGTCATCAGAAGCAATTTATCTATAATTACATCACAGATCGCCATTTAGAATGTAAAAAAACACTAAAAACAGACAAATAAAACAAATTTTTATAAAAAAAATAACCGACTTCAAAAATACTAAAAAGCTAAAAATAAACAATCACATTCAAACACTTCACGGCTGGCACCGACTCCAAGAATAACTGTTTGGTATGATTGTTTAAAAGTTATTTTTAGCTTATTAGTGTTTTTGAAGTCGGTTATTTTTTTATAAAAAATATAAATGATATTATTATTACGAGCAGTAAAAATATCTGTAAAAATTTTTTTAGGTGATAAAATGGTTACAATACAGACATTGCACTTAAATACCAATCTCACTTCGTAACACCGGTCAATCTCTGTGTCTCCCTTAAATACGTGACATTGATAAAATCACTGCTCTTTAAAGAGCGGGCTTTAAGTCCATAAAAAATACACAACGTTTAACATGTGATAAGTAGACCCATTGACCGGATTCCATTAGGTGATATTTAGTATTCTTGCTTTAGTAATAATAATAATAATAATTTAAAATTTTATTTACTCTTCACATAGGTTTACACAATACATTCAGTGCGTAGCTAAGTATGCATACAGATAATACCTATAATGTGAGAGTCTGGTGCCTGACATAGGTATAAAAATACCTGTATTACAGGTCACCAGGCCCCACTCATCGGATTACAGTGACAAAAATAAGCATTACAGTGCTAGTACAGACTTGATAAAGTATTAGATAAGTAAATTTATAAGATAACAATGTAATAATATAAACAACAATACGAGTGTGGTTATGATGCGATTCCAGAAGTGTGTGTGTGTGTGTGTGTGTGTGTGTGTGTGTGTGTGAGTGTGTGTGTGTATGTATGACAGTAAGTGCGTGCATTTTTTTTTTTCCTTTTTTCTCTCTCTTTTTCTTTTAGCTATCTAAGTAATATTAATAGATTTTCTGTTTCTTGGTAATCAAGGGATTTTAGCCATTTAGAAACAGTTAGTTTAACACTATGTTTATTCAACGGGTAAATTGAGAGAATTTTGTTAAACTTATTATATAAGTATGGCCCAAGGAAACAGTAGAATTTATGTGAGGAGGCAGATTTGAGAGGATCTATATTGCAGATTTTGTCCTTTCTACGCCTGTCTTTCAGTAGGTTTGGATTGTATTCTAATTCGGTGTGTTTTTTAAGCACGATAAGTAATAAAAATGTCTGTCTCACCGTAAGAACATCCCATTCCTTATATAGCAAGTTGGTAGGGTAACGATAAGGGGGAGCAGCCGCTGTTTTTAGGATTGCTCTTTGAGCTCTCTCAGCCTCAAGTAGGTATGTTTTGGCAGAACCTCCCCAGGTCGTAATGCAGTAGCTGACTATGGACTGACACAAAGCGAAATATACCATCCTGATTGTGCTTTTATCAGCAATATATCTTAAAATTTTAAATATATATATGAGTTTACGCAGCCTAGCTACAAGCACGTCAATATGAGGTTTAAATGTAAGGGTTTCGTCGAGAGTGATGCCAAGATATTTGATGCACTCCGTTCTAAGTATCAGAGGGCAATTACATTGAGAAAGAGCATGTTGTAGACAAGAAGGAGTATGGGCCGAGATAAGTAGATGGGTTGGAGGAAGGAGATTTTTTTTTATATGCAAAAGCAATATACATAGTCTTGCTAATATTGAGTGAGAGCAGATTGGACTGTAGCCAGGCAGACACTTTGTCAAATCCCAATTGTGCACTGAAGAATACATCCTCCCACTTCTCTCCGCTGAAAAAGAGTGCTGTGTCATCCGCAAAAGTAAACATCCTGCCGTGCGAGACATTTAGTCTATTTTAGAAGAACAAGGTTTATCAAGGATTTTCTTATGAAGGATATTCTTGGCTAAAGAAAAAAAAACATCGTGAGGCAACATGCACACATGGCCGGTTAAAGGCTCGTGTGAGAACCACTAATAAAAATTAAAAGTCGTTCTGTGTATAACATGTAATGATCCTGACGAGGTACATGAATGAGTTGGTAATATTTTTTCTTTACCTAATTGTAATCTCACTCTAAACTGAACCTGGGTGTCTGAAGGTAGAAAACAAACTATTACAACTATTTATATATCTATTATTCTTATTATATATTATGTTCTTATTATGTCATGTGTTGTGTACATCTATCATTATTTATTAATCTATCTGCAAGCCCTAAAGCTTATGGCATATCGTGTAAATATTTGTTTAATATTGTTTGTTTTATAAATAAATAAATAAAACTATTATTCAAATCGTTTTATTTGCTATACATAGGGAAACACTTCAATGTTCTCACAATGTTTGCAAAATCATACAATTTGCTCGCTCATAACTCCGTTAAGCTTTCTAACTACGTAACCACTATTTAAGACCAACACCAACTAACCTTATATTTGCCCAACAGTCTACGTAATTTAAAATCGATGACTTGAAATTTAAGCGCCGGCTGCTGAATGTCTCACAAACAGCCCGAGTTCAGATAGATGCAGTAGGACTTATCAACATCATCATATCAGCCATAAGAAGTCCACTGCTGAACATAGGCCTCCCCCTATGACCTATCATCGAAGGGGATTGCCAATACTAGCCACGCTTGGCAGGCGGGTTGGCGAGCGCTGTTTTTTATAAGATTTCGCACGTAGACGTTGCTGCCCATCTTGTGCTACAGGAATTAGTCGCCTCTAACGACACGCCTCCTGTTGGCGGTGGGGAAGTGTATTCTTTACGGCTGTCCCCACACGGCACAGTAGGACTACTGCAAACAAATAGCACAAGAGGATCAGGTGACACACTGTACCCAGATTGGTTATGAATTACTACCCTTTTGTGTAACTATTAGTTGGGATAAATAGCATCAACAATTAGATTCAATGATGTTCTAAGAGTGATTACATCTCAAAAGAATGCATGCTCTAAATGACCCCGAGTACTGTTGTAAATATTTTTTTACAATAAGCTTCCCGCTATATTTAGAGCAATGTAGTATAAGGATTAATATATGTTTACTGTGTCGGGAAAATAACTGTTTTATTTATTAAATACAGCTGTCTTGAACAGAACTTTGTACCGCCTAAATCCATTTTTTTTTCGTGAATATTTCCGTGTTTTTTATAGTTATTCTCCTATTTGGGCGGAGACGAATTTAACAAATCAAAGATCATAAAAATCGGTCCAGCCGTTCTCGAGTTATAAATGGTGTAACCCGACTTTGTTTTATATATATATATATATATAGATTACTTAATGCCACTAATAATAGATATACTAACTAAGATTATTTTGTAGACTAAGTATGTGATTGTCTTAGTTTTAAGCTACACGCGATGTCTTCGTGTTATACTAAACCCACTGTCTTCGCCTGCACTATGCCTTAGTGCTGACACACCCCTTCATCCCAAGTAGGTATATTTACAAAGAGCAAACATTACTTAGGGCGAGACACGTGAGCCGAATGCCAATTTCTCAGAAGAAATATTAAGTTTCACATAAAACGTGGCTTAAAAATTCTTGTGACCTGACAATGGTTTAAAAAATTAACGATTATTAAAATGATATAAATGTTTAACCCCTGACGAAAAAGAGGGGTGTAATAAGTGTAACGTGTGTTATGACGCGACTGACGCTTAGATCAAAGCATTATTAAGTAATATTACTTGTAATGCCGTGCCGTAATGTAAGTGCCATGTGGAGAAAGCCGTAAAGAATACACTTCCCCACCGCCAACAGGAGGCGTGTCGTAAGAGTCGACTAATTCCTGTAGCACGAGACGGGCAGCAGCGTCTTCGTGCGAAAGCTTATAAAAAAAACTGCGCTCGCCAACCCGCCTGCCAAGCGAGGCTAGTATTGGCAATGATGATCAGTCACCGATGAACAAAGGCCTCCCGCCTTTGTTCATCGGTGGACCTCCTATGGCTGAAATGATGATGATGATGATGGCTTGTAATAAAGTTTTAAGGCCAAAAAGTAAACAAATTGTAACATTTTTTTAAAATAATTTTTATGTTGTTTTTGGTGTCGGGGGTTATATAAATATTTAATGTTTTTTTTAAATTATAATAGTGTTATAAAGTCCTTGAAATCATCAAATGTTGTACTTGGGTATTACTTGGACACCTTGTTTGAAAATTATAAAGTAACTAGTATTATTTATTCTACTCTAGAGGATTACAATATATATATATATATATATATATATATAATAAAAAAGGACACGATTTGTTATTAACTTAATAAAAGCCTTAGGTAGCCTATGACTTATTTTTTACTTTACCAAAATTAATAAATATTGCTTTTGCTATTTTGTGTACTCTGTTCATTCTTATACTTTTTAGTTTGGCCATTATACTCCCCCACGCGAGCTCTGTGCGAATTGGTAGACTATACTAGTGGTATTGAAAAGCCAGTGACTAAACCTTACTGCCAGATGTAATCAAGCTGGCCTCTGACTAGGCTTCACGGCTATACACACAAGTATCAAGTGATATTAGCGGGAACCACCTTTTTAAATGCTTTTAAAATGTTGGCAGCACATCATCATTGTTATTTATAGACTAAAAATATTACAGCCTTTGTGTAAATGTAAGGTAATAGTTTTTTAAACTATGCTATGAATGAAGAAATTCAAAGAAATTTGTGAAAAAAGATGGGTCCTGATCAGACCATTATTTACCTCTCTTTAGGGTCATGCAGAAACAAGTTATGGGTGCGGACTGCGGTAGAGGCGATATTCATGCTTCCCCTGTGGGTAACTATCTATGCAACAGAACACTAGAAACTTGCTGGATTTGGTCATAGAAACATGATTGGTATTTGGGGAGTAATTCCAGCCAGTTATTTATGACTTAAACTATAATAGGAGTAGTCAACTACACGGCTACGAAGTTAACGGCCTAAGTTGCCTAAGTTCTTAGGTTGCCGAGCCTGTTGAGATGTTGAGCAGGGCCATACAGAAATCTCCAAATGGCGGAATGCGGTCCGCATCTGGACCGCACCTACCTATTTTGACTGAACCTTAAACTTAAACAGTAAAATTTATGATTGATTAATGTCAACCTTGACTGTAGTAATCGACTGTACCAAACGGACTGTGCCAGTCATATATTTTTTAAAACCGGCCAATTGCATTTGGTTTCGAGCACTGAGGGTCAGAATAAACATGTAGGTATATAAATAGTACGTCCACAACGAGAATCGAGCCTGAAAAGATTTTTTTGTAATGTAACACAACAAATTGACTTGTGGCAATTTTGTGTAGAATAAAACAAAACAATTTGGAGGGGATTTGCCTTTTCTTAATTTGAATTATCTATGAAAACTAGAAACAATAAAATAAATGAATAATAAAAAACTCCATAAAAACCCTAGGTACATAACAATATAGGTGTCCCTGGTTTCTTTGCTAGGTTTACACCTGTTTTACACAAGCCAGATCTCCCTCCCAAGTTGATAAAAAATCACATTTACGGTAACTTTAATAAACTTACAAAATAAATACAATCAAAACAAATAAAGGTATGTGTGTGTATGTGTGTTGTGAGTGTGTGTGAGTATGTATGTGCGTGCATGTGTGTGACTATGTGTAGATCTCATTTAAGCTTACACAATATATTTTCAAAATGTATTAAATTTTTTAATAAAGTTCCACAGACTCTTGTTGAACTACCTGTACATGAGATCAAAATTCACATTAAAAAAAACCTTATGAAAAAAGGGAATTATAAGGTAGACGATTATTTGAACGACAAGAGTGCATGGACTCAACCTGCTTAGCTCGCACTTACTTCATGTCTTGTAACTGCATTTCCTGTAAAAAAGGCTGACAAAGGTGACAGAGTTTGTTGCGCCGTTTCTTCTCATCACCAGCCGATATGTAGTCCCGAAGCGGTGGTAGGGTAAAGCTATATTTTGGGATGTGTGTATGTGCCCGGAAGAGGGCCTATATACTGAATAAATGAGTATTAATGAGTGTCCAAATAATCCTTTTTTAACAGCCAATTTTTAACTTTAATTTTAACTTCAAAATTTGTTAAAGGATGTATGTATAATTCCTTATTAATTTTATTGTACAGATATGCCGCCATATGGCGCTGTTGTCGTCTAGCTGAAACAATGCCTTCGACCTGAAGCTTGCTGCTCTTGCAAGTGCATTTCATTAGAGTGAAGTTTGACATTTCATGTCAGAGAGTCACGGAGCAACCGCGTGCAACAACGTTGTTCTAGATATTAATAATTAGGCAACCAATTCAGCGTTTGCCAGTGTATAGTGTCATCTAATGAAGATTAAGGGATTAAGTGACGTCCCTATGGATGTGCGGGATAGATTGAGACACACCGTCTGGGGCAACATTACGGAATACACAATACGCCGGGCCTAGCACAGCAAGCGGCGTGACTCTGCGGAGAAGAGGTATGTTCTGGTTTTTCTTCTGCCTAGCAGACTTGTTAACATTACTTTTTCCTTTACTTGTGCTATAAGATATTACTTCTTTCAAAATTTCATTAAAATAGGTCTACGGGGAGTACCTTTAGATAGTGTTGTAGCGGTCCATAATTGTTCTAAAATCATACTTTTACCATCTGTTACTGTACATTATGGAATGCAATAAAGTATTGAGTATTGAAAACCGATAGTTTTGCAATCGATAGTTGAACGCTAAATTCATCTATACGATCGATAGGACAATCGATAGTATCGATACTATCGATAGTATCGATATCTCTTTTACTGCAATACTATCGGTAAACAGCAATACTGTCGATAGTATCGATAGTTTCAATCGCTGCCAACTAATGAACTATCGATACTATCGATAGTATTGCTCTTCAATATCGAGAAGACTATCGATAGTATCGATAGTTTTGTACTATCGATAGTGAGCTTTAATTCAATAGTATTGCCACCTAAGAATTCAAAGAATTGCCATCTTTATTTAAAAAAAACTAAACGTACGTTTAAATAAAGTCAAATACACTAGTTAATTAATTTGATTTCGTTGAATATACCACTCATTATGCCTGCATACTGAATGCAATACTATTGAAATAAATATCACTATCTATAATATCGATACTATCGATAGTCTATTAGATATTGAATAGCAATACTATCGATAGTATCGATACTATCGATATTTAATTGGTTGGCAGCGATCAAAACTATCGATACTATCGAAA
Source organism: Anania hortulata (assembly GCA_963576865.1). Classification (NCBI taxonomy): domain Eukaryota; kingdom Metazoa; phylum Arthropoda; class Insecta; order Lepidoptera; family Crambidae; genus Anania; species Anania hortulata. The sequence continues at coordinate 1,084,211 of OY756389.1, read as the reverse complement.
GTATTGCTGTTTACCGATAGTATTGCAGTAAAAGAGATATCGATACTATCGATGGTATCGATAGAATCGATAGACTATCGATAGTATCGTTTTTCCTTCAACTATCGATAGGCTATCGATAGACAATCGATATTGACCTATCGAGCGGCAACACTACCTTTAGGTTAGGTATTCTGTGCTTTAGGTTTTGATTCTCTTACAGGTGTCAAAATATGAGGCAGAACCGGCCGTAACTTTTGATTGCATTAAAATTAGAAGTTTGATTTCTTAGGTACAAGCATTTGTACCTAAGTCATGGATGTTTATAAAAGTATTTAAGTATGTTTATCCGTTATTTACTCGCTATAGTACAAGCTTTGCTTAGTTTGGGGCTAGATAATTGGTGTAATTGTGAAAACAACTTATTTATTATTTATTTCTTTCTTCTCAGCTCCAAGGGATTGCAGACCTGTGTATTTGATATCCATTTTAACTTGATACCTCCACGTATTCCTGATGAAAAGTGTCTTAAGAGACAGACATACATACGGACATCTAAGTGTTCTTAAGTAATAATAAGTAAATAATTAATATATATAAAAAAATGTTTTCACAATCACACCAATTATCTAGCCCTAAACTAAGCAAAGCTTGTATTATGGCGACTAGATAACGGAAAATTTTATTAAAAAAAATAAAACCAACTTCAAAACACTGAAATGCTAAAAATAATCCTAACACTTAAGTACCTAATCAAATACTTTTGGAGTCGGTGCAAACAAAAACATTGAATCTCTCATCGACTGGCAAAATTTACTTATTTCATCTATTTTCAGTGATAAATCCTAATCTAACTGCTGAACACCGATTTCATCCCCTATTTTCCTACCCTTAGGGGTGATTTTTATTTTTCAAACTCTTATTATAGCATCTTTGATGTATAAGCTATTCAATAAAACAAAAATCATCAAAATCGGCTCATATTTGTCGAAGATAGGTAACAAGAACCACAACCAAAATATTATCTGGGTATATATTTGTTGATTTTCTCAAAAAGTTCTAAATCAATTTCGATAAAATTTATATGGGACCACCTCTAAAGTATGATCTACCAAACAAAAAAAGAATCATTAAAATCGATTCATAATTGGCGGAGTAATCGCGTAACAAACATACAAAAAAAAAAAAAAAAACATACAGTCGAATTGAGAACCTCCTCCTTTTTTGAAGTCGGTTGATAAAAATACTTAAATACTTTTATAAACATCCATGACTTAGGTACAAATTCTCGTGCTCATCACAAAAACATTTGCCCCTTGCGAGATTTGAACCCGCAACCACTTGCTTTGTAGTCCGGAGCGCGTGTAGTGGTACTACACCAAACGGTCGTCAAGGGTCGATAAGTGTTCCTTTTTTCTTCTTGAGGTACGGAAGGAACCCTAAAAACAGACCCCAATGTAAGGAATTGGTTATCCCTGGGCCATGGGTAATTTAACTCAACTAATTATCCTATTGCATGTCTCTAAAACTATTAGCCCTAACCCAAAGCGAGGAAACAACCATAAATCAGATTTACATTATGTATCTTGACGCTCTGTCAGGCAAGGCATTAATGTGTTTAGATTTATTAAATCAGCTACCATGACCGTTAACCGTTAATATAAACGCTACGTATTACGTAAGCAGTGTACGTAAGAAGTGAGTTGGCATCTCTGAGGTCCTGGGTTCGATTCCCGGTCGGGTTAATGTAGAAAACGAATTTTCTATATTATCTCTGGTTTGGGTGTTGTGGTAACGTCATTGTCTCTGATTTCTATGATACAAGTACTTCAGCCACTTACCTTAGGATCAGAGCAATGTATTTGGTATTTTCCAATAGGTATTAGTTATTCATAAAATGGTTGAAGTTAGAGGTACCTAATGTAAAACCGCCATTAAGTAAACAGTGTTGTTTTAGGACAATCTAAACAGAAAATCATAACAAGGTCTAAAACCTTTAGGTAGTGTTATTTGGCGAAAACAAATAAATGAATTTAATCTTTAACAAGCTGTTTAATACATGTTATAGATTACCAGATAGTGCCCGTGATTTTGTTTCTGTAGTTTTCAATTCAATTTTGATACCTTCTTCGTGCTTGTGCAGTACAACTGTTATAGTTGCTTTGTATCGGTTCAGGAAGTTCTTTTTTTATTTTTATGGACGGACCTATTGCTGAATGCCTTTGAGGAAGACATTCTTCAGCTTAATCCGGGCAGTTGTGGCGTGCACTGAAGGCACACAGCCTAGGTACGCCCCGTTAGCGGTCGCCGCGACCCGGCCGAGTGTCGTACGTGTCGAGCCCCATACTAGCAGGCGTGATAGGGCCAATGTGGAGTGCAAAAGGCACCCTACCAAGCGGCGAACCCGCTAGTGGTGGCGCCGACGGGACTGGAACTGCCGAAACAGGCCGGACCGCTGTCGGGCTCCTTTCTAGCGGGCCCGATCTGAAGGTCAGTCGGACTCAGGCCTCAAGGGCACCTCTGTAGGCTCGGACCTCGGCTTGGGCAGTCGTCCGTAGGGTGGGCAGGGGAAAAACGGCCAGGCACATGTCTGTGTCGGCCGAAATGAAAGACGGGACCTCGCACCCTTCGGCGGGTGCGGTGATGCGAACTAGAACCAGGAAGTTCAGGAACGCATGTAATAATATTTTTTGTATGTCCTGTACATACAAAAAATATTTTTATGGAATAAACGCTGGCTGCTTATTGTCGATTTCACTATGAACATAGAATATAAAATATAATCTATGCGTTTTCTCGATTTTACTTTTAACAAAGAATATACAATAATTTATAATTCACGTCAGTCCACCTCTGGACATAGGCCTCTCCCAATGCACGCCACTGCGCCCGATCCTCGGCTATTCTTTTCCATCCACTGCCAGCAGCCTTGCGTATATCATCGCTCCACCTTGTCGCAGGGCGCCCTTGCCACGGTCTCTCATCAAAATCAAATCATGAGTTCCATTTATTATTTATTTATTAGAGTGAAATACTCTTTAGAAACTCACCCTGTACTTTTCTTGCAATATCATACCTACGCCTATCCACGTTTAAAAAATATTCTTTCAACATTTTCACACGTTACTATCATACGCTCAAAGGGTCAACTTGCATAATGAAGTTAGGCCCACCAAAGGGCCTGGGTGTCGACGCGGCGTTTTTAAAAAAGAGCCGACATGGAATTTAATGGGCGGGCTCTGTTTACTCAGCCAAAATAAAAAGTAGCTGACCAAGATAGCCTTGTAATGAAATAAAGTGAAAAGTTACTTACTCAGTTTTTGGACACGTTTTTCGTTAAAAATATTTTTTACTTAGCCCTATAGATCCTGTACTATAACTTTTATCTATAATTTTAAAAAGAAGTAATTTGTTCTATCTCTTGTAGCATTGTTTATTAATGTTGTTCATCCTTGCAGTTTTGCGGCTCGTAGTGGCCTACTACCAGATTGATTTCTGAGATTTACTTTAGGTCTGTCTCATTCTCTTTGAGACTTAGCCAAGTCTGCAAATGGATTCAACGAGATAACCAACCTTGCGTACTTAACAGTACTTTACATCAGTTATTCCATTTAGGCAGGTCTTATTATTATTAATAACTTATTTAAGTGAGTCACAGAGATCGATGAGGTCTCCAGACAAATGATGCACTACTAACTAATGTACAGGCTGACTGATGAAACATTAGGCGCGCAAATAAGTTTATTCCTTAACACGATTTTTAAATATCGGACCAAAAACGCACACCTAGGGTAGCACAACGAAAAATACACGATGGCAAAACTCAAAATAAATGTGTATCTTTGGAGTTAATTAAGATTCGACACAGGTTCTGATAATCGCAATAACTCAATTGTGTATTATTCTGAGTTGTGCTACTCTTTATTTAGGTGTGCTAAGTGATATGAATAATAAAGTAAGTAATAATTTTATTGTTATAGTTGTTCATAATTATAACTTAAGTAAAATCTTGATTGAGATGATTATGATGAAAGGGTGAAGATGTGCAGAATAATAGGTACCTGATCTTAATTAAAATCTTGTTGTTGCGCCAAGTTTTCAACACTGCGACGTCATATCAGTTTTATATGTATTGCAAACAGAGCTAGGTCCAAAATAAATGACCTTACCTCTTTTAACACGTTCAGTTTCTATGTTAAATGAAAACCATTCTTCAAAACAGTCAACACACTAACTGTCTACAAGCAAAACCATCACGAATGTCAAAGGCTTGGTAAATTAAGTTTCCGTAAAATAAATAATAATTACCTCAACGCCCAAGCTACATTACACACCCGACTAGCACAGATCAACAAGAACCGCCAACACACGGTCAAGACATATTTTATTAGCTGAGATTCTGTTAATAGAAGATTTCCTAGATCAGTTCCCGAAGAATAATCAGTTCGCCAAGTATGGTCGTTTTAACTTTGACATGCACAGATAACTAGTTATTCATCATCATTAGTCAGCAACTTCTAAAAGAATAGTGCTAGACATCCCTTATAAAACGCAGCAAGCAATTCCGATAAGAAAGTTTCGGAATACCGTCAATCATTCAAAATAACTATCTACTCGTGTAACACAAGACCAAAACGGTCATCAAGATATGTGAATAGCATGACCACTAAAATACGTTATGAAATGGTAATGATATAGCGATTCATCGACACGAACGCTCAATTTTTTTTTAAATATGAAAGATATTGACACTATGTTGAATTTTTATAATAGCTCTTTCGATAAAAAAGCAACTCGGCGGCTATAAATATGATAGATATTTGTAAAAAAATTGACCGTTGGTGTCGATAAATCGCTATATCATATCATATCGTGTTTTGGTGATCATGCTACAGGGGCTGGCCCACTTACCCACAGAACAAGTATGACACGCTGAGCTCCGCTGTACCTACTTGTCTAAGTTTTGATTTAATGCGATCTGAGCTGACTTTTCTCTCAGGGCTGTGACCAAAGGTTAAACCTCTCTAATAAAATTCTGCAAGCGAGGGTCGGAATAATCCCTATTTGTACAAGAAATAAACTACCTCACCGGTGACTACCTGTAAGGCCTTATTTGAAGCTACCTTTTTGTTAATACAAGTTTCAGCCGAACAAGATTAGTAGCGAAAATTGAGTAAAATAAATTAGATTAATGTATTTCAAATAAACAAATAAAGAGTTATATGAAATTCGTTTAAGAGGTTGTGGTAAATAATACTCAATTATTTAGTATATAGGGTGGCCAAAAATTTTTTTTTAGGTGCCTCGTGTTGTGACTTATCTGAATCACCAACCACCAACCATCAACATACATCGGGGTTATTCAGACACCTTTCAACACGAGGCACCTAAAAAAAATTTTTTGACGTCACTTTTCTGGCCACCCTCTTACGGGCACTATAGTTTCATCCTACCACCGCTCCGGAACTCAGCAACTAACTCACGTCACCTTTGTCAGCCTTTTTACAGGAAATACCTACAGTTACAAGACATGTAGTAAGTGCGAGCTATGCAGGTTAAGTCCATGAACTGACGTTTTAATAATTATCAATTTTATAATATCCGTTTTTAATTTTCTCGAAGATTACTTTAGTTTAAGAATAATTTATTTTTCATTACAGTTTTCTACGTCAAATAGAAAAATCGGAACCATTTTAGTTGCACTTTGTTGTCCATGTATCGATTACAGGCATGTCAAGATCCGTTTATAAGGCATGTAATTAATACCTATCAAGTTTTTTCAATTTCAATCGTAATAATAAGTCAACCACATTTTCGTTACGCGGACACATACTCATAAAATCAAAACCTACCTACTTCTCGTAGACCAAGAATCACGAAAAGCAAGAAGCAAGATCTCACAGCACAAGTAAATGAAATAATCTTAAAATGTATAATTGGCAGTAGGTATAATTTAAGCATCATCGTTAAGGGTAGGTACAAATACTCGATACGATACGCCTGCCTGATTAATCAATCAAATATGGACCGGACGTAGTTTTTGTTTTTATTTGACAGGAATGGGAAATTAGCACTGTTGGCGACAGATCTGGCAACCTAGTTGCTAGGCCATAGTCTATAGATTTTTGCCTAGCAACGGGGTAACTTTGTGGTGGCCATCTTGAGCTGCGATCTTGTATATTATTTCATTTGATTCATATTGGTTATTATATTCATTTACTGATTGAAAGGAGTTTCTTTTCGCTTTGGTACACAACAGCACTATTAAAGCAAAAACACGAACATAAAGATTTTTTAAATTAGGCCGGTCCCTAACGGAAACGTGAATAGTTAATTTCTTTTACAGTAACGACATTGTAATTACACAGTTATTCATGTCTAAATGCTTTTTTACATTTGAAAAGTAAACGAGCGTAGTTGATAACCATAATTGCTGGGGTTATAGAGAATAATTATGTTTTGAATAGCGGTTACGAAAGTGTGATTGGTGTAGTTTACAAAGATATATGGCAATAATATTTCTTTAGGATATGACCTTTAATGGGGGGGAGCCTTTAACTCCTAGTGTTGTTCAGATTTTGAAATAGATTGTTTTTGACGATTGAAGTTTATAGTCTATAATAAATCACAAACAAACAGAAACAACCTTTTTTGAAATGTTAAAATTAAAACAAATAGCTTATATCATAATTTCTCAGTCTTAAGAAAATAATTTAGCGTTAAAATACCGTTCTAAAATAATCCAGCCCGAAACTGAGCTATTTTACTACTATTTTTTTCAAATGTTCAATTTAAAAACATTTATAACTGTATTAAATGCTTACACAAATATTTTCCTATGGCAAGATTGAAACCCACAACCGCCTAGGTATAAATGCCGGATTGCAAACTGCTACACAAACGTCATTAATAAAAATTTCCTATTTGGACCATAACACTGAGCCAACGGTACGATTATCCAAAATGAGCAGATCCGTAATCAACCAAAAGTCACTGACATAGCCCGACGGATACCTGACGCGGCAGTGGGCGGGGCACATAGCACGTAGAACTGACGGCCGATGGGGCAGAAAGGTTCTAGAATGGAGGCCACGTACCGGCAAGCGCAGCGTAGGACGTCCACCCACAAGGTGGACAGACGACCTGGTGAAGGTTGCAGGAAGACGCTGGAAGTCATTGTGGAAGGCCTATGTTCAGCAGTGGACGTCATATGGCTGAAATAATGATGATGATTGTTGCGTGTTCAGGATGACTGAGTCTACGGATTGACAAAATAATTAAACTGATATTCTAGTATTTCGCATTTGTGTTATATCGAGTTATGGCTATGGCCAGCTACTATTCACCAATTTTTATTAATGAGTTTATGTTTTAAGGGGGGAAAATTTACAAGCCATACGATTTTTACATCCAGAATTTTAAGAAATAAATGGGTTTTCAAAGAACTTCGATTTTACTTACCTTGTATTCATGTACAATAATGTAGATAACAAACCAAATGCCACATCACCGAGATCTAATTTGTTTACTTCCTCCACTGAACCTGAACTACCGACAAAACGTTACTTCAGATTATTATCTGAAAGCAGTTATCACAGTGCAAAGTGCCCCAGTAATTACTGTTTGAATTCTTCCCAGACTCTGTGGCGGCGAAGTTTCCCGTTTTTACCGGGAAAAAAACATTTTCACAGGCCATCGACTCGTTGCGAACTTTCCCGTTACTTACGAGCGATGTTTTAATTCTACGACTGGCAATTTGTTCCTTCGAGTTTATAAAGGTTTTTTCATACCGCGTCGTAGCCGAAAATATCTTTTAACTGCATTAGTGCATGTTTTTTTTTATATTAGTTATTAATAGAATACTTATTAAAATTTTGCTACAAGAATTAACATGAATGACTAACTGGTAAATCGTAGTTTGTTATTTAAATAGGTATTATTTTTAGAAAATATTTTATTTTAATGGAAGAATGTCTTGCTAATTACAATAAAAATAAATGTGTGTCGCTCTTTAAAAACTACCTAGCTTGTACAGGAAAATTTTTCTTTTATACATACGTTTAAAAAAAATCCCTTTCAATTCTGATCTAGCTTAGATCTAGCTCTTCTCGGCACTAGACCAAATATTTTCCAAACCAGTGGTAGGGTTAAAAATTGGGAGGTGTAAAAGTTATTTATTAAGGCCATTAAAAAAAATACATAGAAAAACGCAGACATTTTTCAAAACTGGCCACTTGCATAAACAATATTCGAAAAGTAATTTTCTACATCATTTGAAAATAGAACACTGGCTGTAGAATGTAGGAGAATAGAGTTTGTTTCATTTTATAATGTGGCATCATTTTGAAAATTTCTCGTCTACATTCTACTAATCATTATAGACTTAACTCGTAAAGTTTTCGTAGTATGATTTTCTACGATTTTAACCGTAATAAATTGACAATTCGGGTTTTCATCACCAGAAAAGGCTGTGAGTATAAAAACCACGTTTCCGAAATCACCACGGAGGAGTGCGTAAATGTTTTATTTGTATGAAAAAGTGCATTTACGTAAACGGAGAGTATTTTAAGAAGCAATTATTTGACTGTTTAAGGGTATTTTTTTATTATTAATTCCGAACATTTTAATGAGCTCTACGTATGCGCCCGAAAACAAACTAATAGGCTAGTTTCCTGGGTAAAAAAAAGATTATTCTATTTAGTCCGTCAGTCTTGTCTCGAAGCGCTAGTAGGGCCCAAAAAATAAGGAGACATGTTCTGCTCTATATGGGCCTATAATGTTATTATTGACGTTCAGTGGCAATTTTGTCCTAAATTGAATAAATGATTTTTGACTTTGACTTTGACTTTGAGTTAGACTATCAAAAAATATTGAACCCATATGTATTTTGTCTTTTGTCAATCAAACAAAGAATGACGAAGACGAAGCTCGTGACGTCACGCCTTGCGAAAAAGTGTCGTGTTACGCGGAACTTTATCGGGCTATATCTTCATCAAAAGTGTCCAATATTTTCTGATAATACAACTGATTTTTTTAGGAAACTAGCTCATTGTCAAAACATTTAATGTTCTTAAAATGAAGAATCAATCCTAGTGTTAAGCTACATAACAAACAATGTTTTTTTTTTCAAGAGTCGATTAAATGATTGTTTAACGAATTTCCATATTTAGTTTAAAAGTGACTAGTTTCGTTGAAAATGTCACTCCTAAACTGAAAAAATATGTGAAATGGTTTGAAACGCCGAAGGCACGCATCAATGAGTTGGACAATCACGGCCTCCCCAGGGAACCCGCTCAGCGCTGCGCGATGGATACAGCCGCCCTCGGGGCTTCAATATGTTCAAGGTGGGGTACAAAATACAAGCGACCATATTTTTCAAGAATGTGACGCAACAATAACAAGTGAACAACTTATTACGCAAGATTCAATGAAAACTATTCCTTTAGTCTCGTGAAATAAGAGCTATGATGTCGGAATCAATGAGACATTCACAGTGACTAGGAATATGAATTTAGATGACCTTCGTAGCCGAGAGGCGAGCATACCGGACTTGGTGTCGCTATCTCTGATGTTCTGGGTTCAATTCCCGGTCGGTCAATGTAGAAAAAAAACTTTTCTATATTGTCTCGGGTCTAGATGTTGTGGTACCGTCGTTGTTTCTGGTTTTTGTAACACAAGTGTATAAGCTACTTATCATGGGATCAGAGCAATGTATGTGATTTCCGAAATTTATTTATACAGGGTTACATTGCAAAAGGGTGCCACATCTTTAGGCACTCCGGCGCTCAGAATCAGTAACTTATCAAAGTATGCAATGAAAAAAAATTCAAATTTAATTATTCCTATCCGCTATTAAAAATCGTACGTGTGGATAATTTAAGTCATTCATGAAAAAATTTCACCGTATGTGCACTGCGTAAGGTCCTTGTAGGCTCGCCGTACCTACGCCTCTGATGAATGACCGCGCGGCTTTCGTAGTATCTCTATTGACTATATTTTCGGATATTTGAAAGTAATTTTTTTTCGTAACATACGATTATTAAAAATAACGATTAAGACGCTTCTTCATATTGTTCCCTAGATCTTATTTTTTAAATTTGACACCACTTTGCAATGTAACTCTGTATTTATATTAACGCTTCAAGATTCATTTGCGTCACATATGCGTCTTCTCTAAAATATTGTTCATTATTATCATTAGATGCCAAACGCTTATCATTCTTGTTGAAAGTTATCTTTTTTTTTAATTGACTTCCAAAGTCGGTAACAAAGCTGTCAGTTACAGTCAAGCTTAGAAAAGTGGGTTAAAAACGCTACAGTTTGTCAATTCCGGCAAGCAAGTCCACTGTGACATTATTTATACGAGACCTTCCACCCGCGACTTTCAAGTTTGAGGAGATGTTGTCGGTAAACATATTTCCTACTTGACGGTTCGCCTCATCTATCACTATCTATCAGGAGATATTTTAGGAACACCAGATGTTGAAATTGTATTTTTTGCGTTACTCGTATACAATGGAAACATGACTAATGTATTTTAATTTTCATTAAAGACTATTGGCTCGATTATCGGACAATCTTTTTTAAAATTCACTTATCGTCTGTGTTTGTAGGGCGACGGTTCCGTCAATAAAAAACTAATAACACAAAGATGTTAGGTAATTTCTTACATATTCATATATTTTTTAAATAAAACAAATTTTATTATAAAAAAGGTTATTGTGATGGACTTTTTTCAGAACTTTTAAAGTGGAACTATTCTGTCATACATAATTTTGGCGCAACGGAAGCTCTCAAAAGGAATATTTCTGTTTTTGCTCAGTTTTTGGATTTTTTTCAGAACTTTTAAATTGGAACTATTCCGTCATACATAATTTTTGCGCAACGGAAGCTCTCAAAGGGAATATTTCTATTTTTGCTCAATTTTTCATCGATGCTCCGCTCCTATTAGTCCTAGCTGGATGCAACTATGTTAGTATAGATTAGTTGAATAAATTACGAGTGTAAAATGATGATATTTCAGTGATTTCCAGAACATCTTAATTTTTTCCTCTGGTACTTTCGAGGTCTTTTGTCGAAAGTATTATTTTCAGTTTTTCCTAAACCATTCCGTGCTAGTCATAACCTAAAATAAGCTAAAGAATCTTTGTGACCGTCATACTACAGTACGAGTATATTTACTTCTCATTCGTCTATCGCGACGTCGTCGAAGTAAACATATTTTTCACGCCTGCCTTTAGTTTGGCACAACTGTGACTATCGATCAGGAAATTTACTTCTCGCGGCGCACTGTGATTGGTAACAGATCGAGTGACGTGAAACAACTTACAAGCTAAAGGCGGTTTTAGATTGCCACAACACCGCGTGACTCAGATAATTTCAAAAACATCTTCTATTTTAAACAAAGTCGGGTTGGTTACACCATTTTTAAATCAAGAACGGCTTGACCGATTTTTACGATCTTTTGATTTGTTGGATTTGTAATAACCACGAATAGCAGAATAACTATGAGTAGTACTAGTAAATGATGAAAAATGAACAAAAACAAAAAAAGTATAAAGAGGAGGTACGAAGTTTGCCAGGACAGCTAGTTATAATTTAATAAAATGTAGACTTCGTCTAAATGTGCAAGATACCTTGAGTATTCTGTTTTGTACCTAAAATCTTGATCATTAAATTAAATTAAAACTCATTTATTTCAGATAATATAGCATCCATAAAATTATAAGACAACAAAAATTAACCAAATAAAATTAAACAAAAATTTAATTAAATAAAATTATGTATAAGAAATGGTTAGACACAATTTTAATGATTATTTTTCACGGATTAACATTGATGGAAGTTATTTTTTAATGAAAAATAACCAATAATATTTAATTTTAGAATTTAAAAATGTATCACCTAAAAAGGGTAATTAAGTACATAAATTGTAGACTTGATTCGCAATGAACGTACTTGTAATTGGATGTGGATCAACACTAGCTTGAAACGTAACTACTCAAAATTGTTTTGTGCCTTGTAAAGTCTGAGCCTAAAATGTCACAAAGTCATATTCGCAACTGTCTGGATTCTAGCAAATCTAGAATCCTAATTACACCCTACACCGTATCTGGTTCAAGTCTAGAAAGTATTTGGCAAACTAAGTTAGTCGGGTGAAAGCAACATTGTCGTACGAAGCAAAGTTTTCTCATCTGGATATTCTAAGACTTTCAGTAGTTTTGGGACAGGACTTCAAGGACTGGGCATTGCGAAATTAGGCAGATTGAAGTTTCACTTGTTTTGTGGTAGTTTATGTGGTACATTTGGCCTTTATTATATGTTTAGTGATTTGTGTGGTAGTATTATTATAAGGTCCTCTTTCTTGCATCGGTTTTCTCAGTCCGTGGCTCACGATTGCCATAATGGAGTATTCTATTGCGGACTATGTGACGCCTTTTGCTTCAGTTGTTGAGTGTAGAGCATCATGGATGGTAGTGTCCACTGTCCAACGTATCGGGCTCTCTGTCTCTAGCCTTCGACTTTACCAGTGACTGTTTAGTCTATGTTGTCATTGTCCTTTCTTGCGGCCGGCGGCCTAGAAATTTCAGAATTCAATTTAACCGAATTTAGTTATCAAAGGTACCTAAGAATCTTCTCCGTTTTCTCCTGAATAGTAACTTATATTTACTTATCTAGTATAAGTAAATATAAGTTACTATTTAGGAGGTACTTATAACATGTTCGTAAATAAAAATGTCAAGACGGATCGGTTAATACATTTTTATAATGCGTTACAATAACGAGTACATATGTGCCAGACAATAGAGTCGTTTACACCATTCTTAAATAATTCTAAGACAATATTTATTAAAACTGTCACCTTATTTTAGGCCTAATAACCCGGACATTATAATTAATTTAAAAAATTCAATGTTTAGTTGTTCCAAAATCAATAAAAAGTTAGTCCGTTGAGTTAGGTAAACAGTGACGTCATAGTTTGCTATCGCCATAGGACAAATATGGAAGAGTAGCGTTAAGAAAGTTTTTAAAAAGTATGTCAATTGACTATTGGTGTAAAATACTGTATTGTAACATAAAATAAACTTCACTATATAAAGACAAACTGATACAAATAAGTGATACTTTATACTAGAGAGATACAGCTTGATAGTATGCTATCAACTAGTAGGGGCTGGTAACTTGTAGGTTGATTGAGTGTCTTGACCTTATTATTTAAGCTCTACAAATGAATCTGATATGACTGCGTATTTTTGTAACTGAAACAGTATTTTAGCTAGAAAATATTTCAAACTATGTACGGATATTCGCACCCTAAGCCATAATCCCTATCGAAGCTGAAAGCTATGTACACTTCCACTGCGGTTAGATGCGGTAATGGAAAACGGCTGTTGTGCCCTCAGGGGCTCTAGGGCTGTTCGGGGCCTTAGGAAGCTGTTTGATAGAGAAAACATATCTAGAGCATACAAGTATCAAGACATTGTGGTTTCTGCTGCGGTGAAAATGAGAGAAAATGTAAGTAAATGGGTGATTTTAAGGCACAAAATGGGCTAGTTTCCTGGGTCAAAAAAAAAATATTCAATTTAGTCCGTCAGTTAAATTATCAAAAAATACTGGACCCATATTTTTTCTTTTGTCATTCAAACAAAAAATGACGAAGATAATGCGCATCAAAGTGAGCAAGTGACGTCACGCCTTGCTAAAAAGTGTCGCAAGGCGTGACTTTACGCGAAACTTTAACGTGCTTTATTTTCATCATTTTTTGTTTGATTGAGAAAAGAAAAAATACGTGTCCAATATTTTCTGTTAATCCAACTGACGGACTAATTAGATTTTTTTAGGAAACTAGCCCATACTTAAGTTGGTCTGGACACTTACTGCATTGGTTTAGGATAAATTTGTAGTACAATACTGAATATATTATTACGACTTTATGACTGTTTAGAGCTTTGGGTAGCATACAAAAGGATTTTAAATTTTTATGTTGCTTTTTCTAACTAGCACTATGCACTACACGGCTAGTTGCTGCATCGACATCGTTGTCATCCGGTGACCGTAGTCTACGACTAGGCTGAAACGTCAGGAAACTTAATTCGCATAAAGAGATATGATGATTAATACCCGGGTAGTATTAGCATAATACAATTTATTCACTTCATGAAAAAGAGAGTAAGAAACTTCCTAAATGTTATTTTTACATTCACAGATAAAAATAGATTAACTCAGGTGTTTATCGACCTCACAACCTTTCTCAATCAGGCGAGGTGTTCTCCCAACAGCTAAGGTATTGAGGGTTAGTTGGTCGAATAGCAAAGATAGTTCGATTTCCGACTGAGGCAGTTAAGAAAAAAAACAAAGACGTTTGTTTGCACTTGCCTTATTTTTGTTGGTAAAAATAAAAACAGACCCATAATAGAATCATTACATCTAGTAAAAGATACGGTTATTTTATAGTACGAGTATGTAGGTATGACAGTAATTTTGATACTCGCAAGCTCTCTCTCTCTCATCAAAGCCTACTACAGGATACTTCTCGTTGACCTATAATCATGAAATTTGGCAAGAGACAAGTACTCGTAGACTCTGAGCATAAGTAAAGGAAAAATAAACGAAAATTATTAATTTTGAGTTAAAGCACAGAATTAATTATAGCACTGACAACAGTGCACGTCAACCCACAACAAAACGTCAAATTTTCTCAATTGATCTTGATCTCTACGTGTCGGACTTAAAGTTAAAAATCAATTCAGTGACCTTTAACTTTTTGGGTAGGTTGCCCTGCCGTTGTCTGTACCTACAAGGCTTTATATTAAAGTAAAAAGTATTTTCTTGCGATTACAATTTGTTAAAATGCTAACCACTCACTGCCACTTCAGCTTGCTAATCCGTTGGGCTATTTCAGCGACTTTTGTTCGTTTTCGGATCTCCTAATGTCTGATTCGATCTCGCAAAGAAACACCTAGCATAGCATAGCGACCTTGAGCTTTCTTATGAGATCCAGAGTGAGAGGCCACGTTTCAGTTCCATATAACATCACTGGTAACACACACAGGTTGTAGACTTCCGTAGTTAGGCGCTGAAGTATTTTGGACGAGAAGACGTTTATGTAGTTTCCCTGACGCTGCCAAGCCGAGCTGGATCCTTCTCAAAATTTGAGTTCCTTCTTAAAAACTGGTTCACTTATCCCAGGTAAAAATATTTGCCAACAATTTCGAGAGCAGAGCTCCCAACTAATACTTGGTAGGGCGCAACATGGGCATTCGACATGACCTTCGTTTTGTCCATGTTCATCCGAAGGCCTACCTGTTGGGAAACTCGACTGAGGCCATCGAGCATTGTGCTGAGATCTTCAGGGGATTCTGCCAGACCACAATATCGTCAGCAAACCGTATGTATCCATGAGCTTAAAAGCGTCCTCTAATGCAGCAGTAAACAGTTTCGGAGAAATAATGTATGGATACATGCAGTAAGGCATGGGCCTTACTGCAGAGAACTCGCCTTCGCTCTGTACCTGTACTCGGACCGACATGGTGGCGTTTATGTATAAACAGTACTATTTCCAATATTTTCATTTTTATTAGAGCCTTAGTTAATTGATAAATCAGTTGGTATATTTTAAAGAATCGCTTAGATAATCCACGTCCTTATCTGTAACTCATAAACCAGACTCTTTATCCATGGTATAGTAGTCATTTTAAGGGCCCGATTACCCCCCACTGTTGTAATCTAAACAAAAATCTAACCGTTTGAGTTGAAGCAATTTATCTACTGGGATCAGATAATATTCAAATAAGCGAGTTTACTACCCTTTCTGCCAATCATGGCTCACCGTAATGTAGTGGCCACAATTCGTGAATATCTGAGATCTTTGGCCGACGGCGACCATCCATCTTCGTGGACTGACGTCATGGAACGATGGTCGGAGAAAGTGCCATAGCATAAATAAAAGCAGCTGTGCATTTTGTTAAATTTTTCTGATAAAAGATGCCCTCTTTTGATAGCTTAGCGCGCCTAATTGGGAATCCTATAATTATTTTAAGTAATCTTATAATTATTTAACATCTAGTGGGTAGGGACCTATCTAGATTTAAAAGATATAAGTTTAAAACTTTTATTGGTATTTTTGAACTATTTTTGATAGTCAATCAATTAGGCAGGTGACCTTAACATGCTGCAATTGCCTATTTGGTACAGTTAAGAGCGTATCAAATAAAACAATGCCAGCGTAAACTGCATTATTAGTTGACTACATTATAGGTTACTACTATATATCTTCGTCTAACTATCGTTTGTTATTACGATATACATTTGTCTTCACGATCCGAGTAGACAATCTGTAATCTAATTGTAAGTTTTACATGGTCTAAGTAAACTGATCTTTCACAATCTGTGGTCTCCACGCGTGACAGCAGCGACAATTTGTTATTGTTACCGATGACACCGCTATTTCGCGGTGTGTTTCTTTTAGGCTGTGTAATTAAGGTGGCTACGAATGAAGCGGAGGGATGACAGTACGGAAACGATGGCTATTTGTTAGCGGTGATTGCATGGTGGGTCTCTTAAGAGTCAAGGTATCTTTAAATAATAATAATACACAGGTAAACTGACTGCTGAACAAATGCCTCCACCAATGACCTATCATCGGGGGGATTGCCAATACTCACCACACTTGGCGAGCGGGTTGGTGAACGCAGTTGTTTATTAGATTGCACGAAGACGCTCCTGCTCGTCTCGTGCTACAGTAATTAGTCGCCTCTTACGAAACGCCTCCTGTTGGCGGTAGAAAAGTGTATTCGTTACGGCCGTCCCCACACGGCAAACTCAATGTAAAGCTCAATGTATAAGCTTATAGGATCCTAGCTTTATATTCAGTTTAAAACGTTTCTATCGACAACTCAAGGGGTTCAAGAGCGTTAGCGAACGCGGATATTATTCATTCCGAACGTCCGGTCGCGCGCGAGTCCGCAGTGATTTATAGTAAAAAACGAGCGGCTTTATTTGTTTCCATTTGCACAAGTTTTATAGCCTTTTAGATTTGATTTTTATGTCGTTTCGAGTTCGTTTGACTGGTTGAAATAACATGGAGATTTTGTTTATCGCAGATATGGCTATAGGGTAGCCTGTTCATAAACTGCTGGCATTCAATCTAATGACTAGATCGGTTTTTAAATAAAAATAATACTACCCAACTATTAACGTGTTGACTGATCGAAAGATAACCATTGGAAACGGTTTTAAAACCGCCAAGTGACAACCTGCTACTCTTGTTTTAGGAAGTACCAACCTTACTGTCACTAGTGTCAGATTTAATTACCCAACTCACCCAAAAATTTCTGGCAAGGCTTCATCATCGTTTATGGCATTCATTTTGCGTGGATCAAACATCGATATTCAGGTTTTTCAGCCAGCTTCACCCGCCGCCAGGTATGTACTTGTGGATCCGACTTTCCACCGAGAAAACAACGAAGTGGGAATTAGTTTACCATATGGACAAGGGTCTGGTCATGTGCTCCGCATTCGCACTGTGATCACTCCCTTTATCCCCATTTATGGAGGTAGTGATTAGTATCCGGTGGTTGAAGCAAAAACGGATCAGTCGAGTACAGGATTAACGATCTGAGTCGAATCCGGGCAGATTCTTAGGGGGTTCAATACATGTAGGAGAATCGTATTAATGTTCATGAATACCCTGACTAGGTTTGACGATTAATACAAGCGATATCAGCCGACTTTTAACGTGTCATCTAAAGCACTGAGATGCTCGTGTAAAATATCATTAAAACAAAGTCAGATGGGTGACCACAATCAACTCACAATTGCAGTTTGGTTTGTAATCACTTCCTAAGCGCTGCTACCACTGAACTATGAGCTTGATTGTACGTGACTTTTTAAACTCTCACGATGCAAAGAAATTGCGACAGAATGGCAGTACAAAGAAAGCCACAAATTAAAATTTTAACGTCAAATTATTACAGCTAAGGTGAAATTTCTTCAAAAGTAAAGTAAGTAAGAATGCAATACAACATTCATCATGGCCGCCGTACGAGCACTATTTTAAACTTTCCACATCAACTATTACGAAGTTTTTGCAATAAAACGACACGAAACTTACAAAAGTACAGTTGGTACTAAAAGTATGCTACCATAAAACTACCATTTCCTTAAAAAGGCAACCACGTTAAATCTTTAAGCATTAAAAACAAAAATAGTTAAAAAAAATATTTTTTTTTCGCTAGACAACACAACTATTGATGGTCTCAAAGTAAGGATTTAATATCCTTATACTACAAGGTATCAAACAATGAATGTTGTCTTGTGAGATGCGTCTTCATGCACACCCAAAACCGAGTACCAAACCAAAGAAAGGATAGTTTTCTGCATTGACACGAACCAGAAATCGAACTCGGGACTTCTTGCGTTCAAGGTGTAATAACTGCGCTACTAAACAATCTTTTTTTGAAATAGCAGCAGGAACGAAAGGACATTGTACACACTTTTTTTACATATATGATACCCATTTAAAATCCGGATAGGCGAACTTCATCACTACTATACAATAATAATTTTCTTACTACAGACTCAAAAAAAAATGATCATGTTGAAAACCCAAAGATCGCATGCCGCCAAAAATTATTAGATAATACCGGCTGTGATTTCTACTAAGAATAATGAAGACAGATAGTTTTTATTTTCCACAAAGTTGACACGAAACATAGTTTAATTTATAGTTTTAATAATTTACACAAGAACTTTTTTTTTCCAATGTCACGAACATGTCACAAAATTTTATGGGCGACTGTACATTGTCGCGGTACAAATTCGGCCGAGGTGCACCCACTCGTTGCAATTTATCGGAAAAAGTTTGCAACTCGCACGTTTGTCGGTTTACATGTCTCGGCGGGTCTGCAGTAAAAGCGACGAGCGAAACTAAAGATTTACATGCATCTTACTTTTGCGATTCGATATAATTTATGACCAAATTATATCGAATCGTTAAAAGTGTTGAGAAAACCAGCCTGCCTAGCATGAGCACTAAAACACGATATGATATAAGATATAGCGATATATCGACACTAACTGTAAAAATATGCTACATAATATTATGATCGCTGTTTCGATAAAAATTCAAAATGGCGGCTATATCCATCATATTTTTAGTTGGTGTTGATATATCGCTATATCATATCAAATCATATCGTGTTTTAGTAGTCATGCTAGGCGGGCTGTATAACCTTCGTGATAGGACTGTAGGAAGCACGTCTCCAAAAGGCCAAAGTATGTATTATGTATAGCTGCCTGCCTAGCATGAGCACTAAAACACGATATGATTTGTTAAGATATAGCGATATATCGGCACCAACTCTAAAAATACGATAGATATAGCTGCCGTGTTGAATCGCCGTGCCGATTACGTTACATTTATGATCGCTGTTTCGATAATAATTCAAAATGGCGGCTATATCCATCATATTTTTATTATTTATTATTTATTTATTATTATTTCTCAAGTTTTATATATAGTTGGTGTCGATATATCGCTGTATCATATCATATCGTGTTTTAGTAGCATGCAGAGCATTGTATGTGATGTTGTCCAATATATTTATAATCTTCGGTAATTAATATATTACCCATAATGCAACAGCAAGCATGCATAAAACTTGTACCGAACGTTAGAAATTCGAATTTGAAGAACAGTAGAACCTGCACTGCACTCATACTTCACGAAGCAAGTTTGTAATAAATCGTATGGCCACCCACGTTAACTCTACCATGGGTGGATTAAAAAGTAAGCTGGCTGGAACTTTTCAACAATCTAATTTTCTTACTAGCAGAAGTTAAGTTTTAAATTAAATTTTTATTCTAACCGGCCAATCTGGAAGTCAATGGGGGCTTATGTTTAGCAGTGGACGTCTTATGGCTTAATTGGGAAATTTCCTTTGTATAAAAACTTACGTGATAATACAACATTTTCTTACAAAATAAATAAACGGAGATTTAATATAAGAAACATGGACAATATAAAAGAAAACTTAGGACACATAAATTGGCTTAATTTATTGAATTCAAAAAATGACGTAAATCTAAATTACAATATTTTTATTAATACAATTCAGGACTTATTAGATGCATATATTTCGCGAAAGACATTTTTGATTAAAAATAAAAGACAAACTAAATGGATTACGAGAGGTTTAAGGAAATGCTGTTATCATAAACGTATATTGCGCTTACTTACATCCACTTATAAAAATGACACTTTAAAAACTTACACTAAAATGTATAGTATGATACTAAAGAAAATACTAGCAAAAGAAAAAAGAAAATGTTATATAAATAGGCTAAAGAAAGCACGAAATAAGTACAAAGAAATGTGGAGTATGATCAATGAAAAAATTGATCCAAATTATAATATAAAACATAAAAATATAAACTTAAAGCATGATAACAAAAACATAACGTCACCAACAAAAGTAGCAGAAATATTTAATAATTACTATGTAAATATAAGTGCCAATAGAACTAAGACTGCCTCATGCCAGAAAAATACGACATCTTTAGCAAATTCAATTTATTTAAGAGATGTAACGGAGTCAGACGTGAAAAAAGCAATATTAGGCCTTAAACGTAATAATTCCTGTGGATATGATGAAATTCCAGGTACGCTGCTAGTACACTGTGTTGAAGAATTTGTGGAACCATTAACATTTTTGATAAATCAATCTTATAATGAAGGCGTATTTCCAGATGCTTTAAAGTTAGCAGTGGTAAAGCCTATCTTCAAGAAAGGGGACACACTAAATGTTGCAAACTATCGTCCTATTGCCTTATTACCTGTCATATCAAATATATATGAAAAAATCATATGTCAGAGAATTTATACTTTTCTGGAAAAATATAATGTTCTACATAGTAATCAACATGGCTTTAGAATAAACCAGTCAACTGTATCGGATGTATTTGAATGTAATCTCGAAATACTAGGTGCGCTAAATAAAAACCAGTGTGCTATCGCTGTTTTCATGGATATGACTAAGGCCTATGATTGCGTTTTACACGATATTTTAATACATAAGCTAGACTTACTCGGTATACGTGGAAAAGCGAAAAATTGGCTTGCTTCCTACCTGGCCAATAGAAAACAATTTGTACAATTGACTCATTTAAATGACAGAACTAGAAACCTGACGCAAATTAGGTCCTCTACTCGAGATATAAATGGGTCTATACCCCAAGGCAGTGTATTGGGTTGTTTGTTGTTTTTAGCTTACATTAATGAGTTACCATCAATAGTACCACAAAAAATTGTTTTATTTGCAGACGATGCTACACTAATAGTCACTTGTGAACTGGATAATGTGAACAAATTACAAGGTATTGTAAATGACTGCCTCCAAAAAATTATAACACATCTAAAAGACATAGGTCTAACACTTAATTTTGGAAAAACGAAAATGATGCAATTTAGGCCATATCAGAGAAAAAAACTAATGTATTCGATTTCATACCAGGGACAAATAATTGAACAGGTAAATACATTCTCGTTACTAGGTATAACGGTAGACTCGACACTTTCGTGGAAACCACACGTAGAAGTCGTGGTGAATAGGCTAAGTAGTTTCGAGTATGCACTGCGAGAACTTCGAAAAAGTACAAATGAGGTGTGCTCTCACTGCTTATTACAGCCACGCTGCTGCCTGGATACGTTACGGAATTATTTTCTGGGATAACTCGACTGATGTATCTGCGGTATCTGTGTTGCAAAAATGGTGTCTTAGGATAATAACGTTTACATCGCCGAGAGACTCGTGTAGAATATTATTTGCTAAATATAAAGTACTAACGGTCACTTGCGTATATATATACGAGATATGTCGATTTATTCGAAAAAACAGTAAGTACTTCCAACACTTTGACGATGCATCAAGCCGTTACGCCTCGCGCCGTGCAAATGATTTCGTACTACTCCCAGCCCGACTTGCGCTTTATAAGAGCGGTCCGTACTATATGGCCGTCAAAGTGCATAATCATTTGCCAGACTCTGTTAAGGCCCTCCAAGGCATGAAATTCGATAAAGAGTTGAAAAAATTACTAATTGAAAAGACGTACTATAATTTAAGTGAATATTTTAATGACAAATTGTAATTTTATTATAATTTTTAAAGTAATTGACATTATACAGAATTTTAATTATGTTGATATTTTTGTTGTAAATTGTAACTTTTAATTTTATTTGACATTTGTAATTTAATCCATTGATATAATACTAAGTGACACTACATACATAATTATTACAATTTAGGAGCATAAATAATAAATATTGTCTAATAATTGTAAATGGAATGATAATATTGTTAAGATTAATTTTATCAAATAATTGAGTTCACGAATGCCTCATAGAGGTTATAATGTAACTATTTTATTACCATCTTTTTAAGCCTATTAACTGTACTGCTATTGGTTTACATTATAAAGTGAATAAATGAATATGAATATGAATATGAATATGAAATAATGATAAGGATTCTATACACGCTCGTACCGATATTCATTCAATTGTAAAAGAAAGTTAAATGGATAGAGGACAAAAACTTATCATAATCTATTTCCAAGGAACTCAAAAAGAGAAATTAACTAAGACTTTATTTAGTAGAGTTACTTAAATAGATAGTTTTTGCAATAAATATTACGTACAATAAAAAAATTGAAGAATGAATAAAAAACATTTAGGAGTTTTTGTGGATGGATTACGGTACAGGTTATGGACACTAAACGTTTTTTTAAAGCTTTAATATGTAAAATGACACTTTGTTTTTCTTTTCTGGAGCCTAAGAAATATACAAATCAATTTACTGTATATATATATTTGTATTTGCAGATTTTGTACCTGAATCATTGATGTTTTATTTTATTTTATTTTATTTTATTTATTTGGTATATACGACAGTTGACAATCGATGGTTAGTATTACAACGAATGGTTAGTAATTTAGGACTAGATTGACAACCTAATTGTATACACACTACATGATAATGTTTGGGTGTTACAGAGTATAAAGCATCGCTAATAACTTGTAGTATACAAACTTGTTCATTAAAAGAAATTAAGATACCAAGTTGTTGACCGAGTCGAACTCATAAATACTAATTAAACTCGGACAACAACCCATTTCGAACACTACAGTCGTACAAATTAAAACGATAAAGAGAGAAAGAAAGAAAAACAATATATATTTATATTTGCATGACAATTAATTCGACGGAGAGCTATGTGACTAACTTGGCTTGGTTATTATTGCATCTTGACGACCCGAGTACATTCATAACTTGTCGACGAAATTTAATGCGATTATGCTCGAAGACATCCAAATCAGCTGCACTGCGAGACGTCAAGTCGTTATACAGTTTTAAACGTATGTAAGTACGTTTATACCTTATCTAGTCACTATTATATAATCTTTGCTTAGTTTGAGTTTAAATGAAGCTTTAGGTGAGTATTCTACCAAAATATGTAAGAGGTTTTCCTCGATAAATTTGTACTATTGTACGTGTGCAATGTAGAACGCAACTAATTCCCGGTCTAGTATATTAAAAGGTATCAAATATATTAACATGCGCGAATTCCCTGTAGCGTTTAAAAAACATACCAAAAGCTTTAAATCTCGCATCAGATTCGGCTTTCGATAGAATCGCATCAAAAGCTCAGCTTACATGAGTAAGTTGCATAACACGAAACTTTTGCAATTCATGTGCATAATCCTGATTTATGCGGTTTATGGGAACTAGGTGGCGTGATTACAACACTTGTTTTGTTGTTTATTATTTTACACATTACGTGGCTTGCAAGCTTACATTAAATAATCGTAATAGAGTATAAAATAGTTACGATACTGGTTTACGTTTTAACACACTATTTAAAGCGGTCATTTATATGGGTACGAATAATCATGATCGTTTGGAGATATTTGGTCTGAGGTGGTAGTGTGTAAATAATAACTCCATTAATTGCTGAGTATCGAATGAATATTTACAGGAACAGGCTTTATTTATATGAAATTATTTACAAAGAAAAGAGTGTTTGACCAATTAAAAAATACAGATATTAGCCAATAGGGCGCAGTTATTGTTCTCTCTTTCCTCCACGTCTTCTCGTTTGTTTGCCGCGTCTCCCACCACGCACAGGTGTCTGCGGGGGTCGGACGTGCGGGGCAGGGAGCGCTCGCGCGCGCCGCGCAGTGGAAACTGGAGATCGCCTCGGCCATTTCATCGGCGGCGGCGGCGCAGCGTGTACGCGCACAACGAGGAGTGCTCGTGCCGCGGCGTGGGTGCCGCGTTCACACAAAACAGCTCTTCTCAGAGCTACCATCCTGTTTCGACTTGACGTAGTTCTTTTCAGAACTGTTCGCTTCTGTTTCTGTCGATGAGACGGCGCGTGCTCGGTGGCTTGTGTGTTGTGCGAGTAGCTACAGTACTCCCCTTCAAGTGAAACGTACAGGCTTCTTGATGATACGTCCATGACTTGTTTGCTTCACTGCTGATGGTATGATATCTTGGTTTTGTTGTGAAGGTAAAGGTACGGTAACTTGGCTTGAGGTAACTTGGTTATGTTGAGATGGTAAGGTGACTGCGTCTGTGTCTGGTAACAGGTAAGCTGGCTTCAATCTGTCTATTGATACGTTGGTTTCGCGATCCGGTAATTGTACTGTATACACTTTGTCGGTTCGCTTGATCACGCGATATGGGCCTTCATATGGTTGTTGAAGTGGTTTCTTGACGGCGTCTATTCTTATAAACACATGACTGCAGGTATGTAGGTCGTTATGCACGAATATGTGTTGCTTGTTGTTATGAGTTGTAATACACTGTGGCTTATTTTCTTCTATGCTTGCACGTAGTCTTTCGACGTAGTTGTTATCCAATGCAGACGTCGACGTGGGTAACGTAGTTGCAGAAAAAAAATCACCGGGTAGGCGTAGTGTGTAGCCATAGACGAGTTCGGCGGCGCTTACCCCACTGTTAGTGTGTAGGGCGGCGCGTAGTCCAAACAACACTGTAGGTAATTCGGTGAGCCACGATTTTGAGGTAGTTAACTTCGCGCGTAGTGCAGTTTTTAGGGATCGGTGCCATCGCTCGACTATTCCGTTGCTTTGTGGGTGGTAAGGCGTAGTCCGTGTTTTCTTTATTCCCATTATCTTCATTAGTTTTTGGAATAGCTGACTCTCGAACTGACGACCTTGATCACTTGTGAGCGTTGATGGGCATCCGAATCGAGTAATCCAGTGTTGATAGATAACGTCCGCGACCGTTTCGGCGGTAATGTCATCTGTAGGTATTGCTTCGGGCCACTTTGTTAGTCGGTCAATCATAGTGATGAGGTAGCGATGTCCTTGACTTGTTGTAGGTAGAGGTCCAACAATGTCGATGTGTACATGTTGAAAGCGTTCTGTTGGCGGGAACTTTGATGTAGCGGAGATAGTGTGACGTTGAATCTTGCTTTTCTGACAGTCGATACAGCTTTTCGTCCATTTTCCAATGTCGGCGTTCATCGACGGCCAGAAGTACTTCATTGATATTAGTTTTCTTGTAGTACGAGTTCCGGGGTGACTGATATTGTGTATGGTTCGGAATGCTTCGTAACGATGATTTTCAGGTATGTAAGGTCGAACGTGGGTTCCGGAGGTTTCACAATGTAACCCGATGTCACTGTTTGGAATAGGTATTTTCTTGATACATAGGTTGTCTTGCTGTTTTAGTTGTGATAGGGTCGAGTCGTGTTCTTGTGATTTGGCTATTTCTTCATAGTTGATTGTAGTAGGGGCTGTTATTGTTTCTATGCGGCTGAGTGCGTCGGCTACGACGTTTTGTTTTCCGCTTACGTGGCGAATATCGGTTGTGAATTCGCTGATGAACAAAAGTTGTCGTGTTCTTCGCGGCGTTTCTGTGGCTGATTGAGATTTGTTGATGGCGAAGGTGAGGGGTTTATGATCGGTGAATACTATTAAAGGTCTTCCTTCAAACATTTTTCTGAAATGTTTCACAGCCATGTAGATTGCAAGTAATTCACGATCGTAAGTAGAGTATCTTGTTTGTGCATCGGTGAATTTCTTCGAGAAATATGCGAGAGGTTGCCATTTGTTATCGACATTCTGTTGTAACACTGCGCCGGCGGACTTATCGCTTGCGTCGCACGAGATAGCGTACGTAGCGGTGTGCGATGGGTGAGCGAGAAGGGTAGCTTCGGAGATGCTTTTCTTGCAGTCTTCAAAAGCTTGCGAGGCGACTTCGTTCCATATTATTTCAGTCTTGTCTCGTTTTTTTACATTGTGCAAGTAGGCGTTTAGAGGTGCTTGAGTCGATGCGGCGTGTGGAATGTGATCGCGATAAAAGTTGATCATTCCGATGAATCGGCGTAATTCGTGAATTGTCTTAGGTTTCGGGTACTCGTTGATAGCTTGTACTCGTTCGACTGGTGGTTTTATTCCGTCCTTAGATACAATGTATCCTAGAAACTTTACTTCAGTTTGGCCTAGGACACATTTCGCTGGGTTGATGGTGATGCCGTAATCTTCTAGTCGTTGTAAAACGGTGCGTAGGTGGTTTCTATGACTTTCTTCGTTATCCGAAGCTAGGAGCAAATCGTCGACGAATGGATAGACGAAGTCAAGGTCACGCAGTACTTCGTGTATGAAACGTTGAAACGTTTGACCTGCGTTCTTGAGACCTGGGCACATTCTCGGAAATTCGAACAGTCCGAATGGCGTAATGATGGCGGTTTTTTCTATATCTTTTTCGTGCACCGGAAGTTGCTGATAGGCACGGTTGAGATCCAAGGTCGAGAACACTTGCTTGTTGTGAAGTTGGTAGGTGAAGTCTTTCATTCTTGGTACGGGGTAGCGGTCGGGCTTCGTGATATTGTTGAGTCGTCGGTAGTCGCCACACACGCGTAGATCGCCATTTTTCTTCGGCACAATGTGTAAGGGGCTTGACCACGGACTCTTGCTTGGTCTGCAGAGACCTTGTTGAAGCATATTTTCGAATTCTTTCTTTACTTGATTGTAGCGGTGTGGTGGGATTGGGCGGGCACGACAGTGAAGAGGCGGGCCGGTCGTTTCGATGAAGTGTTCGACGTCGTGTTTAGCGTTGAGTCTCATTGAAGTAAGTCGAGTTGTTCCGGGGTACTCTGCTAGTATGTCATGGTAGGACTGCCTTTCATCGATGCTTCTTATTGTAGGTGTGTCGGTGAAACGTCCCGTGGCATTAGTGACAAGTTTGGTCACGTCGTCGATGAGGCGCTGATTTTTCAAATCAACAAGTAAATTGTGATGTTTGAGGAAGTCAGCTCCGATGATAGGTTTGGTGACGGCAGCTACGATGAACTTCCACTTGTAAGGTCTTCGAAGGTTCAGGTTGAGGTCAAGTGTCTTCTCGCCGAATGTAGGTATTATAGTGTTGTTGGCTGCGTAGAGGTTAAACGGAAGCGGTTTCTCAAACGTCCCCTTTCTTTTCGGTATAACTGAGATGTTGGCGCCGGTGTCGACTAGAAATGTCATGTTCGAGTTTTTGTCTGTGACGAATAGGCGGTATGATTTGTTTCCTGCGCTGGGTTCCGCCTCGGCCAACGCTTGATTTAGTTTTCCGGATTTTGGTCTTGCACGAAACTGCACGGTGTTGTGCATCGTTTCGCATTCTTGCCAAATCTTCGATGATAGTAGCAGTGAGGCGACGGAGTAGCGGAGCGGTCACGGCGAGAGTTGTTGTCGTGTGAGCGAGATGGAGATGTCTGCCTTCTCTGTTGGTTTCGTGAATTATTTCGGTAGCGATTCGGCGATGAGTTGCGATACGTTCGAAGTTCAGAGATTTCAGTTTGCAGTTTTCTTATTTCTTCAACGAGAAACTGCATACTGTACTGACTGTCTTGTTGGTGGTGTGTTGCGACGGTTGACACGGCGGAGACTTGATGGTGTTGCTCGAGCATCTTGTCGGCGAGTTTGGCAAGTTCGTCTAGTGCCGTGGTTTGACTTATGGTGTCGCTGACAACGAGAACGGAACGAACGTGTGGTGGCAGCAGGTTCATCCACATCAGTCTGAGCGTGTTGTCCGGTACCTTGTTGAGAGCGAGGGTTTTCATGCGGCGGAGTAGCTGGCTGGGCTTCTGGTCGCCTAACTCCATGTCGGAAAGTAGCTTCTGTAGTTGCCTGCCGTCGGACTCCTCGTAAACAGAGATCAGCCGTTCCTTCAGAGCGGTGTAGTGGTGGTCAGCAGGTGGGTTGTACAGTAGATCGCAGACTTGTTCGATGTCTTCCTTATGAAGCTGTGCGATAACCATTTGAGCACGCTGAGCTTCGCTTCTTTTAAGGTCGTTCGTGGCGGCTTCAAATGCGATGAACCATAGGCGCGGTTTGTCACGCCAAAACGGTGGGACGCGCATTGATAGCGCGATGCCGGCGACTTCGTGTGGGAGCGGGATGGTTTCCAGCGGTCCTGAAGCTGGTTGTTGAGGCAGCGGGAGCGGGTGGTTTTCTTCAGTCATTGTGTTCACTGGTCGGTGGTCACCACTTTGGAGATATTTGGTCTGAGGTGGTAGTGTGTAAATAATAACTCCATTAATTGCTGAGTATCGAATGAATATTTACAGGAACAGGCTTTATTTATATGAAATTATTTACAAAGAAAAGAGTGTTTGACCAATTAAAAAATACAGGTATTAGCCAATAGGGCGCAGTTATTGTTCTCTCTTTCCTCCACGTCTTCTCGTTTGTTTGCCGCGTCTCCCACCACGCACAGGTGTCTGCGGGGGTCGGACGTGCGGGGCAGGGAGCGCTCGCGCGCGCCGCGCAGTGGAAACTGGAGATCGCCTCGG
Source organism: Anania hortulata (assembly GCA_963576865.1). Taxonomy (NCBI): domain Eukaryota; kingdom Metazoa; phylum Arthropoda; class Insecta; order Lepidoptera; family Crambidae; genus Anania; species Anania hortulata. The sequence continues at coordinate 1,055,372 of OY756389.1, read as the reverse complement.
CCATTTCATCGGCGGCGGCGGCGCAGCGTGTACGCGCACAACGAGGAGTGCTCGTGCCGCGGCGTGGGTGCCGCGTTCACACAAAACAGCTCTTCTCAGAGCTACCATCCTGTTTCGACTTGACGTAGTTCTTTTCAGAACTGTTCGCTTCTGTTTCTGTCGATGAGACGGCGCGTGCTCGGTGGCTTGTGTGTTGTGCGAGTAGCTACAATCGTAATAGTAATCTGTAATTTATAATGTAACTCCGTAAAAATTTGTTTTTCACTAAATTAATATTGTTCTTGTCAAACTTATTGCACGGACGCAGACTCGTTGCCTATCCCTTTGCGTTCCACTTACCAGTGGTAGATCGGAAAAATAATAGAAAACAATAGGGAAAATATTTAGTGGCTCGCGAAGGGCTATTTACTGAAACAGATGTTACACAGTAGCATTACTTAGCCATGTCAAAGCATTGTTTGTCAATACATCGAACGCTCGCATTGAATACAAACACCTAATACTAAATTTTTAATAGGGTTTTACGGTTTCTTTTGGAAGCGTTTATCTTTCTGTGTACTTCAAATCATGCATTTGCATAAATGTTACTTCGTGCTGAAAATTCCATAGTCCATTACATTTTGCAAATCGACACTAGTAATCGTCTAAGTATTCTCTGCTTCGGTGACAAAAGCCGTCCATTTTTATTATTTGTCGACGGCCATCAGCGTCAAGCGTCGGTCGACGATAGATGGCGCTAGTTATATCCTAATGGGTTCTTGAACAAGATGGAGGAGGTGATATTAGTTCTGAAAGATGAATGAATTGTGATAACCGACTGATGAATTGCTGACTTAGATATTTTGAAACAACTGTTACAGTAGAATGGGAACAGGGCAGGCGAATGATTGTGAAGAGGTACAGTTGAATTAGTTTTTTTTCTTGATTGAAAATGGTCCAAAGTCCTAAGTCCAAAGGGAAACCATTACAATATTTATAAAGTTTTTAATCTGCCTTGTAAGCCTTTAGGCTTATAAAATATTCTCCTTAAATTGAAAAAAAAAAATCTTCTTTTTCTAATTTTATAAGTTGATAATTACTGCAATGTCTGGGTTTTTCCACATTGTGTAATTGGTCACGGTCTATGTACTTCTCAGAAGCGATGTAATGCTGAAATCAAACTTCTCTTCCTCATACCTAAAAAGCTGATCAGCTGTTATGGTTGCATGTTAAGACTGACCAATTTTTATTTATATTTTAGTGAAAGTTGTGGCAATTGAGCAGTAGAATCGTGTACTAAATGTAGTTAACTAATAAAATAGGAACTTTAATTACAGATAGTAACATGGGACCTTGTATTTCTACATACCGCTAAATAACTAATTTTCCTACTATCACCTAAATCAAAGTTTACCGTAACTCCCTCGTGCCAGAATTAATCCACAAGTAAATCCGATACGAGCATTCCAAACACCCAGATTTTAATCAAGATTACGGGGATTTGTTGCGAATAACTAATAGTTAGGCGCGTGATGCAGCGGTATCGGCCCATCGGGAGTCAGCTCGCGTCCGGATTGGATAACTTCAGGTCCAGGAGATGGACCAGATGGTCCAATTTGATTCGTGACGAAGGATAAATTTATCAAAAGTTTGATTTAACTATTATACTAGCACAGCGTGTCAAATAATTTATATATATAAAAATGAATCTCTATTTCCTTTGGTCATCGCATCACGCGTAAACGGATAAAACTATTTCGCTTTTTTGTTGTGTTAATTATTGTCAGGAGAAGGTTCTTACGAAAAAGAAATGATAAAAAATGCTCAGAAAATTAAACACCATGCGAACGGAGTCGGCGATAGTAGCTAGTATGCAATAAAAGTGAAAAATAACATAATTTTTGCCATTTAAAAGTCGAGTCTCATCGCATCAAACCCATTAGATCAGACGAAGTCTTTGTTCTTCGTCAACATCCACGCGGTGTCATAGACCGCATGACAATAAAATGTATATTGTGTCTTGATTACGCATGCCTAATGAGTTTATCATATTGCATTCATATCTTACTCATGCCTTTGTGTATTTTTAAGTAAAGTATAACTAAATAAGTACTTAGTGCTACAGTTAAAAATAAAAACAGCTAGTTACGTTTGCAGCAGGTATGACTAAATTAACCTCCATGCATCCTACAATCTCGATAAATATTGATTTTAATAATCAGCTTCATCGCGACTTTGAGACGTAAAGCAAATTACTTGTCCATTTAATTTACCTTCTTCATAATTTCACATCAATTCCTTTGAATTACATTGAAAATATTCATAATTTTAATACAGATTAACACGTCATGTGGCATATTTAACCAACTTAGAATGAGAACCTGGGAGTACACTGTACAGCCATGTTTTAATGGCTGCGCCAAGTTGGCTCGAGATTAACGCCTCGTTCCATTACTTTGTTGTCCAACAAACTTGCCTGTTTACTTTTCAATATTCATCCGCAATCTCTTTAGTGATGCTATTAACATTATGCGGGCTGACGGAACCCATATAATACCCATCTTTTCTGTCTGTCTGTATGTTATTTTATGAAAAGATTGAAGAAAGAACGAAATAAGTATTAAAGTCGAAGATGAGAAAAAATGCTGACGTCATGATGAGAATTACACCGGCCAGGCAGAATTAGGTCGTCCAGTAGTTGAGACACCTCTGTTGAGAAATAAGAGATTGGACAGGACGAGTACATTTGAAACCTAACAGAGAGTAGTACTTAAAACTCATAACTTAAACACAAATGACATAGCAATATTTAAATCTAAACTTTACAAAATATTTAATTGACAAATGTTATTATTCCATAAGTGAATTTATGACGGATAAACCTAAATACTAAGTATCTATATTTACTTGCATGTATTTAATATTGAATGTATAATGTTTATCGATAGTAATTCTGTAAATCCGACGATGGACGATCATTTTTATTTTAAATTTGTTTTTCATCCTGTTTTTTTTTTTTTTTAAATTGTACGCCAAGAAGGCAGGACACGGTTAGTTCTAAGACAAGCCCTTGTAAGATCAATGTACACCTGTGCTCCACAATAAAGATTTATGATTATGATTATGATTATGATTAACTTGTTTCTATCAAACTTATTTACGTAAAAACCATAATCATAATATCAATAATGTAAATTGTGTAATGAAACCCTTAATGACTTCTCAGTGTGGCTATTGGTTTATGTAAATGTATTCCTAAACCCTTAGCCCAGCAAAACAATATACGTTTAGGGCTGCTTGTCGTCAAGAATTGAATTGAATTGAATTGAATTGAAAAGGGAAAGGATGAAAGGATAATGGTGAAAACACCACCAATAGCAATTTACGGACGTCCATCATCTACCTAGGAGAGCGCAGAACGGTCTAGAGAGCGCTGGCTTATCGTGCTGTCTGAAGTGTCTCGGCCCTCAGCCATGAGAATACGATGAAGAAGAAATAATGCTTGAATGGTAAATTAATTTGCCTTTCCTGTTTTATTCGCTCGTAAATTTAAACGTGTTTTCCCAAACAAACAGAGCAAATTGAATAAGGGCCAGGGTATACAAGGTCGCGGCAAAACAGTTGTAAAACTGCGGTTACCGCGAGGACGCAGAGGTTAATGAGGGCTCGCCGTACTCCACCGTAACTGTATTACTACTGCAACACAGTGTATAGGGAAGTAGAAGCTTATTTAAGTACAAAAATATTCACAAACCTGGTTAAGCAATGGTATCTGAAATGTGAAAATTCAATTTAGTTTTAGTTTTTTTCTAATGCAATTTTTATCTAAGTCACTTGTACACGTTGTACACTAAATGTTATAAATACACATTGGGTTAAAATTGTTCCCTTTGTGTCCAGTGCAAAAAGTGTTAAAACCGAACCAAAAGTGAGTTTGGATGGCTTGATGTGCCCTTATCACCAAAACTCAAAATTCATACTTTTGTATCGAAACAGTGATTATTAAAACGTCACTATGGGCATAGTATTTAGTATATGATTGGAGTAATTGGATAGCTAAAAAAAAAAACTTGATGTGTGTGTGTGTGTGTGTGTGTGTGTGAGAGAGAGAGAGTGTGTGTTGTGTTGTGTTGTTAGTAGTTACCATGCAATCGAGATATCAGTACTGAAAATTTCATAATTAAACTATCGTTAATTGCTACGCAAACAACTACCGTTAATTGCTACGCAAACAAAGTAGGTGTAACTGTTTAAACTTGTTCGTTGTGAGTTACTGCACGACAAAGCTACACTGTGTCTAAATATGCTTTCGTTTTGAGAGGGATAAGGCGCAAATCACAGGTCTACACGCTTACAGTGGTAGCTCATTGCTATGGTGTATTTACAAAGTAGTGTAAGGGGAAACCGTACCATATTTTTTATTTTGTTCTAAAGTGCATTCTACATTTTCAAATACATAATTCAGTCTGCCGTCTAATGACTACAATTTTTAGTTTTCTTACTAATTAAGGCGTTAAGCTGCTTTTTGAACACCCTTTTAATATCTTAACTTGTAACTGACTATATCATCAAATCTTGGAAGATATTTATTAATTCTACTCTATAATTTCTATTTCAACACTGCATTTGCTACATGAGAAGTAAGAGAGCTAATAATCAGCTTACTATCTTGAAAAAACACAAATACAGCCTACTTGATGCTAGTTTTATTTGTTTGTGAGAATACGTGTACGAATCCATTAATAATTGTCGTGTGTGTGTACTCTTTATCACACTCAAATTAGGGTTGGTGCGTCCCGCAAAGTAATTGGCAGGGTTGTGCGCTGGCGTTCATTTGTCGCGACACTCAACCAAGGCTGCTTGCAACCACTTTATTACTCTCAGCTACTTTAAGTACCTTCGTTTGTTAAATCTATCTGATATTATAAATGTGAATGTTTGTATAATTGCTGAAATTTGGCATAATGTGTGCCAAATTTTGTAGATTTCAGAATTAAGCAAAAAAATAGGAACTCAAAAGTAAAATAAAAGTCGTAGGTATATGTGAAGCTAGATCAATATCTATATTTGTAATATTCGGCTAATTACGTTTAGCCTTTAAAGTGTGATTGAGATTAATTATATTTGCGCTACGTCGTCTAAAACTAGTATCTTCCATACAGACTGCACTCTCAGCTTACCATGGCTATGTTTCTTCGGCTTAATTATATGGGGGCACTCTGTAGATGTAGAAAGAGCCTTTAAAGTACAAAAAAAATGCATTCGAGCCTTATGTAGTGTCGGTTATCTAGACCACTGTAGACACCTATTTCAACATTTAAAATTACTACCTCTACCCTGCCAGTACATTTTGGATATCTGCATGTTCATAAAGAAACATCCAGATCTCTTTCCTTTACATGACACGGTGCTTGGAAAGAGTAATAGTAGAGACCCATATAAATTATTTATAACACCTCGAAGGTTACAACTATCTTCTAACAATGTATATTGTCATGCTATAAAAATGTATAATTAGCTACCTAGAAAAGTTAGAGCCTTACCGCTCAACAAACTAAAATATGTTTTAAATAATTTGCTTTTACAGGAATGCTTTTACTCTAATAAAGATTTTATGGACACAAAAATAAACGATTGTACCTTTGACTGTTAACTGACGACTCATGAGAAAATAATGCTGTATAGTTTAGTTTCACAATGGTCAATAAATAATAATGTATAATTTAATAATAATTTAAAAGCAGATTAGTAACATTAACATTTTTACGCCTAAACCAATGGCAGAATATATTGTACTTGTGCATAGCTCTAAGATCTTGTGTTACCATGTTCTTGGAAATAAATTATTTATCATTATCATAGAAACATACAAACTCTAACTTTATAATTTATGTAAGATTTTATTTAAAACAAAGTAGCTACAAAAAAGTAGCAAGCCCACCTTATTCAAAATGCCCAACTATCTAGAAGCAGTTTTAATTAGTGCCGGTTCCATCAGCGCTCGTTTATGCCGGGTAATAATAATTTATTAGCATCTCTGCGATGTACCTACAAAGTTGCGATGGCTTGGCCACAGGATAAGGAAAACAGCTATTTTCATTCGACAAAATCGTCATCATAATACTGTGTATATTTTTTCAATTTATTTATTGCAATTATATCATCTTCAATTCTTTATTTCCTACTATCATTTTCAGCCTTTGAGTGTCAACTGCTAGCAGTTTATGTCTAGACATAGATTTTCCCTATAGAACGCTAACCTACTCAACATAAACCAGCGCAAAAATCAATTTTATATTTCAACTCGCAAGGTGATGAATGAGTGAACAGTTAACAAATCATTTAAGTTGATAATACAATCTTGATGTTTTCTATTTATACTAAGTATTATACTCTGTACCTTGTGTAACAAAAATGCTTGCGGGGAGAAAATTGCTTCACCAAATTAAGAACGTAATCTGGAGGATAGTGTTAGAATGCAAATCAAGTCAATAACACCTTGAAATGAAATGAAATGAAATTTATCTATTTGTCCTTGAAGAAGGTACATTTTAGTTGTTAGTTAGGTACATAGAGTTACGATCCTCTTCTTCAGCTAACCAGTGTTGCATACAAATATTATTATGTTCAATTTAACTACAATACATAATTACTTATTTAATTCAATAATTTTTAAAAACATTAGTAGTAGCTAGTACGTTATTCGGGTACTATGGGTAATATTATAAAATTTGTATTTTCGATCTCAAGTATCACCGATCTCATAACGATTGATTTGTTATTTTGTCTATTTACATACCTAGCTATTATAGTCTCGTTGTCTTCCTTCTCTATTGATCGGTCCCGTTCCTAGTCGGAGTTAGCTTGACCATAATTTAAGATGCAGAAAGCCTAGTTATTACATTTAGAGCGACATCCAACAGACCCCCGTTAGACAAAGAAGCCAGACCATTTCGAACCATGGCTACATTTCTAAAACAAAGACAGGTTTAAATATATTTCTTTCACTTCTAGCTGTTTACATTGTTTTTTTAAAAGCGTTGTGTTGCTGGCTGGCTTATTTTGGTTGTGGCTAAGGAGCGATTCGGTCAACGTCTGTAATGGCGCTGCAATGAAGATGCAAAATTTAATTATAGCCGTTTAGCGTAGATATTGGAACAGTGTTGCACGCCAGAGGAGTATTTCTAGAATAATGCTTGAAGTTTTGCTATCTTTGCAATGATACTCGTAATAAAAAAGTATCTACCGCCTACGCCTAGTTTGCACTGTATTAGTAATGTAGTCGAATGACTTTTTTTTTAAATTTCCTATAGTAATTATAAAAAACCGGCTAAGTGCGAGTCCAGACTCCTGCACCGAGAGTTGCAGACTTGTAGATTTGTTATTCGCCAATAACGGAAATCGAGTCTTGAAGATTTTTACAGCTTTTTCCGAGTTTGTCGTTACAGGTTTTTAAAAAATGTGACTACTGTTTTCTATGGTTTTCTTGATAAAATCTTCGAGACTCGATTCCCGCGATAAAGCCGCGTAGTGTGAAAGGACCTTAGGACCTTGTTGCATTGATTGTATTTAGTAAATACAATGACCTACATTGTCAATTAGGTATTCGACCAGCCGTTAGGGAAGCGAAACGTAATATCTTGATCAAGAACACGTCAGACTCCCGACCGAATTTCGGTAACGAATTTTATCAACAAAATCATGTCAGCAGATCTTGCTCGTGAACTTAACCTAATTATACCTTCATCGACGCCTGAAAAAGATATCTCCACATTTTTTCGTGTCCATCACCCTGGCCGACCGACGAATGAATGAAACATCTCCCTTGGGCAATACCTCGGCTAATGGCGGGCCATTACGTCAGCTAACGTGGCCCATGGGGGCCATGAGAGAGGAAAAACTACACGCTTCATTACAATTCTTTGTTAATTAAAGTAGTACCATCAATTGCTTGAGGTTAATGTTTTTTGCGAGTATGTTAGAGTAAAGAGTTTATAATTGCATTAACCCGTTAATATCCAAGCGGTCTTATGAGACCGCATAACAATGAAATTTCTATTGTGTCTCGTTTACGTATGCTTGATAAGATAATACTCAATTTAAACTTTTACCGCCTAATTAATAAACTCGTTCTTTACTCGGAATCACATATTCTGACAGTAAGGTTTAGCCACTTCTTGGCCTTAGTACACCTCTCCGCTAATCCGCACACGGTCTGCGTGGTGCAGTATGGCCCAAATTATCTTATAGTTCTCCTGGCCTGTGCCCTACAGTGGTACGTTTACAGGCACACTTTAATTTTTAACTCCCGGAATATGTTTACATCAAGGTTAATGATTAACCTTCACGGCGACCATAGGATGACGAAGTGGTTGGATAAAAAAGCGCGAAACCGAGCTCTTGGTTTACGTCTTGCAGAGGCTGAGATGAATGATAAGTAAATGAAGGTTCATCTATGGATGATTATACAATGGGCTAGTTTCCTAAACAAATCTAATTAGTCCATCAGTTAGATTAACAGAAAATATTGGACACGTATTTTTTATTTTCTCAATCAAACAAAACATTATGAAGATATAGCCCGTTAAAGTTCTGCGTAACGTCACGCCTTGCGACATTTTCAGCAAGGCGTGACGTCACGGGCTCACTTTGATGCGCTTTATCTTCGTTATTTTTTATTTAATTGACAAAAGTCAAAATATGGGTCCAATATTTTTTGACAATCTAACTGACGGACTAAATAGAATAATCTTTTTTGACCCAGGAAAATAGCCTATTTGAAATATTGACTAAAGGGGCATGTCTCGATAATAGTGACATACCTACTTACATTATAAATTGGTTGTTTAACATTTTGTCATTTTTTAAGCATGTGTGTTTATATTAATCGTCTTCTTAAGGCGACGGGTAAGGGAAGTGACTTTGAGCATTTAGCGTCGACTCGCGCGACTTCTATTACGTGCCTAAGATAAGACAAATGCTTCTTGTAGGCTAAACATCCATCCGTTGCGCTCCTGTGCAAATAGATTATCATTGCGAGCAAAATATCTGCTCATTGAAAAGTAGGCGCTAAGAGTGAAAGCCGTTAAAAATCTATTTAATTCTTAATTTGTTGACAATTTAAAAAAAAAACTTCAACCTATAGGCACGAATGTTATAATTAACTAAACCAACTTTGAAACTAAACAAAAACGTCGTTTAAATATAAATGTGTACAAGCTCGCGATATTCGCGGTACTTTGAAATATTTTTTTGTGTTTATAAGAAATAATAACTAGTATTTAGATACAACAGGAAAAACTTCAACATACAAGATACATGATATATTAATTTCCACATCCTATATCCAGTATTTTCGCCAGAAAATTTTTGCGAAAACACCTCTTTTACATATATTCTCCGTACCCTGCGCCTTAAGCCTTCTTTGTAAAGGCCTCCTACAATCTACCCCAATTAGTTCCTTAACGCTCTACTGTTTTCTTTCTATGAATAATCGATTCATTCTCAATTATTATTAGAATGTTCTGGACAGACAGATAATTCGTAAAGTCATTAGCAAACAATAATTTACAAATGACATTATTATAATATCTATATTTTATAATTAATACACGAGTATTTATGTCAAACTCATTCCATATATTCCGTATGCCACCAACAAACGCACGAAACGAAGCCATCACTCTACCAACGCAAAAACTTTACTGCGTAACAAGGGGTGGACGTGACATGTGCCTAACGACCGTATTCATTATCCGGCGACACTAACCAGATGCACTCCATCCATTGCGTGGTTAGCACGGCCTTTATCACCTCTACGTACCACGCCGCTGAAAATGGATTTGTACAAGTTCGCGAAAGTAAAGTGTCATGTCTACCGACTAGCAGTAGATTAAAACGGCTCGATAAGTTGGTTGGTATTTGCGTTAATGTTCTAAGAAACAGTTATTTTGAGCTTGTCTCTGAACAATGCAGCGCTTTGGTTAATTAATATGTGCTGAAGGGTGGCATTTATTGCTTTTCTTATTTTCCTTAAAACCTTATCGTTGTTCTTCTATTCATTTAAAAAAAATATTTTTTTTAATCTGCCGCTAACACCTATTTTCAAAAGTTTCTGTTAATTTATGTAACTGTCCTAAGAGCACGGTCCTAAGTGCCGGATAACCTATCTGGCACTTGCTTTGACAGGTTACCCATACGCTTAGCTGTCAAGTGTCAAAAGTGCCAGATAGGTTATCTGGAACTTATCAGCAAGTGGTGAAACTTGCCTTTACAGCGTTAAACGCTGTCTTTGGTCGCCTTCCGTCAAATCCTACTAAAAGTAGGTGCTAATAATTTTAACTAGAAGTATAGATAAAAATATACTAGAAATAAAAAATTTATTTGCTGTTAAGTTGCCCTTGTTTTAAGTTTCAACGATTTTAGTATTCTTGGCCAAGTCCTTACGCGAAGAGAGCAAGAAGCTCTTGAGAAGAAAATGGTTTTTGCTAAGACAAGTTGGTATTTCACGTCGCGTATCCAAGACTACGTAGGTACCCTTACCAGCCTCGTAAACGTCGCTGTCGTAAAACGCAACGTAATTACGTTATATGACGTTTTACGTAACCTATTAGTCGGTTAATGGCTCGTTGAAAAACGGATGCTCATGATCGGCACGTGCTAACGAGGTCGAAGTGAGGCGTGCTGTAGGATAAAGATAAGATTATATATTTTTATCAAGAAGAAGCACCTATACTACTTAATTCCTGTAAATATAGAAGAGCCAATAGTTTTCTTAAAAGAGTTTTTCGTAAAGAGCTAGTAAAATAAAATAAAAACCTATAAGTGACATTCGATATATGAAATGAAATTATCACGATTTCTAAACGAGCAATTTCCTGATATATATATGATTTTATTTTTTTGTTGTTTGCACACATCTCTATATCAATAGATCATATGTTAGTTAATTAATTTTTCAAGTTTAAGTGTACAGATAACAGCTCGTCAACCTATCTCAAAACGTCAAATTTTCACAGTTGATATTAATCTCTACGTGTCGGACTTAAAGTTGAAAATCGGTTCAGTGACCTTAATTTTTTTTGGGTAAGTTAACCTTCCTTAAGAAAGAAAAAAATACATTTAAGCGCTAATTTTCTTAGCAATCAAATAATGCTTGCCGTGCCTATGCCACGTGCTATTTTAGTTAAAGTTGTATGTGGTGATAAGTAAAACACCGCTGGTATAAAGCTCGGGCACGAACGACACTGTCTCGTCGCAGTCACTGCTAGTGAGGCGGACCTAAGCTGAGCGCCTTTTGCGCTTGCCAAAACTCGCCAGGTGCAGCTGAGAAGTTCCATTTCAAAGACCCTCAGTGGAGATCTTAAAAAATCTTATTTTAAATCTCATAAGCAAATTATAAACTATTTCTACTCCACAAGAGACATAAGTAGTATGTCAAGATTAAACAACCTATATAAAAGCAAGCATACAATTGACGAGCGTCTAGTGTAGTGGTTCGCGCTCCGGACTGCAAAGCCAGCGGTTGCGGGTTCGAATCCCGCAAGGGGCAAATGTTTGTGTGATGAGCACGAGCATTTGTACCTAAGTCATGGATGTTAATAAAAGTATTTAAGTATGTTTATCCGTTATCTAGTTGCCATAATACAAGCTTTGCTTAGTTTGGGGCTAGAAAATTGGTGATTGTGAAAATAATTTATTTATTTAATTTCTATAATTTCTATGTGCCGTGTGGGGACGGCCGTAAAGAATACACTTCCCCACCGCCAATAGAAGACGTGTCGTAAGAGGCGACTAATTCCTGTAGCACGAGACGGGCAGCAGCGTCTGCGTGCGAGATCTTATAAAAAAACTGCGCTCGCCAACCCGCCTGCCAAGCGTGGCGAGTATTGGCAATCCCCCCCATGCCTATGCCATATGGCCTATGTTCAGCAGTGGACGTCTATGGCTGACATGATGATGATGATGATTTAATTTCTATTGTATCTCGTTTCCGTGGCCTGACGGGTAAAGCACTTTTAATAGTGTCCAATAAAAGGCATATCTATCAGTCTTTTCATTTAAAACTTTGCATAAACTTTGAACTTTAGATAGGAGCGGATGGATAAAAATTCTTAAATAGACTTTGAATATCCCTCCTGATTAGTTACTACTTGTTTAACTCGGACGCGGACGCTCTGTGAAATCTGACCAGCCCTCCTAGCACCAAAATACGATATCATATAGCGATTTATCGACACCAACAGTTTTTTTTTCAAATATGATAGATATAGCCGCCATGTTGAATTTTTATTGAAACAGGGATCATAACATGTAACAACACCGGCACGGCAATTCAACATGGCGGCTATATCTATCATATTTTTACAGTTGGTGTCGATAAATCGCTATATCATATCGTGTTTTGGTGGTCATGCTAGCCCCCTATCATGATCATATCATCAACTACCAAAAGACCAAAACGCGATATAGCAGCTTTAGTAAATCCGGCAGTAATACCGTACCGACAAATCAGGTTGAACTCATTATAATAAAGACACTCTGCAATACTTTTAATCTATACCGATTAGATAATAAGTGCCCAATAAACCATAATATGGTGTAATTCTTCTCTACCATGCCACCGGAACAGCCAGATTCGTAAACGTCATATCAGACGAACGAGTGTTATAAGAAATAAAAGCTACGTTGCAAACTTCGACCAGACCAGAGCCATCGAAAACTTGTCACCATTACAAGCCCGTAGCCACGACGGGAATCTTTGGCTGGCATCAACATACTTACTCACGCTGTATCTCCGATGTATAGATTAGCGTTAAACTCTTTACACGCGAATGAATACGAGTTATGCGAAAGACGGATATTTATAGGAAAACGAGTCTTCTGTTTTCTACTATTCTCTACCCTAATTCGATAAAGAAGCCGTGAAGGCACCAAAACAAAAACAGCAACTTTGCTATTAAAAGAAAAAGTTGTGAGAAAATCCTGAACACAATCGAAGGGAAGCAAATTATAATAAGCGCTACGTCAACTTTGCGTCGTGATTAATGGAGGTCGGAGGACGAAAGAGGATTATACTGTTTGTTTTTGCGAGAAAATAAGTAAACAATTGCGTACTAAGAGTCTTGAACAATGTTCCGTATACGACGCAGTGGCAATAGTCAAATAATTTTCCGTATAAAACATTACACACACCCACAAACTGATTGGTTCTCAAAATAAAACACGCTTACAGTTTCACAAAATATATATAAAAAAGAAAACGTGAAATTGTATTACTCTCCGATCGATTTATGGGAAGTGATTATTGTATACAACTCACACTAGGCCCTTTATTTTTGTGTGTCGCTTGTGTCTGTGTTAGTACATTAATTCTGCCGTGTGTATGAAACTCATAGATTTGCTGTTTACCTAATTATTATGTTGACTGTACTATCAGCTTCTAGTAGATCTATTCGTAAAGCCACTGTACTGAGCGTCTGCTAAGTAACAAATAACCAATTAGTTGTCGGTGAACCTCCTTTCACTGAACGCACGTGTCAATATTCCAAGAAATAACATTTCAAGGAATACTAGATCGATACAGCACGTTAGGTACGCCTGAGTAATGTTTTGCTCGAACCAGACCATTTCTGTCACGGATCAAACCTTAGTTTATTTTGCAGAGCAATTATATACGGAGGTATTATCAACACATCAAAGCTTCAACCTAATGCTATTATTTTCATAGCATTTTAGCCACAGGACGTCTACTACCCTCCTCCAATAACTTCTAGATTAGCCGGTTGGAAGCGGCCTGCATTCAGCGGCTTCCTGCCACATTTCCAGGTCGTCTGTCTTACGCTGCACTTGTCAGTATGCGGCCTCCATTCTAAAACCTTTCTTCCTTATCGGCCATCAGTCCTACATGCTATGTGCCCCGCCCCCTGCCACTTCAGCGTTCTAATCCGTCGGGCTACGTAAGTGACTTTTGTTCGTTTACGGATCTCCTCATTTCTGATGAAACACGGAGCATAGCTCTTTTCATTGCATGCTGTATAAGTTTAATGTTCTCGTTCTCGATCTCCATCCAAGGGTTACGCAGTGATCGGAACATTAGTACGAGCCCGACTCATATTTTGCCTGTCATGTTTACTGTTTAGTCATACCAAGATGGACGCTTGTTTAAACTAGCATTTGAGATAATGCAAAAAAGTTGAATAAAACAGGCTGGTTACGCTTAAATTTAGTAGTTTTTACTTTTTATTATTTGTTAAGTTATCTGCCATGATAAGATTAGGTATGAGAAAATTTTACTGGCTACATATTGTTACGGTTCAAAAGATATAGTAAATAATTGAGTGTTTTTATTGGTTCCGCTGTATCCCTCCAAGCAACCCTAAAAATAATATAAGTTCAATAAGTTTCAACAAAGATTATTTTGTCAGAACGTCAAAACAGTTGATGTGAACAAATTAAACCCAGTCGCAGCCTAATTGTATTATTCGTCAGTATATAAACGTGATCGGGTTTCTTTCGGGAAACATGATATTTGTAGAAAATTGCTTTTTCAATTGGATCCGAATTGTTTACGTAAGGCTTTTCATTCGTTACATAAATAAAGTTAGGATGTCGTCTTTCAAATAAAACCTCTTAGCTTATGAATCATTTTTATCGTGTTTCTTTGTTGGACGCATTCCATTAAAGAAGTCTGGCGTGGACAGGAAAAGGCATTTTCAATTGAAGTACATACATTTTTACGTGAAATACTGACACATTATTTAATTTTATTATCATTAAACAAGTATCAATTGGATAAACCGTATCTTTGATACTGTTTCCAAAATAAATAATAATTATTATTAATTTTGTCAGGGTTTATTTTATTTGTAGATAAGACACTTATACAACTGATAAGATTAATGTTTGTTAGGCGATTAATGCAAATATTCTTCCTTATGCACTGTATGATGTTTAAAAAAAAAGGATTTTTTAAATTTAATTCGTGAATCGTTTTAATTTTAGATAGGTTTTGTCTTTTTTTGCTTATTAGATATCAAAGTGGATACATTACAGCAACACATCTTAAGAAGGTATCATATACAGCACATTTGAGCTACTCACGTGATGGTGGCAGGCGGGTTAGCGTGCACCAGACATGGCAGGACCACGTCTCCTCCTCTTCGGACACTCGCCTCCCATTGGTTGTGGGAGAGGGCTCGTGGAGCTGATGCCACGCTCATTGCTGGAAGAACAAGCGTGCAGTTAATCGAGTATTTGTCATCAAACGAGATTGAGTTTCACATCATCATAGACAGCCTTTAGAAGTAAAGGGCATAGGATTCCCCTAGAACGCCATAACAAGAGGCTTTACAGTCTTTGTCCGTCTACAGGGTTTGAGCACTTCATCTTCCAGTTTGTGGTCGCCACTCAATAACCTATCTTTCCTAACAATTATCACATAAATTACTTTCAAATGACTTTTAATTTAATAATGCATGTACTCAAGCTTGTGCTTTAGCACGTAGGGTGCCACCCACACCTCATTTTCACAACAAAAGTATTTTCACGCTGATCCAGTGATAGGAAGCTACCATTCTGCATTGTCATGACAACGACTCATGGTTTTAAAGTAGTGTATAAACTTGAAACTGTAATAAGTATGACCTGTGCACTAATATGATAATAGACTGCTAACGCTACGAGGCATCAGACACCACCCAGCTGCCGAGGTTGTGACGTCACCACATCATTAATTTTGAAACATTACCAGATTTTCGGCCCTTGCACGTGACACCATGCCTATTGGGTGCCCTTGCTGTCATCGTTTAAGACATCGCTGTTCTAGTCAGCATGTAACCATGGTCGGTTTAATCCGGTGTATCAGGCAAAAAAAAAACAATTAATTTTCGCGTTCATTTCCGTTTTAGCGTGTATTAATCATGCAACTTCAGCTTGCTAATCCGTTGGGCTATCAGCGACTTTTGTTCTTTTACGGATCTCCTCATTTCTGATTCGATCTCGTAAAAAAACACCGAGCACAACCCTTTCCATCCATTACTATTTGGGCGGGGCACATAGCACGTAGAACTGACAGCCTATGGGGCAGAAAGGTTCTAGAATGGAGGCCGTGTAGCGATGACCTGGACCTGGTAAAGGTCGCAGGAAAACGCTGGATGCAGGCCGCTTCCAACCGGCCAATCTGGAAGTCGATGGTGGAGAGGTCTATGTTCAGCAGTAGACGTCTTATGCCTGAAATGATGATGATGATGATGAATCATGCAACGTAAAAAAATTCTATGCTAGTAATACTTACGTGTAACATCTATGGTGGCTGACGTGCTTCTGCGCCGGTCGCCGGTGAGAGAGTCGAGCACAGAGCAGGAGTACTGCGCTCGGGAGTCCTCTATACCTACCGCACGCACCACCAGCCGCCACCCATCGTCTACTAAGAGGGTAGAACCCGCTGAGGACAAGAAATTTAAGATTAATAATAGTTTATATAAAAAAGCCCTCGTCTTTGTCTACATAGACTTCAGAAATGAAAGTTTGACATGAAATAAAACAACGCAGGCTTAAGTACTAACTTAGCTATAAACACTTGGAGAAATTCGCCAACATAACTATGTCATCCGTCGCTCAATTTGTAAGAGCGCTCGCCCAGATAGCGGAAGGTCGTGGGTCCGAATTCCATCCGAGGCAGTTTATTATTTTTTTCAAGTGAAAATATTATCCTTCATCCGATCAACTGTAAAGTTTTGTATACAGGAAAAATATTATTTTTTGTAAAATCGGTGTTGCATTTGAGAAGAATCAACACTTTAGAGAATGTGCTTTATTTAGGTAACATCTCGAAGCGCTTGGCATACTCACATAGGTGGTCAGCTGCGGGCAGCACAGCGTCATCTCTGTACCAGGCAGCCACTGATGCGTGCTCTCGAAGGCTGGGAGGAGCAACGCAAGTGAGCAGCGCTGGCCCACCTGTCTCAGCCGGTGTCGATGTGACACGCGCTTGCCAGTCTTGCCACACCACTGGGGACAAAAGACAGTTATTTTATTGGGTTTTGCACGTAATGACGACCTGACTGGCGTAGTGGTACAGTGGTTCGGGTCAGTTCGGAAAACGAACTTTTATAAATTAGCTGCTTAGGGTGTGCTAGAAGATGCCGCTGGTAAAATCCACTGTCTGGTAACACAAGAATGTTACCTCTTTTACTACGTATAATACCAAATCAGTGACTACGGGAACTTTACAACCAGTGTTCGAGCAATTAAAATGTTTTTATAAGCAATTCACACGGCAATAAGAGGGTAGTTTTAGCGCCTCTGCACAGTCCGTTACGATTGTGCGTCGCTTTGTTCATATCGGGATTCAATACGGCGCAAACGCATCAGTGTCGTCTGATTATTACGGCGGTATTTCTGGAGTATTTTACTTATTAACCGACTTCACAAAAAGGAGGAGGTTCTCAATTCGTTTTTTTTTTATGTTTGTTACCTCAGAACTCCGCCATTAATGAATTGATTTGAAAAAATATTTTGTCAATTGAAAGGGCATAGCTCTAAATTGGTCCCATTTTTTTCAAAATTCAATTCTGATGATGGGATCCACAAGGAATTAAGGGAACTCTAAAATATTATAGGTATATAGCGATTTTAGTATATTTAATAACAAGTCAAGCATTTGCATTCAGAAAGTATCATTTGCTGAGGTGGAACTGATGAAGGAGACCATAGTTGGCCACAATAGTCTTCCACGAGTAGCGACAAGATATTTTTATTAGGACAGTTAAGGCTTAATAAGAGAATGGTACCCTCAAACTGATCTGATGAAGAAGGCGGAAGGTAAGCACCGGAACTCTGTGATAAAACAATGTATCAAAGCCGTGTTTGGACTTATTTGAATCGTCATGGGAAGCAATTTAGCTACAATTAATGACAGATCGCCATTTAGAGTGGGAAAAAAACACTAAAAAACAGACAAATAAAATTTTTTTTATAAAAAAATAATCGACTTCAAAAACACTAAAAAGCTAAAAATAACTTTTAAACAATCATACCAAACAGTTATTTTTGGAGTCGGTGCCAGCCGGCAGCAGGAGTGTTTAAATGTGGTTGTTTGCACCGACACCAAAAATATTTTTTTGTATTTTATTGTTGCGGTGCTTTTGTGATCTTTTGGTGGCTATTGAAAGCTGAAGAGACTGAGATTTTTATTGGGCGTTGACCGACCACGCATTTTTGGATGGATAACAAACTGATCTGGATCTGAATTAAGCTGCAGCAACCATCTTTTGACGTGACGATTTCTTATATTTAAAAGGCAGATACAGTGACCATGAGTACTTGCGTAGTTTCTACACCTGCGTTCATCATTAATGTCAGAGAGGGATCTGTCATTGTTGATGAACTAAAAGCAAAATGCTTGCGCAAAGCCGGCCATTAATAACAGGTTTCGAACACGAAATTCTGGAATCTCTAAATTCGGGAATTTCAGTTCCGGACGTCCAAAGCATCGGACCGGAGCGGGCCAGATTTGATTGACGGCTTAGTTCGTCCGGTCCGGCCCGCCGCTCAATCGACGCAGGATTCAGCTCTTCCCGTAATTTGCTAACATGCAAATTGATTGATTAATCGTACAATTTTCGGTTTTTGTCTGTATTAGTGAAACTTGTGGTCAGAGCTGGTCGTGTTGAAAGTGTCATTTCGCACTTTGCAAATTTATTTGAAATCAGAAAGCTGTTTTATAAAAATGCGTAGTTATTTATAATCAGACTAGCTGTTGCCCGCGACTTTGTCCACGTGGTATTTCCTAAAAAAATCCGCAACTTTTTAAATTTTTTCTTTCAAAAGAACCTTTTCCGGACAATAAATAACACGACAAAAAAAGAATTAGCGAAATTGTTCCATCCGTTCACGCGTGATGCGATGACCAAGGGAAATAGGGATTTATTTTTATATATATAGATAAAGAAAACCGATGACTGTACGTCCTTGTTTTCCAATAAACATTAAAAATATATCGGTTTCATGCTTTTTAATTTTTTCGCGTAAGGACGGCGCTTTCAAGTAGAGAACATTAATGATATTTGATAAGCCCTAAAGCCATTTTTTTTTACTTGATAAGTCATGAAATCAAAATTGCAAGTTTTGAAAAAACGTAAAGCACTCGTTTACATATTTCAGTGAAAGCAAATATAAAAACAAGTGCGAGTTGGACTCGCCCACCAAGGGTTCCGTACAAATTGGTAGGTACATCAGACGACAGCTCGTCAACCTACCGCCAAAGGTTTTTTTTTTATAATTTAATAAATTGAATTTTGATGAAGAAATATTTAAATTAAAATTTATTTAAGAAAGGTAAATTGAGGTTTACGATTTATGACGTATTAAAAAAAAAACTACTTACTAGATCTCGTTCAAACCAATTTTCGGTGGAAGTTTACATGGTAATGTATATAATATATTTTTTAGTTTTAATATTATCTTACAGGGGGGGGGGGGGGGAGCAACAGTATCTGTATCTGTAAGTAGTTCTTATAGCTTCGGAAAAAAGTGGCTGTGACATACGGACGGACAGACAGTCACACATGACGAATCCATTAGGGTTCCGTTTTTTGCCATTTGGCTACGGAACCCTAACAATTATGAAATAATACTTTAGCAGCAAACACATTGATGTGCATAGTCTGAAAATATAATAAAATTAACTCTACAAAATTAAATCACAATCACATCTTAATAAATTTTGCGTAATCTTTAACACCCTTGGTTTGACAGAGAAAGACTTTTATTGACCTTTCCAATAAGACAGAATTCACAGAATTTTTATGTTCTTTTATTTACGAGCCGCCTAATTTTTCGCAATGTCTTTTATTTCAAAAATTAATGAAACTGCGATATACTTTATTAGCCTTAGATCTGACGTTTGCTTAGAATTATTTGCTGAACTTGAGAGCAAAATTATATTTGCGCAGAGTAGCTAAGCTAACGGAAAGAGCGTTAAAGGAAATCTTCGTAAAAATAAATACGTGTAAAATATATTAGGTACGTTAAAAAGGAGAATGGTCAAAAATCTATATATATCATTTTTACCTTTTTACTTCATACTTTAACAATAACCAAAACTTATGACATGACATGAGTACAGGGTGAACAAAAGAACAGGCTTAGGCCTTGAAACCACGTAATCAGCCGCTAATTTAAAACACGCTTATTTAAACTTTAAACTTCTAAAGATCTAAAATAAAACACTACTTCTATGTTTTCCTCTTAGAACTGCAATGGACATGCATAGCAGTTTTTGCTAGTAAAAAAATCTAAACCCTAACTCACAAAACTAACAAGCCTTATTACCTGTAAAACCAGTGCTATATACAAGGCAGAAGATACTTAAAAGACAATGGACCACATGTCATGTACAGACAACAGCCCGTCATCCTACCACGAAACGTAAAATTTTCTTAATTGATATTGATAATAATATACGTGTCAGACTTAAAGTTGAAAATCGGTATAATGACCTTTAACTTTTTAAGTAGGTTGACTGTACTGCTGCTGTTGATTGTACCTAGTTCATTATGTGTCTCTACGATACGATGTTCACTGCGCAGCAGCTCTTCAGATTTATAGCTCGCAAATAATTTCTGATTTGTACAAGTACGTATTCAAAATAAATTGTCGTAGTCTCCGCCAGTAAATTTGCATCGTACAAATGAGGATGTATCTGAAAACTCGCATTTGAATTTGTCTTTATTTTTGTGTCGCATACATTGTACTTCGTCGAGTCTTTTTATCGTCAATCCCTTAAAGTTTGAAGATGAATGTCTTAAAAAAGTGCGTACTGCCTGTCATGACGTACGGATCCGAGACTTGGACACTCACGGTGCGACTATTACACCAATTTAAGGTTGCGCAGCGAGCTATGGATAGAGCTTTGCTCGGGATAAAAGATGGGAGAAATGAGGTTGTCCGACAGAAAACTAAAGTCATCGATAAATCAAAAGAATAAGCAAACTGAAGTGCCTGCCACATTTTTCGTAGAACCGATAACCGATGGGATAGACGTATTCTTGAGTGGACCGTGACTAAGCAAGCGCAGCGTGGGGCACCTTCCGACAAGGTGGAGCAATGATAGACGCAAGGCTGCTGGCAGTGGATGGAAAAGAATAGCCGAGGCTCGGGCGCAGTGGCGTGCATTGGGAGAGGCCTATGACTAAAGTGGGCTGTTTATGATAATACATTGTAAAGACAACAAGGCTAGATGATAGAGTTCTGCACATTGTGGACCAAGTTATTTGAGAAGGTGGACAAGATTAAGGTCAACGTTGGCAGGTAGGCGTACTGCTCTAATTGTTCATTCTCCTCCTTTTCTCGAGTTCGTGAGTGGGCATGCTATTTAAATTCTCGTTTATGCTTTTATCAAACTTTATCTTTTGAAACTTGGAGTTGGCCCTTAGATCAAAATTCAGAATTTCCATCCTTTGTAGTTAACGTTCTTATAGTGAATATTTACAACTTAATATTTTGTTTCAGAGTCGTGTTCATTTTCACGCAACGAAAAACAGGAGACGAAATACAAATAATAACATTTCTATCACTAACAATCCATGTCAATTTTCATTATAATCTAGCAAATTCCAATTATTTTGACAAATTAAGTAACAAGAACATCGACCAATTAACTTCCAAAAACAACACAAGGTTCCATTACAAAAAATGATTTTTTCAGTCGGATTGAAAAAACCCCATTGTGAAAAGCCTACAAGGACGCTGTGTCCGCCTCGAGCGATCGCCATATTTATGTAATGACGTATCGGCACTCCAGGCAACGTATTTCAGACCACGACAATACGATTATGATACTGTAAGATCAGTGGTTACCAATGTATGACGACTGATGATAATTTAAGTTGTGGTGTATATGACTCGGTCACCAGATGACGTGACGTGTATCGATCAGAAGGTTCTCCTGACTCGGGAGGTTAAGGAAATGACGAATCCAGTTCACAAATTATTTCTGGGTATATTTTTTATGGTTTGATTATATATTTCGATGACTATCAGAACCAGTGGTCATGTTAAGCTAAGTGTTTTTAATTTATTTATGGACCGCATAAGACATAGCAAAAATAAAACTGTACTATCTGTGTATGAAAGTTGCAGGATTATTATATGTGACATTTAATAAATTAAATTGATAATAAGTGATGTGTATTGTAAAAATCCTAAATGAAATGTTTTTGTGTCGACCTATGTGATGTTCTTGTAATCATTTTAATCAAAATATAGTTCAATTTAATTTAATTAACTTATGTGTGGTTTTGATATTAATATTTTAATGTAATGTAACTATGAGAATCAATTTCTTGAAATAAATATTATTTAATTTAAATTTAATTTTAAGTGTTTTTAAAAATAAATAATAAAATTCCAGCAATTAATCATTCGTACTGCGTTCCCTAAATTAAGTAAAACTTTTATAGCAATTAGATAGCAGTTGAAAATACTTATATACCTACCTACATTTTTAAACAAAACTGTAGGTGTATAACAAACGAATGCCCTTTGTGGGATTCGAAACTGCAACAGCTGAATTTGTGTTTTTTTTAAAGAAAATAATTTTAAAATAATTTTCAACACTAACTAAATTTACAACAACTAGTGTAATTTGTGCTAACTAGTTGCAACTAAAATTCCTTGGTTGGATTCGGATATTAAGTGGAATACCAATATTGTGTGCATTGGTGCATTCCACTGCACAACACAGCCTCAAGAGTACAGCCACGCCATTTGATTTCGGCGTTAAAAACTATGTTTTATGTCATTATCAGCCTTTGGAAGTCCACTGCAGCTGGACATAGGCCTTAAAGCCACAACGAGCGGGTCTGGACTGTTTGCATCCAGCGGTTTCCTGCAACCTTGACTAGGTCGTCCGTCCACCGGGTTGGGAGCCCTGCCCACCAGTTCGTGGTCTTAAGATCTACAAACGCGTTATGATGAATAGCATTTAAAATTGAATTTAAATTACTTTTTAGTTGCCATTTTGATACATACATAATATTGTGTAACATACATTTATGTATAATATAAAGCAGGTTTTTCTAATTACATTTTTCACATTTACTATAAATATGAAATTTAAAGACGTTTGGTAAAAATCTCTCTGAATTCCGGAATGCAACCATTATTCGAAAAATATAGAAAAATACATCCATGCTTATCGTTATTATCAAAATTAGCAAAGATTTCTAATTATATGAATTTTCATAAACTGAAAGTAATCAATAATCAAATAAGAGGGCGAATTATTTTAATATTTACTGTTATTTTAGCATTTTTAGAAAAAAAGATGAACGTTATAAATAAAGACGTTATGTAGTCATTGTAGTATTATTTAAAAAAAGCTTTATTTGTAATCAGCAAAATCACGCATTAAGGGGTTAATAATATCTCCTCAAGTTTTTGTTACCACCACTCGCCACAATTTTTTTGTTAATGTGTAGCCGGTTCTATTTGAGATAGCGCACATTGGAGCAAAACACTCGCGCAGTGAATACGGAAATTACAACTATGGGCGGGAGATTACTGCAGGTTATTAGCAGTTGTTCAGCGATCGGACCTTTGTGGGTATGCTGGCATCGGATGCTCCATACTGGCAGCTTCAAATGGGTTGATAATTAGAAATTATCTGTTTAATTAAATAAGAGTCCATATTGGCAATATTATATGTTCTCTCATGCATGAAATATCTCTCAAGAACGGCTTGGCGATTGTTTTTGTGATTTTCAGGACAAGGTTTGTATGGAATGAAAAATTTGAAGTTTACCAACAGACCTGTCGATTAGGTATTTAGTCTGAAGTAGAGTCTTTTTGTGTTAATGTTTAATATTTTAATTCCAGTTGGGTTTTGGAATTTCAAGTTTTAGAATTATTAAAATGTCATATCAAGAGTTTTATTGAGTTACTTATATCGTCTCAAAATGTAAACAAACATTAAAGTGTCAACTTAATAATATCATCACGTAATAATTATTTTATTCATCTATTTATTTAATTTAATTGTAATTGCACAAATTAAAATTGAACAAAAGGTAAACTTAATACCATGTGGCTCTCTTTGCCAGTTGACCATTATAGGCTAAACATAGATGTTTTGTAGGTGGTGCGACATAACGTAAAAAATATGAACATATAAAATTATTGCATTAACTATACACGGCATCAATGACAATATTATAAAAACTAAACAACATAATACTTAAACTACATAGACAAAATACATACTATGATTAATTATCATTATCATCGAAAGCGTGATCTTAATTCCGAATCGTATTCTCAACCTCATTTGCTTGTTCATAAATCATAGTCATGTCAGTCATATCGAAGATTCGATAAACTGACAAGGGTACATTTTTGACGGTTACATTTTAAGGCTTTTTATTTCTACTGATTTATTCATAAAATAGCTAGCTAGTCATAAAATATTCATATTGTTTTAAAATTATTAAAATATACGATCCTAGTTAGATTTTTTCGCCCGAGGCTTTTCGAATCAAACGCCGATAATTTAAATAAAACGTTCTTATTTAGCTTTATCTAAACTTACGTATGGATCTTTAGAATTTTATTAAAACAACATATCTGTCCATAGTCCAAAATGCTTTAGCTGTCTAACCACTGTTTGTGCCCGCCGCACACTTGTCACCGGGGCGAGCTACTTGTGCCGTTTGTGGCTGTCGCGTGTAGCCTGTGTGCGGCGAGGGTAAGGGATACGGAGGTCACGGCATTCTGTACTTACTAGAGTCACCGCATCTATGATCATGTCAAGCATACTCCGACTGGAAACGGGACCAAGCGGAATCAGCCATTATTAATGCCAATTTTTTTCCTTTTTTCATTAAGCAAGATATTGAAGCACGGCTCCATGTCTGTGTGTGTGTTCGGCACATGTTTGAGATAAAACATTTCTCAGCAGCTAATATCCCGTCAGCAACCGAAGTTAATCCGATCTAATCTAAAAACCTTCTAGCCCATGGAAACATACATAAGACATAAATCATAATGCGTCTCGTGCGCATGTCGTTTGTCCGCTTAGGGTTATTTACTAGTTAATGATGCATTAAAGGATTCAATTGGCTCGGATTTGGGTGTGCTAGGAGACAAAATGCGTTATCTAGTATCTTGTGAAACTAGGATGTGAAGTCAATTTCTACTTTTGGTCGATACAATAGGTGCTTAAAATAGATGTGCTTCAGTCAAGCACATTCATTATTATGTCAATCTTTAAGCTTATCATTTAAACCTTAAAAATAAATTAATTTATTTTTGCATTTACAACAATGCAACTTTTTATATCAAGAGTTGATAGAGCAGTCGCCCCGATAGCGAAAGGACGTGGTTCAAATCCCACCAGAGGCAGTTGAAGTGAAATATTATCATTATCAATGAAAAGGTAACTTGTTAGGATAACGATGAAGTGAAGTCATTTCAAATAAGTAACTGGATATGATTGGGATAAATTGTCATTAGCTTGACAAGTTTGAGACGGTGTTAGGTTCCCGGGGGACGTGGAAATGTCTGCTGTCGACCTTTAGGGCGCAGACAGTCTGAGTATCGGGTTTACGGTTTAATTACAAATCGTTATTTCCACCTTATCGATTTTGTTACGAAGTAATTGTGTAATTGTAGATAGCTTTAGCGACAGAAATAAATGGTTCCTGGCGAGAGGTTGGCTGTAACAGTATTTAATATTTTTTATAGCTTATAAATACACCAAAGAAACTGGTAATATAAGTAACTCCAAAAACATTGTTGTATGAATAAATCTGTCTAATTAAGGAAAAAAAATTAACAACATTCTTATTGAATTTATGACACCACATGTTAATTAATTTAAAACAAATTTGTATAAATGGCTTGGCTTGTCTTTTTTACTTTTTAGGACTTAAATAGAAATTTATTATAGAGAAATTATAGAAAACTTTAAGTTGTATATTTTCCCTATTATCAATAACTAACATTGTTAATTAATATAATCTAGAACTAGAAGGTTACTTAAGTTCTCTCTCGCCTGAGGCATAGGTTCTACCTAGGTCAGGCAAAGGTGACTCCTGCCTGCCTAGCATGAGCACTAAAACACGATATGATAGGATATGATATAGCGAAATATCAACACCAACTGTAAAAATATGATAGATATAGCCGCCATATTGAATCCCCGTCACATATTACCTAAGATCGCTGTTTCGATATAAATTCAAAATGGCGGCTAAATCTATCATATTTTTAAAGTTGGTGTCGATATATCCCTTTATCGTATCATATCATATCGTGTTTTGGTAGACATGCTAGGGGGGGAGTGCACTGTATAGTTTTAAGTTGTACTAATTAGAATGTATCTACTTTTCTGATATTTAAAAAACGATTATTTATTTCATTTATTTATTTTAAAGGATTTTCGAAATGATCAAAAATACATTTATTTTATGTCTCATAATCATGACTGATATTTGAAGCATTCGAATAACATAATTTATGTTCTCAATTCATTAAATTTGTATGCCTCTGTAATTCGCGAAACTTTATTGGTATAATTTCTTTGTAACCAGAGGTGTTACAAAGAAATTATATCATATCATGTATATCATGTTTAAGTCGAATAAAGTTTTATTTTATTTAATACTCCACCGCATAATCAGCATCGGTTCACACTCAAGTTTTGCATTTCTGGCCTCTGATAGTAAATATCTGGCCTCTGGTAGTAAAATATAATAATTACAAATGGCATAAGATAAAAATCGCTTTTCTATTGTTTATATGATTGTACGTAGATTCTGCTTAAGTAAAATATGTCTAACGTGAGATTTCAAAGAAAAAATGTACTTGATGTTTTAAGTTAAATATTTACATTCTTGTAACTTACTTTGTTTTATTTACATTCACTCAATCAGACATTCATTTTCATGGTTAAACCACAGTACAAAACGCTAGGAGGAAAAAGATATAAAAACACTACATCAGATTTGATTAACTATACCAAACCCGTGCCGTGTGGGGACAGCTGTAAAGAATACACTTCCCCATCGCCAACAGGAGGCGTGTCGTAAGAGGTGACTAATTCCTGTAGTACGAGACGAGCAGCAGCGTCTGCGTGCGAAATCTTATAAAATATTGCGCTCGCTAACCCGCCTGCCAATCGTGGCGAGTATTGGCAATACCCCCGATGAAAATCATTGGGAGAGGCCTGTGTTCAGCAGTGGAGGTTCTATGGCAATTCCCAACAATAAAGTAGGGCTTAGTATTGAAGTTAAATTTGATATTTATTACAGATATAATTACGTTCCTATCAGCCGAAACTTCGCTCAACTTTTCACAAACACTCGCACATAATTAATGCAAACTCGTTAAATCGCAAGTGGATATGAAAACATACAGAACGACAATGGTTACATTATTTAAAAAATTCTTTTCAAATACGAAATAATTTATGTATCATCATTTCAGCCAATTTTGAACAAAGACCTCCCCCAATGTCTTTCAGATCGGCCGGTTAGAAGCGTCCCGCATCCAGCGCCTTCCTGCAACCTTTACCAGATCGTCTGCCCATCTTGGGGGTGGACTTAGGTATACAATAGTTATGAATAATGTCATTAAGGGTGGCATATGTTCAGATGGCCGAAATGATGATGACGATGATGATAATGATTAATTACTTATCAATGTATAAGTTCAGCCATATTTCAGGATATGGCAATATGAATAATAATTTCTGCCCTACTATACAAAATGCCCACAAATTTTTCGACTTTGTACGGGAGGTCCAAAAACGTTGTTTTTTAAGTTTTATAAGCACCAATGTTTCTTACTTACTACTATGTCCGGATAAATAAAATATGCTGGCCATTTATGTAACACATAAGTATCATACAGGTTGTTAGTATCTAAAGAGTCTAGAATACATAAATTAAAAGAAAAACATTACAAAAAAATCGTTTAATCAGAATTGTCAATTTTATGATCGCAATCGTTACGAGCGTTGAATTGATGATTTGAATGGGATAATTTTTTAAATCCAATTGTCCTTAAATAATTTCAATGGATAGACAATTGATTTTTCTGTATAATAGACTCTTATTGAATTTTTCCAAAGTTTATTTAATATTTCTTCTGAACTCTCGACTTGACTGAACCACCTCCTAAAATTAGGCTCTCATACTTTTTAACATTATATAATTATTATTTATATTAATTTTAATGTAGACCGAACAGACACTACAGTATCGTATTATTTT
This sequence comes from Anania hortulata, assembly GCA_963576865.1. Lineage (NCBI taxonomy): Eukaryota > Metazoa > Arthropoda > Insecta > Lepidoptera > Crambidae > Anania > Anania hortulata. Next base: position 1,027,119 of record OY756389.1, on the reverse strand, counting down.
AAATCTGTGTATTTTCTCAGCATTAAAGTAAGTTTTAGCATTTGCTTTTGACTCTTTAACAATCTATTTTTCAGCAGACAGAACTAGGGGCATTGTAGTTCAGAATCTATCTAGGCTGCTACGTCGCTATATCTTCACACGCCGCGGCCGCGTCGGCCCCAAACAGACGTGTATTTTCACACCGTCAAAATTAATTTCCAGCGAAGTTTTGAATAAATGAAATGACCTCACCTTCCTCATTTTAGAGATGCTTCGGCTATATCTGTTTGTTCATTAGATTCAATCAAAATGCGCGCTTCTGCCTACCTCTGAATATTTCAAACGTTGGACGCTTTGACGGGCCTACTTTTGTCGGCGCTTCGTAAGAGGTTTTCTAAAGATTTAATTATTTAATCTGTGTACCCCTTTAAACAACTGTTGCATTGAAAAAGGCAAGCGACTGGATAAACAACGGCAACATTTTAGACTTGTGTTCATTTATTTATGACGTTTTCAAAAAGAGACTAACATTTTGATATTTGAAATTATTTTTCATTCGGAAGTCGATGAGATGTTAAAAGGACCTTGTGAGGGAGAGCGACAGAGAGAGAGAGAAAAAAAAGTAACGAACAAATTGTGTTAAAGCAACTAGTTTTAGTTTGGTTGTTTAACTTGATTTTAAAAGATTATTGTTTATGGTGCAAGTTCTTCAAGCTTATTTTATTGCTGAAAGTACGGTCAGCAGTAGAAATACCCTCTTGAAGCAAGTTTACTAATAGAATTAGACCTTATTTATACAAGTTTTTGCTAATACTTTACTAATGGTAACTGACGTGAATAAATATAGGTTAATATTTTCAGACAAAAATTGTTTTATTTTACCAAAACAAGACTAAGTCTACCTCATAACTTATTAAACTAAAGGATTAAGATATCATCATGCATGCTCACAGCTCAGCAGTAGGTATTACCTCTGAGTTGAGCCAAAATAATCCTTACTAACAAAGTATTAAGAGAAGATTTACTACTAACATTAGCCTTATTAGATACTGAAAAGAGTATTAGAGGATTGCGTGGTCAGTCCGTTCATACTGATTATGAAATGGGTTTTGATTTAGTGAAATAACACATTAAAATATTACGATAAAATGACTTACCACTCTTTTACCACACCCCTTTAATTTGTACCTATTAGTATGTCTAGAGGTCAATCGAAGCTTGGGAATCGTTTTCTATAGCTGTGATGTTAACCCAATGTAAGTTTAATTTAATTGCTTTCATACATTTTGTGTGACCTTGTGAAAGTCCGTTTTTTTTTGCTTGGCGAATATTGTAAACGCAAAGATTTGCGTGTCTTTTTACAAAAATAATGTCCTATAAAATCTACGAACTGTGAGAATAAAATGTGTTTGTTTTAAATGATTGATTGCAACAGTAGATTTTTGGTTTTGTGTCTATCTTATTTTTAAACTAATAATTTCTTTAAAAAGGAATGTCAAGATTGTTTACAATATTCGTTAAGCAAAGAAAACTATTTACGTTACAAAAAAGTCGACTTATTTCTTTAGGATAGGCTAGTTTACTAAAAAAGTCTACATAGTCCGTCAGTTGGATTTACAGAAAATATTAGACACGTATTTTTTCTTTTCTCAATCGAATAAAAAATGATGAAGATATAGCCCGTTAAAGATCCGCGTAAGGTCACGCCTTGCGACACTTTTTAGCAAGGCGTGACGTCACTCCCAAACTTTGATACGCTTTATCTTCGTAATATTTTGTTTGATTGTCAAAAGACAAAATATGGCTCCGATATTTTTTGATAATCTAACTGACGGACTAAATAGAAGAATATGTTTTTGACCCAGGAAACTAGCCTATTGTTTTTATTGGCACCAAATTGATATGGAAATTTAAAATTGGTGTAGTTTTGACAATATTTGCCTAGTGAAGGTGATAAAAGTAAAAATAAAAATAAACATCACATGAGATCACACAAAATCATTAGCACTCGGCATTACCATAGTTAATAACAGAAGTAAATAGCATGCAACGAGCACAGATTAACAGATTACATCAGCTCATTTAGCAGCTCGCTACCCGGGAAGTTCGCGTCTGGAATATGAATGGCATGCATAATGCAGTGTGAGTTATTGGTGCCCGACTAGGGTATATTAGAGAGCTTTAATAAGCCACGGATCTTACACTAAAATATGATGATTCAATACCGGAATTATAACCTACAATAAACATCAACCGCTGTCAGCTTCGTGAGCGATATAGACTTCCCATTGTGACTTCAGCTTAGCAATCTTCATTATCATAATTTCAGCCATAGGACATCTACTGTTGGCCATAGACCTTCCCTAATGACTTCCAGATTGGCCGGTTGGATCCAGATCCAGGCTGCATCCAGCGGCTTCCTACAACCTTTACCAAGGCGTCTGTCAACCTTGTGGGTGGACGTTCTTAGCTGCACTTGCCGGTACGTGGCCTCCATTCTAGAACCTTTCTGCCCCATCGGCAGTCAGTTCTACGTTTGATGTGCCCTGCCTACTGCCACTTTACCTTAGCAATACAAAGATATATATGTGACTTGGATGCTTTTGGTCTATCATCGTTCGATTTAATTTCAACAAATAATAACAAATAACTCTAAGATTAGAAGACACAGCGTGGGCCTATAAGCCCGGTGGACTGATGACCTATTTAAGCAGTATAGATGGTGGGTTTTATATTAATTAATCTATAATTTGAATAACATTATGGGCTAGACTAAACTATTTTCATCTGGAAAATATTCATCATCATCATCATCATTTCAGCCATAGCGTCCACTGCTGAACACCTATGTTCAGGTATGAGGCCTACCTCCCCCAGTGACTTCCAGATTGGCCGGTTGGAAGCGGCCCGCATCCAGCTAAGCTAAGCTTATTTAAATTCATATTATTTCATAGCTCTATCCTCCAGTTAAACCAGCCGGCACCGGCGCCATTTAGACCTGCCAATAATTCATCAGGAACCGCGAACTCTCATAGAGCTATAAACTGACTAACTAATTTCAGTCGGGTCGAACAGTTCAATCGAGTGGGTGAACTTTTTCCTTATTGTGTTCACTGTGTTAGACAAAATGCAGCAGAATGTTTTTTACTCTTTAGATTTTGCCAAATAGTTTTCAAGTTTTATGTCGTTTTTATGGTGGAGAAGAAAACTCATATTGTTAAAAGTGCAACAGTCATATTTTGTATACAGATTTTCTTTTTGAGCAAGGGTTACGTACGAGCTTTTGAGTTATTAAAAATAAAAAATAAGGTTGAAGTCAAGACAAAATGTTATCATACAATGATAACATTATATATGATAATTATTTTACTAGGCTATGTTTTATTAATCTTAGAACCATGATTATGAGGACTGTTTTCGCTAAGCCGCGCTATCATAATTATTTTAGATCATACTAGCTGTTGCCCGCGACTTCGTCTGCGTGGTCTTTAGGGGTATGAAAAATAGATGTTGGCCGATTCTCAGACCTACTCAATATGCTCACAAAATTTCATGAGAATCGGTCAAGCCGTTTCGGAGGAGTACGGGAACGAACATTGTGACACGAGAATTTTATATATAAGATTAGTTAGAATTATATTTTAGAGCAAAGTTCAGTGTGTTTTATTAGATAAGCCAGTTTGAGAGTTAGATAGATAGATAGATAGATACTCTTTATTGTACACCATACAAAGAAGTTACAATTTGTTCTGTTCTGTGTTAAAATAAAAATTTTATTTCAAATTTAAAATGTCATTGAGTTTGATTAGTTTAACTGTTTAAAATTTGATAAAATTTGATTAAACTCGTTATACACGGTGTCAGGCACTTTGCAGAAAAGTTTTCTTGTAATTGCAAAGTATCTTTTTCCACTCACCCGTCCCACAAGACTGGCACCGAACGCGACCACGATACCGGTTGATTTACAAGTCCAACGGTTCTATTGCGTCTTTATTAACGGCCCGGTACCTATTAACTTATCGGTACGTGTTTCGTTAGGGCTGTTTCGGTTTTCGAACGTCCTTTAGGGCCGTTTTGAAATTCTTTAAGCTTCTAAAGATCGTGATAAAAATTTGTAACGGAACACGAAGGTTGTAATGTTTTAAGGCCTTTTTATTTAGAAAATCGATTGTGGCAGAATGTATACGGAAGACAAATACTACATAAACAAAGATTTACCACCCGGAAAGTTAGGTCCTTCGAGGCCGGCCTGTTTTATAGAGATAGATGGAACGTTGTATCAATTAGTTCAGTAGTGGCTGTGCGAGCCATTAACGAAGATATTGTCCATAGATTTTAATATATTGAACGTAACATAACATGTATGGTGCAATTTACTCCCTTTTCAACGCACAGATTTATCAAATCCAATCAATCAAAACTGAAGTACCTATTCCGTTCATGTCAGTGGAGCATTTTTCGTTTTATGTTATGATTGAAGCTATTATTGTTACCTATTGGTTATCAACATACGATACATACCTATGTGAAACCTTGTGAGGCCTTTATAAATTGTATTAAAAGTACAAAAATTATAACAATGTTTAATTACATGGTAATTACCTTAAATTAATACTATTACAAAACTGTGCTTTATTGGCGCTATACACATAATATGCCGAATTTCAATTTTCGGGCACTAATAGGCCTTCGCCACATTACCGGAAGTTCCGCCACCAATGTTCAGCGAGTTTTGAAGTTTTGAAAAAACGCGACTATCTTTTGCGAGTGCAGTGTTCCTGACCACAGTAAATTCTATTCTAAATTCTAAATCTATTCTGTGGTGCAATTAAATGTACCGTCAAAAATTTCGTGACGGAATTATAGCTGACATTGAAATATAGTGACATACTGAAGTACAAACAGACAGACGGCACGGCGAAACGTTAAGGGACTTTATTTTCATTTTTTTTTTATTTTATTTATTTAGAAAACCAACAGCGTATACAATAAGTACTATATAAATAATAATTATTAGACTAATAGTATGGCCACTAACAGGTTTCCCTAATTACTTAAAAGTAAAAAGTGTTGTCGGAAGAAAAAAATATTTAGCAACTGTACATCAATTTAGAAATTTAGAATGAAATAAAACTAACAAACAAACAATGGAAAAGCAATTCAGTTTCAAGCCCTTAGTGTTTTAAGTCCAAGTGCAAGTATTATATGAGTAATTGTTTATATTTCTACCATACCATTCAACATACTTATAAGTTCATTAATTTAAGCACAGCATAAAAAATAAATAATAGTAATCATAATACATAACATATTAAAATTAGCGCAAGTGATTTTATAGGTTTTACAAAAGACATAAAATATAGTTATATATAATTGAATGAAGAGATAAATAGGCGAGGTGATTTTTACTTCAGATACCTAGGAACAATAATTAGAGATTCCTAAGCGCTGACGTGATTTCTTTTTTAAACGTATCCTTAGATTTAGCAAATAGATCGATGTGTCCAAATTGTTTATTATATGTGTTAGCAAGACGCGAAAGAACTGAGTTTTGGCGGTAATTTGTATGGTGCTGTGGAGTCTGTAATAAGGCTGTGTTGCGAGTACGGTATTTTGGAGTGCAAAAAGTGATTCTTTGGACAAGATTTGGACAGTCAATTTTACTGTTTATTATGTCATACAACAAAGACATGTCCAACATAATACGCCTGTGTTCTAGAGATAAGAGATCAGTGCAACTGTCTGTGTAAGTATCGATGCTATTACGACAGCGAAAGTTAAGGTGGTTGATAAAGGTTTTTTGTATTCGCTCAAGACGGTTCATGTAAACATTGTACTGTGGAGACCATACAGAGCTAGCATACTCTAAAACACTTCTGACATACGCAAAGTACACCATTTTAATAGTATCAATACCCGAGAATGGCTTACAAATGCGAAGAACAAAACCAAGATTTTTATAGGCTTTGTTGATAACAAAACCAATGTGTTCGGATAGCGTTATTTTATGATCGAAATATACCCCCAGATCCCACACACCCAGTTTTCGGTTAATTTCTACTCCTCCAAAGTGGTATTTATGTAAAATTGGCCTAGGTTTTTTGTGTGAATGTAATGCATTCACACTTATCTGCGTTAACAGTTATTTTATTTTTCTTATAGTATTCATGCAGCCGGTTCAAGTCATTTTGTATCGATAAACAGTCATGTAGTGTGGCCTGGCATGTGTGTGTTTATTCCTGAAGATGACAGAAAAGAGGCTCAACTCCCATAACCCACCGTGCACTGTTTGTTACTAACAAAGTAATAAGTTAATAACAAATAAGAAGACAAAATATAAATTACGCAATTTTTCCAAAAAATTAAATTTTTACGTCTTTATAAATAAAAAAACACATGATTCTTTATATACAATGACTTATCTATAAACATTTGTTTTTGTTTTGTTGATTTGATATAACACGAACATATTAGGATTTTGATTTTATGTTACGGTTTTATGGTTTCATATTTTTAAAAAAACCTTAACATTTTAATGATTAAAAGTTCTGCCAATTAATTACTTGACTTTGATTATTAAACCTAAACAACTGGACATACTGAAAACTTGACATTTTGGAATTTGACAATTTGCGCATTTGACATTTTGCGAATTTGACAATTTGCGAATTTGACAATTTGCGCATAAAGGAATAAAATGAATACAGTGTACTGCAAAAGTCTCATGTTTATATAACTTTTAAAATCTCGGCCAAATCCTTAATTCAATGAAATAGGAAACATCTTAAATGACATTTCAAGTTTAATTAACGGTGAAATAATACCAAAAGAGGGATAAAAAGAACCGCAAACAGTAATTTCCTTAATTGGACCGAGTTCGAAAAATAAAATGATTTTGGACGTACTTCGTTTCCAAAGAAACAAGCGTGTTTTAGTAAATCATTTGTTCCAGTTAATTGGAAGTATTGGATTTTTGTAACATAACTACCAGATTCAAAGAATGAAAGGAAAAACATTGATGTTAAAATCTCGAAAGTCGATTTCAGTACAATTATATTTTACCAAAGGAAAAAACCTTTGCCCTCCATTGGGATCGATAACATAATCATTTCAACTACTTTGATCCCTTTGCAGGGTATAACCCGCATCCTAGAGTGCTATGTACTTAGTACAAGGTCTTTAGCATTAGGATACAAAATGTAACACTTTAACTAGTTGTGGTGAACTTTATGCTCTTGAGATACGAAGGTCACAATAAAAGTTTTTTTTAAGAAAATAAAAACAACAAAAAAAATCCTTTAAGGTTCACACAGACACAGTGCCGGTAGCACTACCGCCGGCCTTACCGCCAGGCAAGCCGCGGTGTGCCCGGTATGCGGGTTTGCGGGGTTAGTTCTATTACAACTAGAATGATGCTTGGCGGATTGGTTCAAGTTTCTGCGGCACGTGACGGCGGCACAGATAATCAGCAAATGCCGGCGGCACTTGCCTCCCGGCAAAAACCTTGTGTGTAGGAGCCTTCACGAATTGATCGTAGTATTAGAATGAATATAACTGATATTTATAGGAAATTTTATGCAGAATCTTTTGTCAGAAGTAATCATAATGCTATTCGTACAGATATTCGATACATGAGCAAAAACCTGAAGAAAGGAACCTTCAACCTCCTTACACCCTTAGCACAACCACAAGAACTTTATTATGTTCATCTAGACACCTCAAGGTCCAAAAGGCATTGAACCTAATTAGCATACCTCAAGTTGTAAGTAACCTTAAATAACATTATTTTCGTGTACACTTATGAAACATACGTTAATCGATAGAAAAAATAATTACAAACAACAAATACTAGTGACAAAATGTCGTAAATTAAATACTTTGTTAAGAATTTCAGGGTGAACATGTAATATTTATTTTATATACTTAATCAAATTGAAATTCGGAATAAAGTATATAATTTACGACATTCTATCAAAAAGTAATTGTTATTTGTAATTATTTTCGCTTTCGAATAACCTATGTTTCATAGGTGTACACCAAAATAACGTTATTTAAGGTTACTTGCAACTTGAGGTATGCTAGGCTTCATACAAAAATTTTCAATGTCTTTTCAAAAACTACACGCATTTTTTCCCCTGTTCGCCCATGTTCGGCTCCATTTGACCCGACTATAATTATTTATCACAAAGTATAATAACTGGTAATAATGGGAGATCAGTGAGCATAATATTTAATTATAGCTGATTAAAATTCTGTTTGCTTACCGAGAGAGGCAATTAATTATTTTATAAAATAAACTGTTAACATGATCAAGTGAGTGTTTAATATCAAAACTATGCAGGCTTCTGTTCAGTGATTTAAAAAAAAAAATTGCAAAATCAAATGTAGGATTACTACATAACTTTCTACTGTAACATTTCTAAATTTCAGTAAGGTTCTAATTTAAGGTTTGCTGCACTTCCTAGCGTCTCAGGTTCCCGCCGAAAATCAGCGTCGTGATAAGTCCGTGGCTGTCGCGACAAATGCTGATTGGGCCATTGACCTTTTCGACACATTTGATTTGTTTTTTATTGTCTTATGTATATTTCTCTTGTGTGTCGAATAAACATTTTTTATTTCTGTTTAATTTTTTTTATATTTATGACGAGTTTTGCTAGGAAGAACTCAAACCCTTTCGATGTCCCTTTACAGAAGGTAACAATAATTTCTTACTATTAACGAATTAGTTGCTCTAATAAATAATTATGCGACAGACAACACACCTATTCTCAGAGTATGGATCGAGTGTAGTTTTTAAACAACATACTCCATTGTTGCGTAATACCTATAAATAAAAATTAAACTTACGACGGATCATTGTTACGGAGTACAAGACAATGTATTTTGTTTGACACAGACAAGCCAATTTATAAAAAAATATGTTTTAACCTGTCAAGCATGTGTGTACGAGACACAATAGAAATTACATTGTTATGCGACCGCCGGCGTTCTTATAATCCTCAACGGGTTAAAATAGTTTTTTTAAATTCATTAAACGACTTTGAAATTATTTTCAAAATTGAATAAAAATTACTTTTAAATTATCTTTTAAAATTGTTTTAATTTTTTTTAACTGCAATTAAAATGTGGTTTTAAATTTAAAAAAAAAGACATTTGAACTCTTTGCATTCAAGTCACTGTAATTCGTCAAAAAGTCAATCGGATTCATAAAAATGTTACGTTTTAAAATTTAAAGCACCGCACCCGTGTATTGCAACTCGTATTTCGTAGTGTTCTGGTAGCAAATCTAAACTCGTAAAGTTTTTTATGTTATCCAGGATACATAGCGGACAGCAGTTGCTAGATTCTAGCCAATATTTGCAAAATATTCTAGATTCTGAGTTCTTTAATATAAATGAATATGAATATGTACTAATAACTACCTTACATGCCAAATTTTAGCTTTCTAGGACTTTAGGAATTTGATGAACATTGGTGAGTAAGTTAGTGACAATTTTTTTTTTTTTTTTAGATATTATCCATAAAATCTAAAGTTTAAACCTATGCAATTTAAACTTTATATGTTTAATACAGAGTGCGTGACAGTCACAATAGCATTCTGAGGACCCTAGCGGACAGATATACGTCACCGCTGTAGAAGTGCCTTGTGCAGAGGCTAATCACGGGGCCGTATCCACCCTCCTAATGGCTTGGCACAGGGTACCTAGTTTTGTGTTTTTGTTCTCTTAACACATGTATATACTAACCATAGTTTTTGTAAGGCAATATTACTTATTCTCAAATAATACTAACCCGTCTATGGATTTTTAATTGTCCGAAATAAAGAATTTTTATTTATTTATTTATTTAATAAGTCCATTATTTACATCATATCCCGAGAATTTGTACATGTAGATATATAATTCAAATTTAAGTAAGGAGGGTTTAAAAAAACGACACAGCGCTTAAAAAAAGGCCTCCTTTTTTTGAAGCGCCGCGTCATTTTTACTACCCATAGTGTTATTCACTTGGCTCGTCTTGGCGGGGACACTACCGTGCCCTCGGAAAAACACAACACTACAAAAATAATTAAAAAATATAATTTTTGATGACAACGCATTGTTGAACTAAATACTTACCATTGTAATGTTGGCCGAAGTACTAAAAAGACACATCACGTTTTTTTACAATTTATTTATATATGTATCTCATCCGGCTTACTCAAATTTAATGGTTGCGTTTGATCCGCAGTGAATTATTAAATTGTTTCCACAATCACACCAACTAGCTAGCCCAAAACTTGTACTATGGGGACTAGATAACGGATAAACATACTTAAATAATCTTAGGTACAAAATGCTTGAGCTCATCACACAAACATTTGCACACAAGGATTCGAACCCGCAACCGCTGGCTTTGTAGTCCGGAACGCGAACCACTTCACCAGACGGTCGATCCTGGATTTACCGTGGAGACTGTGAATGTAACGAGTAAGTGAAGACCACTAGTGAGGTACTAAGTTACCATAAATGAACCTTTCCGGTCAAACCCGTAGGCGTTTCAAGTCTATTTAGGGTTACATTGCAAAGGGGTGCCATATCTTTAGGAGTGGCTCAGAATCAGTAACTTAATCGAACTATGCAAAGAACAAACAATTTATTTTTCACATTAAATTATTCCTATCCGCTGTTAAAAATCGTACGCGTGGATAATTTAACTCATTCATGAAAAAATTGCACCGTATGTGCACTGCGTAGACTCGCCGTACCTACGCCTCTGATGAATGCGCGGCTTTCGTAATCTCTCTATTGACTTTATTTTCGGATATGTTAAAGTATTTTTTTTCGTAACATACGATTATTAAAAATAATAACAATAAAGACACTTCTTCATATTGTTCCCTAGATCATATTTTTTAAATTTGGCACCCCTTTGTAATGTAACCCTGTATTTTTATAGAAACAAATGTCAAACTCTTAAATTTATCATACAACTAGGAACTGAAGCAAGCAATCGACAAAAAAACAGGGGTTTTTGTTAGAGGAATCCTAAATCTGCGCTGATAAAGTCATTGGCCACAAGTATTTTACAATGGGAAACGGAAAAACATTTTTTTTATCTCTTCCCTTTGAAATTCTTCCAGCAGTTACATAAATTCCAGAGTAAAAATTATAATAAAGGTTTTAATTGTTATAATTCGCGCATAATGGCGCTTCGGACAAGTGGGAATTAAGCCGTTTGTTTTTTAAAACAAAGGCCTTCACCAGCACGCAGTGTATGCTTTGTGTTGTAATGCGTTTTTATTTTACGTACCTCTTTACAGGAATAAGGCAAATTAAATAAACTATTTTATTCCTACATCATTAAATAATAATATTTATGATATTTTTTTTGAACAGCCAAATAGAAAGCCAAGGAAAAATTCAAAGATATAGTGTCCTATTTCTTCTAAATATCCCATAATTTATGGTTTGCTTATTCAATTTGGAATTGTAATAAATAAATAAATAAAATAAATATTAGACAACATCACATACATTGCTCTGATCCTATAGTAAAAAGCCAAAGCACTTGTTTTACAGAAATCAGAACCAACGACGGTATCACAACACCCAGACCCGAGACAATATAGAAAAGTTATTTTTCTACAGTGACCCGACCGGGAATCGAACCCGAAACCTCAGAGATAGCGACACCAAGTCCGGTATGCTCGCCTCTCGGCTACGGAGGTCGTAATAACAATTGTTCTATAATTTATTGATTAATGGCAGATTATACTACAAATTTTTATAACGACGACTTTTAGAAACCGGGGATTATTAAATACTAGAAGTTTTATCTAAATCTCGTTGTACAATCCTGCAAAATGCAAACTTCATAGTTATTAATATTTTATATTGCATAATATCCCAAAAGCACTATCACGATATTGTTAATGAAATAATAGAATGCAATCTGTCAGTGTCAGGGAGTCGCGGACGAGGAATATCGCGTTTTGATTCAATAACAGGAGTTGCAATGCTCTTTACATGACAAAAATTTGCTTTATAAACAATACTAGCTTTTGCCCGCAATACGTCTGCGTTGACCTTACCCGGATAAAAAGTATCCTATGTGTTAATCCAGGTCAGGATCTATCAGTGTGCTAAATTCCATTAAATTACATTCAGTAGTTTTTGCGTCAAAGAGTAACAAAAAGCCATACATGCTCCCAAACTTTCGCATTTTAGGATTACTTCAAGTTTGATGTATATTCAATACTGCTTAGGTAGTGTTTAAAGTTCATGGTTAGGCTCTTAGGCTTTTTTTTAAAACATTATAAAGATATTTTTTTTGAATTAAGTAGGTACAGACAGATTCTGGAAAATTCTCTACTGGTATTATCCCTGTAGAGTTTTTTATTGTCTAAAAATATTGTCTCTGTGATGTGTATAAATTATTCTATTGCTAAAACTGTAGCATTTTATTCTTATGAGTAGAGCTTGTTTAAGAGATCCTGAAATATATATTAAAATCCTTGTGTTTTTTAACAAAAACTTTGATACAATTATTTACACGAGTTTATTTTTCCTTGTAAAGATCTTGTATTCTGAACTCATTCCGCGAGTGTCACAGGTCCAAAGTTTTATTCGCATAATTTATCACGCGGATTCGCCTGTTTCTCGTAATGGGCCATTTAAATTTCAGCGACAAAAAGTTGTCGCGAGTAAATGAACCGTCTCGCGGACATTATTTATACTGCGCTTAGATTACAGCGAGTCGCTTCTTATGGAAACGGCTAAATAAATTCTGGGAGCTTGCGGATTTAGAGAATACCTCTAGGTAATACCATCATCATCATTCCAGCCGTAGGACGTTCACTGCTAAACAAAGGCCTCCCCCAATGACTTATAATCGGGGGGGGGGGGGGGAGGGGATTGCCAATACTCGCCACGCTTGGCAGGCGGGTTGGCGCGCAGTTTTTTATAAGATTTTGCACGAAGTCGCTAGTCGCTGTTGACCGTCTCGTGCTACAGGAATTAGTCGCCTCTTGTTGGGGGTGGGGAAGTGTATTCTTTACGGCCGTCCTCACACGGCACGTAGGTAATACATCTATCGATAAAATAAAATAAAAAGTGCCGTAATCCCAGTGTTTTGCCATCCCAATGAAATGGTTTGTGGCAAATTCCTCCTGCGTACAGGTCCGGGCACGTCAGGCCAGATGTTAGATGACTCTGTGGGGCAAAACTAAACTCACAGTTCAGATAAATATTGATTGAACTATGTCCTATCTAATTAATCCATATTTATCCCACTTTTGAGTAAGAGGCCTCCACTTGATTGCGCCATTTGTCAAATCCTGTGCCAATCTTTCCAAATTTATCTCATGTTGTCACTATTTTGCATTATTTCGTTGGACCAGCAAGCTGACGCTTATTCTCTTCCAATGTTATTTTGAGTATAACTTTTACATATTAGTACTTAGTGGTATAAATAAACCATTTGACGAATAAATTACTAAGATTTGTATGAATAACACTCACGATTTTTAACCGACTTCAAAAAAGGAGGAGGTTCTCAATTCGTCGGAATCTTTTTTTTTGTTATGTTTTATCGTCATCATCATTTCAGCCGTGGATATCCACTGCTGAACACAGGCCTCCCCAAATGACTTTCATCGGGGGGGATTGCCAAAACTCGCCACGCTCGGCAGGCGGGTTGGCAAGCGCAGTTTTTTATAACATTTCGCACGCAGACGCTGCTGCCCGTCTTGTGCTACAGCAATTAGTCGCCTCTTACGATACGCCTCCTGTTAGCGGTGGGGAAGTGTATTCTTTACGGCCGTCCCTACATGGCACGGCATTTTTGTTTGATGGTTCTCAAATATGCTTGCAGCTCTCAATTCTGTTCCTGTATGTGTTAACATTTTTAATCATTGGAAAATAAAGATACATATAACAAGAAAATAATATTAGTTACAATTTTATGAAATAATCACTGCATTATACCACTATACCTATAAATACCTTTAAACTTTAGCGTCGCATGATAAATTATTAAAAACGTAAAGCGGGAATCAGTGCGACCATACCTTTATTTTGCCGGACGCTTAGAGCAGCATTTGAATAAAACTGTTTGAACGGTGTGGGGTTGTACTGAACTGAATGAGAAACAAATGGTTTGAATGACGCCTCAGTTTTGAATAGATGTGATGATCTGTATTTCTTTACCTATTTCAAACACAAAAATCGCAAATGTTAGCGCAATGTCTCGCACATAGAACGCCGTCTCTTGGTTGCTTGTACAATGCTGTTGTAAAGTGCCGAAGTCTCGAATAGAAATTTCAGTTTTAGATAGGATTTTTTTATTAGTATTACATTACAATCCGGTGGCAATACTTTGAATTAATACCGGCGTTAAGGCTCAGCATTCGCATGGCGTACCATTTTAATTGATACAACATAACGAGACCTAAAGCAATGTAGCAGAAATACGTAACGAGCGAAACTCGAACGCACAAGCAATATCTAATTGCAGAAATAAAAATCAGATGACAGACATCGTATTAATTATCTAAAGTTTACATATTAAAACTTAGTTTTAAAATCACAAGCAGACCGTAATAATGAACTGCTTTTCGCGGTATATAGTGTTCATAAACTTGAAATAAATGTAAAGGAGTGTAACCCTCCAAATTTGCAGTCTTATAAAAACTTACTTAATTAAGAAGGTTTAAAAGGTTCAAGAAACCATTTTTCAAAAGATAAAATTAATTTAAATGAAAACAATCACACCAATGGGCTAGTTTCCTAAAAAAATCTAATTACTCCGTTAGTTGGATTAACAGAAAATATTGGACCCTTTTTTTTTCTCAATCAAACAAAAAATCATGAACATATAGCCCGTTAAAGTTCCGCGTAAGGTCACGCCTTGCGACACTTTTTAGCAAGGCGTGACGTCAATCCTAAACTTTGATGCGTTTTATCTTCGTAATTTTGTGTTTGATTGACAAAAGACAAAATATGTGTCTAATATTTTTTGATAAATCTAACTGACGGACTAAATAGAATAATATTTTTTTGACCCAGGAAACTAGCCTGTGGTGTAGTGGTTCGCGCTCCGGACTACAAAGTCAGGCGGTTGCAGGTTCAAATCCCGCAACGAGCAAATGTTTGTGAGATGAGCATGAGCAATTTGTACTTACCTAAGTCATGGATGTTTATAAATGTATCAAGTATGTTTATCCGTTATCTAGTCGCCATATTACAAACTTTGCTTTGTTTAGGGCAAAATATTATATTGGTAGTGTTTTTTTTTTAAATTTTGGCTGTCTTAAGTCTTACTCTAAGTAAAACTTGTAATGTGGAGGCTAGATAGATAATATAGGCTTAGCGCTTAACCCACAAAAACTTGCCTCTTGCAGGATTCGAACTAAAAAACCCGCCTTAATCGTAAATACAAATTAAATCATCATCATCATCATCATCATCATTTCAGCCATAGGACGTCCACTGCTGAACACAGACCTCCCCCAATGACTTTCATCGGGGGGGATTGCCAATACTCGCCACGCTTGGCAGGCGGGTTGACGAGCGCAGTTTTTATTATATTTCGCACGCAGACGCTGCTGCCCGTCTCGTGCAACAGGAATTAGTCGCTTCTTACGACACGCCTCCTGTTGACTGTCGGAAAGTGTATTCTTTACGGCCGTCCTCACACAAATCAAATAAGTGAAACAAATTAAATTTATCGTGGTATTATCAATGTTCTTTTTTTCAGTTACTTTGTTTCTTTTGTGTGTTGTGCAACAAAGAGTATATATTTACGAGTCCAAATATAAGTGGTTTACCAGTAGATATTAAAGAGTTCATCTATCTATCACCAGGCTTCATCATCAGACCGTTGTTAGGTACTAAATGTGACGAGTGGGTAAAACAAACTAAAATACGCCTAAGCTCGAGAAATCTTCAGTCAGCTACTAGTGAACTCCTCAAGTCACTAGTAGCTACTGGAGATTTCTACTACCTGGATCCTGGTTACTTTTTTTTTTCAATTCAATTCAATTCAATATATTTATTGCATTCTATAATGTTACATAGGTGTTATAATTAGATACATAAAATAGATCATTATAGACCCTGTAGGGCACAACAATAAGATAGGTATTGTGGGCAGAGAGGATGACGCCATGCATAATTAGATCAATTTGTTTATTTTAAGAAGTTGTACTTCATCAAGCCTTCGTTACAATGGTATCAATATATCCTTTTACATACATGCGGATTACATAAATTATATAGTTTTATATCGCATGACAGTTAGAAGTACTCGTAGGTTTGAATCGACTTTCAACATTTGATTTCACACTAAGTTAGTTACAGTGAAGCTAAAAAAATAATGTTAAAATCTAAGAGAAGTTTTTTTTTCATTAAACTTGAAAAAGTTCTTGATTTCAACCAATTTTGCGGTAATTGATTTAAGATATTGGCTTCACTGGTTTTTCATCGGCATCTTTTGAGAATCAATTCTCAGAACTCTTGATAAGCCTACGCATTCATACAGCTTAAAATACCTACATTTGACCTTCAACCTACGCTAAAGTAGACAGAAGCCTAAATATAACATAAACAAATTGGGTTGGACATTGTCGTATTCAATACGGAATTGCAAATTTTCAAACGTCCCTACGTCATCGCCTCTGTCTCTCTCATTTCAATCGTGCCCCACTCTTCCCTCGGGGTGCACGCTCGGGGCATGGGGTGTTTTATTTTACATTGAAATCAAAATAGTTTTTGGCGTTTTTTTCGAAAAGTACCGTATAATTTTTTTTCATTTTTTTTTAACAAAAATGATTCATATATGTTTTTGTAATTGCTCTTTAAATTTCATAAAAGGCGACCTTATGTACCACTCTGGTTGAACGCATCCCTTAATAACGCACTGTGCGGGTAGTAGAATCTACGATGCTGGTAACCGCAGTGCCGGATATTATGTTGTGTGCTTTATGTATGTTGATGATTAAGGACAATATCATACTGACACGGGCCACGCTCCGGTGCGGGGGAAAATAGCGTTACGCGTGGGCGCAAGTCAAGGCGCAGATTTGCGCCTCCGTTGAAGTGTAAGATCTGCCTAAAGCCATTCGGCAATAAATATTATAAATGCAAAAGTAACTATCTGTCTATCTGTTAGGCTTTCAATCCTAAACTACTAAACCGATTTTGATTAAATTTAGTGCAGAGATAGACTAAAGCTTGGGATATACTCTTTTCATGATAAGAAGAAACTTGTGACACATCACGTGACTTCACTGTTGACACAAATAGAGATGTGCCTAACAAAATCCAACCGATTCAACTGTTTCTGTGTAAATCTCATCACGTAGGTATAATGATTTAAAAAAGTTTTAGTTTAGTTATTTTGAAATTGAATCTCCAGGGTGATATTACACAATGGAGACTCCAGCCACTTGTCGTGTACCTTTGGAAAAGATACTGAATAAATATTTTTATATTTTTTTTCATTTAATACAAGCTGCTGTGCCGTGTGGGGACGGCCGTAAAAATAAACTTCCCCACCGTCAACAGGAGGCGTGTTGTCAGAGGCGACTAATTCCTGTAGCACGAGACGGGCAGCAGCGTCCGCATGTGAAATGTTATAAATAAAAACCAGCTCAGTGCGAGTCGAACTCGCGCACCGAGGGTTCCGTACCAACCTGTAGGTATGAGTAAAAGTTCACCCATCACGACAATCGAGTTATAGTTATGGTATTTTTATTGCAAAATAAAATCCATAGGTAACATTACGAGAGGTAAATTACTAAAAAAAAATGATAGTAGAAACCTCGGTATCATCTTTGAAGACCTATCCATAGATACCCTACACGTATGGGTTTGATGAAAACCCTCAAAATTTACATTTTTTTGTCTATTTTTGTGTGAAAATCTTAATGTAGTTCACGTACATCTACTTACCAAGTTTTAACAGTATAGTTCAAAGTTTCGGAAAAAAGTGGCTGTGACATACGGACGGACGGACAGACAGCTCAGACAGACATGACGAATCCATAATCGAAAGAAATATTTATCATTCTTTCGGCGAACCGAGCTGTGGGTAAAAAAATATATTTTTATCGATGAACGATGAACAGTGATTTCTATGTACAATTATATCGTTCAAGGATAATTCTGTAAATCATTCGGAGCCCGTTCTTTCCCATGCTCTAGTCTATCTCTGTACCAAAATTCATCAAATGAGGTTTAGCTGTTTAGGAGTGAAAGCATAACAGACTGACAGACAGACAAAATTACTTTTGGATTTATAATATTAGTAGGTAGTAGGGATTAACTTCGATCTTGCCTCGGCTAACCATGTATGACAGCTGCTTGGTCTAGTAATTGCAAACACCAAAGTTACAAGTCGTTAATTAATATTAAGGTCGTATTTCATTCGATAACTTACTTTTTTAAGTTATATTCAATATTTTTAAGAAAGTTTTGTGTCATATTTTACTTTTTTATCTGTTGCTCGTACGTTACAACTCAAAAGAGGTGGAACTCTTAATTTGGCTAGAGCTATTATTTATACCAAATGTAATCGTTTTATTGTAACACAAGCTGTTGAGTTTCCAAATAAATAATTAAATAACTTCCTTTTAAGGGCTAAATTAATTGCTTTAATTACAACTTTTACTATAGTCAACATATTTTTTAAGCTGTGTATAAGTGTTTTTTCAAATGTACTTTTGTGTTATATTATTATAGATATAATAAGCATGTAATTGCTAAAAATCATAGTACGAGCTTTGCTTAGTTTGGGGCTAGCTAATTGGTGTGATTGTGGAAACAATTTATTATTATTATTATTTACGTAGGTCACACTATAAGTTTTGCGTAACTTAAAAAACAACATGTTATAACCAAAATATTATGTTTATTGCTTTTCAAAATACTCTAAAATTTTTTTCATGCGATCGAACTATTTTTTTAAACAGGAGGACCACAGATCTGAAGGCATGTTTTCTACGTTCTGATTGAACGCTATCACTGCCTCTTCGGAGTTGGTAAAAGTAAAACCTCTCATCGAATCTTTGATTTTGGGGAAAATACAGAAATCACAGGGTTCTAGGTCGGGGCTATGCGCAGGATGAGTGACGAGTTGTACTTTTTCGGAAGCTAAAAATGACTTTGTTTTGTTGGCCGTGTCTGAAGAAGCGTTGTCATGATGTAGGAGAACGCGGCTTTTGGGTCGTCTTTCGCGAACTTTTTCTAACACCCTGAGTAAACAAATGGTAGAATACGGCATTAACACTCTTTTGATCTTCAAGTGGCATTGTACAGATGGGACCCGTAGCTAAGAAAAAAAACGTGATCATTTTTTTACCAACGTTTCTCGCCTGACTCACTTTTGTTGGCCTGCTCTCATTTTCAAACACTTATTTCCAAGATTGCTGTTTTTTTTCGGGTTCAAAACAGTAAACCCACGTTTCGTCTCCTGTGACAATGTCATAAACAGCATTAGAATGTCCGTGGTCGTACTTCAGTAGCATCTGTGAGCACCATTCCACGTGAGCCCGCTTCTGCTCCGCTGTCAGTTCATGAGGGATCCAACGACAGCAAAGTTTCCGAACTTTCAATTCTCTCAATGTAAAATTTTCTGAATTTGGCTCATACCAATCCCCAATAGTCCTCGAATTGTCTCATAGGTAATCCGCGGGTTTTCTTCAATTAGTTGCTTAACAGTAGCCACATTATTTTCGTTGACGGCAGTTGAAGGCCGCCCTTCACGAAATTCGTCATGTAAAGAAACTCGACCTCTCTCAAATTCAGCAAACCATCGCCTCACGGTGCTCAAACAAGGTGCTTCTCTCCCAAAAGCATTTTGAAGACGAGCGGCACAGTCTTGCGGAGAGAGAGAACTTTTAAAATCATAAAAAATCATCGCTCTAAAATATTTTCGACTTAATTCCATTTTCGTTGCGTACGTAGAACTTTGATGTGGGATAAAAAATAATTGACAAATCATTTCCCGCCAATTGTTTTTTTTTTATTACTAAGAAGGTTGGAATGTTTAAAAAAATATAACATTCGAAATTCAAATGGTTCCGATTAGCTAGAAGTACAAAACTTTTAGTGTTCCCCATGTATTATTTGTTTTAGGCTTAGTGATCGGTATGATGATGCCAATACTCAGTAATGAATATAAATGTTTGAAAGTATACCTCAAATACACATTTTTCTTAACCATTCGTCGCACTCCGTCTCAAAGAGAAATTGATATAACGTATTTCATAAATGTAACCATGTTAGAACGTGTCTTTGATATCTCTAATGTGACGGCGTTATTTGTTAAAAGTGTATAATTCTGCAAAAGTGCTTTGAATTATTAGACTGTTATGATCTCGCAAGTGTGCAAAGGGGATAATGTAAGTAAAACAATAACACATTATTTAGATTTGAAACTTGTTCTTACCACATTTTTAGGGTTCCGTAGTCCTGATAAGGAACCCTTATAGTTTCGTCATGTCCGTCTGTATTTCTGTCCGAGGTTTTGCTAAGAGACCATTAGTACCAAAAAGGTGTAATTTTGTAGGTGTGTGTATACTTACGCCGATAAAGTGGTAGAATAAAATTTTGGAGAATATTTTTTTTAGGGTAGCTCCCCTACATGTGAAGTATGGATGTTTATTTTTCGTCGTCTACCCCATAATGAGGGGGGGGTGTCGTTCAGTATGTCTTTTAAAATGACTTCGGGGTTGCTAATACTATTTTTCGATTTAATGCTCCATTTACGGAATATTGAACTTTAAATTGCAATTTTTTGTTCCAGTATGGTGTCCCCCCCCCCTCTAAAAGCTAAACTGCTGGCTTAAAAAAAAACTCATGATCATTTTATAAACTTTATAGGAAAATTATAGCAGTAAAGATAACTTTATTAGTTTGGCAGTAATAGTCGTCGAACTAGGGTGTTGGATAATTTTGTACCAAATACAAATATCTTTACTATTTATTATATTCAGAATACAAAACAACTGAATCGTTCTATATTGTTATAACGGGCTCCTACGGAGCCTTATACTACGCGTGGGCTAACACGCACGTGGCCGGTTCTTACTAACTATATAATCAAAATTTGAATGTCGAATTAGACCTAGGTACTCCTAATAACTGTCATATCAAATAAAACATTGAACAGCATCACATCCACTCCTCTGATCCCAAGGTAAGTAGCCAAAGCACTTGTCATTTAGAAATTAAAAAATCAATCAATGGAAGATCAGCGTTAAGGTACCTTTTTCGTTCCTTGACATATTGCTGAGTGGAGACCATTTCTGAACCACTAATTTTAAGATAAAATTGTATTTTTTACTATTCTTTCATGTTCACTGTGTGGTTTTGGAATAAATTATGTTATTCTTATTCTTATTCTAAAATGTCAGAAACAACGACGTCTATCCAATAATAGGTCGCCATAGTACAGTAAACGGCAGGTTAACCTACGCAAAAAGTTAAAGGTCAATAAACCGATTTTCAACTTTTAAGTCCGACATGTAGAGATCAAAATCAATTGATAAAATTTGAAGGTTTGTGGTAGGTTGACGTGCTGTATGTAACATAATAAAATATCTAATACATACTTAAAACATAATTGTTCGAACAAATGTTATTTCAGCCAAGCCAAGTTCGGTAATAAGTTTTTCGAACAAATGAAACGTCGGGGTAACAATAAAAAACTAATTGATAATAGATCAACTGATACAGTGGCAAAGATCATTTCGATGAAATGAAACATGGCGAAACGAAATTGGTCGTAAATTTTCGGTGAAATAAAATTCGGAAAACAACTTTTCGAACATAAGATAGGTAACCCAATCGAGGTTTTGTTTTATTCACTTTACGCTCTTATTAGGTACTTACCAGCCTGCGTGCGCATGTCTCTGGACACTATGGCACCGTGCGCGTTGTGCGCACGACACCGGTACACGCTGGCGTGAATATCCTGCCGGTACTGCACCGCCGCGAACGGCAGGAACACTAGCGTGCCGTTGTCAAGCACTTGTCTGAAACAATAAAAAAAAAACTCATTACGAAAGGATACTGGCGGTGGTGGGTATCCCTGGCTTTTTTGGACTCTGTTCAGAAAACATCGCGAGAAAACCAAGTGTCAAAATGCACTGGTTATCCTATCTAAGGGTTTCATGGGTCTGATAGCAATCTATCCAAATCTTAGTACAGGCCAACCGAGGACCAAGATATACGTATAGACCAAATAGGTATATTTTGCTTTGCGTGAAGCGTAGGTTAGTTATAATAATGCAACAAGAAAGTTTTAACACACACGCACGCACGCACACACACACATATGCACATACACACACGTACTCATTCAATTAGAAATAGTTTTTGTTTGTTTTTCTTTTTTGGTATACAAGTCAGAATTTCAGCCATAGGACGTCCACTGCTGAACATAGGCCCCCCCAATGACTTATCATTGGGAGGATTGCCAATACTCGCCACGCTTGGCAGGCGGGTTGGCTAGCGTTTTTTAGCGCGTTAAGATTTCGCACGTAGACTAATTAATAGCACGAGATGGGCTGCTGCCCATCGATCATCGAATTAGTCGCCTCTTACGAGATGCCTCCTGTTGGCGGTGGGGAAGTGTATTCTTTACGGCCGTCCCCACACGGCAAGTATGCAAGTGTCGTAAATATGTTTAAGTAAGTCTTACACTGTTTCCCACAGGACAGGCTTTACTCGTAGCCTAGTGTGGGGGACCTGTAAGAACTGTTACTGAAACTGTAAATTTTATGGAAATAAACTTATTCTTATTCTTAAATGTTTATTGGATATTGTTATTAAAAAATGTTAAGGGATTTCGAACATGACAATTCTTTAAGCCATTGACATGGCAATGTTTTCCATCTTCGTTGGACTCCCCTAAATCTTACTAATATTATAAATGCGAATGTTTCGGCGGATGGGTGTTTGTTAATCAATCACGCCAGAACAGCCTAGTGGATTTAGATGCATCTTGGCACAGACAAAGATATCAGCCTGAAATAAAAGATAGGAAACTTTTTATCCCGAAAAAAATTACACATCCCTCGGGGTGTAAGATAACTGTCATTATAGATGATGCTCCGTACCGTTAGATGTTACTGTTCGCGTGTTATTTAGTTTTGACTAATGGTTTTGCAAAGATCAAGCAAACGAAGTCGCAGGCAACAGCTAGTGCTAGAATATATTTGTCAAGCTTCATAAGCAAGCAACCTGGCGTAGCGGATGGCCGAATATGTAAGTTACCCCATACCTAACCCAGGCTGAATATACGCGTTACTCCGGAATAACGGCAGGGTTGCAGCCCGTAGCGCCAATTACCGATAGTCTAGTTTTTTACGTAGAGGCAAAAACAGGGTTAGGGCTGTCTATTCGAAAAAAATTAAGGTAAAATATTTTTAAAGTATTGGAGTGATGTGGTCGAGAGAGGCTGTCAATTAATGGGTTAACCTATTTCTGGGATATGATACGACGTGAGCTGGTATAAAACATTCAATTCTATGATATAGGTAAAAATTATGTAAAAGGTATTTCTTGACCTTTATGATCGTAACATTTTATGATAAAAGCGATAGAAAACTGTCCAAAACTAAGAGTTGGGTAAAAATAACATATCAATCAAATTGTAGCCCTGACCTGACTGCTCCAGATACTCCTTTTGGATTCAGGCTACCTCAGTGAAAGACTGTAGACAGTCTAAGTCACTACACAAATGTGTAACACACACAAAGAGATTAAAAGAATGAGAGAGAAAGAGAGAGACTACTATGGACTCTAATCCTGACCCATAATTTTTAGCCGGCACGCAATGGAATAATCCTTTTGCTGCGCTCTCTCTCTCTCTTTCTCTCTCATTCTTTTAATCTCTTTGTGTGTGTTACACATTTGTGTAGTGACGTAAACTGTCTACAGTCTTTCACTGAGGTAGCCTGAATCCATCCTGAGTATCATATATCCACATGGGGGGATGGAAATACCTTTGCAATGATTACTTTTAAACTTTGAATGATAAGACTGGAACTAATGCGATCAATAATGTACCTTACTTATGTATGCGATTGTACTTATTTTACCTTTTATTTGCCTGACCTTATATTACCTATTAATGATTGCGTTAATTACTGTTTTAGTGTGTATTAATAGTATGTAAAATTATGTACTTTTAATAGAATCGTTTGTCAGAAAGAGATCGCTATTAGCGATAAGTCCGCCTAAATTGTACGCCTTTCTGTAAAAATCATGTTTAATTTACTTTGTATGGTGTGCAAAAAATGTATCTATATATCTCAATATTGAGCCAACGAGTACAAATTACTTAACTTTCATGCTGAAGGTCATTTAAAATTTAATTTTAAATGACGTTCAGCATCAAAGTTGTCAATAGGACAAAAATGATCCTATATTTTCCTGACCAGGGAGGAGTTTTGCGATACACATGCATATTTAACGACCTCCGTAGCCGAAAGGCGAGCATACCGGACTTGGTGTCGCTATCTCTGAGCTTCCGGGTTCGATTCCTGGTCGGGTCAATGTAGAAAAATAACTTTTCTATATTGCCTCTGGTCTGGGTGTTGTGGTACCGTTGTTGTTTCTGATTTCTGTAACACAAGTGCTTTGGCTACTTACTAGAGGATCAGAGCAATGTATGTGATGTTGTCCAATATTGTCCAATATTTAAACACATTTTTATTGTAATACACCCACACTTACGTAAAAATATTCTTTTAAGATCTATTTTTTACCTTAAGGCAACGGTTAAGGAGAAAACACGTGAAAGAGGTGTTTTTGCCAAAGGTAAAGAGAGTAAGAAAGAAAATATTGGATATGAAATGTGAAAATTAATATATCATGTAACTTACTTGCTAAATACTATTTATTGGTTCTTGTAAACACTAAAAATATTTCACAGTACCGCGAATACCGCGATTTTGTTTTTGTCTACTTTCAAACTTAACATAGGTATTTATAGCATTCATGCCTTTGGTTTGTGTTTTTTTTTTAAATTAATAAACAAATTAAGGATCTATAATAGATTTCACTTTTTGCGCCTACTTTTGCATGAGCGGATACTTTGATAATCGGGCGGTTTTATGCGCCACTAAAAGGAGACGTTGCATGTCCGGTCGACCGCCGCTGGATGTTTAGTCTGCGAGAAGCATATCACGGAATACGAGTATATGTCGCGTGGTGGAGAATGGCCTACACCATCTCATAAATGAGGTGAGGCCTGTGCCCTGCAGTGGGGCGCTACAGGCATACTTGACTTTTTTTAAAATAATTTAATAATTTACATAACTTATTCTCTTACTAGCTGTTGCGCGCGACTTCGTTCGCGTGGTCATAAATCAGTTTATTCATAAATAATTTTAATAGTGCAACTTTCTTATTTTATCTTTCAAAAGAACCTTCTCCTGACACTAAATAACACAACAAAAAAAGAATTAGCGATATTGTTCCATCTGTTCACGCGTGAAGCGATGACCAAGGAAAATAGAAATTCATTTTTATATATATAAGTTACTGGTTATATTTTATGATTGTAAATATAAATAATAATAAAAACCTTTGACACAAATAAGAACACAACCAGCCCTAGCACTGAGAAAATGAAAAAAGCGAATCCAAAGCGGCGATGCAAAGCGAAAAATTCAACTTGTAACCAGCGACCTGCTCTGACTAATCTTTTTCCTCCCCGGAGGAAATTAAAGTGGAGCAGTCGGCCCTGCAGTGCCGACCTCCTCTGTTTTATGTCCTCTAATGCGCCCAGACAGCCCCTTTGACGAAAAGAATAAGTTAATAGAATGAAAGAGAAAGTATGAATTAAGTTTTCAGAGAATGCGAGATAAACTTAAGTGCTTTTTTAGATTAGTTATTGCAGAACAAAAAAACTGAATAACTTTTTTTTGAAGAAAGTGGGATGTATTGTAGCGGGCTTACTCATAAGTACTATTCTAAATATGTAAAGTCATGCGTAATATATAAGCGTTTAATGTTCTATTATCAGTCAGTGTCTAATGAACCAACATCGTATGTGAACGTTTTCTTTCTCTCCTCACACGGACCCTTACAACATACACAGTAGGCACTAAAATGTAATCAATCAAATGAATGATGCCATTTAAAGGCTGACATTTTATATAAATTATGATAAATATATGCGCCCGACAGGACACTGATTAACAAAGTCTTGCAGTTAGGTAAAATAGACTTTTATTTTAACGACAGGAGTGCATGGACTTACCTCCTTAGCTCGCACTTACTTCATGTCTTTTAACTGTATTTCCTGTAAAAAAGGCTGACAAAGGTGACTGAGTTTGTTGCGCAGTTTTTTCTCATCACCATGTCACCATCATGTAGTGCCGAGGCGGTGGTAGAGTAAAGCTATATTTTGGGACGTGTATAAGACGTGCCCGGGCTTATATACTAAATAAATGAGTATTATTGAGTATTATAGGAATTAACATCTTGTTGACCCGAGGTGAAAATAAAATTTGTCATTTTATGTCTTCCAGCACAATCGATTTATCGTACAAAGCCAAATTATGAAAAATGATTTCTAAATTAACTTAAACCAGGATTTTAACCATATCGGTATCGCTCACTTGCCACCACAAGGTGGACAGACGACCTGGTAAAGGTTGCAGGAAGCCGCTGGATGCAGGCCGCTTCCAACCGGCCAGTCTGAAAGTCACTGGGGGAGGCCTATGTCTAGCAGTGGACGTCCTATAGGTGAAATAATGATGATGATGACAGTATCGTTCGACCGTCGAGACAACTATTTATTTTTAGTGATTGCCTAATATAAAAACTGTTTTTGTTTCTTTTCGTAGTTAATAGGCTAGTTTCCTAAAAAAATCTAATTAGTCTGTCAGTTAGATTGGCGTAGCGTGTCATTCCTGTTCTGTTGTTGCATTAACAAAAAATATTGGACACGTATTTTTTCTTTTCTCAATCAAACAAAAAATTATCAAGATATAGCTCATTAAAGTTCACCGTAATGTCACGCCTTGCGACACTTTTTAGAAAGGCGTGATGTCATTCCCAAACTTTGATGCTTTATTTTCGTCATTTTTTGTTTGATTGACACAAGGCAAAATATGGGCCCAATATTTTTTGATAATCTAACTGACCTATTTAGTCAATAGGATAATATTTTTTGACCCAGGCATGTAGCCTATTCATTGTTTAAATGCTAGATCTCGAATAAAGAATCCCATTATTTAGCAAATCCAATAAATCAAAGTATCCACTCTCGTACCGTGATTTCAACACCTGCCGATATCTGATCAGCGGTACTCATGCCTACAATTCCGTTGGGACGCCTTAGTATGTATCTTATTGCTTTTTTTCTTTTTTCCTCTCGAACCATGTGCCAAAAACTCATTCCATGATGTCAAAAGTCATTGTAACATCCATTATTACAGAAGGTATTCCAAGGCACGTCACGTTTCCACTTTGGTGGGCTGACATGCGGAATTATTTCCCGTCAGGGGTTTTAATGTTTTCACCTCGTTCCCTACTCAGTACAAAAAGGCCCTTAGTTACCTATGAATTTCATTAAACTGTTCCGAATGAATAGGTTTTAGTAGAATATATTTAATAGGAAACCAGATTAAGGATGGCAATCGATTTTGTATCTTCGTGCATAAAAAATAAGATCTGAAATAAATTATGACTCGGAACAAATTTACTGGCAGATTTTTTCTAAAGAGAAAGATAGAACAGTGATGCTTATAATTTTACCACAATATTTAACGTTGATTAAATTTAAACACCGGTAATGTGCGTGCCTGTCTACGCGCAATATAGGGTTCCGTATTTGATAGTCACAAAATGAGGAATTTTCTACCTGTTTACCTAATACCTAATTAACTAATTTTCTTTTCTAGATAATTTTATAAGTTATATGGTAAACAAAGGTATCTTGTAAAGGCTACCTAGGTGTGATAGTTTTCATCATAACTCGGTTATTTCAATAAAAAACATGACTGTAGTATACAGGGTTATTTGTACTTTTTTTATAGGACCAACTTTAAAATCGCAAAAAGAAGTTGGTCCTATAGAAAAAGTTATTGAATTTGAGCACCAGAATCAGTCCCTAGAACTGTTGATGCTTTACAAATAACCCTGTATACTACAGTCAGAATAGTAGCCAGAATATCCTGTTAACCCGTTAACATCCAAGCGGTCTCATGAGTCCTTATAACAATGGAATTTTTATTGTGTCTCGTTTACGTATGCTTGATGGGAAGCGATTTCGTCATTTCACCAGTATCCCTATATAGGCCTTAAGATTCGATTGTACGTGTGATTTTCTATTTGGTTTATTATTTTGACAAAAGTTAACAGCTCCAATAAGTACTTACGTCACTCAAAATACTTTGTACTGCCAAGCAAGCGTCAACATCTCACAAAACGACGGAACTCTAGGTGTTTTCCAACTCCAACTTGACCAGTTTTTAACAAACCTTGTAACATTATAACTACGGCTGCAATTCACCATGTTTTTCCCACCTCGTTCCCACCCTCCTTTCGCAATGCCTTTACAAAGTACAAATTTAATTCATGATGCCAAATTACAGCGCCCTCTAAAATTGTTGCGGATAAATAAGGAAAAAACGACCTCTGTTGTGGGGTCGCACAATGAATTTTAAGTTGAACGTTTGTTTTTAGGACTGAATGTAGCATTAAACGTGAATGTTTGCTAAAAATAGAATTCGTGATATTAATTAAGGTTGTGATATTATTTTACGTCACATTTTAAATAATTACATTAGATAGATGGAAAGATATACACTTTATTAGACAAAAAAAGGTTTCAACAAACTAGACACATTGAGGCAGTCTTATTACCAAAGAGATCTTCTACAAAGAACCTTTTGTTAGAGGAAATTTTACAGTGAGCATAAATAAAAGAGGATTACTTTGAAGATGGAAGGATACTTTGATATAAATAAATATGCTACTAGCAAATAATATTGGTAGGTGTTTGACACCTGTTATTTTATCGAGCTATAATATTAAGTAGAGTACTAGTAAACTAACATTGGATTACATCTTTGATACATTTTCATTGTTAT
Organism: Anania hortulata; assembly: GCA_963576865.1. Lineage (NCBI taxonomy): Eukaryota > Metazoa > Arthropoda > Insecta > Lepidoptera > Crambidae > Anania > Anania hortulata. The sequence continues at coordinate 998,045 of OY756389.1, read as the reverse complement.
TTATATTCATTGTATCATTTTCTAGTTGAAACTTGAATGGCGTGGATTTGACAGTTATGGGACAGATGCAAAAATCAAGTCATTCAACTACTATTTACTGGCAGAATTGGAGATCACGTAATCAAGTAAAAAATCAAAAACTTCAAAATAAAAACAAGGACGTACAGGCATTGATTTTTCTTATCTGATCAGATTGTAAATAAAAAGGAATATTTTACGATATAACATAAGGCGCCCTAGGACGGCGATCTTAAAGGCCCACGCCAAAGTTCCGCCATACGAGAAGATGCGATGTGTCCTCGTATTGCAACGTGTGTGTAAGTACTTGTCACCTTTGAAACATGAGCTTCTATCGGAACTTCATTACGTCGATAGGTTGGCCGTCGTCATGGAACATGAGTATTAGGGACGACATAATATAAGACTTTTCCCTTTAGAAAATAATGTGAAGTTTCTTCCAATTTTGCATTTGATCTATAAGATAGCTTAATAGATTTTTCATATTTTTCTTGAGAGATGCTCGCCAATCTCTCAAAGTCTAAAGATGAGACTTCTAGATGAGAACGTACTACTTCTCATGAAGTATGGAGCCGAGACATAGACTTGGAACATTTGGACTTGGATCTTTAACTTAATGAAAAATAAGCACGACTCGACGGTATGGAACTTAGTATGAGTTCGTCTCACTTGGCTTTTGTATGGGCTAGATTGCACATTTATCTGCTGCGCCGTCAGCGACCTACAAATCGGCGGATCACCCATGGACCGTGCACATGCACCGTCGGCACTCTACACCGACGACACACAACAAAAACCTTGTAACTGTGTATATTCCTTAACATTTGTATTTAAAAATGACAATTACGATTAATATACTCGATATCAACCGTCCGTGTCGGTTCTTATTTCTTTCCCATGAGGCTAAGACTGGTATAGCCGTCACCATGATCAGTCTGGTGAGTCTGCCAGACTGGCAGCGGGTTTACACCGCCTACCTACCGTCCTATCGCTGCTACCCGCTGCGACCTGGTAACAGTTCTCATTTTCATTTCTACATCACGTATTTACCGTTAGGTGGGGCTAGGGCTTCAGGGAAGGCACTAAGCCTTGGCGTAAAAGAAATCTACGCTCGCTAGGGATTTAGGTTCCCTTCTCACCTTATAACTAGATGTCGAGAGCTGTGTCTTACCTGCACTTGCCTTCCGCTTATTCAACATCTTTCAAAAAAACTTCGTATGGGATTATATTTAGTTTGCAACTACCGACTAGAAAAGATTCAGAACATCGCGTCTAAAAGAATTTGGCAACAATACAAAGTTTTTTGCCCATTTCAATATATCTCGCTGACATTACATGAGTAGATTTTCCCAAAACTCTATTTCAGTACAAGCTTACACAAAACAGATGTATAATTCAGGGTAATACTTTATTCTTTAGTCGTCAAAGGCGGTGTCTGGTCGCATTTAGGGATGTTAAGCAAATATTTTATTCTCGCTCTACTTTTTGTATTCGAAAATCAGAGAAAACAATTTTTTCACAATATAATTTCAACTAGAACTGGTTTTGTTTAAAAGTAATATTTTTACAATTGTGTATTTTATTGCATCCTTTAGAAGGGTTTGAAATGCTTATCTTATGTTATAATGCTTTAGAACTGAATATTAATATGTTTAAATCAAAATTGTATAAGTAGCTTAAATATAAAAGGATTTATGACATAAAATATTTTATGAACTGTAAATTTTAAATAATAAAGTAATAATAATTTTTCTGACATATTTTCCTGTAATAAATTTATAAAATTTATAAAATTTATTACAGGAAAATATGTCAGTCAATCTCCATGTCAATTTCCATGCAATCCGGTCACTCATCATCGTCATTCATTCAAGTTCAACTATCGACTTCCAATATTTGATTACATAGTTGGTTCCTACATAATGTCATAATGTCAGCCTATTACAGTCTACTGCTGGACGTTTTCCAAAGAAGACGGTCACCCGCTTTTTTCATCCATCCACTGCCAGCCATCTTCCTAAGGTCGTCGGTCCTACACTACGTTAGCTTAGACGTGGTCTCCACTCAAGAACCACCACACCTTTCATCGGTTCTGCAACAAATGTGGCCATGGGTTTCTATGGGTGTGGATCTTGGTTACTACAAGTAAAGCTAATAAAGTCGTGTTAAGAAGCAAAGCGCTAACAAAATAAGATTCCTTCACTTTCTAACAGTCCCGTTCAATCATTGAGGTGTGAGCAGATGTTCCATAACTTTTTTAAAATGCTAAAATATTTTAGCAAGTTGTGAAAGCCCTAATACTTGTAAACCCGAAAATAATGGTTAAAGTAAACACAATTTAATTTAACTAGGGCTGTCTGACAACTTGTTATCAAACTTACAACAATTTTGAAAGGTTACTCTAAACATTTATAGTCTTCAATTATGCACGCTAAGTTAAACTTACGAAAGAAATGCTTTCAATAATTAACTTCCTGAGCCGCGTAATCTCTGGAGTTAATAAATACGTAAAGTGGGGCCCAAAACAACTGAAATTATCCGTAAAGCAGTTTAAGTTCGAAACACTCTACTTCGGGCTTTGTGCGAGGATCCACCTTTGGCGACACAACCTTTTGATTAGTTTTAAGGATAGTTAACTTTGGACTTTGCAAGATATCTAACCGCTTCAAGAGCTTTTGTACGCTTTGCTTCATTAAACGGTAGAACTATTTGCAGAGTTCTAGAATAAAAATAAATAGAAAATTTTGTCTGAGTAAAATATAATATTGGACTGCTTTTTGTAAAGTTATTAAGAAATTATTGGTGGCCTATCAAGCAGAACATAGTGATACTATTATCACTTATCAAGCGTGCAAATTTGCGATGCTTTGCAAAAAAAAGTGTGAGAAATGGTTATGATGGACATGCATGACAGTTCCAGATCTCACTTAGCACTTGAGTAGGTACTAGTAAACTATATTAAAACAACACTAAAAACTATTAAAATTAACTAAATAACAAACCTGCTAGCCAGCATCCAACAGACTTGAAAATGAATGTTTCTAAATAGAGAAATCAGTCTACTAGTTGATAAAAGATTACATGAACTTATTTTCGCGTATTTGTTCCAACATTACCAAATAAGGACATGAATTTGCCCAAAGCAATGCACCGTGACGTCGGCGGCTAGGATTGGTCCACGTATCGCAAGATCGGAGGGGGCTCATAGAAGAAGCGACGTTTGGAAAATTTGAACCCGCCATTAATTAACTAGCTAACAGAGTGTCGAAATTGATTTGTACCTTTTACTTAAACTAATAAATATTATCTGAAGTTAAAATCGTCGCAAAGTTATTTCTACTACGCCTCAACAAACAGTATTTAAATACGAAAAGACGTAATTTACAACAAACAAAATATATAATATAACGGAGAAAAGGACTTTATTATTATAAATTCTCTCTGAAATGCTACTTGTATAAGAATAAAGAGAATAGTTAAATTCTAAATTCATGAAAAAATGGATTAGAACTAGCTTGGTATTATTTCTCAATGGAATCAAGTGAAAAGAGAACCAGCATAGTTAGACTATGAAATTATCATCATCATTTCAGCCATAGGAGGTCCACTGCTGAACAAAGGCCTCCCCCAATGACTGATCATCGGGGAGGATTGCCAATACTCGCCACGCTTGGCAGGCAATTATATGGTATTCCAACGTTTAGCACTTTAGAAAATTAACTTTGTTTGCCTTACAAAATAACCTTTCAGCTCAACGAAACAAATTACAATAGAAATTTATTGATACAGGATCACATGCGAAAGCGAACATTAGTTTGTCTTTATTTAAAACCAGGTTTAAGCTCAATGGATTGGATTAAGGAATGGAGTGGAGTGGTTCATATAATTATTTTATATGAATTATTAAACTTTTAAAATGAAAATTGTGGAAAAGTAAAAACTGCGCGAAATTAAGTTTACGCGACATTTACTTCATCATACAGCCTGTTACATTCATACAATGTTCGTAATCGATCTCTTTGTTAATTGGAACATTTGACCAATATCCACATTCGAAATTGATATCACTTTAGTCCATAGGGTTTAACCCTACTTTGGTCTCTGTTTACGAAAAACCAACCAGCTCTTTCTGAACACTCGTAGATGTGATAAAAAAACATTTTATGTTCTCCTCCATAATGCAATCATACTAGTAAACTCTCCCTTATAAAGTTCTGCATAACTAAGTACAGGGAAACAACCACTGAAATCCGAGAAAAGTTGAAAGTTTTAGTAGACTTTTGGGGGTGTTTATACAACTTCGCACCTTTGCAATGCGACCTCTTGAATTAGTTTGGAGTTTTAGACGACATTTAAGATGGTATGGCACTCATTGGGAGCTCGCGACATAATGTTTGGTTTGCGAACAATTTCATCATCATCATCATCATCCTTTCAGCCAAAGGACGTCCACTGCTGAACATAGGTCTCCCTCATTGAATTTCAGATTGACCGGTTGGGAGCGGCCTGCATCCAGCGTCTTTCTGCGACCTTTACCAAGTCATCTGTCCACCTTGTGAGTGGACATCCTACGCTGCGCTTGCCGGTACGTGGCCTCTATTCTAGACTACTAGACTCTCGGGTCGAGACTCCTCCAATCGGGTCGTGATTTGTTCGCGCAGTAAGCGCTCTCACACTGACTGTTCGCTAAACGAATGCTCGTTCGTGAAACGCTCCCGAGAAGTACCGCCATTTATTGAGGTGAAACATGATACTGTTGGCACAGTAGATATTTGATCATTGAAGAGGACTGTCGCTTTTACTACTGTAGGTAAATTGACTTAACCAGTCGACCGTAGATACAATAGTATTTTAACGGGCTTCAACTGACAAGGGTTGAATAGATATTCCCGGTTGGCAAAAATTTTTATTAAGAGTAGGTACTGGATAATCCGTCCGTGTTTCCAAATTTATGCAGCCCAAAGGCCTTCTCGGCAAGCTTCATAAATCGTATCTGCACTTATAGATATAATTGTGTTAGAATCCATCTTTTGTGAAAAACAACGGTCCTGATTTAACCCCTTAGCCTAGTAAAACGAGACACATATATTTTTTTTGGTACGCGGTTTCATGCGATTTCATGCGAAGTTATATGTATTTACTATTTTGTCTCATTCTTTTTGAACGCTATCAACATAATGGCAGGAAGTGTCAAGAAAGTCATTATTAAAGAATCTATACTGATTGTCAGTCGGATTTCTACGTGCAAAAATATGACTGATCGTTTCTTGATTCTCTTTTATGTTACAGAACACAGTTTTTAGAGCCGTAAAGTTCGTTAACTGAAGGGAAATGAGAAAAAATTACGTCAAGCATCCGTTAGGAAAGCGCTTCCACTGGTAATGTAGCTACGGTGACCAAACTAAATTTTTACAGAAAGGAGATTTGAGGAGATCTAAACCTTTTTTCCGCTTTATTGTCTTCGTAGTTTAGATTGCCTGGTCAACGGAAAACGAAGCGTTAGACGTGTTCCATACGCGTTTTGCGTTTGTAGTATACTATTTTTATTCATGTTGGGTAAACATACTAGTCAACTGGCACATAATTTTTTAAGGCATTAAATCAATTCACCTTTTTAAATCACTTTTTGGTACGATTTTAATGTAATGTGATGTATATATGTATAAACCCTGATTGGATACAGCCACATAAATTTGCTGTACCTATCTGCTGTATTGCTGATCCCACCATTATCTTGGATCAAAACTAAACTGGTTTTTTATTTATTTATTTTATATATTATTTTGTTGTAAGTTGACATGGCACACACATGACCAGACGAGTGATGGTCATTAACGAGGGAAAAACGGTAGTGGACGCCCACCTACAACCTGGATGCAAAACATCCGAAATTACGCTTATAGCTGGAAATGACATAGAACCGACAAGAGTGGCGGCAAAGTATCAGGAGGGCTGACCCCAACACGCCAGGATATTGCTTGTTTTTTTTTTGTTGTAAGTACTGATGTTTTTTTGACTGTCTGAAAAATACACATGTCCTGCTGTATATGGCGTAACGTAACGTGAATATATCTTTAACCCGAGAAACCCAAAGGCCGCATTAGACAGCGAAATAAAATCTCCTTTTGCTGGGTTGAGGGGTTAAACTACACAATTATTTTTGTAAAATTTTATAATTAGCGTAAATATCTTAGTTTAGTTCGGATTTTAAATTAACCAAAAGCTTTTAGCTTTCATTTGAAGCGAGAACTTAATTAACAGTCTTTGTGTACTATTTTTAGTTTTTTTTTTATACAAATGAGCTTTAGCCTTAAGCTAGCCTCATTAATATAATTATGGTACCAAAAAGTATTTTCAAAAATTTTACTTCAAAAATTTTTGGCTAAACGAATGGTCTGTCTTTTTAAATTTGTCTAACTTGACGATTCCATTTGGGGAGAGTGGCGCAAGTTATCCGTCAGAGTCGCCTTTCATCGGTAATGGGGGCACTACGGTGACCAAGCACTTGATTTTTTTAAGACTGTCAGGATCGAATTACATGGCCGCTGTTTTGGGTTGAAACGATCTGCTTACACTATGCTTGTTGTTAAACATCCAACCAATTAAGTATTTTTGCTGGTAAAATAAAAACCTTCGCGATTAAAACAAAATTAATGCATGATAGTTTAAAAAGATCTTATTCTGCGCTAGTTAGAACAGTTATAGCTACTAAATGAGGTTGTAACAAAGGAATTTAGTTAAGTGAGAACAACAATTATGCCTTTTATTTATAATAGGACTTGTATTCTTTTTGTTAATGATAATTTTTATACTTTGACTTTTCAAAATATTTTTATTGAAACTTTGACTTGATTCGAGCCATCGTCTAATGGCGACGGGTTCATCGCCTCGCATCATCAGAGATGGTCGAACTCTAGGTATTTAGTAGCACTAAAGAAAGAAACATCAAAATTTTCCAATTGTTAACGCAAATAATGCGTAAATAAGTATTTTTACTAGAGGAAAAAGGTAATATAAAAAATAAAGTAAAATATATACGTTCCACCTGCAGGGCACAGGCCTCACCTCAACTATGAAGTGGCAGTATGAAAGTATTCAAATCTGCAAAGGTTGTTTACATTTAGAACTTTTTAAAGCACCTTATTATTGCTTCAAAAAGTAGTTATAAAGTACCTATAAGATAAAGTAAAAACCACATAAAACTATATTTATGAAAAGCAAAAAAAGATTGTGGTACTTTAATACAGCTAATGCAACTATAATTTAGATTACAAAAAAAAAATACTTGATATTACTTATCATATGACCGAGTATAAAATTTGACAAGGATTTTTTGTCATCTAATAATGTTCTATTGACTACGTCCAAAATTACTGGCATAATACAATTCTAATCTTCCACTTAGTTTTGACCAACAAAGATCGAACTTGTACAAAAAGTTTGCAACGGTATGGCAAGTGTGGTCACCCCGCTAGATGTTTGTATATTAATTGAGGTAAAACTCATTTCGCGTTTTAATTACCAAGTAATTTGTTTTCGCTAAGAGCTGGCAGACTAAGATAGCGTACCGCGTGCTGAGTTTTTAAGAGATTATAGAATTACTACGACAATGGGAATCTAAGCAAAAAAGTCCAAGATTCAAAAAGGTAAAGAATTAGTACGGCAATGCTTTCGAAATTTAAAAATTTCGTAATTTTGTAAATTTTAAAGTTTACAACACTAGTCTAAGAGTACTAATGCAACAGAAACTAGTTCAAGGATAATAATTTCAAGTGAAAATATTATCCTTGATACTAAATACTAAAAAGGATTACCTTGGAGTTTACTTTACGCGTCGGGAGACATAGATTGCGACGTCAAGGCACGCATTGCTGCTGCGTAGGCCAAATGGCGAAAGGTGACTGGTGTCATTTGTGACCTCAGAATGCCGGTAAAGCTGAAAGGACAGATCTATAACTCCATCATTAGACCTGTCCTTTTATATGGCGGCTAAGTGTGGCCTCTACTTGAGCGACACAAGCAGGAGCTGCGTGCCACGAAGATAAATATGCTGCGGTGGACGTGCGGAGTCACGCGGAAGGACCGCGTGAGGAACTCTGCGCGACTTCCGCGGTAGCCTTCGTGTCCGTGATATTGCAGACATACTGCAGAAGAGTCGCCTACGCTGGTACAGCCAATACGGCCATGTTTTGCGGAAACCGGCAAGTTACGTAGGAAACAAATATCTGGCCAGACCGCCACCGCCGGGTCCTGGAAAAAGGGGTAGATCCAAGAAATGCTGACTTGATGTCGTGTGGGCTGACATGCATGCCAATGATCTCACATCTAGAGGCGCTCAAGACCGTGAGAAGTGGAGAAGTAAATCAAGGAAAGCGGACTCTGGGCTCCAAGCGATGGCTTTGGACGCAACCGGGATTGACTGTATAGATGATAATGATGACTAAATAGGTGATTAAAAAATCGTAAAGAATTAGATATAACAAATCCTAACTTCCACAATCCAGGTAGTAATTTATAAAGCTACTTTATCACAATAAACCGATACGAGCAAACTAAAATAAAGTTTCAAACCCACACTTAGCCTTGGAGTTCTGAGAATATTATTTCCGTATTCGTACAATAATAGCCCCGAAGTACTTTCCAATATTTCGATCAGGTAAAAATGTCGGGGCTGTCTATCGCCAAACATCCATACTCGCACTTTACCCGAAACCATCAATGATACATTATTTCCATGGGGAAATCTACAAGCAATGTGGTTCCTGAAACGTGAATTATTAGCTAAACCTAGTTTTTTCGGTAAGATACTTTGCTAGCGTTTTATTTGACAAGTGCCTTATGTAACGGCTTTGGGAAATATTTTTACAGGTAAAGCGACAAAAGTATAATTTTGAGCAAGCCTCGATTTCAGTTTTCAAAACGTTTAGAATTAATAAATAAACAACCTGACATCACACCAATTTTCATAAATGTAGAGTGGCTAGGTGCTTGTAGTTCAGTGTCAGCAGCGCTTTGGGAGTGCCACCACCATCATCATCATTAATTTTGCCATAGGACGTCCACTGCTGAAAATAGGCCTCCCCCAGTGACTTCTAGATTGGCCGGTTGGAAGCGGCCTGCAACGTCGTCTGTCCACCTTCAGGGTGGAGGCTTGACGCTGCGCTTGCCGGTACGTGACCTTCATTTCAAAACTTTCTCCCTCATTGGCAGTTAATTCTGCGTACAATGTGCCCCACCTACTGCCACTTCAGCTTGCTAATCCCTTGGGCTACTAGTAGTTCCCAAAGTTTAGCTGCCCACGCTGGTAGTGAGTGGATGGGTGACTATTACGACCATACATAGTGACTTTTATTACAAGTATCTTCGTGCTTTGGATGACATGTTTAAAGTTCCCGACTAATATCGCTTGATACTAGTCGTAAAGCCTAGTCAGGCCTAAGGCGGCTTGATTACATCTGATAGTAAGGTTTAGTCAAAGACCTCATAACACTCCTCCACCAACCAACCAAGCCCGCGTGGTGGAGTAAGGCCCAAACCACCTCATAAAATGTGAAAAACAAGACCTTTAACACAGCTCCCACCCTTGAGAATGTTTAGACATTCGTCTAGACACCTCAATGTATTATTGTATCAATTTACGAAACTACACTTTTTTTTCAAATGATATCAAACATTTTTATAGTCTATAGGAGGAAAGAGGTATAAAATAAGTTTGAAATTTATACTTATCCAGTGCAAAGCGGGAGTCGTGAAAAAAAAAGGTATATCGTATCAGTGACAAAGGGTCTCAAAACGTTGACAACTAACACAAGATATAAAGTTAATGAATCATAGTGCACACAATACATAGTTTTGACGTTAACTATAGGGTTATTTGTAAAACATCAACAACCACTTAGGGGCTGATTCTGGTGCTCAAATACAACAACTTTTTCCATGTGACCAACATTGAAATCTAATAAATTTTATTAAAAAAAAAAACTACTTCAAAATACTAAAAAGCTAAAAATAATCATAACAGTTATGTACCTAATCAGTTACTTTTGGAAGTCGGTTTAATTTTTAAATAAAATTTACTTATTACATCTATTTTTAGTGATAAATCCTAATCTAACTGCTGAACACTGATTTCATCCTCTTTTTTTTTCACCCTTAGGGGTTACAATTTTTTCCGATATTTTTTACTATAGTATCTTTGAAGTATTAGCTATTCAATAAAAAAATCAAAACATCAAAATCGGTTTACATTTGTCGAAGATATTGGTTAACATAGATCCATGAATCACGAACCAAAACATTATCTGGGTATATATTTTGTTATTTTCTCAAAAACTGCTGAATCAATTACGATAAAATTTATATGGGACCACCTCTGAAGTATGATCAACCAAACAAAAAAAGAATCATCAAAAATTAATTCATAATTGGCGGAGTAATCGCGTAACATACATACAAAAAAAAAAAAAACAGTCGAATTGAGAACCTCCTCCTTTTTTGAAGAAAAAACACTTTTCCATACAAACTGATGTCAGCAGGTGGCGGCTTAGTATGGGGAAGTGATTTATTTTTTGCGATTTCAGTGTTGGTCCCGTAAAAAAGTTGCTGTATTTGACCAGAATCAGCTCCTAGGAGGTTGTTGATGTTTTACAAATAACCCTGTATATCGGATAATTTATTGTATAAACAGAAAAATATAAAATATAAAGTCGTACACAGTTCAATAATAAAACCACTCAACCGTGGTCAGTGTTATGGTTAACAGTTCTAACAAAGTTGCAATCCAGTAATATTCTGACATGTTGGGGCAACCAAAGCCGAAGTTGTCAGCCCCATTTAACTTTTGACATAAATTTTTGTCACTTACCACTTCATTAGGTGCGTAATTTTGGGAGGATAAAGAGCTTTGTGAGGGGAGAGTGCGCAAAATTACCTGTTTAGGAGGTTAGAGATTTGGTCCCAAATCGAGGGGAAATAGCTATAGTTAACTTAATAATGGTGTATAAGAAAATATTAATAGCAGTTCCACTGTCCGTGTTACGTGACGTGAACATGTTACTTGAAATAATGTAAGTAGCATTCTTATCAATTTTGGATAAAATTGGCACATTAATCAGTCGCCCTAGAAAACATAAATTCGAACATTGTGTAGTTTAAAAGGAAATGTTTTTTAAGAGTTTTTATGGGGGTATAACAACAAATTTTTACTTGGAATAAATATACTTAATTCCAAGAAATAATTTCAATCGAACGTCTTTTCAATAAAAAGGTTTAATAAGTCATCATATAAAACAACCAAGATAAATGAGCTGCATGTCTTTGCCCTCGAAATTTATTTCATTAACTTATTGAATTAACTGAACTATCAGCCAGAAAACGTGGAGTAACCGGACCCATTATAATAATAAAAAAAGTTCGTAAGCAAATTTGACACACATGTCATGAGATAATACAAACGAAACCAATATTATTATTTACAAGATATAAGCAGGCAAAAATACATCACGATCATGGTGACGTCACGATCTCCGATGTCTAGTGTGTCCAACAAAAGTCAAGTGGGGAGTGAGTTTACTATATATTTACTTCTGTTCTGTCGAAACGCTGGAGTGCCAGAGTGCCAGTCCGGCGGGAACAAATTATGCAAATTAATGAAACTTCCCGGAATTATTGCGAAATTTCAAATTTTCGGACGTCAGCGCCAGTTTTGACGGTGGGTAGTGGGTTGGGTTATTAAAAAAAATTAAATTGGACACAGAACTAAACGGTACATCTGTAGACTAAAAAAACTTAGTCAATGTTTGTTTGTAGGTCAACAAACAGATTGTCTTATAATCTTAGTACTTCTTTTCTAGTAAATAATATGTAAATACTTTCAATAATAGCGCATACGTCTACGTTAATACTGCAATGTTGTCTCTTTGCCCATAACATATACAGAAAAAACAAAACAATATTTAGGTAATGATGAGAAATGAGGCTTTGGTAACTTTAAGAAAAATCAATACCTTATTCAAATTGTATTTTCTTAAAAACACCATAATTATTAAAGTTACCGCAACCAAAATACCGGAGCATAGCAAGCTTTACCGACACACGATAAAAACGTTGCATCCGGAAGGAACTCTTAGACAGCTCTCGGGAAACATGCTCCTAATGATCCCGTCGCCTTTGAGCGGTGGCCCGAGCAAATTCACGAAGGTGCAGCCTGTACCGCAAGTGATGAGATGAAAGAGAAGAGTGACAAATAAACATTTGCACCAGATAAAACAAAATGGTCGTAGTCTTGAAAAAAGGAATTAACGTCTGTGTATTACGAGGTTGGTGCCAATATTTTGCCAGAAGCGTCTTGACTCGAATCACCACACCTGCATCTGAGTTAATTTAGAAAAGTTCGTTTTCTAAATTATTTCGGAAAACTTTTGCATTCAAGGCAAATCGCTTTACTTTGTTAATCGGATCGTCAATAAAGACATTTTTCCTATTTACATTTATATTTACAAAATCACATTGTATCGTTCATACAACGTCACTAGAACTACTAACTAAACGTGCTTCTATTAGTCGACAGTAAAGTGACTAGCACTTTTTATCACTAATTATAAAAGTTTTTAGGTATCTTTTAAACTTAGCAAAGCAAACGTATTTAAAAAAAAATTGTCGTAAAAGAATACTTTGGTATAAATCAATGTTCGCTTTCACCGGCCAATCTGGAAGTCATTGGGGGAGGTCTATGTTCAGTAGTGGACGTCGTATGGCTGAAATGATGATGATGATGAAATCAATGACTTGTTGAAAATTTTGTTGTTAAAACAATATTGCCCTGTCTTTGCTGTCATGTAATAAAAAATTAAAAAATTGAAATATTTCTGGATTCGCTTGCAACTTGGACCATACATTTGACACAGAAGCAGAACCTGGAAATATATTACTTAAAGGACAATTATTGTTTTTATATGCGACGCTCTTCCGGGTGAATTAACTTTTATAACGATCTTTTCCCTGAGAACCTCGCGTATGACTAAAGATTTTATTCTACAAATTGTCATGCATTTGGTTTGGATTTAGTTATCATAATCTCATAATATTAGTATTATATCAACTTTTTTTTGTTTAGAATAAGTCGTATAAGAAACAGCTGATTATAAACTTAAACCTAACCATATAGCAGTAAGACTTTAATCTTTTTTGTATTTTTTAGAGTTCCGGATCTCAAAAGGAAAAACCGAAACCCTTACAGGATCACTTTGTTGTCCATCTGTCTGTCTGTCAAGAACCTTTATCTCGGGAATACGTTGAGGTATCGAGTTAAAATTAAAACCGAGTTAAAGTTAACGTAAAAAAAGATTCGGCCGTTTACGCGGCAAAAAACCTATATTTTGACTCTTAAGGGAAACAAAATTTATAGGGTAGGTACTTTCCTTCACCTAGAACTATGAAATTTGGCATATAATATTGCCTTAATATACTACAAATACAAGAATATCTGAAAACTATATATTCGTTATCAAACCATAAAATTCTTTATTAGTACGTAATCAATAAAGGAGGTTAAGCAACGAACGGTATGCGCGGTCATAGTGGGCTAGTTTCCTAAAAAATCTAATTAGTCCGTCAGTTGGATCAACAGAAAATATTGGACACGTATTTTTTCTTTTCTAAAACAAACAAAATATTATGAAGATATAGCCCGTTAAAGTTCCGCGTAACGTCACGCCTTGCGACACTTTTTAGCAAGACGCGACGTCACTCCTAAACTTTGATGCGCTTTATCTTCGTCAATTTTTGTTTGATTGACAAAAGACAAAATATGGGTCCAATATTTTTTCTAAATGACGGACTAAATAGAATAATTATTTTGACCCAGGAAACTAGCCTATTGTCTATTTTTAATATTTACCTACAAATTTGTACGGAACCCTCGGCGAGTCTGACTCGCATTTGGCCGGTTTTTTATGGAGTTTGACGTAGCTAAAACAGCACAAAAGTACTGTATTGAGTACATGATTAGGATCCTGTTTAGTATTGTAGGGGTCAAAGTCCATCGATGGAGACATGTTCTGTGGAATTTGTCTAACGAACTACTGCAAAAATGGCCGCGAACCATCCACTAAAACCAGGCGACGCTGTAAATGTGTACCTACACTAATAAAAATCATCCTTTAAGTCTATCACATTGACGATGTCTCGTATAAAACGGCCTTTACCAGATGAACTTGTCATTATCATCATCATCATTTCAGCCATAGGACGTCCACTGCTAAACATAGGCCTCCCCCATTGACTTCCAGATTGGCCGCTTGGAAGCGGCTTGCATCCAGCGTCTTCCTGCGACTCTTACCAGGTCGTCTGACCACCTTGTGAGTGGACATCCTACGTTGCCCTTGCCGGTACGCGGCCTCTATTCTAGAACCTTTCTGCCCCATCTGCCGTCAGTTCTACGTGCTTGATGAACTTGTGCAATGTGATAATGGACTCATCGCTTTCAGCATCATTAATGAAAAAATGTTAAATTACATGTTAAGACTCTGTACTCGTATTATTGTTATACTCGTAAATGTCACCTAGATTTCAAATCTTATCAAGCTTGCACCAGACCATTTGATTTGTAATAAAGGTATACACTTATCATAAAAGAATCTGTGACCAAGTATCTGCGCTGTTTTTCTAAACACTAGTCTACAAACTGTTCTGAAGCAGCACTGCAGTGGTAAGGTAAAGAATAAGGAAGTATAAAAGTGGTAATAATAATAAAGTAAAAAAATGAATAAATTTATGTGATACTCATGTTACTCTGCAGTCGAGAGTAACCCTACCGTACCTTCTCTATAAGGACTCCAGCACTAATGACGAGGGTCACTGTCTGCGGCGTCAGTCACTCCCCGTCACTCCCTCGCAAAGGGATTTCAGTTTCAAGTTTAAGCCTGCGGTTTGATAATTTATCGGCGTGTGAATTGGTGATTTGGTTCAAGATGGAGGTGACTGATAGATTCTTTGAACGATCATGTTAATAAATAATGTGTACAGACACTCAGCTGAGTTTGTTTTATGGTCACAGAGTAGATAAATAGTGAACTTGATTATGGATAGACACACAAAAACACATTATAATGATATCCCATGACTATCTATTGTACAAATGCTCATGCTCAAACAAACACTTCCCCTGCGAGATTTAAACCCTTTCTTCGTAAATGTATCAAAATGTTAATTTATAAACTCAGAATCACATTCTTTCATCCCTAAGTAATTAAGTTTGTAACGCATATTATATGTTTGTAACTGTATTGATAGTACAAATCTAAAGTGTGATAAATTAGGTAGTCGGCAACATCCGTGTTAGACACTCCGATACTGAAATAGTGACGTCATTCAACACGCAACAACTCGCAGTGAAGTTTTAGACGAATAATTGTATGGTTTTCTTTGTATGTAGGGTGACTCAGTTCTTAAATTTTACACTAATGGCTTTAAGATTATTTTATTTAGTAATTTGCTTGTTATTATTGTATTTCGTAGTACAAACGACTATTCGTCGTCTTAAATCTTGATTCTACTCGTGTGGGGCCCACTTTTGAAGTACCATGTAATGTTATAGCCAAAAACATAATGTCTAACACTTTCAAATTGGAAACACATGTCATGTAGGATTGTAGGTATCTTTAGTTAATGTGTGTAAACTTGTGAAAACAAATAAAGTTTTGTATAACTAAATTTGTTCAAATTTGTATGTGATTGACTGAAATAAGTGTTTTATCCAATAGTTTTCTGGTTATCACTTGTATTACTCGCTCTACCAACCTCTTCAAGGTGGATAACATCAATTTATCAGTCTGCGAGGATCCAAAGCGTTAATGATTAGGGTGACGGAGGGTCGGAGGGCCCTGTCTGCGTCGGGCTCGAGCCTCAGTCATTCACGCTGTCACTCAACTACTGTCATTGGTAGGGTTATATGAACTTGGAATTGGGATAGAAATGACGAGGATGATTTTTTAAAATGTTTTTTCACATAATATCAGATATACCTATTATATTTAGATTACAAGTTAATATGTAGTATCTGATAGTTGTCATAGCCTGGAAGAACATAATTGTGTTAATGAATGCACACCTAAACCTGAGCCTTGAGCAAATTTTATTTGGCAGCGAGAATTTCTATTGCACTCTTTCGGAAATCGGGTCTTTAAAGTTAAATTTGTAATTTTAAAGCGGTAAAATAATTCCGATTATTTGACCTCCTGTCGAAACCTGTACGTTAGTGACATGCGAGTTAGTAACTTTAAACAGGGAAACAGTTTGCCCAATTTGTTATTAGAATGTAAGCAAAATTAAACCCTGTATGTTGAAGTCAATGATATCATTAGTTCTAAGTGGTACCAAGAGATGGCGCTGTACTGTTTTAACCCGCGCTAAATAAAGTGTTTGTATTTCTTCAACGCATATAGAGGTTTGGTGTTAAAATATTATTGTTAGCTTTTTTCGAATAAAGCCTGTTGTTATCTTAACAGTTCGTTTTATTTAGTAGATTTGGGTGTATATTTTACACTGTTTGTGTTTAAAAAAATGAAAAATACTGCACTGAGTTAACGTTAACTAATAATAAGTACTAATATTGACAAATTGATTAAACAATCTTCCAATATACTATATCTTAAACAGTTCTTCGGTAATATAAGATACGCGTAGTATAACGATATTATTAATATAATATAAGAAACAATATTAGAATTCTGTGGTTCTACATCCACTATAAACACTTCACGATTCGTATAGTGTACACAAAAAACCTTTGAGGGAAAACAACTTGGCAAAACTGTCTTAAACCTCAAAATCCCGACAGGTCGGACAGGTCTATTAAAATTATTCCACAAAGCGCCCCGACCCTTTGTAATCGGGTTAAAAGCAAAGAAACTAAACAACTGTCGGCCCTACCCGCTGGTTCTTTTGCTTCCCTTTACTCCCCATATATCTCTGTCACGTCTGATCCGTCCGGAGCGCCGGACGCTGCGAATCCAGACACAGATACCGCCAGACGAGAATGAATAAGATTATTTTCGAAAGTTGAAATACGCAACAGTGAGCAGTTTCTTCTAGTTGATATAGGTTTAGGCAGTATTATATCTCGGATCACTTTTTTTTTAAATACTGCAAATAATTATGGAATGCATAAGAAAGAGTGTAATTAAGTGTTTTTTTTTCTTAGATACCGCTCTGTGTGAAATGTAAAGCAATTTAAAACGACGACTGACCATCTGGTTTAGAACTACTAAGGAGGTGGGGGTTTGAATCTCGCTAGTTTCAAATGTTTATGTCATGTACACGAGCATTTGTACCTCAGTCATAAATGTTATAAATTTATGTATAAAGTCGCGCCCAGACAGGCTTCGTCACGTCAGTTAATACGAGTATCGTTTGTTTTTTTTTTAGTAGTAAAGCCTGGACAGGTGTTCATGAATTGGCTTAATTACTTCTGCTAGTGAGGTTAGTCAGACGCCTTACGTATCCTTCCACTGACCCATACTGGTAGAATATGACCCAAGCCTGTTCACTGCATTAGAACGTATATATACGTGTACCATACAGGCATACCTATTTTGTACTGTATTTTTGAGCCTGGTAACGCAATAAAGTTATCATGAGAGTAGAGTCATTGTAGGTTTGCCGTTTCTTATATATTATGATCATAGACTTAGAATACGCTAACTAAATCTATGTATATGGTATTATGATCACAATACGAGAAGATGCCCATGGTAATGCCGGCATCAGAAGTTGATAACCACATTCAGATTTTCAAAATCGCTCTCCAATCGCAAACCATAATAGCGCCAGAATTACATGATTATCATCCAGTTGAGCGATTTCGGTGTATAGCGATTATGAAAATCTGAATGTGGTCATGATGCAGACTTAAATTTGTAAGTATTATAAAATGTAATGTTTCCCTATTTTTTTATTGTCAAAGTTCTTTTTTTATCGATGTCCATATCCCCCGTCCCAGTCTAGCCTAATAAATCTGTCTGGCCAAAATTACTGAGTCTCTTCCGGAGCGTTGGCTAATTTACGCGTTGTTTTTGTGGCTCACAATTTCACAATTTGTTGAGTGGACAAAATGACTGGCAAGAGTCCAATGACGATAAATGTGAGATTTATAGTCGTTTCTTATTGTCAGAGAATTGTAATAAATCAAAGGCATTGTGATGCATGCTATGATCAAATTTTATATTTATTTTTCCACACTGTCAACTATAAAAAGTTCTATAAAAACAGTTCTGATTTTATGACAATATCATCATCATCATTTCAGCTATAGGACGTCACGCCACTGCTGAACATAGGCCTCCCCCAGTGACTTCCAGATTGGCCTGTTGGAAGCGGCAATTATCATTTTATGACATATTACAATTAAATTTTAATACTGTCTTAGGGATAGTTTCACCATTGTCACCTGACAATAAACATCTGATTTTAAAATCTCTACATGTATTGTAGTAATATTGCTGAATGACATTCATTAATCAGCATTATTATACTTTATTCACATGGTGATGAAAAAGATCTTGTCTTGAGTTCTAAATTGTCAATTATAATCTATTTATATAAAAATGAATCCCTATTTTCCATGGTCATCGTATCACGCGTGAATGGATGGAACAATTTCGCAAATTATTTTTATATTGAGTTATTTATAGTCAGGTGAAGGTTCTTTTGAAAGAAAAAATTAAGAAAGTTGCGCAGATTTTTTTTATGAACGACCACGCGGACGAAGTCCCGGGTAACAGCTAGTAGTAAATACAATACAGTATCATGTAAATTAATAATTCCTGAGACAATGTTAGAAATACATTCAGCAACTACTGAAACTCTGAATCAACAGCGTAAAAGCATACACAAATCTAATAGGCAGTAATGCACAAACGTACTCTTGGGTACCAATAAATTTAATGCACTTTGCTCTCCCGCTTGCTCACCCACAAAACACAGAAGGGGGAAAGAGAGGGGAGGTTTTGGAGATAACCGAGGCCCTGGACAGTAATAAACATAATGTGACATTTTGCTATCTCCAGTTCACATCGCGTCCAAGCGAAATACTTTCGTATTCATATGAAATGTAAATAACGCAATCTGTTATAGGGTATGAAATGTTTGAGCTAATAGGGATTCCGTGACTGAGTATAATAACGACATGAATGACTAAAAAAAACCGACCAAGTACGAGTCAGACTCAGCTTATAATTTCACGTACAACAAACAAAAATAACAACGATTATGCTAACACTATAAAAAAACACGGGAATTTAAACAATGTACATCAAATTGTATAATAGATTTAAAAGTATTTTATTATACACCACACAAAGTAAATTGGGTTCAATAAGTACATTATAAGCAGCACAATCAAGGCGTTGATATCACTAGAAGCGATCTCTTCCAAGCATCAGATAGAGGACAGTTGATAGAAAGTTATCTATAAAGATGCAAAAAGAAAGTTTAAGATGTTATTTTATTTTGCTAATTCAGAAGTTTGAATATCTTAGAAATATAACCGAATCTTTGGAACGTGCCGAGCCGACGCTTGCCTAAGTTATATCAAATTATTGAATGCAATATTCGGAGCCTTATGCCGAAGTTGGCGGATAGTTCGTTAACAGGAGACCTCTCAGGTCTAATAGACCGCTCCGAGAGCGGCCCGACAGTTCATTAGCGAATGATCATCGTAGGGTTAACGATGTTTCTAGGGAATGAAGGGATTTAACACAAATATTTTGAAAGTTTATACTAATTAACAACCCTGTTCAGAACGTTTCTGGAATTTGTTACATTAATAATCAAGTAGTTTAATAATATATAATATAATAATGGACAACATCACATACATTGCTCTGATCCTATGGTAAGTAGCCATAGCACTTGTGTTACAGTCATTCAATCATTTGACAAAAAACAAATAACAAATACTCATTTGAATAAGTAAATTTTATTTAAAAAAATAAAACCGACTTCAAAACACTGAAATGCTAAAAATAATCCTAACACTTAAGTACCTAATCAGTTACTTTTGGAGTCGGTGCCAGCCGATGAGAGATTCAATGTTTTTGTTTGCACCGACTCCAAAAGTAACTGATTAGGTACTTAAGTGTTAGGATTATTTTTAGCATTTCAGTGTTTTGAAGTCGGTTTTATTTTTTTTAATAAAATTTACTTATTTCATCTATTTTTAGTGATAAATCCTAATCTAACTGCTGAACACCGATTTCATCCCCTATTTTCCTACCCTTAGGGGTGATTTTTATTTTTCAAACTTTTATCATAGCATCTTTGAAGTATAAGCTATTCAATAAAACAAAAATCATCAAAATCGGCTTATATTTGTCGAAGATAGGTAACAAGAACCACAACCAAAATATTATCTGGGTATATATTTGTTGATTTTCTCAAAAAGTTCTAAATCAATTTCGATAAAATTTATATGGGACCACCTCTGAAGTATGATCTACCAAACAAAAAAAGAATCATTAAAATCGATTCATAGTTGGCGGAGTAATCGCGTAACAAACATACAAAAAAAAAAAAAAAAAAACATACAGTCGAATTGAGAACCTCCTCCTTTTTTGAAGTCGGTTGAAAATAACATTTGACATAATTATGTTCCATAATCTCGTCCTCATTGTGTACAATGTAGTACGCACTTTTTGCTACTGCACTGATTACAATCTTCAAAGTTAGGCGCGTGCATGAACGCGTCAATAAACTAAAAAATAAATAACCGGAACGTGCCCGCACCGTCACCTATCAATGTCATCTGTCACCTGTCAATGTCATTGTACTTTTTTGTACACAGCACTGAAGACATAAATATTTAGAATAAATTAGTTTTTAAACTAATTAGTGATTTACAGCTTACATACAAATGCAAAAAACCAAGAAGAAAATACGGTGATGTTTGTGTAAAAGTATGGTGGCTGGAAAACAAAACTTGTCAGTTGAATTTGTGAAATTGTTGGACCGATACCTCGGCTCAATTATTACGATTACTACGATTTCTATCACCACCACAGCACACTAACTTTAGTGTTATTATATTTATAATATCATCACTATCACCATCATCTCAGCCTATTACAGCCCACTGCTGGACGTACGGGAAGGACGCAAAGAGCGCCAAGGAGTACGATCTCCTGCTTTGATACAAATGTATCTAGCCATATTCCCGAGTTCGTCGGCCCATCGAGTTGAGAAGCGTCCTACACTACGTTCGCCGAGACGTGGCCTCCACTCCAACAACATAATCAGCCAGAAATTAATCATGAAAACAAGGAGTGTGTGTGACAGAGTTGCGTTATTCTTCAGCCCGCAAACGAGACAGAATGAATGACATCGGAGCTTTCACGGGAGGTTGGCCGTGGTGATCATTAAGTTCATTCTAGTTGTCTCTCATGTCTCAGAATGAATGACATCGGAGCCTTCACGGGAGGTTGGCCGTTGGTGATCAATATGTTCATTCTAGTTGTCTGTCATGTCTCCGAATGACTCCACAGAAACTGCTCTGTACAGAAGCACTGGCCTTTACGATGGAGTGGCCAGTGGGTTTTTTGTTCAGTCTGAAGCGTCTCTTCGAGGGATTCCTCCTGAGACGTAACATTATGGCTCTAGTCTTCATGAAGAGTTGACCATGAGACCGATACAATGTTGCACCAGAAATATACTACAAAGGATCTGTAATAGCATAAGGTAAGTTATTAATATTATAAAATTCTTCTAGCGCATCATATGTACCGAGAGAACAATTATTCCTCTTTTCTGTCTCGCAGCAGAATTATAACACTTCCACTTGCTTTCACGAGGGGTTAGCCTGTGGCTTAAAATTTTTGTTATAATATTGCGGGTCTGCAAATCTTATAAGGTTGACCAGAGACCGACTTCATTAATTGAAGTTGAAAATATAGTCGAACACAAAAGTATCAAGACGATACATATCTTCGAATGCCACTGAAGAAAAAAAAGAGAGGAGGGAGAATATGGGTACCGAGACCATGAGGTAATGCCCTCCGTCTTAGTATTTTTTTCAACTTAACACTTTGACTCTAAGGAGGCTATGAAAGAAGCTCCTTTGCTTGCTGATATTGAAGGCTTAAGGAATTCTGAGTCTTGTGTAAACAAGTCATATACTTACCTAGACAATTTAAGTCTTTTTATAAAGATTTTAAGTTTTTAATAATTTCATCAGTTGTTACTATCAAATTGGGCCTTTGGCAACCATTAATGGTACCAAGACAATCTGTTGGTCTCAGATCTGCTTGTCTTATTCTGCCCCATTTATATACATACAAGTCAATGATAAATAGCGCTTTTACAAATTATGGTTTATCTCGGTGTGGATTTCCACAAGTTTTTTACCACAAGTAATTGAGATACTTCTTGATGTTGGCCCAAGAGGGCAAGACTTTATAAAGCATACCATAGAAAACAACCTGTTTACTCCAATAGTTCATGTAGTTATGACCATATTAAGTTTTTTTTTTTTCTCTTATATTTTACTAAAAAGCTTAAATAAATAAATAAACATTACTTGACATTGCTAATTGATATCTGTGACTTAAAGATCATTAGTCCACTTGATTCGTGAAGTGCCTTAACGTAAAAGGTCCCAGGTTCGATACTCTGGTCGAATGACCCTGGCGAGATACATTGTCTTGTACCTCATAATACAGGGAAGTTGACTCCCTGTTTGGAGACCATGACAAATTGATGCTGGCTGGTGCATGTTTGTATGTTCCTATACAACTGATATGGTATCCCATTTGTGTAACTTATAATATTAGATCTGGTTACAACCGGGTAAACCTTAAATTCTCATAGTATCAAGCTTAATTCTCAAGATTCTATAATAATCTATGAAAGCAATTAAAATTTAACACTGTTACTGACTTAAGGTTATTATTCTAGCTGATCGCCATGGCTAGTTAGATTATTTCTAGTCTTCATCAAGTGAAATAAAGACACACTCAAGATGAGTGTTACTTACAAATAATGTGAGTGAAGATCACTGTTACAGAAATGGAAAAATAATTCTCCTTGTTATCAACAAGATAAAAATTACCATAATTAAAAACTTTTTTAACTGTAACTGTATGTTATATTCCAATATTTTCAGTCAGTAAAAACCCATGGAAAAATTTATGCAGCTTTATTTACAGGCAAATATGTCGCACCATAATTGATCCTTATGTACTTGTCATAAGGTCGAAAACCAATTATTTTAATTTTTAAGTAGGTACCTGCTTTACCTGTACCTTTGGAAAAGTAAGAGAAATTCAAAACTAGACACAAAGTTCCAATGATAACTTGAATTTTCAAATCTGATCTAAATATATTTTTAATATATTTTTGTTATAAACCATACATTTCTAGACATTTTATTATTTGTGAAAATGTTTGATACCAAAAATTGAAGACAAAGATAAATAATCATCCAATCATTAAATTATCAAGATACTAAAGATAGTAAATAAACTGAATTATCCCAGGTGGATAACAAAGGTTCATATTTAAAAAGATGATTATAATAAAATATGATTTATTAAAACATAATTTAAAAAATTAAAATTGTATCCATGAAACTATAAACTTCATAAAAAATATACTACTGACTTAAAATTATTATTTAAATTAAGGCATGAATCTTACAATTATAATTGAAGATTGTCAAGTACCTATGTAAGTCTATGTATAAATAATTTTATTAGATATTAAATTACCATGTAAAGCAAAAATGGAGATGATAAATAATGACAGAAAATTTCTAACTTAACTTAAATCAAAAAAAATAAATAAAAAATAATTATGAGACGATAGAGGCATTGATCAGTGGCAATAATTAAGGCAATGCAGGCAATAAATGTTGCCTTACCTTGTTATTGGACTAAGGCTGTAAGGCTGCTACAAGTATTTTGAGCCGGAGTAAACTTTCTATCTTATCCGATGTGATGTATTGGTAAATTATTACTTATTTAATTATTATTTTTTATTAGCTTACAAGAATTGACCAGTCATTGAATCTTTTTATAAATAAGTATTCAGACTGTTTCATTAACTTATTAATATTCCCTACCAGGGATCCACACATAAAGTGCAGGAAGTCTCATACTGATTTCCAGCCATACAAGTGTAACACATATAACGGTTTTCTAAGAAGATGAGTAAAAATCAATCTTTCTCAGTAAAATAATGTTGAAACTATTGTCAACAAAATAGAATCCCTACTGGAACAATACTAGTAGTATTTGTATATAATTTCCTTATTTATAACATATAATTAATGAAAAATTTGCGATAGTAAACATCCATATTATTTTTTTTAGTTTCCTTTACTTTGGAACTACACCTTGAACAGGAGTTATTAAGAATACCTAAGACTAATTTATTTGCATGAAAAATTGTATTACAGACAATGATAACTTAAAAGGTTACTAGATTTTCTTATTATATAAAATAAAAAAAGTCTTTTCAGAAGAAATACTAGCTTAACTACCTACTTGCACATCGATAAATTTACCTTGTTAGGTAACCATGTACTAAGTATGTACTACATACTACTGGATAAATGAGACGGATATTAATAGTTCAAAGCATTGGCTCCATTTCCATGACAACTTATTAAACTAGCTGTTGCCCCGCGATTTCGTTTGCGTGATCTCTAGTTTATTCGTAAAGAATATACCTACTTAATAGCGCGGGGTATTTATTTAAAACTTTATTGCACAAACTTAAAAGTGTACAACAGGTGGATTATCAGTCTCAGTCCCAGCAAATCTATAAATTCATAAAGACTTACAGTTTTAACAAAAATAAAAGAGTATTGCAATTTAAGTAAAATTTGCTATTTTCGATTTTATAGAATTCCTACACATTTTTTGGCCCACCTGTATGGTATAAAATAGGTACAGGTTTGTGTCATCAAATGGGATGGGACTGTATCAATATACATGGTTGTATTAGCATACGGGGTTATATCATCATACAGGGTTGTATTATCATACAGGGTGTATCATCATACAGGGTGTATCATCACACAAGGTGTATCATCATACAGGATTGTATCGATATACAGGGTTGTATCGATATACAGGGTTGTATCGATATACAGGGTTGGTTGATTAATTTCAATGAATTAATCAAACAACTATATCCTTGTTAGATAAAACTTGAATTAAGCATCTACCAATAGATAGTTAATAAAATAAAGTTTTATCATGTGCGAAGACTTTAGCAAATTATATAAATGATCATAATAAATGTTTATATTGCTTTGTCGACACAACTTTCCTCTTTGAACATCTACATTGTACACAATGAGGACGAGATTATGGAACATAATTTATATGATCGGACTAACTTACCTAGTGACATCCGATCCTCAATTATGTGAAGTAATCTCGTCCTCATCCTATCCCCAGCCCGACCCAGTTAGTATGTATTTATCAATCCTTAAAGTACAAAAAAGATTATATGCTATAAATACCTACATACTACTTAGTTTCCGTTCTTTTTGAAAGTTGTGTCCAGTTTTATCCTTTGAAATAATGACATTGACAGGTGACAGATGACATTGATAGGTGACGGTGCGGGCACGTTCCGGTTATTTATTTTTTAGTTTATTGACGCGTTCATGCACGCGCCTAACTTTGAAGATTGTAATCAGTGCAGTAGCAAAAAGTGCGTACTACATTGTACACAATGAGGACGAGATTACTTCACATAATTGAGGATCGGACGTCACTAGGTAAGTTAGTCCGATCATATAAATTATATTTGATAAATTTATCATTTTACAAACTATTGTTTGATAAACAACTCATTAGACAATATATTTACTAAAAAAAATTGAGGTTAAGTTTTATTAATTTTCATTAATCCATATCTTCTGAACTAAGCATTTCCGAGAGGGAATGATACCGGGGGTAGCCCCGGGTCAAATGATTGTTTTTAAAGTAATATGTTTGCGAAATGAAAGTTTGTCAAATGATTAGTTTTTCAAACGTTGTTTGTAAAATGATATTTTGTCATACGTTTTTTGTTAAACAATAGTAAACCGTTACAGAGATTAAAAATAACGACGGGTGCCGTCCATTCTACAACACCCAGACCCGAGACGATATAGAATAGTTATTTTTCTACACTGACCAACCGGAAATCGAACCACAGAGAGATAGCGACACCAAATCCGGTAGGCTCGCCTCTCGGCTACGAAGGTCGTCGATGAAACACTTAAATAAGCCTAAAGTCGCCCAGCGTGTTATGGCTCTTCCTAGCACGTTGGGTGTTTGGCGTTCCTTTACGAGTTATGATCCACAATGAGAATAAATATATCCATCATCATCATGTCCTGTCCTGTCATCACTATTGCAGTTCAGTGCTGGACGGCATCCCCCAGAAAAGAAAGCTAAAGAGCACGATCTCCCGCTTTTTTATCCATCCACTGCCTAAGATCATCGGTTCATCGAGCTGGAGGGCATCCTACACTACGGATTTCAAGACGTGGTTTCTACTCGAGAACCCGTTTACTCCACCTTTCATCGGTTCTGCGACAGATGTGGCCGGCCCACTGCCACTTTAGCTTGCTACATTTTAAAAATGTCAGTTACTTTGGTCTTCTGCTGGAAACGAGGTCGTTTCGGGATCTTTTCTCTTAACGAAGTTCCAAGCATCGACCATTCCATAGCTCGCTGAGTGAATAATCCATACACAAACTGAATTCACCAACATAGCTCATCGAAGCTAAAGTGGCAATGGGTAGGTCACATCCCTTGCTCAGCTGACAGCCAAGAAGTTTGGCAAGAAAGGTTTTCATGCAACCATGAACTGGAAGACGCAGCGCCTACTACGCAGTGTACTGACGCCAAGGCGTCAAGTCAAGACTTAGGCCTGGTTTCCACCAAAGTGGAGACGAGAGGAGCTGTGTTTTCATACAAATGATAATCAAAGCGGAGTACAACTCCTCTCGTCTCGTCCCCGCTTTGGTGGAAGCCGGGCCTTATTAGTCAAGATTACGGAAGGCCGCTGTATGCAAACGGCCTGTAGCCGACTTCCAAAGATTGCTGGTGATGATGATGATGAGTATAAAACGAAGTCGTTATTAGCGTCTTTTTTAAAAATTCTAAGTAATCTAGGGGTGTACTCAGTATAACCTTTCCTTGAGGTGTTGAAACCAGAGATAATTTGTATGGAACATTTGAGACATGCGCGAACGAAGTCGCAGGAAATCGGTAGTTTAATATATTTTCTCTGAAGCTCGCAAAGTTTTCGCTCGGTAATGTAATTTCTCACTTTGTTTATGTTTTCAAGTTGCTAAGTTTTAGTTAAAAATTTTCGCGCGCACGTCCTCCGGGCCAAACTTGCAGCTGCAATTTTCAGCCCCTCATACATTTTGTATAACACAGTTTTGTCTTATTGGATTCCGTATGCATTTATTTATTTATTTTGGTAAAAAAATGTTGTGTCACATAACTGTAACAGTAGCTTAAGCTACAAATTTATATAGTTATAAAAGCAATGTGATATTGTCCAATATTTATTTATTATTTATATAATTATGGTGTCTAAAAAAGAGTATCTATTTTTATAACAATCTTTGACGCCATATCGTTCGAAGTTTATTAATTCTCTGTCGTGTCTGCCATAGTTTCAAACCAGAGACTTCATATCCTGTATTGCCAGAATCTACATCTAGGAACATCATCTTCTTCTTCATCTTATAATCGAAACGGCGTCAATTACAAAAATACCGGTCAAGTCAAGTTCGCGGAACTGACTTTGCATTACTTTGTTTATGTAAGCCATAATTGTTTAGAAGCCATAGCGATCTAGAATTTTGTGATATACAGCAATATAGTTTGCGTTGCTCTTATGTAAAGAACCCTACATAAGTGGTTATGTTATAAAATCTTCTATTTTTTTGCAAAGTAAAACATCGATTTAGATAAAGCAATACACCTCGCGTACACCATTCGCCTTTTTTCACGACATTAACGCTTTTATTTGCTCCGGCATAATCACATTGTTGCTAATACAATTTTTCCTTTCCATACACGTATGAACATCCTTCAACCTAGCTAAGCAATATTCAACCTTACTTACATAGAAAAAGGGTGACAATTTGAAACGACTTCTGCTACAAACCGTACATAGGAAAAACCGTGGGCCGTGGATAAACCCGAGTGTGAATATTCATGAACGGCACAAAACAAGACATTGGGCTCATTTCCACTAGACGACGGCTACACAGCGGATGGCCGTGAAAAAACGTGAAACAAAGTTATTGGTGTTCGTCCCATAAACATTGTTGTATATCAGTGCTTATGGGGTAATGCGTTAACAAAAAGTTATGTTGTTTTATTTCATACATTAATGCCTCAAACTTTGCTGCGTTATTGACGTTACCGTCGTGTTGTCTAATGGAAAAGCGCCAATTAGAGTTGCGCACCTGGGGAGACATAGAGCACATAGCCTATAGAGTAAAATGACGTTTATTTTATTCAACTGTTTTTTTAAGAAAGAAAGAAAGAAAGAAAGAAGGAAAGAAACGTTTATTCGACACAAGAGAAAAAAAAAATATACACAAAACAATATCAGACAGTCAGATGTGTCGAAAAGGTTATTTTATCTTTGGCCGTCCTGTTTTATAGGCGATTGATTAGAGTTGACAGAACTTGCCGTTTCACAAGTCTAAGTAAGAAATCGCTAACAAGTTTTTAGAGATAGATAGTTCCCATTATTCCTCCATAGGGTTTAGGGACCCAATTATATGTAAAGTTGGAAATACATGTCCCACTGCAGGGCATAGGCCTCGACTCGACTGTGAGATTTAGTTTGGTTCATACGCAGGCCTACTGCGGATTGATGTAGTGTTTTTGTAAGCCAATGTCTAAACCAAACAGTCATTATGTGTTATGTGATTACATAATATGAAAATCCTTTATTCATTTACAATTACAAAAATATAAAATACAAAATGTTTTATTACGTTATTAAAGGTTACATTCACGATTTAATTCAGGGTTTGGTATCTCCTTTGAAGCAATTATTTGCTTGTATTAGGAGATACCGCTCTTCTATAACTATCTATACATATTCTGTAAGTATCTTATAGGAAAACAACTCATCATTAAATTAAATCTATTGAAGTTTCGAAGCAGAACGTAGTGTGTGTGTGTGTGTGTGTGTGTGTGTGTGTGTGTGTGTGTGTGTGTGTGTGTGTGTGTGTGTGTGTGTGTGTGTGTGTGTGTGTGTGTGTGTGTGTGTGGGTGTGTGGGTGTGGGTGTGTGTGGGTGTGTTTGTGTGTGTGTGGGTGCGTGCGTGCATGCGTGCGTGCGTGCGTGCGTGCGTGCGTGCGTGCATGCGTGCATGCGTGCGAATCAGAATGGTCTTTTTACAGTCAAATACTGTCAGCGGATAAACCATTAGTTAGTTATTTATTTTGTTATAAAGGTAGGATGACTATCTAGCGTACTGTCTTCGAGCAAATGTGGTTTTTAACTGTTACTGTGGGAGCAGCATTTTTCTTTTTCCTATTATTTGTATTAACCTGTTCATCGGGAAGAGACTTGTGTTTTTTTTCAAGACAATCTGTTGCACATATATAGCTTTCTTACAATGAAAAGACCTGTAGTTAGAAAAAACATATCTGTAGGAAACCTATAGGGTTTATAGAACATGACCTTCAATAAAGCTCTTTGAGCCCTCTCTAATTCAAGAAATTTAACTTTACTTGCACCACCCCATATTGGGAGACAGAAGCCAAGAACCGATTGCGCTAGTGACAAGTAAATATGACAGTATGTATAGCACTTAGCTAATCAGTAGCTATAGTCTTAGTCAATGTAATTATAACGCGGTCTGATGTGTCCGCCCGAAGTTTAACCTAACCTAGGTTAATCAAATTGATTCACTATTTTTCGTATCTGCACAAGTTCATGCATAACTATCGCTGGGCTGCAGTCCCGCTGATAAACTGAATATTCATGAGAAACAAAGCAAGACTTACAACAATGAGTGCGGGCCGCGGCATGAGCGTACCTGCCGAGGTATACATACGGGAGCGTATTTCAAACTTTGACGCTACGTTGGAAACAACTTACGAAATTGGGCACAGAGCTATAGGGCATACGCTATATGTAAACCTATAGGTAATAACTTTTTATAGGGTAAGTGCTATTACTTTTGAATTAAATTTAGTGAGTTTAAATTATTAAATCTAAGCTATGATTAGAAATTTGTATGATCAAGTGGAAGAGTTTCTTGCGCTACTTCTTCATGGCACTAACTTATAATTGGCTAGTTTCCTAAAAAAAAACAGAAAATATTGAATACGTATTTTTTCTTTTCTCAATCAAACAAAAAATGATGAAGATATAGCCCGGTAAAGTTCCGCGTTACGTCACGTCTTTCGGTCTGATATTTTTTGATAATCTAACTGACGGACTAAATAGAATAATATTTTTTTGACCCAGGAAACTAGCCTATTGTCCTGAAGCAGTGATTGGATAAAGATATTGGATCGTGTAAGTGTCTTAAAAGTTTTATTAGATCTTTATTGTTTTTTAATTATGTATGTACGATGACCGCTCCAAATTAATATTAAAATCCTGAAGACCTATTGTTAAATTTGAGACAGGTGTCAATCTACTCTTTAGCTAGTCAAGGGAATAAGTTAACCCATTTATTCTAATAATTATTTATATCAAAGTTTATAATGAGGTGTAATTGAAATAACGCAAAACATTGAAGGGGCTGATTCTACTGCTCCAACACAGCAATTTTTTGACCAACATCGAAATGAAAAATAATTAATCTCATACTAAACTGCTACTAGGTAACAGTTTGTACAAAAAAAATAATTAAAAATAAGAATTAGAAGTTGGTTCTTTAAAAAGTGGATGTATTTGAAAACTAGAATGAGCTTCTTAGAGATTTTGAGTTATTTCATTTACACCTTGTATACTACAGCATAATGAAATACCTAAACAATAAACACAGTATAAGTAGGTACTTGGATTATTTTAAATCAAAACGGTTTATAGTAAGATGTGACGTGACCGGTCAAAATAACGCCCCGTACGCCTGCGAGGGTGTTCTCTTGCGGATGTACGGTTGTGATTCGGAACAGCATAATAGGGGATTGTCAAATTCTACCAATAAATATATGCATTAACCTCGCTTGTTATTCCGTCTCGAGAGTTTTGTTTGTGTCCTAATACAAAATACATATACACATTGCGCGGTTTATCCTTTATCTAAGAGGTTTTCCTGTAATCTATTATTTTTGGGTAAGGAAACATGATGACAGGAAAGGTCAGAGACACAATTCGACTATTGTTATCATGTCCTCATCACATCACATATATTTGATTGCTCTGATCCTATGATAAGTAGCGAAGGCACTTGTGTTACAGAAATTAGAAACAACGACGGTACCACAACACCCAGACCCGAGACAATATAGAAAAGTTCTTTTTCTATATTGACCGACCGGGAATCGAACCCGGGACCTCAGAGATAGCGACACCAAGTCAGGTATGCTCTGTATGGTACAGGGGCGTGCATTGGTTTTAGATGGAGGTAGGCTGTGAAAATTGAGTAAGTTTGCGTGAAACAGTAGGCGATCTCGCGGCAGCCTGACATTGGTTAAATTGCACAGTAACGATCTAAGTTGCGGGCTTTAGTAAGGAATAAGTACAGGTAGACGACAAAATAGTTACAGAGTATTTATGTAATTAATAATAAATTATGGTTAGCTGTTCTGTCGGTTTTTTATGAAGGTAGGCTCTGCATAATAGCCTATATGGGATGCACGCCCCTGGTATGGTAATATATGCTATCAAAAGATGTTATGTTGGCCAAAGTTAGCGTATCCGATGCCTGTTAAATATAAATACACAAGATATTTATTGTGGTTTGTTACTTTGTCAGATGTTCTATAGAAAACCTAATAAAACAATGACTAGATAATAACAATAAATAGTATAAATTAGAATAACAGTAAGTTCCCTCGCATAAACTCTAACCAAGAACTAATACAGACGTATTATCATCATTTCAGCCATAGGAAGTCTACGGCTGAACAAAGGCCTCCCCCAATAACGTATCAACGGGAGGGATTGCCAATACTCGCCACGCTTAGCAGGCCGGTTGGCGAGCGCAGTTTTTTATAAGATTTCGCACGTAGACGCTGCTGCCCGTCTCTTTCTACTACAGGAATAAGTCGCCTCTTACGTCACGCCTCCTGTTGGCGGTGGAGAAGTGTATTCTTTGCGGCCGTCCCCACACGGAATACATACGTATTATAAGTTTAATGTCTACTGGACCACTATGCTCGGAAAACCTCTTTCGGAAAATTTCTAAACAAGTTTTAAGTCGGTCTTAAAGATTAAATTAAATAGTTATCACGAGAAAATATTATAATAAACATTTTGAATTAGTCTGTTCAACGCTAAAATGAATAGAGATGAGACTAAAATATTGTTACTCCATCTAACCACCAACAATGACCGAACACGGAACTCTAAAGTTTCGCCAACGGTACAGTTGCTCCGAGCAAGCGTACAAATAAAAATATAACCAGAGCTTTCACAGGCCGCTGCAGATTTAATAAGCACGGGGACTTAATTAGCTGAATTCTGTTCCCAGGTTTTCTAGCTAGACTTATGAAACAACACTCGAATACTCTGCAACTGTTTTGTGGGAAACGTTAAAGGTGAACGAAGTGAACTGAGTGAAGTGAAGTGAAGTGAAATTTTGAGAGTGGTTAACTTCTATATCTATTTTTATATTTCTTTAGATTCCTGCATAATAAACCAGTTTGGTGTTTCAATATGTCTTCCTGTCATCGTCAGCTCAGTGGCCGGAGATCTTCTCATATCCTGGGTCACGAGGGCAGTCCCAGGGACCTCTGGATTCTTGGGAATGTATGTATACAGGGTTACATTGCAAAGGGGTGGCAAATTTAAAAAATAAGATCTACGGAACAATATAAAGAAGGGTCTTAATCGTTATTACTTTTAATAATCGTATGTTACTGTAGCGAGACTACGAAAGGGCGCGGTCATTTATCAGAGGCGTAGGCACGGCGAATCATCAAGGACCTTACGCAGTGCACATACGGTGCAATCTTTTCATGACTGAGTTAAATTATCCACGCCTACGATTTTTAACAGCGGAAAGGAATAATGAAATGTAAAAAAAAATAAAAAATTTTTTGTTCTTTGCATAGTTCGATTAAGTTACTGATTCTGAGCCACTCCTAAAGATTTGGCACCCCTTTACAATGTAACCCTATAGATTCTAATTGTCCGACAGACCCCACAATAGTCTGTATAGTTTTAAGCCTTTACTACGTCGTGGAAAGAATTGTGCAAATAATGAATTAAATTGATTAACTTCACTGATGAGGGTAAACATCGTGCAGAATCTTGCGCATTTAGATAACAAATACGTAGCCGTAGTCCAAACAATCTGGTTCGTCTGTCCAAGGGTTACTGGAGGTCAGATGGTACTTGCTTAATTCAAATAATTTAATAACCAAGTCTGCTGAATCTGGAATCATCGATAAACATACGCTGGCTAGAAACGAGACAGTGCTAGAAGGAATTAGGTATTTGTCATGTTACCTTACAGCTTAGGTTGTATCTGTGACGCACCACCAGCATCCGTCTTCAACATTCCTAAACGCGAGTTCATCGACACTCACATCCTCTCGTATGCACTTTGCCACAAATTAAAAACATACGCAAATAGTGTGAAGAAAGCAAGAGACGGCGCTACTCTCATTAGTGCTAATTGGTTTACCCACGTCGGGGTAATGAGCACGGGAAAATATAATTTACCCCGATGCTAATTGCCATGGGAACTTCACAAAATTGTGGGGTAAATATTTTTGAAGTTGGTAAAATAGTAAGAGGTCAGTAATTAGGTTGTTCTTTTGGTGGATATGCGACATTTTCTAAAAAGAAAAACACGGGAATTTGCATGTTATAACAAAGTAAATATAAGGCATTACTAAAAGAAGACTGTAGTAGAGATAAGAATAGATGTTGATGTTGTGGTACCGTCGTTGTTTCTCATTTCTATAACACAAGTGCTTTGGCTACTTACCACAGGATCAGAGTAAATTTAAATTTAAATAAAATAGAGAGTTTAACAAGCTTGTAAAAACAAATTATATTTGCCGACGTTCCTGAGTATGGTTTTTGACATTGAACCTTTCCAAGGCAAGTTCAATCTTAGCCCCACTGAAAATTGATAAAGAAACCTTGACAAAACATGTAACAACAACAAATCCGGATATTAAAAGAATTCCATTTGCGCTTAAATTCGAAAAATGTTTTGTTCCAGCGCAAAATAATCATCTAAATCAACTCGCGCTCGCTTCGCTCTCGAATTTTTTCATCTCTGCTCGCACATAATCGTATTATTCATTCGACGTGATACGGATTTAATTTTCAATTTTTCCTCCGCCATTT
Organism: Anania hortulata; assembly: GCA_963576865.1. Classification (NCBI taxonomy): domain Eukaryota; kingdom Metazoa; phylum Arthropoda; class Insecta; order Lepidoptera; family Crambidae; genus Anania; species Anania hortulata. The sequence continues at coordinate 963,513 of OY756389.1, read as the reverse complement.
TCTTTACGTTATTCGAACAGTTTTGTGTATGTTATTTCCGAGTTATATTAACTGTGGGCCTATTTTATTGTCGTCGCGAGACTTATAGTGGCTACGCGACTAAATGTAACGATATTGTGAGCGCAATAAAATTTTCTATTTGTGGGTTATTGTGTTTATGCTCTTCCTTAATCAAAGGCTTCTTTATGGAGCTTTGTTGAAGCTTGTTTAATGTTAAAATAACAAACCTAAAGATAAAAGATGAATAATAAATTAAAAAAGAAGAGAACAACGTACAAACGAAACAGCCGGGGAGTTGTGCTAGCCTACAAAGGGTTCCGTAGTATCATATTTTCTTCCATTCAGTTTGAGGTTTTTGGTGTAAGTCTGACTCACACGTGATAAACTTTTTCGTTTCCCTTCATAGTGTGCACTGTAACTTTACCAAAGTTGTCAATTATATAGTTAAAAGGAATAAAATCAAAATCAAAATTAAAACTTCTAAAAACAAGTTGTGTGTTTTAATCACCAAAAGTAATATAATTTCACAAAAAACAAATAGGCTAGTTTCCTGGGTCAAAAAAAGACAATTCTATTTAGTCCGTCAGTTAGATTATCAAAAAATATTAGACCCATATTTTGACTTTTGTCAATCAAACAAAAAAATACGAAGATAAAGCGCATTAAAGTGAGCACTTGACGGCACGTCTTGCTAAAAAGTGTCGCAAGGCGTGACGTTACGCGGAACTCTTATAACTTCATCATTTTTGTTTGATGGAGAAAATAAAAAAATACGTGTCCAACATTTTCTGTTAATCCAACTGACGGACTAATTAGATTTTTTAAGGAAACTAGCCCATTGCAGATGCACCTTTTTCTGATTTCTAATATACCTATTCAGTAACTCAATTTTCGTAAATATGTTTGTGTACCGTTTACTCTTGCGACGCCAGCATGCAAAGTAGTATCAGACTAAGTAATATACATACTACAGTATATTGTTCGCGGCTCACAAGTATCAACCGCGACGAGTTAAAAACTTTAACCCCCTCTTGCCATCGAGAGACGCCGCCCAAAGTTCCCAGCGGGGTATCCTGTTAACTGTGACAGGGAATACGTTATGTGTTTTAAACTTCACATGTGAGATAGAGGTATTTTTTATTTCACATAGGTTTCAGGTGACATGGTAACCAAGCAATCACATCACTTGAAACCCACCCACCCACCACCACCCACAAACCCACCCACCATCACTATGCAAGTGGTGTGGTGAAATAACTACACCAATAAGCCAATCGGGTAGAGACTCTTTGCGTTTAAGGCAAATCCCAGATTCAAAAAGTTCGATTACCGGTTTATATTAGGATAGGTAGACCCTAAGGTCTGGGTGTTCTGGGAATATTTTTTAGAAAAATACATTGGATAGTATCTCATAACACAAGAATTCTAATTCCCTACCTTGAGAAAGGGAGTGTGTTTTCTAACGCATATTTTTTTATTTCTATTAATTTATTAGTTACATTAATTTAATTATATTTTTATAGTCTACCTTTTCGTTAAAAACTTTTAAATTCTTAACCTTTTCTATCTCTCTTTAAGAAAACCATTTGGATCAATGGCGTCTCTAGCTATAAAAATATCTTCAGTTCACGGATATAATCCTTTATCACATTGATTGGGAACTGATTAAAGGACAAGGATTGGAACACATTAGTCTATCGGATTTAAATAAAAACCCTCGCCGTTTATAGGTACTCTAAAGATAAACGTTTGATGCGAGTTTAATTTCTATGGCTGTAATTAAATTGGTCGTAAAGATATTAAGACGGTGTCCTTCTGTGTCGAGATTTAGACGACGCGTTATAATAAGATCATCTGTTTTAAATTCAATTTTAATTTATAAAAATGTTTTTTTAAAGTGTTTTTTAATAATCAATACAGATAAATGCTTATTGCCTATCAATAACTATTATTTACAAGAATATATGTGAGGTCGAGGTTTGAAATTAAAGATGGATCCGTTGCAACTGAAGTTGTTTAATTCTTGACAAAAAATGAGCGACTTTACAGCGGGGCGGTCGTCTTGGAAGAGAGCAATCATTCTTTCCGCTGACACACCATTCCTTCTTGCTCACTTATCGCCCAGAAACCATACAGTAAACATTTAAGTAGGTACTGATTCGTTCTAAAATCTATTAGACTTAAAATCTGTGGCCTATGCAATAAAATTTAAATGCAGGCTGCTTCCAACCAATTTGAAAGCTATTGAGGGACGCCGATGTTCAGCAGCGGCTGAATGATGATGAACAAATTAATCCCAATTAATAGACAAAGGGTAAAATTGTATTTTTTATAAATAAGATCTAAAATGTACATATTTTTCAATTGCAATTTATCGTACTTAAATATAAATTTTTACTAGAAAATGAATGTTTAATATTTTTTGCGATTTCAATATAAATTAATTCCTATTTTTACTATAGATCGTACTCTTGGTAAGAGCCAGAACGTAAATTGTTACCGTTAAATTATTTACTTGGTAACTAGTAATAACCAGGATAAGAGGCTTACAGGCAATTTCGGGGAATTGACTTTTAACAAAATAATAACCAGGCAGATATTTAAGCAGAAAAATAAAATGCAAATTAATTGTGTTTTGCTTAAAAAATATGTAATTTGGCCTATTACCTTAAATTACAAATAAATACCCCTAGAACTGCAATAATATTGCGATTACATTGACAAACAAAAGTCGCTGACATAGCCCAACGGATTAGCAAGATAAAGTAGCAGTGGCCGGGGCACGTAGCACGTAGAACTGACGGCCGATGGGGCAGAAAGGTTGAATGAAGGACACGAACCGGCAAGCGCAGCGCTGGACGTCCAAGTGGTAAAGGTCGCAGGAAGACGCTGAATGCAGTTCGTTTCCTACCGGACTATCTGGAAGTCGTGAAGTGGAAAAGTGCCGTGCGAGGACGGCCGTAAATAATATACTTCCCCACCGCTAACAGGAGGCGTGACGTATAAGGCGACTAATTCCTGTAGCACGAGACGGGCAGCAGCGTCTGCGTGCAAAAATATAAAAACTGCGCTCGCCAACCCGCCTGCCAAGCGTGGCACGTATTGCCAATCCCCCCCTATTCGGGGAGGCCTATGTTCAGCAGTGGACGTCCTACGGCTGAAATGATGATGATGACGATGACCTCCAAAAGAAAAAAGTTTACAAATCAAATCATGTTGATATCTAAACTTTTTTCTAGTTGATCCAATATCTATCACTATGTCTGGTGGGTCCATAGATTACCCCGAAAATCTATGGGTAGTTCTTACTATAACGGACCATGGATAGTACAGAACACTAAAATGAATAAACAGTTAATATTCGTTTATTTACCGGACAAATAAAGCAAACAAAACCACCGCCGCGTCTGTGGCATTGAGTTTGATGGGTGCTAGTAGTGAGTAGAAAGAATTTGTTATCATGGCTATAACTTTGATTTTTTAATAATAGACCTTCGAAGGAGCATGGCCTTCCATAGTCCTTTCATTAAAAGGACTTCCAAGATTTCATCAAGTAGTTAGATGATTTGATTTGATTTGATTAACCGGAAAGTAAAAAGTAGTTTAACCAAACTTAAAATCTTATTCAGTATGCTTGAAAACTAAAAAAAAAGTTAGACCTGATTAAATGTTAACATTGTAGCCATCTGAAGTTATGAGTTTCTCTGCGACTTCTGCAACTCATATTATTTAGCCCTGCACGGCTCGCCATTCCGCTTGGATCGTATGCCTCAAGAGGCCAATCGCAAGCAGCGAGAGAAAAACTTATCGAGGGCCCTTCGCCTTAACGGAATATTAAATCGTTAACTCCCAAGTCGAGTTTGGAATTTGAAGACTTTTAAAGTACTCGAAGAGCTTCTTACTAAATTGTTTTGCACTCTTTCCAACGGTAAATATGATTACAGTTATGCGGTCGATTCATTTTTGATGAAAAAACGGCTTGTAACTTCCGCAACTCAAAAGATTTTTCAATTTCAATTCAATTCAATTCTTTATTCAAAACAATATACATTGTGTGGAATAATACAATAAAACTAATTCAGAATAAAAACATGCATACTAATAAAAATTATCTTAAATTTTAAATTATTACCATGAATATACCTAATGTCAATTATCATTTCAATGTCGAATTATTAAATTATTCAGTTTGTCAAACATCATTCAATTACAAATTTACAGTTTTAAATTCATCTAAATCATAGAGAAAAATTATTTTATTTTATTTTTATTTATTTTTATTTTACTTGTTAAACATTGTAACAGACTGATAAAAGGAACTCTGCCTTACTATGTTCAGATATGATAGATTCAGATTTAGGAGTAACTACCGAGGCCGAGGCTTAGAGTAGTTAGTTTGGTTTAAAACATGTGCTAACTGCTCGTATGTAATGTTGTGTGTTGGATTCATAGCGGAGTTTTTGAAAACTTAAGTTGAAAACACGTGATCGGTTATTGGCTATCTTGTGTGCAACGATGAAAGCAAAGCCAATTCAATTTATAATAATTTGTAATAGTATTTTTTTTATATTGGACAACATTACATATATTGCTCTGATCCTATGATAAGTAACTTAAGTACTTGTGTTACAGAAATCTGAAACAACGACGGTATCACAACACCCAGACCTGGGACAATATAGAAAAGTTATTCTTCTACATTGACCGACCGGGAATCGAATCCGGGACCTCAGAGATAGCGACACCAAGTCCGGTATGCTCACCTCTCGGCTACGAAGGTCGTTATTGTTGATAGATATATTACAAAGCTAGGAGAACGAGTAAAATTTTGGCAACAGTGATTATAACAGGGATTATTTAACTAGTAATTATTAAATTGCTAGTATTAATAAATAGATTCATAATTTTTCATTTATTCACTTTCACACAGTAACAGTAGTTCACACAATAAAGGTATAAAAGATGATCGTTTTGGTACATTAAGACCTACTAAGGCATTCGCGATTTCCATCGAGTACTAGCTTATTACATCCAAAAGAAAACCTACTCATAAGCATAAATCTGAAATTATTTATTTGTAAAATAAAATTAATTGATAAATAGCTCAACATTTTCTTAATAAAAAAATAATTTCATAATTTCATTAATATTTTTGAAAGACAAATATTTTATTAAAAATATTAATATTGTAATGTGTTTTTCCATGAAAACTTAATCACGGCCGCTGACAAAGGCTATGAAAATAAAGCATACAGTATTTTAATATCGCATTTACAATGTTTTGTATTTTGACTAATAAAGGCTGTATTTAAATTGGACGTCCATTGCTAAAGCTCTTTTGTTTGATCCGAACTGATGGATGGACGTTGATGGAGTAATCTGATAGTGGGACGACGTGCTTCAACGAGTCTAGACTTAAAGGGATTGTGTTCGTTTGCGGGTTAAGAGCTCGCTTCCAAGAAAAAGAATTGTTATTCTAAGTTGAACTAATTTTTTTACTAAATCTCTTGTCACTCGTCACAACTAGAATTTATAAAGTTTTAAGCCTAGTTTTAGCCGGACTAAGCGAGTGTTGAGTGTTAAGTAATTTGGCAGCAAGCTGTGGCCGGACAAAAAAGTGACAAGTATGAGTTAGACGCGCACACCAAGGGTTCCGTAGAAGTTGTATGTATGTATTTCATTCATAACGAGAATCGAGTCTCGAAGATGTTAATTGCTTTTTCAATGGTTAAAAAAAATGTGACAAATACAAATCACTACATGACCATTATTATTGCACCTCTCAGAACTGACCATTCTACCATTACTAAACACCATTTTTTGTTTCCTTCTTTTCTTCTTACTCTTTCTATCAATAATCATCGACTTTTCTAATATATATAATAGCATTAATAGTATGTATTTATCATTGTGTATATTAGTATGTACATGTACCAATTTGATTTGTCTTAAAATATGTCGGATACTTTATACTCCGCCTATTCCTACTCCGGTAGAGAATGTTGTATAGCATTCAGCGCCAATGTACCTACTTACCTACCTGTGCAGTAATTTTTTTTGACAGGCGTATAGAGTTTGCCTGTTGTTTCTTGACAGACAGATGTATCTACAACTAAGTGATTCTATAAAGGTACGAAACCTTAAAAAATACCTGAAGTAGAGTAAGTCTATCAGTCGAAGTTATGAAATCTTTCCGCGACACTGACCCAGACATAATAGAAGTTTTATTATTATCAACGCTATAGCCGTTTAGTGTCACGAAAAGTGATAAGTAACTAAATCACTTGTTATCATCATCATCATAATCAGCAGCATTATCCACTGCTGGCCAGCACCGATTTAGAGGGCGTCCATCCCTGCGTTTTTGCAGTCGCGGTTCCCAGTTAAGAACAACTGCATCAAATGTGGCCAGTCTACTGCTACTTTAGCTTGCTCATCCTTTGAGCTACATCGATGACTTTTGTTGCCTGTACGATAACCTTACGTCATTTTGCCCTTGAGAAAAACCCCGGGCATGGCTCTCTATAGCTCAACAATTTTAAAATTATAGAACTCATCACACTGCAAGTGTCCACTTCTCGGCTCCGTAAAGTCATGACGGACAAGACTTACATCATTTTATTTTAGATAAAGAACATGGCCAAATTTCTATGAACATTTGTCTAGGTACCAATTTCATTTACCAGTATGAGTTTTCGTTGTTATATCATCCTGAATATCAGAACATATACTTACAATAACAAAACAATCTCAAGAAACTTGTCATTCAAATAAAACAGACGAATACAGTTTCAAACTCCTATCTGTAGATGCACAGAAGTGAGGATACCAAATGCCTTTGCAATCTTTGCTCAGCAATCCTGCAATAGGCACCTCATTATTAGTCCAGTCAGACCTCAAACAGTCCGTGAATATACACATGAGTTAACACAAAATAATCACACAGTCACAGTTGACAGTACATCAACAAACGCAAGCGCAACGAGAAGACATTGATAGTGACAGAAGTGACAGATCAGGCAAGACATAACATAACATAATATGACGTCTCGTTTCCTGATTTATTACGTTCCTTTTTACTTTTTAAAATAGTAAAGTATTGTAAGTACGAACAATATTTCTTGTACTTTGATGTTTATAGTAAAAACGATTTATTAAGTAAGTAATTCAATGTTTTTCATACAAAACATTTCGCCTTGATTACATGTGCACACTAGCAGCTTGTGTGGTGAGAAACGCAATCTATTTAGACAAGCAAAAACGGAAGTTGCAGTACTATTTAGATAAATTAGAAACCTGAAGTTCCGCAGGTTTCTAGAATTTATATTAATAGTAGTTATAATAATGAGTATGAAAAATTTTATTTACATTTTTATTATGTATTCGTGGCCATGGCAAGGCAGAATTTGGCCACGTCTTTTAATAACTTTCAGTGAGATCAAAAATGCTTAAAGATTAGAGAGCATTAAATTGGATCATCAAACAATATTAGAAAACGTTTTAGCTTACCTTTTCTCAGACAATAAGGTTTCGTGTAAACTAATAAAGTAAACGATGTCGTATAAACTTATTTTCTTTTACGAAATCAATTGTAATGATGACATAAACTCAGTGTCATCACTGAAAACCTAGAGTGTTTACAAATAGATTTCGATTATAGGTTCAAATAAAGGTTTAAGGGCTAATTTATTGTTCATTATAGGTCTATAAAGAAATAGTAATTGGCCATAAATAAGTTTATAAAATCTTTTTAAAGTCTGATCAAGTTAACATTAAAATTACGATTCAATTTAGTACTTAAGTACTAATATCATTCGATGATGAATTTTAAATGATTTTACAAAAATTTGCACAACAATTTGACGTTCAATGCATTTTAAATCGTAGCTATGTAAATAAATAAATTGCAGCCTGTGGTAAGCACTGCAATCGTATCATGTACTGAATTGCAGATCCAAAAAAATATTTTTCATTTCTATTTATTTTGGGCGCTGTGTACATTAAATCTTTTTTAGTTTCCGTGCTATTTCAGAACATAAAACACTTCTGTTGATATACCAAATGCACGGACCGTTTGATAACGCGCAAAAATAAATCAATTGACGTCTAAAGTTGTCCAGCTATCAAAATAAAAATACAGGTTTAGCGATATATAGCTATATATTTATCTACCAATAGATAGATAGATAGATAGATAGATACTCTTTATTGCACACCATACAAGTAAAATACACATGATTTTTACAGAAAGATGTACAATTTAGGCGGTCTTATCGCTAATAGCGATCTCTTCCAGACAACCTTTAGGTAGAGGACAACCATTAAAGAAAGAGGAAGGTGTTGCAGAGTTAGAATTAGAATTAGAATAGAGGTACTTAGCACTATAATTCACTGGCATACACAATTCTGACTAGTTTCAGAGTTAATAGGCCAAAAACGGAACCGTTGTATTATCGTTCACTCCACTTCCATGCCTGTTTGTCAATCAGTATGCCTGTAGTCTTTCAGTCTAGGCTTTAACTTTTAAAAAATTATGTATGACCCAATGAAAGTCACTAAAGTTTTTTTTTAGATTATTTATTAAACACGTACACTTGAGATCGTCGTTAACTTTAAACTTCGAAACCCTCAATTTTGCCCGTTTTTTAAAGACTAAGTTCTTGGCAGAAACATCCACAACAAAAACTTCAAGACTAAGTAATTTAAGAAAACTAGTCTATTGAATCGCTTTTGTTGGAAATGGAATGGCGATCTTAGGCCTCCTAAGGCTTCTTATCAGTTGCTGAAATTGTGTTTACGACTCGCAAGGAGACTGCATAAGTTCTAATGGTTCAGTTTAAGCCACAGTCCAAAAAGTCTTGATATAACAAATCCAGGCAAACAATAATCAACAAAGTGTTATTATTTAAAAAAACAGCTCGTAAATAATGCAAAAATGATGCCATTATATTAAAACAAACCAAAATATAAATTAAATAAAACATTTTAGGAAAAAGTAGTACATTCATACCTTTAATAGCGCCTTATTAATTATAAATCATGTTCTATGCGTAATAATTTATCTTGTCATTGATACAGACATGTATTTGCTTGATAAATCCGTTATCTTTTTCATTGGTATCTATAAAAAATTATGAATAAAACATTGATCAGTAAATAAATATTTCACCAATCTGATAACGGCTTGAAGAAAAAGACAATGGGCTAGTTTCCCAAAAAAATCTAATTAGTCCGTCAGTTGGATTAACAAAAAATATTGGACACATATTTTTTCTTTTCTCAATCAAACTAAATTTTTTAAAGATATAGCCTGTTAAAGTTACGCGTAACGTCACGCCTTGCGACACTTTTTACCAAGGCGTGACGTCACGTGCTCACTTTGATGCGCTATACCTTCGTAATTTTTTGTTTGATTGACAAAAGACAAAATATGGGTCCAACATTTTTTGATAATCTAAATGACGGACTAAATAGAATAATCTTTTTTTGACCCAGGAAACTAGCCTATTAAGCCGAAAAAGTAAGGCTCTACTTGCTTGAACAATTTGAAAAAAAAAATATAGCTATTTGTTTTATTTGTGATGTGGCTACAGTGAGTTGGATTAAAACAGGTCTCAGTGGACGCTCGCGCAATGACCGAGCTCTGAGTTTTCACTGGGCGTGAACTGGCTAATAACTATATAAGTTTTCACGTAAACTGAATATTCAGTGCTGAAAGCTTAGGTGAGACCGTTGGTGTGTTTGTTTATGCGAGTGACTGTTAGGTAGTCGTGAATGAATATTCGAATGTTATTTAGATTTTACGTTCAAACATTTAAGCCTCTCTCTGTGAAACTAACAGACATCAAACAACTGAGTTTTAGAACACATAAGCTTTTCAAAATAAAAACTTTATTGTTATATTGTATATTGTATTTCAGTTATGGTCACATTATATTATTAGCAATACGTTATTAGCTTATAGTGGTCGTGAAAGATTAATATTTTTAATTTATCTGTTTTCGTTTTAAAGCAATGTAAAGTAACTACATCTAAACGTTCGAAATGACGTCATTTCGAACGTTTAGATGTAGTTACTTTCACCTTGTTAATTTTTTATCTAGTATCCGCACATTTCGTTTGATCAAGTGTAAAATTAACACATTGTATAACATAATGTATTTGTCAAATACAACTATAGATAGTATATAATATACTCTAACAAACATGTGTAGGTATTACACACACTAATGGTCGGTTTGTTCCATCAATAAAGGAGACAACAATAGAGGGGCCGTCAATAGTGCCACGAAAGCTTTTGTTTCACTTATAATAAAGATCCGACAAAAGAATTTCGACAGTATACCCACAATGAAGATAGTTAGAGAAGAATCACTTCTTATTGTCACCAGTATTACAGGGTTAATGAGAATTCAGGGCTGACACTATGATCCTAATAATTTTATAGGAAACACGACCAAAAAAGTGTTTTTTATATTAATTGTTTACGGTCAGAACGATTTTTTATAAATAAATATTGGACAATCTCACATACATTGCTCTGATCCTTTGGTAAGTAGCTAAAGCACTTGTGTTACAGAAATCAGAAACAAACGACGGTGCCACAACACCCAGACCCGAGACAATATAGAAAAGTTATTCTTCTACATCAACCGACCGAGAATCGAACCAGGGACCTCAGAGATAGCGACACCAAGTCCAGTATGCTCACATCTCGGCTACAGAGGAGGTTAAAGCCAGTATATTTCTTTTGAAAAAATCAGCGCCAGTAAATTTTTTATATAAAAAAATGTAGAAAAAATACTTTTCTATATTGTCTCGGGTCTGGGTGTTGTGCTATAGTCGTTATTTCTGATTCCTGTAACACAATTGCTTTGGCCACTTACTATAGGATCAAAATAATGTATGCGATATTGTCCAATACTTATTTATAAGTTATTATTTACTTATGTATAAATAAATCTGTTCAAAAATCCCCTCTGGGTTGTATACTACTTGCTTGGCGGTAAAATATGTGGCACATTCATTCAACACTTCTGTGTAGTCATGGTCCGAAGGATTTGTTCCCCCCGTCCGTCTACGGAGTTTTGATGGCAATCGCTCTAATGTACTAACTAGACTTGCTGCATGGTCATGGCCGAGAGTACCCGGACCAGAATCAGGCCCCCGATTCGGAACCCTTCGATAACGAATTGACAACCGGTAAACCACGTGATACGCTTATGTTAAATCCTATAGTGTCACGTGGTTTTCCGGTCGACAATTTGTTACCGAAAGGTTCTGAATCGGGGCCCAGGACCACGATTCAGAACTGTTAGATAGCAAGTTGTCGACCGGAAAACCGTGACACTATATGATTTACCCTTAGACCATTACTTCTAGATTTGTCATTATCATACCACGTGATTTACCGGCTGTCAATTAGCTAACGAAGTATTCTGAATCGCGGCCCAGCCTGCCTAGTATGACTACTAAAAATACGATATGATATGATATGATACAGCGATATATCGACACACCAACTGTAAAAATATGATGAATATAGCCGCCATTTTGATTTTTTATCGAAACAGCGATCATAACATGTACCGTAACCGGCACGGCGATTCTACAAGGCGGCTTCAACTATCACATTTTTACAGTTAGTGTCAATATATCGCTATATCATATCATAGCATATCGTGTTTTAGGGCTCATGCCAGGCAGGCAGGAACGAAACCATACAAGCAAGAAGAATCAAGCGAGCTTACTACGTCTACGTCTACTGTGTAGTAAAGATCTGGCAAAGGAATATCGACAGTATAGTTATGTTCCAATGGCCCTCGTAAAGTTTGGCTTATTTATGTTTTATTTACTATCTCTCTGTCCGAGCTTGCGTTTGATGGGCCACAAAGTGATGAGTGTATCGAGAAATTGATTTGGTTCTGATAGTAAAAGTTGTTTGCGAAATAACCGTGAATATACGTACTCAATATTACGTCAGTCATTTCATAAGTTTATACAGATTTAGTAGGTACAGTATAAATATAATATTTTATTTCCAAAAGGCTCACAACGTACAGTTAATTTACAGTCCTCAAACTAGGTATAATCCTTTATTTCGACGACCTCCGTAGCCGAGAGGCGAGCATACTGGACTGAGGTTCCGGGTTCGGTTCCCGGTCAGTCAATGTAGAAAAATAACTTTTCTATATTGTCTCGGGTCTGGGTGTTGCGGTACCGTCGTTGTTTCTGATTTCTGAAACACAAGTGCTAAAGCTACTTATCATAGGATCAGAGCAATGTACGAGTATGTGATGTTGTCCAATATTTACATTTATTTATTTAAGGGACTTTGATTTTGAGTTTTGGACGATTTCATTTACGTTGTTGTCAACAAAAAGTTAGCAAGGGTAGTGAGATTGAACAAACTGATATGATGGCACATAAATAATTTGTATGTGTGTGTGCAAGGAATTATTTGTATTACGAGTAAGTACGGTTCACTCACATACTTGAAGACCTGCGCAGCTTGAAACTTGGATGTGGAATGGTGTCCAAAAATAGGACAAACAAAAATTGCAACAGCTGATCACAACTTAAGAGTCCTATTATACTCGACAGAGGGTACAGAGGTGGGCAAGTTCATGTTTTACATGAATTTTGTATCAATGACCTTAAATTAATACAGCAATTGAGAGTTTTTTAATTAGACACAAACATTATATAACGTAATAATTAACATTAACAAACAAAAGACGGAATGAAAAATCAATCGACATACAAGGTACCAAATCACGTTCTCGGCTGCTCATAACATACAAAAAAAATACTGTTGGGTAAAATTATTCAGATGTTTCATACAAACTAATCTAGCTACACCTTGATCATAACGTATGGAGCTCCCATCGTAAAAGTTTTTGTAAATTAGTAGCTAAGTACGTAGTTTTAGGTTGTGTTAAAATCTTTTGTACATTTTTATGAAAACTACTTACCTACTCCCAAATAATGTAATAAGTTTACGTTCATGCTGTCATGTTTCAGCCTTCAAGCTAAGGATCCTCAAACATCCTTAAACACCTTCGAATTTGCTCTATTTTAGGACAAAATACATTAGAGAGTTACATTGTCCGGTACTCACTTGATATCCTCCATGAATATCGAGTAAACTAGCCCTCAGCTATTATCGGGCGCGTCAAACACGCAGTTTGTAGTCACTCACAGGGCCCGTGGATGGCCCTTTGTCCCCTGATATTGTCCAGTCCGCCTTGCAGGTGAGCGATTATGTGCTAGCATTATGATATTCGCTTTGTGTCACCTAATATGGTTACTACATGCCTGTAAATCATAATGACATAGCCTAATTAAATCTGGTAACAAAAATCTTATGTGATTGTTTAAACATATAGGATTACATGTCCCAAGTTTGATTCTCGGTTTTATCACATCAGCAGCAGGACGTCCACTGCTGAACATATGCCTCCCCGAAAAGAAGGGGTTACCAATACTCGCCACGCTTGGCAAACGGGTTGCCGAGCGCAGTTTTTCATAATATTTTGGACGCAGACGCTGCTGCCCCTCTGCCGAATAGTCGCCTCTTACGACACGCCTCCTGTTGGCGGTGGGAAAGTCTATTTTTACGGCCGTTCCCACACGGCACATTCTCGGTTTCGTTCAATGTAAAAAAATAATTTTTTAAACTTATCGTCTGGTATCACAAGTATTATAATTACTCACGTTAAGTCCTTATCAAACGTTTTGGTCTCTCTGGGTCATTGGATTTGAGAAGAAAGGGAGTTTGGTTTAGTCAACATTAAATGTATATTGTTAAAGAATAAATGGACTGATTGATTGATTCATTGATAAACATAATTACCTTTAAAGCGCAAGAGACACGTAGAGTAAGTATAGTTCTCGGTGTGCCTTCTTCTGATAAATATAAGCCAGACAACACACTACATCATATTAATCTCCAAGTAAGGAATTAATCTTGTTTTGCCAAGAATAGACATAATTCATTTTGTGCCGGAGGCATCTCTCAGGTTCACCACCATCAATATCATCATTTCAGCCATAAGACGTCCACTGCTGAACATAGGCCTGCTGGGAGGTTCACCAGACTTAAGGGAATTTAGATAAGTTTATATACTCCTCATTATTTATTACGATCTTTAGTATTTTTCACTCTGCGTTACTTTTAGCCGGTGGTCGTGTATAGGTACTGCCCAACTTGTACCACTTTTTAATAATACAATACTATACTATACAATAATAAATATACTTAATAACTGACTGAATAGGTTGACTTAGCAGTTGAAAATAAACATGTTGTATTAATAACAAATAATAATAAATTCTTTCCATAATCACACCCAAACTAACCAAGCTAGTACTATGGCGACTAGATAACGGATAAACATACCTAATGGTACATTGTTAACCTAGGGGTGAAAGTAACTTATTTAGTCCTCAGACGGAGTTTGGTAATAGTTCGAGGGACTAAATAAGTCTTTAACTCGTGGTAAACTCTGTGCTTTTCAGCACGAATACAAAGAAAATAAAAATAAAAACATGAATTAGCTGACAAAAAAAATGTGAATTTTAACAAAACCGTACCAAAGACTATGACTACGTTCTACAACTCAAAAATACAAATAAAGATCGGATTGCTGCTTTCCCGCCTATTTTTTTTCTGTGGTTGGCCAGCTATTCAGCCATTATTAAATATTGTGCCCAAATCTTTTAAAGAAATAGTTGAAAGTAAACTTATAAAAAGGTCATTAAAAATCTTTAATTAATACATATCTTTATGTTACTTAATTCAATTTTACATCGCGCTGTTATTGAGTAGCTGTATAGAAAGTTGCAACATGGTTCCTACTTTCCGAGTATGAGTAATGAAAATGCTTTTATAAACATCCATGACTAAGGTACAAACGCTCGTGCTCATCACACAAACATTTGCCCCTTGCGGCATTCGAACCCGCAACCGCTGACTTTGTAGTCCAGAGCGCGAAACACTACACCAGACGGTCGTCATTATAATCAAGCGAGTTCTTTATTTGTATCATCATCGTCAAATTCAGCCCTCATCAACACACTGTTCGTATATCTATTAAGTGCATATATCTGTGAAACAGCACACGTAAAAATATTAAGTTTTATTTTATTTCTGGATATAATAAAATTTGTATAAAACTTTGATTGAAATTCGTTGCAGCTAGATCGATACGGAACTATTTTTATCAACTAAACAGAATTTCTATACCGCCTAGCATCGATAAATCACTCTATAAAATACGACTACAGCGACTCTCTCTTTTAAATTAAAAGCAAAGAAACATTATAAACATTTTCCTTGGTATAGCTATAAATAATCTGTATTTTCTGCACAATAAAGGCGATAATTCGAGTCGCTGTTGCGCTGAGCCGACTAAAGCCTACGTGAAGTAAAGGAAAAGTTTTTAGAAGGCTATCAAAATGTTTATATTTGTGTTTCTTGGTGTGATGCGATGGTTACTTAAAGGTGAAGCTGCAGCGGAGCCCGCAGAAAATCCAAGCGGCGCAAATACGAGTCACTTGCATGTGACTATATTGTGTTTGCGCCATTTGGCGTTGAGATGTTTGGACCGTGGGGACCGAGTGTTAAATTTATTTTAAAAAAAATAGCGCTAACATTAAATTTGCTGGCTCGTTTCTCGCTCAAGGGTTAATGCAGTTTATCATCATTTCAGCCATAGGACGTCTGTCGTCCATCATTAACTTCCAGATTGGCCGGTTGGAAGTTGTCTGCATTCAGTGACTTTCTGCGACTTTTCCTGACCTGCCCTGAAATCCAGGCGGTTGTGGGTTCAAATCCCGCAAGTTATGTATTGAGAACAAGCATTTGTACCCAAGCCATGGGTGTCACAAACATATTTAAGTATGTTTATCCATTATCTAGTCACCATAGTACAAGCAAAGCTTAGGGCTAGATAATTCGGTATGATTGTGGGAACCATTATTATTATTTGAATCAAAGATCATTATTTTCAAGCTGACTAATGTAAATAATTTGATAGAGCGTCTTCTATGCTTTTATCTTTTACTGTGTACGTGCTATAAACTCATAGTTCAAACTTACGATATGAGGTTTATATCGTTAACACAAACATTAAAGGGTCGGGGAGGCAAATATTATGTTTTAATAATAACGCCACTGTTCATCATCTTAATGAAACGATGTAACGATCCTACTTTTGCCTATCACAAAGTCAAACATGCCTTATAAATATTAAAAAGGCACAAAACCAAAAGTGGAGCTAGGTCATTAAGGAATGGCTAGGTATTTCTTTAAGGAATCACCATCATCATTTCAGCCATAGGACGTACTCTGCTGAACATTAGGCCTCCCCCATTGACTTCCAAATTGGCTGGTTGGAAGCGGCCTGCATCCAGCTTCTTCCTGCGACCTTTACCAGGTCGTCTGCCACGTCCACCTTATGAGTGGACATCCTACGGTGCGCTTGCCGGTACGCGGCCTCCATTCTAGAAACTTTCTGCCCCATGGGCTGTCACTTCTACGTGCGTACTTTGAGGAATAGCTTCATAACTAAGGTTATCGGTCAGAGAAAGTGAGTAACCGATAGATATAAGGCAACCACATCTAGAGGGTACAAGATTTGTAAGATAAAGTGGCAATAGGCTACAATTCAGTAATTAGATGTGTAGTCCTCCTACAAGGTTTCATTTTTTCATTTGTACGTGGGACTTTGTATGGATACAAAGTATTCTCATGGCCTAACTTTTGCTTTTTTAACGGCTTATTGTATAAAAAATTACAAAGGCAAGCACCCACAATATTATCGAAAGATTCTCATCTATATTGAGTTTATAAAAGAAACTTGGAGTTTCGATCTATTCGTCTAATGTGACTTTTAAAACTTTTGAGACGGACTAAATATAGTTGTGTTTTTTTCTATAAACCCAATAGAGCGATGAATAAATTATATTAAAACTTACTATATACTTTCAATATTAAATTCCCTTTTGAATTGCAAACAGGCTTGGTTCGCCCAAACACTGAGTTAAATAATTAATTTATCGATAAACCTACTTTACAACATTGCGCATTCTATTTTGTTCAAGTAAAATCGGTCTTTATAAAAAAGAGTCGCCATAAATTTGACTTGCAATTATTGCGCAACAGTCTGTCGACCGATACAGTTATTACCCGAAAAAATATAGTAATCCTTTTCAAAATGATGCAAGTATTTTGTTTATATTTTGAATTATTTTTATTCCAGAATTAGAAAAATAAATTTACTTTTTGTCAGTATCTTAATTTTTAAATAATACTTATACAAAAAGGAGAACACAGAAACCATTGTTTTTAGTTAGCGTAAATCAGAAACTTAATAGTGTCCAATCTTCGCAAACGTTTCTGTAGAGACAAGTAATGTTATCTATTCTGTGGTAGAGGTTTTATTCATAAAGTGTACCGTGGCGCGCTGCCAACCAAGAAACGCGAGGGTTAAGTGCCTTCTGCGACGCTAGTCTTTGCCATAACCCTTGCGATGCGCGATGGGATCAATTAGGAAAGTTTGATTACTGCGATTGCTAGGTTGTAAAGTAAAGTAGATGCTTTGAAGATTTCTTATGAGGAACTAAATCAGATAAACGATTGAATAGACAATTAACATGATATGCAGTCAACAAATCTTTAACTTATCATAAAATGTTATATTTTAATTTACCAATAAGCATCCAACTGTTCATCATCATCATCATCATCATTGACCATAGCTGACCATAGGACGTCCACTGCTGAACATAGGCCTCCTCCCTCCCCTTGTCCATGTGTTCATCTACAACATATTATACTTATTACGAGTATTAGAACAACATCGCAATTACAAGAAAATTACTAAAATATGATCAACCTCAATGAATTTAAAGATTGAACTTGATGTACATACTTTTAAAAAATATATTCGGCAAGGGGCCAAACGCCAAAAGTAGGAGTCGAGGGGCCTCTATGTTTATTCTTTGACCTGGCACGTTACACCCAATACTAAATAGGTTATAAATATTGTAAAAGTATACTTTGCTTGAGAATAATAATTAAATTTCAAAATTGCGCAATCTTAGAATATTCGACCTAGATTGGTCAAAGGATTCTTACCTTTACTGTTTATGAATGAATAAGTATTTAAATTAAATATTATTATTATTATTTATTAACGAACACAAACAGTGAAATGTACAAACTTTGCTTAATCTCTGATATCATTTGTTTTGTTCTAATACATAACAACACAAATAATATGTGTCCACAACACTAGCCATAAAATATTCTAAATGCAAAACTACTTACATAGCAAGAATATTACCTTAAGATAACTTAATATAATGTAATGTAATTTATATATTTACTACGTATAAATTTGTTTCTTGGTTTTACTTATACATAGCTTACATAATTTGCTTAATCAAAAGAAACATTTGCTCAATTAGTTTTGAATTGCGCTGTTTTTTTACAGAATATGTCTAAGCTGTTAAAATTCATTGTGTTCAGATAATTAAAATAAATTTTATTAAAAAAATAAAACCGACTTCAAAACACTGAAATGCTAAAAATAATCCTAACACTTAAGTAGGTACCTAATCAGATACTTTTGGAGTCGGTGCCAGCCGATGAGAGATTCAATGTTTTTGTTTGCACAAGTTCATAATCATAGACAAGCGGAAATAGACCTTACTGTTTTTGAGCAAGTGTTAATCAACCTTAGGGTGGTACACTAATTTATTTATAACCTAATTTTGTTTGTTCAGCTATTAATAAATTGATTGGATTAATTTTTAATCGAATACCTTTTGTAGTACTTAGTAATAATTCAAGAAATTCGTTTATCCAATATCGCCAGTCCTATACCAGCAGGGTGAAGTTTCTTTGTGTCACTCACAAAAGGAAATCTTGACCAATCTTTTGGTCCGCACGTGGGTTCATTCCGCTTTCAATCAAGGGAGTTGCGTTGCACTGATATTATCAAAAACCTTTGCTATTTATTACATATACAGTGTGTAACGAAAAGGTGAAATAAAACTTTAAGGGGTTATTTACGTTTCCATACAAACTGATGCCAGCTGGGCGCGTTTTATTATGGGAAAGTGTTTTTTTTTTGCGATTTCGATGTTGGTCCCATAGAAAAAGTTGATGTAATTCAGCCGTAGAATAACCCCTTAAAGTTTTATTTCACCTTTTCGTTACACACTGTATATATATTTACTGACTGTGCAGCACAAAAGTATAAAACACTCATTCTATTCAATACTCAATACTCAATAATACTAGAATTTAAATCCCAAACTACGAGTAAATAAAAAGCTTTTCATATCAGCTTGATTGCCTGCCCTCTAATTTAATTGAAATTGACATTAATTTGTAAATCGATAATGTATGATTATGATGGACTATTATTACTATATTATACTATTGATATTTAGTAATTTAATTGACAACGACATTTATTTCAACCTTTATATCTAGATGTTTTGTTATTATTAAAAACTCTGTTAAATTTGTATGCCGCCAAGGCTGATCACAGCGCTCTTATACCCTGTTCCTATGTAATAACTATTTACCTGTGCATCACAAATAAATGATTTGACATAATTTGTTTTGACTCTTGTCACAAATTGTGAAAGAAAAATAATTGCACCATAGAAACTAACGCGCTACCTCGATGATAATTCGCATTTATGTAATGTGCGGTGAGGGCAGCCATTACAGTGTGTTAAAAGCTAATAATGTTTTATTAAAAATTTTTATTTGGTTTTATAAATTTACTGAGCTAATTTAGTCCGTTGTATATTTTCACTGAAATATTAAATGCTCACATAAACCTGCTCTCCATGCGAGCCCAAATATAGAGATGTATCGATCTCGCGATTCCTGGAACAACGGGAATACGTCCCGCACCTGTATTGTTATTTTTGGCATCAACTGTTTAATATCCGGTTCCGGTGTAGGATAAAATAGTGCGATAGACGCTATAACATTTGACTCTTTTTGTTATATGTTTTTATAAGTCAACTAGCTTAGGACCGCTTCTTTGTCCCCGTAGATTTAAGAATTAAACCAAAAAGGAATTAGGAAATAACCATCTCACGGAAGTTGGGAACAGTTGGATAGGTCCAAGACGAAAGTCTACAATCAGTGTGTGTTCCCAGTGATGACATATGGAACAGGAACGTAGCCTCATAAGAAAGCCCAAAATTGCACAGCGTGCATGTCATGGAAAAGGGCTACGCTCGGTGTTATTTGCGAGATCAAATCAGAAATGAGGAGATCTAGTAACGAACAAAGGTCTCTAACATAGCCCGACGGAATAGCAAGCTAAAGTGGCAGTGGGCAGGGCAGGGCACAAGCATGTAGAACTGACGGCCGATAGGGCAAAAGGTTCTTGAATGGAGGTCACGTACCGGCAACAAGATGAGCAGATGATCTGGTAAAGATTGTAGGAATGCAGGCCGCTTTCAATTAGCCAATTTGGAAGACATTGGGCTGGTCTATGTTCAGCAGTGGACGTCCTATGACTGAAATGATGATGACGATGATCCCAAGATATGTGAATTATTATATGTGTTAAGCTAGATTCATGCAGTGCTCTGTAACTTTGTCATTTTAAAGCGTAATTAAGAAGCAAACATGTAAACCAGAGATCAATCATCAACCATTTATGTTAAATGTGTTACTCTAATAAAAAGACCTCCCTCTATATTTAATATTTTTACTCAAAATTAAAAAATATTTGTATAATATAAAAACCAAAATTTATCGACAATTTAACTTAATTACTTATTTTCAGACAATAAGCTTTTCATCTTTTGAAGGGTAAAAAATTTATTTCGAAAACCATTCACTTTTTAATTAATCTTTTTTTTACCCAAACGCAAAGGACGACCGTAAAAACCGTTACAAGTACATCTTTAAGAAATATGTAAAGAAAGTTTATGAATTTCGGGTCCAGATGAAGCTTGCGTAATCCACAAAGGAGAGCTTACACATCAAAGCCGGCTCGCCGCCGCGGGGAGTAGGCAGAACTGACTAAATACCCTTCAATAAAATTTTAAAGATGTTTTTTCATTTCTTTTTATTATTATTTTGATATGTTTTGTGGCACGTTCATAATAATTCAGCTACTTTAAATACATTAAGTTATACGATCGTCAGGCTTGGTTGCCACCCATCTAAACATGAAGGTTCCTCAAATAATGAGAGTATCCAAAAAGATAAAATAAATAATATAATTGTCGTGATTTGATGTATTTTAAATAAAATTGTCTTTTATATTTTACACTAAACAAATCTTAAATCTAAAATAATATTTTGTTGACAACACTAATTGGTCGGTTGGGGAAAGGACGTAACGTAATTAAGTTAAAGTGGGGGAAACACCGCGGTAGTATCGGAAGAGATCGCTACTCAGTCAGTTGCTTGTGGGTGTTCGAAGTAAGCAGATGCTAAGCAGTAACTATGCCAGTCAAAGTAGTGTAATTTCTACTTATACTGATTATCATAATTTCTATTATAAGAGACGAGGATGAAGAGTTTGTAAAGTTATAAGTTCATTATAATAAAACTAAATACTAGTCAACCTTAGTATCATTTCTCCACATAATTTATTTCAGGCATCATAATTATGACAGATGACTTTATAATAAAAGGCCCATATAATAAATATCTTGAATTGAGTGAGAGTAGTCGAACAAAAAGCATGGCCGATCTATTTAAAGTGCTTCAGAGTGCAAGTTTGGTGTAGTTTACTATAGTAGACTTCCTACTAGGAGTCGTTATGGTAGTGTCAGCTGGCAATCTTCTCTATCACACCATTACAATGAACAATTCTATAACGTTTTGATAAATATCTTGATTTTGTGGTTTCTTTCTTTAAACTCTGTTGCACAAATTAAAACCGTTTAAAAAGTTACTTACCATGAATTACTCTGTGCTAGTCAATCATTAGGCTTAACATATTTTTTGTGAGCGATGCAATATAACGTACGGTGGCTCCCGCTCTAAACTTCAAAGCCAAGCTTTATTAGTTCATAATTAAACTAAAGCAAACGTTTTACCCAATTGACCGAACAAGATATTTTGTCCAACATTGCTTGTACCGAATTGTCCTTCTACCTAACTAATACTCCTCGACCGCAACCCAATTAGCAGGGATTGGCATCACAAGCTAGTCAGTCATGTTCATATACGGTTGCCATTTTGGACCTTATTTCAAAGAGTACGGTAACTACGGTAGGTACAGACTACTTACAGTTGAGCCGTCATGTTATCGACAGTTTCAAATATCGATGATTATCCTTGAAATTGTAACAGTAAGCCTGATTGTCGATCGCCACACTCCTAACTTAATTTAGAGTCTGATATTTTTGTCTCTGTGTCTAAAAGCTTAGTAGAATATTTACCTTCATAGTGGGTATTTATAGTAATGAAAATACTTTAAGTACACGGACTGCTATCGATAATACATAACTATTTATTTGTAAATGTTAATATATTTTTGATTAACTAGAACAAAACTTTGTAATTTTTTTTAGTGTGTTCATTTCCTTATTGGATAAGAGTTTCACAAAAACTAACCATCCTATCAAAAATATAATAGGCATAAGCCTAGCCGCATGCGAATCATATTGTCAATAGTTTATCGAGTATAGATTCGTTCTAAATTATCGATAAGTAACACTAGTCTCAACCTTCTAGGAAACGGTAAACGTTTGCACCTGAATGCTTCGAGTTCCTGACGGGAACTTTAAGTATTACGCTAATAGTTCTCAGTACAGGTTCAACAAACTCAAATGTACTTAAAGGTACTCTTGTGGTAATGGATAACAATGTTATTGATCTTTCGAACGTTTATCTGAACATTTTCGGAAACACGCTTTTTCTGCAGAATTATTAACATCTCCCCTGTTCTGCGATTCTTAAATTATTATGATTAATATGATTCATTCATATTCAATAGTTTTAGCTATTGAAACATAAACTTATTTTAAAAATAAGAAAGCTATGGTAACTCAGTAAGTATATTATGCAGTCTTACTTCAAATCATTAAAGAAAAACGCTAGCATTTTCCCCACGTT
The DNA here is from genome assembly GCA_963576865.1 of Anania hortulata. Lineage (NCBI taxonomy): Eukaryota > Metazoa > Arthropoda > Insecta > Lepidoptera > Crambidae > Anania > Anania hortulata. Next base: position 940,397 of record OY756389.1, on the reverse strand, counting down.
CGTTACCAAGATAAGGAAGACTTATTTTTAAAATGCTGATTTTAAAAACCAGAACATTGTAGTGTGGGCGCAAAAATTGCTATGGGATATTATGGGATAATAACTTTTCTAGTTTAAAATTTATAGGATACCTAATTCACCATAATATGTACAAAAATATTTGCTTATTTATATTATCTTTTCTACAAAATTTCCAAGAGATGCAAAAGTTTGCAACAAACTTGCACAATATCAAGAAATTGAGTCAGAAATTACAACATCTTTGACATTCACACCGCAAACTTTATGTCATCTGGATAATTTGAGTCGCAGTGCACCGCAACTTTCCGCTCGGAGCACTATTCAAAACACCTGATAAATATTTCATGATTCACCCGCCCCAATCAGAATCTCGAAATCTTTGCTTTGGCTGCATCGTTTAAAGATAGCTCCGTTTGCTTAGTCTATAAAGCCTGAGGTACGCTTACACGGGCAATTTCCATTGCTCGAATCAAAGCTTTATCGATATTATGACATCTCGACCACATCAAGCAGATTACTGCGACGTCAATTATCAATTTTTGCTAGAAGTACCGCCAAACTGTAAGAGCAATATGGAGCAACTTAATAAATCCGTGGGCAACAGCCAGCGACGGAAATATTGGTTGACAGTTGACTGACAGTTCTGATTATGTAGATACAAAGAACCTAGTCGGAACGTTGGCGTTTAGATTTTTTCGGTATTTGAAGTGACGCCGCCTAGTGTTATATTAACCAATCCTCATTTTTCAATCAATTGACCCCGCTTGTTCATTATTTATCCTGTTATTATCGACTTCATGATTCGTAGTTTAAAGCTTTTTCATACAATAGACAATATTAAACCATGTTCAATAATATATTTTCGTATTTTTTTGACAGATTCTCGGTAAGTGAAGACTACACATCCTATCGTATCGCGATGCAAAAATTTTGCTGATTTTAACAAGCTAGGCAGAAGATGTTTACTATTTTATCTCTGCCAAAATAAATAATTGAAAACAATGAGTAGGATATGAAACTTATATTGACCTATAAATACTAGAGAGTACCACATGTGAATTACTATGTACTGCATAAGGCTTGAACAGTCAGTCAACTTACCTTTTAAACCTGGTGGAAGAACCCAAAGACTTTGATAGATAATTTTCAAGATAACTTCATTTGCTTTGTCTATGAAAGTTTCTTGGGAATTCTCGCGAATCCAATCTTGGGGACAATGAGCAAGATAACAGCATTCGATTTAGCTTCAGGTGACTCCATTTAAGATGGTTATCTTATGGTTATTGAAATTGTTAGCTGAACCAAATTTTGTTTGGGATTTGGAATATAACCAACTTAAAACAGGTCGGCAAGCATTAAAATTCTGGTTGAGTTGGTTAAAATACAGGATGTTAAGAAGACACAAGCCAAATTTCATTTTCAAGTCTAGAAAATAAAAAAATTAAAAAATTGCCTCTTCCTTTTTAAACAACCTGTATGTATTGTGAGTGAGTATTTTTCATTTTACAAGCTTAGGTATCCTTCCCGGATTTTGCGTATCAGTCTGGGCACGGTAGCTACGCTTGTGGCTATGCAGGAGTGGATCTTCCGCTCACATGAACAACTAAATAACTAAGTGTCATCAGGGTAGAGGTTGCTAAAGTATTATTTTGTGCGCTTCGTCGCCAGGCTATTGGTACCAGGCTTCGTCATGCATAACTTTAACTCAGATACCAACCTCTCTATCTATTTACTTGACAAATTCTAATACAAAAAATAATAATACGACTCGCTTAAGTGTTCGGCGACAACAACTTGATCTATCGATCATGTTTAAAATTCTGCACCACATGATCGACTCTTCCGAACTTACCTCTTCCCTAAAAATAAACTGCAAGGTGAACAAGAGGCGCTCCTTACCTACCTTTGTACTTCCTACATATAAGAACAACGTGTCGCGCCACAATCCTATCGCCAGAATGTGTCGTAAATATAATCTCCTGCAAAGTGACTCCAAGTTGGACATATTTCACTCAGGGTTTGCGAGGTTCAAAACGGCAGCAAGGTCCATTTTTGACGAACACAATGGTGTTCGTTAATCTTAAGTGGAAAATAATTTAAGATATTTATAATTAGTATTTTTATATTATAAAATTATTATTTGTTAACGAATTGATTTAAGCAGCAGTGTAAACACCTTTAGGATATTAGTTTAGTCCAATACCTTTATACATTTATACCGTTTCTTGTATAACTGATGTCTGTTGTGTTTTCCAATATATTGAAAAAAAAAAAAAATACTGTGTTAGGATTACCGACTTTTCATTTCCCATTATCAAAAAACTAAACTACGAGTACCTTTAACGCTAACAAATATTAAAAGAGCGTCGTGATTACATTAGGATGTAATCTAAGTTAGATAACAATCCAGTCTTCTCTGATTGGGTTATACATAGCCCCGAACTGAAGCCTAAACCATAGGCCAGATGAAACAGCCATCCACGATGACAATAATTTCAATTACATAAATCATACTGCTGTATCATTCATGTACTGCCTGATAATGTGTGACAATTTTGTAATGATTTTTATTTTATTCTAATTATTTTGTATGATGATGTAATTATGGACTTGTTCTAAAATAAATATATATTACTTGAAATAAATATCTTGTGTGTGTCATAAGTGTGAGCCATGCTCTGCATTACCCTAAGCTATTTCATTTTTTAAGCCATAGGACGTCTACTGCTGAACAAAGGCCTCCCCCAATGACTTATCATCGGGAGGGATTGCCAATACTCGCCACGTTTGGCAGGCGGGTTGGCGAGCGCAGTTTTTTAAAACATTTTGCACGCAGACGCTGCTGCCCGTCTCGTGCTACAGGAATTAGTCGCCTTATACGACACGCCTCCTGTTGGCGGTGGGGAAGTGTATTCTTTACGGCCGTCCCCACACGGCATCCCCCCTAAGCTATAAAACCATTAATATAGTCATGCGTCAGAAAACTAAAGAAATAATTTATATAGCTCGAAAGAAAAGCAAGCATAAATGGCAGTAGGCTGTTCACATATGCCGCAGAACAATTATCAGTTAACGCTCTATGTTATCTCGAGTGTGTACACTTGTGAGGCACGATTTGGCAAACGCAGCGTCTCTGACAAGATGGAGCGATGAAATACGCAATGTTGCAAGCAGCAAAAGGAAAAGAATAGCTGAGGATCGGGATTACTAGCGTGCTTTGGGAGAATTATATTTCAAGCAGTACTGTACTGATGAGAACCACCTGACTTTAGCAGAAACAAAATGATTCTGTCAAAATAAAATCTATTTACCTAAGAAATCGCTGACTTGCCATAATTTTAAAAACCGAAGAACCGTTAACTTGCTACTTGGTATGGTATGAGTAGACTGTTTTTTATTTAACATGTAAGGAGTAACATTCTCAATATTTCAGCAAAGCCGATATAAGCGTACTCGTCGCCTCCTCCATAATACACTAAGCCGAAGAATCGACACCTGCGTCTTGCGTTAGTGGATTTGATAAACTTTTGCGGTGGTGACACGAATCGAATGCTATTACAGCTTTAGCCTGTGGCTCCGGTCGTTTGTATTTTATTTTGCAGTAAAATAATGTTGAATGTTACAATAAAAAAAAACATTTCAAAAAGTCAGAACAAATAAATTATTTCATTTTAGTGGCTAGATTAATAATATAAAGGTTTATACCTTTTTTAACACTTTTGCACTAAAAACCCTCCACGTGGTAATTATGTATAACGTACACGTCGTTAATTCTTCGACTCGTTTCTGCAGCACCGGTGCCACGGTGGAATATGTATACACATTATACATAAGTACGTAAACATTACACACACACACACACACACACACACATACACATATAGATTTAATCATTTCTTGCTTGCTTGCTTATTTTATTTTATCTTGTCTTACTATGTTCTACTAAAATAGTTAAAAAAAATTAATCCTATTCCTGTAATTAGACGTATGTTGATGATTGCGGATGTTAATAATGAAGGTAGATTTTCTGATACAAGTATATTGCTTACTTAATATGAAATCTCTATAAATTGTTATCGATGTAGACTTGTTGTAACAGAATAAAATAATTTTGATTTTGAGACTTGCTACATCTAGGATCGTGGTCAAAGCGTTGAGCAGAAGTATTTAGTTGCTAACACTTACCTCAGGCCCGGCACATCGTCGAGCTGCGACCCATCCAGCTGCTGCCACTGCAGCTGCGGCGCGGGGAACCCGTGCGCGGCGCAGGAGACGCGCGCGCCGGTGCCGTTGGAGAACACCAGCCGCGAGGGGGGCTCCATCAGGAACACGGGCCCGTGCTCCTGGCCCTCACCACCTGATAGAAGAGAATAGGGTAAGCATTTGCAAAATCGTTCACACGATTAGCGCGAAAATAAGATAAATAGCGCGAGAGGAGGCCGATGCCAGGCAGTGATTGAAATTCTGTCATTTTGACTAACGATTTTTAAAATTAAACCAATTTTTTAGGTTTCCGTACTTCAAAAGGAAAAAACGAAACCCGAGGATCACTTTACTGTCCGTCTGTTTGTATGTTCGTATTTCTGTCAATACTCTTTATCTGGGGAACTCGTAGAGGTATTTAAATTTAAACCATATACTCCGGTCAAGATTCTCTTGAAGCTGTGAAAAAAAAAACTTCTGAGTTAACGCAAGAAAAAGATACGTTTATAATATATACCTAAAAATTGTACGGAACCCTCGGTGGGCGAGTCCAACTCGCACCTCGATACCTGGTGGATTAATTGTAAAAAAAAACTTGGGTTAAGATGACAGCGACGTCTATTGGTAGAAGACCCAGAATATTAAACTAAAATGCAAAGCAAATGTTTGTGGGTATTCGTAACTGAGTACTATATAGATGTCTTTAACTGTAAGTATAATGATAAGTCGCCATAGTGCAAACTTCTACTTTGTATGGGACACGTGTGCATGATGAAAAGCAAGAAGAACAAGACATGAGATGTGACATTGTTTGCAAAGAGGCACTTAAAATAATTATGTTTTTTCTAAAGCCATGGTACGCTCTACATATGCTAAATAGAATAAAGCTATGTACTAAATAAAATAAAAAAGCATGTCAAGAAATAGGATGCTTATAAAAGTTCAAATCATAAACAGATTACAGTAGCTGGAAACTAATACTAGAGGTATTTGCATAAATCCCAGGCGCGATGCCAACCTTGGGCAAGACTTAACACATAAAGACGTTCCCGCTACACGAGTTTGGGCTTATCTTATGTACCTGTATTACAGGTACTTAGCTAAACTAAACACAACATTACTGTTAACAAACAAGACTAAGCCAATATGAACCCCCTGCCTCACGACGCATTAAACTGAAATTTGTCAAATTAGACGAGAGTTAACCATTTAATGCGGTTAGTGTGTCAGACAGACGGGTCGAATATAATGCACGATTTGAATTTCAAACTCCATTCCACCGTAAACCAGATCCAACTGGCCGTAACTAGGACAACACTGTTGTTATGTTAAGACATTATATCACTGATTAGCTCCGAGAAAATGTGGAGCGACGTTGCCAAAACTACAGCGCGAAAGTTTCCATGTATTTTTGAGGCAATCCAATTTGCGGTAACGTTTGTTAGTATTTCGTAAGTGCGTTTTGGGGTAGAGTTAAAAATTTCACTCTATGGCTTGATTTGAAATTGTGATTTTATGTAAAGTTTTGCTCAGTTAACTAGTATTGGAACCGTGTAGACCGAAACTCGGTTTCAAACTGAAAAAGTTTCGTCTCTTTTAATAATCAAATGAATGCTAAATGAAGTTCATCCTCCTGCGGTTCCATTGTCATTAATATTTCTTTCTAAAATGAAGTATGTTTTAATTCTGTTTTTTTTTTAATCAAAACTAACCCCGTTATTATGCTGTACATATAAAGCATATAACAAATATACCTAATATATTAAACTAATGATCGACAACGTTTACGGACAGCATATCAACTAGGTAATACCAAAGAAAATATTGAACTCGCAAACACTTAGTGTACTTCGTTTCATTTATATTGAAAAAGGTCTCTTAACTAATGTAAATTTAAATGTAAATTAAAACGCGAAAAAATGTTAGTCTAAAATAAAGCAAAGTAGATATTAAAAATCTTTAACCGAAACTAAACAATTTTAAACACATACAAAATGTTTAAAGCTAGCAAGTAATATTGCACTCAGTGCAATTTAAGTGCATCAGCTGTTCTCTTGGGACTGCGAGTGAGTCCCCAGTAATGCGACTCAGGTCTCTTTGACCCGACGCAATTAATGAGGGTTTGAGTATTGTACAGTTAGCTGGTAAAGCTGTTTGTAATTTAGCCTTTTGCTTCAAATAAATAGATTCAAAGAATTTTTTTAAAAAAAAAACAACAGTTCACTTACAATGAGATACATAGATTCCTTATGCCTCTTAGGTGATTAGTGATGAAAGTTACTGTGTAGAAATCTAAATTAAAGGGATATGTTCGCACATATTCCTTTAGTTTAGCCTTGTACACAGTTAAGCTTTGGTTATATAATATATATTATACACTGGTACTCTTTCAAATTTTTTTTTTTTTTATATATTCTATATTCTTAGATAATTCATAAATGATTAACCTAAAAGAGACTATATCACTGGAAATGAAAATAAAACTGATTTTGCAGTAATTGGAAAAAGAAAGTCAACCGAATGCAAAGCGGGATTTTAGGCGTCACGCTTAGGGTTATAGTGGGACAGTTTTTAAAAAAGGCCGAAACGCGGAACGTCCTCCTAAAAGTGGGTCATCTGGCAACACTAATCACAGTACTTCATACAGAACTGACGTCATTTCACAGACGGAACAGCATAAATCGTCCAAGTCATGCTTTTAGTTAACGTAATGATTGGGAATGAAAAGGCACGCTCGTCAAATGGTTTCCGTTCTACTATACCATTTGATACAAATGTGTTCCACTTCTCGGAATTCTGACAAGTTATGGTTGTTCGAACGTACTGCCCTTTCAAGGAAAAGACGTGGCATTTGTAATTCGCTTTTGTAAGGTAACAATGTTTGGTTTGACAACATCTATCAGCATTTAGGTACTATAATAGTAACTAAGTACCATTAATCACAATTTACTGGTAAAGAAAAACAAAAATGACGTGATTCACTGAATTTACGACATGACAGTTTCCAGAGGCCCAATTCCCGTAATTTGACAATAGCCGTAATCCGGTGTCGATCCGCTCCCAGTAACATTACGATCACAAACGGTATTCTCTTAAACCGAATGCGACTGAAAATAGAAGAAACCAAAATTAGATTTTTTTTGCTTTATTTTCAGTTGTTTTGGAATAGTTTTAATAATTTTACGTCAAATCAAAAGTTTACGAGAATACCGTTTGTGATCGTAATGTTACTGGGAGCGGATCGACACCGGATTGCGGCTATTATCAAATTACGGGAATTGGGCCTCAAATTTAATTTGATGAAGGACCATTTGACATTTGTCTTGCCAACTATTTACTACTACTACTACTTCCTTCTCCGATTTCGGTCATGGCGACTACTTCGACGCCTATTCTAATCTACGCTGATGCGCTCGAAGATGGCTTACGTAGCCAATTTTCGCAACAAACTCCCGTGAACACTGTGGGCATGTAAGTTTCTCATTTATAAAGGTTTGTATTTATAATTTTAGGATGGCTTTGCGAAGCATAAGAACTGAACCAGAACACGAAAATGCTTTGCTTAACGAACAAAGCATTTTCGTGATGATTGATTTTCGTGATGATTCGTGAAGACGTATAAACCTAATAAATCAACATAACCTAGTACTTGCGTCAAACCTTTGGCAATATATAAACAACTGAAACTGGCTGTGTTAAAAAACACGACTTTTTTCAATTGGTTTGATACAAATAAAAGATGGTAAAATCAGTTTATTAGGTTATAAACCTCCGAACGAGCGAAACATTTTCATTCTAGGCCTTCTAGGGTAAACATTTGCTGGAAAATTTTGCGCGTTGCAAAGAAATAGACACAGTATTTAGTCACGTATTAGTCCAAAAAGCTAAAATAATATCAGTAATAACGACCCGATTGACATGTTCGCACTGTGACTGTGGACGCGGTTCGATTCCCGGTTTAGGTAATTTTTATTTTCTTGGGTTTGGGTTTGCTGGGAGACGTCTTTAGCATAATTCATTGTTTGATACCTCATAATAGAAGGTTATTAATTCCTTACTTCGAGACAATGACATTTGATGTGCTGTTTGGCGCTTATTTATTACGAGCTTTTACCCGCGACTTCGTCTGCATTGACCTTACCCGGATAAGAAGTATCCTATGTGTTAATCCAGGCCATACCAGTATGCCAAGTTTTATCAAAATCTATTTTTATTTTTTATTTATTTAGACACACAAAACAGAATATAATTACAAAAGCACAGGTATTACTAAACATGTATTTAAGTAGCAAACTAAATTATATTCCAAAACTTGCATGCACAGAAACATTGAAATATATTTCTACATTAAGAACAACAGCTATAGATTATGAGAACACTTAAATGCGTCATTAAGATCATTAGGACACACATTTAAGTGTTCTCACATACTCGTCTCGAGGGCTATAATTATTAAAACTAATATCCCTAACAAAAGTCTCTTAAATTTAGCCGCACTTGAATCAAAGATGTCAAGTATTTAGTTGTTTTTGCGTGAAAGAGTAATGAAGATCCATCTATACTCACAAACTTTCACATTTATAATATTAGTAGGATTATTAGCTATTATAAAATTAAAACAGAAATTCTCTTACATCTTTCCTTTACGGTAAGCGTTTTCCTTTTATTTAATAAATTCAAGTCTTCGCTTTGAAGCAATTATTGTAATTGAATACTAGCTGTCCCCGCGAACTTCAGACCGCCCCTTTATAAAAAAAAATTCGTGAATTTTTCCGTGTTTTTATAGTTATTCTGTCGGGGCGAAGAAGAATTCAACAAATCAAAAATCATAAAAATCGGTCCCGTCGTTCTTGACTTATAAATGGTGTAACTAACCCGACTTTGTTTTATATGATAGGTATTTAAGGCAACCATCACTGTCAATAGCTATTTGATTACGCTATAACACCACAATTTGATATCGAATGCAGTCGAGCAACAAACCGAGTCGGCACGTCTCGAGAGACGCCGTGCGTTTGTCACGGACAGTTGTAGGTCGTCTAGCAAGCGTCGCCTTGTTTGTTTCCAATTATGGAGCACATACCTTGTAGAGTAGAAATGTCATAATGGTTCGTTCGATAAAATTTTCTGCCATTTTTTAATCTGTATCAGGAGATGCATTTTGAATCATACGATTTCCAATCCGAATACGAAATCGCAAGATTCGCATGCGAATATTTAAACCACTATTTCTAAAAATTCATTCCGTGAATTCTGCTACGAGTGGTCTTACCCACTGAATGACATTGACAAGTAAACATAATATGGTTGAGATTTGACATAATAACTTTTTATTTACGTTCCGTTTTAAGCGATTCATCATCGGTTTTTAAAATCAAAGAGTTTGTAAAACGAAAATAGTAACAAGATTTCGATTTAATAGCAACACATATGTCGAGTGAATGAGATTCAAAAATACGTTAATTCGGTAGCAATAGAAACTATTCGAATCAATCAATCTATCGAATTCAAGATTCATTTCTAAGGCTTCAAAAATACGTCTCCTGTTCTCTTTTTGTATGGGCGATAGTTGGCATTTCATACTAAATGTAAGTTAAAAATCACTAACTAGTTTCGGAGAGAGATGGTGGTGCGTATTGCTGCTCTATAGGGCATTGTGCTCGTAGGTATGAAGACCGTCTGGTGATGTGGTTCGCGCTCCGGACTACCAAGCTACCGGTTGCAGGTTCGAATCCCGCAAGTGGCAAATGTTTGTGTGATGAGCACGAGCATTTGGACCTAAGTCAAGGATGTTTATAAACGTATTTAGGCATGTTTATCCGTTATCTAGTCGCCATAGTACAAGCTTTGCTTAGTTTGGGGCTAGATGATTGGTGTGATTATGAAAACAATTTGATTATTTTATTTATTAGGTTACATTCTATGTTACAAATATCAACGAAACTGCTTTCCTGAAAAACTGAAGTTAAAATGCATCCAGACAAAGAACTCAGGTCGTCACTCAATGGTACCTGAAGACGGATATCGCCTTAAGGAACTACAATAACAAACCTTTAGACTTACAGAGGGAAAATCAAGTTCTTAATCTACAAAGACTTCTAAGATGTCAAATAAATCCAGCGAGTATTCGATCACTGTTGTAATTTGATATGTAGGAGCAGTCGAGTCGCCCAGCGCAATCTAAGTCCATCAGCTGTTCCCAAGAGAGACGGTTGTAACGGATTGTGCACTAAGCGTTCTCTTTGACTGCAGTGTTACAGAACAGTATTCAGTTTCTTATAAGGCGTGTAGAAAGGAATAGGACACTTTTTGAAATCACGTAATCAACTGCTCTTTTACAATAGCTTTTACGATAGTGCCGAATCAGGAGCGACTCTGTTTCAGAACATTATCAATCTTAAAAAACAAAAACTTTTTATTTTTATTATATTAAAAATGAAACTTGTTACGATTGATCGATTAAATTGCTACGTATATTATTATGCACTACATAAGGTAATTGTTGTATCGGCGTCGATTTATGCCTATCAACATCATCATTTCAGCCAGAGGACGTCCACTGCTGAACATAGGCCTCCCCCATTGACTTCCAGATTGGCCGGTTGGAAGCGGCCTGCATCCAGCGTCTTCCTGCGACCCTTACCAGGTCGTCTGACCACCTTGTGAGTGGACGTCCTACGCTGCGCTTGCCGGTACGCGGCCTCCATTCTAGAACCTTTCTGCCCCATCGGCCGTCAGTTCTACGTGCTATGTGCCCCGCCCACTGCCACTTCAGCTTGCTAATCCGTTGGGCTATGTCAGCGACTTTTGTTCGTTTACGGAATCAATAACGATAAAGTTGTATTTTTATATTGTTTCTAGACCCTATTTTTAACATTTGGCACTATCTTGCTATGTAGTCCTGTATATAAGGGAGCGAAATAAACTCCAATTTTCCCTAGTTTATAGTGTTAAAAATGAATCTCATCTCAGTTTCAAGTGCTCTAAAAGGGATGTAACTCTTAGAATTGCTAGTATAATAGAAATGGATAGCGTTGGCTCACTCCTTTTTAGTAGCAGAAATGGGATTGACGGGTATCGGCTCACTTTCAAACCATGTCTAGGTTAACACTGCTTAAGTAAGAACGCCGCCCTTGAGCCTTCCGTCAATTCCGTCGTCATACTACAAGTAGGATGCCGCGTCTCTTGCAGAATATTTTTTGTTGCATAACCAAAGTTAATTTGAAAACGTTTTTTATCTTTGTTCTTTTTTTTACACTTAACAGCTTATAAACAAGGTACAATATTTAAAACGACTACCGTGTACCGCATATGGTACATTGGAATTCCGTGTAAAAAAGTGTAAAGACGCGAGGTGCAGTCACAAATAAAAAGAGGTAAAATTTTTCAACAAATAAAGTTGCCAGTTTTATTGTTCAAGATTGCTAAGATGTTCGTGAAACTGTTTTAGTGGCTTTGTTTTGTAAAATGTTTCTTGCTTATCGTGCACGCTTTCTGCGCGAAGTGGTGAGTGGGCCCACTGATTGTTTTTATCGTGCCCAGAGTTACTACGTCCTTAGTTTTCAAACGAAGCAGCTCGATTATATCTGGGGTTGATTGATTTCCACTAATTGGATAATTGATAGCTTTACGTATTAATTCCAAGGGTATTATAGCTAATTGGTGTCTATGCTTACGATATTCAGCTATTTAATAGTTAAGAAAATACCTACTTAAACCAATGAAACATAGACAGTGTGGCGTACCACCACATTTCTTACATACTTCATAATTATACCATAGTATGTAAACAACTTCTCAATTTGTATTTTTTAGAAATAACGGACTACTGCCCGACGGTTGTTGTCGGGTTCTTGTATATATGCTTCAATCGCTCCGATAACTTTAATATCGCGATGTAGGATACGTCAGTTTTATATGTAGCGAGATAGATGTCGCTACAACAGTAATAAGATAACTTAGATATTAATAATGATATTTAAAGTTACAGGTCATTTAATTAGCACAAACTTTGTTCAATTAAATTAGTTAATTGCATATTCACTGATATTGGCATATTATATTTTACTATAACACTAGTGAGTAATATTACCCAATTAGGTAAAAATCAAGAAGTGAGATAGGAATCTTAAAATTTTTCACTTTTCCGCCCGAACTGAAAAGTGGAACCCAAAAAACATGTGACATTCGTTAAAATTCTATTCAAATCGAGCACGCGCCGGCGACGACAGCTGTCGCACGACACCGCTGCGGCGAGCGTGCGACAGACGCGCGTCATTCGCGGCAGACACTACAATTTTGCGACTCCACGTCGCAAAATGATCCAATTTCCAGCAGCAAATTTAGCTTTTACCGTATTGGAAGGGTAGGGCTGGCTCTCCATTTTAGAACAAGCAAAATTTAAGCTAATGCTGCCGAGGCAAGCAAGACAAAATCATGACAAACCAAATTATCACTTTCATAAACAAAACAACAAAAACAATGACTTATGGTAGTAGTTTCTAGCTGTAAGAATTGTTAATTAAATTCTTTAACTATGATAAAATTACAATACAAAATACTTTCTTTTAGAATATAATCAGCCATCATCAGCATTACCACCAAAACACTATATGATATAGTGATTTATCGACACCAACTGTAAAAATATGATAGATATAGCCGCCATGTAGAATCGCCGTGTCGTTGACGTCACATGCTATGATCGCTGTTTCTATAATAATTCAAAATCTATGATATACAGGGTGTAACGAAAAGGTGAAATAAAACTTTAAGGGGTTATTCTACGGCTAAATTACATCAACTTTTTCTATGGGACCAACATCGAAATCTCAAAAAAAAAAATTACGTTTCCATACAAACTGATGCCAGCTGGTCGCGTTTTAGTATGGGAAAGTGTTAATATAGACGCGTGCACCGAAAGGTTCCGTACACTTTCCTTTATTTAGTTCACACCTTATCAATTTTAATACAGAGTTTGCGCCACCGCAAGTTTTGTATGTAGTTATGTATTACAGTTTTTGCTATAGACCCCGTTATAAATATGGTCTAGAACTGACAATAATTATTTTCGAACTTACTTACAATTTTCAAATCAATCCTTTACTTGTGATGGGTTGCTTCTAGCCAAATTTTACGATTCTATGTTAGGTCATTGCCTTTTTTGTCTAACCGGCAGATAGTTATTGATGTATTTAAAATGTATATTAACGCAAAAAAACTATTCTATTTATTGCGCAAACTTAAAAGTGTACAACTGGTGGACTTAATGATAAGATAATATTTTTAATGTTTAAAGGTTTTCTTCAAATATTGGCTTTGCGAACGAATTGGGTTGCGGAGTGGACAATCGTACACTGAACGATCGGAAACTGAATTGCGAGCCCAATGCTTTCGGTGAGTACCGTCTATAAATCGGCTGACTGAATGACCAGCCCTAGCGCAACATTACAGCACAGACAGAGACGAGGTCATCTCCGCCCTCCGTTGTCCCCCCCCCCCCCCCCCCCCCCGTCGCCCGGGGCACAGGGGTCACTATTGCGGGTCGAATAATTAACTGCCGGGTTATCAGATTTCACCTGACTGGTGTTCCAAATAATTCAAAAGTGAGGAAAAATGAGTGATCTGAGGTTGGACGTAAAAACAGGCCAAGTGCGAGTCGGATTCGCGAATTTTTTCTCTGATATTTGTCTACAACTGACTGATTTTTTGAATTCAAATCAAAAACATTTCCTTGACTGCAAATAACTCATCAACATTTTTATGTAAAGTACTTATACACTTCACCATTTTTAGGGTTCCGTAGTTAAACGGATATTGATTAATAGTTTTTTACAATCACACACTACGCTACTAAGCTAAACTTGTACTATGGCGACTAGATACCGGGTAAACAAACTTAAATACTTTTATAAACTTCCATGACTTCGCTACATATGCTCGTGCTCATCACACAAACTTTTTCTCCTTGCGGGATTCGAACCCGCAACCGCTGGTTTTGTAGTCCGGAGCGCGAACCACTACACCAGACTGTCGTCATCTTTCGCCATGTCCGTCCTTCCGTCTGTCCGTTCGTGGCTTAGCTCAGAGACATTATTCACGCAGACTAAGTTGTACAATAAAATCTTGTTTTTTTTTTAAATGTATGTACCCTTAGATGTACAGACAACAGCTCGTCAACCTACCACAAAACGTGAAATTTTCTCAATTGATATTGATCTCTACGTGTCGGACTTAAAGTTGAAAATCGCTTTAATGACCTTCAACTTTTTTTGTACTTAACTTAACTTTGTTTGTGTTGACCTACCGTTGACTGTACAACTGTTAAAAGACAAAATAATTATAGGTACTAGTCGAGAATCTTCTCTTTTTAAAGTTAAAAAGAAAAACTCTAGTAAACCCATTAAACGTCACCAAAACAATAACGTAGTTGACATTCATGAAAAGTTTATATTACCTTTCACATAAATTCGCAATTTACATAGAAATATTGCATTGTCTCAGATTCGTAACGGATTATACGAATAACAAAACTGCTCGTGGCACCACTCGCACAATAGACGCTAAAAAAACAAGTTTTACAAGCTTTTAATACTTTTTATCTCGTTCGTCCTTTGTTCAGTTTAGCAAGAATTTCTGGAAAATGTCGTCCTGAGAGGTTCTCTCTTTTGTGTACAGTGTAATGGAAACTCACAAAGAAGAATCGATTGTTATTCTTAACTAGCCTTACAGACAATTGAACATGACTAAGAATTACCTATCGGAAGATAGTTGGAAAGGACTTTAAAAATAAAACAATTAATTCTTCTTCTTAAGTGGGGTCATTCTTACATTATTTCTGTGGGTCGCTTTAATGATTCACTATGCTTTTGCGTTTCACTTACCCACGGTAGACGGGGAAAACAATAGGGAATTTATTTAGTGGCACGCGAAAGGAAAATTTTATTGCAAACAAAACTACTATAATTTGTTTTGGATTGAAACAACAACAAAATGCTCTAAGTTCTCCAATCAGGTCAACATCTGTCACGGCTATCTGCCTGTAACTATCATTAATAACTTATTTCACACTATATATTTGCATTTGATATATTGACGACCGACAGTCTGGTGTAGTGGTTCGGGCTTCGGACTATAAAGCGTGGCGATTGCGGGTTCGAATACTGAAAGGGGCAACTGTTTTTGTGATGAGCACGAGCATTAAATTTGTACATAATTCATGGATGTTTATAAATGTATTTAAGTATCTTTATCCGTTATCTAGTCGCCATAGTACAAGCTTTGCTAGTTTGGGGCTAGATGTTATTAATTGATGTGATTGCTGAAAGAAAGATTCAGTAATAATATTTAATCATTTTGTGTTCATATAAAAAGGGAATGTCCCTGATACACTGAATTGGTGCATATGTTTTTGCGATATGACTCTGTATTCAAGTATTCAGATCTTATGAAAGATGTATTAATACTTAACAATTTGTTAACTTAGAGTCGATTTTTCAAATGGCAGATAACTTTTATCCGTCGAATAAAATTGACGCTTTGGCACATTTTCTATACGAAAACTGTCAACATGTCAAACTTAAGTATTCATCGTATAAAAGTTATCTGGCTATTGAAAAATCATTCCTTACTTATTAAAGGTTGGTTGTTGAATTACAAAGGCGAAACGTAAAAATCTGTGTTCTGCTCTTATAGCAGTCCATACACTGCTGCCTGCTGCCGTTTTGCATCACTGCGGCATAGCAACTAAATGGATACGAAATAAGTTATACCTATATAGGTAAAAATTATGTTATTTTATCACTCTTTTAAATCTTTTGAATTATATAAAATGTTATCTTTATACTGTCAAAATATACAACGAATAAAAAAGGTTTTGCTGATGATAAACAAAAAGTTAAGTGTGTTTAACTGTTAATATAAACTTATTACTACTTGGAAAACTTTCACATTGCTTTCTAGCTTCTCAATCCATAACATATTTTCTCTCTCAACAGTTCTAGGTCAAACTAGTTCGTTTTGAATTAATTAAGCACTGTATAAGATTAAATTAAGTTTGACTTAATTTACGTTTAATTAAACTACTTTTTAGTTTGTGTTAAAAGTAACAAGCAAAGCCTTTAGTATACTAATTAACTGGATAGAATATAATAAAGCTTTTGCTTGCTCTGAAATAATGAGATCTGGTTACTTTATATTAATAATATAAATATAAAAAAAGTGGACGCTAGACTACAATAAAATTAATAAATAAATATTAATATTGGACAACATCACATACATTGCTCTGGTGGTAAGTAGTCAAACCTGAGTCACAGAAATCAGAAACAACGATGGCACCACAACACCCAGAACCAAGACTATACAGAAAATATATTTTTCTACGTTGACCGACCGGGAATCGAACATCTGAGACCTCAGAGAAAGCACCACCAAGTCCAGTATGCTCACCTCTCGTCATTGTGTGGAAGTAACGTATTAACATCCTTATATTAAGAGTTATCAGACTACATACTTGCTTTCTTTAAAAAAAAGGTTTTCTAAATGGAAAACGAACCCACGACCCATGCGCACGAATTAGAAAGAAGAAAGAAAGAAAGAAACGTTTATTCGACACACAAGAGAAAATAATAATAATAATACACAAAACAATATAAATTTGATATTGTGTCGAAAAGGTGCCCGCTCAGCATTTGTCGTGACAGCCACAGACTTATCACGACGCTGATTTTCGGCGGGAACCTCCGACGCTGGAACGTGCACCGAGTGACGCAGCGGCACATCGGACCACCAGAGAATCCCAAATCCCTCCAACGGACTCCGGGCCTACTTGCAACTGTTACCAAATCGGTCATAAATCATCATGTCAGCCTATTCCAGTTCACTGCTGGATGTCAGCCGAGCACGATCTCCCGCTTTTCTTATCCAGCCAGTGCCTAATGTCTTCAGTCCATCGAGCTGGGGGCCATCCTATACTACGTTAAATCGGTCATCATCATCATCATCATTTCAGCCATAGGACGTCCACTGCTGAACATAGGCCTCCCTCAATGACTCTCATTGGGGGGGATTGCCAATACTCTCCACGCTTGGCAGGCGGGTTGCCGAGCGCAGTTTTTTATAAGATTTCAGACGCAGACGCAGCTGCCCGTTTGGTACTACAGGAATTAGTCGCCTCTTACGACCCGCCTCCTGTTGACGGTGTGGAAGTGTATTCTTTACGGCCGTCCCCACATGGTATTCGGTCGTTAAATTCGATCCGAATGACACCGTGTGGCGTGTAACTATAATTTCGTGTTAATATGTTGTCCCGTCTGGCACCGTGCTTGTGGGCGGCGGTGCATCAGCCTATCGGGGGTTCCGGGTTTTCTCCGACCGATCTTGTGCTCCTTAAGGGCCCGGAGTCCGTTGGAGGGATTTGGGATTCTCTGGTGGTCCGATGTGCCGCTGCGTCACTCGCTGCACGTTCCAGCGTCGGAGGTTCCCGCCGAAAATCAGCGTCGTGATAAGTCTGTGACAGTCACGACAAATGCTGAGCGGGCACCTTTTCGACACAATATCTAATTTATATTGTTTTGTGTATTATTATTATTATTTTCTCTTGTGTGTCTAATAAACGTTTCTTTCTTTTTTTCTTTCTTTCTAAATTATATCATATCCGTACAATAGAAGTAAAACGCATTCATTGCAGCTTCGTCTAATATTTTATATAAAAGACTGCAATTTCCCGCAGATGGTAACACGTGAAGTTTTGAAAGTTGTTCATATTATCGACAAAAAAACCCAACTCGTTCCCCGCCTCGCCGAAGCGAAGAATCCTCACAACTCGGCAAACTCAGAGAAAATCCAAATTGCACTGTACAACTACGAACTTTTAACTTATTCAGGACTCCAACAGTTTTGTCCTCGAGCATGCCTTTAAGATATAATTCACGAATGTCGATATTTTATTTTGATTTTTGTAAATTGAAATACTTACAACGTCTTTTATCTATTAGAATATAGGTAGTTTAATTAAATGTTGATATTGGATGTCGAAGTTAGGTAGGTAACTAGGTATTGATAGGAAATTTTATTATTACCACGCGGTTTGGTACTATCGAGGCAATTAGCCGTCGTTCGTCAAAGGCTTTGTGAATAGTTTTGGCTTAATACTGTTACCGTTAAAATGGCTTCGATCCGGTTTTACACAATTGGCTATTTGTGTTGGCCAGAACTATTGTGAGTTTTCATGCTGACAAAAGGGCTTAATAATTTTGCGATGGGACGCTTCAAAACTGTAATGCAATGTAATATGTTATTATTTTTAAAATAACTTCAACTAACATCAACCAAAAATTTTAAAAACTAAATTTGGCCTTAAATTAACTCAAGTACCCAACTTAGTGCCCTTTACTAGAAAAAAACACCTTTCTGCAAGTACTTTGAATACTTTGATTGAAAATAATCATGTGTTATTAACTGGTACTCGTACATCGAGGTTTTCATACCAGCTCCATTCGAGCTCAACTCACACTTACTTGTTGTTCTACTAGGGCTGGTATTATAATAAATAATAACTAATAAATCTATAACTATTGGAAAACATCACATACGTTGCTCTGATCCTATTGTGAATTGTCAAAGCACTTGTGTTACAGAAATCAGAAACACCAACGGCACACCCAGAGCCGAGACTCATAGAAAAATTATTTTTCTATATTGACCGACCGGAAATTGAACCCAAGACCTCAGAGATACCGACACCGAGTTCGGTATGCTCGCATAGGCTACGGAGGTCATCAGTGTATACCGAGTTTTAACGTTGATAAATGAGTTATTACCGTAGGTCTTCCTTTGACGACCTCCGTAGCCGAGAGGCGAGCATACCGGACTTGGTGTACCTACACCAAGTCCGGTATGCTCGCCTCTCGGCCTCTCGCCTGTCTACATTGACCGACACACCTGTGTCGGTCAATGTAGAAAAATAACTTTTCTATATTGTCTTGGGTCTGGGTGTTATGGTACCGTCGTTGTTTCTGATTTCTATAACACAAGTGCTTAAGCTACTTATCATAGGATCAGAGCAATGTATGTAATGTTGTCCAATTATATTTATTTATGACTTTCAGATTGGCCGGTTAGAATCAGCCTGCATCCAACGGCTTCCTGCAACCTTTACCAGGTCTTCTGTCCACTGTGTGTTATTAATTAATTCATTACTCTACCTAATTAATTAGTGTTTAATTCAGAACGACCGTTTTAGTGGGTGGCGTGCTCCTAACTTTTCGACGACGAAGTTGACTAAAGTTAATGGTTTTTGCTTTGATTAAAAGCAAGTGATTTTAAAGCAACACGACATGCTATAAAATTTTGAATTAAAAACGTTGAAAACGTAACTAGTCAAAAAATTTATTTTTGTTTTACTTTATTTGGTAACTCAACTGCTTGGGTTACAATTAAACAAGTTAGAGTGAAATGATGTCAATATTATGGGTAATAATCTAATTAATTTCAGTCGAAATAAATCGATCGATTTCACACAAACACAGCTTTGTCATGGTCTTGAAGTAAGAAGATAACATACTTGACAGAAGAAGAAGAAAAATAGTACCAGACACCAAATTTTGCAAAGGACACTATCTAGAATTGAGCTCATTTAGAAAATAATAGAATTTTATAAATTCACCTAAACCGGGATCAAACCTTTTTCATCAAAGGTGGCGGCGGGACTGCACTACTACTACTACCTACCATTTTAATCAGATTTTTTTATTTAGCACACCTAATCAGTCTAGCCAGTCTATTCAGATTTGAAGAGCGGGAAGATAATTGACGCATTCGATCCAATAATTATTAATATCCAACGGCTATTTATGTTTCAACGTTATTTCCAATTTTATTACTAACGGTGATATCACCGTTAGTATCACTAATTAATTAGGTAGAGTAAAAAATATTTTTTATAACCCGTTTTGTACCTAATAAACATTTAAAAGACTATTAAATAGACTATCTGAAATAACGTAGAGATCACCAATATCATCATCATCATAATCAGAGATGAAGAGCTTGTAGCTCAGTGGCAGCAGCACTTTGGTAGTGATTAGCAAAGTAAAGCCGCCTGCGCCGCGGTTGTGTGACCATATTTTTGATTAATCTCGTTAAAGGCATACTTTATATCATAACGGACAGCGTCCACTGCTGGACATCTCTCCCAATGTACGCCACTGAGCCCGATCCTCGGCATTTTTTTCCATCTACTGCTAACAGCCTTGCGTACTTATTAATTTTCGCTGCAACTTGTCGGTGGGCGCCCGACGCTGCGCAACCGTATCCACCAATAAACCATCTCTTAAAGTAGTATTAATTAAGTGTTTTGGTTTTACTAGGTAGAGTTTAGTGTGAAAACAACACTGCTTGCTTAGCCAAATCATTTAAGTGGTAAAATACAATATTCATTTGTTGCGCTATCGTACACTAACATGTCAATTCTTCCTTTCCTATGCCGCGCCGGCGGTCTACTCTCCCTCCGTCTTACGAATTTTCGATCAGGTCACGCGTCCTGAAGCGAATTTAACATTTTTTACCCATCCCAAAAAGTGCACAATGGCGCTAAATAAGTTTTCACTTCATAAAGTTTGAAGTAGTAGTAATAGTAAGTTAAACGACGAACCGGTTTAGAGATTGGCGTTCCGGACTACAAAGGCTTGAATCCCGCAAGGAGAAAATGTTTGTGTGACAATCAAGACCAACTGTACCTAGCTTAAGAATATATAATGTTGTAAAGTAAGTATATCTGTAATTAGTAGGACGTTCACCTACAAGGTGGACAGACGACCTGGTAAAGGTTGCAGGAAGCCGCTGGGTGCGGGCCGCTTCCAACCGGCCAATCTGGAAGACACTGGGGGAGGCCTATGTTCAGCAGTGGACGTCCTATGGCCGAAATGATAATAATGATGATGATCTGTAATAAACTATTATTTTGTCATTATAGAAACTACTTAATTTGAGCTAGCTATTGTAGGATATATAATATTTATTATGGCTATTGGCACTTTGTATTAAAACTATAGTATTTATTTTGGCTACAATATGACACCTGTTTAAATAGTGTCAGGACACATTTTAATCATTCAACTGCATTAACCTAGTTCAAACCCCGCCAACGAGTTATTATAACCAACTGAAGCCTGTCTGTTTGGATTACGACAAGGTCACGATTAAATTTAATGAGCCACTGAATTATTTAACGGGCCTGGATCTGAAATGTAATAGGTTTTGGAGATAACACAAGGGTTGTAATAACATTGAAAACTCCGAATTGAAAACAAAATATTGTAACAATCGATTCTTTTACAAAATTTTGGAAATATTTTAGCTAAGATGAAAAGGTCCGACAAGGTAGACAGACGACCTGGTAAAGGTGAAGACGCTGGATGCGGGCCGCTCACAACCGGCCAATTTGGAAGTCAATGGGGGAGGCCTATGTTCAGCAGTGGATGTCCTATGGCTGAAATGATGATGATGATGAAGATGAGAAGAAATCTACAGTGATATATTACCGATAATTTAAACTTTTCTTTCTTGGTTGGTATAAGACAATATTACTTGATAAATTTCATAGTTCTAGTTCAACTGAAAGTACCCTATAACTTTTGATTCCCTTGAAGTGTCGAAGTATACGTTTTTTGCGGCATAAACGTTTTCTACGTTAACAAAGTTTGATTTTTTCACTGCTTCAAGGAACTATAAACTTGAGTACAATGGATTTATATTTCAACATACATAAACATTTGTATGATTTATGACAGTTTAATTTTATTTAAAAAAATTGTAAGCCAGTGATGGTAAATGTGTTTGTGCTTTGCTCCATGTTTGTCACCTTATTGTTACCCACATTTTCACAAATAAATGATTTGATTTGATTCAACTCGATACGTCCACGCGTTCCCGAGATAAAGGTCTTGACAGACAGATTGACAACAAAAGGTTCCGTTTTTTTGTTTTATTGAACCCTAAAAATAATAGAAATAAAACAAACTAAAAATAATTCTGTGAGGAAACATATAAACCGCAAACTTATAGAACCTTAAAATATTAAAAAGCAAGTCACCGCGCAATCCCATTATTTTTGTGAAACCGCACATAACCACATCGTAAAGATTAATATTTAAGCAAAGCGAATAACCCGTGTTCATCATAGCTGTCTCACATTTGTCATCTTCACTCGTATATTATCTAAGAAAAAACAGAAAGTAATAAAAGAAATCCCTTTCAAACAATTCCAAGACTTTGCCATTCCTCATTTCTGTCAACAGAAACAAAAGACATCTCTAAAGCTCAACAGCTAAGGACCAGTCTCACAGGGCCGGGCTGGGTCGCTGAGTGCGCACGCAAAACGCATTAGCATATAAACAAGAAGAGAAGACAACAACTTTGTGTCTTCTAAAGCGTCGACGGGCTAATGAAACCTGTTTGGAAGCTCATTACGTTTTAATAAACTGCTTTGTGAGCGCGGCCATAGCATTTAATATATGTAATTTAGCACCTATTAAATTCTTCAGAACCGTAATTAAGGCGTGTGATCCTTTGTGTGGCTAAGCTAATGTAAATAAGGTGTAATCTAAAGGTTACCTCTTTTGTCTAGTTTAACAAATATATATTTTTTAAATCTACCTGCCTGGCGGCCTATCCTAAGTTTTGTTAGATAACTATTGATGAGAGCGCAAGTAATACAAAACTAAATAAATTACCTGATACCTAAACTACCTACCTAATATTAAATCAAAAACCAAAACATTTTTTAGTCTTACTTAGGGCTGATTTGACAAAACACAAAGTTACACTACTATTATTACGGGTATAATTTTACTCCTTGAATTTACCCTTGGATAACTTCGTTTACGTTTTCCCAACTTAATTGAGGAATACACTTTACTCGGTATTAGTGTGGACCTGCTGCCAGTCTGGCAGACGCACCAGACGTTGTGGCGGTTAAGGTAGTCTTGGCCACAGCGGAGGGAAATGAGAACCAACAACAAAGGACGGTTAATATGATTTATTAATTCTAATTGTCATGTTTTAATAATTTAAATTTTGATTTATTAATTGTACTTGTACGATTACATCGCACATTGCAGCGTCGACGCTTTACGTTAATTGTTTACCTACGTAATTATTTCATTTTTCATTGCTTATGTTTTATAATTAGTTCACGTTCGTTTATCATTGTGTGCACACATTATCAAGAATAAATCGATTACAAGTTCGACAAGTGTTTTCCTGCTTTCACTATTATCAAGAAAGTGTATGGGCGACAAGAACCCATACAGTACTTAATTGTCATGTTTTAATAAAAAAAAATAAAAAAAACTTTAGATTGCATAAAGTGGGTAATTCGTTTATGGGAAAATGTATTTGCTTTTTTAACAAATTACCACAGTCCATTACTGAACTGCCTATGTATGAATTTAAATCGCATGTCAAGATGATTTTGATGAAAAAAGGTTAAAACACTGTAATCTACTATTTAAATGATAAAAATGTGTGGAATTAAATACTACCATGCTCGCTCAGGTACATTTATCTTGTAATGTAAACACTATTTAAAAAGAGCCTGACAATAGTGACCGAGTTTCTTGCGCTGCTTCTTCTCGGCACTAGCCCACAATATTGTCCCGAAACAGTAGGGTAAAAAAAATATTTGGACGTGTAATAGAGCTTAATTTTGTTAAAATATAGTGTCAAAAAATGATTTTTTTACTTTGGGGCGTCACGGCCGGGGGCGTACCAGAATAAAAAAAAATTCAATGTGGGTGCGTGGCGGCCGGGTGCGTAACGGAATAGGACCATAACGGCCGGACCCAATATTTCTACATAACATAAATCAAATAACACAGAATTCAATCCGAACTGTTGGATTTAATGCAGAATGCATTCAAGATCGCTCTTTTTAAACATTGAATTAAGACTTACCTACCTACTCGTACTACCTTTTCAACTGCAACTCAAATTCATATTTCACTAGATGTCTCGGCTAACTTCGTAACGCGTCTTTATTAGTTTTTTTTGTTTTTGTGAAATTTCCCCATGTTTTAATAGTTATACCGCTATTCGGGAAGGAGGCAAATCCAACAAATCAAACATCATAAAAATAGGTCCAACCGTTCTTGATTTATAAATGGTATAACTAACTATCCTAACTGTATATAGATAACTGCATTTATTATAAATTGGTGCCCAAAACCGGTTCAGACTCAGTTGAAAAAAAACCCATTAAATTGAAACAAACTGACCCCACGCCACATCAATGTTACAAACAGAATTAAACCGAGTCTCGACCACCTATCTCCCTCGGCCCCGATGGCTTCGGTATCATATTTATTGACTCATATTTCATTGTTTATCAAACGTTAACGTTTTTCACGGAAGCGTTGGTATTTATACATAAATTTCCATTTGAGGTACCGCCCATTATTTGTAAACTTACTGAATACGATAATGTATACTCATTGTTCTCCATGACTTGACCTATTTAGGTTAACCGAAACTTACTTATTTATTTATTAAATAAGATACACCATCAACATATTATTTAACGTACATAAACAATTCATGCAGAAAAAACACGTTTAAAAGATATGCCTCTGCAGGTGCATACAACACTTTTACATAAGTGATGTCGACTAAGAAAAAAATACTTTTAACTAACTTTTAAACAATACAAATTATTTAAACAATCTATGGCTCCAAATTAAGCAATGCCACATATTTTGCTTTAAACGCGCTCTCGGAATCGCTGAAGATATCGATGCTACAGTTATCATTGTAAGACGCATACACCGGTATAGTGGTGCGCACCTACCTACTAGGTAGTACCTAGGTTAGTTCTACACCGAGATATTTGGAAGTTATTAGTAATAGGATGGACTATTAATTTCTTATGGAACATTTGATTTAAATAAAACTTCCACAAATAGCCTTAATACGAGAAGCGTGAAGAAGTTTCTGGAACTGACACCAAATGTCACTTATGTCCATCCCAATTGGCTAAATGCCGCTTTGAGTACCTAATGTTTTGTTCAATAGATGTCCCTAAGAAACAATTGATTTATCGTACATTAGCTGTTCCCCGCGACTTCGTTCGCGTGGTCTTTAGTTGAGAAACTTTCTTATTTTTTTCTTTTAAAAGAACCTTCTCCTGACAATAATTAACACAACAAAAAAAAGAATTAGCGAAATTGTTTTATCCGTTCATGCGTGATGCGATGACCAAGGGAAATAGAGATTCATTTTTATATATTAGATATAGATTACTTTATGTATGATAGATATATTACTTAGGTATCTCTTATAATATTTTTAAGAGAGAAGAGTCGCACAGTAGGTATTATGAGTAGCAAAAACAGTTTAAACCTTATTTTTGAGCCTGTGTGAAATAAACAAATATCACCTGGTAAAGGTCGCAGGAAGACGCTGGATGCAGGCCGCTTCCAACCGGCCAATCTGGAAGTCAATGGGGGAGGCCTATGTTCAGCAGTGGACGTCCTATGGCTGAAATGATGATGATTATGAAAGTTTTACTAGCGCAAATAAACGCAAATGTTTTGTTTTTCACTGCGGTGTTTCGTTTCCCGGGACCGCAGCGTGTCGGATATAATCGTGTTATTCGTACTGCGAGCGGCTCTGAAGAGCACAGATTGATTTTTTTTGGAAACATATAGGTCACAGAAAAATGTGAGGGAAAGAATCTTCAGAAAACTGTATTAGACAAACACTGTCACACACAAAGAAGGTGATAAACTATTTGGAAAACAATATCTGAAATTGCGTCCAACATTAGCATTTCAAGGAAATTGTCCTATGCAGTGATCATACTCTCTACTTGCTCATTGTAGAGTTCGCAACGAACGGTTCTTATTGAATCTGACAGGGAGTTTTTTTTTGTTTCTAAAGGCACAACGACCGTCTATTTGACGACCTCCATAGCTGAGAGGCGAGCATACCGGACTTGGTGTCGCTGTCTCTGAGGTCCCGGGTTCGATTCCCGATCGGTCAATGCAGAAATAAATATTTTCGATATGGTCTCGGGTCTGGGTGTTGTGGTACCGTCGTTGTGTCTGATTTCTGTAACACAAGTGCTAAAGCTACTTATCATAGGATCAGAGCAATGTATGTGATGTTGTCCAATATTTATTTGTTTATTTATATTTATTTCTAAACAATCATTATTTTGATTATTACCTTGTTTTAAGTTACAGTCCATCTGGTTATCGGATCAATAATACTTTTCAAATAAATTTGGATCATTAATATAAAACAAAACTTCAACACACCGAAAACCTAAAAATAATATTAACACGTAAGTTTTAAATCGGTTACTTTGGAGTCGGTGCTAACGAAAACTTTCAAACTCTCATCGGCTAGCACCGACTCCAAAAGTAACTGATATGGTATTACATGGGGCACACTAAAAGTTTTGCACTTCTAGCTAATTGGAACTATTTGAATTTCAAATGTTTTTTTTTAAACGTTGCAACCTTCTTAGTAATTAAAAAAAACAATTGGCGGGAAATGTTTTGTCAATTGTTTTTTATCACACATCAAAGTTCTACGTACGCGACGAAAATGGAATTAAGTCGAAAAAATTCTCTCTTCTCGTCTTCAAAATGCTTTTGGGAGAGAAGCACCTTGTTTGAGCACCGTGAGGCGATGGTTTGCTGAATTTGAGAGAGGTCGAGTTTCTTTACATGACGAATTTCGTGAAGGGCGGCCTCTAACTGCCGTGAACGAAAACAATGTGGCTACTGTTAAGCGGCTAATTGAAGAAAACCCGCGGATTACCTATAGGACTATTAGGGATTGGTATGAGCCAAATTCCGAAAATTTTACACGAAGAATTAAAATTTCGGAAACTTTGCTGTCATTGGATCCCTCAAGAACTGACAGCGGAGCAGAAGCGGGCTCGCGAGGAATGGTGCTCACAGATGCCACTGAAGTACGACCACGGACATTCTAATGCTGTTTATGACATTGTCACAGGAGGCAAAACGTGGATTTATTGTTTTGAACCCGAAAAAAAAACAGCAATCTTGTGAATGGGAGTTTGAAAATGAGAACAGGCCAACAAAAGTGAGGCAGGCGAGAAACGTTGGTAAAAAATTGATCGCGTTTTTTTTCTCAGCTACGGGTCTCATCTGTACAATTCCACTTGAAGATCAAAAGAGTGTTAATGCCAAGTGGTATTCTACCATTTGTTTACCCAGGGTGTTAGAAAAAAATCGCGAAAGACGACCCAAAAGCTGCGTTCTCCTACATCATGCCAACGCTCCTTCACACACGGCCAACAAAACAAAGTCATTTTTAGCTTCCGAAAAAGTACAACTCGTCACCCATCCTGCGCATAGCCCCGACCTAGCACCCTGTGATTTATGTATTTTCCCCAAAATCAAAGATTTGATGAGATTTTTTACTTTTAACAACTCCGAAGAGGCAGTGATAGTGTTCAATCAGCACGTAGAAAACATGCCTTCAGATCTGTGGTCCTCCTGTTTTAAAAAATGGTTCGATCGCATTAAAAATGTTTAAAATGTAAAGGAGAGTATTTTGAAAAGCAAAATATTTTGGTTATAACATGTTGTTTTTTTAAGTTACGCAAAACTTATAGTGTGACCTACGTATTAGAGGGGATCCTCTAAATAAAACGGTTTAATAACTTAATAAAATATATTGATACGGAAAACGCGCGAAAGCACAATTGCGACGCATGAATAGAGTGACGTCCCGATGACAGCTGACAGCTAGTGATGTTCCCAGCAATCGATTCCAGGCTAACAGTACATACTTACATTAACTTTTTGGGAAGGTTGACCCACCGTTGACTGTACTAACACGCGTCAAGTCGCTATTTAAAGGCACTATTCGCCATTAATAAGTAATTTATATACAAACTCAATCGCCTCGTCTTCGATCACAAAGCAGAATCCGCCCAGCCCACGCCGCATGCATCATTCGTCGTGTTTGCTAGTTAATACAGGGTGTGTTAAATTTATCACCATATATCCCGCTACAAAGGTGTCCCCTGTAGAGATTTTTTATCGGATGTCCTGTCAATTAACATGTAAATTGGAGCCAAAAGCCAGTACAGAGAGAAACAGAAGTCAAAAAACATGAACCTTAATTTCACGGAAATAAAGAGCATTTGTACCGACTGTACATACGAGGGTTTACGGTTATATTTTATATGAAATATAAAACACGAAGTTAACTCGGGATTGAGGAATGTTTCATGTGACGTCTGATTTGAATAATGCTCGTGATTTTGTTACGGATTTAATATGAATAGGAGACAGATTTGGAGCAACCGCAATTACAGTTGAGTTAACTAAGTTCCCTGATAACTGATAAAATGTGATTTTTCTGTTTACGCAATATGTAATATCTTAAAATCTGATTCTAGTGCACAAAAACACCAACTTTTGCTATGGGACAAACGAAACGTAAAATCATTCAATGAAATAGTGCTGTATGGGCAGCTGCGGTACACCGATATGAGATGCGAGATAGGAATAGAGAATGATTTGTTAGTACCTACTCTACAATTTTTAGTGAAAATCGATCGTGGAAATTTGACATTTATGGTAGGTTGGCCAACTGTCGATTGTACAGTCGATATCAAAAGTAGCTAAGTACTTGATTTTTCAAATAAGAATTTCATTGCAATGTATATCACAATAATCTGGCAAAATGTCTACGCAAAAGTCAAATAAAGGAGTCTATAATATATTTACACTTACACACTGGCACTTAAAACAGTCAGTGCTTTTGGAAAATGGTTTTCGATCAGCTGGTTTAGATGCTGACTGTGACTGACTATTGACTGTTTATGAACCAACTGAAAAACATCAGATAAATCAATATTTTTCACAATCACACCGATTATGAAGCCCCGAATTAAGCAAAGAGTATAATATGCCGACTAGATAATTGATAAACATACTCTATGATTATAGTACAAAATGATCTTGCTCATCACACAAATATTTGCCTCTTGCGGGAATCGAAACTGCAACCTTTGTAATCGGGAGCGCGAACTACTACGGCAGACAGTTATAAAATTTATAAATTATAATCGTCTAAAAAAATATCAACCGATATAGAACTCTATTATTACATTTTGAATTTTAGTTGGAAATTGGTCGTGGAAATTCGACAATTTCTAGTAGGTCGACTGTACCTACATCAAAACAAATAAATGGAATGTTTATATTTGTGAGACGTATTTTAGAATAATCTATATTTCCAAGAACATCTGATACGCCACATCAACAAAGGAATCTCCTTAGACGCAACAGAAACAAAGATTGTCTTCAGTTTGTTCGACGTATCGAAACAAAACAGATGATATCGGTGAATGCGGGAATCGAACACGCGGAAAGCTTATCCATTGCACTGAGAAAACAGCCATTCCAATTCAAAACAGTCTATCTTTTTTTATTACTGAAGGAAAGTATTTTTAAAAGGTATTTTTAAAGTATGAATATATAGTTTGCCTTAAAATAAATATTTAGTTTGCATTTTTTTAATACATAATTTACTGAAAGACATTTACATAAAATTGAGATGTGTAACAGTGCCTTCACGGCCTATTTTCCTTAATCAATTCTAATTAATAGTTTCAACTATAATAGTAATAAGTACCTACGAGAACATTTCAACTTAAGCCGATAATTGTGTTGATTTAATTTCAGAAAAACATTGATAGGCATTAAGTCAGGCAATAAACTGGAACCATAATAGTAGATCATTAAGAAAAGACTATGAATGAACTTATAAATGTATGTTATGCTACGTAGAGCTAGTTCTCAAAACACACATTAAGGCTTACTACTAAGATTGCTTGGGAATGAAATCAGTTTTTTTTTTCCAAAAAACTTGTGTAGTTTTAGCACCTTTAAAAACCGTCTGTCTTCTTTTGGACATGATCTGCACCTTATGTAAAGATGTAAAAATAATTGTTTTTCAGACTAGAGCAAGTGATTGCATATTTATGTCTATTTAAATTAATACTTACAGAGACTTCAAAATGTACACATAAGACACGACGTGTATAAAAAGATAAGCAAAAGATATACAGCCACATCGCAATGCGTATGGAAAACAATTCGGTATTTTTTAGCTTCCAAGAAAAAACCTCAAATGATGTAGTTTTGCAGATATTGTAATAAATAAATAATAAATTGTTTCCACAATCACACCAATCATCTAGCCCCAAATTAAGCAAAGCTTGTACTATGGTAACTAGATAACGGATAAACATACTTAAATACTTATATAAACATCCATGAATATGGTACAACTGCTCGTGCTCATCATACAAACATTTGCCCATTGCAGGATTCAAACTCGCAACCGTTGGCTTTGTTGTCCGGAGCGCGAACCACTACACCAGAGGGTCATTGATCGATAACAAAAAATTCGTCTAATAAACACTCTTAAACAAGTAGTAGGTAATATGTTATACGGTTTCATTTGCACCCTATGTGTTTCCTTTTAATAACATTAGAATAACCAAACAAATCACGACTTCACTAAACTTTGATTAAATATTTGGATTTCCAAATATACAATTCTTCTCTTCCCAGCGGTCATCTTGAGTATCATCCTAACAACGTCCCGAGCCTCCGGGGCCCCACAATATACAAAGACACAGTAAACTTTATGCTATTTTTGTCTAATATTTTTTAATAAAAGTTCAGTGTTATGACAGCAAAATTGGTATTTTTTTTTAAAAAATATCAAATTTAAAGTAATTTAAATTCTTACATTACTGTTGCATGCAACAGTGCATTACTGCTATGTACTAACAAGAAATTTTTCTTAGATAGATCATCATCATCATTTCAGCCATGGACGTCCACTGCTGAACAGGCCTCCCCCAATGACGTTCATTGGGGGGGAATGCCAATACTCGCCACGCTTGGCAGGCGGGTTGACGAGCGCAGTTTTTTATAACATTTCGCACGCAGACGCTGCTGCCCGTCTCGTGCTACAGGAATTAGTCACCTTAGATAGGTAAAATATCAATATTTAAAGAATAATTACAAGAAGCTCGTGTATCAACAATGTACTACGAAATGTTACGTCGTTGCTAGACTTAGTGTTTTACTTGATCTGTGGTTGCTAGGCAAAAGACAATAGACAATGGCCTAGCTATGATAGATACTCAAAGAGTCTAGCAACATACTTAATAGTTGCCAGCTCTATCGATTATTTTAAATAAACATTTCGACAATGGTCTCTTTTTAAAGATTTAGAACTTGCAAGTTTGTATGAAAGGCCTAGAGAAAGATAGATAGATAGATGCTATTTATTGTACACACAAATAAAACCAAGCACAGGAAAAATACAGAGATGTCTACGTTGCGCATTAGTTAGCGCTGTTTGCGCACTTAAAGAAGAGTAAGTCTTCTGTGCCTCCCTCTTCTGTTGTAGTTTGTGACACAGAGCGGGTCAGTGCTCGCTCGAGGCGATGGTCAGTACAACAGTCAACCTGCTTCATAGTTAACATAGGCGACGTTTGAAGAAGAATTTAGATTTATGTTTGAGATCGCAACAAGAACCTTTTATTCAATTAGAAAGCTAACAATGTTGTACCAGCAACTAAGGCTTTAAAAGTAAAACGCTTATGATTTACATATTCAAACAAATTAAACCACGCACAGTCAAGAGAAAGGAAAGGATGAATTGCATTACATTTACAACTAAAACCTCAGTTTTGTGTAAGTCTAGATTCAAATATTATTCTGATTAATCTAGATTAATTTAGATTTAAGAAGTTTCTGAGGTTTGACCATCAAGCACAGACCTTTCTTTGAAACTAGTTTGTGATTTTTCACTCACATTTAGTATAAAATGATAACACAACTCTCGTCCATACAAAAACAGTACAGACACAGATAAAATAATGGCAGAAAATTTTGTCAAATAAATCATGATATTTCTACTCTATAGGGATAGGATTGGGCCTTCTTTTTTAAGCATGGTGGAGACGAACATATAACAATTAATAAAAAAACAGTTTGTTGCTTTAATAGTAAAAGTCGCTTGCATAGACTTGTACAAACTGTGTTTTCAGTATGATCTCCTCCACCCTGTATTGTTAGGCTTATCATCTTCCTTATCATCAGCCAACGTCAGTGCACTGCTGGACCGGCCTCTTCTCGGCCATGCTTTTCCTTCCACTGCAAGCAGCAGCAGCGTCTATCATAAGTGTAATACACACAGTAAGTGTAAGCGGGTTGGCGACAGGTCGGGTCGGGCGTACGGCGGGTCTAATAACATACATTTCAGGCGCTGCACAGACAAGGAGCAGGGAGGTCTTTTTGGCCGCGAAGCAATAAAGTCCGCGTCACCCTGTCGATGCTCGCAGCTACCAGTTGCCAGTTTAGGACGATCAGCAAGCACTGGTGGCGCGATGATTTGGCCACCGTGTACTTTGGCAGTATACGATTGCCTTTGTTCTATTGTCTGCGGCGAAATTGTATGGCCAGCCTCACCCCGTCGTTTGCGCAGCACCTAAATGGGCGCCCAACAGACAACCGGCGAAAGCGGCGAATTACTCACGCATTCTGTGTGTGTTACGCTTTATCGTATTTTCGGACTTGTTGTCGAGCGGCAATAACAATAGATTCGACTATTGTCGCACTCACGGATATGTGAAGGGATAATGATGTATACAAGTCCACTACACTATTAAATAGACGTGGAGACTGACTTTTTATAGCGGTAGCGTGACACGTAATACCTAGACATGTTCTTAAGCGAAGCCAAAATTTTTAGTCTGAAGCACCTACTAACAAATTACGGTAATGAATGTAGCAATAAGTGATGACCCCAGTTTGTGTTCCGGAGCAGGGAAATTATTTAAAAAAGGTTTTTTTTTTAATTTGCTTTGGTCATTATTTTCTACTAGTAGAAAAATAAAAATGAGTGGGTATGACCACTCGTTGCAGAATTCATAGATTGAATTTTCAAAAATAGTGATTTTAGGAATTCGTATGCGAATCTTGCGACAAGTCGTTGTCCAGCAGAAGACTGCCGCAGTAGTTACAAAGTTATTTGTAGTAAACTCATACTCACCCATGGCAAAGAGGATGATGAGGGCAGAGGTGACCCAGGAGCACATGATGACGTCACGCGGCCCCGGGGCTCACATCGCTCGGTCACGTCCTCCCGTCACTTCTAGAGGCACTAATTCTGTAACAAAGATATCAATATTGTGTAATGTGTTAAGTTTTAAAAAAACAGATTTTCTGTATTATAATTATATTTTATAAAACCACTTAAGAAGAATAAAAATGAGCAAAAAGATATCGCTACTTTAATGCAGTCGCATTTGTTTAGCTGAATATTTTTATATTTAATCCAATTGTCTTTTATAATGAATTAATTAAATAAAACTCAATTTACACTAATCATCGCAATTGTTCTTAAGCAAGCGTTAAATAATTACACAATTGAACCAAAAACATTGTCTCGAAAAGATCCGGCAAAAACAATTAAATTCGTTTCCTTTGTAAACCTTGCGACGGCATAAATCTCCGAGACGAGTTTTTAAAGTGACTGGGCGTTGATAAATGACCGCCAACTCCACGGGGACTGGATAAGACGCGTCTTAATTTTGCTTTGCGCTGTTATTATGTTTATGTAGACGATTGTGTGTTGTTGGGGAACGATACGAAACTTTGACTGCTGGTTATTTATTGCTAGTGGAATCGCTATAAACAGCTTGACATTGGGAACTACTGCAAGACTTTGGCTTGAAGGACAGCTTGTGTTAAGGACAAGTGGAGCAGTATGGACCTTCCCCTTTCTCTAATGGTTATCCTCTACCTGAAGGTTGTCTGAAAGAGATCGCTATTAGCGATAAGACCGCCTAAATTGTACATCTTTCTGTAAAAATCATGTGTAATTTACTTGTATAGTGTGCAATAAAGAGTATCTATCTATCTATCTATGGAGCTTTTTTACACACAATGTTTATTCGTATGACTTGTGTACGCGACTGAGACGTCAGCGTAACAACACAAATTTGCTGCGGGGCGTTCAAGTGTAGAGCACACGCCTGCATGGTAGGCGCAGTTACAAAGTTGCCAAAACAATCACAATCGTTTATGAATTCCTAGAACCTTTTATCCTTTATTTATTTAAATGAACCCTTTCAGCGCGGCAAAACAAAACACAATAAATAAAATATTATACGCGGTAATATATATATTTTTAATTATAAATGCGAAAGTAGCTCTGTCCGGTCCGATTGGCTTAGCTGTGAAAACGTTACAGACAGACAGACTGTCTGTAACGTTTTCACAGCTAAGCCGATGAAAGAATTTTGATGAGTTTTCGTAAAGAAATAGACAGGACCTTGGAGAAGGAATAGACTATTTTTTGTCACGCCAACTGAAGCTATTTTGATGAAATTGAGTACGAATTTTTATATAATAAAAAGGTAACCCTAGGGAAGGGCATCGGCTACTACTCGTATTTTTAATTCTCCTCATAAGTGGTTATAATAGTAAGTAAAATGCCGTATTCCACGCGGGCAAACCCGCAGGCACAGCTTGTTGTTTATACAACAGAGAAAACCGAAATAGGTTGTAGTCTGGAAATATACTGACTAAATATTCGTTACACAATAATAACATGTACATTTTTTATACGGGGTACCAGAGAACGATTTTTTTCATCCCATTGCGTCTAAACACACCTAATCAAATTAAACGAAGCTATTTTCTGAATTTATTCCACTGTAAATCGAACCAAGCTCAAGGTAGGCTTTTAGTCGGAATTCATTTAGTAAAAATGTTTCATATAAATAAATATAGTAGCCCTTAAAATCAAATTATATTTAGGTACAGACAATAGCTCGTCAACCTACCACAAATCGTAAAGTTTTCTCAATTGATATTGACAAATTTTCTCCATTACGAGTCGGACTTAAAGTTGAAAATCAGTGCAATGACCTTTAACATTTTGGGTAGGTTAACCTGCCATTGACTGTACTTTAATACTTATGTTTATTAATGCACTTTATTTTATTAACACGTTATGAGACTACACAAGAATACAGTAATAGGACAAGAAAAACTGAAAAAATAAAAGAAATTGTCGGGCGCGTTTTTACTACTCCAATAAACAGTCAAGATCCGTGGTGCAGTTTACGAGACTGTATACAACCGCATAGAATACGTTCTTAAGAATATTACGTCTTAAGCTAGAATGATACAGAAAAAGAACGTAAATCTTTGTGACGAGGTTTTAAGTTGAGCGATGATAAATGGCGGCTGCAGGATAAGGGCGCGTCTTAATTTTACTCTAGCTTGTTTTACGACTTGGAAGTTTGTGTGTAGATGATAGATAGAAAGAAACCTGACTGTTAAGACCGTCTTTTTTAAATACTGGACATCATTACATACATTGTTTCGATCCTAAGTAACTAAGCCACTTGTGTTATAGAAATCAGAAACAACGACGGTACCATTCAGATCCTACCTAACAGAAAACTTGTATTCCACATTGATCCGACCAAGAATCGAACCCGGGACCTTAGAGATGGCCACGCTAAGTCCGTACATACTGGCCTCTTAGCTAGAAGTTGCAACTAATACTAGAGAAAAATCATAGTCTTTTAGATCCAAACTTAAAAGAACACCATCTGTTACTTTGAATCAGTGTTTTAGCCAATATCAAATTAATTATCACAACAGTATATTTTCTCAATTGATTTAGAACTTTACGTGTTAAAACTTTAAGTTGACAATCGGTTAAGAAAATTCGATATTTTGTTGTAAG
Source organism: Anania hortulata (assembly GCA_963576865.1). Taxonomy (NCBI): domain Eukaryota; kingdom Metazoa; phylum Arthropoda; class Insecta; order Lepidoptera; family Crambidae; genus Anania; species Anania hortulata. Next base: position 904,340 of record OY756389.1, on the reverse strand, counting down.
TAGATAACCTGTTAATTGTACCACAACTTTAATAATAATGTAATTTATTTGTTTTAAATGTGGTCATACAAAATAACGTTTATTTTATGATTTATAATGTTAATTAAGATAGTAGCAATCACAAAAATCAAATTAACAGATGTTTGAGCATGGGTATAAGTGGCTTTATTTATTTTGTTTCCAATTTTAGGAATATAGCAGTTCCTAATCAATGGATTAATCGATATCCTTTTATTTCAGGTCTCAGGAGGTTGGGATTATACTGTTACTTTTTCGTCTCCTTATTTTCTGTAAATAAAATTGGTCGTATATCTGCCTATTTACTAGCGTACTTTCCGTTGACCAAAAATTATGAAATTTGGCAAGTAATATCGTCTTAGACTACCATCTATAGGGAAAAATCTATAAACTACTTATACCTTTGTAATTAATTTAAAACTAAACTGCGAGACTCCATTCCTGAACTATCTGTAATATATAACTACAAATTTGTGCGGAACCCTCAGTGGGCGAATCCGACTCGCACATGTCCGGTATTTTTTTCTTACTTCATATTTTTAGAGAAAATCATTGTACTCTTAACTTTGTAGGCTCTGGTAAAAAGGTTGTTAATTTTCCAAGCAAGTTTTTTTTATCCTCTTAAGTAATGAATTCATAAAAAGTTTTTAAAATAAATACATTCATCGTTCACTCAAATTTTGCTAAAGTAATTTTTACATTTCTTCAGTAGTCAACCTTTTTACTTAACAAAAACGTTAATAAAATTCAAGTTTGAGTTTATTCCATGATTTCTATCATCTCTAGCGTAAAGTCATAATTTCGCAGCGTAGAGTCAGTACATCTATTTTTAATTTACGAAAAAATGATCTTTCTGTTGTATTATATTAATTAAAAAATTAAGTTGTCAGATTAAGCACACGTTAAAAAAATGTGCAGCATTTAAGTAGGTATATTAGGCTTGTTATACTCGTAATAAACGAAAACAAAGAAATTCGCAGATTATTGTTTTACAATTTTATAAAAAGTTCTACTTCTTAGTAAAGGTAACGACTACCTCTAAATAATTAATCATTTTTATAAGCGAATATAGGTATTTTCGATAGTACTTATAAAAAGGATTATTGATTCAGTAGGTACTGAACTAGTAACCTGCTCTGGAAATTTCAGAGACCTGATATCATTATGTTATAAATATTTCATGCTACTTACTTAACATTGTTTCGACTATATGCTGTCGACGTTTACAATACCTCCTAGGCAACTAAGTTTTAAGTCCTATATACATACATACATGCCACCAATTTACAGCACTTAGTACAAAAATAAATAAATAACTGATATTTTTTGTTGGATTAACATGTTTAAAAATGATTTGAAATAAAATACATTAAAACTTTAAAAATTAAAAGTTTCTAATTAATGTAGATTTTCAAATATTTGAAATTATTGAAAAATAATAATAAATTAAACATTTCAGTTATAAATTAATCTAAAATAAAATAAAATACTTAAAATTAAAATCGTGTCTGTAATGCAAGGACCCGGGCATCGTAACCTCGATTATGGAATAAGTTCTCTTTTCGGGTTTAAAAAATTAAAATGTATTTTTGTCAATTTCAAATTCAAATTCAATTCTTTATTTGCAATAAAACATGGTATTAAAGGTGTTACACAAAATAAAGATCTATGATATGTTTTATTGCAAATAAATTAGTAATAATTGTCCTATTTAGATTTTTAAAAAGTAATTTTTCATTCGGTTCCTATGGTCCAATCGTTTCGGCGCCAATCGCTATGGTCAATCATAAAATGAATGTAGTATTACATAGGCGACATGTAGTATTAAGTAGGCGACTTATTTGTCTATAAAAAAACTGTGTTTGTTAATGTGCTTTCTTAAAGTATTTTTCAAATTCTCACATTAATTCAACTGTCCTCTTCTTGAGGTCTGTAAGAAGTCGTGTCTAGCGATAAGGCCAACTAAATTGTGAATTTTAAATGTATTTTTTTCCTGAATTTTGTTTAACCTTATTTTTATCTATTTTATATACAGGGTGTCCCGTATCTCAAAGATATCCTTGTAACCACATCTATACATAATGGTGAACCACTTTTATTGTTCATGACTGATGACTTGACTTTTGACTTTTGCAAATTAAATAAATAAATAAATATTGAACAACTCACATACATTACTCTGATCCTATAGTAAGTAGCCAAAGCACTTGTGTAACAGATATAAGAAACAACGACGGTACTAAAACACCCAGACCAGAGACAATATAGAAAAAAATTTTTTTTCTACATTGACCGACCGGGAATCGAACCCGGAACCTCAGAGATAGCCACGCAAAGTCCAGCATACTCGCCTCTTGGCTACGGAGGTCGTTGAATTTGCATGTAAATGTATATAGACTTCTATTTCAAAATTATCAAACAGCCGATTGAATTTGAATAGAAAAACTAATTTTTTTTCATATTTTAAAAAGTCATATAACAAAAGTTGTGCACTACGCCGTATAGAATATATAGTTACAAGGTTATCCTTAAGCCACCAAGCACCCTGTATATATAGACTTGGAATATCACTGCCATAACCGTCAGAAAGTAGGTAAAGCCTCACCTGCACTGGGCTCCTGTAATTAGGATGTATGCTTGTTGGCGGAAACGTAATCCTCGGTAATGACGCGGTTCGGCGAGTTTATGGCAACAGTATTTATGGAAAATGTAACTTGGAAATTGCTAGTTAAATGGAAAACTGTTTAGAGGATTAGGATGTGTGTAATGGTTAAGCTTAACCATTTCCACAACGGTCCTACACTTTGTGTGTGATGTAATTGCTTTATTTTTCATTAAAATATCTCTTACTAAAATACATAAAAGTACATTTAAAAAACCGGCTAAGTGCGTGTTAAACTTGTGCACAGAGGGTTCCGTGACAATTTGTAGGTATGTAAGTAAATAGTTTATTCATCACGAGTTTTTTTGAGATGTTACTGCACTATTTTCGGATTTTGCTCTTTACTCGTGCATATTACACGTTTCTTTTTGCCAAATTTAAATATTCTAGATCATCATCATCATTCTAGCCATAGGAAGTCCACTGCTGAACATAGGCCTTCTCCGATGACCTATCAACGGGGGGTATTGCCAATACTCGCCACGTTTGGCAGGCAGGTTGGCGAGCGCAGTTTTTTTTTATAAGATTTCGCACGCAGACGCTGCTGCCCGTCTTGGGCTACAGGAATTATTTGCCTCTTACGACACGCCCAGTTGGCGGTGGGGAAGTTTATTCTTTACGGCCGTCCCCACACGGCACTAGATCTGAGTCTGAGAGACTAGATAGAATATTCTAGATCAATAGAAAGTAAATATCCTACAAATTTTGTTTTCTTAAGAAAGCAGCTTAAACAGCAGTATCTTTAAATTGCGTTAACTTAGTAGTAAAAATTTTAACAACTGCAAGTGATTACAGGTTTGAGTGTTTGATATTAATTTCAACTCGATGCCTCCACGCGTTCCTAATGGAAAAAATCTTGTTGATAAACAGACGTACAGACAAGTGATCCTTTGAGGGTCTTTCTTGTCTTTTAAGGTACAGAACCCTAAAAATGGTGAAAGAAGCAGAGCTTGTGTATCGATGATTTTGTTTCAACGTGTTTTCGTTTAATTGATTCCGAATTCAGCGCGAGGCTGATTCACAGTTGACCGGATTTTTGTTTAACTAATAGGTTTACATTTTTTTTTTTTTTTTTTTTATTTCAATCCAAACTTATAGGCTATAGTGCCTAATGCGATAGTACAAACACAAATTTTATTATTATCCTAAACCTATAAATAACAAATTTATTTATTTATTTTAATCAGAGCATGTTTGTTTCTTGTATTTTACTGTCTTTACTGTAGGTCGCATAAAAACACTTGAGTTAAGAATATGATTCTTTCCGGATAAAACAATTATACCTAAATAATGTCAGCTACCAAGACGCCAAAATAAATATGTATAAGTAACACAAACCTATTTTATTATTTAGTTTTGAGTGTATTTATGAAATTGGTAAAAAAGAAACTGTCAACTTTCAAATTTAAAATCTAAACAGTTAAAATCCCTTAATTTCATATTCATCGTATGTTATCGCTTACGTAACCTACCACCGAAGGTGGCATAGTAAACGAAATTTATGTAAAGAACTCCCTGATTTGAAGCTCTAGACTCGGCAGAGCGGTAGCGTTATCACGCGCCAGGAATTTCCTTTGAAACGTTAGATTTCATGAAATTCTCAGGTTGGGTGTTTGAGTAAGAGAGTAGACTCGCAAATCTGAATTTTTTTGGACAATTTACTTATTTTGTAAATCTACACTTTGAAAAGGTTGCTTAAGACCCGGATCCATATTATATTAGAAAGTTTGAATTTCATGTTAATATCATTTTATCAAATATACCGAATTTTAATTACTAACCATTTAGATGCAATTATTAGACGATTGGGAAAGAATTTATTTTTGAGATTTTTATAATACACGTTGATATTACGTTTGTTTTAGAGCTACATGGGGCACACTAAGGTCCACTTGCACATCTCAGGATTAGCGAACTTAATTCCGAACTATCCACTAACACGATACTAATAATCATTCTGTAGCTGTCAGGTTGTATTGCGTTGACAGAGACAGATAGATGTCTTAATCTCGTACTAAAGTCATTTGGTGGTGCGCAAGTGGACCTAAAAGTTTTGCACTTCTAGCTAATCGGAACTATTTGAATTTCGAATGTTATATTTTTTAAACGTTGCAACCTTCTTAGTAATAAAAAAACAATTGGCGGGAAATGATTTGTCAATATTTTTTATCACACATCAAAGTTCTACGTACGCAACGAAAATGGAATTAAGTCGAAAAGATTTTAGAGCGATGATTTTTTATGATTTTAAAAGTTCTCTCTCTCCGCAAGACTGTGCCGCTGTCTTCAAAATGCTTTTGGGAGAGAAGCACCTTATTTAAGCACCGTGAGGCGATGGTTTGCTGAATTTGAGAGAGGTCGTTACATGACGAATTTCTAGAAGGGCGGCCTCCAGCTGCCGTCAACAAAAATAATGTGGCTACTGTTGCTCAATACAAAAAATGCAACACCGAAATCACAAAAATAAAAACAATTTCTCATACTACAACAGCTGATGGCTAATATTGTTTTTTTTTGTTTAGATTTGGTCCTATACAAAAAAAGTACATCATAACTACAAACTAATTATAAGGTAGGTACTACCATAACTTGTAACATTTTGTGTATAACTAACCCATTTGGATCTTTGTTGTTTAAATAAATCAATAATACTAATAGCTCATCATTTACTTCAACCTCTTTTGCACTCTTAGGCTCGGTTTACATGCATCCGGGATTTTTTTTAACTCCATACAAAACGGATTGAATCTGGGCTGCTGCCAGTATCCTCGCCTCCATGCCTCACGGACACGCTTTTATTTTTGAGTAGGTAGTTTTTAGTTTAGGTTAAGTTAGTTTATTTAAAGTATTTATTTAATTTTATTAGTTCTATCATTTAATATGTGTATTTTGTTTCACAACTAATTCTTCAATAAATGACGTTTATCTGGGCTTGTCCGGAGGCTTGGAAGTTCTGAAAAATTTCGGATGTATGTAGTTCGAGCCTTAACCTTATATCGGTGGAGCTATTTTTATTTACTATAAGCGAATTTAAAAGGATAACACATTATTTTATTTGTTATAAAAATAATAATATATATTTAGAATGCAATAAATTTTATTTAAAAAAATAAAACCGACTTCAAAACACTAAAAAGCTAAAAATAATCCTAACACTTAAGAATAGAATAGAATAGAATAGGTTTTTTATTGCGGTAAATGTGGTACAAAAAGATGACACAAAGTATATGGCTGCTTACATTTAGCCAACAATGGCATACAATAAGTGGAGAGAAGCGGTAGTCAATACAATTATACAAATAAAAACACAATAAAAACAATAAAAAAAGAAATTAGACAATATATAATATATAAGTACCTAATCAGTTACTTTTGGAGTCAAAGCAAACAAAAACATTGAATCTCTCATCGGCTGGCACCGACTCCAAAAGTAACTGATTAGGTACTTAAGTGTTAGGATTATTTTTAGCTTTTTAGTGTTTTGAAGTCGGTTTTATTTTTTTATATAAAATTTACTTATTTCATCTATTTTTAGTGATAAATCCTAATCTAACTGCTGAACACCGATTTCATCCTCTTTTTTTTCACCCTTAGGGGTACAATTTTTTCCAAAATTGTTTACTACAGTATCTTTGAAGTATTAGCTATTCAATAAAAAAAAAACATCAAAATCGGATTACATTTGTCGAAGATATTGGTTAACATAGATCCATGAATCACGAACCAAAATATTATCTAGGTATATATTTTGTTATTTTCTCAAAATTGCTGAATCAATTACGATAAAATTTATATGGGACCACCTCTGAAGTATGATCTACCAAACAAAAAATTAATCATTAAAATCAATTCATAATTGGCGGAGTAATCGCGTAACATACATACAAAAAAAAAACAGTCGAATAAAATGTAAGTTAGGCTAATAATATAGCATTGGGGTTCTCCTATAATGATAGTGTAAAGTGGTGGTGGTTAATAAATCAATAAAATAAATAAATGAATTATCTAGCGCCATACTAAGCAGAACTTGTACCATGGCGACAAGATAATGGATAAAGATACTTAAATAAATTACAAACTATGTATTACCCGGGTACAATGCTCATAGTCATTAAAGAAACATTTACCCCTTGCGGGATTCGATGTAGTCCGAAGTATGAACCAATAAAGAAAAGGCCGTAAAGAATACACTTCCCTATCGCCTACAGAAGGCGTGTCGTAAGAGGCGACTAATTTCTACGGCACAAGACAGGCAGCAGCGTCTGCGTGCAAAAATATTATATAAAACTGCGCTCGCCTACTCGTCTGCCAAGTGTGGCGTGTATTGGCAGTCCCCCCCATTTTGGGGAGGTCTATGTTAGTGGACGTCCTACGGCTAAAATTATTATGATGATGACGAACCACTAGAACAAGGCGGTCGTCAAGATACAGAATTATTCCTAATTATAATTTTACTTAAAGATGGATCACATCATCAAACAATACCCACTTAAGTGCTCATCTTACACATTCATAGTGGTTCACTGAAATCTAAGACAAAGGGTGTCTTAACAAATCACTCAGTCCCGGCAGAATATTCTGACCACTAATTAGGGACTGTGGTTTCCGAGGCTCGGCGAGCGATCCCTCCTTGGGTCCTCTTAAGATGGAGAAACGCCTTATTCCTTAAACCAAAGGAATAAGGTCTCAAATGGAACGGTTGTGTTAGTTCCGGGTAAGAAAATCTGTAAATGGATGGCAATGTAACAAATTGAGGATGTAACGTTAACATTATTAGGCTGTTACTAACTGGAACCGTCTTCATTTTAAGAATCTATACATTACATACGTGTACGCATAGATACAAAAGATACATTAAATGTATAACTTCCACGATGGTGACACGTGAGAGTATGAAATCTCTTCAGCAACCATCAAACAGCCTGCCTAGCATGAGCACTAAAAATCCGTCGATTTTTAGTGCTCATGCTAGGCAGGCAGGTAAAATGTAATTTGGGATTAGGTAAATAAGTAAATGTAAAGTAAACCTGTATTCATCTTACTTTAACTATAAAATGGTTTGAGCTGTACTCCACTAGATGGACCCATTGTATTGGCAAAGGGTTGTCTGTATGGCAAGTGACTAAACTTATCCCTAAGATGAATAAACATTTATTTATTTAAACTTTATTGCACAAGTAAGTACAATTGGCGGACTTAATGCTATACAACATTCTCTACCAGTCAACCTTGAGGTAATGCAGATAATGTAGTCAGTGGCGGAGTATAAAGTATCCGACATATTTTTTAAGACGAGTAAAATACATACACATACCTAGCAATTTAGACAATAATAAATACATACTATAATACATACTATATAATATATTAGGGAAGTCGATGATTATTAATTGAAAGTGTGAAAAAGAAGAGAAACAAACATACAAAAAAGGAGTTGAGTAATAGTAGAGTGGTCAGTTCTGAGAGGTGCCAAGATAATGCTCACGTAATGTTTTTTTAAACACAAATTAAATTTAAACATTACAAGTGGGAAGTCATGACAAGACACTTATACGTAGCTGGTGCACAAGGCCTAAACACTAAGCTCATACTACTTGCAGTTGCTTTTAATCATAATGTATCTCAAGCAATACTGTCAGGTTAATTCAATTCAATTCAATATATTTATTGCGTTCTATAATGTTACATATGTGTTATAAATAGGTACATTAATCAGATCATTATAGACCCTGTTGGGCACAACAATAAGGTTAGGACGGAGAGGATGACGTTAGAATATGTTATTTAAGTATATGACTTAACTCAAATATTAAGCGTTATCTGTTAGGTCTAACTTTTAACAACTTGTAAGCTGGATACAGACCACTTTCGACCAACCAATCTGGAAGCCATTCTGAAGACCTATGTTCAGTAGTGGACGTCCTATAGCTGAAATGATGATGATGATGAACTTTCAACATGCTTTCTGAAGCACGGAGATGCTTGACATAAATGTCACCTAACACGGTCGAAATGTTCACCTCATCATAATCATCATCATTTCAGCCATAGGACGACCACTACTGAAAAAAGGCCTCCCCTATTGACTTATCATCTGAGGGGATTGCCAATACTCGCCACGCTTGGCAGGCGGGTTGGCGAGCGCAGTTTTTTAGAAGATTTCACACGCAGACGCTGCTTCCCGTCTCGTGCTACAGGAATTACTCGCCTCTTACGACACGCCTCCTGTTGGTGGTAGGGAAGAGTATTCGTTACGGCTGTCCCCACACGACACCTATCTATTCACAACTACAAAGTTGGTTGCTTTACTTTCGTTACAACTACTGAACCGCTGCCGCCATTGAGCTAGAACTTGTTTACTTAAGTCAGTGCTTAAGTATTAGTTTTTTTTTATTAAATGCACCAAGTACAGAGCGTAAAACAATAATACAAAAGTTACCTACTTACAGCCCTAGACCAGTCTAGACAAGAGCCCTCTTCAACTCAACGTAGTCTTGACTTTTCTTTTTCATCCCAATTTGCAAAAGGTTTTCCGAACGCATATCCAATATTCTGCACTCGCCCTCATCACTATCACGTCCCAGTAGGGTTCATTTTCGCGTAGTATTAGTACAAATCGGTTAATATCTGAGGGCTACCACACCGGAGCTTCAGCTATCAATTATGCAACCCTAACAAGAGACGTGAACTTAAATAATAAAGGAGTACCGTACATAGCTTTGCTTTGACGGTTTTATGTAAAGTCAGTGAAAGTCTATTGTATTATATGAAAAGCGAATAGTTTTACATGTCTTTGAAGCCATAACTAACTAATAAATTGCAAATTCTGATAAATTCATTTAATCATTACTATTTTTAAAATAGCTTAGTTTAGTTTATTTTTAAAATAGTTTTCAAAATAGGTTATTATTAATCTTATAAGTATAAAACAAAGTCGGGTTAGTTACACCATTTATAACTCGAGAACGGCTGGACCGATTTTTACGATCTTTGATTTGTTGAATTTGTCATTGCCCCGAATAGCAGATGAACTTTCAAAAACACGGAAATATTCAAGAAAAAAATGGTAAGTTCGCCGGAAGACCTTTTGGCGCAATCTTTGGCATAATAACGTTAGTATTTGTATAGCCTAATAGTTCTAGTTTTGACTATTCAGTCCAATACGGATTTAAATTATGGATTTCTTACTTCAAAAGGTGAGGATAATTGCATTCGCTGTTTGTTACTAAATCACGTCAGAACGGCTGAACGGATCGAGATTACTTTCGAGATAGGTTACTTTTTATTATGAAAACATGTACGGTTCTTGATGGATGCAAAATAGCTGTCATTATAGATGGCGCTTATTACTTTCGCTGTTCAGTTGGCAAACACTTTTGAATGTAATAAAAATATGTAACACTAGCTGTTGCCCGCGACTTTATTTAAAGAAAGAAAGAAAGAAAGAAACGTTTATTCGACACACAAGAGAAAATAATATAATAATACACAAAACAATATAAATTAGATATTGTGTCGAAAAGGTGGGCACCTTTTGCGTTTGGCTCAGCATTTGTCGTGGCAGCCACAGACTTATCACGACGCTGATTTTCGGCGGGAACCTCCGACGCTGGAACGTGCAGCGAGTGACGCAGCGGCACATCGGACCACCAGAGAATCCCAAATCCCTCCAACAGACTCCGGGCCCATGAGGAGCACAAGACAAGAAGGTTCAGTCGTAACTATGGTTTCGCAAGGACCACACGAACGAAGTCGCGAACAATAACTAATATATATACAGGGTGTACAAAAGAATAGGGCACTCCTTAAAACCACATGATCAGGTGCTGAGTGCTGCTAGTGGTGACTAAGTTTGTTCCGGCGTTTCTTCTCAGCACTTGCGAAGCAGCCAGCTCTCAGTAGGGCCCAAAAAATAAGGTGACATGTTCTGCCCCATATGGGCCAATAATGTTATAATTGACGTTCATAAGTGGCAGTCCAAAATTGAATAATTGATTTTTAACTTTGCTCATCATCATCATTACAGCCATAGGACGTCCACTGCTGAACAAAGGCCTCCCCGCATGATATCTATAATTGGGGGGGATTGCCAATACTCGCCTCGCTTAGCAGGCGAGTTGACGAGCGCAGTTTTTTACAGGATTTCGCACGCAGACGCTGCTGCCCGTCTCGTGCTACATGAATTAGTCGCCTTTTACGACACGCCTCCTGTTGGCGGTGGGAAAGTGTATTCGTTACGGCCGTTCCCACACGGCACGGTCAGTTGCTCATATGCAACAACTTTTACTCAAAATAAAAAATCAACATCATGAAATTTATTTTTGCAAATAGACCATTAAAAGCACTTCTCACGTCCCAAAATTTTTTTTGCCCTACCACTGCTTCGGGACTATTTGTGGGCTAGTGCCTCAAAGATACTTTATTATACCCTATGAGTGGAATAATAAAAAATAAAATCGGTGATCAGCAGTTAAATTTTGTTTTCACATTTATCACTAAAAATAGATGCCAGCCGATGAGAGATTAAATGTTTTCGTTTGCACCGACTCCAAAAGTAACTGATTGCGTACCTTACGTGTTAAAAATATTTTTAGCTTTTTAGTTTTTTGAAGGTTTTTTAAAAATAATTTTTAGATATTTCATGGATACATTATCATTGAGGTAACGCGTTAGTTTGTATGGAGCATCTTATTATTTTTCTACATCTCGCTGTGGAAAAAGTTGTTGTTCATGAGCAGTTGATCACATGGTTTTAATGAGTTTCCTATTCTTTATACAACCTGTATGACAAACTACAAGGCGTATCCCTAAGTTCATAAAGCCTTTCCTTTGTTCACCCGTCCCAACTGACACTGTCTTTTATATATGACAGTAACGTATTTATTTTATTAAACACATAATTATGTAAAGCAACCCCTTCTCCGTTTGCTTCGACGTTTATTTTCCGGGACGCGGGCTCATTTGACTTTCATAGAGCCTTGCAGAGCCTAAATTGAATAAATGAATTTTGACTTTGAAATGTAACAATCTTTGATGAGGGTCAGTGGACTTTACTCAGACGCGTTTGGCTCGTTGATTTCAATATAAATACAAGAAGATGAGCTTTGAAATGAAGAAATACTTTTATAATATTTGTTTTTTTAAATAAACGTCATATAAATCTAGTTTTACAGCAATTCATTCGCATTACCACGAGAAACTGACTCTGAGCATACGGTTTAAGATTTTTATTTACTCAAAAGAATTTACAATTCATTTGTTTGAGAAATACATGAATCCTTGTTATATAAAACAAGTGCCGGAACGGTGCGTGTAGAGTTGTAAAGTGTCCGTCACGTTATAAATGTCTGACCAATATGACCGAGAAAATTGGACAAATATGGCCGTAATGGCACCAAACAAATACTTTACCAGTTGGCGTGATTGTTGACACAACTTTACGCTGTATCTTTGCTGGTAATATGTAGACAACAAACTCGAAGCAAATGAAACACAACAATGATAAGGAAAATAGAGAAAACTGTTTTTTTTATTAAACAATAAAACGTGACGTTTATCTAGCCGGATATATAGCGTTTATATAGCTCACTGAACTAACTAATTAGCATCATGGAGGCGCATCAACGTGCATAAGCGGAATTCTGATTGTTCGATTGTCTTGCCAAATAAAGCCATTTCCCCGTCTTGCCCGCTTCCCCGTCTTGCCCCCCTCTCCCTAATACCACACAATAATCGATAAATAAATACCAATGTGTTTTCATCATCATGCATCAGGGGTTTTCATCATCATCATCATAACAGCCATCGGTCGTCCACTGCTGAACATAGGCCTCCCCCAAAGACTTCTATCATTGAGGGGGATTGCCAATACTCACCACGTTTGGCAGGCGAGTTGGTAAGCGCAGTTTTTTTATAGGATTTCGCACGCAGATGCTGCTGCCCGTCTCGTGCTACAAGAATTAGTCGCCTTTTACAACACGCCTTCGATTGGCGGTGGGGAAGTGTATTCTTTACGGCCATCTCCACACGGCAGGCAGGCAGGCACCTCAGGGGTATTAATGTATCTTAAAACAGTATTAATTTAATCTTGTTCTGTTTTTCTGTATAAAGTTAAACAACGCACTTTACTTAACTTTTAGTGTCAATGTTGAAACCTTAATACAGATGTTATTTTTAATCTCCTTGAATGTCTTTCTCTTTCTTTCTTCTTCTTTCTCTCTATCTTTCTAGCTATCTTTTTGTAGCGATATACTTCGGTACATAATTACGAATTCATATTTTAAAACTAATAAAATCTGTACATAACAACATAAAATAACAAGAGTAAAGTCTTATGATGTTGAATTCAGAAAAAAAATACTTTAAAAGAAACTTGTCCATAAAATACAACATAACTTTAAAGTTGAATATTTACAGTATCTACCACAGAACAATTTCTGAACATTAAAACATAGTTTTTATGTTCAGGACACTTACAGTCATTAATTACATCGATAACCCACTAACATACTTACAAAAGAAAAGTAACTAATTTTTAGTTTGTTAAAATATTTCTAAGGATTATGTCGTTATATCTATATTTACTACAACTGTTCACCGAATTATTTTTCACAAACCCGTTAAAATATTCAAGCAAAGTTCCGACTTTTCCGTGAATAAAATACTATAAAACAATGGAAAGTTTCGTAATGACGGGACTCCGAAGTTTTTACGGCTACGAAACATTGCGGAGACGTCTAGTGGCGTAGTCTCGTAGACGTGCTACGGCGTTGTAGCTTCGTAGCAGTCGTAGCGTCTGCAGTCTCTCGAGCAACGAAAAGATGCTCGATTCTCTTGCATATAAAATTAATAGGCTAGTTTCCTGGGTCAAAAAATTATTATTCTATTTAGTCCGTCAATTAGATTATCAAAAAATATTGGACCCATATTTTGTCTTTCATCAGACAAACAAACACAAAACTGAAAAGCTAAAAATAATATCAACACATAAGTACCTCATCAGTTACTATTGGAGTCGGTGCCATCCGATGAGAGTTTGAATGTTTTTGTTTGCACCGACTCCAAAAGTAACTGATTAGGTACTTATGTGTTGATATTATTTTTAGCTTTTCAGTTTTTTGAAGTCGGTTTACTTTTTTTTATAAAATTTACTTATTTCATCTAGTTTTAGTGATACATCCTCAACAAAACGAATCATTTGAGTGCAAACATAAGTTAACGGCTGAACACCGATTTCATCCCTTTTTTTTCCCACCTTAGAGGTAAAATTTTTCCAATATACCATCTCTAAAGTATAAGCTATTCGATAAATCATCAAAATCGGTTCACAAATGCCGAAGATATTGGGCAACATAGGTACAAAATCAGTTGGCACGGTATGGAGTTCATGCAATGTTTAATGATTTTCTTATAGATCCCATCATTAGAACTTGATCAAATTTATATGGGACCATTTCGAAAGTATTCCCTTTCGAACAAAAAAAGAACCATCGAAATCCGTTAACCTGGTAACGAATGATCGCTGAACATACATAAAAATAAAAATAAAAGATACCGACGAATTGAGAACCTCCTCCTTTTTTGAAGTCGGTTAAAAATGACGAAGATAAAGCGCATCAAAGTTTGGAAGTGACGGCACACCTTGCTTGCGTCGTGACGTTGTAACAAATCCCCCCTTACCCCTTAAATATTTTAAATTGAATATAAATAATTAAATTGCTTAACTAACCTATTTGGTTCCCTTTTATAAATCTAAATTGGCAGTGTGATCGTCTAGTTTAAATGGTAGGACCGTACGTTGTGATTATAGTAGTGAACCAAATTCTTTTAGAGGTACGTGGATGTTTTAATTAAGTTTCTTTAGAGTTTCCTGGGTGTATGCGCATTCAAGGAAGAGGAAAGTGAAGCCCCGAAGGGCCCTGAAGAGCCCCACACCAAACGCTCATATTCAGGAGTGGTGACCATGTGATAAACGTTATCCCAAAAGCAATTTGCCACCTCCATCAGAATAGGACCTACCTGAAAAACGCATTTAACGTAAATTATGCGCAAATACGGGGAAAGACTGAGCCTAAAGATATTTAATATAAAATACTAACTACTTGCACTTAAAATCTACCTATCTGACTTCATGTAAAGTCAACCAAAGGTACGGGGTCCCTAAGAAAATTACTTATCTGAAACCACCGATAAATACGACGCGCTATGTAACACTGTACCATAGGACAATCTCCCACATGTGCAATTTCGTCTGGGCTTCAAGCTCGATCAACGGATGATTATGTGGACGATTAAACCGGCGTAGCCTAGGCGGCACCTCGGCGACCCTTCGGCTAGTTGCGGGAAAGGAGAAATGGTATCCAAATAATAATCCACATAGAAGCCCTAGAAACGCACAGCGATCTTGGATCATCAAATGTTACAGCGGCACCAACACGCAGCACTTAAAGGCAGCAGATGGTGTAATAATATAATTAAACCCGAATGTTTCCGATGAATACAAGGCTTCAAGTAAACACTGCACCAGCCTCCATCTCCTTATGTGATAAATCATCTGGCCACCAAGCTCTATCAATGGATGATCGGGTGTGTCATTAAACCGGCGTAGCCTAGGCGGCACTTCGGCGACCCTTCGGCTAGTTGCGGGAAAGGAGAAATGGTATCCAAATAATCACACACCGGGGCGCCTAGAAATAATACACATAGATCTTGGACAGATTAACCGTTACAATGGTAACCCCACCTGTACCCATCGGAAGCAATTGAAATGAAAATAGTTCGTAAGAATCCCTAACAATCCTTTTATAATACAGAGCTAATCCAAAGATACCAATGACTTCTTTATAGGTAGTAGTGGTAGCGAGGTAATAGTGTTTGAGATGTAACCTAAAAAGCCATCGATATCCCCACATCAGCACGCATTATTCGGATTTAAAACGTTCAAGTATAATTGTTCCCTGGTAGTCTATTCATGATAGTCAGAATTAGAAACAATATGATTAAAAAAAAAAACAATTAAATTTTTAAATAATGGTAAAAAAATTACAAAATTTATATTAAATTCTTTTCTCAGTTCTGTGGATATAGGAATTTGGTATAAAGGATTTAATAAGGATGGAAGCCTAAAAATAGCCCATTCGCTAACTACCTAAATTAAAACCTACATGAATGGAACTATTTTTAGAGTGCAGGAAAAAACAGAGATTAGGATAGGATTATGGGTTTTCCTACCTAACAGTACCTCCACCTAAACTACATATTTATGAACCTAGAAACCTTAAAACAAACGCCTATGTGCTTTACTGAAATCTATCGAACTTCTACCTCAGTCAAAATATTATAATTAATAATATTTATTAGATTGTGATTAATCGTATGGTGAGGACATGTTTCGTTATCATGCCTTAAATTCTAATTTAATTATTTTAATTAAAGTCAGATGTCGCAACACTGGAATGTATGAATCACCCTAAATACCTACAATAAATAAATTACCTTAAATGTATGATATTAGAACTCAATAATATTTCCCCAATATTCAAACGTGATTTCAAATTGTAAAGTAAATAAGTTTAGTAAGAGTTAAATGTAAAAGTTTCAACTATGCACTGCATAATATGTAGAATTAATTGAAAATTAAAGATTCATCAATAAAATTAACCGATTTCAAAAAAAATAAAATATCACAAAATAATGAGCGCTAAAATAGCAATCAAAACCGTACCGGTACCGGTAAACCGTAATCAAAACCGCCAAGTAAAAATCAATAAATTACAGTACGTAAAATACACTCAAGTGAGTTATAAAACACACAACATTAAATTTCTGTAAATAGATGTCAAAAAAAGGTAAAACACAAGTAAAATTAACATGCATTACATCAACAGAAATTGGAAATGGGTTCTTTTAAACAAATACTGTACTCGTAATTCAAAATGCACAAATTCCAACATAAATATAAATTGAAAATGTTAAAACAAACAAATTTATAGAATAAATTTCAATTAAATAATTTAGTTACTAAACTGAGAATATGTGGTTAAAGTTTAATATATTTATTACATTTATTGTTTAAAAGGTTTTCAAATATACCCCTTTCCATTTCCTAATGATAATTAAATAATAAAACTGTTAAAATCCTGTTTAAAGAAATGGTGTAAATAACAAAATCCATGAAAATTATGGTAATTCATATTCAAAAGTATTATTAAATACAATTTTTACAACTTTGACATCAGGTATTAATTAATTAACTTCTCAACAGGTATTTTAACGAATCAAACGAACTCATACGCTCTCTGCCGTCGTACACTCACGTCACCCACCCATCAGGGTGTAATCGAATTCGAAACTCACGGTCAACTGCCCCGAGACCAAGCTGCTAAACCTATTTAACCCACATCTCTTCCCCGCGTCCCATGTTTTAAAAGCTGACACCCGAACTCTACTAATTTTCAGAGGTACTCAACCTTTAATAAATACGAGTTCTATTTTAGCGTAACAATATGACAGATTTGCAAATACATAGTACTAACTTCTCACCGTTTAAATCATTTTAGTTTCCTACTATGAACAAAAACTAACATGAATATTATTGACTTGAAATATTGTTAGGTTTTTTTCCTTTATTTTCCTTTAATTATTTCGCGAATATTCCAATAATCTTTACTGATATTATAAGTATCTTATAAACATAGCACATCCCAGACTTACGATCATTAAATAAATTATGACGAATCAAATCTTAATAAGTTACAGTAAAACGTTATCATTCAAACGTTGACAACATCTGACTCCTTGTTTTTGCCCAATTGTATGGCGTGCACGTGAGTTCGCCTCTTGAATCAACGGTGTGACTACTCAGTGTCCTTTTGTTAATTCGGTATTTTTTTCTATACCTTCGCATTTTTTTATTTATTACTTCGTTTCGAAAGTCTGTTAATGCTTTGACATACTATTTTGCACCCTATGACCGAAATGTTAATGTTCGACGTCAACAGCATGCGCCCTTACTACGTGCGCCCGCGCATTGCATTGCTGAGTCTATCAGATTTTCAATGTAATTGTTTATTTGACTATTTATTATTCCATCATAGCTACATTGTTTTACAAGTGTTAAGGTTCGCTGTAGGTAATTAAAGTAGAAAGCATGGTCATTGGAAAAATCGTCCTATAATCATGTCATTTATTTAGTAAGGTGAATTTTCTATATATTTTTAAATATTATTTTATTAATCAATTATTTTTATTCTTGATTTGCAAGGGTTGGGTTGGTACAACGTTACGCGGAACTTCAATGGGATATCTTCATAATTATTTGTTTGATTGAGAAAATTAAAAATACATGTCCAATATTATCTGTTAATCCATCTGACGGACTTATTAGATTTTTTTAGGAAACTAGCCCATTTGAGGAGGAAATCTGTGCTAAATACTGTTTTTTTAAGATAAAAGACTTTTTAGTAATATCAAGGAATCTTTCAATTAACTATTAGCTTAAGATTTTTCAAATTTGCGACCTCCTAAGTATCCCTTATACATTTTCAACTAATGCGTTTTTTTGGACGTGTTTCAGTGCCCGGAACAGGGGCTTATATATAAATAAATGACTGTTATGACTAATAATATAAACTGGCATTTAAACTTTTTTGTTTTTTACATTTACAATAATGCTAGTTTATTATTTCAAGGAAAATAATTTTACTTGTTTTTTTTTCAACTGTCTTCGGTGGGATCGAAGACACGACTACATCACTATGTCCTCCGTAGCTCAGTTGGAAGAGCAGTCGCCCGGATAGCGAAAGGTCGTGGGTTCGAATCTCACTAGAGGCAGTTAAAAAAAAATTCAAGTAAAATTTCTTATTCTTTATTATCTTTCCAAATCCGTTTAGCGGTTTTTGTGTAAGTGAATAAACATTTATTTTTAAAACTAATCATTTTACATAAATGATTAGTTGCGGCTGCGGACTTAGGGCCTACAACTAGGATCGTCAAACCTATGTTATTTGCAAAACGTTGATCACTTTCGAACTTTGTTAATTTAACTATCCCTTAACTAAAAGCTGACAAAAGCCGTATAATATTTTAGTGGAACAATAACACAGCAAAGTCTAAATATAAACAAACAACCCCAGCCAATCGTTTGAGTCACATCAAAATATCCAAAAAGGTTACGAAAGGTAAAGTCTATAACAATAACAGGTTAGTATTTAAATTTCCCAAAAAAAACGCATACAAAAACATATCACAATAAACAAAATTTTTACATTAACATTTATACGTAAAATAGAAAAGTTCAATAGGGTAGCCAGGTTATTTGAACATTAAGAAGTGTTACACTTTGGGATGTTACATTTTGATCAGCTATTTTTTATGCTGGCTGTACGATGAGACGCCATATTCAGTGATTAAGTAAATGACGTCATCCGCTCATGTTTCCTAATAGCAGTCTATCAGAGAGTAAACGCGATGTGACTAATCACTCAAGCGCAAATATCGCTTTTGACTTAGCATAATTCTTCAATAAATTAGTAATGTCAACAATCCGAAAGTAGACATAAATATTGTTTGTTTTTTCTTCTCATGGTTTATCAAACATATCTTATTTCTTATTATTTTACATGGTTGGCTTTGGTCGTTACAAATGTAAATATAAAATGTATTTCTTACTTACCTACCAGAAAACGTTTAGACTATGAATCATTTTATTTTATTAACCGACTTCAAAAAAGGAGGAGGTTCTCAATTCGTCGGAATCTTTTAATTATACAGGGTTACATTGTAAAGGGGTGCCAAATCTTTAGGAGTGGCTCAGAATCAGTAACTAAGTCGAACTATGCAAAGAAAGAAAAAAAATTTTTTTTCACTTTTAATTATTTCTATTATTTTAAAAATTGTGAAAAAATTGCACCGTATCCTTGATGGCTCGCTGTACCTACGCCTCTGATGAATGACCGCGCGGCTTTCGTAGTCTCTCTATTGACTTTATTTTCGGATATTTTAAAGTAACTTTCTTTCGTAACATACGACTATTAAAAATAATAACTATTAAGACGCTTCTTTATATTGTTCCCTCGATCTTATTTTTTTAATTTGGCACCCCTTTGCAATGTAACCCTGTATTGTACTTAAATTGTGCATCTTTCTGTAAACACAAATTGTAACTTCTTTGTACGGTGTACAATAAAGAGTATCTATCTATATATCTATAAAAAAAGAACTTTTAAACTTATCAATGCTTAAATGCTAAAAACACAAGATTTTTACTTACAATGTTTATAAATCCGGAGAAGTTCTTGTCAAATTCCTTACTGAACACTGCAACAAAGAGACAACATCCTTGATCGTTTAACCCACAAACTTCGAGTTGCAAGCTAATTCCCTTGGTCAGTTACCCTGCGCTATTACAAGGGTACCTCAAACAATTCTGCCTCATCAGCTGACAGGGCCCAAGGGACCCGACCCGCGCATCGCGACATAAACAACTCTCTACCGACACAGCCGTATTAATTAACACAACACTCGAGAAGACTTTAACCCTACGAACCACACGGCTTTAATTACATACCTATTTTGCACGTTTCTTTCGCACGATGGATAGTTTGGGTTTGTGTGAGAGGGATGGAAGATGGCGGGCGCGCGGACATCCGCCGATGGTGGCGGCGCGAGGCTGACTAAATCTGTGCTATGCTAGTCTCCGCCAGGTCAGGTCACATGTTGGGCCGCGTTCGCCATGGTGCGAATGATAAATCGCGTGAATGTTTCAGCGGGACGCGCTTTCGGCAGTTGGTAAAAGCGTTAAGGTCAGATTTGTTGACGCTGTTATAACTAGATTGCCCCATTTGTATTGGAAAAGGTTCTGGAAAACTAGTAGTCTAAAAGATTTCTTTTGTTTCAAATTGATTGTCGTCAATTTTTTTGGTGTTTTGTGATAATGTGTTATAGAAAATAGTTTACGTTCCGATAAGTTTGATAGACTAATAATCGATAGAAATAGGATAAAATCATTTACATGCCTTAATAATTCTTTTATGTTAAATGATGATGTAAAGATGTTATTCGTTATATAATTTACTAAATAGATCTTACCTACTTATATTAGAATAAAGTACTGTTATAATATAATTAATTAGATTAACGACACTTTTGTAAAGCAGAAATCATAACAATTTAAATGTTTGAAATATACACATGACATGAGGTGATAGAATAAAACAGTTTAAACCAAATAATTTTTTAATTTTGTCAGCACATACTAAAAACTACGCCTGTTGCGTGTTAGAGGTGAGGCAATTATTACTGGATGGTCACATTTCTCTTTACGACACGTTACATCGATATCAGTATAAGGCCGATTTTTCAAGAGTCAGATAACTTTTACTTGAAGAACAGACATTCGACAGTTTTCGTATAGAAATTGTTTCTGGCGATTGAAAAATCGGCCCTAAATCAGGTCATGAGAAAGTAAAACGAACACCGCGACCAAAAATTGTCACCAATCTACACATGCCTTATCCAGCATCCCACTCAGACAGTTGCGCCGCCACACGCACGCGCACACCCGCATCCTTCCTACTAAGTACTCGACTGACAGGAGCCTGTGTAGTACACGGCCTGTTTGTTTGTATTGGCTTCCCTGAAAATGGCCGCCGACATCACCACGCATGCGTCGCCTGTCAACCGCCATTTTTAAACGCGCTTTTCAAATTAGGATTTTGTTACAAAGGCTGTAGGTAGATTTTAGAATGAGAAGATTTAGGAAAAGTTTTTTTTTAAAGAATGCGGCGGGCTTTTGAAGTTTGGGCTTGGGTAAGGTAAAGGACACTTGTATAGGCGTGCGGTGAATTAGAATAAGCGTCCATGCGCCTTTGATACAAAGTGTCGAGCGACTGGGTCACACGCGCGTCATGTTGTGTTACATTTCCTTACATGAAAAATTAAGTATTTTTCTTTTGATGTCGTTGACAGATCGAATGCTGGGGTCTTAATAGGGTACTAAGGAAATCAAATTTTCTCTGTACAAAAGTCGAAACTATTTGAATAAGTGCTCTTGCATCTGATGCCTTGGCGACACTTACGTCGTGTTCCTAATAGGCAAACAGTAAGTGGTTAACTGTTTGCTGTAGTTATATCATCATTATCATTTCAGCCCTAGAACGTAAACTGAAGTGGCCTTCTCCAGTGACTTCGAGATTGGCCAGCGGCCTGCATCCAACGGCTTCCTGCAACCTTCACATCGCTATGACTTTTAAATGGAGTATCCATACAGCGCGTTACGTACACTGTTTGCTTCGCGGCTAATTCTCTAAACATTGCCGCTAACTCGACATTGAGTTACCCACCGATACGTAGCTCAGGCTTAGAGTCAGCCAGCAGACAGACAGCTGCTCACTGTCTTTCTATTGGGGACACGGTCTTATGGGATTTATTGAGTTTGAGAAAAGCACAATTCAGAATAAAACGAATAAATCATCCATCTTTATGTGAAAATAAATAGCGTATTTCATTTTATTATTTACTTGCAAGTGTCAAGCTATTAATGTTTTGCGATTTATAAACTGACTATTAACGAGTACGCGAGTACAAAAAGTATTCCGTCTCAGACTAAGGCCTCAGTATTGCTAAGATGTGCTATGGCTCTTACTTACCTTCTGCAACGACAAGTACACGTCTACAAAGAAGGCAGCTGAAGTCGCCAAGTTTTGGTCCGCTTCTACTTCTTTTCTTATGAGTAGTAGTTACAATATTGATTTGCTTTTGTTTTGAATACCTCTTGAAAACAAGTCCGCCATTAGTACAATGCATTTTAAAATGTACTTAACTAATATAGCTATATTGCTGTATTAAAACCTATTGTTGGTCTTGTACCAACCCTACCCTTGCAAATCAAGTATAAAGATAAATTATTATTTAAAATAATATAGATCTTATTAGAAAATAACAATTATATTACGAATTTTCTAATGACCATACTTTCTCTGTTGGTTGCCTACGGCGAACCCTGACTTTGATAAAACAAAAGAATACTAGATAGCTATACTATTAACTAACTCTGATCACTCACGTGCACACCATACAATCGAGCAAGAACACTCAAAGTCAAATGTGGTCAACCTTTGAATGTTTAAAACTTTACAATAATTTATTAATATTTAATTTTCATAATGTATTTAGTGAAGTAGGCCTTGAATATGAGAGCATTTAGTTATTTATAATAAGTTGGATATCTTTACATCAATTAACGTTATTAAAGAACATTTACAGAATAAATAAAATGGAGGGAAAAGAGAGAAAATTAAACTTTCAGTCACTCATGCTTGTTTTGGTTAGGTTAGGTTAGGTTAGGTAAATGTATAAATATGTCATGTTATGTTAAAGTCAGACTCGTAGATTATAGAAGGTTGAGCACCCCTGGAAATTAGGAGAGTTCGGGTGTCAGCTTTTAAAACATGGGACGCGGGGGATAGATGATGGTTAAATAGGTTTAGCAGTTTAGTCTCGGGACAGTTGACCGTGAGTGGGGAATTCGATTACACCCTGATGGGTGGGTGACGCGAGTGTACGACGGCAGAGAGCGTATGAGTTCGTTTGATTCGTTAGAATACCTGTTGAGAAGTTATTTAATGAATACCTGATGTCAAAGTTGTAAAAATTGTATTTAATAATACTTTTGAATATGAATTACCATAATTTTCATGGATTTTGTTATTTACACCATTTCTTTCAACAGGATTTTAACAGTTTTATTATTTACTTACCATTAGAAAATGGAAAGGGGTATATTTGAAAACCTTTTAAACAATAAATGTAATAAATATATTAAACTTTAACCACATATAACTCAGTTTAGTAAGTTAATTATTTAATTGAGATTTATTCTATAAATTGGTTGTTTTAACATTTTCTATGTATGTTTGTATTAGATTTTGTACATTTTAGGTTACGAGTATAGTATTTGTTTAAAAGAACTCATTTCCATTTTCTGTTGATAGAATGCATGTTAATTTTACTTGTGTTTTACCTTTTTTAACATTTATTTATTGTACTCACTTGAGTGTATTTTACGTACTGAAATTCATTGATTTGTTTTATTTGACGGTTTTGATTACGGGTTACCGGTACCTGTACGGTTTTGATTACTATTTTAGCGTTTATTATTTTGTGACGTTTTATTTTTGAAATCGTTTTTTTTTAGATTTCTAGGTTCGTAAATATGTAGTTTAGCTGGAGGTACTGTTAGGTAGGGAAACCTTTAATCCTATCCTAATCTCTGTCTTATCCCTCATTCTAAAGGTAACTCCATTCATTTAGGTTTTTGGTGTAAATAGTAAGTAGGTAGGTAGCGAATGGGCTATTTTTAGGCTTCCATCCTTATTAAATCCTTTATACCATATTCCTATATCCACAGAACTGAGAAAAGAATTTAATATAAATTTTGTACTTTAAATTTTAAATATTTTAAAATAATTTTTGTCTCTTACTTCCAACTATCGTGAGAAGACTACCAAGGGTCAAGTATTTCTGAACGTTTTAAATCCATGCAATGAGTGTTGATGTAGGGATATCGATGGCTTTTTAGGTCACATCTCAAACACCCTATAAAGAAGTCATGGGTATCTTTGGATCGACTTGTATTATAAAAGGGTCATTAGTATATTATCAAAGTATAACTGAAAGTGTTGATTCCGGGTGATGCGGATTGTTGTGGTAATACCGATGACATCACATAGGTCGAAGTCTTCAGGATAGATCTATAAGAGTTGTCATGGGTGTTGTTGGATCAACTTTGTATCATTTTGGATTTAACATTTTCAGATAAGTAATTATCTTAGGGACCCCGTACCTTTGGTTGACTTTACATGAAGTCAGGTAGATTTTAAGTTTAAGTAGTTAGTATTTTATATTAAATATCTTTAGGCTCAGTCATTCCCTTACTTGCGCATAATTTACGTTAAATGCGTTTTTCAGGTAGGTCCTATTCTTATGGAGGTGACAGATTGCTTTTGGGATAACGTTTATCATATGGTCACCACTCCTGAATATGAGCGTTTGGTGTGGGGCTCTTCAAGGCCCTTCGGGGCTTCACTTTCCTCTTCCTTGAATGCGCATACACCCAGCAAACTCTAGAGAAACTTAATTAAAGCATCCACGTACCTCTAAAAGAATTTGGTTCACTACTATAATCACAACGCACGGTCCTACCATTTGAACTAGACGATCACACAGCCAATATAGATTTCTTAAGAAAGAACCAAATAGGTTAGTTAAGTATTTAATTATTTATATTCAGATTAAAATATTAAAGGGGTAAAGGGGGGATTGTTACAGTCTTATTGTATTGTAAATTTTCTTTACTTGAACTAACTGTAACTAGTAGTTTTTTAGATTTAGACAGATATAGATTTTGTGTAAAACATAACTTATAGCTATAGAAGAGCCATACTTCCTGGCACAGGTATATTTTTACCTAAAAGGAGGTATGTGTTGTGTGTTGTGTCATCAATGTGTTGATAACAGTAACTATATTACATGAAATAAATGATTTATGATTTATGATTATGAATATGAGAATATAATCAAATCTCGTTGTATCGCTACGTGAAGTCGTAACCATAAACTACCTCATCTATTGTTGACCGTTTGTATTTCAAATCAAAGAAAAAGGTTTTCTAGTTTTTCAAAGTTAGTTTAAATAATTGATAATTAATATAAACATACAAGTTCAGTAATATTGACGTTTTGATTTCAGTTTCATTTTTTAATGACTCCAATTCAGTACAACATATTCATTCCTAATTATTAAGCTGCGTGCTTTTTGCTGTAGCCATTATATTATGACGAACAAGTTTGAAAACTGTTATCGTGGCCCTCGCAACTTCCCTATTAACAAAAAGCAATGATTTTTATTAATTACTGCTATTAGCGGGTGAACTCCGCGTTATTTTGCTATCATTTGTAACTTTTGCATTAACAGAAGCCATTTTTCTTTCTTTCGTTTCATAGATTATAATCACGTGAAGTTGGATTCCATTATAGTCTTTCCACATGAAAAAGCAACAATATTTCTTATCATAGGCTTTTTCCGGAGACTTAGATACGTCTCAAAATATAACTTTTGCTTTTTGTTTAAACAAGCTGTAGCCCTCGACCTCGTTCGTGGTCTTCAATTCTTCAACAACTCACCAAAGTTTAATTACAATCTGTTCAATAGTTAATTCATAATTCATTTATTCACTTTCATACAGTACCAGTAGTCCACACAATAAAGATATAAAAGATGTTCGTTTTGTTACAGTATGACCTACTAAGAAACGCATAGAGGACAAACATACAAACATTATCATTCAAATTCAAATTCAAATTTATTTATTTGCTCGAAAAGTGGTACATGTTAGGATGGTACAAATGACAAAGATCGCACAATTAGCCACAAGCTGGCATGCAAATATTTAGAAATT
Source organism: Anania hortulata (assembly GCA_963576865.1). Lineage (NCBI taxonomy): Eukaryota > Metazoa > Arthropoda > Insecta > Lepidoptera > Crambidae > Anania > Anania hortulata. The sequence goes on along the minus strand of OY756389.1, from coordinate 878,204 downwards.
GACTGAGGTTAACGAATGACTGAATAATATCCATTAAACAAAGACAAAGACAAAGAATAAATTAAAAATGTCAAGTATCAGGCAATGTCAAAAATTAAATAAAAACCATATAAAATTAAATTAACAATGTCAATATTAAACACAAATAAAATAGATAAATCAAGGTGTTGTGAGTTACAACACTTACAACTTCTTCTTCCTAAAATTGAAGAACTCAAAGTATTCATCTATAGAGTAGAAGCTATTTGGAGCAACCATATCTTCAAATTTATCTTAAAACTTCTTAACGGTAATGATCTTAACTCTAAATCTAACCTGTTATAAATTTTTATGGCCATACAATATGCGTTTTTGCTATAACGAGCTGTCGTTTGAGCAGGCAAATTTAGTTTGTCATGGTATCTCGTATTAAAATTACATTCTTCTTTTTTACTTTTAAACAAGTGCATGTTTGTTTTGACAAACACGCATATCTCATAAATGTAGATGCAAGGGACAGTTAGAAATTTTAATTCTTTAAAAAGAGGTCTACAATATGTTAGAGTGTCGACATTATTAATTATATAGATAAAAATAATATAAATCCAAACGAGGTTATCCGGCAGAAAACCAAAGTAATGGACATGCATAAAATGTAGCAAGCTAAAGTGACAGTGGGCCAGCCACATCTCGAGTGGAGACTACCTTGGCAAACGTAGTGTAGGACGCCCCCCAGTTCGATGGACCGACGACGTAAGATGGCTGGCAGTGGACTGCAATAGGCTCACATGAACACTGAACAATGTTATGAGATAAGATTTAGAAAAAAAGCATCTAAAAATTACTCAATTATTCCTGGCCTACGGAATTTCAGCTTTTGCATAAAAAGTTCAAAGATAGAGCTTTTAAAGCTCATGACGCAAGACATCTTGTCTCGCCCAGGGCCTTCAATGTCGTAAACAGGCGCATCAAAAATGAAGCTTGATCGCGAGGATTGTAAAATTTCACGACCGACCCCGCTGCCAGCGGAACATTATCGTTCAATGACCCCTACTATGATAAAAGTTAGAAGATGAAATCATAAAAGTCGGGATCAATACACTTTGAACCCTTTGCCAAGTTTTGTAAAATAAGTTGTAACTGAAGATAATGTAAATAACTATTATAACCATAATAATTAAATATGAAACACTTACAGCAATTAATATCCTGCGTATTTTAAAACAACTTTTTTACTGCACATCCATTTGACAGAATATATTGAATATCCCATTATTCAATTACTTTTTACTTTACAGAATACTTTGGGTGTGCATTTTTTTTTGTTTTCACTTTTAAATATCAACTTGATACTGGCTATGTAATTATTCCCAAAGCTTGTTGCATTCTGGGTTATTCGATTTTTAAATGTATGTCAGTCCAACAATGTATCCTATTATATATTCTGTGCCTCAACGCCTGAAAAAGGAGTGAGAGTCGTTGACGTACCTACTTTTTATTTCAGTTAATTTTGCCACAGCGTACAGATAATAATAATTACAATCCCTTATTCAATAAGGGCTGGTATATTTTATTATTTCCTCAAGGTACTATAATAGAATAAAGTAGGTAATAATATAGGTACTATACATTGTTTGTTTTTGTGGAAAAGAACGATGTGACAAGGCATAGACTATGGAAGTTCTGTTTAAAAATGTGTCATTGGCAAAAATAACGGTCGTGTTGTTATACTGTCGCTGCCACCGCATGTCTGGTGCGTCCATTAAATATATGAAATCACTCGATTTCCGCCCCCTAAGGACTTAATATGATAAAGTTTGGTCGATAAAATAATGGCGATTTTTTTCCATAATATACCCGATTATGGATGCATTATAATAATAATAATTCATTGTTTTTACAATCACAACAATTATTTAGCCACATCTTGTAAAGCAAATCTTGTACTATGGAGACTAGATAACGGATAATCATACTTAATACTTTACTTTATAAACATTTATGACTAAGGTACAAATGCTAGTGCTCATCACATACGTAAACATTTGACCCTAGTGGGATTCGAACCCGCTTTGTATTCCGGAGCGCGAACCACACACTACACGAGACGGTCGTCACTATTTTAAGAGATTTAATAAAATGGTCAGTTCTACGTGCTATGTGCCTCGCCCACGGCCACTTCAGCTTGCTAATCCGTTGGGCTATGACAGCGACTTTTGTTCGTTTACGAATTTACTCATTCCTGATTCGATCTCGCAAAAATACACTGAGCATAGCCCTTGCAGGAAGCCGCTGGATGCGGGCCGCTTCCAACCGGCCAATCTGGAAGTCACTGGGGAAGGCCTATGTTCAGTAGTGGACGTCATGTGGCTGAAATGATGATAATGATGAAATAATGATTGTTCAATCTCTCCGTAGACAATCTATCTTCAGCGTCGATCTATGTTTTTAGTAGACTAACTAAAGTAATAAAGTTCCTCTAAGAAAGATACTCGAATTCTTTTAGTGTTTAAATAGGTAAGTCTTATTACCCGACAGACCCAAAAGGAGGGTAATGCTTTTTATTGTTTTTATTTAACCTACTTACTTAAAAGAAAAAACATTTTTAGAAACGAAAGATGATTAAGAGCATTTTACATAACATATCTACCAAAATACTGAACTATTTTATGATTGGAAAATTTATAAAACCCTTTAATTATTTGAACTATAAACAGACTCATAATTCGTATAAACGTGCGTATGTAACCCGATATGGGGAAAGTCAAACAGTCGTAAAGCATGTTCCCGCCTGGGCCGTAAATCTGGCCTGCCCGGGGGCGTAACCACGTGGTTACATGCTTGCTGATGTTGCAAGGTTAGGTTCTTGAGAACAGCGAGAATTACGTATAACGCAGCAAATTCTCTACGCGGGGAATGGAAGAAAGGAGGACGCTGAACGCAGCTAGACTTCGTATAGTAGATCCTTCATTCTGCGCTACAGACACCATAAGTTGCGTAGATACGTAATATACATAAAATGGACTGCATTTAAAGGGACTCATGGGAGCTTTACACAAGTCTCGCTAAGAAGGCGCATCAACACATTTGCCAGATCTGTATCACACTTACAGTGCAATTTACTGCAAAGCAAATATTGTTTTTGCACAAAAAATAAGGAAATATAATGGAAATTCTTAAAAAATAACTTTACAAATAATTAAATCCCTACATCATCATCCTCTTTGATAAAACTGTACTATTAAAGAAACCTTGTTGCCCGAGTCCGAATCACGCTTGGCCTATTTTTAGGATGTCGTAGTTAACACGGAACCCTTATAGTCCATCTTGTCTGTCTGTTCGCGGGTTGGATCAAGGACTGTTAGTACTAGAAACATGTAATTTGGCATAGGTAAATCACGCCAACAAAGTGGCATAATAAAATCCTGAAAACAATTTTTTTTTGGATACATAATCGTACCTTCCCTACAAGTAAAGTGGGGCTAATTCTTTTTTCTCGTCTATCTTGTAATGTGGGCCGGTCGTTGGATAGGTCGTTAATAAGCATTGTGGGTGTGTAAAAACCATTTTTAGATTCAGGAATCTATTTGCGTGATTGCTTTACAGTCAAATTGTAAGGAGTAAAAGGTTTGCTCCTCCCTGCTAGTAGGAGACAGCCAACTAAATGGTTGTTTTTAGAAATATTAAAAAAAAAACATGAAAAGAGCATACTTATAACAAAGTTACAAGTTAGCGAAAAATGAACAACCAATTAATATATTGTTGGGACTTGGATAAATAGAAAGGAAAATATAAATACAAATTGTGACCGTTAACAGCGGAACCTTACATTACGCGTGGTCCAACACACACTTGGTCGTTTTTTTTAAAATAACTAATAAAACCAATTTATTTCTGCAAATAATCTCTTTTACGCGTCCCAATTATTTTTTTACCCTACTGCTTCGAGACAATATTGTGGGCTTTTGGTTGCTGCATGAGTATAAGACAAATAAGGGCTTACTGGTTTCTGCTTCTCGCCTGTCATCATATCATCATTTCAGCTATAGGACGCCCACTCTGAACAAAGGCCTCTCCCTCCCGCCTGTGCGCTCGCTACTTTCTTGTTACTTGGCCACGTATGAGTCTCGATAAAAAGCTGTATGTGCAGATAATTTTACGGATGAAAGTTTTGTGCGAGAGCGCTAAATTGATTCATTACTTGCACCGCGATTTTGGTAACTTTGGGTCTATTAATTTGTTTTTCCGAAAATTTTACTTGTTAAAAAAACCTACCTACATAAAAGATTTTTGTTTTCCTGACTACTTTGTTATTTTAAAAACTAAGAGAAGAGCAATAAAAAAAAAACTTTAAGTATCTTAATAGTTTGTTAATATTTTTAGTTGAATTATTTTTTTATTTTGTTTTATTTATTAGGTTTTCCAACAGTTACAACACTATACATTAAAAGAAAATACAAATTCCAACATGCTTTTGACTAAGTGCATAACTAATTACCACAATACCTATCTTATTGTTGTGCCCTATAGGGTCTATAATGATCTATTTTATGTATCTAATTATACAGGTGTTATAATTAGATACATTATAGAATGCAATATATTAATTTGAATTGAATTGAATTATAGGGGAACACATTATGCTTCTTATTATAATTACTTATCTGTTACGGAAGAGAAAAACCATAAGTACATATACATTTACATTTACATTTTATTGACATATAATTTCTAATTCATGTTATGAATATTATTGTAAGTAATTTGTTTATTGTTTACTTAATTATTAAAATTTTGCATGCTATTTTTGATAGCGAGACATGAGTGCTCATCTGAACTGTATCATCCTTGTATACCATGTTTCACGCAAATAAAGTTTTTGATTGATTGATTGATACATAACTATGCCATATATTTTGACTATAGTAGATTGCTTTTTACAGTCAACGGCAAGTCAACTAAGATAAAGGTCATTGAAACGATTATTAAGTTTAAGTCCGACACGTAGATCTCTACGTCGGGTTTCTAGGAATATACATTTCTGTCAACAGTGCATTCTGTGAAAGGTTACATCGGTCAAACATGATTTGGAATTACATTTTACACTCATTATTTTTACCTGTGTGAGAATAAAGCGTAACACACAAAGAGAGCGTGCGCGGGACGGCGACGGGAAAGGTCGGTAGTACGGCGGGTCTAATAACATACGTTTAAATGGGCGCCCACAGACAGCGGGCGTGAGCGGAACGACTCGCCGCGCACGCCGGCTGTGTGTGGGCGCCCATTTAAACCTATGTTAATAGACCCGCCGTACTCCCGTCGTGACCCGCCGCCGTCCCGCGCACGCTCTCTGTGTGTGTTGCGCTTAAGTTTTATAGTAACTATATTTATTTAGGCTCGAGTTAATAATAATCCTCACATAATTTCACGATTATGTCACTTTACGAATTATATTCTACTATTCTCGTGGTAAAGAGGCACTATTTCTGTTCAGGTGGAACAAAATTATTTAACTGTTCTGTAAACGATTCCACTAACCATTTGTTAGGCGGCCACACAATAGCCGAGCTTAGGGATGTCACCAATGATTGCGTTTTATGATAGCCAGTGCAGGTTAAAAGAAGCTTATTTAAACTTTTCACTTTCTTATCGTGGGATATAAAAATGGCTTCTATGTTATATTTAATTTGGTATTCGAAGTAAAGATGTGCTTTTGTGTTTATTTATTTATTTATTTATATTTATAACTGCACAAAGACCTTAATTTTGTAATTTTATTTTTCATGCAAAGCTGCTGGCAGCAATAGTAAAGAATAGCCTCGGAATAAGTTAAGTGTCATGCATTGACTGACGTGGGCTGACTAAAATAAAGTTTTTTTAGTAGTGGCAGCCCTAGTTCATTAGAGATTAAACAAATTGTGTCGTAATTAAGATTTTGTTTTATCATTATGTGGAATTGTTAGTTCCTTAGTTTTGATGAGTGTTGCTCGTTGAGGTTCAAGAAATTAAAGGAATGGTTACGTCGAAGTGAAATGTTTATTGGTCCATGGTCCAAAGTAAAGTAATAATTAATATAAAATACAGTTACAACTATATGGTTTAACACAATAGGCTAGTTCTCTGAGTCAAAAAAATGTTATTCTATTTAGTCCGTTAGTTAGATTATCAAAAAATATTGGAGTATGAAAGTGTGGGAGTGACGTCATGCCTTGCTAAAAAGTGTCGCAAGGCGTGACGTTACGCGGTAATTTAACAGGCTATATGATATTTTAACTTTAACTGACGGACTAATTAGATTTTTTTAGGAAACTAGCCCATTACGAAATCTTGCTTTCGATGCCTTTAAATCACAGACGTTGCTACTTTATATTGTAGTCACTTAGTAAATAACTAGGTCACTGTTAAACACTTAATGAAGGCCCCGTACCGGCAAGCACAGCGTAGGACTTCCACCTACAAGCTGGACAGACGATCTGGTAAAGGTTGCAGGAAGCCGCTGAATGCGGGCCGCTTTCAACCGGCCAATCTGGAAGTCACTGGGGTAAGCTTATATTCAGCAGTGGACGTCCTATGGCTGAAATGATGATGATGATGATGATGTTAAATACTGAATATTGACATACTACAGTTTTTAATCTACTAGTGGCAGCCCTAGTGCACCGGGCATGTGACGCAGCGTCATTGAGCGGTGGCTGCGGCGTGCGCGCGCGGCGGGCCGTTCGTCTGCGGTCGTCCAATTAGTGCGCCTAGCTTAGATTTACGGCCCACGAAAAATTTGCTCTACGAGTGTTCGTGTAGATTTTTTAGGGAAAAAAGTGCAACACAATACTTTTTACACATTTGACAGTTTTAACGATGAGCTGCAGTGCTGCTAATGAGCATTTAAACTACGTATAATTTTATTTCTATGAAATATAACAGTTTGTTAGTTAAGTTTATACACGTCGTTTATTTACTCTCATCTTAATGTGATTGTATTAATGTTATAGTATCAGTTATCATACAATAACTTTTATTTAAAAAACCGACTTCAAAACATTAAAAAGCTAAAAATAATATTAAGTAACGTAAGTACCTAATCAGTTACTTTTGGAGTCAGTGCAACGAAAACATTCAAACTCTGATCGGCTTGCACCGACTCCAAAAGTAACTGATTAGGTACTTACGTGTTAATATTATTTTTAGCTAATAATAAGAAATAATAAATATTGGACATCACATACATTGTTCTGATCCTATAATAAGTAGCTTAAGCACTTGTGTTACAGAAATCAGAAACAACGACAGTACCCCAACACCCAGACCCGAGACAATATAGAAAAGTTATATTTCTACATTGACCGTACGGGAATCGAACCCGGAATCTCAGAGATAGCGACACTTATTTGCAAAGTATGCTCGCCTCTCGGCTACGGAGGTCGTGGAGGTCGTCGAGGAGCTTTTTAGTGTTTCGTAGTCGGTTTTTAGTGATAAATCCTAACCTAACTGCTGAAAACCGATTTCATCCTCTTTGTTTCCACCCTTAGGGGTAAAAAATATTTCAAAAAGAATCATCAAAATCGATTTATAATTTGCGGAGTAATCGCGTAACATACATACAAAAAAAACATAGTCGAATTGAGAACCTCCTCCTTTTTTGAAGTCGTTTGAAAATATATAGTTAAAGACCATCTCTGTAATATCACCACCCCTTTGCAATATAACCCTGTAAAATGCATGACTATAGGGATGACGACTGGGTAAAGAAAATGAAATTCTATTTAGTTAGATTATGAAAAGTAATGGTCTTTTATTTTTACTCTAACTTACAGTGGCCTCTCTCTCAATTCATTTATGAAAATATTATGTACATTCGCAAAAACCTGCATCTTTTCCCTAAGAAAAGTGACAAACATAATTTAATACCCGGAATAAACTTGCTGTTTCAAATTTCAGACTGCATAAAGTGAGTAATTCGTTCATGGGGAAATGTATTCGCTTTTTTAACAAATTACCACAGTCTATTGTTGAACTACCCATGTTCGAGTTTAAATCGCATGTTAAGATTATTTTAATAAAAAGGGTTATTATACTGTTAATGACTATTTAAATGACAAAAATGTCTGGAATAAAATACTGTCCTACTCGCACAGGTATACATTTTTTTTTTTGTGGCAGCTAGTGGTGACTGAGTTTGTTCCGCCGTTTCTTCTCAGCACTTGCCAGATTGTCTGTGTCTTGTCTCGAAGCGCTAGTAGGGCCCAAAAAATAAGGAGACATGTTCTGCCCCATATGGGCCAATAATGTTATTATTAACGTTCATAAGTGGCAGTTTTCTGTCCTAAACTGAATAAATGATTTTTGACTTTGACTTTGACTTTTCTTTTGTCAATCAACAAAAAAATTACAAAGATAAAGCTCGTGACTTCACCATTTCTAAGTAATAAATTGTACCTAGCGGTGACGTCATATGACATTTCAAATCAATATAAATCTCTAATGTTTTGATTATGTGAAAAAAGAAAAAATACGTGTCCAATACTTTTTGATAATCTACCTGATAGACAAAGAACAAAAAGTCGTCATCCCTATATATTGCTCTCATTTAGCTGTATAGCTATCAAGTATACCTGTATTTATATGCTCGAAAAGCTGTACCTACTTATAAATTACTAATAGTTACTCCAGTTAGGTTTACTTTACAAACTTTTTAGGTAAGTATCTATGGTTATGCTTAGTAGGTAAGTTACATTAGAATAGATTTGTTCTTTTCAAAGATAGATTTCATGAAATTTTTATTACCATCCGGTGTCAACGCTAGTGTGAATCCAACTTTAGATCATCGGTTCCCTAGACTAGATTTGCCAATTCGCGGCCTCCACTTAGAGACTTGTCTGCTCCAACAGCTTTTTAGTGACGGTACTAACCCCAAATCGGTTACTATTGAAGCAGGATGAGCGCTGGCCGGCCGCCAGCAGCAGCTGAATGGAGCCAAAACCAGGCGCCTTGCCAAAGCATACAAGAGACTCCATTCGACCAGATTTTGGGTATTGCATTGATTTAATATGTAATAGATATCACTAAATCTTAGGTGAATATAACGTCGTATACTACCTTCAAAGAAAGTACGCAATATTAGCAGCTACCTGAAATTTGCAAATTCATCATTTTAGCCACACGTTGATTGCTGAACATGGGCCTTCCCCGTTGACTTCAGATGAATTATTAAAATGTAACTGGATTATTAACCAACTTCAACAAGATAGAAAATTTTTTTTTTCATTCGGTTGTTGTTTTTAAGATTTCGTACCTCAAAAGGAATAAACTAAACACTGTTTTATCAGTCTGTCTGTCAAGACCCTTTATCTCCGAAACGCGTGAAGGTATCGAGTTGAAATTAAAACCATGTCTACGGTCCCTTAAATTGCCGCTGAGCCCCTGTTCACAGAACAAATTAAACTAAAAAGATACAGCTGTTTACGCCGCATAAAACGTATGTTTCAACACTCTCTAGGGAATCGAAATTTATAGGGTACTTCCCGTTGACCTAGAACTACGAAATTGGGCAAGTAATATCATCTTATAAGTACGAAATCTGAAAACTATATATTTGTAATTAAATATTGTAATTAAACTGCGGGACTCGATTCCTATACTATTCATAAAATGTACCTACTTTGTAAGGAATCCTCGGTGGGCGAGTCCGACTCGCACTTGTCTGGTTTTTTGATTCGTCATTTACAATAGTTGTCTATAGTTATAAGTAACATGTAAATTAAAAGTCAAAGTTTTCCTCATAAAGCTTTTGTATTATGTCAGAACTCCGTTACCTTAATTATGGATAAAAATTAAACTCAATATATTCAGTATTTTTTATTTCATCTTATTACATAGTATTTACAAAATTTTGCAAACTCGCAGGCAGTGATAGTTTAAAACATGACTGTTATTGGAAGTGACATAAGTCTTGTTCAAAACAATTTAATTTTATACTTTGCTAAAGTACTCTTTAAAAAATAATTCAAACAATAAATTGTATGAAAGAGCAAAAAAATACAATAAATAAAATATTGTACTTGAATTTTAACAAGTAATCAGTTTTGTTGTACATTAAAGGAGACCCGATTTGCGATTGATCGATGTACGACGATTTGCCTTGGGTGTGTCTTAAACAAGTTTGATTCTTTGCCTTTCAACACGATATATAATGTATTATATAATACATTTTTAGTAAGAGAAATAAGAATAATTTCATAAAATTAGCAAACAGCATATAAAACATAATAACTTAAGTCCTGTTGAGCTAATTATAAAAAAACATAGCTATCATTATTAAAAGAAGGTATATTTTTTGATACATAAAAAAATCAGCGCCGTAGATTTAATAACAATTTATCAAAAAGTTTGGTATTAAAATCAAGTTCCTTAAGTTCTATTTAACTTTATACACTATCAGATATGAGTCGGTATTTATTGGAGATTGTAGATAACTGAGTGAAATCTATGATTTCTTTACTTTTATAGAATTTAAGGCTCGAATATAAAAGACCTGTATGTATAATGTGCCTACATTTTTACTGTAATGAAATATACCGTACGGTGTACGGTGAATTTTTTGTTGGTTTTGGAACAGCAAATATCCCTTTCTACTGCTCAAATACAAATTTATTATTATAGGACAAACATCCAACACTTTTCTATAAAAACCGATGACTGCTGGTTGGCAGATTAGTATGGGAAAGTGATTTTTCTTAGCGATTTTGATGTTGGTCTGGAGTAAAAGTTGTATTTTTGCGGTTCCAAAACCAACGACAATTATTATTCACCGAGTATAAATGCAATACATACTCTTAAAGCTTGTTTTATTTTATTTAACAAACCTTTCCAGCCAGCCATAGCTGGTAAAATTTTTAATTTCTTTACGTAAGACAAGGAAATAAGGTTCAAATACGATAGTCACTAATAATCCACTTCTTACTTATGGGTTTAGAAACACAAATGGTCTCACTCAATAAATATTATAAACATTTGGCACTTAAAAATTGAATTCTACTTTCATTTTACCTATTTCAGGATTGTTGTAGTAGCACGGAGATTCGTCTTGTATATAGTCCTCTTCAACTCCCAGTTTGGGTCGATTCGAAAACAATTTTATTTATATATGTTTAGGTCTGAGCGTGCTGAAAGACGCCCCTGACAGATTAATTATAGTTAGTTATAGTCGGAATGTTGTTTAATGAATATTTATTTATTGATAAAATAAAATCAGCCTTTTATAATCGAGCGTGTCAACGTACCTATGGGTAATTCTATTTAATTACTGTCAAATAAATCTGGATTGTATAGTTTTAAAATTTTTGTCTCAATTTCATTTTTAAAAATAGGCCGTGACGTTCCTCCGAATGTACAAAACCCATAAAATATTTACAAACATTATCAGGCTACGCGCAGAACATAGCCAGCAGTGACAAAAAACGAAAAACTTTGTAATTTTTTCCGTGTTATTTCCGACCAATTTTTTTAAAGCAATCTAACAAAATGACGCCAATAATTCTAAAAACCACAAAGCTAAATTTTTACTTCCATTTCTTTTAAAATATTTACTATTGGGTTCATGAATATCACTGCTCGCTATGCTCTGGCACGCGCTTCCTCTCACAAAACGATAAAATTTATCTAGGTAACATTTTGTAATTAATTTACTATTTTGCTTTTAGCAGTCTTTATTGTCATAGTTTTATACGTGTATCGTAAAATCTCTTCTTTCCTGCTCTTGCCGTTGTTGATACCTGAAAATAAAATACAATTATATTTTAAATAATTTCAACTTTTATCTTTATGTTACTGAAATCATTGAAAACAACTTTTACACAGCTGAAATCTGTAGTGGCGCCATCTGTGGAACGCTACACGCTCTACGTCTTACGGGACAGAGCTCAAAGAATCAGCTTTCACAAGGGACGGTACAACATGAAGTAGGTTTCACCTTCCGGTAGATGGCTCTAGCAGTAGAACAAAACAAAGCTAGTTTCGTTGAACAGGCATGGACTCACAGAATAGGTAAACCACGCTACACTTCGGATTCTGGTTCCATTTATCGCACACCTAGGTAAAGATAGCACAACTCTAAATACTCGGTTGCACAACAAAAAATAAATGTGTGTCTTTGGAGTTCATGTAGTTAATGTAGTATGAGATCAAATTGAACAGTAGCACGTCTCATACACGGGTGTCTTTGGAGTTAAATTCTAGATTCCAAAAATCGCAATAACTCGTCTTTGTATTTAAATATTTCAAATTGTGCTATATTTATATAAATGTACGTTATGTTCAACTTCTGTGTACCGTAAAAACATCCTGAAACGAAGAGGATCATTGCGAAGGTGGACGCCGGATAGTGGGTGTTATTTCAGATTCTCAGCCTTAAAAGTGGTCAATCAAAACCCCAAAATAACAGTCCGGGCGCAGTAGACATAATATGTTAGTCTATTTTCAATTTTTACATATTACCATAGGTTGTTTGTAACTCTTTGATTATCGTTGCAAAAAGACAAGTGTTTATTATTTATTTGTATTTCTTTGTTTCAATTTACTAGTGTTATAATTAGTTAGGAAGCTTTTTACTGATCATCATATCGTATGGCATTTATAGCTGCTTGAATCCTAATTTAAATGTCGAGTGCTAGTTGGCGTAACCAGTCCTCAGTGGCTGGGGTAAAAAGATTAAGTTCCCGCAGGCCACTTACTGATATTAGTTTACATTCGAAAAAAATTCAACTGCCTCAGATGGAAACTAAACCTACGTACATTCACTATTCGGGCAACTGCTCTTACAACTATGTATCGTTAGTATCGTGGAGCTCACCTGGCGCTAGTGGGCGTGTGGTGGCGGCGCGGGCGGCGCGTATCGTTAGTATCGTGGAGCTCACCTGGCGCTAGTGGGCGTGTGGTGGCGGCGCGGGCGGCGCGTATCGTTAGTATCGTGGAGCTCACCTGGCGCTAGTGGGCGTGTGGTGGCGGCGCGGGCGGCGCGTATCGTTAGTATCGTGGAGCTCACCTGGCGCTAGTGGGCGTGTGGTGGCGGCGCGGGCGGCGCGTATCGTTAGTACCGTGGAGCTCACCTGGCGCTAGTGGGCGTGTGGTGGTGGCGCGGGCGGCGCGTATCGTTAGTATCGTGGAGCTCACCTGGCGCTAGTGGGCGTGTGGTGGCGGCGCGGGCGGCGCGTATCGTTAGTATCGTGGAGCTCACCTGGCGCTAGTGGGCGTGTGGTGGCGGCGCGGGCGGCGCGTATCGTTAGTATCGTGGAGCTCACCTGGCGCTAGTGGGCGTGTGGTGGCGGCGCGGGCGGCGCGTATCGTTAGTATCGTGGAGCTCACCTGGCGCTAGTGGGCGTGTGGTGGCGGCGCGGGCGGCGCGTATCGTTAGTATCGTGGAGCTCACCTGGCGCTAGTGGGCGTGTGGTGGCGGCGCGGGCGGCGCGTATCGTTAGTATCGTGGAGCTCACCTGGCGCTAGTGGGCGTGTGGTGGCGGCGCGGGCGGCGCGTATCGTTAGTATCGTGGAGCTCACCTGGCGCTAGTGGGCGTGTGGTGGCGGCGCGGGCGGCGCGTATCGTTAGTATCGTGGAGCTCACCTGGCGCTAGTGGGCGTGTGGTGGCGGCGCGGGCGGCGCGTATCGTTAGTATCGTGGAGCTCACCTGGCGCTAGTGGGCGTGTGGTGGCGGCGCGGGCGGCGCGTATCGTTAGTATCGTGGAGCTCACCTGGCGCTAGTGGGCGTGTGGTGGCGGCGCGGGCGGCGCGTATCGTTAGTATCGTGGAGCTCACCTGGCGCTAGTGGGCGTGTGGTGGCGGCGCGGGCGGCGCGTGTCGTTAGTATCGTGGAGCTCACCTGGCGCTAGTGGGCGTGTGGTGGCGGCGCGGGCGGCGCGTATCGTTAGTATCGTGGAGCTCACCTGGCGCTAGTGGGCGTGTGGTGGCGGCGCGGGCGGCGCGTGTCGTTAGTATCGTGGAGCTCACCTGGCGCTAGTGGGCGCGTGGTGGCGGCGCGGGCGGCGCGTATCGTTAGTATCGTGGAGCTCACCTGGCGCTAGTGGGCGTGTGGTGGCGGCGCGGGCGGCGCGTATCGTTAGTATCGTGGAGCTCACCTGGCGCTAGTGGGCGTGTGGTGGCGGCGCGGGCGGCGCGTATCGTTAGTATCGTGGAGCTCACCTGGCGCTAGTGGGCGTGTGGTGGCGGCGCGGGCGGCGCGTATCGTTAGTATCGTGGAGCTCACCTGGCGCTAGTGGGCGTGTGGTGGCGGCGCGGGCGGCGCGTGTCGTTAGTATCGTGGAGCTCACCTGGCGCTAGTGGGCGTGTGGTGGCGGCGCGGGCGGCGCGTATCGTTAGTATCGTGGAGCTCACCTGGCGCTAGTGGGCGTGTGGTGGCGGCGCGGGCGGCGCGTGTCGTTAGTATCGTGGAGCTCACCTGGCGCTAGTGGGCGTGTGGTGGCGGCGCGGGCGGCGCGTATCGTTAGTATCGTGGAGCTCACCTGGCGCTAGTGGGCGTGTGGTGGCGGCGCGGGCGGCGCGTGTCGTTAGTATCGTGGAGCTCACCTGGCGCCAGTGGGCGTGTGGTGGCGGCGCGGGCGGCGCGTATCGTTAGTATCGTGGAGCTCACCTGGCGCTAGTGGGCGTGTGGTGGCGGCGCGGGCGGCGCGTATCGTTAGTATCGTGGAGCTCACCTGGCGCTAGTGGGCGTGTGGTGGCGGCGCGGGCGGCGCGTGTCGTTAGTATCGTGGAGCTCACCTGGCGCTAGTGGGCGTGTGGTGGCGGCGCGGGCGGCGCGTATCGTTAGTATCGTGGAGCTCACCTGGCGCTAGTGGGCGTGTGGTGGCGGCGCGGGCGGCGCGTGTCGTTAGTATCGTGGAGCTCACCTGGCGCTAGTGGGCGTGTGGTGGCGGCGCGGGCGGCGCGTATCGTTAGTATCGTGGAGCTCACCTGGCGCTAGTGGGCGTGTGGTGGCGGCGCGGGCGGCGCGTGTCGTTAGTATCGTGGAGCTCACCTGGCGCTAGTGGGCGTGTGGTGGCGGCGCGGGCGGCGCGTATCGTTAGTATCGTGGAGCTCACCTGGCGCTAGTGGGCGTGTGGTGGCGGCGCGGGCGGCGCGTGTCGTTAGTATCGTGGAGCTCACCTGGCGCTAGTGGGCGTGTGGTGGCGGCGCGGGCGGCGGCGCGCCTTGTCCCCGCGCGGGGCGCGCGCGTCCGCGCACATCGACTCCGCGCTCGAGTCCGTCACCGCGCGGAACACCTCCTCTGGAACGGAACGGCCCTCTCTTTTACTTGTCCATGGGATACATAAAATAAGGGAGCTCACAGACGAGCGACAGTTTGGCGGTGACTGCTTAAGACAATAATAGGCGACTGTCGACTGACTCACGCCCGAGATCATTAACGTGCTAACGGCAATCATGTCTTCTTCTTCTTCATCATCTATACGGTCAATCCCGGTTGCGTCGAAAGCCGTTGCTTTGGAGCCCAGGGTCCGCTTTTTTTGATTTACTCCTCCACTTCGCACGGTCTTGAACGTCTCTAGTTGTGAGATCGTTGGCACGCATGTCAGCCCTCACGACGTCAAGCCAGCATTTCTTGGGTCTACCACTTTTGCCAGGACCTGGCGGTGGCGGCATGGCCAGACATTTGTTTCCTACGTAGCTTGCCGGTTTCTGCAAAATATGGCCGTACCAGCGTAGGCGACTCTCCTGCAGTTTGTCTGCTATATCACGGACACGAAGGCCACCGCGGATGCGCGAGTTCCTCACGCGGTCCTTCCGCGTGACTCCGCACATCCACAGCAGCATATTAATCTCTGTGACACGCAGCTCCTGCTTGTGTCGCTCAAGTAGCGGCCACGCTTCGCTGCCATATAAAAGGACAGGCTTAATGATGGTCTTATAGACCTGTCCTTTCAGATTAACTTGCATTCTACGGTCACTATTAATGACATCAGTCACTTCTCGCCATTTGGCCCACGCAGCATTAATGCGTGCTTTGTCGTAGCAATCGATGTCTCCCGACGCGTGAAGTACAGTTCCAAGGTATTTAAACTGGTCCGTGCGCTCGACCTTGTCTCCGCCTATGCGGACGGGCGTTGGATCTGTAGAATTACAGGCCAGGTACTCGTTCTTCGCTACATTGAGTTTCAGACCACCGCTCTCAAGCGACTGCTTCCACTCGTTCACCCGTCTCACCAGCCTGCCCCTGTCCGCGTCCACTAGTGCTATATCGTCAACATACATCAGCAGCCATGGTGGCTGCTCATGTGAGTCTCTGATGCTGTCTGACACAACGTCTAATATCACACTGAACAGAAACGGACTGAGGACGGAACCCTGGTGTAGTCCGACGGTGATGGGGAACGGTTTGGTGTCGGCAACAGCGGTCCGAACCATAAAATCGGAGCTGCGGTACATGTCTTGAATAATGTCAATATATGCCTCAGGGACCCCTTTGGATCTCAGCGCCCACCAGTTCACCACTCGAGGGACACAGTCAAAGGCCTTCTGCAGATCAAGAAAGAGCAAGTGCAGAGGCGTGTTCTTAATCCTGTATCGGCAGTAACTGCTAACAGCAGTCATGTAAGTACCATAATTATGCGTTTTTGATAGTTCATCCGTGATCAAGGCGCTTGCAACAGTGCCGCAATATCAGAAACTCATATATAAGGGTAACCATTCTGACTTAGTTATTCCTAATGTTTGTGACCATTAAAGTTTTAACCACTACAATATAAAAGTGTATATCGTATACCCAATATACATAATATTCATATGCCTATTTTGTAAACTTACAAGTGTTAGCATATTAGAAATTATAAGTAAGAAAGGCCAAACAATGTGAAACTATTATACCTTTTGAAGGGACTACAGGCATCCTGTAGGAGACGCTGGAGTTGCACTCGGCGCAGGGCGAGCCGCTCGAGTCGGAGTCGGACTCCGAGCGGCGCACCATCAGCGTCATGGCGCGGGACAGCGTGTATTCGTCTGAAAATATTATATATCCAGACAGTGGTTACTAATTTTAATATTTAGATAAAGAAAAAATTAACAAAAACAAAAATATTAGCATTTCTGACACAGACAGAGCATGCTGAGCCTAACAACTTGCACCATCCTATCTGTACCATGCTTTATACAAATAAACTATTTCATTTCATTTAATTTCAAAGAATTTTATTTTGATCATCATCGTCATTTCAGTCATAAGACGTCTACTGCTGAACATGGCCCCCAACGACTTCCTGATTGGCCGGTTGGAAATATAATTTGTAAATACATTTTTGGTATTGAATAATAACAAAAACGCCAAGCTTGACGATGTTTTTGAGAAGTTTTAACTACTGATTACTTTCATTCTAAGAACATTTTAATTTATAAGTAAAAATGTAATAATAAGTTATAAATTATTACTAATTTGCTGTTATGAAAAAAAAAACCTCTAATTTATTTCAAGTATTTTACTATCGATGAATACAAAACTTCAATTTGTAAATAGATGCGTAGGTGTTCTTACAGTGTGATAATGAATTAACGCAAAACCTTTCAGGTGGTAACTCAGTCCACAAAATTGAACAACTTTTGTTCTATGAATTTCTACTACAAGTGATTGGCCCAGACCTGATTTGTTGGGGTCGCTAGTGAGTGTCACGGACCAGTGTTGTGGGGTCGCTAGTGAGTGTCACGGACCTGTGTTGTTGGGGTCGCTAGTGAGTGTCACGGACCTGTGTTGTTGCGGTCGCTAGTGAGTGTCACCGACCTGTGTTGTTGGGGTCGCTAGTGAGTGTCACGGACCTGTGTTGTTGGGGTCGCTAGTGAGTGTCACGGACCTGTGTTGTTGCGGTCGCTAGTGAGTGTCACCGACCTGTGTTGTTGGGGTCGCGGTGCTTGTGCGCGTGCGGGCGCGGGTGCGGGCGGGGGAGGGGGTGCGCGGGCGCGAAGCTGCGCAGCGTGCCCGGCGCCGCCTCCGCGCCCAGCTCCGCGCCCGCGCCCGCCGCGCCGCCCGACATGCTGAACGTGGCGTACGGGCTGATCTCGTACATCTCTGTAGTATACCAGTTTACTTATCAGCTGAATTCAATAAGATACCCCTATATCGGGCACAACGACAAGAGTGCATAGACTTAACCTGCATAGTACTTACTACATGTCTTGTAACTATATTTATTTCCTGTAAAAAAGGCTGACAAAGGCGACTGAGTTTGCTGCGCCGTTTCTTCTCATCACCCGAAAATATATAGTCCCAAAGTGGTGGTAGAGGAAGCTATATTTTGGGACGTGTATAAGTGCCCGGAAGAGAAGAGATACGAACAAATGAGTGTTATTTAGTATGACAGCATGTTGAAAATTTTAATTGTTTTTCGACCTTATGTTAAGTGAATAAAATTCAAAATATGTTGTCTAATATATAAAGCTATACAGGGCTTAAATATACTTTCATTCGATAAAAAATCTAATAAACTTAATCTATAAACATCGACTATAACTTCATTGTATGGTGTGCAATCTTTTTCAACCTGTCTCCACACAATGCTGAGTGTAAGTATCCTTCACAGCACGCCATTTAAACGGTCTTTAGACTTGTTCTGGTTCTTACCTTGTTGCTCCTTTTTGCTCGCCGAGTTTTTGATGGGGGAGGATGTGTAAACCTGCTGACAGTTGCGTCTGTTGTCGCGTTTTTCCACTGACTTATCTTCTTCTTCGGATATGTCACCTTGCTCGTAACCTTTTCTGAGGCATGATGTTGATGGGCTGAAATATCATAGGTTTTAATAATTAGGTACAAGTGTGTCTTACTGTAAAATTTAATTTTAAAAAGTATCGTTGACATAAGCCAGTGAAAGGACGCAATGTTTCTTTTCAAAATCAAATCAGAAATGAGGAGATCCGAAAACGAAGTGGCAGTGGGCCGGGCACATAGCTGAGACGAAGAAACTTCTTTTGCGTCACTGAAAGGTCCGTCTTTACCATAAGGGCACACGGGGCCTATGCCCAGGGCCCCCCGGTTCATGGGGGCCCCAAAGCACTAAAACATGTTTGTAAACAAAGAAACACTGTAAAGAAAATAACCCTCATTTGACCCCAAAGCCTAGAAAATAGAACGAAATATTTAAAACTATACTTCGAACGGAGAAATGAAATTATTTTTTGGAAGCCATGAATTAATACCAAAAAGTTTTTCATGTTTACTTTGGGGCCCCCAAATTGTTGTGTGCCCCAGGGCCCCGGGATATGTAAAGACGGCCCCGGTCATTGAACAAGAGTGACCAAATGATTTCCCGCAGACGCGATGGAACAAAAAAGAGCATACAGTATTCATCACGCTCTTCAAAGATACCGATCCGGACGATGTACCAACGTTCGTAGCGAAAGAGTTGCACAAGCTTCCACCAGTGACGTTTGATCACGTCGACGTCACAAGTCTGCTCAGGGATATAGTTTTCTTGAAAGTGAGTCTGGCTAATGTGGTGCTCAAGTTTGCTGTTGTAAAGCTAGTGATGTATACCTCCGCCTGTAGGCGAGCGCGGCGAGCAGCAGCAGCGCGGCGAGCAGCGCGGCGGCGGCGGCGGCGAGCAGCGCGCGCGCGCCGCCCGTCGCGCCGCCCGCGCCGTTGCGCGGCGGGAATTGCGCTGGCGCGGGGATGCGCTCTGCGACCGAAGATTTTGAATTCAATAATCTAAACTAGATTTTAAAATAAGAATGAAATAAGAACTTAAGTATGAGGAGGAATGAGTTCATACTTTCACGACACGACATATTACAGTCGTGATCATATACAAGCAGCGCTATCTCTTGAGGATACAGAGAGTGATATTATGTGAATATACTTTCTACGTGATAAATTCCAGTCGTCTATGGAGACGTAAATGAATGAGAATGAAAATGATGGACGTGAAATGTGGCGTGACGCGTCTTCAAAAACAATGTCTTACTTTATTATGCAGAAAGGCTAAGATACATTATCATTTTACAGCACCATCGTTCAATGGCTGGCTTGTACAATATAAAGTTAACCACAATCTCTGTACCTCCTTCCTCAGTCAGAGTAGCAAAGTAGTAGTTGCCCAGCGTGGTCCCCGCGGCGCTGGCGGCGAGCACCTTCAGGTGGTACCACGCGGCCGGCGCCAGCGCGCACACGTCCGTCGGCTGCGCAGCCGGTACCGTCCTGATACATGAGATAACATTTTATTTATGTGAAGTTCGAAAAAAATGAATTAGGTTGTCATCAGTGTTTATTTTATTTATTGCAAAACACAACAGACATCAGAGAAACGGATATAAACGTTTATAAGGTATTGGACTAAACTAATATCCTAAAGGTGTTTACACTGCTGCTTAAATCATTTCGTTAACAATTTAACTAAAAACACTAATTATGATATATAATTTAACTAAAAATAGATAAAAATACTAATTATAAATGTTTTCAGTGAAGTGTTAAGGCGCTTAGTTTAATATAATTATCAGAAACATTAGATAAAAGTGATGTAATGAACACTGAAAATAATGAAATTTTCAAAATCTGTGTGAAATTTAATGTTATCCTATTTCTAGTATAACTGATAAAATAGATTTTACATGACGTTTTATAAAGAATAATTATAGTTAATTAAATCAATCAAATAAATTATTTAACTAATAAAAATCGGACTGAGGATAGTATCGAAGTACATTTTAAAGAAATAAATAAACGAGGGCTGAAACCAACTAGTCGGTCCCCAAAACATTTAACGAACATTAAAATTCTAATAACAATGAGCAACTAAAACAGTTTTCAGATAGAATTTTGATTAAAGCAGATTATAAATCTTAAAGATACACCTACTTGGTAGTCCACGTAGAGTCTTCGAACCCTCGCACGGACACTGTGAAGGGTCCCAAAGGGCAGCCATTGCTATCCCAAGTCAGTAAATTCAGATGTGCACAAGTGCTGTTTGTCGTGATCAGCACCTTTTCTGATGCTGCTCTTGAGGCTGCAAGCATTTATGAGTAGTATTACTAAAATATTGTCTGCTTAATCATTATAAAATAATGATGATAGATAGATAGATAGACACTTTATTGCACAAAACATTAAGGTTATTACACACAAGACACAGTTATGTACAATCAGGCGGCCTTATCGCCAAAAGCGATCTCTTCCAGACAACCTTAGGGCAGAGGAAATTAAGTTTTAATACAGTGGGGTAACGTAGTGCGAGAGCAAAAGAGTGCGTAAGTCAAATAATCAAAAATAAATAAATACTTACATATAATACACAAAAATAGCAAAACAATAATAGTAGATAAATATATAATATACGTACATAAACATACATAAATCAAATACAACTATCTACGCGAACCGGAACATGTATACAACATTAGCACGATAGGAAAAAAGCTTTGACCCTAGCCTTGAAAATGGGAAGGGACTCGGACTGCCTAACGGATAAAGGTAAAGAATTCCATAGACGGACAGACTGAACAGTGAAGGATTGTGAATAGAACTGTGAAGAGTGGGAAGAGAAAGAGAGTTGGAGTTTTCGAGACGAGCGCATACTGTCCTGATCCTGACCTTTGGTGGACTGCAGAAATTGGAAACGCTTGAGGTAAAGTGGAGTTTGCGGGTTAAATAAAACTGAGTATAGTAAAGTACGGATATGGAGGTTACGACGAAGACGAATTGGAAGCCAGTTAAGCTGAGCGCGAAACTTCGAAACGTGGTCATACTTCCGAAGACCAAAAATGATGCGAATACAAAAATTTTGAAGGCGCTCAAGCTTATCAAGGAACTTTTCATTGAGGTCCAGATAGCAGCAATCGGCGTAATCTAGGATCGGAAAAAGTAAGGCCTGTACAAGAGCAATTTTGGTAGGTATCGGTAGAAAGTTACGTAGGCGATTGAGTGAGCTTGCAGACGCAAACATCCACCTGCTTACCTCGCTGATTTGTCTGTCCCAAGCTAGTGAGCTGTCCATATAAACTTCCAAGTTTTTCCCAAGATGATGATGATCATTGTTCGTTCATTCGTGGTAATTTTCTCAAAGTGTTACACCTACTTAATTTAGCAAATAAATATTTCTACTTCTATTTCATCGTCTGCGTGTGTAGATGTTTTTAATTTAAAAAAAAAAAAAAAATATTATTGGTAAACTTACGTCCTCCCTTAGTAGATACGATTAGCTCATCACTCGAAGGCGATGCTCCTACTGAGTTGAACGCAGTGAGTCTCACACGGTACACCGAGCCACAGGCTAGCTGTTCCAAAACATGAGACCGTGCGTCAGCAGGAAGTCGAGTTTGGATCCACGTTGTTGAGTCCACGCGAGAGTGTTCTAATGTGTAACCTGTGGACATGATAATTTCTTGTAATTATTAGACAACTATTATACAATTTATTGTAAACGATCGAAATCAATCCTAACGAAACGATTCCATTCTTTCAGGGTAATAAAGAAAGAAAGTAATCTTGCTTTAAAAATAAAAAATATGAGTTTCCTATTAAAAAAAAAAACAAATATATATATGTAGATAATATTTTATATCCCAGAGCAGAAAGTGCCAAGTTTGTATACGTTAGTTTTAGTTAGTTCATTTCACTATATTATTACTATTTGTATTTTTCACCCCCCCCCCCCCCCATTCAGACTTGATCCACCATATTGAGATACCCTATTAATAAGTCTTCGTGATGAAAATTTATCTAACACTGTCTATTACTGTGAACGTGACATTGGGTATAGAGCAGTACTTCTGCAAGAAAATGAACCTACTGCTGACAGTGACGCCCCCAACCGGCCCGTCCCACGTCAGATGCAGCCGCGCGGGAGCGGCAGCAGCCAGCCGCAGGTGCGGCCGCGGCGGCGCCGACAGGGTGACCACCTCCCACGTGGCGCGCTCTGATCCGTACGGGTTACGGACAGTGCACGTGTAGTTGTCGGCTACGTTGCGGTCTAAATCTGTTAACGATTCGGACAATTTAGAGGATATTAGGATTTTTTAAATAATTATGTGGAGCTATGACGTATCGTTTACGTTTTCTAAACATTATTATCGGCGGTCAATAAATCATCTACTATTATTTTAGTAATATTTAACTTATTTATTTTGGACAGTCCGTGATTTCACTCATCACTGAAAACTAGCGTATGCTTAACAAGGTCCCTTTGCAACGCGCATAAAGGCACTGTTTGTGTTTTATTAAGTATGTTCCATTGTTTTTACTTTTATTAGTTGAAATTATATGATGTAATTATTGTTGTTTTATCAGTTTTATTTCCTTATTCGAAACTGGTATCTGTATTTTACGTATCATTTTTGTATGTTTTGTTAAGTGTTGTTGTGATGTTGTTGTGACTGGTCTGTTGGTACGTAAATAACATTGTTCCAATTAAATTTTCAATTTAATTCAACTGCTAGATAATAACATTAAAGGCCCATCCTAATCTGCGTCACAACTCCCAGTTTTTTGTCTTCCAAGTCTGTCAATGGTATGCGATCGAAGTAACTGAAGGTAGCTGTAAAATTACCAAGTATCACCAAGTAGTCCCCATCGATGTGAAACCGCGGGTCAGCCGTGAGCGGGGGTGCGGGGCGGCGGCGCGCCCACGAGCGCGCGGGCGGGGGCGAGCCCGCCGCGCCGCACCGCAGCCGCACGCCCCGCCCCGACCCTCCTCGTATCCGACGACCGAAAGACCAAATCATGGCGGGTGCTGAAAAAGGACAAAAAAATATGTGTAAACGGCTAGCAGCATTGCTTCTCTTTCCGCAAAATACCAATGGTAGCGACGTGGTCTCTGCTTTCACAATCTTTGAGGATACCATTTTGATACTTGAACCGATTGTTTTTACACTGTTAATGTAATTTGCTTTGTTTTCAAATAATAGTTTTATGTTTTTGTTTCTACTTTATTGTCCGACTTTATTTTGA
The DNA here is from genome assembly GCA_963576865.1 of Anania hortulata. NCBI lineage: Eukaryota > Metazoa > Arthropoda > Insecta > Lepidoptera > Crambidae > Anania > Anania hortulata. The sequence continues at coordinate 854,304 of OY756389.1, read as the reverse complement.
TGGTCGGTCGATTATTACTAAAACATCATTAATTTTAAATACTGCATTACAATCAAACTTATACGTGGAATTTTAAAAAAATCTTTAATTACTTTTCATTATGCATTTTTATTTTATTTTATTACAAGATCCACAGATCTAATTACAATTGAGATGAACTTATGAACTAAACTTACAGCCAATAACGGATCTACTCTTTAAATTTTGAAACTTGCAAATAATCGTCCTACGCTGCGCTTGCCGGTACGTGGCCTACATTCTAGAACCTTTTTGCCCCATCGGCCGTCAGTTCTACGTGCTATGTGCCTCGTCCACTGCCACTTCAGCTTGCTTATCCGTCCACGTACAAGGTGGACAGACGACATGGTAAAGGTTGCAGGAAGCCGCTGGATGCGGGCCGCTTTCAACCGGCCAATCTGGAAGTCACTGGGGGAGGCCTATGTTCAGCAGTGGAAGTCCTATGGCTGAAGATGATGAAATAATCGTTTACTTTGTAATAAGTCTGTCTGGAAGTTTCTTAAAAGTTTTAAAATGAAGATTTAATTTTTAGGTGATTGTAGCTCAGTCACAGCAGCGCTTTGGTAGCGATTACTAAAGTTCAGCAACACACGCCGCAGTTTTGAGTGGATGGGTGACCATTCCAGCCATATTTAGAGAAATTTACCATAAGCATGTCCGAGTTTCGGAAGGCACGTTAAAAGTTGGTCCCGGCTAATATCGCTTGATTACATTACATCTGACAGTAAGGTTTAGTCACTGGCCTCACAACACCCCTTCACCAATCTGCACTGGACTCACGTGGTGGAGTATGGCCCAAACCACCTCATAGTTGAGGTAAGGTCTTTGTCGTGCAATTACATGTACAATGTGTAACACTAAATGCGCAAAACCTTGCGATTCTGGTGCTCAAATACAACAACTTTTTATATAGAACCAAAAGTAAAATCTGTAAAAAAAAACTCATCACCTACCCCTTCCATTGGGCTTCCTCGCGACGACAGCGCTCATCTCCCCCTCCCCCGAGGCGGTGGCGGCCGTGACCCAGAACTCGTAGACCTGGTGCTCCTGCAGCCCGCGCACCTCCGCGTGGTACTCCGCCTGCTCGTCCGCGTGCAGCACCATGAGCTGCGAGTGCTGACCTGTCCTATCAACGCACTGGGATATTATGCTGACATTGCTAGAACACTCCAATTACATGTTAATGTGTCTTGTAAGAATAAAATAAGAAAGACCAGAGATCGTTCTCTTTGGCGCTTTTTTGGCTTACGTCCAGCGGTGGACTGCAATAGGCTGACATGATAATGATGATGTGTCTTGTAAATAAAAATAGGTACTGTTAAATAATAATCTAATTTGACTTTGACTTGGAAGTTTACTTGTAATTAACAAAATAAAAAGTTGAAAATTGCGAGTTTACATCATGTTTTATCATGATGCAGTTATGAACTTGTTTGTATATGTATGTATATGTATGTATGTATGTATAGTTTTTTTTTTTTACTAACTTAAGTAGTTAGTAAAAAAAAAAAACTATACATACAAAGAGACACTTGATCAAACAAACCTTTGTGGTCTATTGTACACTGTGTAGTGCTTGATTTTTCCGTTTTTCTGGGTTGGAGTAAGCCAGCTTACTATTACTGTGTCTTCAGAATTTGCTAAGGCTTTAATATCTGCTGGTGCACCTGGAACTGAAAAAAATATAAATAACTACTTAAGTACATAAATTAATTAAATTATATTAGTTGTTGTTACTTTTGGATGTTTTGTAGACATTTGTAGTTATTTGTGCAGATACGAAGACAAAAAAAAAATGACGGCCTGCTGGATGTATGCTCATACAATAATAAGTATAAATAGTGATTTTCCCATGAACCATGAAACGTCATCCATTAACATTTATACATATGCGAAAACATGTAAATGGTGTAAAGTTTTTAAGTAGTAGTAGTAAGTAGTAGTATCTGTAAAAGTATCACTGTATGTTTTCCAAATAAAAAAATATTAAAATACGAGAAAGGGGTTTTTCAAATTCAAGTTACTGTCGCCTTTTACATTGACTTTAAGAAAAAACAATGTTGTAACGTATGTAGTAGTGAAGTAAAAATTTCTACTTGAATAAATTTACTCCAAGATACTCACTGTCTTCATGTGTAGTACAAAATACGGGTTCAGACGCGGGCCCAGCGCCAGCCGCCGTCCTGGCGCGCACGGCGATGGAGTAGTTGGCGGCGCGCTGCAGCGCTTGCAGCACGGTCTCCATGCCTCCAGCGCGACGGGTTTCTACTTGGCTGTCTAGGTTGCTAACTACCTAAATGTACATAAGATACTGCTTAAAATCAACAAAAATACAAAGAAAATCAGAGAAAAGTTACGACTAGTCATACTCGTAGAATCACGAATGCCAAAAATAAATAATTCGTAATAAACAAACCTCATACAGCAATTCATATCCCAGAAGAACACCACCTCTGGTTGCTGGTGGAGGCGGTTCCCACCACACACGGATAGATTGAGCTGACATTGGCTCGCAGCGAACTCTCTCTGGAGATGATTCCGGTGCTATGGAGAAATATTATGATTCATCATTTACCTGTAGGTATACTGTTTTAAAACACATTTTTTAATTTTTTTTAATAACCTTTTCAATCCCACTGCTGGGCAAAGGTCTCCCCCAGACTCTTCCATCGATCTCTATCTATCGCCAATGATTCACAATCCCTCAATAAGTTAACCAAGTTGTCACACCATCTTTTTTTGGGTCTACCTCTTCGGCGACCGCCGTCTATAGGTACCCATCAAAACACATTATGCTGTCATATTTATTAGCAAAAATAAAGGACACGCGAAAATAAGTTTGGAAAATCTATCAATTATTGCTAAGCCAATATCGAATAACGCAAAAGTTAAAACCAAATAATATAATAAAATATAATACTTGACTTACCCCCTTCTAAAGTAGTAGCAGTTAGTGGAGCTGCAGAGGGTCCAGCGCCCACAGCGTTAAACGCTCTGACGCGTACTTCATAGTGTTTGTGTGGTCTAAGCCCAGCCAGTTGCGCTTGAGTTGCTCCCCACCCCGAAGCCGTCAATGCTTGAGTCAAGTTGTCATTATCTCCTACGCCTGCCCCTGCTTCTCGCCAAGTCACTACATAACCTAGTAGCTCGCCGTTCCATGACTCCTGAGGTGGTGCCTTAAACAAAATTTTCGATGTTACCTTCTTATTCACTTAAACACATTTTGTCCCTTCAAGAACTCGACAACAACTAACCTGCCATTTTACTAAAAGTTCTCCAGGTGCTATAGCTTGCACTTGTACATTATGTGGAGGTTCAGATGGTGCTGAAAGAAAGTTTAATTTAGAACATGCTGACATGAGTAAGTTAAAAACTCAACAGCACTCTCTTGTAATTCAAATGACCTTACCCTCTTCCAAAGTTTGAACAATGACGGAGTCTGAGTAGTCACTGTCTCCAATTGCATTCACTGCAGCCAATCGGAGAGCGTAAGCAGTAGCTGGTCTAAGTCCTTCCACGCGATACTCTAAGGTGATCTCTGAATCAGGTTCTGTGGATTCCTGTCTAGAATGAAATTGTTGTTACAATTCATTATTTAATAATATGGTGATCGATATTTTTTTTATAGCCTATATTTTCACATGTCACTCATTCATACCTTTCAACTACTCTATCTGCTAGTACATCTCTTGTTGGCGCTTCAGTCCAGTCGTCTCTATCTGTTTGATGGGGTTCCCTGTCTCCAACAACACGGTATTGAAGCCTGTATGTGCGGACTCGCGCGTTCCCATCATACCCACGTCTCCAAGATACAGTCGCTCCACGTGCTTCTCGACGAACAACATGTAAACCACGAGGAGCTTCTGGAAATTCTGAAACAAATGCATTTATTTGATAAAATATCAGTCAAATATTTAATTAAATTTAACTATTGTTGCAGTCAAAGAGGATTTGAACACTACGTTTTCGTTACAATTCATTCATCTATCATTGATATACCTTGTACAGCTAAGTAAATGAGCAGTTCATCTCTACCATACGCGTTTTCAGCTCGACACCGGTACACTCCAGAGTCATGTCGCTCTGCATGTGCGATGTTCAGCTGAGAACTCACACCGCTGTCTGACCTTTTTTCTGATACTGATACTCTGCAATATAGTTCAAGTTGTTTTAATATTTTTTCAAGACAAATGTTCCAAAGATTTTGCGAAGTTTTACAAATGCTTTACCGATAGGTGGTAAGGTCAACTCGCTTCATGTTGTGCGTCCATTGCAGCTGTATAGGAGGGTCGCCGCGTGCGTCACATTGTAATGTTGCTTGAGCCGTCCTCTTTACAGTCATATTTCTTGATGAGTATTCGAAATGGGCTGGTTCTGGTAATGGACGGAAAGATAAATTGCGAAATATTATTTCTGGTTATTTAAAATTATATGAGTTGGCTGGAAAACTCTGTATGTTAATATTGCTTTGTTTTCTATTCTCATTCACAGAAAGTTAAACTAAAATAATAAATAAACAAAACATCTGCGTATATTTATTTGATACTAGCTGTCCTGGCGAACTTCGTACCGCCACTTTACAATATTATTTTTTTCGTGAATTTTCTGATATTTTAGTAGTTATTCTGCTATTCGGGGCGGATACAAATCCAACAAACCAAAAATCATTATATCGGTCCAGCTGTTTTTTACTTATATATGGTGTAACTAACCCGACTTTGTTTTATACATATAGATTTCAGTTTTTTATTGTTGATAATATTGGGTTTTACTTTTTTGGGTTTTACTTTTTTTTCAGTACCAGACTACATCTTACCATTAACAGAAATGGTGATAACCTTCGACAATCCCCTGCCGATTCCGTTCTCTGCGCGGCACATATACTGCCCCTCGTGGTGGTGCGCTGCGGGGGCGATGCTTAGCGAACCGTTAGCTAACACTGAGAACTGCAGGTCTAGGTTCGACACTGGCCTAAAGTCACCTGACCCGGAACCTAAAAATGATAAGTTTTAATTCTTGCAAAATAACATTCATCATATAGCAAAAAAATGTGTAAGAAGCAAACATTTTAGATATCAAATTATTGTCAAATCTTACCGTGACCTTTCAACCACGCTATTCTTGGTTCAGGGTAGCCTTTGGTAGCACAATTAGCTAATATTTGTGTGCCCAATAAGGCAGATACATCTTGCGGCTCAAAAATCCAAGTCGGCGCCACTAGAAACAAATGACGTTATAGCCATCATATGATTATTTACCAAATATTGTTTTGAACGAGCTGTATTATCTAGTTTGTGATGTTCGTACCTTTGACTGCTAACCTGGCAGTATGGTTGACTTCAGCAGCTGAATTAGTCGCCACACATGTGTATTCTCCACTATGTTTTGATGTTACATGAGAGAATATTAGAAAACTAAATTCATCTAATGATTTTTCTTGCACCTGAAAAATTTACAAGTTATCAGTTTATAGTTAATATAGGTTATAGTTAAAGCGTTTAGTAAATATACTTACTTGCAAATTACTTGGAATATGTTGACCGTCTTTGAGCCAAGAAAAATAGACTGGTTTGTCGCCAGACGTAATTCCACAAAGCACTTGCACAGAGCTACCTTCAACTAAGTCCATAGGAAAAGAAAAACCCGCTATCTTTGGTGGATCTGAAAGTAAACGACAAAATAGATCAATTTGTTTATTTAAATTCACCTCGATCACTTGCACAGTAAACTTAGAGATGTGGCTAACATTTAATGTAAGTAATAAGCTTGTAACAATCCCGTCCCATTGAGATAAAAGTGTATGTTTTAAGAGGTTAAAAAGCGAAATATAATTAAGTAACTTACTTCTGACAAATATCTGAATATCCTTCTGCGCGTATTGTCCAGTAGGTGCCGTCACTCTGCAAGAGTAAACTCCAGCGTCTCCTGTCTCCGCTGGCCACAGCAAAAGCTCCCCTCCTAAGCCAGAGAGGGCTCGCCCACCAGTTGAACTTAGATCGATACCTCCTCGTTGCCAGCGAATTTCACTAGAATCCAAAACAGGTTATTTCATGAAATCCGGTAAATCCGATACTTAACAAAACTCCCTGTTTTGTATCGGTTAAAGGTAAATTGAAAGGAATTTTCCAAAAGGCACCAAAAATATCTTTCAGTACGAATTAGAAAGAGGAAGAAAACAGAATAGGTGTTTAGATTGAGCTTTAGGTAAGTAATATAGAATAAGTAGGTTGACGTTAAGGTAACTAAATCAACTACAAAACAAAACGAAAATGAAACTTATAATTTTACTAAGCAAATGCACCTCCATCAACCTGATTGGAAATCCAGAGTATGGGCAGTAGATGGTCGTGTTGACGCCAGCCACCACTCGGATCGGCCCCACGTTTCTGATAGATGGTGGACCTGGTATTCGAAAGACGTTATCGCTCAACAATGGGTTTGAATATATATTATCAATTTACTTTCAAACTAAAATAAAACAAAAATTGAGACAGAATAAGTTTATAAAACTTAAGTAAGAAGTGCCTTTAATTTTAATGTCGAACGTATTCATTAAACGATGCCCGTTTAGTTATATAGACAGAAATTTCTTAATTTCTTTTGGCAAAAAGTGGTCTCATGACTCCTTTACTAATCATCATGATACTTAATGATCTCAAGCTCACCATATACGTTAAGTCTGGTGGAATGTTCGACAGCCCCCCGCGAGTTGTGCACTCTGCAAGTATACCGGCCGCCATCTTCGGGGCGCACTGATGTGATATTGAGGTAGCTCACCACGTCGCCGTTGGAGTTCATGAACTGAGTAACGCTTCTGAAAAAAATAAAAACAATAAAAGTAACAGGCAGTACCATAAGTGAGAAATTTTGGAAAAGATCATGCATGACGATCATTGTACGGAAAATATGCTGGATCTTTTATGTATTAAAAAGGGTAGCTAAAGCAACAAGAACAAGGTATAACTAAATATAATTTCCTGCATAAAATTTGTCGTGAAACAATATTTCTTAGGTATTGTTTATTGTTTACAGTACAAGCACTTGTGGTGGACCTAATGGTAAAAAACCAAAATCTCTGTCCACTATGGATATCTCCAAAAATTGTGACTATTCGAAAACTTATAGAAATTACCTTTGTGGGGTGTTATGCTCTTCTATCGGTTGACTATCCAAAAGCCACGTGAACCTCGGGGGTGGGGAGCCTGATGCTGCACAATGCAGTGCCAGAGCTGGCCCTGGGTGTAGCGCCTGTTCTATGAAGGTATAGTGTAGCTCTGGGGCAGTATCTGTAAAGAAATAAATACAAGGGCGTGGTAATGAAATATAAACTTTTCTGGATAGATATACCTAGTTAAATAAATAATAATTATTAAGAACATAATTTTGCATTTTCATGTTCAAAATTAATTTTGTCCATAACCATAAGCCAGACAAAGAAAATTTGATAGCAGTCACTATGGTACAGTTTTTGCTATTTAACCTAGATAAAGGTAAATTGTTATGAATCAAAAATTCTATGACTGCTTCTACTAGCGTTATCAAGCATATTTTGTCAAAAATAATATCTGGATGATGGATGGACTACTCGTATCTGGATGGATTTGATAGGAGCGCTTCCATAAATCAACGGCGTCAAAACAAAATCCAATCAACACGACGGAATTTTGCGCAATAAACAGAGCTGTGACGAAGCCCAGAGAGAGCAGTAAGATTATTTTGTAAGTGCTTAACATGACCAAGCGTATAAATGCATGTCTGATGGCAAGAGGCAAGGCATGGTCAATATATAAAAGTTATTTTTCTATGTTGTCTCGGGGCTGGGTATTGTAGTACCGTCGTTGTTTCTGATTACTATAACACAAGTGCTTTAGCTACTTATTTTAGGATAAGAGCAATTTATGTTATGTTGACCAAAGAAAATACGTATGCTTAAGTTGCGACGCAGAATAGTACTAAGATGCTTCATGATGTTATGATTGATTACAAACAATTACATATCAAAACTAGAGGTAAATTGAAATTGCAAATATCGTTGGCGTCACCAAAATGTAGTATTGACAAACAAAACTCTCTTAAATATTACTTAAATGTCTACCAGCAGATCTTTTTATGGGATAAGTCAAAAGTACAGAACAATATACGAGTAACTATACTAGTAATTTTAGAACGCACTTACTAAAGCGTGTATGTGAGATCTAGCTGTTCTAACAGAGTAGTGGGTGTCGTATTTGACGATGTATGGCGAGCGTTTGTCACAGGTCATAACGGAAAGCAGCAGAGGGAATATATTGCCCTCCGGACATGAAACCGTGATATAAACAATAGAAACTGAACCAAACAACTATGTTGAATGTCTGTGAGATGGTCTACATAGCTGACATCTCATTAATTTCTGGTGTCAACTGTTTTATATTATTTATCTTTATCACGATTTTATAATTATGTCTCTTGCTGAGTTTGCTCGTTGTAAGTCTTTACAGACAATTTTTCAAATTACTGTAATTATTTTGATGTGGATTTAAATACTATTAATACTAATTAATCTAGTGCTGCCTGTTGGAAGCCGGGTGTGGGTCACTAGTTTATTATAAGCATTAAACAACTCCTTGACATATGCAAGATTGTCAGACAGCTCACAGCCTAAGCCGCTATAGAAAGAAACGTATGGATAACTATGAAAATTAGGAATTTAAACCGAGAAGAAAGTACTTTGGAGGACGAAATATGGATAGTACAATATTTGTGTGTCAACAACACTTACTGTAACTCTTTTCCTTTGTAAGTGCTTAACATGATTATAAATTAGCAGTATTGTAAATGCAAAAAATAGACAAGTTTAAATTATTAATCAGGTTAATAATAATAACGCTTTCCATTTATTGAAAATCTTCCGTAATGGGCTGTCAATAAAACCCTTTCATATCATAAGATCTAGCGTTTAACGTAAGATCGTTTATCACAAGTCATAACGTTAGGATATTAACGGGAAATATCGATCCTCATAATGATATTAAATTGAAGTGTTCTACTTTTATCCAGAAGATTGTTTAATGTCTTTATACCTTATACTCATAAGCTTGTGATCATAATCTTTAATGCAGATTGAATTAATGTCAACAGTTTATCAGAAATTCGACGAGATCTACAAGAAGGGTAACGTACCTACAGTTAATTGCGCTAATTATTTATTATTAGTTAATTGAAGGGATACTTCTGTTAGCTTATAAGATGTTTGTAATAAATGAATTAAATAAATTCAATTTAAAGATCGCATCATCTTTGGTGGGTGAGTATGGCACCAACATTATTTGCCATTCATGCTTTGCTGACATTGACAAATTGACAACTCATAAACATAAACTTCTTCTTAAAATATCATAATCGTATAGTCATGGCTAGAATCTCAGAAAGAGGGTAGAGTAGTAGCAGCCCGTTAATATCGTCGATTTTGGCTATATCGTTAACGTTATCAGAAATTAAGTTGCTCTAGATGAGCAACTTAATAAATAATAAAATAAAATAAAAGAAATTGATTATTTCAAATGACAAGTAATCCATATGTGGGGTAGTATCACAAAATTGACTTTATCTAAAGTTAGTAAAACATGGTTGCTAAAAATATACCAAATAAACATATTTATTCAACATTTCACATGCTTTAGAATAGTATCAGTACAATAAAAGCTGTACAATAGGCCGAATACAATTATGAGGATCTAAATTGCGAGGGCGGTCTTTATGGAGGCGAGACCGGACGCCTGACCGGTGATCTGTTATACGGCGGAACTGGACCGGACATGTAACAAGATTATTTCAATATTCTAATTTAATGTATGTCCAATACCTAGGTATTTAAAGTAAATAGCCGTTGCATATGTAAAGTTTTAGTTTACAATAATAATTTAATAACTTTGTTATATATTTTATTTAACAACACACCATATCAGCCTACTTTTACTGCTGTGTAGTGCGCAATGGCTTATCTTCTGAGTTATCTTGTCAGAAGCTTATCTTACTTCTTCACTGCTCAAATCAACACGATCCACTATAGAAAAATTTTATCTTCTACTCATCGTTTTATTACGAACATGGTTCGTCCATTATTATCGATTTCTTTCTCTATTGTGGCAGTTTGCAACTCTTTAGGCACTTTAATAATGCTTATTAATACCATGTCAACATGGTTTGACATTTTATTTTTATTTTACGAACCAGGTTCTGGCGTGAGTTTGCAAAAATTCTTTTGCTTTTTGTGAGTTTTTCCATGTAATCTGTATTCCATTGTTTGGTGTAGCGAAAGTAGACGAGTCTGTCTTCATTGATAGATAGTTAAACTTAATTCCTAAGTAAGTGTATCAGGTAAATAATAATGAGTAAGCAAAAACTCTGTCTCTTCTGACATGTGGCACCATCTCTGGCACAGTGCCCGTTAAACAACGTTAACTCTTATGTAATGCATCGTTTTGCGAGTTTACGCGAGATGCCGCCACCGATACTGGACTACTAATTGTGGGGCTAATTACCAACGGCTGTTTTATTGCTACGGAATTTAAACTAAACGTGCTTCTATAAAATAGCTCCTTTGTTATTTAATAAAACATGGCTAGGTTCTTGTATTATTGTGCTTGTCCGGGTAAGCTTTACCGTAATCCTAGTTAGATTAAGCAAGCACGTCTAAAGTTGTTTTTTGTAAGCAACCTTCAAGAGGAGGTATGCTGTAAATAAATACCAACTTAAAGAATTTTTTTTTTGCCCTTTCAATAAGGGCAAATTATTTTTCTTTGGAATTATAAAGTAATTTTTTCTTCAAATACAAAAATAAAATATTTTTCTTGGTGAAGCCTTTTCCTTGATATACAAAATAATTTAGCAAATATTTTCTAACTAAATTTCCAAAACAAAACATAAATTCCCAGAACATTATCTTATAACGATCATGGCTTTTCAATATTCAACCTATTCCATTATGGAATTAAAAATTAAGCCTAACCTATAGGCTCGGCTATCCCGCCATTACTCAGTTAATGGCACCGAAAGCCATGCCATAGATCCTCTGTTATTCCATTATGCCGTTCCGGATCACCCGCGCGTTTGACTTACGGGCCAGGTTATTACCGGAGTTACTGCAGCATAAACACAGCACCGAATAAACAGCTAGCTCTTGTTAAGCTTGGCAGAAGTGCAGATTGATGAATATTGTTACAAGCTGTAGATGTGCAACTCTCTTGGCACTACAACAATGGTCATAAATATATTATTACATTTAAATATTTTCAATTTTATTTGTTGTTTTTTTTAGAGCTTGGTTCAGGCTCTGGCGTACTGGTGGTATAACACCTGCTTATGCCTTAACAGCTTAGATGTGTTCTAGATATAAAAGCAATATGGGTAGCGTATTCACTGAGTTAGCATAATCGATCTTAGACTTCATCATCAGTTACCATCGGGGGAGATTAAAGTCAACAACATCTTATTCGGCTAATGGAACAAATATGGTACTTAAAAAAAAAGCAATCAGCACGTCAATTTATTAGACACAGGTTGGATAAAGTTTTACCTTAAGATAGGGCTTCATACTGTAAAGAAGAAAATTTTAAAATATAATTAGTTATTACTTGTAACATTACAACCAAATATACATTTTATGAGGATACGAAATTGGCAGTAGTTTTTATCTTGCAGCTTTAATGTTGTGCTGTTATTTGTGTTAGGGTAGCTGTTCTTTTTGGACTGTAGCGCAACGTTATTCGGTTCACGATGGACGCCTATTACGACTAGAGATTACAATTGGGAACCCATTAGAGGTGATTGAAGTTTATTTTATGGTCTTCTGCATAGACATGGCACGGCAGTGTGTCACTATGATTATAGTGTATTATTATAAGCGTGCGCAAGGAGTAACCTTTTGATCAGGAATAAACTTTTTAATACCGTCTATCCACACGATCGTTTCAACAGTTTGAGCGCACATTACTTAATCAAAAACATATGTCTGTCTAGCCAAAAGTTTAATGTTTTGTAATAATTTTACACATTCAAAGGTTTTCTGGAAAAATAAACCCTAGTCTGTTTTAATAAATTTTACGCAGAAAAAACCTTTTATTCAATTTAATGACTTTGGCTGTTCTTCCAAAAATATGATTATTCTTCTTTTGATTATGTCAAAAACCAGGTATACTCAGTATGCTTGGCAAATGACTTTGGACATACACACAGGTCTTATCGCGATAAATAAAGTACCAGTGTGTATGTGTAATGTGTGAAAATCGCGAATCTTTAAAAGTGACTATGACTGATTCTTTTTCCAGAAGGCACACGGGCTGTATTCAAATATCAGTTATTGTCGGTTAAACCACAAAAAAAAATTTTTTTTTATTTACTAGCGCTAGCGATATGTCTCTGTTTCGCATTGGTAGCATTAGGGACATCCTTAGGGATCTAAGTTTATAACTAACTTATTGTTACGTAAGTAATCAATCGTTACTCGTCAAACGAAATTTACGGCTCGTTTATTGCTTTTTTAGTATATACAATGAAATATTTTTTCAAAACAAGATTATCACCGACAGACCAGTGAAACTCGCTTGAATATGATTGTATGTATCGTCTATGTACAAACAAATATTTAATTTTGTTTCGGCTGAATATTGAAACGACCTTTTGAACAAATTAGATTTACCTTCATTGGGGCTATACCTTTTCAAATAACTCGCCAACAAAACTAAATGAATCTCTAATTCATCTGTTGCCTTTAAATTCTCTACACGCATAATCATCTATCCGTACATTTCCAGTAGTTCGTCTGATTGACAATTAAAGTCGTCAAGCGCGTCAGTTATGTCGAAATGAAAGCACTCGTGAGTCGAGCCTGACGCTGGAATGTGACGAGCCTCTCGTTTGGCGCAGACCTGAATTGATTACCGTGGACGCGGGTCAGCATGCGTACACGTGCCATGGCAAGAGTGGCAGCGTTTTTAGAATCTTTTGAAGACTCAGTTCGACAGTAACTGATAATCGCTAAAATTCTATTTTTGAAAACTTGCTTTTTTTTACAAAAAAAAAAAACATTTCCCTTGTTTTTTGGTGAATGCTTTTGCGCAATATTTCAGTTTCATGAAGTAAATTAATGTTTGCTATAATGTATCATCATCATGTTATCCTATTGAAGTCTACTGCTGGCCATAAGCCCGAAGAGAGCCAAAAATTTTTTTCACAATCATACCAATTATCTAGCCCCAAGCTAAGCAAAGCTTGTACTTTAGTGACTAGATAATGGATAAACATACATAAAAACTTTTATAAAGATCCATGACTAAAGTACAAATGCTCGTGCTCATCACACAAACATTTTCTTCTCGCGGAATTTGAACCTGCTAGTGCAACCGCTCTCTTTGTTTTAAGGAGCACGAACCACTACACCACACGGTCGTCTTCTTTTATTCGGATTTTATTCCTTAATGAAATTCCAAGCATCGACCTTTCAATAGCTCGCTGAGTGACCTGATGTCGGAGAAGCTTTACGGTCATGTTCCACGTTTCGGCTCCGTCGGGCATCACTGTTAGGACGCACTGGTCAAATACCTTGCTCGCCTTGCCTCGAATATCGAAGCCATCGTGGCAGGTGACGAGATAATAGAAATATGTAGAAACGTTTATTCGACACAAAATAGAAAAATACATAAAACAATATAAAACTTTAAAGGGATGATGTGTCGAAAAGGTGCCCACTCAGAATTTGTGACAGCCACGGACTTATCACGACGCTGATTTTAGGCGGGAATAACTAATAATGATAATAGGAAGCAGCTTACGCTGTCGCTGACTAATCTGTAGCTCAAACCACCTAAGTGTAGCCAACAGCTCGTCAATCTACCACAAAACGTAAAATTTTCTTAATTAATATTGACCTCGGTTTTTGGGTTTTGGATTGGTTAACCCTTGACTGTACATGTGGCCGCGTAAGAATCAATTTTCCATTGTGCCGCGTTTCTCGTCAGTATCTCTTCGGTGGTGCCATGTTAAGGTTTCTCTATGTGAGTGGTTTTTCCCGCTGATCGCTTATGCATTGCCCGCTATATCTTGTGTCACGGTTCCGTGTGACGCACGGCCTGTCCGGCTGCTGCAGCCGGCGTTAATCAATACGGTTATCGGTCCGGATATCCGGGTCACTACATATTGCAATCATTTGTCGTTCGAATAATGCTCCATTTACTGCATAGCTTTAAAAAAAACTACTGAACTATTCTGAATTTTAGTGACCACGTGAAGCACAAAAGCCTCCGACTTGATTATTCAGGACCCCACCTATGTATTTAGTTTGATAAAATCCATAGACTGTCCAATCTTTCCATAACGGTTTGTTTATACAAAACTCATGGCAAACCAAAAAGAAGAAGCATCACTACTTCCTCAGGGATTCTTGTTTGACATAAAAATTCATGACCTAAGCCTTTCATTTATTATTGTTATTTATTTATTTATTATTATTAACCGCAGTCATCTATCACACGGTCTAATTGAATTACTTGACTTTCTTTTAGGGGTGATTCTACTGCTCAAAGAAAACAACTTTTTTTAAGGAACTGAAATTGAAATCGGAAAATCAATTACTTTTTTATACTAACAATCGATCGAATCAAAGGCCTTTTCATAGTCCACAAACGCCAAACATAGTGGCAAGTTATACTCCTCGGTCTTCTGTATAATTTGCCGCAGCGTATGGATGTGGTCTATGGTACTATAACCTTTTTGGAAACCGGCTTGTTCGGGAGGCTGGAAGTGTTACAGTCTCTCCAGCGGTGCCATATTGACTATCAGTACATTCAGGTGCTGAAGTGTTTATACAAAAACGCCACCATGTCGGTCCGAGTACAGGAGCAGAGCACGAAGGCGATTCCTCTGCAGCGCGGCGTAAGGCAGGGAGATGTTATATCTCCGAAACTGTTCACCGCTGCATTGGAAGACGCATTCAAGCTCCTGGAATGGAAAGGATTCGGCATCAACATTAACGGCAAGTACATCACTCACCTTTGGTTTGTCGACGATATCGTGGTCATGGCAGAATCGCTTGAAAACCTCGGCACAATGCTCGATGGCCTTAGTCGAGTTTCCCAACAAGTAGGCCTTCGGATGAACATAGACAAAACAAAGATCATGTCCAATGCCCATGTTGTGCCCTACCCAGTATCAGTGGCAGCTCTACTTTTGAAATTGTAAACAAATATGTCTACCTGGGACAAGTGATCCAGTTAGGTAGGTCAAATTTTGAGAAGGAGGTCAATCGTCGAATCCAACTCGGCTGGGCAGCGTTCGGAAAACTACGTAACGTCTTCTCGTCCAAAATACCTCAGTGCCTAAAGACGAAAGTCCTAAAGACCAGTGTCTGTTACCAGTGATGACATAATATGGAACTGAAACGTGGCCTGTCACTATGGGCCTCATAAGGAAGCTCAAGGTTGCACAGCGTGCTATGGAAAGGGCTATGCTCGGCGTTTCTTTGCGAGATCGAATCAGTAATGAGGAGATCGTAATTGTAAACGAACAAAAGTTGCTGACATAGCCTAACGGATAAGCAAGCTGAAGTGGCAGTGCGCGGGGCACATAGCACGTAAAACTGACGGCCGATGGGGCAGAAGGGTTCTGGAAAGTAGGCCACGTACCGGCAAGCGCAGCGTAGGACGTCCACCTACAAGGTGGACAGACGACCTGGTAAAGGTTGCAGGAAGCCGCTGGATGCGGGCCGCTTTCAACCGGCCAATCTGGAAGTCACTGGGGGAGGCCTGTTCCCATGTTCAGCAGTGGACGTTCTATGGCTGAAATGATGATGATGAGTAACAATCAGCTGATAGCGGACCCTGGGCTCCACGGCTTCCTGGGTTGTACGCGAAAATTTTACTTATTGTCATTTTTAGGGTTCCGTTCCGCAAAAACGGAACCCTTTTAGGACCACTTTGTTGTCCGTCTGTCTGTCAGTCCATCTGTCAAGACCATTTATCTCGAGAACGCATGGCGATGTCGAGTTAAAATTAAAAACATATTTTTAAGTCTATAGTCCCTTGAAGCTGTGAAAAAATTAAACTTTTAAGTTGACGTAAAAAAAAGATTCGGCTGTTCATGCCGCAAAAAGACGTATATTTTAAAAAATCAAAAATTTAAGAGTACACTCCGTTAACCTAGAAGTATCAAAACGCAAGTAATGTCGTCATATACTACAAATACAGAAAAAAATCTGAAAACTATATATATAAATAAATCTCCATTTTCCTTGGTCATCGCATCACGCGTGGACGGACTGAACAATTTCGCTGATTCTTTCATTTGTTTTTTCATTTATTGCCAGGAAAAGGTTATTTTCAAAGAAAAAAAATAAGAAAGTTGCGCAGAAAATTATTTATGAATAAACTGAAGACCACGCGAACGAAGTCGCGGGCAACAGCTAGTTTATAGCTAAAATTATAAAAAATTTATTCTTTATTTAAAGTTTCTAGAAAAACACGGACAAAATTGCGAGATTCAATTCTGAACTATTCATAACTAGCTATCCCGACGAACTTCGTACCGCCAGTTAATTTTTCGGAATGGTCCCATATAAATTTGATTAAGTTCTGATGATGGGATGGGATCTATAAGAAAATCATCAAACATTGCATGAACTCCATACCGTGCTAACTGATTTTGTACCTATGTTGCCCAATATCTTCGGTATTTGTGAACCGATTTTGATGATTTTTTCTTTATCAAATAGCTTATACTTTCAAAATGGTATATTGAAAAATTTTTAGAAAAAATTCACCTCTAAAGTGGGAAAAATAAGGGATGAAATCGGTGTTCAGCCGTTAACTTATGTTTGCACTCAAATGATTCGTTTTGTTGAGGATGTATCACTAAAAACATTTAATTATTAAAAAAAATAAAACCGACTTCAAAACTCTAAAATGCTAAAAATAATCCTAACACTTAAGTACCTAATCAGTTACTTTTGGAGTCGGTGCCAGCCGATGAGAGATTCAATGTTTTTGTTTGCACCGACTCCAAAAGTAACTGATTAGGTACTTAAGTGTTAGGATTATTTTTAGCATTTTAGAGTTTTGAAGTCGGTTTTATTTTTTTTAATAAAATTTACTTATTTCATCAATTTTTAGTGATAAATCCTAATCTAACTGCTGAACACCGATTTCATCCCCTATTTTCCTACCCTTAGGGGTGATTTTTATTTTGTAAACTTTTAGCATATTATCTTTGAAGTATAAGCTATTCAATAAAACAAAAATCATCAAAATCGGCTCATATTTGTCGAAGATAGGTAACAAGAACCACAACCAAAATACTATCTGGGTATATATTTGTTGATTTTCTCAAAAAGTTCTAAATCAATTTCGATAAAATTTATATGGGACCACCTCTGAAGTATGATCTACCAAACAAAAAAAGAATCATTAAAATCGATTCATAATTGGCGGAGTAATCGCGTAACAAATATACAAAAAAAAAAAAAAAAAACATACAGTCGAATTGAGAACCTCCTCGTTTTTTGAAGTCGGTTGAAAATAGAGGAAAAAGGTAAATATTATATAAAAAAAGTAAACTGAACTTCAAAAAACTGAAAAGCTAAAAATAATATCAACACATAAGTACCTAATCAGTTAATTTTGGAGTCGGTGCAAACGAAAACATTCAAACTCTCATAGGATGGCACCGACTCCAAAAGTAACTGATTAGGTACTCATGTGTTGATATTATTTTTAGCTTTTCAGTTTTTAGAAGTCGGTTTACTTTTATATAAACAATCTACCCACAAATTTGTACGAAATCCTCAGTGGGCGAGTCCAAGTCATACCAACCCTAAAATTCTGAGCTCCAATGACGGTACGAGTATTTATAGGTCAGTGAAGATCAGTCAATGTCGCTTACGTTACACCCGGGTATCCGTGTCGACGCACGTGACGCATGGCCTGTCCGGTTATTACTGCAGCTGTTGCTAATCAATAACCAGCCGGGTCGTGCCACGAGAACAATGCATGTTACATACTATATTCATGTTAAGGTTGTTGACCCTCGACTTAAGCCTAGATTAGGAGGGAAACCCTTTTAATTAGGGTACGTAGTTAAATGTATGTTTAACGGAACGAGAATGAGTGCTTTGAAAGTGTCAGCTTTTTTGGTATAAGTTACACAATGTTTATTTATACTCAACATTGTAAATTATGATACTTTACTGGCTGTTGCCCGCGACTTCATTCGCGTGGTCCTAAGTTAAGAAAAAATATCTGGGCACCCTAATCACCTAGCTGTATGAAATATACTTTACGACATATTCTCTCTCATACGTATCAAATATAAATAATTTCATAAAAATTGGTCTAGCCAAATCGGAGTGCGACCACAAACACCGTGACACGAGATTTTTATATATATTTAATGAAGATTTTTTTAGAGAGTTTGTGTGTTAATTATTATATTTATTTTAATTTTTTGACATTGTTTGAGGAAATTAATAATACGCCCCCCAGCCCAGTAAACTGTTTTTTTATTGTTATTGTTTTTTTATATAATATTGTATTTTTTAAATAAATAAATCGTTTATTTGAACAAAACACGGTATAAATGGTAACATTAAACAATAAAAGGTGCTCATGTTTCGCTAATAAAAATACCATGCAAATAGTATGTCGGTAGTCATAATTACATTACATGAATAAAAAATTGCAATAATTAAAAATGTCTGGAATCAAAATTTGAATAGTAAATATATTTCAGTAAAATCTAGCTAGTTGTGAATAAATTCCTTAACACTATAAAAATTTTGTCACTAGGCCATTCAGTTAATCTTTATTTAAATAGGAAACTTATTAGCTCTTTAAATTCATTTGGGATCTTATTATAAAGATAAAGAATTGTTTTCGGATCATTGAGCCTATAACGTCGGTGACGTTAAGCAAGGTTAAAAGGACCAACAATATAAGGCGAGCAAATGTAACAGTATTAATCCGCTCCCCGCGGTAATCTCTTTGTAGGAAGCGGAAGCAATAACGGAGGTGCACCGTCTTAAATATTCAAATGAGGCTCCCTTTCTATTGCCTCTTTTTGGGGATCAGCGGCCACTAATTTGAACCTGTTCAATTATTTGAACATTTAAATTATTTTAACGACACAGTTTGGCGCAATGTTGCGTTTTTGCGCCTCGACTGCAAGAGTTTCAGATTCAGGTTCCGGTTAGATTTTTTCAAAATTGCCACAAAGGTGTTTAATATCATTTTTTATTCCGTACTTCGAGACTTCGGCAATTGGTGTGTTATAATGTGCATTACTTAGGTATTTCAATTATTATACAAATTGCTAAGGGAAAAATTGTAATAATAAATAAATAAATATTGGACAACATCACATAAATTGCTCTGATCCTATGATAAGTAGCTTAAGCACTTGTGTTACAGAAATCAGAAACAACGACGGTACAACAAAACCCAGACCCGAGACAATATAGAAAAGTTATTTTTTTACATTGACCGACCGGGAATCGAACCCAATAATAATGCAATAATAAGAATAAGGCAATGGTTTATTATTTTGTATTATGATTTATGAAGCAAAAATAATATGGCAAATCATTTATATTAAGTTCGATAGATGCTAGAATAGCTGCCCTTTTAAAAAAATAGACAAAGAGAGAGAATGTGAACCTCGATTAAGTAACAAAACTAGCGACATAGAATTAGGCCCATTGTATGTTCATAATATCAACATTATTAACATGGTGCTATTAATCTTGTGTATGCGTGGTTCTATTTTAATTTAGAAATAACATACGGAACCTGCGACTGTTAGCCTGTAAGTTTTTTTTGAACCGACATAGGAAGTCCGAGGATTACTTTTGACGGTCGACTGGCTGAGCCGTTCGCAAGCAATGGGGGTTTTAATGAACCCGGAACCTTCGGGAGCCGTGCAATAATCCCTATTTGCTACTCTTTGTAGCCGAGTGTAATAGCAACCACGTGATTTAAGGTTTTATGAACACAGGATTCAACGCGAATATGAAAGTAGGTATGATAGAAGCTTGAGAATAAGTACAATTAAAATAGAATAGAAACGTTTATTTGACGCACCCGAAAAAAATACACGACAACAAAACAATCAAGGCCATTTGGTATGTCAAAAAGGAGCTTAGCATTTGTTAATTACTGTTAACGTTCATTTGTACAACGCTTGTATCAGTTGCTCATCTCCGTCTTAAGACTTTGTTCAGAGGACGCGTTTACGCGTGAAAATCATCGCATTTTACGCGCGTTTTTATGGACGGAATGTTTTAGGCCCTAGGATCTCGACACGCGCGTTTCGTGAACAACACGCAAAATACGGGGTAAAACGCCCCATTTGGACAGGGTTAACGCTTTGACCTATTTGTTGTCAGGGTACCTACGCTTGACCATAATGCGAGTTGCTGCAAGTTTAAAAAAAATAAATTTAAAAAGTTTATACAATCACATCAATTGTCTAGCTCCGAAAAAAACAAAACTTGTATTACAGCGACTAGATAACGGATAAACATACCTAAATAGTATTATAAACATCCATGACTTAGGTACAAATCCTCGTGCTTATCACACAAAAATTTGCCCCTTGCGGGATTCGAACCCGCAACTGTCTGGGTTTGTAGTCCAGAGCGCAAACTACCACACCAGACGGTCGTTAGTCTAGTTTTTACTTTCTAAGAGATTGCCATCAGATCTTCGCAACCCTTAGACAAGGAATAAAACCAAACAGTTTTGGGCCATACTTCAACGAGGAAGCCACCACATTCAGATACAAGTAGGTCATCATCATTGAGTACCATATTCTAACGAAGTTTGGAGAACAGTATGTGAAGTCGTGGGCGGTCGCTGGCTAGGTCTTTGATTTCGCGGTAACAGAGGCCAGTCCAATCTTTGATGTCGTAAAACCATTTGTGTCTTTGACAGTCGTTATTTAAATAAAAGTGTTGACTGTACATCTGCTTACAGAGAGTCTGAGATCAAGCAGGATCACAAAGTACTTTGGCCATTTTGAAGATTAAAAAACTAGGTATAGCTTGCTTATATATTTTTTTTAAACTAGGTAATAGACGGGTTCTCTAGTAGAGACCACGACTTGGCAAACGTAGTTTATGACGCCCCCAGCTCGATGGACCGCAGACCTTAGGAAAATGGCAGTGGATAGATGAAACTAACGTCAACGGCAGGCTAACGTCCAGCAGTGGACTGCAATAGGCTGACATGATGATGATAATTATGATGAGGTATAGACTGTTATCTAAATGTGCTGGTTTTGTCGAATTGTTTTCCCTTAGCGCCAAGCAACCAATTTAAACTCACTTGGAACCAATAAAAAAAGAACGTTTGACGACCTCCGTAGCCGAGAGGGGAGCATACCGGACTTGGTGACGCTATCTCTGAGGTTCCGGGTTCGATTCCCGGTCGGGTCAATGTAGAAAAATAACTTTTCTATATTGTCTCGGATCTGGGTGTTGTGGTACCGTCGTTGTTTCTCATTTCTGTAACACAAGTGCTTTGGCTACTTACCACAGGATCAGAGCAATGTATGTGATGTTGTCCAATATTATGTTGTTGTCCAATATTTAACGTGGTATTGTTGCATGCAAACTTCAAAATGCCAACATTAGACTTCATCATAGATAACAACCAGTGCAAGTTTCACAACATAACACGAGATGCACAATGTCTAATGTCACTAAACCTCGAATGATCGGATATTTTCTCCTGCGCTCATGCGATGTTACTTAGCCATCATCTCGAACATCAATTTCGCTATCGCACGGAAGCATGTCTCGACGCTTGATTCAAAAAGTGGCACGTCTAACGACACAAAGATATACTAAAGCCAACTAGTGTTGTAACAAATAGGGTTAATATTCCATACGTTTATTACAGTGTCATATTTAGTTAAAAGATTTTTAGAAGTAGGCATACCAATGCATGCTTAATTATCTTATTTATAAGATTGCTAACTTGGATCTATGTTATCTCTGCCACAGAAACGTTTCCCCTTACTATTATTTTTTTAACTTTACACTACAATGTTTTGTGATGTACTTCTTTACGTTAAATTATCGCTCAAAACTGCAAAATGTAAAGTTTTTCCTAAATAACGATATGTAACGTGACGGGCGCATGTATACAGGGCGGTTTCTATCCAGTTCTGCGCTGGTTTAGCATACAAAGGAGCAGATCTGTCAGTCCGTTTAAAAAAGTCCGATGAAATCTGGATAGAACCGGCTCAAGAAAAAGCAATCAAAGTGACAAATTGACTTCAGGGATTTAATAATCAATTCTGATGTGTTGTTCTAATAAGAGCATTTTCTATTTTGAGCTGACAATACTTCACTGCGTAACATAAAGCGTATAGGATAAGGTATACATCCTTGCTGGAATAATAGTACCATGCGCTAGCTACTCGTTAGGCGGAGCAGTATCATTCGCACTGCAGTGCGGAAGCAAGTCTCAATTTGTTGGGATATAGTTTGATTTCGAGAGCAAAGTCTAGCTCTCGCAACGGAATGTTTAGACTTGATTCTATACAATTTGATCGAATTGCAGCACTGCAGCCATACACACTATCTAGATAGACAACAGCTCGACAGCCTACCACAAAACGTAAAATTTTCTCAAATGATATTACTCTTTAAATGTCGGACTTAAAGTTGAAAATCGGTTCAATGACTCTGAATTTTTTTGGTACTTGACCTGCTGTTGATTGTACATGATTCTGGAACTCTAAAGAAGTGCGCATTTAAAGAAGATTGTGACTAACCTCCAAGCCTCAACTCAGCAGCCGCCTGCGCACTGTCCAAGTCTCTTTCAGCGAAGCATTGGTACATCCCCCTGTGCGCGCGGACCACCCCGTGAACGCGTAGAATGCGCTCGCCTCCCCCCACTGGGACGCCGTCGTGTAACCAGCGGATTCGAGCGTCGCCACCTTCGACGGAACAGTTGAAAGCCACTGAGCTGCCAGAGTTGGCTACCTGCAGGAAAATGGTGAAATGTCAGTAAAATTAATCTGTTTTAGAATAGCCAAAATAAGTGGAACTATCTACTACTAGCTTATAATAATAAAAGGCATGAGTTGCCGTGCGTGTTGTCTTCGGACATTAATAAAATATATAAATGCCCTGTTTACTAATGAGCGGATTAATGAATCCGCTCTAAAGTTTTCAAACTCACCTCATTATTATAATATCATCAACACTTAAACCTAATTTAACACATAACACCTAACTTAAATCTAAATAGTGTTAATATCACCGATTTCTGTTACTATCTTGGAGTAGTTTAGATCGAGGGCAAATCGTTTTGAACTTGGAAACAAACAAATGAACTTAATCGTAACTCCAAAGTGCAAAAAGTCGTCGGCGGACCTCGGACTTGAGTTGAGACAGTTTTAACTTGGATTATGAATAATGCATGCAAACTTAAACTTGTTGTCATTAGGGGGAAAGTTGCAATCTGGTTCTTTTTCATTGTATTTATTTTGTGTATAATATCTATCCAGTTCATCATTTCAGTCATAGGACGTCCACTGCTGAACACAGGCCTCCCCCAATGACTACGGGGGGGATTGCCAATACTCGCCACTTGGCAGGCGGGTTGGCGAGCGCAGTTTTTTATAACATTTCGCACGCAGACGCTGCTGCTCGTCTTGTGCTACAGGAATAAGTTGCCTCTTACGACGCGAATTGGCTATGTTACAGCGAAACGTTACAAGCAGCGAAGCCTTATCCATTTATACAGAGCTACATTACATTATTTATACATTACAAGGTAGTGCCAAATTTTCAGGAGCGACTCAGAATCAGTAACTTAATCGATCTACGGTGTCGTAAAGAATAAACATTTATTTTTGCCATTTTTATTTATTCATATTTTTCGTTAAAAATGGAGTAGAATCGTGAATAATTTACGATAAGTCTATTAAATTGCAACGTATGTGCACTGATTAAAGTTCTTATTGGCTCGGCGTCGGAGTACGCCAGTGATGATGAATGACCGCGCACCTCGCATTTTTTTACTTTTCAGAAATTATAAACTAAATATTAATCGAAAAATACGAAGACCGAAATTAATTACGATATAGTTGTGTTTTTATTGTTATCTAGAGCTTATTTTTATTATTTGCCATTACATTGCAATGTAGCCTTCTATCTGTAAAATATTCGGTCGCTCAGCTTACACAATACACAACATAATCGGCGGACAATACGTTTGATATGAATGTTGCCTTAGAAAAAACTAAGAGTTCTGGCAGAGGGCAGAACGAAATTGTAAGAGGTGAAAATACACACTCAAAGAAAGATCCAAACTACTTGAACTCGGCGACAAACAAATTAACTCAATCGCAAGTGTCCGAAGTGCAAAAAGTCGACGGCTGTGGGTCTTGGACTCGCAACAGTTCTGGCTCGGGCTATGAATAATGCACGAGCTGGGATTACGATCGGCTGCAAGTGTTCTAGACTTGATACCAAACTCGTTAAGTGTTAGGGCTGTAAGTATTGATGGTAATTATATCGATAATGAATAGGGAGTGACGATTGTAAAATCAGACTAACGGTCTTAATAACGTCGACCGATTAGAATAATCTTACTTGCAGCGATCGATTAATAAATATAGAAACTGGAGGTAAGCCAGTAGCTCGCGTTAGCCATTCACTATCATTACCATTTCAGTCCATATACGTACACAGATAAATCAATATGATTTCTAGCCTAAATCATCTCGAACAGCAAAATCGATTGTGTTTTTATACGTTCACTCAAATCTACGACTACCACTGCTTTGGTACAGCATTGTGCGTCAAGAAGATTTTTTTAAAGCAGTTGGTGTTGGGGCAATATAACCGAAAAATAAATCTTTCAATCAATAGAGTTAACGTCTACAATGATCGGATTACCGATGAAACCTATTACCAGCGACAAGTCTCTCTATCGATCGACGGTTGATAAACAATGGATGTAGGATAACAATATTATTACAGGCGTTAGCTCCGACGCTTGACCGCTCGCTGGCACGAAGCTAATGAAACTTGGAAACAATCCGAATTATATTAAAGTCTGAAATAGTTCGCTCTGACCCAATCTGGTAGTTTGTTTAATTTTTGTTGTTCGTTCTATAACGTTAGCGTTTCTTACTAAACATTCTTCTATTCTGTCAGTTGTGACTTTGCTGTTTGTCTGTTTATCAGGAGTTTCTGGCTTATAAAATATATTAAATTATATTATAAATAATTTCTGTTTTCAAATTAGGTTCAAATGTACTTGTAAAAATTGTCGGTTTTGTCTCTAGTTTTTTCAAAAATAATATAATATTTTACTTAAAAAAATGATTCTCAATCCAATTAAGCCGTTTAATTCGAACATTTATCGCATGTCAACACATCCCTATGCAGTATGTTTTCGGAAAAATCGATTCGAACTTAATGTTTTAAGAATAAATTATTCCAGTGGAATATACCTTTCAAGTAACGCCTGAATATACACAAACAACTAATCCCACCCACCGCATTTCACACCTAAGTATTACCGTAACATAAAAAGGAGAAATCTAATTTCCCAAATGTGCCCAATAACCTTAATATGCCCAGAGATGCCCACGCATTCTCAAAAATGTCCAAACAAAACAAAGCTATTTAACCCTACAAAACGTCCAATTTAAGACGAGAACAAATTTAACCCGCGCCTTGTCTATATTCCGGGTCGCGGCGACCCCGGCGTCTCAGTTGTGCCGTGAATACTTATTTTTCAATTCCAGCGCCATGAGGGTTGTGATGTGAATGCATTGATGTGCCGATAACTGTAGCGTGTTTTAGGAGAACAAGTTCCGTGTCGATAACGTGTTGCTCGGTGACCAACTGAATTTTAATATAGGTACTGCTTTGATTTTGATTGCTGCGCTCAAGGTTATAAGTAGCCTTTTTTTAAATAAACCAGGAGAAGACAATTTAGTGTTGTTAGTGTTTTCTTTCTTTCCTTATATTAACTTCATTCTTCCTTGCTTGTAGTTAAAGCAAGTGGCGCCCTGCACAGTTTTCTTGTAGGAGTCTCTGAGCGCCTGAGGACCCACGAGCTAGCTTAACTGGCAAAAATAGCATATACCATCCTGCAGTGCTACAAAATAGAATAGCTTTATGGTCGTTTAAAATAAATACAAAAATATGCGCTAAACAACACGTCAACTAACACTACTACTACACTACTTACTTTAGAATCCTTAGAATTAGATTAATTCCTTAGAATTACCATCCTTGTGATAGGTAGGTAGGTAGGTAGGACGAGGTACAGTTTACTCACTAGATGAATTTCTCAGCACACTTACACCTGTATTTATAAAGAAGTAATTGCTTGTTGCCAAGTAACAACTTAGCGAAGTCATTACTTCAGTATAGAATTCTTATTTTGAAAATTTATTCTAAAGTCAAGATAAGTACATTACTTAGCTAAGTAAATGCTAAAGTAACAGCCAGTGCTTGATGTTTGTTTTCCTCTAGCAAAACTCGAATGCTGTGTTATGTTACATGAGAAGATATGCCGATGAGATTGTTATTCCGTTAGAAATGACAATACCACGTTACATTTTATTAAAATTCGTTTTAATAAAAGAACAAGATCTTGATGGCATTTTTTTTAAAACTGTAATCCTGCTAATTTGGCAGGCGAATGGCATTGTCTATGTCACTCATAAGCTCTTTCCGCGTGCAGGTGTCAGGGCATTTCAAGTAAGATAGGAGGGGGTCATACTTTGCAGTCTTTGCAATGCAAAACCAGTAAAACCCTTGATTTTGCTTACAATGGCCTACTTGGCTCTATATTTAAAGACTTCCGAGTCACCTTGTCCAGGATGAAGTTTGCTCGTCTCTAGCTTACGACGCTTAGTGCCACTTGCCACTGTCTCGCATATCTGGTGGAGTGATGCCAGCTAGTGGCTACATTATTTGAACTGTAGCCGATTTAAGAGACCGTATACCAGTACCTACCAGACCTGCGTGTGCAGAACGTCTCCAAATATTCGCGGGGTAGTAAAGGATGGAGGTGGGCAAAACACCTGGTGATGCTCCTCACTTGGTAAAAGCCAGTCGACGTAAGAGGTTGTTGTGAGCGCAAAATTTGCTTTTAGCTTTAATCCTGATAAATAAAATAAAAATAATGTCATATAATGATGTCATATAATAGAAAAAAGTCGCTTCGAAACTTTCCATTTTGGAAAGAATTATGACAAAATACGTAAAATACCGCTAAATCATTAAAAAAACGTGTTCTAAGCATGTTCTTAATTCTTAAGTAAAGGATTTAGCGACTATTACTTGGCTAAGAATTCTAACTTTTGACAGTTCTAACATCACTCAATTAATTAACTATAAAAACAAAATCTTTGCTTAGCAATTACTTTTACTCAAGTAATAACTTATAACTGTCTATAAATACGGGTGTTAGATTCGAGCCAATTATAAAAAATCATTTCCTGAATTGACCCAAATCGGAAATCAAACCATTGCGTTTAACGCGCATAACATTCCACTACTCGGGATCGTCAAAATATTTAATATTGTTTAAAATATTTAAAAACCAGGCCCACGCCCCTATCTGGCGGGCAACGCAGCACAATGAACTGATAAATATAATAAGAATGTGTCCGCTTAAAACAAAACGACGCCATAACAAGCGAAATAAAATTAGTGATAAAATTATCAAAATTAAAATCGAAATAAACTATTTAAAAATTACGCGTTTCGTGTTTCGTCATATTAATAGAGATTTTTGTGCCAATAAATATAAACAACTTTTACTATTAATAGGCCCCATAGTAAAATCGAGAAAAAAAAATGGTCAAGTTTAGTGTAACATGACCCTGTAGTGTGTATTGCTAAACTGAACACTCTGCATATCTACGTAAATGATTTCTCGCGATTTCACCCACGACTTGAAGCAGTTTATCATCCACTCGGTTCCCAGACGATGTAACTGAATTACTCGCTGACTACGAGTAGTTTGGCTTTCACTTGCTTGTTTTGGGCTAAACATAAAACCTTGTTCATAGTAAGCAAGTACAAATAATTACGAGTATAAACGCGATCATTTCGAACTCTTAAGTTAGGTTAACTGGGGATGACAGCAGAAGGTATTTGCAACATTAAGTTGTCATAAGTTACTGACTTTTGGTGTCTTTTTTAAAATATCAGCCTATTATAGTAAATCCAGCTAGTTTTCAGCCGATTTTATAGAGGTCAAGGTACTTAAGTATATAGTATAGTTTTTTGTGTATGTTCCTAGTTACAGACAACAGACATCCACCTACCATCATTATCTCTACATGTTTGTCATAAAGTTGAAAATCGGTTCGATGACCCCCAACTTTTTAGGTAAGTTGACCTCACGTTTATTGAACACTAATCTTCGCCAAATGTTGATAATAGAAGATTTTAGATAAGAAGATTTTTTTACATATGTTTGCAAAAATAGGGGCTGAAATCGGCGTACAACAGATAGTTTTTGTTCAATCTAAAATGTCATGTTGTTCAAGGCAAAATGTCTGGTACTGAAATTTTATAACACAGTTCAACTGACAATCCTCTGATTGCCTTATTAAATGCCGTGTCGCTGCCAAATAGCACAGTGGATGTAACCACAAGCTCACCTGCAACTGGGGCTGGACTGTGACCACGAGGCGTGACCGCACCCTCAGTCTCGCGTCCCTCCGCTGCTCGCCGTACTGGTTGTGTGCTCGGCAGGTCCACACGCCGCTGTCAGACAGCTGGGCGCGGCGGATGATCAGCACCTGTTCCGAAACCGAGATCCTGATGCTGTTGGATACTGGACTGAGGCGTCCATTGTTGTGACGAAACCAGCTGTAAAAAAAAATAAAGCTCAATGGCTAAAATTTAAAAAAAAACAAGAAAAGCTACAAATGTTTATAGCTTTATTTGTACTCGTCTAAGTTACCGACTATCAAAAACAATAGAGACTAGAGTCAATGTTTTGTATGAAAAACGCCTTTCGAGGCGCCAAGTGCACAGTGCGATCGGATAAAGAATTTTGTTGTAGCTCGCTTGACTGGCTAGTTTCTAAGCTCTAAGCAAGCATCCTACAGCACGTTTGGGGCTTTAGTGTTATGACGGTCATAGGTTAAAAATAAAACAAGCTCAAAAATGTTTTGATTTTTAAATATCAATTTCAACCTGTAAGTTGGAGCAGGACTCCCAATGGCACAGCAAACGAGTCGAATGTCACCTCCTTGCGGGACAACCTCGTCTTCTGATATGGCCAGCATCCTCGGAGCCATGCTACCTGTTGAATCTGTAAATAAAAATAAGTTACTTACTATGCAGGTACTTACTACTATATTTAAAATACAGGTACTTTTTCTTTCACCTGTCGATAGGTAGACACAATAGCCAAACTTATTTCTCTAATATCCCCTTAAAGATGCCCCTGCCCTTGAGCGCTGAAGTAAAATACAACCATCACAAATATTTAAACTTTTGTATTTTTTGCATTAACAATAATGCTAGTTTATTATAATATATTGACGAAGCTGTTTTATCTTAACTGATTGTTAAAATATTTGCAATAATATTTCTTTCGTATGTTTGTGGGGATAAAAACTAAAACATGAAACAATGCTGGCTTACTAACAGCTATAAATACTTGAAGAAATTCGCCAACATTACTGTGTCCTCCGTAGCTTAATTGGAAGAGCAGTCGGCCGGATAGCGAAAGGTCGTGGGTTTGAATTCCACCAGAGGCAGTTGAGAATTTTTTTAAAGTAAAAATATTTTTCTTTATAATACAAGTATGTTAGTGTTTTATGAACCTCACTTCAAAAAGCTAATATTACAGAAACATTTGAGTAGCAGAAGAAAGAAGTTATTTCATGATTTGGCGTGTTGATAATGTTACTCTCCCATCCACACCAATACATGTAAACCTTACGTGAAACAGTTATCATGGATGGCGAACTCCTCCTCTTCTCGGCTGTCAAGGAGTGCTGCACTTCGCAAGAGTAAGTACTTGAGTCATCGGGTCTTGCATCTCTCACCACCAAGACATCCCCTCGGCTACCTCCGATGACGTACTGCCCACCTGGAGACAAGATTGGGATAACGTAGGATGTTTGTTTGGATGAACGTACCGTGTGGGGACGGCCGTAAAGAATACACTTCCCTACCGCCAACAGGAGGCGTGTAGTAAGAGGCGACTAATTCCTGTAGCACGAAACGGGTAGCAGCGTCTGCGTGCGAAATCTTATAAAAAACTGCGCTCGCCAACCCGCCTGCCAAGCGTGGCGAGTATTGGCAATCCCCCCCAATTAATGTCATTGGGGGAGGCCTATGTTTTGGGGGAGGCCTATGTTCAGCAGTGGACGTCCTATGGCTGACATGATAATGATGAGAATGTTTCAAGCTGCAATGGCTGGGCGGGAATAGAGTAGAATATTTTATAATGAATTTAACTCTGGAAGAGAGAAACACATTGCGCTAACCCCGGGCGACCTGGGCGCAGGATAGGCGAACAACTCGGTACAATCGTTGGCTGTTTTATTAGTACCTACAAGTAACCCATAAGTTAATTGATAATATTTTTTATCTTATTAATAATACGAAAAATATTTAAGCAAATAAATATATTAAATTAAATTGAAATAATAATACTAGATAAAAATACAAATATGTTTTATTTATTTATTTTTATTTATTTAAACTTTATTGCACAGACATTAAAAAAAAAGTTGTACAACTGGCGGACTTAATGCCAAAAGCATTATCTACCAGTCAACCATGGGGCCATACAGAGATGGTATAGGCGGTGCATCAAAAAAACTAATTGTGTTAAATTAAACCATACAAAACTAAAACAAACTAGATGAATATATACAGTTGTACATACTAGATACATACATAGATAGCTATATACGGTATATACATACATAAAATATATACATACATACTTATACATAATATAATTATACACAGATCTCATGCCAGCGAGAATCATGGAAAAGAGAAAAGAGTTAATCCAAAAATTTATGTTTTGTACTTAATTTAACCAAGTTAAATATTTTTTGAATTAATCATAATATAGATATACTATGTTTTTTTAATTAATTAAATTAAGATTATAAACAAAAATTTGGTTTTTTGAAATAATATTCTATCAAAAATAAAAAACGCTGCAAATATAAAGGGTCAAAGAGCAGGATTAAGGCAAAGATAAAATCATAGAGTTCAAACGAAATTTTTGTTACAATACGAGATAACCCTTGCCTTTACAAGGCTCTCGATTTAGACCCCTGTCGATAACACAGAACGAAGTTTCTGCCATTTGATTTGCATCCAGAAATTCCGAAAAATCCGATTTTTGTGTCAATATTAATTGCTTTTAACTTTGTGAGAGTAAAGAAACAAATTATTAACTTATATGATTATCTTAACTTTAAACAGAAACTGATTAGTGATATTTCACTTATACCTAGTAATCTCTTCACACTAGAACAGTAGGTACATTACAATCAATTTACCGTGTGCAGCTAACGGTTTATCGTGATCATCATAATTATCATAATCATTTAACATCTTATCTTATAAAAACACACTAGATGTAACGCGTACAAAAAATATAGGTACACTCGATGGGAAACGCTAATAAAAAAAATAGCCCACTTCTTAGTTAATATTTTACTTTACTTTGTTGGCATCTAGCACTAACAGGCTGCGACTAAAATGGTAGTGGTATATGAAATAAAATTAAACACGGACCTACAAATTAATTTGAAATTCAACAGTTCCTTCACTTTTATATCTTCTGACTAAGAACTATGCTAAGTGCCTCCACAGAAGTTAAAGATTCTGGGAATCTTTCAGCGTCAGTAAATTGAAGTGGCAGCTATAAACCTCTCATGACTTTGAGATAAGGGGACAAGAACGTTTAGAATGCATTTTCGGTATAAGTTACTCTGTTTGACCAAATAGGGCTGCGGAGTTTGTAAAGATAAAATCGTTTTTTTAAACTCCGTTTCGAGTGATCAATTAGTATGTTGCAATTTCACAAAGTTCGCTATTACTCTCAAGAGAGCGATTACATGCATTAAATAAAACTCAGCCTTAGAGACCAAGTGTGATCGATCAACATGGAAATAACGTTGCAGATAATTGGATATTCACAAGAGCGTTACATCCTAGGGTCTTTCATACAAGATTTCAAGTCCAAAATCTTTCAAATAACAGAAAAAATCCTAAGGAACCTTAAAAATAGAAACTGTTAATTTAAACCATTAAAATCAAAAAAAGTATATGCTAAAATATGCATATATATTTATTAAATACTATAGTAAAGTCTGAAAATTTGATACCATCATTTTGAGAAAAAAGAATTCAGTTTTGTAAGAAAATAAAATTTCTGACTTTACTATAGCATATAAATGCATAAATGTTACAAATACCTTTTCCGGCTTTACAGGGTTATAACATAACCCCCTATATACAGGGTGTAACGAAATGGTGAAATAAAACTTTGAGGGGTTATTCTACGGCTAAATTACATCAACTTTTTCTATAGGACCAACATCGAAATCGCAAAAAAAAAAACACTTCCCCCTACTAAAACGCGACCAGCTGGCATCAGTTTGTATGGAAACGTATTTTTTTTTTTTTTGAGATTTTGATGTTGATTCCATACAAAAAGTTGATGTAATTTAGCCGTAGAATAAACCCTTAAAGTTTTATTTCACCTTTTCGTTACACACTGTATTTGCAGGATTCGTTCTGGGATTCGAACACACGACCCTATAAGTGGCTCGTTTAACTTTTTCAAGAAGCGAAACTCTGAGCTACCATGAAACATCTTACCAAATTAATTATTCCAAATCTCTAACAGACACCATGAAAGTTAATAGGGTCTCAGAAGGATACCAATTTAGTTTTAAAGAGAGGTGGATGAGGTAATTTTACAAAGAGCCTACCTATCTCATCTCGTTACTTTGATGTACTTGAATCAGATAAAAAGATTATTGCTCTTGAACTCGGAAAAGAAGTCAGTAATGACTTTCATTGTAGTAGTATATTTGATGACAATCTTTAGCTACATTTTATAGTTTACCTATTAGTTTGGTAGCCGAGTTGGCACAAAAAAACAATTTAAAAAGTAAACCGATTAAGTGGGAGTCGAAGTTGCACAATGAGGTTTTCGTATCATTCCGCACAATGAATAAAATTCAAAACGGGAACGTGGTTTTTGACCATAACCTTTTATAATATACGAGTTTTCTTTTTCAGCTTTTAACAAAAAAAAAAAAAAAAAAACAAACACACTTAAGTGATAGCCAAAATTAAATTTCTCATCTAACGATTTCCCTATTTCACTCATAATATTCATCGAGCAAATTGGTTCATTAACATGCAGATTCCCGAAAATATTTGCTTTCGGTAATGTAAGTTCACGGTTGAAAGCGCCGGCCAGTACAAAGAGCCATTTACATTCATATATTTTAAATTAATTGATTCTCATAATTGCGGCAATATTGGATTCAGAACTACTGACCTCATTTAAATGTAACCATTTTCCAAGTATTTCCATATTAACTGTATGCAATTAATTGACACAAACAAGCTAGTTATAATAAATTCACAACGGATTATTATATTATTTTTATTCCGGGCAATTAGTCTAACTCTTTTAACCCCTTAGATCAGCAAAGCAGCACTCTGTGCCTCAGCATAATCTAAACGGGGCCTATTTGGTATTGATGATGATGACTGATAAGAAAATGTAAAACTGTGAATTGTGTTCTTTTTAAATTATGCCAAATAAACCTTATTCATTCATTTAAAAAGAGACACAAGATACATTTATTGTTACGCGGTCTTATGAGACCGTTCGAAAGCTAATTAGTTAATTAGATTTGGTTATCTATTCTCTTTTGAGTGAATGAAAAGAACCTTCAGTTTTAAAATAATTCAAATTTTGGGATTAGACCTAAATTCATTATAATATCTAATTAATTTAGTAATCCGTGTAGTAATAACTATATATAGCGGTAAGGTAGTAACTATAATATAAGCCAAGCTTTACGCATTGAATGTCTAATTAAAAAGCAATACCTTATCTGAATACAAAATTTCATCCAAATCGTTTGAGCCATTTCCGAGATGGGAAATATACTAGTAAAGTATGTAATTCAATTGCGTATTTATACAAATGCTAAAGGTAACAACGCCTAAAATTAAGTGTAAAGAAACTCTATCAACACAACGCACGCGTAATTTTTAGCCGGCCACCTTTTTATTTATTTACATCTCACTAAACTGAAGTGCTGCCAAGAGGGCTTTAAAAGTACTGTATAAAATCAACAAATCTTCAATACAGAGCGACAAAATACGGTGGACAAAGCTAGGGCTGGCTGCTGCGCATTTAGAATTCATTGGAGCTGGGAGGCTGAAAGTTATCTGATCGTAAACCCTGACGAGACGCCCGCAAGGGAGGGATACAATGTGATAGGTGGTGATAGATAACTGTAACGTTTGTTTGAGGTAATCGTACGAGTGCATAGTCTGTGTCGAAGCGTACACCCGCTTGGTAACAAGTGATTGTCTTAAATGATGTTTATAAATACAAAGTAATCAAATGAAACACCTCAATAAGATATTCTGTCAATTAGTTGTAACAACTAAGGTATGCTTGTTGAATTATGTCAGTCTTGTGTGTTAATGTGATTTTTGTGTCCTGATTTTGATGTCCGTCTATCCGTCTGACAATTTGTAATTCAATTACATATTTTTCACGATTGCAAACTACAAATATCTGTAGCCTGATATGCAGCTTACAATGTAATATTAACCTAGAACTTATGTCAACACACTAGCAGAGCTATGTTAAAAAGTAATATTTTTTTATTAGACAGTATTTTGAATCTTGTTGTCTCTTTTATGAACAGTAAACATTTTATTATACAGGGTGTACAATAGAATAGGATATACTCCTTAAAACCACGTGATCAGCTGCTCATATACGATGGGAGCAACCTCGAAATCGTTTTTTTTTCTCAGGCGCTCCATACATCACCATTGAGATAGTGCGTTAGATTGTTTGTATGGATCATCTAAAAAAATTTTTACGATTTCAATGTTGCTCCCACAGCAAAAGTTGAAAAAGTTTAAACTTAGAACATTTTATACGGTTCTGTCTGTTGATGTTTTCGGTTTTCCGGGAGACTTTTTGTACGCGGTTCTTAAAGTCTTTCGTGATAGCTGAAGCAGTTGCATGCAAACTATTATGACGCACTACCCCGAAGACTGTCTCTCGTCTGTGCAGGCGTTAAACATGTTTTCATAGCTTTACTAATACGGTATTTTACACCACTAGCCAATCGACAGAATCAAAATCAGAATCTTTATTTGCGTAAAAACATGGGATTTGAAGATGTTACATACTTTTAAAATCTGTCTTAACGGTACTCTTACATACAGGCTGGTCCAGGCCGGATGGATATTAATTTTTTTTAGATAGTCGGCTTATGGACCTCTTTGTTCCCACCAGGAAAAAAATCGCTTGTCAGCCGCTTACAAGATATCATTTTTTATTTATTTTAGAAATATCACCACTTTAAATGTTTTAATAATTTTTTATTTACTTTTAAAATCAAAAATTTTATTATTTTTTAATTTTAGATGCTTACTTAGACGTTGCACACTCTCAGAAAAAAAATTCAGACATCTGCAAATTTGAAGTGCATTTAATTTCATAATGCAAAAATAATTACTTTCCTTGAAATCGACAGATTTTTCGTAAACTCCAATTAAAAATTAAAAAATCGATTCAAAGCACTCATGATTTTTTAAAAGCTGTAGCAACTTATGCTCTTTCAATTGCCAAAAAAAAAGTCTCATGTTAACGAACCAGAAAAAAAGTTACGATTTTTTCAAAAATCTAACTAGGAAGAAAAATAAATAACATTAATTTAGACTTCGTTAGAAGATGGCATTCTATGATGATGATACATGAATTGCTACTTTATTACTATTAACACACTCTTACTACCTTCAAGGATATCATTTCGCTAAGAGTCATAATATGTTTTAATGAACAAACAGTATTACAAAGCTTATTAAACTGTTCCGCTCAGTCGCGCCCGCGTCGCAGTGAAAGCTCAGAAGCTGAAGTACAGTCAACAACAAAGTAACAATCATTAATTGAACCTTAAAATTTGCACAAGCTAACTCAATAACACTGCGGGCACATACTGCATAGAGCTTAGCCAACGCTTTTGATCAGTGCAACGGTTCCGCGATGCAATTATCATCTGTCTATGATAATTTTATCTAATTTTTGTGTTCCCGTGGAATGATTATTCAGTTCTCCTGGGCTTAGTTCTGAAGTTAGTCTGATTAACAATAAATATAAATACTTAATAATATCACATATACTGACCCTAAGATAAGTTAGCTAAAGCACTTGTTTTATAGAAATCAGAAACAACGACGGTACCACAACACCAAGACCAGACTCAACATAGATTAGTTTTCAACAATGGCCAGACTGGGAATCGAACCTCAGAGATGGCGACGCCAAGTCCGCTACCTAATACTTACTTGTTTTTCGGCTACGGAGGTAAAATGAGAGTATACTGCGGACTAATCGCATATTCAGTTTTTAACCCCCGATGAAAAAGAAGGGTGTTATAAGTTTAATGTGTGTATCTGTCTGTGGCATCGTAGCTCCCAAACGAATGGACCGATTCTAATGTAGTTTTTTTTGGTTTCAAAGCTGATATTACAGAGATGGATCTTTGCTATATTTTATGAAGATCTAAATAAAATAAATAAATCTATTCAGCCGTTTGAAAGCTATCAGCTCATTTCTTACTTGACAAACTTGTTTGGACTCATAAGAATGGTTTCAATGAGTCGGTGTTAGATAAAAGATGATCAAGACCTTGAGCTGATGCTGCAAAGTTGTGTCGGGATTTTTTTAAAATTTTAAATTTATAGTTATTGTTGTGCATTGCCTACAAACGAAATCGCGGCCGCCACTGCGCTCGCGGTATGACCGCGTCAGTTTGTCCAATGATTTATAGAATTAATCGTAACGAGTGCGTGCAATAAAAGGTATTTATGTATTTTAAGAAAGATTGTTTCATTTCCTATACAATCTAAAAGCTAAAGGTTTATAGGACAGACGGACAAGCAGACAGCGTAAGCGTAAGTAGATAATGGGATCCTTTGGGTACAGAATTATAAAACCAGATAATTCACAGTCAGCATTGCGTTACAAAGATGCCAACAGAGCAGATTTAAACTTCATTTAATTTTCGGATTCGTTCAGATTTTCATAATAAAGATTAAAGCAATCAAAGCGCCATAGCCTTGTACAATGTACATTCCTGAATAAAATTTCGCTATCAATTTGAACTTTAATACTTTGTTAATAGAGGCTTCCCAAACTTGGACGTTCTTCACTGTCCGCGGGTAATTTTACCGTTATCTTCAAAAAGCAGACGTAAGGATCCCACCTCCACGTCTATCTGCGATGCCCGCGCTTAACGAGGGGCGATATACATTTACGACTTCGACATTTCCTTTTATGGGTATTTGATGACATGCCGTTTATAAGACGGCGTAAAACACATCTCTTGTTATGTTTACAATCGAAATTGAAGTGTTTGATGAGCTCGTAAAGTGTAACGCGTAAGTGCTTAGTCCCTATTTATTTGTGTAGATTTTGTACAAAGAATAAAGAAAACAATTGTGCTTTCAGTATATTGTTTACATATTGTCAATTTGCCCTGCAAAACAAAACCAGTTAGAAAATTGATTATTACGCGGTCTCCTGCGACACGGCACTCTCAACAGTCAATGAGTTAAAGGTGCATGTAACGTGAAATCTAGTACAAATATGTCTACCATCTGGTGTAGTGGTTTGCGCTCCGGAGTACAAAGCCAGCGGTTGCGGGTCCGAATCCCGCAAGAAGCAAACGTTAGTATAGTGTACATTATTTTTACCTAAGTCATGGATGTTTATACGAGTAAGAGTCATCATTTTAGCCGTGAGACGTCCACTGCTGAACATAGGCCTCCCCCAATGACTTTTATTGGGGGGGATTGCCAATACTCACCACGCTTGGCAGGCGGGTTTGCGAGCGCAGTTTTTTATATAAGATTTCGCACGCGGACGCTGCTGCCCGTCTCGTGCTACAGGAATTAGGCTCCTGTTGGCGGTGGGGAAATGTATTCTTTACGGCCATCCCCACACTTTATCCTAGTCGCCATAGTTCAAGCTTTGCTTAGTTTGGGGTTAGATAATCGGTGTGATTGTGAAAAAAAAAGTTATAAATCCCAGTGCGGATTGGTAGAGGGGAGTTATTCGTATATGGCCAGTTACAAACCTTACTACCAGCTGTCAGATGTAAACAAGCCTCTAAATAGTTTTCACGACAGCTAATAAGCGATATTAGATATTATGTCACTTTATTGACAAATGTCTAATGTGTCGTACACTGTTCGTACATTACACTTTGTTTGGCTATTCCTGAATATACAGGGTTACATTGCAAAGGTTTGCCAAATTTAAAATATAAGATCTAGGGAACATTTTTAAGAAGCTTCTTAATCGTTATTATTTTTAAATAATTGTATTTTACGAAAAAAAAAACCAAAATATCCGAAAATAAAGTCTATAACGAGACTACGAAAGCCGCGCGGTCATTTATCAGAGCCACGCCTACGATTTTTAACAGCAGATAGAAATAATTGAATTTGAAAAAAAAAAAACTGTTTTGTTAATCTTAATCGAACTATGCAAAGAATTGCATAGTTCGATTATGCTACTGATTCTGAGCCACTCTTGAAGATTTGGCACCCTTTTGCAATGTAACCCTGTATTCTTAGCCAACAAAAAATAAAATAAGGGGTTTGAGTTTCACGGGAAGGTCCTCTTTTACAAACCTGCATTTGCACTCTCTTAAACTAACCAACCTATAGAAGCACCCATACACCCATGACACGTAAAATTTTAATATCCGCTTTTATTGGCAGCGCAGTATAAGCTCTGGAGCGAAAGTTGTGGAAGTCTTAAGCCGCTCAAACTGCAGCGGCATTAAATCAAGCGCTGGTAATCTGCATAAACAGGCAACTGCCAGCGCAAGACGCTTACGCAACTTATATAGGATCTTCTAGATGAGGCAGTGTCTTCTTCTGTTTTTTCAGGCGATACTAAATAGACTCAGAGAATAAAGCAATATTTACGGCATTTTGTGTCGCCCCCTTTTGATGCTTCATACAGGGTAGTCATTTAAATGGCAGTTTAAAAATCAAAATACCAACTAATTTAAAAGAATAAGCCTGTATGAGAAACTATTAAACGTCACAATATTTTGTCTTTTACTTACTTCAAGACGATTCTGGCCCAGCGCCAGCCGCCAAGAAGAGGCAGCCCAAATAAACTCTGTTACTACTAACAGACTTTCCAAATAAGTATGTTTACAAGAAAGTTAAACGGTGCGAGTTGGATTGCTTTAATTTCCACACATTCTACTAATCTTAAACAGTTATCAGGAAAAGGATAAGCCTTTTTACCCGACTGCAAAGGACGGAATATTTATTAAAATCATCTTGACTTACAATTTGATATTATTAAGGTAATTACATACATGATTTATTTATTTATTTAAACTTTATTGCACAGATAAAGATCGTACAAAAGGTGGACTTAATGTCGTGTGGCATTCTCTAATTCATGGTTTGTATCTTATCATTACAGTTATATTATCTCTGGCGCTCGTTCTTCAATTTCTTCTTTACGATTAAATATAATACATTACCAATTTGTTTCGACCAAGTGAAAAAACAGTGAAGTTTTCAAAATTACATAGGTAAATTTATTTTTTTGTAATCTTAAAAAAATAAAAAGATTATACGAGTAGGAATTTCAATATTTATGCATGTAGTGGCAGGCTATAATTAAGGCAACGCTTGTGAATGTCACAGTATTGTTTAACTTTAAGGTGTATGCTTTGTTGGTTGTCCTTAAAATAAATAAACAATGCCTGAACTAAATAAAATATGATAATAATAAATATATTATGATTATTTTCAAATATGATAGTATAAAGTGTTGGCTCTTCCAGACACTGTAGCTGCATGTCTTGCAAAAAGTGGTAATTCCTTGCAACTGCATCAAAGACGGACATTAAACTTGCATTAGCGAAGCTTAACTTTTATTGAAAGTTAAAATTTGAATCTTATTACAGTTTGCGAAGTAGACAGGATACAGTTTTGTATCAAGTCCGCTCTGTTTTTTATCAATGTTCAATATTGCAGAAACTTTATCAATATGAATGAACGGCACAAATTTAGCACTTAAGTCAAACGTTAACATTCATGGAAATTACTTTTAACGCATATTTTATTATTTTTCTTATATTAATGACGATTCGTGGTTTTAAAACACATAATACCGTCTTAATAATACTCTCTTCTTTGTTTTATAAAACTAAACATAAAACCATAAAAATTATACAGGGTGTAACGAAAAGGTGAAATAAAACTTTAAGGGGTTCTTCTACGGCTAAATTCCATCAACTTTTTCTATGGGACCAGCATC
Source organism: Anania hortulata (assembly GCA_963576865.1). NCBI lineage: Eukaryota > Metazoa > Arthropoda > Insecta > Lepidoptera > Crambidae > Anania > Anania hortulata. Next base: position 813,658 of record OY756389.1, on the reverse strand, counting down.
GAAATCGCAAAAAAAAAACACTTTCCCATACTAAAACGGGACCAGCTGGCATCAGTTTGTATGGAAACGTCAATTTTTTTTTGAGATTTGTTGAATATGTCTCCATATTCAACAAATAAAAATCATAAAAATCGGTCCAGCCGTTCTCGACTTATAAATGGTGTAACTAACCCGACCTTGTTTTATTTAAATAGATAACACGTTTAGTACCAAGTTTGTTGGCATCAACCAAAACTAGTCCAGTCGAATGATTCCAGGATACAAGTTATCTGGAGTCCCTTGTCACTGAAGCCGTTATTAATTCAACGTTCAGAAATTGTGTTACCATTGTTCGTTCGTTAATTCGTCGTGTGCCCTAGAGGACAAGCGCTATTAAAAGCGGTTTTATAACTAGCCAGCTATATTTTGAAATCACAGAGAGAATTAAAAATATAATTATACCCATTGACATAATTATTATGTACCTATATTTATTTCAATATGGTGATGGTAACAGTTTTTAAAAACCGTGTCCACAAAGGTTTAAAGATAATAACGATGGGCGTAGTGGTGCGGTAATTGACCTTGAATGTAAAGGGTCCCGGGTTTGATTCCCAGTTTGGGTCAATTCAGTTTGTTTTTTAAATCAGCTCGGTTCTGGCAAAGTCATTGGCTAACAATTGGTGTGTAGTTAAAAAATAAGCTTCATATTTTACAAAATTAACATCATCTCATCAATTAATTTTCTTTTGCGAGCACATTTTACAAGTTAACTCAGTACTTTGTGTGTTTTTTTTTTACATTTTATGACGATGATATATGCCGAGAAAAAAAAAGATATATAATGATATAAAAGATACCTTATAAAAAATGTGTTTTATTAATCTCTTGCAAAATTACGACTTTCTAGTAATAAAAACCTTTGAGCTAAGCCGTGGACAGATGGACAGACAATCGGACGGACGGACATGGCAAAACTAGAAGGGTTGACTACGGAACCCTGCAATTAATGTCTATGTGTACCTGCATAAATAAATAAATCAATTCGCAAGTTTTAAGACTCGTCTAGTCAAAAGCCACAAGCAATCTCTAAAATGCCTTTAATTAAAAGCCAATGAAACCAATGATTAAATATACGATATCCTTCAAAAACCAAATTATTCTGGGAATTCTCTATATCCAAAAACGTTGTAGTAATCCCTTACTAGATCAAACGAAGCGTGACTATCCTACGGGAGCTTTGTATTAATTAAGACGCTTGTGGAGGGGACACACAGGATTATCCCTATGATTGCTTTACGTCGTGTTTGTTTGAATAATAAACTAGCTCTACACGGGGCGATAAGGTTTTGCAAATTTCATATTAAAATTGGGTTTATATTGACAATACTAAGCAGAAATACTGGTCGTTAAAGTCATTTTAAACACCTTATAAATACTTCATAAGGCGTTTTATAATAAACTAGCTGTTGAACGCGACTTTGTCCGCGTGGTTTTTCTTTTAAAAAATCTGCAACTTTTAAAATTTTGTCTTTGAAAAGAACCTTCTCCTGACAATAAATAATACAACAAAAAAAAGAATCAACGAAATTGTTCCATCCGTTCACGCGTGATGCGATGACCAAGGGAAATAGGGATTCATTTGTATATAATATATAATTTTAAAAACAAACGACAAAGCTGACAAAAGTATATACTTCACGTATGGCCCAAACCACCTCATAGTTGACGTGAGGCCATGGAGCACATACCCTTTAGAGTAGAAATGTCATATGATTTGTACGACAAAATATTTCGCCATTTTTTAGTCTGTATCTGTGCTGTTTTTGTATGAGCGAGCGTAGACAGGAGCTGTCATTTCATAATAAATGTAAGTGATCACTTACTAGTTTCGGAGAAAAATGGTTTGTATTGCTGCTCTATAGGGTAAATGAGGAGATCCGTAAACGAACAAAAGTCGCTGACATAGCCCAACGGAGCAAGCTGAAGTGGCAATGGGCGGGGCACATAGCACGTAGAACTGACGGCCGATAGGGTAGGAAGGTTCTAGAATGGAGGCCGCGTACCGGCAAGCGCAGCGTAGGACGTCCACTCACAAAGTGGTCAGACAACCTGGTAAGAGTCGCAGGAAGACGCTGGATGCAGGCCGCTTCTAACCGGCCAATCTGGAAGTCAATGAGGGAGGCCTATGTTCAGCAGTGGACGTCCTATGGCTGAAATGATGATGATGATGAGGGTATGTATTCGATGGGTAAGGCCTATGCCTTGCAGTGAGACGTATAAAGGCATGTTTTACTAGTTTTGGGGCCTAAGCATGAACTCAAAACAGTGCTTCAGTAGTTTTGAATACATGTCAAATAGATAAAAAAACACAAATACTTTTTTAAGCGTATAGTTTAGTATAGGCTCTGTTTTATCCGTCAAAATCACAATCTGAAGATACGATCAATATCGTAAAGTGTAAACTTCATTTTAGACCGCGGTAATCTGGGCGCGACTGGTGAAAATGTCCGGATTTACACTATCAAAGTAAACAGAGAGGTATTATTATGAAAAGGCTTGATATTCGGGTGTTTACTAAACAATCCCGCGTTAGTTCGGATTCAATGTTTGGCCCGGATTACAACCCGTTATTCTGTTGCTTGGTTGATATCTTTATATTTAGGTATGAAAGCTTACATTAATTTAATTTCAAAGTTAGACCGTGCCGTGTGGGGACGGCCGTAAAGAATACACTTCCCCACCGCCAACAGGAGGCGTGTCGTAAGAGGCGACTAATTCCTGTAGTACTAGATGGGCAGCAGCGTCTTAGTGCGAAATCTTATAAAAAACTGCGCTCGCCAACCCGCCTGCCAAGCGTGGCGAGTATTGGCAATCTCCCTCGATGATATGTCATTTGGGGAGGCCTTTGTTCAGCAGTGGACGTCCTATGGCTGAAATGATGATGATGATGAAAGGTTATACTGAGTTATGGTGGTCTGTCATTTTTAAACAAAGTTATTTGTAACTCATCCATCAGTAACCTTCAAGGAAATGATCCTGGTTCTAAAGAATAATTCCTTTTTTTAAAGGAATATCAAAATGTCAAAAAAGATGTTTCTTCATACTAAATGATCGGGTCATATGATACAATTTGTGTTAATAAAACCAACAAAACCAATTTATTTCTGTAAATAGGCCTAATTAAGCTCTTTTACACAATATCAATTAGTTCAATTCTCAGTTTATGTCCATTCAGAAAAACGGCCAGGTGCGAGTTAGACTCGCGCAATAAGGGTTTCTTATAAACTTGTTGATATGTAAATAGTTTGGCCATAACAGGAATCGATTTTCAAAGATTTTTATCGATTTTTCTGTTTGTTAAAAAAAACTGGATGTGTCTGGGTGTACTGGGAGACGCTCCTGTCCAAATTTATTCACTCATTCATTAAGACTTTTCCATTTTATCTTCAAAACCAAATTAGCCAAAAGTATGAGCAATTAACACTCAGAGAACGTTATGATACATTTCAAATATCACGCTGAATAATGACAAAGTTGATTGGTCATTTAAAACAATAAAAACGAGGGAAGTTTATCTACGCAAAAAAGTCTCGGCATCTGACAGGTTCGGAACAATCCTAATTACTCATTATTCCGAAGTAATCGGAAAGAAGTCGAAACTCGGCTTCCGACGAGAGCCTTAATCGAATTTGCGCGACTAATCGAGGGAATTAGTGGGGCCTAGTGATGTTATCCTGTAGTAGCCAGACAATCAAATGGTAGTCAAATAAAGCCACGGGTAGCATTGGTCAGTCTCTTTATTAACATTAAAAACATTTAACAATAGTTGGTAGTAGTAAATTAGTACATCGCCAATAATAAAAAAAACGTATTCATCATAAAATTAGGAAATAGTATTATAATTTTGAATAATAACTTTCTGCGAAAATATGAAACAGAAGAACAGTTTGAGTAGCTTTTGTAAATTGGTATTGTTTCAAATGAGTTTGTGAAAATTGTAGCCTTTTCGGCTTTTTTTAATTAGTAAAAGTCCGGTGAACCAATTAGTGAAGTAAATAATTATAGTAGGTACTTACACTTACGGGAAACCACCATTTTCCTATAATTTTTAAGGGTATTACAATCACTTAAAAATTGTTATGAATAGGATTTTTGTCTTTACTAGCGGTTAGACGTAGGTAAGTAGGAAAGTTGGTGGAATTAAATGCATTCTTTGGCACTTTGAGTTGCTGGCAAAGTAGCTACGTACACTAAAGTAACGTGCATGTAAAAATGCAGACTATTAAAATAGAATAGCTGTCTATCCAACGATACATTACTGGGACTCACAAGGCCAAAAATATCACGCAACTCTTTGTGGTAGCCTATTTTTCAAACTTACGAACAATCGTAGGTTTGGAGAATAGGCTACCACAACACAACAACATCACTAGTGGGGACTCATAAAGAAAGCGCCTTGTTGCTGTCTCCGACAGCCGCTTTGTGGACTAAGGGAGAAAAAAACTCTTAATTTGGTCGAGCCGAAGCCAAATAATTCCTTGTTCAAAGCAACTCAAATTAATTTTTCAATTCTAACCTATATTGGTTTATTAGACCAAAGCACTTGCAATCTTAAGATGGATGGGTATACCTACGATTAAAAATAGAAGTAGAAACATATTTTGTTAACAGTATAGTTAAGACTAGTCCTTTTATTATTCCCGTAAAATAACTTAATGTAGATAATTCAATTAATAAATATTATTACTCTTTGATTACATTTCAAACACACAACTGTAATAAATAATACTTGTAACAGCAGTTACCTGTAAGCCTTTTAATGTAAATATTTAGTGTATAATAAAACTGCTTGTTACTTGAGTTTGTGATCTAATAAATATCATTTTTGTAATTTTTTTCAGTTTTGCCAGTTTGCCAGTTTTGCCTTACTTACTCAATTTAGTGTCATGAAATGTGTTTGTACAAAATTTTATTTAATAACTTTCTTAAAGCTAATTGCATAATTTAGCTTTCGAGCACCAATAACCGCAACGTAAAGTCGGACGATTAGGTAAAATTAAGAGTTCCTGGTCATTTTTACTGCAAAATGTTAGATTTTAAATAAAATTGTGCAAATGAATTACTGTAGTTAAAACTAATAACAGCTGCTGCCTGCGACAAGCACTTTGCGGGTTTCAGAGAAAAAGCTAAGAATTTTCCGGAAGCCAATAATCGCCGATCGCAGAGATTAATTTCGATATAAGTTTCCGCTCCAAAACTGGCAACATTCCAGATTTGTATCGCGGTGTTTGTGTTTGAGTTGATGGCGGAACGAATACTGGAATAGATTGAGTTGCCACTGAAAGCATGCCATCCAGTTTAAAATGAACGATATAACATGAATTTATCCAATGCGAATAGGAGGGTGTATACAAGAATGTAGATTTTTTAAAGTCCTTTATGCTGGTATCGTGTTGTTTTGACTAATCAAAATTTTACTTGGTGAATATGATATCAGCATACTACTTTGGGGGATGAGAGGAACAGAGTGTTGAGTTCCTCATCCACCATTGAAAAGGGAGGATCCTCCGACCAGACGGGTGTTGTGTCTGGTGGGCAACTGCCCAACGGTTGTTTGTCGGGTTCTTGTATATATGGTTCATTCGCTCCGATAACTTTAATATCGCGATGTAGGATACGACAGTTTTATATGTGGCGAGATAGATGTCGCTACATCACTCCCCTCCGAGACCGGAGGTCGATAGCAGGTTGAGTTATCCATACATGTTGTGTTGCTTGCCGGGCTAGTGGAATGTTCCAGTGAGTCGGAACCAGATGCGCCGCATAGTTCACGGTGAGTCGGAACTGTCTGCGGTGATGCCCCAGTGAGTCGGGCTGATGCTGCAAATATGCTCCAGTGAGTCGGAGTAGTGCAGTGCTGCGTAGTGGCTGGCTGCTGCGTCGACTAGGAGAGAAGTGCGTCTCGGAGAGAAGTGCGTCTCTGCTTGCTGACAGGCCGAAGTGCAGTGTGCTGTGCCAAGGTGGGTGATGACCAGGAATGCGCGTCCACTGCATGCTGGTGGTCGGATACCCGTAGTAGCCGTGGATGCTGGCTGGCTGAATGACTCGCTGCTCGAAAGCTTGAGGAAGTGATGATGACGTCACGATGACGTAGCTTTGCGAAGGCTGCGCTGACGTTCATGCTCGGGGTCACCAGTTTGGGGGATGAGAGGAACAGGGTGTTGAGTTCCTCATCCACCATTGAAAAGGGAGGATCCTCCGACCAGACGGGTGTTGTGTCTGGTGGGCAACTGCCCAACGGTTGTTTGTCGGGTTCTTGTATAAATGGTTCATTCGCTCCGATAACTTTAATATCGCGATGTAGGATACGTCAGTTTTATGTGTGGCGAGATAGATGTCGCTATAGTACTTACTTATGCACGTAGTGTTTTTGTTTTTGCCTTGCCTTTGATTTAATGATCTTCGAATGGTTTGTTATGGATGTGTTTTTGATTCTGGTATGTAATGTTATGTGTTACGTGTAAAATTTATATTCATAAGAAAAATCGTTTTTAGTGTTCATTATTATAACAAAAGATATTGCATATTTGCAGTAGACTAAGCTGTATTAAAATACCTATATATTAGCAGTCGCATGAATTACATGATTTGATAATTCACTTCTTTAATAAAAAAACGACATTCAACTTCTTTGAATGACAATGCTTAAGCTCTGAGCTCGTTTACAAAAACTGATGCAATTTCAATGAACAAAAAGTATTGACTTTTCTATTTAGTTAGATAAAAAAACTAATTGTCGTTTCTGTCAAAAAAAATATTGCAAACATCAAACATACTCTGTCTAATCTGTGCATCAAAATCAGAAGTCACGCTGAACTTTCTCTTGTAACTTTTATTCCTACTTAAAATTATATTCTTAATAAAAACAATTTGCCCTCAGCGAAGCAAATAATATGTTGACCGCAGCCCCAAGCCGGCCGCTGGGACACGTAGGGATAAACGCTCACTTGCCTAGATATTCAGCTATGAATATGTCTAGGTAAGGCACACGATATATGCCTGGGTATCCCAGTCAGGCTTCGGTAGGTGTGCTATTACTAGACGTTCAAAAGAGAGAATAAATCTCGGCAATAGTTTCATTAATTTTAGTTATGGGTCTAGAAAAAGTAGGTACTATAACTTGAGATAATTTCTACTAAGTTGAAATTATAAGAAAATAATAAATATATAATTAAAAACAAACATTACACATACGGTGAAGAATGTCAGAAGACCGAGAACATAAAAATCAAAAGCAAAATAAATTTATATTTAACTAGCTGCCCCGGCGAACTTCGTACCGCCTTTTTTTTGTATAATTTTCTAATGTTTCAGTATTTACTCTCTAATCGGGGCGGATCCAAATCCAACAAATCTAAGATTTTAAGATTCAGTCCAGCCGTTCTTGATTTTTGTATGGTGTAACTAACCCGACTTTGTTATACATAGACTGATTAGTAATCATATTCGGTATTAAAAATTATCAAATAAAATAAAATCGACTACACCAATTGACACACCAATGCATGATAATATTGATAATATTACATATCGCAAAAAGAATACAACAGTAATCAATATTCCTACTGCCAATTCCTTTGATTCTTTAAAGACTGATTTAGATGAATATGAAGAGCAAGATATCTCCTGTAGCACTCCTCAGCAACTGAATAGAAGCTGTCCAAACATTATAGTAAAAAGTCATCTAGACTATGAAGCTTTACAGGCAAAGCTGGATAGTCTGCAACAAAAATATGAATCAGCTGAACAGCAAATTGAGCTTCTTTTGTCAGAGAACTTTACTTTAAAAAAGATAATCGAAGAATACAAATCAAAAATGTGCAATTTGACATCTATATACAAAAATATAGAGCAACCATCCGCATCAAAAAGTAGATCTGACTCTGCCAAAAAAACCTCGGGAAAAAACATTAAAAAAACTATGAATGACTCTCTGAACATTGAAAACTTTCATGATTCATCAAATGAGAAAGTTATCGAAGTAATACCACGGGCACATTGCACAGAAAAAGTACTGAAACCAAAACTCAGTATTATAAGCACTAACTTAAACAACAATATGCTAAAAACAGCTATTAATACTTTCCAAGGTGGATATGACTTATGCCATTATAAAACACCCCACAGAGGTATACTAGATTTGCTACAAACAATAGATGAAAAAACAATGGAATTCACAAAGAATGACTACTGCGTCGTGATGGTTGGTGAAAAAGACTTCGAGACATCACAGAACTATAAAGGATTGGTGAAAAATATAAGAAATAGACTGATTCCCCTGAATAAAACCAACATCATAATTTGTCTACCAACATTCAAGTGTGGAGAATTAACCCAAATATTTAACAGAAGAATTGAAATATTTAACCGTCTTCTCTACCTGGATATAAAAGAACATGCATATGCATATTTACTGGACTCAAACTTACATCTCACGTATGACTACCAAATGTTTAGTGGACCACATGGTATTGTAAATGATAAGGGGATAAAAAATATTATGACTAATCTGAAATACTTAATTGACGACATAATTTTGTATAATTTTTATGATGACATTGATTGTAAAACTTCTGATATAAATAATTTTTTTCGTAAATAATAAAATATTTAGAATAATGCATCAAAATATAGCAAGTGCGTTATCTAAGGTAGACATAATAGAATTGACACTAGCCGATCTTAAACATTCTAATAATACTCCCGATGTTATATGTTTTAGCGAAACATTTTTAAAATCTGGGCATGAAAACTGTTTGAAACTTTCAAATTATGAATTGGCGTCTTTTTATAGCAGGGAAAATAAAAGAGGAGGTGTTTGTATACTCGTTTTAAAAGGGCTGATCTACAAAAAAAATGTTAGTATTGCCAGACATGCTAAATCAAATGTTTTTGAATGTTGCGCCATAGAAATTCCTGACAATAATCTAATAATTATCTGTCTGTACAGAACTCCAACATCTGACGTAAATGATTTCTTAAATAATCTTGACTCTTTGCTATATCAATTAAACAGTAATAGAAAAAAGAAAATTGTTGTTTTAGGTGATTTTAACATTAATACACTAAAAGCTGACAAAGTAACTAAAGCCCTGCGTGATTTAACAAAAAATTACAATCTGACTATACACATAAACGAACCTACACGAAGATCCTCTTGTATAGATAATATTCTGAGTAATATTGATAACACTACAGCATCCGTTCTACATTTGGGATTATCTGATCATGAGACTGCTCAGATGCTCCATTTTCCGGTAGACAAAAAAAAACATAATCCAAAGATTACATATATATTAAAAAGAGACTACAGCCCTGATAACATTAAAATATTTAAAACCTGTCTTAAAGGGCTATCATTTAGTGAAGTATTTATGGAAAATGATCTTAACAAGGCATTTGATGCATTTCATGATGTGATACTACTTTTCTACAAGCTTTGTTTTCCTAAAGTTAAAGTCAAAATACAAAATAATAACAATAGAAACAAATGGATAACAACAGGACTAAGATTAAGTTGTAGAATTAAGCGGACCCTTAGAATTAGGTACTACAAATCAAAAAATATTAAACATAAACATGATTACATGAAGTACTCTAAATTACTTAAAAAATGTATAAGTCAAGCTCAAAAAAGTAAGAATAGTTATTTCATAAATAACAGTAAAAATAAAACTAAAGCTGCCTGGCAAGTTATAAAAGACAAATATAACTGTGACTCTAAAGATATTGACAAAATTTTTCATAATAATGTTAAAATTCATAACCCGATACTTATATCTGAAGCATTTAATAGGCATTTTATTGAAACATCGGATTCATCAAGAAATAAATCAAATTGTAAGCAGAAAACTAGTGTCAATAATGCTTTAGTTGGATCGATGTATCTTAAACCTGTGACTAATGATGAGCTAAGAAAACAAATACTATCTTTGAATAACACAAAAACTGAAGGACCTGATGAGATTTGTACAGATGTAATAAAAAAATGTATTGACGAGCTAACTCCTATCTTGACTTACCTGGTAAACTTGTCTTTTGAAAGAGGTGAATTTCCTCAACGACTAAAATATTCTATTGTAAAACCAATGCATAAAAAAGGCTGCAAGAACGACATAGACAATTACAGACCAATAACTCTGATTCCAATTGTTTCAAAGATCTTTGAAAAGTGTATGTTTGATAGATTAATGAGTTACTGTTCAGATTTCAACATAATCAATAAAGACCAATATGGATTCCAAAAGCAAAAATCAACCACACTTGCCATGTTCGCCTTGTTTCAAGAAGTTGTAACTAGTGTTGACTTAAAAAAGTTGACAACAGTGTTGTTTTTGGATATGTCAAAAGCATTTGATTTGGTAAATCACAACATCATGCTTCAGAAACTAGAAGGAATAGGAGTAAGAGGACTACCTCTCCAATGGTTTGAATCGTACCTCAAAAATAGGCAGCAGTCTGTTATCATAACAAAAACCAATGAAGACAATATAAAAAAATCGTATAATTCAAAATACATTACTAACAAATTCGGAGTGCCACAAGGAAGTGTGCTTGGGCCTCTTTTATTCATTATTTATATAAATGACATAATAAACGTAACGCGACATAGGTCTATATTATTTGCAGATGACATTTCTATTATCATAACAAATGACTTAAAAGACGGTTTGACGAAGCATGAAGCTGAAATAAATTATACACTAATTAACATTATTGAATGGCTTGACAAAAATAATCTTAAAATTAATTTAACCAAGACCAATTTTATACAATTTAATAATTTAAGGCAATGTAATTTAAATATTTCATACGGAGACACATGCATAAATGAAGCTGACTGGGTTAAATTCCTGGGGATAAATGTAGATAAGAGTATGAATTGGAAATTACAAGTTGAATCAGTATGTGACAAGGTTAATCGCTTTGTGTACGTTCTAAAAAAACTACGCCATATAACAGATCGGAGTACAATCCTTACAGCCTATCATGCGTATGTCACTTCGATATTGCGCTACGGGTTAATTCTCTGGGGTAATAGTGTAGATGTACATAAAGCATTTGTAACACAAAAAAAATGTGTTCGTGCAATATTTGGTATACCACCCTACCAAACATGTAAACCGCTCTTTAAAGAACTTAAGTTATTGACATTACCAGGCCTTTACATATTTGAAATCGGTAAATTTGTGAAAAATAATCTTGGGCTATTTCATAAAGCTCGAGATGTCTATCCTAGAAATAAGAGAAATCCTGATCGACTTGTGTTGCATTGTTCTCCCAGGACTAGACTTTACATGAAAAACTGTTTAAATATGTGTATAAAAATTTACAATAAAATACCAGGAAATATAAAAACACTGGGACCAATATTATTTAAAAAGAAATTGTTTGAGTGGCTTTTAGAAAGAAATTTTTATAGTGTTAAGGAATTGACTAAATAATTTGACTAATAATGACTGGAAATAATGATGATATGAAATAATATGACTAAAAACTAAAATTATAATGCAATGTATTATTAATATTTACTGATTATAATATTGTTATCTACCTCCTTAGTAATTTACATGCCATACAATGGCGAGACATGTTGATTCATTCTCAAATATGTATCCATCTTATTATACCGTGTCTGTGAGTAAATAAATGATTTGATTTGATTTGATTTGATTTGATTTGATTAAAATGTTAATTATTATTATATTATTTCATATTTAAATTAGGCCAGTGATAAACATAAATCACAATTCATATTTAAGTCAGACTAAAATGAAAACGATTCTTAGATCGATCATCAACAAAAAAAAATAATTAAAATCTCACTTTTGAGTTCTAACCTTGTACAAATTGCTAAGAAAATATTACTGTCATCCAATTTAGTGGATTTTTAATTTAACTTATTTAAAGAGAAGTAAATGAATCTGAAAATCAGTCTAACTCAAGGTTTAAGGTTTAACTTGCCCCCTGTTTCATGTAGGGTTCAGCAAACTAAGCCCAGTATGTCGCATGATAATGGTAAAGTACAAGAGCCTTACCAGCTTCCACAGTAATAGGGGCCAGCACAGCTCCATCCTTGAACCACCTGGTGACTGTGATGTGGTTCCGCACAGACGGCGGAACGGTGCAGGTCAGGAGAGCCGCTCCACCAGCCACGCCATGGCTCGACTGAATCCGAGCTTCCCATGGAACGTCCATCACTGAAACAAGAAATTCGTGTTACATTTCTTTTCTACTTTATTTACAAAAACAAAATTGTCATCTTATGTTGTTTTTGTAAATAAAGTAGTGCAATTACAAAAGGTAAGGCACATTTCGGTTGAATAAAGCATTTAGTTTGCAATTTGAATATTCATCATCATCTTAAATCAGCGTACGGCAGTCAACACACATAGACACTTACCACATATGCCACTGCGTTCGAACCTAGGCTATTTTTTGCTGAACGGAAAGGTATAATCGAAAAGTCCTTTACACTTTGATGAACAGTGTTTATTTGACTTCGCCATTTTTTCTTGTCTTCGTTTTTCAACATTAAAGACATTTGGACAACATTACATACATTGCTCTGATTCTAAGTAGCCTACGCACTTGTATTATAGAAATCAAACCCGGAATTTTAGAGATGGTGACGCCAAGTCAAGTGTGCTCGCCTCTCGGCTACGGAGGTCGTTTTTGCTACCGTTTCTATTACTATTCAATAAATGCTTCACGCACGAACTCCACTGTCACTCTCTAGCCCGTTATCCCTTTTTGTCGTCACGTCGGAGCTCCGTCACGGCGTGACACGGGAGACGTGTAATTAATTAATGGCTTCGCTTGTTTTGGGCGTTGCATTGTACCAGAATAACGGAGCGAGTGACTTAGCGGGGCTTGAGGGTACTATTTTAGCATAGATCGCTTATTTGTTTGAATTAGATTGATAAATAAATGTATGTATCAACAGCTCTGTTTCTAGGATGATATTATTTCTAATATATTCTTTGTGTCTGTTTTATGTGTGTTGTTTTGTGACTAAAGCTGAGCGGAAATATAAAAAGACTTACTATTGGATAGATAGCGATTTCTATTGGATTATAATTCATATGTCTTTGTTCAGTGTGTTTATCTTTTAAATTTTATGATTCATTCTTAAAAAGTAAGAAAGAGTGAACATTACATATCTACCTAAGTGCTTTAAAGGAAAACTGAAATGTACGAGTATGTTAGGATTGGATTGGATTGTTAGGATTATTTATTTATTTATTACTTTGGATATCCTATTGAAATTTACGTAAATTGGCCCAAGCATAAAGTAGCACGGAATTAATATACATTCATTGCGACCGCTAATAATAAAAAATATGGTTTATCTTTAAAAAACACTATCAAAACGCTGATTTCTACATGGCATTTCTATTTATCAATACGATACGATACGATATAAACATTTTGTTTGTACAAGAATGACAAAACGGCGATTTATTTAAAAAAATTGCGCCTGAAAGGAAGTTATTGTCAAATTGAGTGTTTTTTATTTAACGCACTGTATTATTTGATATCAAGATTTGTATTTTAACAGCTGTAAATGTTTTTCTAAAAAGATTATTATCAACTCAACATGCTGAACGATCGTTTAATAATCGCCATCTTAACAATTTGCATTTCGAAACACTTAAAAGAAACAGGTCGTCACTCCCATAATGTAAAGTTGCAGAAGCGAGAAAAAGTTAATTACTCGGAAGCAGCCAGTCCGTAATGCGTAGCAGCTGCTGCTTATTGCCGGCAGTTTACATACGCGACCTCTGGTGGAGGTGCTGGGATATTAATTTTTCATGCCTTCAGCGTAATGTTAGCTCGTAACAAGAATAATCAAGCAAATTGGGTAGATTTAAATTAACATAAAACTAGTTTGCGGAAAATATTGCAACCGTTATTTTGTGCTTTCATTTATTGTCGTAATAAGAAAATACCAGCCCCCGTAGCATGACCACCAAAACGCGATATGATATAGCGATATATCGACACCAACTGTAAAAATATGATAGTTATAGCAGCCATGTTGAATCGCCGTTCCGGTGACGTCACATGTTAAGATCGGTGTTTTGATAAAAAATCTATATGGTGGCTATATCTATCAATTAAAAAAAAAGACAGTCTGTGTCGATAAATCGCTATATCATATCGTGTTTTAGTGTTCATGCTAGGGGGCAGGGTAAGTAAATTCAGAGTACTCAAAAAAAAATTTCTACGTCTCAATATGGCTGCTGGATACACCCCAGTGCTGATTGGTGTAAGGGTGGTGTAAGGCAAATTGATAACTTTACACTTTACACTTAATCAAGCCATCTGAACGAAAAATGAGGTTATCTGGAATTAACCTTTACTTGGGAATAATGTTACTAAATATGGTTGGAATGTCTACATACCTACACATAACCTGAAAGGTAAATGATTGAAGTTTGATTGTAAACGTATAAACCATTTGTTTTTAGTAAATTAACACAAAAAAGTCTCGTCAGCTTTCAAATCTTCTAAAAAACTTCACCCACTAGCGTGACGCCGCAAAAAATGCATCAAGGGGTTTTATTGGCCATCGGTAACATCGTCAGTCTGTCAGGGAGTTTATCTTTTATCCTCACCAAAAGGCAGCGAGGGTCCTCTATACAAGTGGTGTGTAATGGCCGGCTTTGTCTCGGCAGGGGTGGCGGGAGTGGCGGGAGAGCGGCGTGCGTGCACGAGAGGATATTTCGGTTTCACTTTGTGACATGCTTTTGGCATTCAAATATAAAATACTTTGCATACCTACAGCAATGCTTAGTATAACGGCAATATTTAAAAAGAAATGGGATGTTTTTTTTTGCGAAAAAATTCAACAGGTACCTAACGATAAAAATTTATGACACTATAATAATTTTTTCTTTGTCGAGAATAAAAACAAATTTTTTTTTCTAATATCATTTTTACGATATTATGTTCAAAAAAATATATCTGAAAACTCATATTCCTGTAACGAGGCCCACTTTTCGTGTTTTATTTGTCGTTACTTTTGTAATGAGAATTGCCTCTAGAAAAGGTCCGAGTGGGGAAACATGTTAATGCGGGTCCTCAACTAGTTTTTCCTTCCAAGAATGTAAGTATGTTATTGGAAATATGATTTCACTATCAAAATAAAGGACAAAGCAATTTGGAACCTGTTTTGAAGAAACTTGAGCAGATACAAAATTAAGTTCTTATAGTATCTTGGGAACTTGCACAGAAGAGGTTTCCACTGGTTTTTATTCCGCCATAAAAAGTTTTTAGATATTTTTACCCGATATCAGTATTATTTTTATCGTCTTGCTCCAAATTCCATTGCGATAGCGTGACTCATAAATAAAAATGTTCATTTAAAATGATGTTTGCGAAATTAACATGTTGGTTATAAATAAGTTTCTATCGAATGTTGACATAACCATTGATAAGCCAGCGCTGACTTTAACGAAACAATATCTGAAAATAATTGACGGGTTCATTTAGGTTAGGTCACCAGACAGGTCTTTACAAATTTGATAATTACTTAATAACTTGATAACGACCAAAACAACATTTTACAGATTAACACTAACACTAAGTAAAAACAACTGGTATAGTGGTATCACTGACATAGGTAGATAAGTCAATTGACTTATATCATACAAGACTATATCACTTTCATAACACACCGTTAAATGTCCCAGCTTCCCTAGCATGAGCAACAAAACATGATATGTTAGAGCGATATATCGATACCAACTGTAAAAACATGATAGATATAGCCGCCATGTTGATTCGCCGTGTTGGTGACCTCACATAATTATGATCTCTGTTTTAATAAAAATTCAAAATGGCGGCTATATATATCATATTTTTACAGTTAGTGTCCCGTTAAATCACTATATCATATATCAAATCGTGTTTAAGTGGTCATGCTAGGCCTGCAGGCAGGAGAAACATCACGAAAAAAAATTATAAAAATATTTAATATGGAGCCTGTAAGCCACATCAACTTTGGACAGAGAAAGATTTCTTTCTATTACAAAACTTTGCTAATCATTAATTTAAACTAGTTTTAATAAAATTTTTTGCTAAATATGCAGTTTTTACTAACAAATATGATTTCTAAAACAAATTAAAATAATAATTAAGAAAATGATTCTAGTAAACGTCAATTTTAAATTACTTATTAAAATAAGTCAAATCAAATTAAACAAATTTGATAAATAAGTTTCACACGTCTGACAGATTAATATAATAAATTTAAATTATTAATAAATATAAATCTCGGATCTGAGTGTTGTGGTACGGTCGTTGTTTCAAATTTTTCTAACACAACTGCTAAGGCTACTTAATATCTGAGCAATATAAAATATATTTTCCAATTTTATTATATTATTATCAATATTGGTAGTAAAAATAGCAATAAGAATAGTAAATGTTATTCGAATCAATTAAAATTAGGTATCAGCTAAGTGTTACATATCTGATTGAATAAAATAATAATCCTCAAAGTCAAAATAGTAATAAAAAATTTAGAAACTCATATTCAAAATTGTATTGCTTTTAAGTTTTCAAACAAAGGGTATATGTACAGGATGTAACGAAAAGGTGAAATAAAACTTTAAGGGGTTATTCTACGGCTAAATTACATCAACTTTTTCTATGGGACCAACATCGAAATCTCAAAAAAAAAATTGACGTTTCCATACAAACTGATGCCAGCTGGTCGCGTTTTAGTATGGGAAAGTGTTTTTTTTTGCGATTTCGATGTTGGTCCCATAGAAAAAGTTGATGTACTTTAGCCGTAGAATAACCCCTTAAAGTTTTATATCACTTTTTCGTTACATCCTGTATACTTTGAATTATTTTATGATTAATTTGACAGAGTTGCCAGCACGAAAAAAGAAAGCATATACGTAAGTTCAGGTTCAGCTGTAGGCGGGTTTAATAATGTCTGTGCTAATGTCCTCATAGTTCAGTATTTTGTCATAATTTGATCAAAGTATCGCTTATAGTTTAGAGCTCGGTTTCCTTAAATTGTTTGAATCCTTCTATTGTATCTGCAACGCTATGACAATTTGGAGACCCTTGGTATATGATATGATATGAATATTCAAGTACTTTTATTTCCTCAAGTCGTAGAGATGTTATCAAGAATGTTGCCATCGACGCAGATAATCAAATATCTCCCCGGTCTACGAGTATAACGACGCTCTCGGCGAGTTTCCCGCAAAAACAATAGTAGCGAGTATTGCATCGTCGTCGCCTATTGTGCGCGGACGGGAGTGCCGTGGAGGGCTTTCGAGGTACCGGTGGAGTGGGAAATCGCCTGATCCTTTTGAAAGTGGCGTGTTTGGAGGGTGTAGGCTTACTGGTTTCTTATGTTATACACGATTATCGATAAAAAACATCAATCAAAGTTCCAACATCTTCTTTTATGATTACATATTTTGTTAAATCTTCTGTATTTTTATGTAAGTATACCTGCTGATTAATATGACATTCGCGGCTGCTATTATGAAATTAAATTGTTTCTGAAAAATCATTTAAATAATAAATGTACTTTATTGAGTTGCACTACGTAAACAAGATTTTTTTTTAATTACGCACGGTGCACTGAACAATTCCCCTTAAAACTTTTTAGCTATGTAAAACATTATTCTGTATTGCCTACCTATAACCTGCAACTTCTAACTAAACATAATAATTTCTTTTTGAATTGAAGCCGTTTACTTCACACTTAACATTTTTCACAATCTAAAAACTTTTACTTAACTTTTTTCTCTAAAGAATAGTCAAGAATCAGTCTCATTAGGGAATATGCATGAAAAAAAATTTTTGTTTTTACTATAGTTATAGGAAAATATATGAAATTAGAGTGCTATTAGTGAAAACAAAATTGATTTTAGGTAAAAAATAACCGTAATACAGTAATTATAAATTAAAGTATACCTATCTCTTTCTCAAACAACTTTTACTATGAAAAATGTATGGCGGGCGTGTAATATGACGTCACGGTACAAATCGGATCTCCTTGTTTAACACGCGACTTTAATGGGCTGTAAGTCAGGTATTTATTAATATTTTTCGAAAATTTTTAAAAGTTTTATAAAAAAAACATGCATATTCCCCATTAAGAGAGGCATATGCAGTATACTGATGTGATCTGATTATAATGAAACAGTCTTTGGCTAGACTAGAATTTTCATAGACACAGTCATAGTCGTGTCCTCGTTTAGGTTTGCGTTAAAAATTTACCCGCTTCAATACATTCAGTAAAGGACCGGGAGCCTATACGTTAACGGGTGACACTAAGAAAATGTCCAGGAGTGAAAAATGATCCGATTTGATTGATTCAAGGAAGGAATGCGATAACAATCAGTATAAGTATAGACAAGTTTGACCAAGAGCGCACAGTGTGTGCACTATAAACAATATAATGACACAACCATCGCTTTAATGAATTAACAAATCCCCACCGGTGACCTCGCAAATCCTCTCATCGGGAGTGAGAACACGTTTTTAATTTGTGACGACAACAAACTGACTTGGTTCTCTCGAAAAGAAATTATAATTTGTTATTTCAGCCTCCGTGAATCCCACCGTGTTCCAATTTGTTCCAGAAATGAGGTATTCAGAACGAGTAAATTGGGAATATACCGTGTTGTCTATGGACCGGAATTGTTACTAAAATCATTGCGAATTTGTTTTCTTAAGTGTATTGTGTATGTAATATAATAATGCCTGTTTATCTGTTATCAGTTTAAGAAGTCACTGAGCCGAGTCTAATTTACATGATCGCTACTTCTATGTTCAACAAAGTTGCTTTGGCTTGTGCCATATAGACTAGTGTTGCCGAAAAATCGATAGTTTTGCAATCGATAGTTCAACGCTAAATTCATTTCTACGATCGATAGTATCGATACTATCGATATCTCTTTACTGCAATACTATCGGTAAACAGCAATACTATCGATAGTATCGATAGTTTTGATCGCTGCCAACCAATGAACTATCGATACTATCGGTAGTATTGCTCTTTAATATCGAGAAGACTATCTATAGTAAATAAATAAATATCACAATCGATAGTATAAAACTATCGATACTATCGACAGTATTGCTATTTCCCGATAGTATTGCAGTAAAAGAGATATCGGTACGATAGTATCGACAGAATCGATAGACTATCGATTTTATCGTTTTTCCTTCAACTATCGATAGGCTATCAATAGACAATTGATATTGACCTATCGAGCGGCAACACTAGATAGACAGTATTAAAGATATACTCGTATATTTCGAATTGTTAGTTAGCTGCTTACATGTTTATTATGCTACTGTCATCATCATCATCATAAGCCTCTGGAAGTCAACTGGTGGACAGGACATAGGCCTCCTATAAAGAAATTCACAGCAAGCAACGTCGCTTGCATCCAGCGGCTTTCTGCAACATGGACTCCGTCGTCAGCCCACGTTGTGGTATGCTTGCCCACGCTGCGACTTCAAGTTCGTGGTCGCCACTTGAGAACCTTTCTTCCCCCAACAGTTGTAAGTTCTGCAAGCAATGTGGTCTGCCTATTGGCACTTTAACTTCTCAAATCAAAAAGCTATGTCGGTGACTTTATTTCTTCTACGGATAACGATACGCCTCTGTAATGAAATCTTATTATCTCGTTGGAGAGTAAGTATTTTGAAGTGAAAAATTAATATTGAATAGCTTTATTCTCAAAAATCCTTTTAAATTTTAGCTATCAATTTTAAAGCTTCGTAATTTATCTGCTATGAATGCTGTAATCGGATTACTCTTACACCTTGAAATTACTCGTAATATATATTCTATAAATACTCTGTGTAAGGCAATTTTTTCAAAATCAATATAAGTATGGATGATTGTTATAGAACTTACTCGTATACATTTAATTTTCAATTGGACCGATGTTAAGTGAAGTGCAGTATTTAGCTGTGAAAGGACGTATCAATTAAAACTTTAACAGAAGATGGAAGACTATAGCAGTGATAACAATAAACAAATATTGTATCTGGAAAACTGGCCGCGAAGGTGTTAAAATTATTTGTTAAAGAGACATATCTGCGATCATGGTTTTGCTGCAATCATGAGCAAAGGGTGAGCCTTCGCACTGACACGTCTTTGCAGCACAACCAACCCGATACTAAGGGTCTATGAGGACAGATGAATTTTTCCGCTTCTTCAATGATGGTGCTATCCGTACTAAATTGTATTATGTAAAAAAAAATATTTACTAACACTAGTTTAAGTTAAATTATTACTAACACTGGGCTCTGCCTGAAATGAATTATAATTGTAATATTACCATATTAATAGCGGGACCCTTTTACTATAATAATAATATATAATAATTTAAAATTGTATTTACTCTTCACATAGGTTTACACAATACATTCAGTGCGTAGCTTAGTATGCTTACTATGCTTACTTTATCTGACTGTCTATTAGTCCATCCTACCATAATATAGAAAGGAAATATATCTTAAATAATGAAATGTAACCTTAGTCTATGGTCCTACCTATTTAATAGTTGTAGCCTTTGAAACATACATGATTAAAATTTTAAAAATATGTATTAATAAATAAAATTTAATATATTTACGTAGTCAATCTGGGTAACTTTGTCTTTCCGTGTAACATTGACCCACCTTAATTAAAGTTGTAACACCACATCATTATGCCATAAAGCATTAAACCTTAAAACAAACACCACCTTATCACTATGGTAGTCAAGTATCGAACCATTATACTACTACGCACTAGATGGCGCTGAATGTCGTTTGACTCGCGCCAACACCCAACGTCTTTCAATCGAATAAGACCCCAGGTTACTACTACCACTACTATGCAATAGATGGCGCTGGCTGTCGATTGACGCGCGCAAACACCCACGGTCCTCCAATAGTATAAGACACCTGCAATACATTTGTAAGGCGATTCCGATCTCACTGAGTGTCTGCGCTAGGTAGTGGTACGCCCTTAGTTCCCAAGTCTTGAGACTTCGTGGTGTCCCTACTCGTGCCTCTCGCTCGGTATTTCGCATTCGACCCCCCCCCCCCCCCTCCCCCACTTCGTGCGCATACAAGCAACCAAGTGATTGCAATATTTGTATCCACGTTTTTTTTGTCTGAATAAATTCCTCTAAGAACCAATAAGCTCCTGATTACTTAGTTTCTACGCATCGTGTACCTGGACGACGTCATCACTACTACCCTTGCCAAACAACGAGGTCCCTACCAGGATAACCCCGAGTAGCGGCTTCACAAAGTGATTTGTTTTTTCAAGTGCGTTTTATCACATTATCCAAGTATACTATTTTTATTACTTAGTTAACATACTTCGTAAACGCCCTCAAGATGTCATATTTTGATATGTGTTAAAAATCCATAGATAAATAATTCTTTTCAAAACGGTGAAAAAGTTGTAGTGGCGTAGTGCGTTTTAAAGTTTGTGGATAACCATTTGAAACACAATTTTCGCGGGTAAGCTTAGTTTTATATTAAAGTTCAATGTTTAATTTGTTCATACACATGAATTTATTGAGAACTATTGGATATTTTTACAGAAATCCTGGAAAAAAAGAAAATTTTCACTATCAAATCAGGGTAATTTTAACCCGGGTCTATGTTAGACCAAACCTTTTATTTTCATCATAGAAGTGTTTGGATAACTTTGTCAGTATCCTAAGACATTCCTTTTTTTTAGAAAGCTAATATCATGGCTAGGAAAAAGGTTTGCCCTAAACCTGGGACGCGAAAATATGGCACGAAGACAAGGTATTCTCAAAATGACCTGAACCTGGCCATCGATCGCATCAGCCAAGGATCAGCCAAGGAGAGGCAATTAAGTAATATAACATTCCAAGAAGTACTTTAAAAAATAAGCTAAAAAAAAACAGGAAAAAAGCGTAGGGAGGCCGCCAGTTCTTTCGAAAGATGAGGAAGAACTAATTGTATCACATATTATTGTTTTGAGTGTATTAGGTCTACCTTTAGGAATGACAGATGTGCGGGTAATAGTGAAAATGTATCTAGATCAGAACCACAGAAACGAGCGCCAATTCAAAAATAATTTACCTAGCTGGGAATAGGGTAAATTATTTTTAGATCGTCATCCGATGATACACCAAAAAATAGCCCACCAAATTAGTCGAAAAAGGGCTCAAGTAAAAAAGGAGTTGATCGAGGAGTATTTTGTAAATTTATCGGAAGCATTAGCTAATATATTAACTGAAAACATATACAACTTCGACGAAACTGGTTTTCATGATGACCCCAAAAAAGGGAAGTTATTATTTCGTAGATCCTGCCGACATCCAGAAGTAATAAAAAATAGCACAAAATCTTGTTATACAGTTATGTTCTGCTCAAATGCTGTTGGTGAATTCGTCCCTCCGTTCATCATATAATAAGCTAAACAAAAATGGTCTGATTGGATTAATGGTGCTCCTCCCGGTACACGGATGGCAGTAACTAAATCAGGGTGGATTGATGCAGAAACCTTTGATGAATGGTTCGAAAAGCATCTTTTGCCAATACTCAAAAGGAAAGAAGGGAAGAAAGCTGTTATTGGCGACAATTTGAGCTCGCACATAACTTTACAAACCCTTAAACTGTGCAAAGACAACAACATACAATTTATATGCCTATTACCTAATTCGACTCATCTTCTGCAACCGCTGGATGTGGCTTATTTTAGCACGTTAAAGACAAACTGGCGTAAGGTGTTAAATGATTGGAGACAGACAAGAAGAGGAGAAATTGCACATGCCTTACCGAAAAATGGGTTTGCGCCTCTACTGCGCAAGACTTTAGAATTGGGAGAGGCCAAAGCATCAGACAATATCAAAGCAGGTTTTAAAACGTGTGGAATATATCCGTTAAACCGCGACGCCTCTTCTTCAAAGATTGCCTAATTACGGGAAAACCATTAAAAAAATAAGAGAGGAAATTGGAGAAACTTTTAAAAATTATTTAGACGAAGTTCGGAATACAGATTTAGGGGTTCAGACAAATCGAAAGAAGGTTCAGATACCAATATCTGCCGGTAAAACTGTGTCAGTAGAAGAAATCGAACAGTTTTACAAAGATAAAGAAAAAGCAAAAACTATACCTGGAAACAAGAAAGGTCGACCAATAGGTTCTAAAAACAAGAACAAGAAAGTCAAGCAGACTTCGCAGAAAGCTTCTTCATCGACAGTTAAGCACAACTCCAAAGATAATCAATCTAGTATGGCGTTCTAATATAACCGCATTCAGCACACCATCAACGCCCGATCTTCCAGAGACGCACACATTAACCTTAACTACAACTGCTACTGTACATGAACCATCTCAATCACCTACAAATGATCGAACTCTTGAAGACCTAGTTCCTGACGCAGAAAATGAGGTGGTTATCGAGGAATTTGAGGTCCAAAATGATGGATGTCTGATGGAAATCCCAATCTCTAATGTAGAGAAACAGTCAGGCTATTGTATTATCAAGTTTAAAGAATCCCTGTTTCCTGGTCGCGTATTACAATTTGATGGCATAAAATATAAGCTTTCAATAATGCAGAAAGGTATGGTGGGATGGATATGGCCATCGAAACCAGTTATACTACGTTGTTTGCCAAATAATGTCGTCAAATTCTTGTCTGATGCCAAAGTTAGTAAGAAGGCAAATTATTTTGTCATCGACGATGACTATCTTTATATGGTGTGGGGCGAATAAGAATCTTAAATATAAGCTCTTAATTTACACTAGTAAGCAAATTATTAATTGGAGTGAGGATTAAGACTGATTTGCTGTGAAATACCAAAATACTAATATTCCTAATAAAACATTACTGCTACCCATAAACATTGTTTTTTTAAAGTGACAACCCATATTTTTGTATATTTTTTTATTCTGTGACATTAAGCTATGTAATCTTAGGCTAAAAAGTAGGGTTAGAGTTCAAATACTTCAGAAATTAAGAAAACTGCAAAATTACCCTACAATATATCAGCGGGACAAAGTTATCCTAATTTACAGATAACTTTGGCTCACCTATGTTTTGCAGATTTTTATGGTAATAACTGCAAAAAAAACAAAACAACGTTTAGAATTTGTGCTAAATAATGTTGTCAAGCCACTGAAAATAGAATTCTTCCTCGTATTTAGTGAAACATAAAAGCATAATCGACAAATAACTCCGTAGACAGGGTCAAAGTTACCCAGTTGTCTTAATAATCAATAATACAATGTAATTGCAATAAAGCAAAACCTCCCAAGGGCTAGTTCTACTACTAAACACCTTGTATATTAATGATACGATCAATCATTGTTCGAAGAAGCGTATGAAGACCGGCAGAAGCTGAGCTACTAATTATAATAAATAATTTATTCAGAGTACATTGACCCTCTTTCAGGCACAACATGTACTAAAAATATAGCTTTGCCCTATCATCGCTTCGGAACTACATATCGGCTGGTAATTGTCTTTTATATAAATCGTCTACTTTATAATATCCTTTTTTCGTAAGGATTTTTTAAATGTGAATTTTGAACTCAAGAACAGGTAGTTCAACAAGAGCATGTAGTACTTTATTTTAAAAAATAATATATTTCCCCAAGAATGAATACCCAACTTTGTAGTCTGAAGCTCGGAACGGCAACTTTATGTCTACATCGGATAAAATGATGAAAATCACCCTTTATGCTAAACAAACTTAGATTATTTCAAACGAACATAATATAACATCAAATATATTTTTAAAAAAATAACCAGGTTACCAAATAAACTAGATTCAGGTATCCCAACAGCTAATAAGGTGATGAGAGTGACAGCGGCGCCCGCGGGACCGCGACCGCGCCCGTGAATAATAAACACGCCGGACTCTGATTTCCCCTGCCGCCAATGTGCCCAAACCGACCGCAGATGGATACAAACAACAATACTGGGATTTTTGCTGTTTGACTGACCAAGAAAGTTTGAGGAAACTAACACAGCTAATCTCATTCACCAATCTTTTTATCGTATCCAAAGCTAGCTAGCTAGCACAGCATTATTGTTTATACAACAGCACATGTGAAGCGGTAAAATTTCATACAAAAAACAGTAACGTTTCTCCCCAGTAGGTAATCATAGTCCCATTTTTATAAATTTTTAAAATTTTGTAGTTAAAATAAAAACTGAGTGTACGTTTAAATTTATAAAATATATTGCTTATGATATAGGTTATTAACATCTAAATAATATGTCTATTTTAGACGCTTAAAACCAACCTCGAGCGTTTTTATTAAAAAACATAAAACCTAACTAAATGACAAACAAGAAAAACTAGCAGACAAAGATTAAGGTGTACTGAATGAATCTAATGAGACAGAATCAAAATTGTCTCATTTCGTAAAGGTTTAGGGTGAAATCGTTACTATCCGAAACAATATTTCAAAAAGTAAATAAAGACAATGGGCTAGTTTCCTAAAAAAAACTAATTAGTCTGTCAGTTGGATCAACAGAAAATATTGGACACGTATTTTTTATTTTCTCAATCAAACAAAAAATGATGAAGATATAGCCCGTTAAAGTTACGCGTAACGTCACGCCTTGCGACACTTTTTAGCAAGACGTGACGTCACTCCCAAACTTTGATGCGCTTTATTTTCGTCATTTTTTGTTTGATTGACAAAAGACCAAATAAGGGTCCAATATTTTTTGATAATCTAACTGACGGACTAAATAGAATAATCATTTTTTGACCCAGGAAACTAGCCTATTGCCTCCAGGACTTGCAACTGTCTCTTTTGCACGAGGAGAGAGGAAGCGACGCGTGAAAAAGATAGTAGTGTAGTAGTGACCACTTTCTGTGTCCACAAAGTACCTTCCTTCTTCCTTGACCATACAAAATTAGCATGTCAATTAATTTTAGCTGAATAGAGCATTATATGTCTTCACATTGTAACATGAAAAACAACATGTAAACCTATTCTTTAAAAATAAAATGTCTATCATTTATATTTAAAGTATTGAAAAAAAAATCCATTAAGATCCTAATCTAAACAATTCAAAGGTTGATAAAGTTCATTAGTATCTATACTGCAGCTGATTTCGTTGTAAAACGAGCGAAACGCCACCATTAGTGAACTGAAGCTGAGGTTAGTAATATTTGTTGCGACCAGTATTGTGCTAAACAAACACGCAGCAAAAATTTGCAGAAGCTTAATTTTCAACCGACTTCAAAAAAGGAGGAGGTTCTCAATTCGACTGTATGTTTTTTTTTTTTTTTTTTGTATGTTTGTTACGCGATTACTCCTCCAATTATGAATCGATTTTAATGGTTCTTTTTTTGATTGGTAGATCATACTTCAGAGGTGGTCCCATATAAATTTTATCGAAATTGATTTAGAACTTTTTGAGAAAATCAACAAATATATACCCAGATAATATTTTGGTTGTGGTTCTTGTTACCTATCTTCGACAAATATGAGCCGATTTTGATGATTTTTGTTTTATTGAATAGCTTATACTTCAAAGATGCTATGATAAAAGTTTGAAAAATAAAAATCACCCTTAAGGGTAGGAAAATAGGGGATGAAATTGGTGTTCAGCAGTTAGATTAGGATTTATCACAAAAAATTTGTGAAATAAGTAAATTTTATTTAAAAAAATAAAACCGACTTCAAAACACTAAAATGCTAAAAATAATCCTAACACTTAAGTACCTAATCAGTTACTTTTGGAGTCGGTGCAAACAAAAACATTTAATCTCTCATCGGCTGGCACCGACTCCAAAAGTAACTGATTAGGTACTTAAGTGTTAGGATTATTTTTAGCATTTTAGTGTTTTGAAGTCGGTTTTATTTGTACAAGATAGAGGACGGCCTGTTTTGAGAACATATACCATAATAGCAATAGTTGTAGCGCAGGAGTGATAGCTGTTTATAGTCTTGTCGTATACTAGTGGATCGTGAATTTGAATCCCGGCAGTGTCTTTAGATTTTCCACAATCTTTTTTGGATTTTTATAAAAAGATGCTAAGGTATGTAATTTGTTTTACAATCTGAATACTCTACTTAATAAAACATATATTTAAGTACTTAAGCTTTTGATGTTGAATAAAAACCACTTCCCAAAGCGGCCGTAATAGGCGTTTAAACTTCATACGAAACCAGAGGCTGAAATTGAAAACATAATTACTTATATTAATATTCTTGTGCCAAATTACCGGGTTCTGTTCGTAATTTTATAAACGGATATTTTGCCATCGGCATCGCGTTTGCTTAAACACATGAATTAAAAAGATTATTTTGAGGTTGCAAGGTTGTTATTCCCTATCCCTTGAAGTATTTCTTCTGTAATACAAATTTCACCTTTGAATCAGAAACAAAGAACTTCCTAACGTTTTAATAATTTTCGATCAATATTTAATTTACGCATAAATAATCTGTCTATACAGGGTTACATTGCAAGGTAGTGCCATATTTTAAATATAAGATCTAGAGAATAATATAAAAGTGCGTCTTTCTTTTTTTTGATCGCCATGGTGGTCACCGGTGACCCCCAAACAATAGATTTTCTATTGTGTCTAGTGTCATAGCAGTCAAAGGCTTAACTATGCTATACTTTTAAAACTGTCCCGGCAAACTTCGTACTGCCCCAAAGTTATTTTGCTATTCGGGACGAAGACAAATCCAAAAAATCATAAATCAAAAAAATCGGCCCAGCTGTTTTTGACATATGCATGATGTAACTAACCCGACTTTGTTTTACGTAATACTAGCTGTAGCATAATACGATACCGCCCGAACACATTTTATTTTTTCATGTTTTTTATAGTTTTTCTGCTATTCGGGGCGAAGACAAATTCAACAAAACGAAAATCATAAAAATCGGTCCAGCCCTTCTTGACTTATACTTGGTGTAACTAATCCGACTTTATTTTATATATATAGATATATGAAAAAAATGAGTTTGTTTTTTACGTAGATCGAATTAGTTACTGATTCTGAGTGGTACCTGAAAAATTGGCCCTACCTTGAAATGTAACCCTGTATATACAGAGCGTAACGAAAAGGTGAAATAAAACTTTAAGGGGTTATTCTACGGCTAAATTACATCAACTTTTTCTATGGGACCAACATCGAAATCTCAAAAAAAAATATTGACGTTTCCATACAAACTGATGCCAGCTGGTCGCGTTTTAGTATGGGAAAGTTTTTTTTTTTGCGAATTCGATGTTGGTCCCATAGAAAAAGTTGATATACTTTAGCCGTAGAATAACCCCTTAAAGTTTTATTTCACCTTTTCGTTACACTCTGTATAAAAATGAATCTCTATTTTTCTGGGTCATCGCATCACGCGTGAACGGATGTAACAATTTTGCTAATATTTTTTGTTGTTGTGTTAATTATTGTCAGGACAAGGTTCTTATAAAAGAAAAAATTAAGAAAGTTGCGCAAAATTTTTTTTATAAATAAACTAAAGACGACGCGAACGAAGTCGCGGGCAACAGCTAGTATTAAATAATTTGTTTCCACAATGACACCAATTAGCTAGCCCCAAACTAAGCAAAGCTTGTACTATGGCGACTAGATAACGGATGTTTATAAACATCCATAACTTAGGTTCAAATGTTCGTGTTCATCACACAAACATTTGCTCCTGGCGGGATTCAAACCCTCAACCGCTCAGCCTTGTAGTCCGGAGCGCGAACCACCTCACCAGACGGACGTGATAATGCGAATATTCGCTTGACCACTTACATTAAATGAATATTATACATTAAAGTGCCTATAATGAGAATTATACCTTAAGATATTGTTTACCTAGAAAAATTGTGAAAAGAAAAAAAGTACACAGTATCAATAAAGTCTAGATTTATCATGTCTACACAGCACGCAATAATCAAAACATTTTATCGCTGTCAATAAATTAAAAACATTTTTAAATTCAACCCAGCAATATTTTCAGTGCGCGTACGCGTGCCGTGTGGGGACGGCCGTAAGAATACACTTCCCCACCGCCAACAGGAGGCGTGTCGTAAGAAGCAACTAAATACTGTAGCACGAGACGGGCAGCAATTTTATAAAAAATTGCACTTGCCAAACCCGCCTGCCAAGCGTGGCGAGTATTGGCAATCCCGCCCGATGATAAGTCATTGGGGGAGGCCTTTGTTCAGCAGTGGACGTCCTATGGCTGAAATGATGATGATGATATTTTCAGATATACATAGGTGACTGGTAAAACGAAGAAATCGCTTTAACAGGTCTTTTACTCTGGCACTAATAGCGAAATCAGAAAAAAAAGTTTACCTCTCCAAACAATCATCTACCTAGATGATAATATAAAATAAAAAAAATACTGAGCCTTAGTTTTTTTTTCATGTTGCGACTTTGACCCCATATCAAAAGCTGTTTATCTTAACGCGCCTAATATTCTGTTTAAGCGATTCCCTCTTTTACAAGTCACCTTGTATAAAAGCATATTTCTGAAAACGAAACATTATGCTACACCTTGTAATTGAAACAGGAGCGGCGGCAGTCCCACAGAGATTGAAACAGATTTGCTGGATAACAAAAATGAGGACGGCGAGATAGCGCATTCGCTGTATGGATCGTTATCACGCCTGTTTGTAAACCTCACAATATCCTAAGAGGATGAAATAATATCCACAGTTAATTATTTATTTCATCATATACAGGGTTATTTTAAAAACATCGGTCTCATAAAAAACTAGGGGGTTCCCTAGGAGCTGCTTCTGGTGCTCAAATACAACAACTTTTTTTATGGGACCAAGTTTGAAATCGAAAAATTTTCACTTCCCCATACTAAGCCGCCGACCCGTTGGTCGGATGATGTCCGCTGACATCAGTTTGTGTGAAGCAGTAAATATTTTTTTTAGATTACTTACTATATTGGTCCCATAGAAAAAGTTGTTGTAATTGAGCACCAAAATGAGCCCCTAGAAGGTTGTTGATGTTTTTAAAATAACCCTGTATAAACTCAATGGACAAATTAAAAGACAAGTGTACAAAAGGAACTATGTAGTTAAACAGAAACAGTACGTCATTAGGCGTTTTCGATACGCTAACTAAAGTAAAATTGTACCAAACATTAATATTACATGGGGCACACTAAAAGTTTTGCACTTCTAGCTAATCGGAACTATTTAAATTTCGAATGTTATATTTTTTTAAACGTTGCAACCTTCTTAGTAATAAAAAAACAGTCTAAAAAAGTATGATTTAAAAAAATGATATCAGCACAGAGCATGTGTTAAAAAGTGGTGAAGATGACCTAATTTTATACTCGAAGTCAAAGGGGGAGGCCTATGTTCGGCAGTGGATGGTTTATGGCTAAAATTATGTCATTGCTTGTAGGCTAAACATGCTTATCTTATTATTATTATGAATTATGAATATTTAAAAAATAATCTCTATTTCCCTTGGTTATCGCATCAAATGGAGGGGAAGCGCGCTAGAGGAAGAGCGCCAGCTAGATGGGTGGACCAACTCAAGGAGGTGACTGGAGGCCAGATACGGGGAACGGTACATATGGCGCAAAACCGGACCGAGTGGAGAAGATTGACATACAGTCACGATCCTCAGCATTGAGGGAACGGGCAGAAAGAAGATCGCATCACGCGTAAACGGATGAAACAATTTCGCTAATTTTTTTTTTTGTTGTGTTAGTTATTGTTAGGAGAAGGTTCTTTTGAAAGAAAAAAATAAGGAATTTGCGCAGAAAATCCTTTATGAAAAAACTAATATATGCAGTATATCATTTGATACGTAAGTGTTATAGTTTTCGATGTTTAAAAAAAAATCGTTTTCCATTTGGGCACCATCTTTGCAAAATCTTACAAGAGTCGATTGTTTGAAAGCGCTAACGAAAACAACGCGGCGATTTGTACCCGGCGATCGCTATAAACGCTAGCCCACCGAATTGTAGTAACGGCTGAAAGAAATCCCGGGAATTCCTGGCTCAATGAGGACGGCTTGCACTTCGACCTGATTCCATTAACGCCCTTTTCGCGCCTCTACAAAGGGGATATTGGGCCCGTTCAATCTCGGAGGTTTACTGCTGCCCCAACCGCCTCTATAAAGAACCGTATTTGCATTCCAGCCTCTGAGGAGATTGATCCCGTCTTACGCCTTTCCGAATGTCAATACGGCAGGTCAAGAGGTATCCCAATAAGCGAATTTCCATCTTATTACTCGGAAAGAAGGTGGATATTTGTATGGGGGAATGTAAGTGATTTTCTGGTGATGTTGACGAGGTACTGGATCGCGAAATCGCGTTAGAGTGGACGCCGGCTGTTGTTGCCGTCGCGGAATAAACTCTTAAGAAGTTTCGTCTAAATAAATGTATGTAGGTACCTTCTGTGGATTTTGTAGGAACGTTTTTACAGTATGTTTAACATAATTTCGAATTTATTCCCAATCACGTGGAAGTTTGATAAGTATTTTCAATGTTATTTAATAAATAAAAAATATAGTTTTCAAAATTAAACCAATTATCTAGCCCCAAACTAAGCAAAGCTTGTATTATCGCGACTAGATAACGGATAAACATACTTAAATTCTTTTCATACACGTCAATGAATAAGGTACAAATTTTCGTGCTTATCACACAAACATTTGCCCCTTGCGGGTTCGAACCCACAACCGCTGGCTTCGTATTCCGGAGCGCGAACCAATCATCAAACGGACGTCAACGTTAAACATTTCCTACTATTGCTTAGGTAAGTAAACATTTTTCTTATAAGAATACAATACTGAACAAACAGTTTGGTTGTAGCCCGAGTCCTGACTCACACTTGACGGGTTTTCATTATGTTTTGTTTCATCATCATCATTATCAGCCTTTAGAAGTCCACCGCTGGACATATGCCTCCCCTATAGAGCGCCACAGCGAGCGGCTCTGGGCTATTCGCATCCAACGGCTGCCCGCAACCTTGAAAAGGTCGTCAGTCGACCAAGTGCCCAAGCTGCATATTCTGTTGTCAGTTCTGCGAGTGATGTGGCCATTCCATTGCAACTTTAGCTTTGCAATACGAAAAGATAGGTCGATGGCATTACGTCGATGGATCGTATTACGCAGAGAAATGCCAGTATAGCTCTGTCCAAAGCACTCTATAGCGCTTTATTTGTTTTTTTCAATCTAACTGATTTTATCATGGTGTAACTTTTTTTCTGCAAGACCCTAAGGTTGGCTGGCAGATAACATTTTTAGCATTAATTAAGTCCACCAATAAAGTTTTAAATAAATACACAAATGATGAGCCCTAGCTTGCATTATAGCCACACCAAGTCTGACTTGTACTGACTGATTACTGTAGACTTTCTTCGTAGGACATTATGGTATTTAGGCAGTTAGCAGGTACTGTTTGGTAGGCAAGCAACCTGGCAAACATAAGTAAATAACATATCACGCACAAACGTGCTTTGATCGAGAAACTACATAGGCTTTTTCCGATACGACAACCCCGCGCAATGATTACAAATGTGCTCCAAATTGTCACGCTGCGCGCCGCCTCCGATTCGCGGCGACTTGACATTCCCGTCACAGCTTCTCTACGCGGCGGATTGAATATAAACACGCAGGTCACGCGCTTCGATGCTGCTGTTCATTCATTTCTTTCAGTGGACGTTATAGGATAAATAAATAATGTCCCAAAGAATTTTTTTTCAAGAGACAATAGAATTCTGGTCTTATTTAAAGGAGTAGTTAGACTTTTCTCAGCTAGTTTTAGTTAGTTCCTACAAGGTCATGTTTTATTGGTTTTTTTTTTTTAGAGGATGATTCTAGTTTAAACTTTTAAATTTTTGCATTTACAAGCAGTTTATGTGTTTTATGCGAGGGCCAAGTCAACCTATTTTATTTAAACACTAGCTTTTGCCCGCGGCTTCGCTCGCGTTAGATTTGATTTTAAGTGTAGTATGGATATCAAACTCAGTAATTTAAAAAAACTACAAACCTTTATAGACAGTATTTTTTAATAATCAAAACACGATATGATATGATATAATATAGCGATTTATCAATTTTAGGATAACGCGGGTCTCGTTCTATACATCAAATGCAAAAATAGAACCATTGTGTAGGGATCACGTGTGGCTGCCTGTCAGTCCGTCTGTTACAACCGATTAGCTCCGAAATTACTAAAATTTCAATTTCAAAAATTAAATAATTTCAAGAATTTTCATGTTCACAATATTCAATTTTAAAATCAAAGTTCCAAAAAACCATAAAATCTACACCCATATTGATAGACATTTCAACCCCATCGCATCCCAACAGGGGAGATGGAATTTCACGTCCGCAACGTTAAATTTTGAAATCGTTGTTGTTTTCGTAATCAGCGACCCGATAAACCATAGAAACAATACCCATGTTGATTTTCAGACTTTGTCAGGCCCCTTCTCTTTTTTAGGGGTTGACTTTTCAAAAAATCTGAAACACATGTTTACTTATTTATCGTAAGGAGAACTTACTCCTGTGAAGTTTCGAATAATAGAGTCTGACTAATTTTGTTTACCCATACAAACTTTGGACCACCATTTCACCCCTTTAGGGGATGAATTTTGATAAATCCTTTTTTAGTGACCCCTAGAAAAGAAACCTACGTGTCAAATTTATCTCTATCTCTAGAACCCGCGGTTTGGGCTGAGCGTTGATACATCAGTTAATCACTTTTGCCTTTTATATATGTATATAGATTAATTAAAATAGAATGGAGTAAGGTGCTGCGCATACAACGCAGTGGTGCGGTCTTTTTGACCGTGAAGCAATAAAGACCGCGTCTGCTCATCGATGCCCGCGGCTGCCCGCGCCGCGTACTCAACGTGCACGACGGTCAGTTCAGGACAACCATTATAGTAGAGCGCGCGACGCAGACTAAGCTAGTCGCCCGCGCTGCCGTCTGCGTTAGTGTATACAAATTGGTTTGTGCGATCCACGGCGGGCAGCCACGGATATGCCGCGGTGTGGGGCGGGCACTGGCGCGCGGTCTTATTGACCGCCGTGTGCGTTGCAGTATACGATTCCCTTTGGTCTATTGTTTGCGGCGAAATTGTCCGGCCCGCCCTGCTACGTAGTGTACGCAGCGCCGTTGATATCTCGAAAACGGTGCGTCCTAGCTCAAAATAAACAAAATTTTGGCCCCCGTAGACCCCAGGAGGCGTCTCTGGAACACATTTAAACTAATCTAAAGCAGACCTTCATCGAGGGTTGAAATCAGGTAAGTACCATTAGATATCAGAGTTCCCCGCGTAATTTCTATGTCCTATGGGAATTCCGGAAAACGATATACGTTTTGTCACTTCCACAACTGAGAAGAATCTCATATGATAAAATACATCTCTAACGGCTTAAGCTGTAAAGCGTGCCAAAAAATTATAAACACACATACATACGCTCAAAAAACATAACCCTCCTACGGCAGCCGAGTGAAAACAACAATGTATGTTGGGTTAGTTTTACCATTTTATCTAAATAGATAACTGAAATACAATACATTTACAGAGAGATACATTTCAACCACATTGCACCCCAACAGGGGGATGATATTTCACGTCCGTAACGTTGTATTTTAAAATTGTTGTTGTTTTCGTAATCAGCGACCCGATAAACCATAGATACAATACCCATGTTGATTTTCAGACTTTGTCACCCCTTTTACCCCCTTTAGGGGCGGATTTCGCAAAAACCCTGAAACACGTGTTTAATCATTTATTGTTAGGAATACTCCTGTCAGTTTACCATTTTATATAAATAGATAACTGAAATACAAAAAAAAATTCCCCTTTTCACCTACTTAAGGGTTGAATTCTAGAATTTTTTATGTCCACAATATTAAATTTCCAAATCGATGTCATTTTCGTAATTAACATCCCAAAAAACCATAAAATCGACACCCATATTGATATTTAGACATTTCAACCGCATTGCATCCCAACAGGGGGATGATATTTCACGTCCGTAACGTTGTACTTTAAAATTGTTGTTGTTTTCGTAATCAGCGACCCGATAAACCATAGATACAATACCCATGTTGATTTTCAGACTTTGTCACCCCTTTTACCCCCTTTAGGGGCGGATTTCGCAAAAACCCTGAAACACGTGTTTAATCATTTATTGTTAGGAATACTCCTGTCAGTTTACCATTTTATATAAATAGATAACTGAAATACAAAAAAAATTTCCCCTTTTCACCTACTTAAGGGTTGAATTCTAGAATTTTTTATGTCCACAATATTAAATTTCCAAATCGATGTCATTTTCGTAATTAACATCCCAAAAAACCATAAAATCGACACCCATATTGATATTTAGACATTTCAACCGCATTGCATCCCAACAGGGGGATGATATTTCACGTCCGTAACGTTGTACTTTAAAATTGTTGTTGTTTTCGTAATCAGCGACCCGATAAACCATAGAAACAATACCCATGTTGATTTTCAGACTTTGTCACCCCATTTACCCCCTTTAGGGGTGGATTTCGCAAAAACCCTGAAACACGTGTTTAATCATTTATTGTTAGAAATACTCCTGTCAGTTTACCATTTTATATAAATAGATAACTGAAATACAAAAAAAATTCCCCCTTTTCACCTACTTAAGGGTTGAATTCTAGAACTTTTTATGCCCACAATATTAAATTTCCAAATCGATGTAATTTTCGTAATTAACATCCCAAAAAACCATAAAATCGACACCCATATTGATATTTAGACATTTCAACCGCATTGCATCCCAACAGGGGGATGATATTTCACGTCCGTAACGTTGTACTTTAAAATTGTTGTTGTTTTCGTAATTAGCGACCCGATAAACCATAGAAACAATACCCATGTTGATTTTCAGACTTTGTCACTCCTTTTACCCCCTTTAGGGGTGGATTTCGCAAAAACCCTGAAACACGTGTTTAATCATTTATTGTTAGGAATACTCCTGTCAGTTTACCATTTTATATAAATAGATAACTAAAATACAAAAAAAAATCCCCCTTTTCACCTACTCAAGGGTTGAGTTCCAGAATTTTGTATGTCCACAATATTAAATTTTCAAATCGATGTCATTTTCGTAATTAACATCCCAAAAAACCATAAAATCGACACCCATATTGATATTTAGATATTTCAACCCCATTGCATCCCAACAGGGGGATGATATTTCACGTCCGTAACGTTGTATTTTAAAATTGTTGTTGTTTTCGTAATCAGCGACCCAATAAACCATGGAAACAATACCCATGTTGATTTTCAGACTTTGTCACCCCTTTTACCCCCTTTAGGCCACCCCTTTTTCCTTGGTTTATACACTAAACACTAATTGTATTTAAAATTTGAAGCTTCTATGTCTACTAGAAGTGCCTTAGAGTTTTGATGATCGGTCAGTCAGTGAGTGACAAAATTAAGAATTTTGACTAGTTATAATTCTTAAACTACTGGTTCAAATTAATTGAAATTTAAAATATTCCGTGTTTATACAATGCTTGCTTGATTACTAAAAATATAGGCTTCTAGTTTAATCCACAACGAAGTTATAGGGGGTCGAAAATGGCCTGAACTGCTTCGAGAAAAGATAGTACGGCCGTGCCGCTTTTTTTTTTTGCTCGATTTGGCGGGGGCCCGGCAGTGCAGTGCAGTGCAGATAGAGGACAGTTGAATGTCACTAACTAACGAGACATGTTTTTGACAACTGAAACATTTATTGATTAACCTTGGTCTGAAGTTATGCTGAGGATAAAATGCGTTTACCAATAAGACGATAAGGGGCTAACAATGAAGTTTTACGATCTATGATTTAGGAAAACCATCACCATCTTTTATAAAATAGAATAAAGTCTTTACAAATTCTTAAATACAAGCTTTATGCAAGCTTTACTTCTTTCGTTTTAATCCCACAAACAAAAACAAACGGGACATCAATCACAAGATTGAATAAAAAACTTTTCAGCACAATAATAAGCGTCAATCTATCAAGAAAACACCTCGCTGAAAAATACTGCGATTAACCGTTTCGTTTCACAATTCCTTTGCGTGGAACTGAAGTAAAAAATAGAAAGGATCGACCGAAAAACACCTTTTAGGGCACGTTGTTGAAATATCGGGCCGCAGGCGAGACATAGTAAGATAGAGACAGCCAGTGAATTCGCAATAAAATTATGACTTTACGAAATGAAATTGTACGACACTATTCGCATCTATCAAAAGCATAGCTCTGGAAAAGCGGAGAGCATGCTAAGCCCAATAGCTTGCACCATCTTATCTGTACCATGCTGTATACAAATAAACTACGAGTATTTAATTTCATTTCAAAGTAATTATTTTTTTCAAAACTCGTATGAATTTAAGTGTAAGAAAATGTATTTGATAGCTTAAGACAGTTAAATGCAGAAACTTAGACCACCTTTTTTATTTGGTCTTCTCTATGACTCAAAATTTAAAGAATTGCGAGATTATAAGTCACCGTTGGTTTTTAGTCTATTTGTTATTGAATCGAAAGAAGAACAAGATTTGTGTTGGTTGTTCTAGCTCGGTTATGGTGCTGGCGATGAAGGCCGAAACTTGCTTAAGTGCTTATTGGTACAAAAAGGTCTCTAATGGAACGGCAGATTGCTCCACGTCAGATTGGACAAGCTTCAAAGAGTGATAACTATGCAGATGTGCCAATAAAATAAATTTCAGAACATAAACAGAAAATCTATTTACGTAATCTACCAGTACGAATACCTCTGACTCCGGGAGCCTAACTAGATCATACAAGATATTGCAAGATCACGGAAACGCTGTCAAAGCGCTCGTGCACCGCTAACGTGACCAAGCCAGCGGACATCAGGCCACCGCGGCTGTCATCCTCACTTCGTATTTATCATCAGTCGGGTCAACTACTTACTTTAAGACATAACTTCGAATTTGTAATTTTATAATTTTATTAATTAAATTTATTTTATAAACAAATTTTCGGTTGCGTTTCGATCCCCCGGCTGTCGCTTCCATAACTAGGAGTATATTTACCTATTTATACAATACCTATATTACAATTGTTTAGTAATGATGGCATGCACTTTACTGCTGTGTGCGCTACTGGTGGAATAAGAAAGTATAAGCGGTCTAGTTCACACTTGATCGTGAATTGCAAGAAATGGGCTAGTAACTATCTGTCAGTTGTTATTCCAAATAATTGGGGTTAAGTTTTAAACTAAAACCTTAAACTCAAAAAGATATATAGTTTCTACTGCTGCAGCAAATGGCTGAAAAGAGAACTGAAAAACTAAAGTCAGTTTGCTTACAGTTCTGTTTACGATAGCACGATTACGGAATTTACCCTTTCTAGAGAATTGCTATTTCCATAGCATAAAAAATGGTTCTAGATCTTAACAAAACGCTAAGCAGATTTCGAGTCACCATAACAGTAGGAGTCTAATATATCCGGTTCTGCTGAAACACCTTAGGTCGCATTTGTTGATTAGCCCAACTATAAAGGTCAACGTCTCTGTACTGTAAATTTTCATGACATCACCTGTTGCTATTATGTTGGCAAATAGGTAAATTATTAAAAGATTTAAATGAGTGTCATCTGGATCATTTGTCTCTTCTGCGTTTTTAACCTGTGTCCTCCGGTAAATTCTTATCTCAAAACCCGTCATAGACTCCTTGGATTAGGCGGCCGACCGTGATGGGAATTCGCGAGGTGTGGGGAATTACGCGCTAACCCAATTGGGACTCACCTGTAAATCAGTTTCCGAATTTACCCTCCTGATCAATTTAAGTTATTTGTTGGCCGTTTTAAGAATTTCGAGCTTGTTATTTTAGTTGCTATTTTGAGCGTCATTATTATAAAATTAGGTTCTGGATTACATCGATGGAAAAATTATCATATTTAATATAAATTCCAACTTTTTTCTAAATTATAGGTATTTCAATTATAACACAAAATCGATTGATTTAAAAATACAATCGTCATACTAGTACCGTCTTTGTTTCTGCTTTTTATAACATAAGTACTTTGGCTACTTTGCCTTAAATCGGCGCAATTGCACTTGACATTGTCCAATATTTATCTATTATTATATATATAAAACATAGTCGGGTTAGTTACATCATTTATAAGTCAAGAACGGCTGGGCCGATTTTTATGATCTTTGATTTGTTAGATTTGTCTCCGCCCCGAATAGCAGTAGTGGACGTCCTGTGGCTGAAATGATAATGATAATAAGTCTTCGAGCAATCGCTATCTTACCATGCACCGTAGACCTTTGACAGGAGAAACCATTTATGGCTCCAAATTTTTTTTTTGTAATTAGATATTTCTGACCCACAGCTGGGCAAAGACCCCCCTCAAACCTCGCCACTTATCCCTGTTGGTGGTTAGGGCTTGACAATCTTTGAGAAAATTGTCTAAGTCATTAGCGCCATCGCTTTCGAGGTCTACCTCTCAAACGATGTCTGACAGTAAGCAGCCAGTGCGCAGGGGCGTGCATCCCATATAGGCTATTATGCAGAGCCTACCTTCATAAAAAACTGACAGAACAGCTAACCATAATTATTAATTACGTATTCAACAATCAACAAATATTCTGTAACCATTTTTCGTCTACCTATACTTATTCCTTACTAAAGCGCGCAACTTAGATCGTTACTGTGCAATTTAACCAATGTTAGGCTGCCGCGAGATCGCCTACTGTTTCACGCAAACTTACTCAATTTTCACTCATAGCCTACCCCCATCTGAAACCAATGCACGCCCCTGCCAGTGCGTGACGACTTTAGTCCACTTTTTAGAATTCAGTCTATGGACATGACTAGAGTTGTAAAGTGTCCGTCACGTTATAAATGTCTGACCAAAATGACCGAGAAAATTGGACATTTTCTTAATGTGACTGGACATGTTGGACATTAATTGTCACTAACGTCACACTCAATTCTATTGACAAACTATGGGAAAAAAAATTTGATTACAAATTAGTGCATTATTATAAAAAAGACAGGCTTTAGTAGTGATGATCTATAACGAAATGAAATTTCTAAAATTAATTTATCTTTCTGTACGAACAAGCTAAAAAGCGTCGTATCGTTACGCGCGAGTTTTTTTTTTAGTTTTATCCAGATCTAATTACATGTTTTACTGTCAAATACTTAACATTTAACCCTTTGACCAGTGGTGAACATATAATTGCCACCATATTTTGAACTTTATGCTCTTGAAAGAAGATTGAAATCCAAAGAAAATAACAAAATGTTTATGCCGATTAAAGGGTTAAGACTTACTTTAGAGGAAATCTTCTTTTTTAAAAATTTATACAATAAAAAATATGTGAACATCGTGACAATAAATGTCCAATGTGACCAAGCATTTATCATAAATGACGGACGCTTGTAGCATATGACCGTCAATATGAGACGCCCATTCCCACTTCAACTTGGCAGTTTTTTCTCGATCCCAGTTTTTGGCTCTGTACTATTAGTTAGAAATGTCAGTTTGAATATTTGTTGCTCAATTCAATTGGCTGAACAAAACTAGCTGAAAGGCGCTCATTTAAAGCGTACACTAAAATATTCTAGCCTATCACGTCTATGATTTAGCTTATATCCTTTTGTGTTTTCTCGTAATATGATTAACAATCTGCTTTCAGCTTCATTCTGAAGTGAACGCAGACAAAGACACGAGCAAAAACTAGTAATAAATAATTGTTAACTACTAACCATGTAGCACGTTCAAATATAACTTCAATACGATTTAACCGTCCATAGCCGTCTGCGTGCGGTGGCTGTGGCTGCCGTCTGTGGCGGACATATTGTTCCGACGCGATTTATGCTGCATGCAAATATTCTCGACGAATGGCCTGGCCTACATTAAGTTAAATAATTTTATTAATTATTGTTTTGATTCATTTTTAGACATACTACCTAATAGTGTATGTATGAGTGTATTTATCGTAAACTTAGAAAATATTTATAAAATCAATAATATTTATAATATATTTCCAGACATTTTTAATTATTGCAATTCATGTAGGTAATAACATACAATTTGCATGCTATTTTTTATTAGCGAAACATGAGCTCTTTTTATTGTTTAATGTTACCATTTATACCGTGTTTTGTGCAAATAAACGATTTATTTATTTATTTATTTAAAAAATCTATTAGATATACATATTATTATGTGCGTACAAAATCTACAGGAGTCGCCCTAACAGACTTTTTAATTTAAGAAAATTCTTTGATGACGCATTCTTTTGCTTGTTCGACGTTACTTTGATACTTGTAGCATAACACACTCTTTAGGTTCATACTCCTTATACTATTTTTAACCGACTTCAAAAAAGGAGGAGGTTCTCAATTCGACCGTATGTTTTTTTGTATGTATGTTTCGTGATTACTCCGCCAATTATAAATCGATTTTGTTGTGATTTTGTTAGGTAGATCATACTTCAGAGGTGGTCTCATATAATTTTTTCGAAATTCGGTATCGGTAGAGGAATTGCCGTGGGGGGACGGCCGTAAAGAATACACTTTCCCACTGCCAACAGTAGGCATATTGTAAGAGGCGACTAATTCCTGTAGTACGAGACAGGCAGCAGCGGCTGCGTGCGAAATCTTTAAAAAAACTGCGCTCGCCAACCCGCCTGCCAAGCGTGGCGAGTATTGGCAATGGCATGAAAGTCATTGGGGGAGGCCTATGTTCAGCAGTGGACGTCCTATGGCTGAAATAATGATGATGATAATGAGAGGTATTGCGAAAAAAAATTTATTAAGCAGTGAGCTTAGTATTAAAATATAATAGATAGGTGAGTAGGCTTATAACCCAATTTACGCTCATAATTTCGAAATGATTTAATTTCACATGGCCAGCTGTATAGTGTGCGGTGTCCCGTGCCGTCTGTGGTGGACGTATTATTACAAGTATCACGATTTATGTCAGGCGCGTACAAATTAACACAATTGCTTGCAGTATATTGGTGGACCATCTGACTTCAAGTCCCTGTGCCCTACTGGGTCCGTAATGTGACTTTAATTGTAAGACTTAATGGAGAATATGCATGTTTTTTTAGTTGGTCCTTAAATATATAGTGCTTAATTATAATTAATAAAACTTTAAGATTTTCGAAAAATATTGAAAAATACCTGACTTACAGCC
Source organism: Anania hortulata (assembly GCA_963576865.1). Classification (NCBI taxonomy): domain Eukaryota; kingdom Metazoa; phylum Arthropoda; class Insecta; order Lepidoptera; family Crambidae; genus Anania; species Anania hortulata. Next base: position 771,470 of record OY756389.1, on the reverse strand, counting down.
CATTATAGTCGCGTGTTAGACAAGGAGATCCGATATGTACTGTGACGTCACATTACACGTCCGCCATACATTTTTCATAGTAAAAGTTGTTTTAAAAGATATATTAGGTTTAACATAATTTCTAATTACTATATTACGGTTATTTTTTACCTAAAATCAATTTTGTTTTCACTATTATCGTTTTAATTTCATATATTTTCTTGTAAATATAGTAAAAACAATCTATTTTTTTTCATGCATATTCCCTATTACTTTTGTATCCTACTAGGTCCTTGTTTTCTTTAATTGTAAGACTAACTATTATTACAGTAAAAAAAATCAATACAAAATGTAAAAACCTCAATTTGAGAGGAATAGAAAATGAAGAATAGAATTGAATTAATATTGAACTATAGGTAGATTACCTTTTGGGTAAAGGTGTTTTTAAAACCGACATGCGATTGCGGCGACAGCGGGTGCGGTTTACGCAAGTAATAATCATTTCAAGCCAAGCACGTGTAATTATATGCAAATAAATATTCGACGACATCACATACAATAACTCTCACTCAACTACTCAACCTATGGTAAATAGCCAAAACACTTATGTTACAGAAATCAAAAACAGCGACGGTACCACAACACCTAGACCCGAGACAATATAAGAAAGTTATTTTTCTGCATTGACCGACCGGAAATAGAACCCGCAACCTCAGATATAGCGACACCAAGTCGCTCGCCTCTCGGCTACGGAGGTCGTCATATATTTTATATATGTATTTATATTGTGTACGTACATGTATTTAGAAGCATTTTATTTGTATATCCTATTATTATTTAAAGAAGCTTGTACATTTTTGTACTTAAATATTTTTGAACGTTTCACTTGCTGTTGTGTTTCTAAATTTTGATTCAACTGTCTTCCACCTGGATGTTGTGAAGGAGATCGATTTTAGCAACAAGACAAAATTTTGCTATTCTGTTAAAGTATTTTTGTGCTTTTTTATGTGGTGTACAATAAAGAGTATCTCTATCATTTCAATTCTAGGAAGAAGAAATAGAACTGTTGTAACTAGATCAGATTACTTACCAGCCTCCAGCCTCATGTCCCTCGACAGTATAGCGCCTACAGGACTAGCAGCACGGCACCGGTATACCGCAGCGTGGACGTCACTCCGGTACTGAGCTGCAGAGAAGGCGCCCAGCCAGAGCGTGCCATTGGGCAGGGCTTCTCTGTAACAAAAGAAATAATGCTGACATTCAAAGAAAAAAGTAACAAAGTGGACATGGCAGACCTTTTTGAGGACACGACTGGTGTATTGGCGCGGTAATTTGCCTCGGGTTCGATTGTCGGTTTGAGTCAATACATAAAACGATCTTCTCCAAATTGGCGGGAGTCTAGGTGGGTTGCCCCTGGCAAAAATTCATTGTCCATTCATTAACCCAGACACATATTGACAATACACTTTGTTACTTTTTTGCTGCTTTTTAGTTTTTGTTTTTACTTTATTTTTAACTAAATAAACCGCTGTGCCTGCGGCTTTGCCCGCGTGAAATACGGTTGTCACCATATATTTTACTTCTTTAGAAGATGAATTAAAAATAGCAGTTTAAGTTGTAATTGTTATGCTATCCCACAGGAACCTCTGACTCTCATCTGACTCCTAAACCTAAAACGTAACTTTATTTGCCAAATTTAATTTAGATCCGTTCTGCCGTTTTAGTGTAAATAAGTAAAAAACATCCATCAAAAACGTAGTTTTTAAAACCTCTTTGCATCCATCCATACAAACTTTCGCACTTATTATATTAGATTCGTAAGATTAATCTCGGTGCGATGGTATCATTGTTTTTGTTTTTTGCTGTTGTGTGTATCTTTATGATGTCCACTATAAATTTTTATTTTCCATTTTAAAGTATTTTAAATGATGATGATGATGATGAATAAGCCCTAAGCAGATTTTTTAAGTAAGTATATGCAGAGGGAAGAGAATAGCGAGCTCAAAAGCATGTAGCAGAGGCATACTTCAGCAGTGGACTGACGCGGACGTGGGCGTACAATAAAAGCCTGAACAATTTCCTACCACTTTAAACAAATAACGTAGAAATACCATTTAGAGCTGAAAAATAGGCGGTTTTATCTCTTAAAGCGTCATATAGTGTCAGATGAGATTTCAACTATTGTGAACCGTGCAACGCATTACGCAGTACTTAATAACGTGTAAATCGACCGATCAACAACGAAACTTTAAAGAAACATTTGTTTAAAGGTAAGGTGGTCCTCTTTTTGGACTATGCAAAATATATGTCCATACATAAAATGTTTATTTCTTTATTCATTGTAACAGAAGTATTTACTGCAGTCTCCATACTAGTTTACACCAATATCGAAGGTAGTCAAGAGAAGTTGAAAAAATATTACTAAAAATAGAACAGGGAACTTTTACGGTGTCAATTTTACAAGTTCTTGCAATAAACAGAGAAATAGATATATTCTATCTCACGCTGCCTCAGGTTCGGAGACAATTAAACACACATTTAAGTAAGATTTATTTATAAATAGGTATCTAATTAATTAATTAGTTCTCTCATTTTTTTTCCTGGATTTCGCAATAATTCCCAACAATTTTTTTAAAATTTTAACTTGTGTAAATTTTTTGTAAGTTTGGCATTGTTTCTTATGTGTAGCGCTCTTTAGGGCATAGATAAATAAAATCAAATGGTAAGCTTCTAGGCATACATATTTTCGGATTATAATCTAGATCTGGGGGGTAACCATAAACTCTTAAAACAATCTCAAATTACGCCCATCCGTCAATTTGGTACCATGAGGTCGTAAAAACAATCTTGTTTCATGGATTTTGACAACATACAATTTTCTTTATCATTCACTTAGGGGTCGCAATACCGGACCCTTTTTACAAAACCGGTATTTTCGGTATTACTTGTTTAAACAGTACCGGTATTCCGGTATTTTCGATATTACAAGAAAAATATCTAAAAAGTAGTAAAAGATTCGTAAATTTTGTAAGGAAAATTTTTCTTACAGTGGTCGGTTTGCAGCCTATTTAAAGCTTTCCAGATGGACAATGAAAATTACCCAATTATAAATCAAATTACTTCTTACTAGAAACTGTCATCATCATCATCATCATCATTTCAGCCATAGGACGTCCACTGCTGAACATAAGCCTCCCCAAATGTCCAATGCCCATGTTGCGCCCTACTCAGAAACTGTCCTACTTAGAAAATGTCTATCCCATCGGTTATCGGTTCTACAGCAAATGTAACCAGCCCACTGCCAATTCTGTTTGCTTATTTATTAAGCCATATCGATTACTTCAGTTTTCTGTCGGATTGACACAATGCGATAGCTTCTCCGTTGTTTTTTTCAGATCGACCCGAAATTTTGTAAATAGTTATTTTAATGTGTCGTCAGGACTATTATGCCTCATTGATTATAAACTTTGTCTCCACGAATTATTTCGTCCTTTACTTGATACAGTTAGCTATGTTGACACTAAGTCAAATAGTAATAAGCGGTTTAAAACTGCATTAAACCATGAATCATTTTGTAAATACCTTCTTTTTAAAACTTTTCTTTCCTCAATGCTGTATGTTTTATAAAGATGCTTTCTAGTCTATAAAAAACATTAGTGTTATGTTATAATGTTATTAGTAATCATTTATTTGTACTTACTTATGATAAATAAAGAACTTTCAAAACTCAAAACTCAACTCTGTCGGATTACCTAATTTCAGACTTCATTCTTCAGTGATATCCCAGCTTCTCTCTCCAAGTTGTTTTTGTTACGTGACTGCAATGTTTGCACGAGGTAAACACACTTTTGAACAACCTCGAGAGCATCCCCGTTAAGAACTATCAGGCTTGGAGTAACATGTTCATTAAACATAACCTTGGTTTTACTAAGGTTCACCTGAAGAGCAATGCGTTAGAAAGATTCAGCTAAGCAGTCTAACATATGTTGTAGGTAGGTAGGTTAAATCATTTCGGTCATTATGACGATCTGCGAATCGCAAGTGTGAGATGTACTCGCCATTAATATTAATGCCGTAAATTATCAGTTTAGGATCTTGAACATCCTCCAGGGCATTCGTGAACAACTTGCTGTTTGTAAGCGGTCGAAGGGCCATTTCAATTTCGTCTAAGTTGACTTCTGGCAGCTCTTCGGTGTATGATCCACAACGATATATTGGGGGCAGGATGCTTGTAAGGTAAAAAGCCTTCCGTCAGAATCTCCGGTCTAGAGACGACGACAATTTTTTATTTAAAGTGGTGAACTTCGTCAGATGGCTTCGACCCAGGTTCTGCACGAAGACTTTTGACCCCTTTTGACCCTGATCTTGCACTTTAGCTTGCTGTAGAGAATGCGTATTCGAGCACTGAAGGTCACGTCACGACGGCTCATCATCATGTTATTCTGATGGTGCGAACAGTGGTGAGGGTTACCACTCTTCACTCGGCAATACTGGAATGGGGATGGTGGATTGCACATGCTTTCGTTTTAGACAGGTTCGGCTTAAGTGCATTTTGCATGTAGTGGTGCTCAGTGCCTTTGTCAGACTTACGTCAACCTGTTTTAAGAAGATAGATTGTGAGGCTTTAGTCACACAATCGTTAGCGTATAAATAGCTTAAAGTACCTCTCATCTATGCTTTGTCGTGTAGCTAGATGGGACAGTCATCTGCCTAGAGAAAATTTATTTTGATGTTGAAGATGAGGAGGGCTTGTAAGTTCTTTTGGGGTAGGCCATTTAAAAAAAAGTTACATTGAGAAAAGCACCTGAAAGCGGCGTTGTAAGATAATTATCTAAGAACTATTTCCGCGACCATAGCGTACCACATCAACTAGGATTCTGTACCAAAGGTGGATGCGAGGCTGCAGTTCACGCACTTCGTACCATCCTTTCACAAAACCAGACAGAGGTGTTGCTTAAATTAGACGTCAAAAATGCCTTTAATTCGGTCAACAGAGACACCTTGTTAAACGAAATTAAAATTAATTCCCCAGAAATTTTTAATTATTTAAACCAATGTTATTATAAACCAAGCAAACTTTTATACAAAAGCCATGAGATTTTTTCGGCAGTTGGCTGCCAACAAGGTGACCCTCTTGGACCTGCAATTTTTAGTTTGGCAATCAACCAATTTATTCAAAATTTATTTTCAAAATTTAATATTTGGTATTTAGACGATGGGACCCTAGGAGGCGATGCAGATACTGTTTTTAAAGACCTTTCAAGAATTATTCAAAAGTTTAATACAATAGGACTTTCTTTAAATTTTGATAAATGTGAACTTTTTATTTCTGACCGCCTTTCCTCGATAAGGAGATCTGAAATAATCGCAAAATTTAACGTCTTGGCCCCCAATATAAGGATTCTAAACGATATGAGCCTTAACCTCCTAGGGTCACCTATTTTTGACAGCGCAATTCCTATCCACTTTCAAAAATTTATTACAAAATTTAATAAATGTTCAGATCGTCTTTTGGAAATAAATGCACATTCGGCTCTTTTTATTCTAAGATCATGTCTCCTAATACCTAAATTCAACTATCTTATCCGTTGTTGCCCAGTTTGGAAATTTCAAAATTTAATGAATAGTTTAGACAGTTTAGTTAAATTTCATTTAGAAAAAATTCTGAACATTCAACTTTTAGAACGATCCTGGGACCAAGCGTCCCTTCCTATTCGCTATGGTGGGATTGGGATCCGCAAAATTTCAAGTGTCGCCTTACCTGCTTATCTATCTTCATCCTATAGCACGACCGCTCTCGTTGCTAGTATCCTACGGCCAAGCACCGTAACTTTCGAGGTGGCATGTTTGGATGAAGCTAGAGATGCTTGGGAAATGGCATTTCCTTGAAAATTCCCTTTAGACTTAAAAAATCAACGGAGCTGGGACAAAATTTCTTGCGAATCCCTTCTAGAATGTCTTATAGATTCTAGTATCAACAACGCAGACCTCGCCAGACTTAGAGCCGTTTCTACCAGGGAATCCGGTTATTGGCTGCATGCATATCCTTCAGCCAATGTGGGAACCCTTCTAGACTCAGAAACTCTTCGTGTGGCTATTGGTCTCCGTGTTGGTGCCGAGGTTTGCAGTCCACATAAGTGTCCTTGTGGTGCTGATGTCAGCTCATTGGGACACCACGGACTTTCTTGTACAAAGAGTGCTGGCCGTTTTTCTCGCCATGCCTGCATCAACATCCTTCGTCGGTCCCTTGCTACCATCAACGTGCCGGCCATACTTGAGCCGAACGGTATCGCTCGTGATGATGGCAAGAGACCGGACGGAATGTCTCTTGTTCCCTGGCGGATGGGTCGGGCTCTGGTGTGGGACGCTACCTGTGTCGACACATTAGCCGCCTCCCATCTTTCCGGGACGAGCAGAGATGCAGGTGCGGCTGCGACAGACGCTGAATATAGGAAAAGTAATAAATATCGGCAAATCAGCGCGAATTACTTTTTTATACCATTTGGCGTCGAAACACTAGGTCCTTGGGGTCCCAACGCACTCTCTTTATATAAAGAGATTGCCAAAAGATTAGTTGACACCAGTGGGGACCCAAGGGCTGGCAGCTACCTCGCACAGCGACTAAGCATCGCAATCCAGCGAGGTAACGCTGCCAGCATCTTGGGTACCCTTCCACGAGGACCATTTTTATAATTCTCTATTTTCGTAGTTTTTATTTGTATATAGTATTTCATAGTTGTATATAGTATTTCATAGATGTATATATTATTTAAAATTAGTATAATTATTTTATAGAATTAATAATGTGTAATAAATGATATGTTATTTGTAACTGTCATTAGTGTCAAAATAAACGTCAATAAACTTTTTCTTGTTACAGAACTATTACAACGTTCTCGTATTTTTTAGATCAGCCACAACATTACAATAAGGACGTAGGGTAGTTGAAACTTATGAGTTGTCTCCTGGCTTCCGGACATCAGAACTGCTATTACTTTTAATTTTTGCCACGACATCAGGGTTTTATCTAGCACCAAATAGTTGTTGAACAGTTATGGCATCCACGTTAAAACGACTGGCGCGAGATATTGTATTTGTCCCACTGAAATATTATCTTAACTGATCTTAACTTAACTAAAATCGTAATTTTGAGCTGGTATAGACCTGGACTTAAATGGCCGGCTGATAGTATAGTTTGTGTGGGACGTGCCAAGTTCGTGTGGGACGTGCCAAGTCTGATCGGTAATTTTTACCGCTGACAAACAGTTGGTGCCCCACAAGTCGTTCATTGGCTTTTCGGGCTTCAGTAGTGTGACCATTTTTGCTAGCACCAATTAGTTGTTGCATTGTTCAAAAACTCTAAAGACCAGCGAAAAGAGGCTAAGACCTGTTTTCGCCTTTCAGAGTCGAGCATCCCCTCCTTGATGGCAGGCAAATTATCAGACAGTTTAAACGGTGCCACTTGCTTGCTGTAACAACTATACAAATACAATCTATACTTAAATCAAACCACTTTCTTGCTATAACAACAAAGCGGCAAGTAGCAACCGCGTATACCGAAAATCCCGGTTTTCGTTAATCTAATCCCGGTATTTGAAAGTGTCTATTATGGTCCGGGATCCCGGTATTTTCGGGATTCGGTATCCCGGTTTGCGATCCCTACATTCACTCAATTCAATAAACCAATAAAAACCAATAAAACCAATTTATTTCTGTAAATAGGCCTAAATTAAGCTCTTTTACACGTCCCAATATATTTTTTTACCCTACCACTGCTTCGGGACAATATTGTGGGCTAGTGCCGCGAAGAAGCAGCGCAAGAAACTCGGTCACTATTGTCAGCCTCTTTTTAAATAGTGTGTTTACATTACAAGATAAAATGAACCTGTGCGAGCACGGCAGTATTTAATTCCATACATTTTTATCATTTAAATAGTCATTTACAGTGTAATAACCTTTTTTCATTAAAATCATCTTGACATGCGATTTAAATTCATACATAGGCAGTTCAGCAATGGACTGTGGTAATTTGTTAAAAAAGCGAATACATTTTCCCATAAACGAATTACCCACTTTATGCAGTCTGAAATTTGGAACGGCAAGTTTATCTTTATTCCGGGTATTAATATTATGCATGTCACTCTTTTTAGGAAATAGATGCAGGTTTTTGCGAATATACATGATATTTTCATAAATGAATTGAGAAGCCACTGTTAGTATATTAATTTCCTTGAACAGTTCCTTCAACGAGTCTCGGGGTCTGAGGTCGTAAATTGCCCGTACAGCTCTCTTTTGTAGCACAAAAATAGATTCAATATCTGCTGCTGAGCCCCATAATAATATTCCATATGACATTAAACTATGAAAATAGCTAAAGTACACCAATCTTGCCGTTCCAACATCAGTCAATTGTCTTATCTTTCTCACGGCATAAGCAGCTGAACTAAGTCTTCCCGATAGAGTCTCAATATGAGCACCCCATTGCAAACGGGAATCTAAAGTGATTCCTAAAAAGGTAGAGGAACTAGATGTATCTAGCAGTTCATCTTTTACAGTTATATGTGTTGGGAATACAAATGACGTTTATTTTGACACTAATGACAGTTACAAATTGATTTCTTATGTCAAAATTATTGGTATGGAAAATGGTCATAGCAGACATTTCATTGATTTCTTAATTTCTGAATGAATATTGTAAAAACAGTAACAAAATCTAAGAAATAAATGAATTATATGTATAGATCTCTAATTTTAAAAATGATACTTTGCTTGGCTGCTACAAAATTGTAAAAGCAATTATGCTGCTTTGAGATTTTGATTTGAGCTTATTTTGAATTTGTACCATGAACTACATAATTAGGTTTTGTTTAGGGATGTAAAAGAACGAATGTTTTGGATGTTTTGTCTATTAATTGCTTTGAGAAGAAAAGAGACGCAATATTTAAAACCACTGACAACAGATAACTTCGTCTCTTTCAATTTTTTATCTCCGAAGTCTATGGGCTAATGTCATTGCCATCCAGGGAACGTATAAGTACTACAAACACCTACTTATAAATTCTTTATTGCTATTAAAAGCATGAGACAGTTGTCTGAAACATGAAATTGTGGAAAAGAGAACGGAATAATCTACACTTTATAAAAATAATAAAGGCGAGAGGTAATGCAATTAAGCGGTGGCTATACGGCTTTTTAAAATTGAGATTGTTTGTCAATTGCTAGACATTTTTACATGGCTCAAAACTGTTTCCAAAGAATGAGCTATTTGAGCTATAAATTTTGACTAATGTTGAGACTCAGTTTCGGAACCGATTGATAGGTTTGACTTAGGTCAGCTTCTAATAGTTTACTTGATCAATGCTAATAGTATGACAGTTGTCAAAGGAGTGACACGCGGAAATTTTAAAATCAAAAACTGATAAAAACCATAAAAATATTTATTCGTTTTTATGAAATCCGCCAGCGCACCAAAGTTACCGACGTGGCAAAAAGGTGGCACGACTGAAAGGGCAATGGGCAGGCCACGTATGCCGTAGAGACGACAAAAGATGGAACCACAAGGTCTTGCTCTGGAGACCCCACCCAAGAAAACGAAGTGTGGGCAGACCACCAGCAAGATGGTCGGACGATATTGCAAAGACGGCAGGACCGGCCTGGACAAGAATCGCCGCACTAAGAGCTAGCTGGAGAGAGCTTCAGGAGGCATATTGACAAAACATATGCTGAAGAGGAAGAAGAAAAAGATGATGAAATTACGTTGTCTAAATCGTAGTAATTGCACCTTGGAGCAAATATCTTGACATTAAAATTGTATTCTGCAAAATCAGACACGCATTTCAAGATTTTTGCGAGTGGTATCGTAGTGTTTAATTTCTCCAGAGAAAGTGATTATTATTTTATTATAATGAGATCCTAGACCCTGGATAAGAACAGCAGGAGCAAAAGCGAGCTTTTTGTCTTAAAACTGATCTACATTCAATTTGGAGCATAAAATACATCACGACCTAGTTAGTATACGACTTTTATTTTGAGAATATACAATAAGGTTCCCAAGGGAGAAGCTATCATGCCAACCTACTTCTTTTTTGTTTCAAACCAATGAATACGGATCTGCGAGCATTAGCTAAACATTGTATTTTTACAGGTATTGATACATTTTAATTACGTAATGAAGTGGCGCTTAATCCAAAACTGCTCAATGCTGCCTGGGCCTGCTGCAGAGCAAACTTACAAGTACGAAAGTGCACCTGAAGTGCTCATCAAACCTTAAACCATAGATACGTGACCCCGGGTTGTTCTTACTGTTACATTTAGTTGTAGAGTCTTTACTTATGTTATTTAAAGCCTTGCTGTTAGGGGATATTTTAATTTATTTCCTGTTATTTTGAAACACACAAGTTTACTTACTATCATAATAAAAAGAAATGAAAATAATAAACGTATCAAACGCCACTAAGTACTTTAAAAGTCAAGGTAGTAATTAGAGGGACATAGGTAAACAAATATGTTTATGTTCTTAATATTCCATCAGATTCTATTGTAGGCACTGAGTATAGGTCTTTTGTAAACTACATTTTCTAAGCTCAAACCACCTACATGTGGCCAACAATAAAATTTCCATTGTCTGGTTTCTGTGACCCCCCGATACAGAACCCTTCGAGAGTTAATTGTCAACCGATAAACCACGTGACACTAATGTTAAATCCTGTTAAATCATAAGTGTCACGGGATCGTCTGGTAGACAATTAGTTACCGAACGGTTCTGAATCGAGGACGGGTTAACTAAACGTAAACGTAAAAAGTTTTATGTAAACCTAAAACATTAAAACCTGTTTGTGCATTGAATAAATGACAAAAAAACATTATTTAGATTTGCGTTTAATTTGTTGTCAATTGTTGGATTTCTTGTGCGGCAGGCGAGAAGACCACGCTCCCCGCCAGCGCGACACAGCCGCCGGTATCAGACTATGATGGGCAGCGACTGCCAAGATCCAAATCATACCTTTACTAATTATTATTATAAATATAACAGTTAATACTTTAGTTTCTCAATCACGCTTTAACGGCTAAACTTAATTAGCTGAAAGGCACACATGCATGGGTATTGATCTAGCCCAACACATAAGGTTTTTTGTGTTACCGTGGGACGATTATTCTACTAATATAAGTCTACGTAGACAAAGTTGCAGGCAGTAGCAAATATAATATTTTAAAAATAGGTAAGCTATTGACCTAAAAAGTCACCATCATCACCACCGTGTTAGCCTATTGCAGTCTACAGCTAGACGTAAGCCTCCCCCAAAGAGCACGATCTCCAGCCACTTCCAGCCATCTTCCTAACCTAAGCTCATCGTTCCATCGAGCTGGGGGACGTCCAACACTACTTTTACCGTGGCGTGGTCTCCACTCAATTTAGTCCACCTTTCATCGGTTCTGCGATAGATATGGCTGGCCCACTGCCACTTTATCTTACTGCATTTTACTTTACTTACTTGTACCTATAAAGTACGCTCTTCACATATTTGGTAAAATCTCAAGTTAATTAAGTACATTTAGACATAAGGTAGTAAGTTAGTAACGTTATAAAGCCGACCAAGTGCAAGTCGGACTCGCATCCTTCGTACTATCGTACTATATTAAACACGAGATACATCATTTCAGCCATGGACGTCCACTGCTGAACACAGGCCTCCCCAAATGGTTTTCATTGGGGGGGATTGCCAATACTCGCCACGCTTGGCAGGCGGGTTGGCGAGCGCAGTTTTTTATAACATTTCGCAGGCAGACGCTGCTATTTCTGTCGAAAATTTGTATCTCGTATGTATGCCGTGTGGGGACCGCCGTAAAGAATACTCTTCCCCACCGCCAACAGAAGGCGTGTCGTAAGAGGCGACTAATTCCTGTAGCACGAGACGGGCAGCAGCGCCTGCGTGTGAACTATTATAAAAAACTGCGTTCGCCATCCCGCCTCCAAGCGTGGTTGTGGAGATGGTGGTGGGTACGGGCTATTATGAGCACGACCGAACGTGCGACGCGCCTAACTTGTTAAAAAACCCACACACATGTTCAGGGCAATAACATCATTCCGGACGTATTGTCCTGCTGATCTTTGAGCTGGTGGACCACGTGTGCAGCGTGTTAGCTGGAGCTTGGTGGACTCGCCACTGCGGAAACTAAATTGTTTGTCATCTAGTGAAATTAACTAGCATATTCAAAGAAGCAAACGCTCGAACAGCTTTGCTACGTGTTAAATAATGTGATGGGTCGATAGCTATAAGGAAAACGTCCCTTGGTCTTTTCCTGGTTCAGAGAGGACTATGTCGCACCCCGCTTCCTATACCTTTGGAAACTGACTGGAGCGGAGAATTTATTTAAGAGCATAGTAAGACAGACCCCTCATGAGTCGCAAATAAGTGAGTATCACAAGACGATTTGAGTTCTATACGATGAATTTAACTACTCATTTGAGTAGCTATCAATCGGGATTTTTAACAACCTATTTAACTACCGGGTTCTTATTAAACCTAGATAGTACTAAAATAAAGCGTACATATTTATTTCACTATTTATTTGTGTCAATTGGCGTTTTGCAATGATTTTAAGAAACTACTATTTGTATAGGTACACTTGTATGCTCTGTGCATCGAATTTTAATTTACACAGCTTACAGTTTCCTGCGTTCCTAATCATTGCCCAGCATAAGCTTTCTTCTCCTTTAGTACCAGGGGTTACTTAAAACTTGAATGCTTTGATTGTATTTTTCTTGAAACTAATCTGTAATAAAACTATTACTATAAAAAATATTGTGAATCGACGTTGTTCGACGTACTCGTACGTAATACAATTTGAATGATTGTTATGATGTTTCATTAAACCATTTTCTAATCTCATTTCTTACTAACTGAAAATATTTTTTTGTATTTCTGTAATTCATATTTCTAAAGTAAAATAAATTATTTATGAATGTTGACAACAAATAATGACTTTTACTTTTTTCTAATAAGTACTGTCAAGACACCATTGCACTAAGTAGGTTGGTATCGGACAATGCATTGTTCCGAAACATTTATGAAAAACTCAGAGCTCAGTCGTAACTCATTTAGTAAAGGTGATATCTACGATAGAATAATTTAACACTGGTCAACAAAATTCAAACTTTTTCGTGCCACACGGACTTTTTTGATATTTTTTACTTTAGTTGGTGATTGTAAGAAAAAATAAACAGTTAAAAAAAATTTGCTAGCCAAGGATTTTATTCTATTGAGTAATTAAAAATATTAAGAAAAAATACAGATCTCGTAAATCAAACTTTTTTTTTTATATAAATTACTTAATAATTTAAGATTTTCTTGAATGTTTAGCTTCTGGTTGGTCCCTTTTAATTGTCCAGCAGTAATCCGCTAACATATTTGGGCTCCATTTTCCCTGGTACCGCTTTTCCATACTAGAAATGTCCTGGTGGAACCTCTCGCCGTGCTCGTCACTGACAGCCCCTAAATTGTCAGGAAAAAAATCCAGGTGCGAGTCTAAAAAATGGATCTTGAGTGACATGTTGCAACCCAATGCTTGATATGACAATAAGAGCTCGCTAACCAACTCTCTGTAGCTGTCACTCTTGTGGTTGCCCAAAAATCCATTCTTTTAGACGAGATCCTAATAGTTCCGACTGCTTTTTTGACAAATTTAAATCCCTAACCAAATCATTTAGGTCTCCTTGAGTTATCAAATGTGGCTCCTTTTCAATTCCTTCAAACTCAAAGTCATCATCCTCGTCAACACACCGACTTGAAGTAGACGGTTGTGAATGGTCGTTATCAACAGACGTTGTTGCAACTGGTATTAGTTCTGGCATTTTTTTACAATGAGAGACTGGTCTTATAGCAGAAGATACGTTAGGGTAGATAACTGTGTTTTTTTTTCTTGTAATTTATACCTTTTAAGTCAGTGAGACAAAAATAGCAATCCGAAACGTGATCTCGCTGTTCAGTCCATATCATGGGTACAGCAAAAGGCATAGCTCGTGCACCTTTCTTCCAGTCGGTTAAATTTTTCACACACGTTATGCAACAGACATGAGGGGCCCAGAATTTGTCTTGATGGGCGACAGAAAAACCAAAACATTGGTGATAACACTCCAGCACAAGATTCGTAAAATTTCGTCGTTGTTTTTTGAATGTAAGTTCTCCGCAGATATAACAAAAAGAGTTAGGGTTATTTTTACACTTCCTCGACATGTTCACAGGATTAATAAATCACAAAAAATATTCAAATTCAACTACAAATACTTTTATGACGATTTACTTGTGAGCGTTTCTGTTAATTTACCGCCGTAGTACTAGTTATGAGTATTACCGTATCACAACAAATATGAGGCTAACAGACAAATGAAAACTGTGATTTAATGATGAGGGTAGATTGATAAAACAAAATTAGCTATCAAAGTTCGTGTGGCAAAATCAGTGTTGACCAGTATATTTTCAGCGCTGCTGACATGCCTCCTAGTAGAAGCAAAATAGATTTTCTTTAATATTTTGGCAAATTTAGTACGCAAGAATAGGTATTTATTGATTTCACTGACATTTTGTTAATTTAATTATGACGATTCGGACCACTTGCAACGCATTGACTATTTTTACATACCATTCGGTCTTTCCCAGCCTTATACAAGATTGTTTTACGTAGATCATGGTACCAAATCACGTGACCTAACATATAATCTCATATCAAAGTGCAACCAAACAAAGTTGGTTTTGTAAGAGTTCATGGTTACCCCCCTGTACTATATGCATGATATAAGATATTCACTTTGATTGTAATCTGTTTTGTGTGCTATGATAAAATAAAATAAATAAATGCGGCATTTGCTACCGAAACAAAAAAACCTACGTTCAAAAGCATCAAAATAACAATCTAAGACATTAAACCGAAAATCCAATAAAGCCTGTTCCGCGTTGAAACGCATCCATTACTGAGGATCGCCGTTATCATTCTAAAATCGACCAATATTAATGATATGAATCCGCGCCGCGCCGGACCGACTCCCATTCAGACCGATGTTTTTCTCCGCCATTTTTTATCCAAACCAAAAATCGCTCGTTAATCTTATTCACAAGCGAAATTCTATTAAAACGATTCTACATTCAAAAATGGCACGAATTCAATAGAAATAAAAGCTCCGCATTCGCTTTGATTAATCGAGAATACTGTCTTTTGTGATTGTTACTTAGAGATAAAAAAAAAATTTTGAATGAACGTAATCGACGCCAGATAAAACGTAACCCTTGGAATGAAACAGTGATTAAGTATGTAGGATGAAAGTGTTCTTAATTACCTATTTGCAAAAATATATAATTTTGACTGAATCAGAACAGCTGTAGTAGGAAAACATGTTTTTTTTAAATTTAAAGCATTTTGGCTTTTCTTTACCCTCCTTTTTGGAAATGGTCCAGTCATCAATTACTGTATAACACCTTTTAATTTAATTAAGGTAAAGGGTTCGGTATTTTGGACTATTTATTAAGGCGCATTGTTAGTAGGATTAATTCAGCCTCTAGAGTTAACCAATTCATTAAAGAGTTATAGTAAGTTTAGTTATAGTGAGTTTAATTAATAAAATCATAGAGAAGAGGAAAATAATATTTGTAGATAAATATTTACATAAGTTATAAAAAAACAAGCCAAAGCTGCTCTTTAAATCCATAGTATAAAAGCCAGAAGTATGTATTTTAATTTTATGTTGTAAAGTTTTAAATAAAACCCACCATAAGTAAGCAGGGGATGGTCATGTTTTTTTAAAACGTTTTTATGTCACAATAACACTTCTTAGCGATACAATTCATGTTAATGTTACACTTCAAGTACTAAGAATAATTTGAATATTATACCGTAACAGAAATGCTTACAACCGAAACTGCTGAAAACAAAAGACCATCAACCTAATTTAGCTTTTTCTGGAGCCAACCTTTTTTTTTTGCAAATTGTGGCAGTGGTTTCTTTTGTGCCAGTATCATAAAAAATAGTTACAATAATCGCTGAATACTTATAAAATGTGTAATTAATTGCCAATACTCGGTTAATTAAGTTAGTTTGTGTAAGATATGTAATGTGATATGAAAAGAAAACTTAAATTTTATAAAATAAAATAAAATTATAAATCGTTGCAACGCCCTTACATGTAAATACTTTATCCCTAATGATTGACAACTTGCCTTCATGTGACTTGCAATACAAATACAAATAGAATCGAATTGAAATTCTGGTTAAACTATTATATGTGTTCTAAATAAATTTTAACCAAAATAACTGACATTAAAAACCAATTAGATTTTATGTTCGGATTTTCTACTTTTTTCTTTGAATTTCAACACAGCAATGCCAAAAAATTACCACTCATTGATATTTATTAAAATATTTTATTTTTGTAAGTAAATAGGCCATTAATATAACTTTTATTCGTCCTATTTTTTACCTTATCACTCTGCTTTAGGACAGAAGCAGAAATACTCGGTCACCCTCTTTTCAAATTGTATTATACAGTTCTTAATCCCTACATTTTTATCATTAACCATTAGCTTAAAACCTCAAATAGTATGACCCTTTTATAAAATCTTGACATGTGATTAAAGTTTTCAAACAGGTAGTTCAGCAATATATTATTGTGGTAATTAATTAAAAATGTTAATACATTTCCCAACCTGAAATATGAAACGACAACAAAAATGATCGCATTGCATGTAATTTTAAAGTACTTTATTAGTTTAATCAGACTTATAATATGTTTGAGCTACGTTTAATCCCAAAAAAAGAGCGGCAATAAAGCACACTGCTCACTAATGATGACGCAGGCTTATTAACGGCCTTTGTCCGAAACGGCGGACAGTGTCGGACAAAACTCAATTGTTTAAATACGATTGTTTGCCGTATCATTCTGATAACAGCGCGTGTATCATACCTGTTCTGTGGATAGCAGCATTTGAATTGCCACTAATACCTACTGATATGTTTTGGTCTAAAATTTGAATGTAGTTCGAATTTCGAATCATACATTGACTCACTGCACATTAAGATAACACTAGTTGTGTAGCCATTGTCCAAAATCATAGTTCCAGAGTTCTATCGAAAATTGTTGCAAATGTGATCTAGGAGGGGTGCCTCTACTAAAAACGTGACAGAGGAACTTTACAGTCGGTTCATATGTGCTGTTAATATTGTTCAAGGTATCTCTAAGTTACTATGGTATTTAAGCAAGCACATTATTGGTTCTTCTTTTAGTTGCATTTTAATTGGTTTGAACTAAAAATATCTCTTTAACTTATCCTAAATACAAATTATACCCCAAGAAATATTATGTTTTACATAATGTATCACTGTATGAATTATAATCTACCTATCTATATAAAACAAAGTCGGGTTAGTTACACCATTTTTATGTCAAGAACGGCTGGGCCGATTTCTATGATTTTTAGTTTGTTGGATTTGTCTCTGCCCCGAATAGCAGAATAACTATTAAAAATTAAAAAAAATACGAAAAAAGAAACTAGGCTGTACGAATTTCGCCGGGACAGCTAGTTATAATATAAAACAAAGTCGGGTTAGTTACACCATTTATAAGTCGAGAACGGCTGGACCGATTTTTATGTTTGATTTGTTGAATTTGTCTCCGCCCCGCAGAATAATTATAAATAACACGGAAAAATTAACGAAGAAAAATGTATGAAGTGTCGGTACGAAGTTCGCCGGGACAGCTAGTAAAATATGTAATCTAAATCAGTTTTTCAAAAATAATTTCAATCATTTAGAATTTAGATAGAATAGAATAGAATAGAATAATCTTTATTTGCATAAAACATGGTTACAGATAAAGTTCTTACATTTATAAATGAGCATTCATGTTTAATCGATCTATCGATAAGCAAATATTTTGTCATCGTCGTGCAAACAAATTAAATAGTGAAAATTAATGAAATAAATATAAATTACAGTCAAATCAGTACAACTAAGTCACATAATAAAGAATGTCAGCATTTGAAAATAAACAAAACAAAATATCAAGAAACACCGATAAATTGTACACTGCTAGTCAATTTCTGTGCATACAATGCAGTGTCAAAATTTACAACTATCCTCAAGCTCAAACACAGGAGTAACAACCAGGTAAGTACAACAATAAATTACACATTTAAAACCAAGTATAAATATTAACGATTATTCAGTCAAACCAATAGTAAATTTTTTAAGGTGTCCGTCACGGCAAAATTTAGTAAATTCATAAATGTCATAAAAACAGTTGTCAATAAGAATTTTAAAGATAATTTTCTTGAAAAGAGAGTAAGGAAGACATTGGATACAGTTTGGAAGTAAATTAAACAATTTAATGCACATGACATAGCTGTTCCTTCCAAAGCAGGCTGTAGCTGATGGTGGTATTTCTAACCTGTACGGATATGATATGATAGGATGCGGCAAGCTTTTAAAAAGCGTCATCATAATCATAATCAGCCCACGTCAGCCCACTGCTGGATATAGGCCGTTCCCATTGCACGCCACTGAGCCCGATCTTCGGCTATTTTTAACCGACTTCACAAAAGGGAGGAGGTTCTCAATTCGGTTGTCCCTATGTTTTTTAAAAAAAAATGTTACCTCAAAACTCTGCCATTAATAAACCGATTTGAAAAATTCATTCATTTCATTTGAAAGGGCATACCTCCAGATTGGTCCCATTTTGCCCACCGTGGAGTGTTTGAATATGGTTGTTTGCACCGACTCCAAAAATAACTGTTTGGTATGATTGTTTAAAAGTTATTTTTATCTTTTTAGTGTTTTTGAAATCGTTTTTTTTAAGTAAAAATTTGTTTTTTTTTTCATCAACTGCCATCAGCCTCGCGTATATCGTCGCTCCCCACGCTGCGCTTGCCTCCGTCTCCCATCGGTTATCGGTTCTAAATGTGACTAGCTCACTGCCACTTCAGTTTTAACTAAATACTTTATTATAACTCCCAGTAATATTATATTTTACATAATATATCGCTACAAAAGTGCCTTGAGGAGACGGCCGTAAAGAATACACTTCCCCACCGCTAACAGAAAGCGTGTCGTAAGGGTGACTAATTCCTGTAGCACGAGTCGGGTAGCAGCGTCTGCGTGCGAAATGTTATAAAACACAGCGTTCGCCTACCCGCCGGCCAAGCGCAGCGAGTATTCGCAGTCCCACCCGATGAAAGTCATTGAGGGAGGCCTGTGTTCAGTAGTGAACGTCCCTGGCTAAAATGTCGATGATGATCGCTAAGAAATAAATAAAATAAATCATTTCAATCCCAATTTAAGGGTACGCTTGAAGATGTGGCAAGTTCTTAAAAGGTGTCAAATTACCTAACCAATTGTTTTTGTAGTTAAATGTGGTTTCAGTATAAATTAGCGAAAAGTTATACATAAGAAAATCGGTTGGAAACATTCGATTTGGGCGGTTAAAGGCTGACTAAAGAGAATGACGTATCTCAGAGGATCGACTTAAAATAACCATTAATAACAAAAATAAATCCTTACGTAAAACACGTATAACTATTACAATATTTAAGTATTTACTAGTGTATCTAGCCAATCTACTTTAGCAATTAAATACAGATACAGCAATGCAAAGCATATTTCGCTAACCAATCCATTATTTACGAGTATTATATTTGACACAAAACCCTGCCAAAAACATATTTCGCTGACCATCTCTATTTGTTCTCAATTTCACTGCGACCTACAAATGTTAATATACTCCGCGGGTAGTAAAAAGCTGGCAACTCCGGGTCGCGGGCCAACACATAAAAACTATTTTATAACCCACTGTCCATTCTTATTTATTACTGCGAAGGGTCAGGCTTATGGTGATGTAATGAATGACTAGCTTACCCTGTAGGTTTGTTTGTTTAGTATCTAAAATGTGGTTCCGTCATTTTGGTCTCCGTAGACTTGTCATAGAAATTCACTGACATATGAAGTGCTCGCTGCCTTATTAGAAAGGACCCAGGCCACGGTTGTGATCGGATCGGTGACTTTTCCAACCATATTTAGTGAAATTTATCACAAGCATATCCATGCTTCGGAAGGTACGTTAAAAGTTAGTCCCGGCTAATATCGCTTGATACTAGTCGTCCTAGTCAGAGGCCTTAGGGTGGCTTAATAACATCTGACATTAAGGTTGCGTAAGGACTGGCGTTACAACATCACCCCTCTGGGCCCACGTGGTGCAGTATGGCCTAAAGCACCTCAGTTGAGGTGAGGCCTGTGCCTTGCAGCTGGACGTATTACAAACTTTTTTTACAAAGGTTCACATCAGTGTCTCATATAGCCTAATTTTAAAACGTAGGATTGAACAACAAAAGGGAGGGAATGCAAACTGTAATATAGTAATTAGAAATTAAGGTAGGTATACCTATCTCTTTTTAAAACAACTTTTACTATGAAAAATTTATGACTGACGTGTAGGTGACGTCACGGTACATATCGGATCTCCTTGTCTAACAACGACTAACTAACGTCTTTAATGGGCTTTAATACTTAGTTTTGTGACGAGGATCCGGCGGCGAGACATCCCTAGTACGCAAACCGATACTTGACAACCCTACGCGCCCGCAAGCGCCCGCGCACACGTTATATAAACCGTGGTGGGGACCAGCTCCGCGACTAGAGTCCGACTCACCCCCAGATCGGGCCCGCTAGAAAGGAGCCCGGCAGCGGTCCGGCCTGTTTCGGCAGTTCCGGTCCCGTCGGCGCCACCACTAGCGGGTTCGCCGCTTGGTAGGGTGCCTTTTGCACTCCACATTGGCCCGATCACGCCTGCTAGTATGGGGCTCGACACGTACGAGTCTGAGGCTTCGCTGCGCGAAGCCTCACACTCGGCCGGGTCGCGGCGACCGCTAGCGGGGCGGACCTAGGCTGTGCGCCTTCAGCGCACGCCACAACTGCCCGGGTTAAGCTGGCGAATGTCTTCCTCAAAGACACTCAGCGATAGGTCCGTCCATAAAAAAAAAAAAAAAAGCTCCGCGACAGTCGTCCGAGTTCTACAGCCCTGGCAAGACGTCTCCGCGCGCGCGCACGTCACCCGTTGCCATTGCTTCGGTACGGTGGAACTCTGGCGATTTGCCGACCCGTGCTCCCTACTAACTTAGTTAAGTTACCCGACCCATCTCCTACTCCGAAGGTTAGATAGGCTAGCGGGCCTTCGTGGCACCGTATGACGGCAAACCTTCACTCCCGAACCTTGACCGCGCTCCTGCGGTGAACCCATCCCCGGCCCGGACGCTCTTGAGGCTTAGTGTCGCATACGACTCCGCATGCCAGCCTTCATTACCCGTAGTGAGAACGTAGATATAAACTAACAAAACACCCGCCACGCTCCGCGACGATATACCGCGTAGGACGTGATCTCGCGACCGCTCCAGAATCCGTCCCGTAGGAAACCGCGCAGATCCTCGTTGCCTTCTCTCGTCGCCCAGCCGTAACGGCAGTCAGACAGCAGTCACAGTCTAGGTCTAGGTTAAGTGTTAGAAAGTGCATTAGTTTAAGTAACCTTTGTGGAACTGTGAAAATATATACAATTCAAACGTCTCGTTGGTTTTTATGGTCAATCCCTGGTAGGTTATCCTAAATTAGGTACACATCCCCTCACCGCACGCACGGCGGGCTGGGGCCAGTACATATGCTGACGAGGAACTCAGGCTGAGCTAGCTGAAAGGGTTCTTCGTCACAGTTTTATTAGTTATAATTAGGTACTATTTATTTTAGGACCAAATAAAAAAACATGCATATTCCTCATTAAGTTTTTCATTCTATTTAACGTTTGTCCCCGCCAATTTGTACAAGTAAAATTTTAACGTTTCTGTTCAATATTTCTTGTAGCCTTAAACATTCTTACTCTTATTCTTGTAACTTTGTATAAAGGGACTGTTAATCACACATTAATCCTTTGCCCTGACTCCACCAACACCCGACACCGTCAAATTAGACGCTCGCATTAATGATATCAATCAAACGAGTGTGAGTTGATTACTGCGTCTCTAATTGCTTCCACCTAACGATGCGGTCGCGAGGTGGCGCTAGTTACTCTGGACGATTTTACCTCAAAGACCGTGTCATCAAAGCTTGCAAGTTACGAGACACCTTCTAGATGCTTCAATTTTCAATGAAAACCGTACTTCATGCTAAGAAAATATACTGCGGCAATCTTTTATAGGTAATATAGACTGCAGCAGCCTTGGGTCGCCCTATACTAAATAAATAAATGGTTTATTTGCACAAAACACGGTATAAATGGTAACATTAAACAATAAAAAGAGCTCATGTTTCGCTAATAAAAAATAGCATGCAAATTGTATGTTATTACCTACATGAATTAAAAATTTCAATAATTAAAATGTCTGAAATCAAAATAAAATCTAGCTAATTTTCAATAAATTCCTTAACACTATACATTTTTTGTCATTAAGCCATTCAGTTAATCTTTTTTTAAATAATAAATTATTTAGCACTTTAAATTCATTTGGGATCTTATTATATATTCTTACGCACATCGCAAGGCAACTTTTATTATATTTCCATGTTTTTTTGTTGCTAAAAAAAAAGTTTTTAAGTGGAGACTGCAGACCACTTCTTGGTTACCGACGACCCGGGGAAGATGACTAGGCGGGAGATTGTACTCTTTTGCGCTCTTTAGAGGAGGAGTTACACCCAGCAGTTACTGCAATATGTTGAGATGATGATGATACATATTGTAGTCTAATATTGATATTATCCAGATTTAATCAAATACATAGCAAATTACATTATCACAAAGGGCTAGCTGCCTAAAAAAATCTAATTAGTCCAGAAGTATTGGACACGTATTTTTTCTTTTCTGAATCAAACAAAAAATGATGAAGATATAGCCCGTTAAAGTTCCGCGTAACGTCACGCCTTGCGACACTTATTAGCAAGACGTGACGTCACGTGCTCACTTTGATGCGCTTTATCTTCGCCATTTTTTGGTTGATTGACAAAAGACAAAATATGGGTCCAATATTTTTTGATATTCTAACTGACTGATTAAATAGAATAATCATTTATTGACCCAGGAAACTAGCCCAATATATCTATTTGAGTGCATTGACTGGTTTGTGTCTGCTCTTGGTTTGTATTGTAGTGTTTTGTTGATAGGTTACTAACTCTCTAGATAGTGAATCCCGGTACTTGTGTGAGTGGCTTGCTTTGAGTTACCGTTTTTTATTTATACCTATTTATTTTTAAAAAAAACCGTTGATGTTTTACCTAGATACTTGCCAGTTCATAACTGTTTGTTTTCTGTTGTCAATGTACACGACAACGAATACTTATTTATTTCTTTTTATTTATGTTCTCATGTAAGTGGCGTGTAAATGTCTCTATGAGAATAAATGTCTTTGAACCTTAAACCTTATGTTGAGCTACTGGGAACTAAAAACATATCTGTTTTCCACAGCAAAATATCCGAATTTTGTTTTTTTCCGTTCCCTACATAAAACATACAAATAATTCATGTATGATCGTTGTACACTATCGGAATTTCCCAATAATCGTCTCATATCTATCTCCCTAAACCCGGCTTACAAATGTAATCCTTGCAAAAAATAAAACCATGTCTTACATCGCAATCTTATGGTCCTTATGAATAATTCAGGGGGGATATTGAATTATCTGAGTCGCGTCATCGTGTTGCGGATTGTACAGGGAATTTAGTAGTAGCCTAACAAGTACAGCCAGATCTTTTCTGTGTTGTTGTACATCCCAATCAAGACAGTTTAGCTTTTCCCACAACTCCCTTCATTGGTTGGGTAAAATGGAATCCAATAATCCTTTAAAGATGCAGTATAACAAATGATACTTTCGATTTGGGAAAATAAAAAAATCTGACTTGTTGCTCTATCAAAAGCTTAGTATAGCCATTGAGCTTGAAGACACTGGCAGTAGAAATAAACGAGACACTATCCATGTTGGTGATTTATTTCATTTCATTTCAAACAAAGCTCTACAAACTGGTACGCTAAAGCCATGTTCGTCATTCGGCACAATGGTGCATCGCTTGCATGTTAAGTGTTTTAGCTTGGATTTTATAAATGTTGTTAACAGTCCCTTTTAAAAGCGTACGTTGTTTTTTAAATACCATTGTATTTTAAAGACCCAGTGTGCCTTTTTTATTTTATCACATTATGTACACAAAACTGTTCTTTTTTTACTGTGGTGCCTGCTTCTATCTCATGTATTTGTATAAGTGATGATTCGTAAGCGTAAGATGAGGTAGTGCACGGCTGTTGTAGGACGCGAATGAGGTGGTCCTAAAGAGGGAAAGCAAAGTATTTTATTAGATTATCGACTTTACTAGGTGTTAAGGCGACACATTACTAATAAAAAGAAATACCTGTTATTGTGACTATGTTAGAAAATAAGTCTAACTGTTGTGGTTTTATGTGTTTATTGTGGCTTTGACTCTCCTAACTTTGACTACAATATCTGCATTTAGTAGCAACTATTTGCGGAAACCGACAAGCTTGTAGAAAACAAATGTCTCGCTATGCCGCCACCGCCAGGTTCTGGCAAACGGGGTAGTCCCAAGAAATTCTGGCTTGACGTCGTGAGGGCTGACATGTGTGCCAATGATCTCACAACTAGAGACGCTCAAGACCCTGCGAAGAGGAGAAGTAAATCAAAGAAAGCGGACCCTGGTCTCCAAAGCAATGGTGTTGGACGCAACTGGGATTGACCGTATAGATGAAGAAGAAGAAGACTAGCAACTGCTTACACGATAAATTAAGTCACTCTAAAAATACACACACACACGAACAGAGAGACACTTAGGTCCAACGCTTAACGCGGCAGCAGGACACGCTCTCGGACGCTCGCGTGCGGGTCTCTTTTTATAATAATTTGTGGAAAATTATCATTAAGAGGTTATTCATTATGATTACAAGGCTACGCGGCACGGAAACCCGTCCCACGGCGTATGTATGACAGCACCTGCGGCGTGTGACCGCGCGCGAATCCGTTTCTACAATTAATGAGTGAGCGACGCTGCGCGACGCGGTCGAAACGGGCCGTTTGAGTACAGTTAACAATGTCTATTGATACAAACATTCGGACATTTAAAAATATTTGTGGTATGTGTCCTTAATCACATACACTTGACAATAAATTCTCCACTTAATAACCTATATGTGACAAACGAGCTAATTGGCTGTTATTATTTTGGCTAGATAATAAATCAACGCAATTCCTATTAAGAAAGTATTACGGAATTGTACTAGCGTCGGCGATTACCCGCGTGCCCGCGGCGAGCCACATGCGCACCTGCGGCGTACGCTCGTCGCAGGCGCACGCCTCGGTCTGCGTTGGCACTTAGACTCAGCAAAATGTTAGAAATATTTTTAATGAATAACAAAAACTTGTACTATTCTACATTTGTAACAATCAAGTTCAAATGCTTTAGCGCGTTTATAACATCCCTCATAACATTGTGATTCTCGCCTAACACCAATAGAGAAAGGGAAGTGGCTGAAAATCAGCGTTGGGTGGGATCACGATCCCATATCAGCACAAGCTGAGTCACCTCCTATTGCTTTCTTAAAAGATCAATGTATTTTTTTAAAATATATATATATATATATATGCATAGTTGTAAGTTTATGAAAGCAATAAACAAATTTTTTATTTCATTCATTTTTTCAATTTCATTTCATTTATTACATGCATAACAGTTTCCTACCGTATCGTTTAAGTGCCACTCGGTCTCTTATTTACATTTAGCATGAAATACGAAAGGAGCGGCGGTGCCGTGCCTACACCGCACCCGTGCTATACCTGTGCAAAACCGACGCATGACACCTCTTATTGTCGTCCCACCTTATAAAACAGATATTATTCCGCGCCACGCGGTGCCGCTTCATGTCGCGCAATGTAACGTAAGTGCGTTTCGGGCTTTGTGTGGTAAACTACTAATAAATGGCTGTTTTTCTACCTAAATAGGTGTTACGAACTATACGAATAGTTTACAATAGCGTCGAGTGAACTACATAAATTCATCGACCGGCGTCGCCCGACAGTTAGGAGGGCGTGAGGTCAACGAGGGTCCGAAATTCAAACTAGTCCGCACTTTGGCCCGCAAACATTTGCTCGGGCCAATCCGGCCGCCATTGTGTTTAGACTTGCCCATTTCGTTTAGTATTAGTAAATAGAAAACTAAATTTTATGAACAGGCTAATAAATTCGTCAAAGGCAAAAATAGTTATAATATCAAGCTTTGTAGTAAGACCTATGCCCAGCTGTGGACTAATGATGATATCGCACGCATGTACCTCTACACTGGGATTCTAGGATCGATCTTGGCTTATATACTCGTGCTTTAAAAAATACACTAAGTATATATAAGACATACAAGTATATACTTAAAGACAAAATACTAATAAAATCTTTATGTACCAAAGGTGTACATTTACAAAAATACAATTAAATTGTTTATATACTTTCAAGAATTGCTTACTTTATCTGTTTTACTTATATTTTCATAATATTAAATATTAATATTAACATTGCTCTGATACTATGATAAATAGCTTAAGTCCTTGTGTTACAGAAATCAGAAACAACGACGGCACCACAACAGCCAATACCGACCCGAGACAATATAAACAAGTTATTTTTCTACATTGACCGACCGGGAATCGAATCCGGGACCTCAGAGATAGCGACACCAAGTCCGGTCCGGTCTTAATTTTAGTAAAGAGAAATGAAAGTTACTACGCAGTTACATACAAATAAAAACTTTACGAATTATACAATACCTAACACAATTTAGTCGTGATTTCTTGAAATGTCCATCTCGGGTACCCTTCCGCAACCAAAGGTCCCAACCTAACCTAACCTAACCTAAACCTTCTGAAGTTTACTATTAGATCTAGAGCACCTAGAACTGGCAAATTGTTCCAAATTTTAGAATTAGCGTGTTTGAAACTATCTGTTACTATTCTGTTGTTATTTGCTATTCTATGACAACATTGATATAAAGGGCGATGATTGGTGTTTAAAAGAAAAGGTTTTTAGAGTCGATCCCCGTACTACGGGTCTGATCCTGGGAAAACATAGAACACCGCTACGTTGCGCGGACAGCATACATCAGGCAATGATGTAATAGATGGGCCGGACGATGATCACGGATGTTGGTTTTACACATCAGAATCCTTAACGTTTAAAAAAATGTTGTGTATCATTTTTCGATAGACCCTGGAAATGCCGTTCTACAAAAAATATAGACGGGAGGATCGTACTGACTGGAAACAGCTCATTATCGAGGCAACTAAGTAGACGGGGTCACGATCCTCAGCCGTTGATGGACCGACGGTAGAGGAGATAGTTTTTCGAAATATAAATTCTAATATTTGTATTAATCCGTCAGTTGGAAAAGAAAAAATATTGGGCACAAATTTTTCTATTGTCAATAAACAAAAAAATGACAAAGCCACGTCAAAGCTCGTGACGTCACTTCTAAGTAAAGTGTGTACTAAGACGTGACGTCATGCGATATTTCAAATCAATATATCTATGTAATGATCTGATTATGTAAAAAATTAAATTACGTGTCCAATACTTTTTGATAGACGGATGAGCTACCAGCTCACCCGCTGTCCTCAGTACCACAACATTACGCGGCAAAAGGAGAAACCACGAATTGTTGCGAGCCACGTTCAGACATTTGTGTGCATGGCCTTTAATTTAACTTTTATTCGTGCGCTCTCCAGGGCCTTAATTTCAGTTGGAAAATTTGTTCTTGCATGAAATAGGTGCGGGTTGCTTTGTTATTTACTTTCAGACAACTACAGGGAATATGGGATCTTTTTTGTGGATTACTGCGGCCACAAAGGACAAAGAGAATTCGCTAAACGCTTGTAATGGAAATTAATGGCGAGTTGAGCCTGGTACAAAGTTCTAGCCCACAATTTTGATGTTTACAAATGGAAGACAGACTTTATTTGGTGATTCGGTATTAGTTCTTGAGATAAATAATGATAAGTTAACCTACTTGTAAACTTCAGTTGTAGATAAGTAACCGAATCTTGGAAGTCGATTTTAATCCACTTCTAGTCAAAGTCGTGTTGATGCGGGTCGACATGTGTTGGGGTCAACATACGGTGGGCTTTGTTAAGGGAGTAGTACCACGAAATTATAAACTCGCGTTAGTACAAATATCGCACGTAAACTCATTAAAATACGCTTCATACGAGTGCGCAATGAAACGTGGGTGTTATGACAACTTGTGCAAAATAAACTTTTAGCATGTCACAAGTTTGCTTAGTTTATAGCTTTCAATTTGACCTATCAATCTCAATTATATCAATTAATTCAGTATAGGGGTCAAAAAGAAGAAAAATAATTATCATATTTTTAGTTTGTGTTTGAAATGATTTCAATAAACATTTATTCCCCAAGTATAAATATAAAAACATATAAATAGGTTGTATTATAATTTTAGATACTTAATATTTTATTCTGTCTGGCTGAAACCACCTACAGCTTAACAATAAAATGTCTACGGTTTCTCGTATCCGTAGCAGATATTGCTGAGTATATTTTTCTTAATTTAAAATGTAATTATCTGAAGGTTGCCTCATGATTTTTTCCCCAATTTTTAGTACGGTTCTAGGAATTTTTATCTTTGACAACTGATTTGGACAATATAACTCTGTCGGGACAGCTAGTGATACAATAAAAAACTTTTTCATAAGTAGTTATGAGAAAAGTTTAGTTTTTTTTTTGCTGATTTAATAGTAATTCTGCTATTTAGGGCAGATACAAATCTAATTAATCACAGACCATAAACATTGATCCAGCCGTTTGAGTTGTAAAAGATGTAACTAACTCGGCTTTAATATTTAAAAATATTTTCTTTAAACTATTTAATCTCCAAACCTTTAAATGACAAAGGTTTTCTCGCTTTAACAGTAACATCTACACTTTCAGACTTCATTGAAAAAACCGCTTCAACTAGGTTGCTTCAGAGAATTGTAAATGAGGAGCGGGCAAATTGTCCGAGACTCAGTCGAGACAAAAGTGGTAGAAAACGGGGAGGGGGGGACTCATTGTGCAAACTCAAACTCCAAGTGGCTGCTCTGCAAAATGGAAAAAGTTTAATCCCTTCACGGGTTATTTTTCAATTACTGTCGCTTGATAGTGAGAGATCGAATTTCACCTTCAACTCAGCAAATCGACTGTTCTCTCTGATTTATTTCATTAACACTTAGTAATGGAATGATAGAGTATGTTCGTTAAATAATGTTTCCAAAACTGATTATAAAAGTGAAAAATATTCTTTTCTTTTTTCGTTTAAGTTCATTTAGAGTGGTGGTAGCTCAGGCTCAGTACTCGGAGTTTAGCTCGTAAGTTCATATCCCAGAAAACAAATAAATAGATATTCAAAATTTTTTCAAAATTCAAACTCAAATCTTTATTAATGACAACAAGGCCCAATTTGTTAGTAAAAATAACTTAACCTTTGTTAGTACTTAATTTCTAGCAAGGATTTGGTACCTTTGGCTAGAGCCCAGACAAGCAGGCTGTCTAGCCGATCGGCTATCGCGCGCAACGTCAACGTTTGGACAACGTCGTTCGTTGTTGCATTACTCTGATCTTAACGTAACTAGCTATAGTGCTTGTGTTATAGAAATTAGAAACAACGACAGTACCACAACACCCAGATCCGTGACAAAATAAAAAAAGTTCGTTTTCTACATTGACGCGACCGAGAATCGGGGGTTCCCTACCCTTTATATTTTTTCAAATTAATGTATGAATTTATACCACTAATTCGGTGATGAGAAAACATCGTTAAGAAACCTAAATTACTAGATAAGGTCCAAAACGGTTTAGTTCCTTTGTCTTAGGGTTACAGAGCCCAAACGAAGCTAACAAAAAAACAATACTTCTAGGTCAGTCGGGTAAAAACGAAAATAATGTAAATGTAACACTTTCACTTGATTATGATGGTTTAGCAGCTCCCAATAGATACAATTTAATGATACATTGACGCACTCATTTCCTAGGTATAATAAAATCGACAATTCTTGAACCCTTGACTCTCTACTTTCCATTAATCGTCATAATATGTAAATATGTATGTATTTTATCTATGTAGTCTATGTATTATATTGTTTAGTATATAGTGTCATTTATACTATGTGTAGCTTATGCTATGATTTTATACTTTTGTTTATTTTTTTACCGTCATGTCGCACCGCCCACAAAACATCTCTGTTTAGCCTAATGGTCGGTACAGAATGCCAAATGGCATTAATTTCACTTTTTGAACGATTTTAATTTGTGCAATAAAGATTCATTAAATAAATATTCGTAAGATTATAATAATTGTACAATGTATATGCTGAATAAAGATATTTGTGATTCAAAATGATAATGAAGTTCCTCGGGTTACGCAGACAAGGTCATTGCTATGCCAACAAATTAAGTATTCTTAGAGATGATTACAAACATTATCACAAATATAATTAGACAATATCAAATTTAAGAAATCAAATATTAAAAACTTAGTCGCTAATGTAAATTACTTTGTAAGATAGTATCATTCGTAGATGATACATCATTGATTTTAAAACAGCTGACAAGGGCAAAAATAATACTCTCTCTCTCAATTAGTACGCTGGTTAAACGCTACCAACCTGTAACAAAATGCAAAAAAAACTAAGTGCATTTAATTCACTATGCCAAATGTCAGTCAGGTTAATAATATGTCAGAAGATCATATAGATGCATTCAACAAAATTTTATTACAAGCTTTTGTTTAACTTGCAATGTATGTATCATACATACATGTATTTGTTCAGGTGAAATCTTGCAAATCGATTTTGAAGCAGATATTTTCTTCAACCGATTGTGCTGAAATTTTGTAAACACGTTTAGTTTGGATGACAATGCATGCTTAGCTGTGTGACGTCATTCTAAATCCAACATGGCGGAACACCCAGAGACGTCACTCTAAATCCAATATAGCGGAATTATAAAGATAGCGGACTTAGTTTTTTATGCTTTCCTACAATATGGGTATCAATTGAAAACACTTGCTGAGAATACGAATGCGATTTAAGCTTCGTTGCTTCAATACGTCTGGAATTTTGGTTTGCTGGGGTTTTGGAAGTCTTCGATTATGTTATTGAGTATGTAGCAACAGTTGGCTAACTTTGAAATAAACCAGCAAACGACCTGGTAGAAAAAGATGCTGCGTTGAATGAGATGAACAGACTAAGAAACCTGTCCAGACTAAAAAGTAGAAAATAAATAAGTTTTTTTTTTAAAAAAAGCTTTTATTGTAATTTTTGTGTAAAAATAATAAAACAAACGTTTCCTTTAAAACTTTTACTATCAACTTATAACTTTTAAAGATACAGTAGCCTCACTATATATTTTTTGAAAATATTTTGTACGTTCTAAGAAATCTCATTTTATTTATCTTCAAGTGATTCTTTATTATACTTGTAATAAAAATTAACTTGCCGTTCCGAGCTTCAGACTACACAAAATTGGTATTTCATTCACATTTAAAAAATCCTTATGAAAAAAGGATATTATAAATTAGACAATTATTTAAACGACAAGAATCATCATCATTTCAGTCATAGGACGTCCACTGCTGGACGTAGGCCAACCCCAGTGACTTGCAGATTGCCCGGTTGGAAGCAGCCCGCATCCAGCGGCTTCCTGCAACCTTTACCAGGTCGTCTGTCCACCGTGTAGATGGACGTCCTGGCCTCCATTCCAGAACCTTTCTGCTCCATCGGCCGTCAGTTCTACGTGCTGTGCCCCGCCTACTGCCACTTCAGACAAGAATGCATAGATTTAGCCTGCGCTCGCACTTACCTACTACATATTGTATTGTAAGTACATTTCCTTTAGAATAGGCTGACAAAGGTGACTGAGCAGATCATAATCATTTCCTTTAAAATAGGCAGATCAAACTGCCGTATCTTCTTATCACGAGCCGAGATGTAGTCCCGAAGCTGCGGTAGAGCTATATTTGTAAAAGCCCGAAAGACGGCCTTTAATTTTAATAACTATATGACTCTTTTTATCTATGGAAAATAATTTAATTTGTATCAAATACTTACTAAAATTGTGGTTCTTTGGGGATGTAAAAAGTCAAGATTGGTAGCTAACACAAAAAATAAATATAGGTAGTTTGATAATGATTAATTAAGTAATATATTATGTACAAAATAAAACAGTAATATTGTTTTAATAAGGAAAACGAATCAATAATAGGTGACGGTTATCATTGGTTCTAAAATAACAAAATGAATAATAAAGTAACATAATTTCCATAATACATTATCCTTATTTTGTAAATGTCCGACAAATCCGCTAACAATCGAGAAAGTAAACGTATTTAAGTTAATTGTCACACTGTTTTTATTTAATACTAGCTGTTGCCTGCGACTTCGTTTGCGTGGACTTTAGTTTTTTCATAACTTTCTTATAACGTGGTCTTTCATAAAAATAAATCTGCAACTTTCATATTTTTTTCTTTCAAAAGAACCTTCTCTTGTTAATAAATAACACATAAAAAAAGAATTAGCGAAAATGTTCCACCCGTTTACCCGCAATGCGATGACCAAGGGAAATAGCGATTCATTTTTATATATGTCGTGGCCAGATCGTAAAATTGATCATTTCATGATATGACCGATCATTTCATAAAATGGTGGTATTTCATGATATAGAACAGAACACGCTGCCTACATCATGATGTGGTCTGACCAGATCAATGAATACTCAGCGTTTCACGATATAAACAGCTAAACGCACGAATACTTCATGAAATGGTCAAACATCAGTGATCATATCGTAAAATCGTTACATTACCCACCGGCAGAGGCGCTAATGTTGCTTTGTTTTTGTGATGAGTAATGGCGGTGGACAAATATTTTAATCTAAAAGTGAATAATATTGTGTAAATTGAAGGTGAAAGTGTAGTAAAATATCGTTACGATACCAAGCTAGGCGAATTTTACGAAAGTCAACCCAAAAAACCAGCGCAACGTCAAAAAGTAAAAGAGTTCGGTACGTAATTTGAGAGGTTAGTTAGGTTATTTAGCTATTCCAAGTCTTTTCATTTCTTAGTTTTGTTTAAAAATAATAACTATTTAGAATGTTCAATTTATCTATCGAGCAAGATTACAAATATTAAATAAATTCACGTAACTCGTAAACGTATTTTTATTTTAATGATATGGCCAAACGTGGATCGACATTTCATTGAATGTTGACGTTTAAACGATATGGTCAGTTTTAGTTGGCAATATCATGAAATACCACCATTTTATGAAATGATCGGTCACATCATAAAGTGGTCAATTTTACGATCTGGCTACGACATATATAAGACTAGCTATTGCCCGCGACTTAGTTCGCGAGGTGTGTCATAAAAAAAACCCTACTTTCTTTATTTTTTTCTTTTATAAGAACCTTCTCCTGTTAATAATTAATACAACAAAAAAAATATTAACGAAATTGTTCCATCCGTTCACGCGTGATGCGATGACCAAGGGAAAAAGCGATTCATTTTTATATATAAGATATAAGAAGATACCTTTTTGTTAAAATACTCTCTATTTTTTCTTTAAGTCATTTCATCTGTTAGATTTTGTCACATTATATCTTTCTAGTAATAACAGTCTTTGAGCTAAGCCACAAACAGACAGACAGATGGAAGAAAAAGAACTCTAAAAATAGACTGAGAAATAGTGACCGAGTTTATTGCGCTGTTTATTAGCCCATAATTTGTCCCGAAGCAGTGGTAAGGTAAAATAATAATTGGGACGTGTATAAGGGCATAATTCTGACCAATTTCCAGAAATAAATAATATTAAATTGGTTTTATTTAAATTTCCTGTTAGCTGACGCTGACTGTACTTTTGACTATTTACAATAATAATAATTTACATATAAAGCAGAAATGTAATTGGTTAAAGTCGACAGTCAATTCTTCAAATTCAAGAAGCAAACATGTTCATGCGGCGTGCTTGTGTTTTTTGGTGTTTTTCTATTTTATTGGTCTTGGTTTCTGTCGCCAGTAAGTACAAGAAATGGATTTATGTATTGCAGTATCTTAAAATTAATTGTATTGTACAAACATTGTCTATTTTGCCTTTGCCATGATACATTATTATTGTTCTGTGTATACGTGTAATGTATATACGTGTGCCAAATTTAAGCTAAATCGAACACCGTGAAGTAGGTCAAATTTCAGTAGGAAATTTTGAAAATTGTCACATACAAACATTGCAAGCAAATATAAAGCCTGTAAAAATATTTTTGTTAATAGAGTTTAAATAAAGTTCCTTAATTCTTCTTCTTAGTCGTTACGCTCTTGACAGAGCGGTCAGGGTCGTCATGAATTGTAGATGTGGGATGTAACTCGCCTCACAATTTCTCGCCGTTTCTTTCTATTGGTTAATCTAGAAGACTCGTGTAAGATCCGACCACAGAAGACTTGATCTTGTCCGTCCATAGCATGGGTGATCTACCACGTGGCCTAGTGCCCTCCACTCTGCCCTGCACTACGAGACGCTCTATTGAGTTGCCACTTCGCCTCGAGACGTGACCAAACGTGAGGATGTGAGCCTGCACTAGTTCAGATTGACGCTGTTTAATGTCGAGTCTTGGAGTATGGATTCGTTTGTCCGAAACTCAGTCCACGCTACTCCAAGCATTTTCCTCCAGCACTACATCTCCAGAGCGTCTATTTTCTTTTTCTCGATCTCGCGAAGTGTCCACGTCTCCGCAGCGTAGGTGACGAGCCGGGTCTTTGTAATACATGATTATTACCATCAAACGATAAATTATGTAATCAAATCTATAAGTATATATATATAGAAATGAATATCTATTTCTCTTGGTCCATCGCATCACGCGTGAACGGATAGAACCGACTACTGACTACTCATTGAAACCATTCTTATGAGTCTAAACACGATATACCTGCTGTGATTTTCTGAGTGCTTGGGAATCCAGCAGTCTCTTTGATGTGCAGCATCAGCTTAAGGCTTCCGTCATCATCTATCTAACACGTAGGTGTTGAGTAAGTGGACTCACAAGAATAGTTTCAATGAGTAGTCATTAAAACCATTCTTCCAAAGTGAGTCCAAATATGATATATCTGCCGTGAGTTGTTGAGGGAATCCCTAAGACCCCATGATATACATTATCAGCTCAAGGCCTCGATCGTCCTCTATCTAACATATTTTCATTGAGACCATTCTCATCGAAGATATGCTTAATTACCGCCATTCCTGCATCAGTTGTGTTTCTACCTTTGGAGAAACCAAACTTGAGCTCAGAATCATAAGGTCTGATGTGTGTAAGGTTTTAAATCACACATGATTAATATCAACCATATGACATAATAATGTTAAATAAAATTACTTATCTTGCCTTCAAACATCAGTCAATTGTCATTAATTTTTCAAGGCATAAAGCCTCAATATTATGAGCACCCCATTGCAGACGGGAATCTAAAGTTATTTTTACGAACGTAGTTAAATTAGTCCTGTCTCGTTGTTAACCTTTTACAATAATAATGCATCGAGTCCTCCTTATATTAGGCATTGTAAATTTTATGCATTCTCTTTTGCATTGTTCACATAGTGTTTCTTTTCCTATGATATCACAATTATTAATTAATGTGTGTTGTTTTTTAAAGAAGCAAATGTTGCGAGCACTAACGAGTACCGCTCGGACTACTCGTACAATGAGCCGGCAGGGGGATGGCTGAAGCTGCACCATATGCCGGCGCGGTTCATGGACGCATTCCTACACTGTAAACTAGAAGGTGCGATAATGTGAATTATCTCTACGGCAGTTAAAGTTATTCGCAAAAAAGTTAATACATTTTTTTAAATTATTTTATTATTATACTTTACTGAGGGGTTGATTCAACTTTTCAAATACAAATACACTGAGACCAACATGAAAAGGAAAATAAAAATGTTCGGAAAAGACACCAGATAATTGGTTATTTTTTGCCATCTCTACATTTGTGACCCTAAATAAATCTGCAGTAGAATCCCTTAAAAGGAAGTAAACTAATTAAATAAATAAAATGTAAACTTGAAATTAATTTAATTTTTCTATACAGGTGCAGTTTTGGCTTCGCCGCTTAATGCCAACCTCCAAAAAGCCATGGGAATAATGCAAGAGACATCGAATATACGCCGTCCGATCTTCACAGGAATTCATGCGACAATTTCCAAAAGCGATTTGACATCTATCGAAGGTCGGAAAAAATACTGAGCCTGTTAATTACTGCAGTAATACAGCTTTTTCTTCCTAGCAAGGCATTCTGCCAAGTTTAGTTTTTAAAATATGTCAAGTTTTAAAACAAACTTCGTTCATTCAGATATGGTCGAAAAATACTGTATATGTAGTTGATTATTTTGTCTTTGGAGTAAAATGTACTATTTTGTTGCATTAGACTTACACTGACTCCGGTCGGAACCCGATGCCATATTAAATATTATTTTCAACTCCTAAATGCTATTAATCTTCTTGTTATCAGGAATCCCGCTATCAAAGATCCCGGTGACATGGGCTCCAGGTGGAATCGACATTTTTGAGGCGGAGTGCACCATCATGCTGTGGAATGGAACTATAGCCTTGGCGAGATGCACCGACAAGTACCGCTATGTTTGCTACAAGGAGAAAAACACAAATCCTGTGATCATCACAGAATGTGGCACTGTTGACACTGGTATCAAACTCATCAAACAGTATACACACAAGAATTTGTATTAGATACGAGTATGTTGTAGAACTGATCTTTGATTCTAGGTTATAAAAGAGACCTTAACACTGGTAGCTGCTATAAGTTCCACCGGCACGCGATGACCTGGAGGCGGGCGCAGATAACCTGTCTTGCGGAGGGCGGTCACCTCGCCATCATAAACAGCATCTATGAAGCGAACATGCTCAAAGACCTCTTTGCCAAAAATCCCGAAGGAACTATTTTAACGAAGGAACGAATAGGAATCTTGAAGCCAAATGGTGCTTCCTTAGGATATTTGGATTGGAATAAAAATGGTGCATGGTACACAGTTGATGGTAAGTTTTAATAAACATTCACGTTTGGTATACAGGAAGTAATCGTAAAGTTTTTCCTTTAGTTAAATAGTTCGTTACTACTAAATAAAGACAGTACAGTACTGACTGTTTGTGTGCCATTGCCAATTAGAAGAACAAAAAATTAGGCGAATATACCCACTAGAAACAAATGCTATGCTCAGAATGTTATGTAGATTTTTACAATACTTAAAATATTTTTTAAATATCTTTATGGCACACTGGGCTTAAAAAGTAGACTTTTAAAACCACTTGCTAGTTTACATTTAGCGACTACACGGCCCTTAAGATCATCATCATCATTTCAGCCATAGGGGGTCCACTGCTAAACATAGGCCTCCCCCAGTGACTTCCAGATTGGCCGGTTGGAAGCGGCCCGCATCCATCGGCTTCCTGCAACCTTTACCAGGTCGTCTGTCTACCTTGTAGGTGGACGTCCTACGTTGTGCTTGCCGGCACGTGGCCTCCATTCCAGAACCTTTCTGCCTCATCGGCCGTCACTTCGACGTGCTATGTGCCCCGCCCACTGCCACTTCAGCTTGTTAATCCGTTGGGCTATGTCAGCGACTTTTGTTCGTTTACGAATCTCCTTATCCCTGATTCGATCTCGCAAAGAAACACCAAGCATAGCCCTTTGCATAGCACGCTGTAAAACCTTGAGCTATCTTATTTAAAATACTATAATATATAATGATAATATCGATTTCCCCTATATTTAATGTAAAATATTGCTCAGATAATCTCGCTTAAGTTCGCGTAGCCGTTCATTGTTTGATGTATTTCTGGTATCGACAAATTATGCTAAAAATGTTTTTACAAGTCGCGCTTGCAGAACTTACAATAAGCAGTTTCGAGATTTTGTCATTTTTAACACTTCTCTCATCTCTTATAAAAATAAATCAGAGGTACTGAAATTTAGCTGCTTAAATTTGGTTTAATTAATATTTTTTTTGCATCTTATATCTTGTATGTTTTTTGTACTTTGTTTCATCTAATATTTGTTAGTGAAGCTGCTCAGTTCTATGTTATTTCTATTAGTAGAGACTTCATTGGTTTAAGCGCTACGTTTGTAAATATTAGTATATTTAACTGTACACTGTTTGTTTCCTTATAACAAATAAAATAAAATTATAATAAGTATTTTAACACTACCCCGTACATGTACCATGTCACAGTTATACATGTACTGGCAGTCAAGACGCACTATATATATCCGCATATTGTAACAAAACAAATATTTGTATAAAAAAAAAGATACATTATGCTTGTTTCAAAAATAAGCATGCTTATTACTAGCAAATGTGAACAGTGACAAGCATGCCAGTAATAACCATACTTTAAGCATGCCTTTTATGAGCATGTCTGTCAGTACCTTAAAGAAGTGTTTAATGTTAAGAAAAATCTTAATTTATTGTATAGATTTAAGGCGCCGGGTAGGGAGAATACACGTATTTGAGCTATTATCATGTAACTTATATGTTAAAGTTTTTCCTGATGTTTCTAAATACTAGTTATTATTTCTTATAAACACTAAAAAGTATTTCAAAGTACCGCGAATACCGCGGTCTTGTACACATTTATATTTTAAACGGCATTTTTGCTTAGCTTCAAAGTTAGTTATGTTATAATCATTCGTGCCTTTAGGGTGAAGTTTTTTTTTTTCAAATAGAAAATTAAATTTTACTCTTAGCGCCTACTTTTCCATGAGCGGATATTTTGCTCGCAATGATAATATATTTGCACAGGAGCGCAACGGATGGATGTTCAGTCTGCGGGAAGCATTTGTATTATCTTAGGCACGTAATAGAAGTCGCATTAGTCGACGTTTAATGCTCAAGGTCACTTGCTTTACCTGTCGCCTTAAACTTATTTACTAACAGCCTTTAACAGCTGATTGACTATTTCGATTTTGATGTCCAACATCAAAATCGAAATAGTCATAGTAAAATTGTTGTATTTGAGCAGTAAAAGGCAGTTAATTAATAAAATAACCTACATACAATACGATGACCAGTGATTGGAGTAGGTAGAATGATTTGGGGTCAATGACCTCAAACATTGATGTTAATATGGACATGCCTCCGGGATTCTGGCATTTCTTGGTATTAGTTTTAAAAAAAGGCATATCCATATTATGCTAGCACTACTAAAGTACATCAAAGTAATCTACCTATTCCGATCACTGATGATGACTAAAACAGTATTAATTAATATTTTTGCAACATTTACTTTAATATCCTATTCAAGTATTTATACATAAAACATTTTTTTTAAATTCAAGGATTTTTTTTATCCTTAAAATGACAACTCCAATTTAACAACTTGTGATGATTCTAGGCCAGACCCTCGAAGAAGCCGGGTACTCGAAATGGGATAGCAGATCGAATGACAACCTCACAGACCATGACGGTACTAAAAAGTACTGTGCCTGCATGTTGAGGAATGGAGAACTTTATGACACCTGGTGCGATTCTTATACATACCCTTTTATTTGTGAGAAGACCTTTAATAGTCTGTTAAAAAACTAACTAGGTCACATAATGATATTAACATTATTTTATTTTATAAGTACCACAAATAATTCTGCAATTGCCAATTAAACTTATTTTAAACAAAAACTGTATTTGTTTATTTACAATAGTTTTAATCGACCTTCAAATTCATATAACTATTAATGTAATATGCTACACACACACACACGTACACGCACACGCACACGCACACATACACACACACACTATCAGTTTGCCTTGCTGGTAGAAGTTAATGATATGTATAGGTATATCGGTGGAGTGTCCTTTTTCTAATTTACATACCCCTTGCTATACTATAATCGTATTTTTTGTTTTAATGTTACCTAATATTAGGTGACTTCAATACATTTTTGGTATAACCTATAGTCCAATCATTGGTGCGAATCAAGAAAAAAAAACTAGTCTATATATAAAAAAAGTCGGGTTAGATATACCATTTATAAGTTGAGACAGACAGATTTTTATGATCTTTGATTTGTTAAATTTGTCTCCGCTCCGAATAGCAGAATAACTATAAAAAAACACAGAAAAATTCACAAAAAAAAAATGGGCGGTACGAAGTTCGCCGGGACAGCTAGTTTATATTTTTTTAAAATGTTGGCTGCTGTGTTTTTGATTCCCTTCTCACGAAGCAGGCTCCTGGTACCTACCGAAAGTGAAGGCATAGACAGATCAAACGCCGTGGCAGACGGCACACGGCGCGGTAAATAACCGTAACGCCTGCGTTCAGTTTGGCTATTGTTTCTGCCGCAGATCCGATAAAAACGCTACACTTTATCAACGATACGCACGCAATGCGTAACATTACTATCGTTATAGTAGTAATTAAAATAAAAAAAATTGTTTTCCGCTAATTCCAAGTACCCAAAATTTATCTCAAGGTAGATCATAATCTGCCTAACACCTACCCATTGAAACCATTCTTATAATTCCAAACACGATAATTATGTTTGCTGTGAGTTGCTTGGGGCTCGGCAATCTAGCAGTCTCTTTGATGTGCAGCATCAGCTCAAGGTCTCGATCATAAACTACTAGCATAACAGTTTGTGCTCCCGCTGTCCTGCTATGGCCTATGTTCAGCTGTGGACGTCGTATGGCTGAAATGATGATGATGATGATAAATATAACGGAACCCTTATGGGACTCTTGCGGTGCCGGTCTGTCCGTCTGTCACAGCAAATTTGCTTCGAATTTCGAATTATGTTGAAATAGTACACAGTTGCATTTCTGTGACCCAAGAATGGAAATAAAACGAACGAAACTAAATAAACTTTGAATATGCGGTCACTTTTGGGGGCCAAATTGGAAAATAAAATGAACTGTTATGCAAGTATATAAAAATGAACCTCTATTTCCCTTGTTCATCGCAACAATTTCGCTAATTCTTTTTTTGTTGTGTTAATTAAGATCATAAACCTATAAGAAATAAGACACCCTCTCCACGCTAGTTCAACTCGCCCTTATTTGGCTTTAATCTTTAAACTATAAGAAATAGAGAGCCGTCAGTCCAGGTCTTAGGGCCGATTTGACCAAACACAAAGGTATACCAGAATAACTATTATGGGTATAATTTTACTCCTTAAATTTACCCTTAGATAACTTAGATTATGTTTTTCGAGCAATACAGTATACTCGGTATTGTTATTCTATAGTTCAAGAGTGAATGATCAACGAATTGATAAACCTACTAAAATCCATGTAATCCATTTCTTTTAGGTTGACTTGAAATGCCACAACATTTCAATTTTGTAGGATAATAGAGTGACAATGATAGATGTTGACCACTTGTCAGTATGGGATGACAAGAGTGAATTTGACAAGTGACAACTTTGACATTTACTTATTTTCAGTATAATTTATACACTGTCAAATTCGCCCGTTTAAATATTTTTCATAGATTAGTGGTTGGTAGAATGAAAAATCAGCTTACTCTAGATTAAGCAGTGGTATACTCTCAAGTTTAAACTTACACGAGCTTGGTCAAATCTGGTTTTAGTCAGCTAAAAACAATTTTTAACCGCCGACCAAAAAAAAAAACCCTTTTTTATAAGTTGGTGGTTATAAGCTTAATGTGTGTATTTTGTTTATCTGTCTGTGGCATCGAAATAGACCGATTTTCACGTAGTTTTTTTGTATTAAAGCTGATATTACAGAGATTTATCTTAGTTATATTTTATGAAGATCTGTTTAGCCGTTTGAAGGTTATCAGCTCATTTCCTACTTGACAAAATGATTTTCAGCTTATTGCAAACTTTCACAGGTCCGATTTATTTGAAATGATACAGTAGTAGCATTCCCAAGACATGACAACCTAAAACTGATGCTGCAGCATCAAATATTCTGTGGGATTTCCAAATCCAAAGCAAATTACTGCAGATACAGCGTGTTGAGACTCATAATAATGGTCTCAATAAGCAGGTGTTACATGAATAATGATCGAGGCCTTCAGCTGCACATTTAATTTTGTGTCGGGGTTTTTATAATATTTTAAATTTACTATTGCACAATTTACAGTAAAAACAGTTTTGAACACAAGCATACCTTATCTAATTAAAGTACAATCTCTTACAGTTAAACAAAAAAAAAAACAGACAAGCTTAACTCTGGTTTGCTATAAGGATCATAAACTGAATCCAAGAAAACATATTACATGACTGTTTTAAAACGAATAATCGAAAAATATTTTTAAAACGATATTAGCGTGGGCTTTTACTTTAGACTGTTATCAAAAACAAGTTTAGGTACATATTCCCAGTGCTGGCTAATTACTGATAGCAATAATATATTTATAACAATAATGAGCAATATTTTCTGCCGTGTGTGAATGCAGATTGCGAAAATTCGGGCAGTAGCCCTCTGTCGATTCCAAAAACGTAACGGTACTTACGATGTCGTGTCGGAGTGTATGTTACTTTTTATTTTTTTGGGTTTATACGAGTATAGCTATTGCAAGTAAGTTATTTGATAAAATAATAATGTGTTAGTGTTTAATGAATAAGTAAATTCCTTTTTTTTATAATATCTGGTTATAATTAGTTCTGTTCTAAAGAGACAGATGGCAAGTACCGCTACGACTACTCATACGACAAGGAGGCAGGAGGATGGCTAAAGCTTCACCGAGTGCCGGCGACATTCAATGACGCATTTCTCCGATGTAACTTTGAAGGTATAGTATCTTAGGGTAAGATCGAAAACGGGGGAAGTTCGTATTCTTATTATTTCTTTCTAATTCAACAATATTTTACATTTCTGTGAACGTCTCCTGGGATGCTATCTTGTTGCAAACGAAGTACATACTTATCAGCTTTTTTTTGGCAATCCGGACTTTCCCAGTTTCACAATATTTTAGAATTCAATTAGTTTTTTTTTGTTCCAACATACAGGCTGGCCAGAAAAGTGACGTCCAAATTTTTTTTTATGTGCCTCGTGTTGAGAGGTATCTGAATCACCCCTATATATTATGTTCTAAGATTTTTCGTAGTTTTCGAGTTACGGTTTTTTTTTCAAACCTGAATTCGACATTGATTTCAAATGCTTCAAAAATACGTCTCTACAGTATTTAATTTGGAGATATCCTTGAAAAACATAACGTAACGAGCAAATAATTATAGCATAGGCTCAGGTAAATTCATATCCTTGTTAAGACCACCTAAATTGTGCTATTCACTAAGTATTTACTTTCCTGTGATTTGTTTGTTTTGTGTGGTGTACAATAAAGAGTATCTATATATCTATTTATCCTCGCGTAAACCGGTAAAACTACTCCAATTCCAATTGGTTTATTTGTCTGTAATTAAAACTGAACAGAGTTATGTATTAATTAAATGGTGCATGAGTAGGTATGATTTCATTAAAAACCTGACATTGTTTGTTTTCTTCTGTCAGCCAAAAATTTATCGGACTAGGTACTAAGAGAGGTTCTAGCTTGGTGTCAGAAGTCGCATCTTTCGTCCATTTATCATAAATAAGAATCCAAGAATATCTAAATGTTTTGTAAAATATGTAACTCATCATCATCATCATTTCAGCCATAGGACGTCCACTGCTGAACAAAGGCCTCCCCGATTGACTTCTAGATTGGCCGGTTGGTACCGGCCTGCATCTAGCGTCTTCCTGCGACCCTTACGAGGTCGTCTGACCACCTTGTAGGTTGACGTCCTACGCTGCGGTACGCGGCCTCCTTTCTAGAACCTTTCTGCCTTATCGGCAGTAAGTTCTACGTGCTATGTGCCCAGTCCACTGCCACTTTA
The DNA here is from genome assembly GCA_963576865.1 of Anania hortulata. Classification (NCBI taxonomy): domain Eukaryota; kingdom Metazoa; phylum Arthropoda; class Insecta; order Lepidoptera; family Crambidae; genus Anania; species Anania hortulata. The sequence continues at coordinate 727,540 of OY756389.1, read as the reverse complement.
GCATGCTAATAAAATAAATGGGCTATGTTAGCGACTTTTGTTCTTTTACGGATCTCCTCATTTCAAGTATGTAGCTACGTAATTTTAAACTAATTGTTTGGCGCTTAGGGAAAACGTCGCCAAAAACCGGCAAATTTAGATAACACTGCGTATGTAGTTAATACAAAATAAGTATTGCTATTTTCCTGTCTAACGGTTACGAAATTCTGATGCCAATAATTTTAAATGTAATAACCAGACGTCCACCCTCAAGATGGACAGACGAACTGGTTGCAGGATGCAGGAAGCCGCTAGCTGCAGGCTGCTTGCAACCAGCCAATCTAGAAGTCATTGGGGGAGGCCGGAGTTCGTCTTATGGCTGAAATGATAATGAACTAGACGGAGACTCCCCGTCTAGTTATTAGCATCTGGGATCACGGTCAAACATACCCAGGCTAGGAACGAAAAAACGCTAAGAGGAAGATTTTTGATCAAGTATCCAAATTAAACTTATGCCATCAAAAACAAAACTTGTAAAAAAACCAAGTCTCGCAACACAGTTCTTCTACTGTAAAAAGTTTTGAGATCCTTGTAATACCAAATCGGTTGATTTATTCAGTCCCTTCTTAAGGGACCTTCTGTCTTAAGTTATTATCATAATAGCTTATCTAAAAACATCTTATAGTGACCACATTCATATCAAAAACCTTTTATGTTTAAATAAAATAGATTGAATTGGCCATTGCATGAAAACACAATGCCATCAAACTCTCAAAAACTCGAAAGTTTCTCCGCTTCTAATCTGTTCTTAATTTTATTTGTTAGCGCATGAGTAATTTTTACAAAATTTTTAAATCGAAATTGTAATTTTTCGTTTGATCTTTTCTTTTGGACAGATTTAAAATTTAGCTCAGGGTGTAAATCTTTATAACGTGCTACAGCTTCTCGGTTAACTTCAGGATGAGAAGCAGTGTAACATGAAACTGCTTTTCGGTGAACTTCGGGATGAGACGCAGTGCAACGCGCTACAGCTGCTCTGTGAACTTCCGGACAAAATTTTAAGATTCTATAGAAGTGCCTTAGAGTTTTGATGATCGGTCAGTCAGTGAGTGAAAAAATTAAGAACTTTGACTAGTTATAATTCTTAAACTACTGGTTCAAATAAAATAAAATTTGAAATATACCGTGTCTATACAATGCTTGCTTGGTTACTAGAAATACAGGCTTCTAGTTTAATCCACAACGAAGTTATAGGGGGTCGAAAATGGCCTGAACTGCTTCGAGAAAAGATAGTACGGCCGTGCCGCTTTTTTTTGCTCGACTTGGCGGGGGCACTGCCGTGCCCCCAGATACCATATTTTTAATAAAAATATAATTATAGTAGATTTAAACCATGACTAAAGAATAGCTAACCAATTTAAAATGTTGACTTGGATCTAGTCTTTATATTGATAGAATGACAGAAAAATATTTTATTTGGTTCATATCACAAATAATTACTTGAAATAAATTAACAACTCCAAAAAGACACTATTATGATACCAAAATGGTAGCCACTCATAAGAGGGCAATAGTAATAAATACTTAGTAGATTATTTCACCTCGCAATGAAAAGTACAAGCTCCAGGAGCTGGTAGCTAACCTTCAATAAATGGAGATGCTCTATAAAAATAATAATAGGTGAGTAGTTTGACTGGTTACCGAGAGGAAAATCATTCATTTACGAAAAGTGGACATAGTCATAATTAGGTAGGTTTCTTGCGCTGCTTCTTCTCCGCACTTCTAGCAATGACTGTCCTGAACCAGATGTAGGTTTAAATTCGTCTCTCAGGTGGTAGCTGAATACCAGTATATCTTGCTCCATGAGCCAATTTTTATTGAGCTACCTCCCTTTAATAATGCAGCGGTACACACGCTACCTACTCGGTTTTTATTTTTTTATTTTTTTTATTTTTTTTATTTAACAAAATCCACAGCTCTTAAAAAAAACATGATTTGTGTATTATGTTCCTACCTTACAGCCAATAAAGGACTTACACTATATAAAAATTAATCAAACGGCCGACAGAAAATCCACGATACGTACACAATAGCAAATGCAAGCTTATCAACTAACCACATAACAAAACTACAAAATAATATTTAGGTCTAATATGTGTCTTGTCTATGTGTGTGTGTGTGTGTGTGTGTGTATGTGTGTGTGTGTGTGTGTGTGTGTGTGTGTGTGTGTGTGTGTGTGTGTGTGTGTGTGTGTGTGTGTGTGTGTGTGTGTGTATCTGTGTGTATGTGTGTGTGTGTGGTGTATGTGTGTGTATTATGTATAATATAATTTACTAATGATCAGCATCATCAACAATAACACTCACTATTTCACGCTTAAAGGCTCCTTTTGATAGGTGAAATATGTCCACAGAGTCAAACTTTTTATTGTAAAACCAATAAAAACCAATAAAACCAATTTATTTCTGTAAATAGGCCTAAATTAAGCTCTTTTACACGTCCCAATATATTTTTTTTACCCTACCACTGCTTTGGGACAATATTGTGGGCTAGTGCCGAGAAGAAGCAGCGCAAGAAACTCGGTCACTATTGTCAGCCTCTTTTTAAATAGTGTGTTTACATTACAAGATAAAATGAACCTGTGCGAGCACGGCAGTATTTAATTCCATACATTTTTATCATTTAAATAGTCATTTACAGTGTAATAACCTTTTTTCATTAAAATCATCTTGACATGCGATTTAAATTCATACATAGGCAGTTCAGCAATGGACTGTGGTAATTTGTTAAAAAAGCGAATACATTTTCCCATAAACGAATTACCCACTTTATGCAGTCTGAAATTTGGAACGGCAAGTTTATCTTTATTCCGGGTATTAATATTATGCATGTCACTCTTTTTAGGAAATAGATGCAGGTTTTTGCGAATATACATGATATTTTCATAAATGAATTGAGAAGCCACTGTTAGTATATTAATTTCCTTGAACAGTTCCTTCGACGAGTCTCGGGGTCTGAGGTCGTAAATTGCCCGTACAGCTCTCTTTTGTAGCACAAAAATAGATTCAATATCTGCTGCTGAGCCCCATAATAATATTCCATATGACATTATACTGTGAAAATAGATAAAGTACACCAATCTTGCCGTTCCAACATCAGTCAATTGTCTTATCTTTCTCACGGCATAAGCAGCTGAACTAAGTCTTCCCGATAGAGTCTCAATATGAGCACCCCATTGCAAACGGGAATCTAAAGTAATTCCTAAAAAGGTAGTGGAACTAGATGTATCTAGCAGTTCATCTTTTACAGTTATATGTGTTGGGACCAGTTTTACGTTCGGCATGGTGAATTTAATACATTTTGTTTTATTTGCATTAAGCATAAGATTATTGGTAGTGAACCAGTGCAATACTTGCGAGAGAGCAGTATTTACATCGTCAAATAAATCTTTACCTCTCTTGATTTTAAAAATCAATGAAGTATCATCCGCAAATAACACTGTCTCGCAGAGGTCCTTTGTAAAAGACGGAAGGTCGTTAATGTAAATTAGAAACAGTAGGGGTCCTAATATTGATCCCTGCGGCACACCCATAGTAAGAGGCGACCCAGAAGACTCAGTTCCATTTATACATACTTTTTGTGTTCTGCCTGTGAGATAAGAGTTTACTAAATCTAAGGCATCATTTGAAACACCATAGTGCCTAAGTTTTTTCAGTAAAGTTTGGTGGTCCACACAATCAAAAGCTTTAGAAAGATCACAAAAAACTCCCAAAGCATCCTGCCTACTCTCCCAAGCATCAAACACGTGTTTTAAGAGTGCAACTCCAGCATCAGTAGTATTTCTACCTTTCGTGAAGCCATATTGATTATCATGTAAAAGTTTATTCAGGGCAAAGTGAGATAACAGTTGACTAAAAATTACTTTTTCAAAGACTTTACTAAGTACTGGTAATATTGAAATTGGTCGAAAATTAGAGGGATTATTTTTCTCGCCTGACTTGAATAAAGGAATAATTTTACTAAATTTCATCAAAGTGGGAAACTGTCTATCATCAATACATTTGTTAAAAATATTTGCAAGATAAGGGGCTATCGTATTTATAATTGTATTGATAATGTTGACAGAAATACCCCATAAGTCCTCAGTTTTTTTCATGTTTAATTCTTTAAATGTTTTTATTACTATATCAGGGTTTACATGTCTAAAATTAAATGAAGTTTTACATTCGTCAACACCCGACTTGAGTAGGGACTCGGCTAGTTCAGCAGAAGAAGCTAATTCCTTAGTTGTAGAGGGAGCTATGTTTGAAAAGAATTCCTCAAAAGTATTTGCTACATCCGCATTTGAACTAACCAGTTTATCCCCAATTTTAAGAGAGTAAGCATTATCATTTGGTTTATGTCTACATGTTTCTTTATTTATGATTTTCCATGTGGCCCTTGCTTTATTATCAGAATTCAAAATAACATTACGAAGATGGTTTGATTTTGCAGTGTCACATACTTTTTTAAATATTTTAGAGTAACTCCTCACATGTTCTATGATCTGTGGGTTTTGAGAGTTTGCTTTTAGACTATACAAGTCATATAATGTCTTTCTACTTTTGTAAATTCCTGGTGTAGCCCATTCATTGAACTTACACTTAAGTCTATTTGCTTTTATCTTTTTTTGTGTAAAAATTTGATCAAATTCATTTTTGATTACGCCAAAAAGATCCTCATATAACAGATCGACGTTATGGTTATTGCTAGGTTTTAATGAGTCTATACCATCACAAATTTTCTCCTTAAATCTGTCTATTCTATTTACGGTTATTGGCCTGCATACAGCATCTACAATTTCTCGGGCATGATGGTGCTCAAAAGACGCCTTTTGCCCACTATGGTCAGATCTTAAATAATTTATAATTGATTTGTCTATTACTTCGCTATTGCAAAAAATATTATCCAAACAAGTAGCTGATGTGGGAGTCACTCTTGTAGGTTCACTAAACAGGTTAATTAAATTAAATGATTTAAAAAGATTCAGAAAACGAATTGAATTTTGTGAATTTACTAATATATCTATGTTAAAATCTCCACATACGACAATTTTCTTATTAGAATTGCATACTTTTTTTAAGGCCTCTTCCATAGTGGATTCAAAAAGCTGGAAATTTGCAGAGGGAGGGCTGTAAACGCTTATTATAATATACTGCTCTAGCTCAGCACACGCTAGTTCAATAGTTCGTTCAATCGAAAGTGACACAATATCTTTACGTTCTTTACATTTTAATTCACTATTTAATAGTATAAGTGACCCCCCCCCTTATAGCAGACTTTCTTGTGAACGAACTACCGATTTTAAAATTTTCTATGTTTAACATTAATTCATATTGATTAATCCAATGCTTCGTTAAACATATAACATTTACACTTAAATCTTGTAAGAATAAGGCTAATTCTAACTCTTTGCCAGCCAAGCCTTGCATATTTTGATGAATAATATTAAAGGTAGACTTGGCTTTTGTCTTCTCTCTTAGTTTAAAATGTTAGAGGTTGTCAAGGGAACAATATTTAAGTTAGTACTAGTACTAACATGGTCACAGTTTGTCTTAGTTTCGATAAAACTATTGTTAATATTATGTGCTAACAAAGTAGCTATTTGTTTTTTTAATTTATATGGCAGGTGTAAAGAGCCGCCCGTTAATATAAATTTATTACTAGTAAATTTGTTTGTGTCAAAAAACACAAACTTGTCACTATGACGTTCAGTTAAATTGAAAAATACGCTATTTAATAAATGAATTTTGTTATTTTCTTCAGTTGTTTGATACCTACAATATGGTAGGGCACACAAAACAACTTTTTTTACAGTAAGGCTAGACAACATTGAAAATTTCTGTATAATATTTTTTTTTGTAATATTCTTGCTATTTCCTAATAAAATAACAAGTATTGTTTCACTATTAAAATTACTGTTTTGTATGCGTTTAATAATTTGATCCCAGGACGCATCTGGCATATAATTGTTAATTACGTCATATTTAATTGACTTATGCAACATTGGGCCGTAACCAACTCCTAACCTATCTGAGAAAACAATTACATTACTGACAGGCTTACATATGGCATCTTTAGAGTGAGATGCAGACATTGACAACTGCCGGCCGGCATCGATCTGCTGACTCTTATCTAGTACTTGGGTGACTTTGATATTGGGAAGCGATTTAAAAACTTGGTTGGAATTTTCCAATTCTAAAAATTTATTAGCAGCCAGGATGTGTTCGTTAATTTGTTCCTGAGCAGAGTTATATTTAGCCGTCATAGATTGTAATGACTCATACAACTTCGAGATGTCAGCCTGAAGCCTTTCAATGTCCACATCATATTTACATCTACTTTCATGTAATTTATTATGATAGATTTCTAAACTATCCACTAATTCTATGCGTTGTTTTCTTAACAATATATTTTTGTAAAAGCATTTCTGTTTTTTAATTAATTTGTTAGTTTTTGTAATAAATTTACTAATTTTGATATATTTTTTAGCCTTATTATTACTTTAATAATCTAATTTGTTTGTTAGTTTTCAGTAATGTTTTACTAGTTAAATGTAAATTCGAATCTGCTGAATGGCTACCAGGGCTACCAATCAGCTCCTCATAGAGATTCAACGTCTTTGAGTATTCTTGTTCTTTTTTCTCTTCTTCTAAGTGACGAATGGTCCTATTGGCATCTCGCAGATCATTTTCCAGTTCGTTGCTACGCATTAAAGTTTGCTCAAAGATGTTGCTGCACTGGTCGAAGGTGCTGACAGTCTTGAGTAGCTCGTCACGGTGTACGGTGACTTCCTGGAGTTGGGCCAGCAGTTCGGCTAGTTCTTTTTTCAGTTTAGAGTTTTTATCTATTACAATCCTAATTTCTTCTTCACTTTCATCTCTTTCCCTAAGAAGTTGGTTACAGCTTTCTCTACTCTCTTTCAATTCCTCAAGTGCCTTTTTGAGTTTTAGCTCAGCGTTCTGAGAAGTCATTTTTCTGGTCATAATTCCACTCCGGGTAGTCATTTTGAAAGTTATAGGTTGGGTCTGATCTGGAATTATCAAAGAGAAGTGTACAACAGATGTTTAAGAAGGTATGAGTATTTATGGAGAAAAATAATAATAATTTGGAATATAGATAGTAACTAACCAGAAACATACGCTATAGTTTCTATTGAATTTATCTAAATTAAAGATACAAATAATATTATCCGATTAAATAAAATGTTTTATTGAGCAGTGAATAGGTACTTAGATGTCAAATTTATTAATTATGGATGGTGGTTGAGAGACAACTACAATCAAACTCTCAAAACAAAACTGTTAGGTTTTTAAACAAATATGGATTAACAGTACAATTTTTTTTTTATTTATTTCTAATTGAGGGTATTTTTTATCAATATAAAAACGGTTTCCCCTGCTAAGTTATGCCAAATTATTTCCTATAACTAAAAATATTTCTCACTGATAATTACATTAATGTATATTGTTCAGTGTAAGGAGTAAAATGTCTGCGGCAAATGTTGTTTTCGTCAACTTTACTTCCACTATACGTCAAGTAAAGAGAGGCACAACTAGGCCGAAATGTGATGAATTGTGACGCGTCTCACTTTCGTGAGGTTTGTCCAGTGTTAAATGTTGTAATAACGTTATTACAGTAGGGAAATATTTGCTAACACCAAGTAGTTACGCAGACCTTGCTCACTGCAGTTATAACCTCAACTTAGTTTACTAAATAGGTCTATACCTATGTACCCGAAAGTCTAGATTTACTTAAAGACAACTAAACGTATTAGGTCCTAATAAGGATAAATAATGGTTTGAAAACAGTACTCCCCTGGTTTTAGGTATTCCGTTAAACTCCTTTTGAACTTTGTTGTCAAAGCCGGCCGGCAACTTTGTCCAATTTTACGTATTATTTCGTATATTGGTTTGTTTACACTGTCACATATTATTGATAAAACGTTGTTTTCATTATTTAAGTTTATTTATCGTTTGTTTTAAACAAATTAATAATAAATTTTAATTAAAATTACAACAGCTGTTTACGCTGCGTCTGACAGGCAGGGTTGCCAGCGCGCAAAAAACGTTCGTTCTGTGTAGTCTACTAACGAGTGAGTTTTGAGCATAATTAGTAGACGAGTGCGTAACTGAAAACAGCTGAGTGTGCCTAGTACGCCTTTTAGGACAGCAGAAGCTCAAAAGCCTAGATGAAAGTTCAGGACAGTTAATGTAGCCATTGCAAACTCCATGTAGGAAAGACATATTAGAAAGACTCCGTCGTTTCGCTAAAGTTGTAAGGTGAAAATGATGACACGAGTCTACATAGTCGTGTTTTTTTCGGAAACTGCGGAAGTTTAAATGTTTTACAAATTTAGCTTGAATACGTTCAAGTTCCTTAGAATAAGTAATGTATTGCGGATTCCAGACAACACTACAATACTCCAGTACACTTCTGACATATGCGTAGTACAAAATCTTTAAGCAATCAGTATCCGAAAAAGGACGACTCCCACGCAGTATGAAACCTAGATTTTTGTATGCCTTGTTGGCTATGTTTGTGATGTGATAAGAGAATGATAATTTGTTGTCCATAAGAATGCCTAAGTCTCCAGCAGAATCTAATTTAGTAATTGTTATATTATTAATACTGTAGCTAAATTGAATTGGTTTCTTTTTACGGGTGAATGATATAAATTGACATTTACTGATATTAATACCTATACGATTATCTGCATAATAATTACTCAATCTAATAAGATCGGCTTGAAGATTAAGACAGTCGACAGGTTCTCGAATGTTCATGAATATTTTTGTGTCGTCGGCATACATAAGAAATCTGGCATAACGGAAACATCTGCCTACGTCATATAGATAGATGGCGTAAAGCAGAGGTCCCAATATGGAACCCTGGGGGACGCCCGAAGGAATCTCAGTAAAGTCAGAACAGAAGCCGCCAACTGTTACTGCTTGAGAACGATTTCTCAGATACGAGTCCATCCATCGTAGCAAATTTCCGCGTATGCCAAGTGCGCACAGCTTATGCAAAAGTATGATGTGATCCACACGATCAAAAGCCTTCTCGAAATCAGTGTAGATCACATCCACTTGCGAGCCCCCATCCATATTACCAGCAACATAATCTACGAAAACTCCCAAGTTTGTCGATGTAGAGCGTCCCTTGACGAAGCCATGCTGTTCCGATGGAATCGAGGTAACTACAGTAGGATATATGTAATTATGCACCACGCTTTCCATGACTTTACTCAAGACATTGAGAATAGAGATGGGCCGATAGTTCTCAACTGCAGTTCTAGGACCCTTCTTGTAGATCGGTACTATATGTGCTTTCTTCCACTCTGCAGGAAAGTAGCCCTCGGAGAAACATCTATTAAAAATGGATGCTATAGGACCAGACAAACTTTCCGCACAATTAAAAAAGAATATTGGTGGGATGCAGTCATGGCCCGCACCTTTATTAATGTCAAGCTTCTGAAGTATCTGAAGTATTTCTCTTTCAGTGACTTGTATAGTATGAATGAGATTTTGAGAAGTTGACTCTAAGTCGGAAAGGCAATAATTATCAAGAGGAGTATTAAAATTTTTGTTGAAGAAGTCATTTAAAGCAGAACAGATGTCATCCTGGTCATTTAAAAGTGTATCACCATAAGACATCTGCTGTGGAAAATTAGATTGCGTATTTTTTTTGATTTAACGTACGTCCAAAAATATTTAGGGTTAGATTTAATGTTATGTTGGGAAGAATGTATGTAATTACGGTAGCATTCATCTTGTAATACCTTTTGTCTCTTTCTCAGCTCAGAAAAATCTGCATAGTCATTAGGGTTTTTATATCTCTTCCAGTTTGCATGTTTTTTTGACTTCTCCCTAATCACGCGAATGAGAGATTTACTGTACCAGATAGGGTATGAGTATTTTAAATTACAAAGTTTTTGGCAATGTTTGTTTTTTTTTCGTGTTTAATTGTTGTCAATCTTTATTTTATTGTTTTGTGTATATGTGTCTGTTTAGCGAAATATATTTTCTATCTATCTATCTGAATTTTATCTCTAGATGCAGTACTGGCGTCACCGCTAAATGAAAAAATTCAGAAAGCCATGGTTATGATGCAAGAGGCATCAAAAGTCGACTGCGCGATCCACACTGGAATACATGCCACGATATCCAAAGGCGATTTCACATCTATCGAAGGTGGGTTAAGTGCTTAGTAGCTGATTTTAAGGTAGTCTAATCATGTTTCCATTCCACATCTCATTAACTTGCTTGCATGACATGACAATCGAGAAGCTATAATCTAAATAAGTATTGGATAACATCACATACATTGCTCTGATTCTATAGTAAGTAGCGAAATCACTTGTGTGATAGAAATGACGGTACCAAAACACCTGGGTATTGGGTCGGGTCTGAACCCGAGACAATATACGAAAGTAATTTTAGGACCTCAGAGATAGCAACACCAAGTCCGGCATGCTCGCCTGTCGTCGTTTTCTTTCACAAAATTAACACCGTATGTATTATTGTTTCTTTTCAGCTATTTGAGTGCATCCGAGAATCAAGAATGACCGTGACGGTTATAATGAAATTGTTGCTTTTACGCTTTCTTTTTTTAAGGGATTCCACTAGCGAAGATCCCAGTGACATGGGCTCCGGACGAGCCCGACAACTATGACGACGAAGAGGACTGCATCATCATGCTGCAGAATGGAACCGTAGCCGATGCTAGGTGCAACGAGACGTACCCGTACGTGTGCTATAGAAAGAAAACCACGGACCCTGTGATAACGGCCTGCGGGACTATTGATCAAGGTAATAAATCTGTCGTGGCCAAATCGTAAAATTGATCATTTCACGATCTTACCGACCATTCCTCAAAATGGTGGTATTTCATGATGTGGTCTGATCAGATCAATGAATACTCAGCGTTTGACGATATAAACAGCTAAACGCACGAATACTTCATGAAATGGTCAAACATTAGTGATCATATCGTAAAATCGTTACATTACCCACCGGTAGAGGCGGCGGATAAATAGTTTATTCTCAAAGTGAATAATAATGTGTAAATTGAAGGTGAAAGTGCAGTGAAATATCGTTACGACACCAGGCTAGGCGATTTTAATAAAAGTCACTCAAAAAACGAGCGCAATGTCAAAAAATCAAGGAGATCGGAACGTAACTTGAGAGGTTAGTTAGGTTATTTATCTATTCAAGTGTTTTTATTATTAATTTTGTTTAAAAATAATAACTATTTGAAATATTTAATTTATCTATCGACCAAGATTACAAATAATAAACCAATTCACGTAACTTGTAAACATATTTATATTTCATTAATATAGCCAAACGGATTGACATTTCATCGAATGTTGACGTTTAAACAATATGGTCAGTTTTAGTTGGCCATATCATGAAATACCACCATTTTATGAAATGATCGGTCACATCATGAATTGGTCAATTTTACGATTTGGCTACGACATATCCACCAAGATATTTATAACGCATACGCACACGCACAATGAACAATCAATAAATATTTGACAACATCACATACATTGCTCTGATCTTATGGTAGTAGCTTAAGCACTTGTGTTGCAGAAATAAAAAAACCGGCCAAGTGTGAGTCGGATTCGCGCACCGAGGGTTCCGTACAAACCTGAAGATACCTATATAAGTAAAAGTTCACCCATCACGACAATCGAGTTATAGTTATAGTATTTTATTGCAAAATGAAATTCATAACATTACGAAAGGTAAATTGCGGTGTACGATTTATGACGTATTAAAAAAAACTACTTACTAGATCTCGTTCAAACCAATTTTTTTGCATGGTAATGTACATCATATATTTTTTTTAGTTTTATCATTCTCTCATTTTAGAACATTTTACCATTTTGGAAGTGTCTCTGCGCAAACTATTCAGTTTAGAAAAAAATATATTAGAAACCTCAATATCATTTTTGAAGACCTATCCATAGATGTCGTAGTTTTTTTAAGCTGTCTATTGATATTGATCTGTTCTTCACCAGCATTGCCTCGATAAAGAGACAAATGACAAGGACATATTTTGAGATTCTCGAACTTTGACGATAGCCTGTTACATTTATTATTATTTTTAAGTTAATATTGTTTACTTCTTCTTAGTTGCCTCACTTAGACTTATAAAATAAATAAATAAGTATTTTTTTCTATTTTTGTGTAAATCCTAATGCGGCTTACAGAATATATCTACTTACCAAGTTTCAACAGTACAGTTCTTATAGTTTCGGAAAAAAGTGGCTGTGACGTACGGACGGACATGACGAATCCATAAGGGTTCCGTTTTTTGCCATTTGGCTACGGAACCCTAAAAACGACGGTACTACAACACCCAGACTCGAGTCAATATAAAAAAGGTATTGTACTACATTGACCCACCGGGAATCGAACCTGGGACATAAGAGATAAGTCCGGTTTGATCGCCTCTCGGCTACGGAGGTCGGCAAATATAGGTGGATTCTGGGTAGAAAGACACTTATGTTCACTTTTTACTGATTGCAGGCTATAATCTTGAGCCGCGCACCGGCAGCTGCTACAAGTTCCACCACATGGGGCAGACCTGGAGGCGGGCGCAGATGGCCTGCCTCGCGGAGGGCGGGCATCTCGCCATCATCAACAGTGCCATCGAGGCGTTGGTTCTCAAAGAGATCTTTGTCAAAAACCCGGGTGCCTCTATAATTTCGAAATCCAAAGACAGCATTTTCTTAGGATTTTTGGATTGGGACAAAAAGGGTTCATGGTTCACTGTGAATGGTACGTTTATAGGTGAAAGTTCAACTTACACAAGACAGGAAATACTGAGGCTTATGTACTTATACAAGACAGGAGCACTGATATTGCACAAAGCTGTTGGTGGAGTGATAGGATAGGAATAGCCGTGATTAAGGCTCAATGGAATGCATTAGGTGAAGCCTTTTCCAGCAGTAGACTGATTTAAATAAGTAGAAAAACCATTATGAAATACAAAAGATTGTACTGTAGTTCTTAATTTGTTTGTGTGCCGCAACGATGCAAAAAGGCAGGAGCTCAGTGCAGGGAAGGACTGCTCTAAATCTTATATACTCGTACCTCAATTCAGATTATGATCGCAGTTTATTTCAGCTTACTTTTTTCTGTACCTTTTGAGTTTGAGATCCTCAATTGAAATTCATAACGGTACTCTTAGAAAAGCGGCCAAGTGCGAGTCGGACTCGCGCACCGAGGGTTCCGTACAAACCTGTAGGTACCTATACATGGGGCACACTAAAAGTTTTGCACTTCTAGCTAATCGGAACTATTTGAATTTCAAATGTTATATTTGTTTAAACGTTGCAACCTTCTTAGTAAAAAAAAAAACAATTAGCGGGAAATGATTTGTTAATTGTTTTTTATCATACATCAAAGTTCTACGTACGCAACAAAAATGGAATAAGTCGAAAATATTTTAGAGCGATGATTTTTTATGATTTTAAAAGTTCTCTCTCTCCGCAAGACTGTGCCGCTCGTCTTCAAAATGCTTTTGGGAGAGAAGCACCTTGTTTGAGCACCGTGAGTTTGTGGCTACTGTTAAGCGGCTAATTGAAGAAAACCCGCGGATTACCTATGAGACAATTCGAGGTTTACCCAGGGTGTTAGAAAAAGTTCGCGAAAGACAACCCAAAAGCCGCGTTCTCCAACATCATGACAACGCTTCTTCACACACGGCCAACAAAACAAAGTAATTTTTAGCTTCCGAAAAAGTACAACTCGTCACCTATCCTGCGCATAGCCCCGACCTAGCACCCTGTGATTTCTGATTTTCCCCAAAATCAAAGATTTGATGAGATGTTTTACTTTTACCAACTCCGAAGAGGCAGTGATAGTGTTCAATCAGCACGTAGAAAACATGCCTTTAGATCTGTGGTCCTCCTATTTTAAAAAATGGTTCGATCTCATGAAAAAATGTTTAAAATGTAAAGGAGAGTATTTTGAAAAGCAATAAATATAATATTTTGGTTATAACATGTTGTTTTTTAAGTTACGCAAAACTTATAGTGTGACCTACGTATTCGGGCTTTTACAGTAACATGAAAATGTATAAATCTGATCGTGACTTAACCCCTTAACCCAGCAAATAGAAACACAATACGAGGTTAGATTGATTGTTACGTAAGGACCGTTTGTTTAATAATTAAACGACTTTTGTCAAAGAAGATATATTCAGAATTGTAATAATGTTTAGGTCAAAGCCTCGTGGAAGCCGGGTACGCGAGGTGGTCGGACGACCAACCCGACAATAACAAAAACTTCGATGGTGGACAATACTGCGGCGCCATGTACAGATCGGGGTTATTGGACGACGTCGCATGCGAGTCTGTTCCTTACGCTTTTATCTGTGAGAAGACCCCTGATAGTCTTGTTTCAAATCATGGAGAATAATTTGTGCGAACAGATTCGAAGTGAGCAATGTATTGTAAAGAAAAAAATATGCAACATTCAATAATAAAAAAGTATGTATCTCTACAAACACTGTTTTATTTGTTCATAATAAGTCCCTTAACCCTTACAATGCCAGCTATAAAAAAGATAATTTAAACCCAATTCGCGTAGTGCAACCAAGGCACTACGCCAATTGAGTGTAAATTATCTTTAACGCAAAGGGTTCCCAGTTCGATTCCCGCGGTTAGAGGAAGTCCACTGCTGAACATAAGTCTCCCTAATGACTTCCAGATTGGCCACTTGAAAGTAACCTGCATTTAGTGGCTTCCTGCAACGTTAACAAGGTCGTCTTTCCACTAGCACACCAGCACAGCGTACGTAGCCACCATTCTAGAACCTTTCTGCCTCATCGGATGTCAGTTCTAAGTGCTATGTGCCCCGTACCCTGCCACTTTGGCTTGCAAATTTTTTTAGAAGACTAGTGTATAAATTAATATTTATTAAAATTAACTGGTTCACATTATTCTTCAATAAAAATTTTAAAAAAAGGAAACCGCCCGCTAAGCGTGGCGAGTATTGCCAATCCCCCCCTTTTCGGGGAGGCCTATGTTCAGCAGAGGACGTCCTACGGCTGAAATGATGATGATGATGATAAAATAGTTTTAAGTTTGTTCCGGCGTTTCTTCTCAGCACTTACCAGATTGTCTGTGTCTTGTCTCGAAGCACTAGGAGGGCATAAAAAATAAGGAGACATGTTTTGCCCCACATGGGCCAGTAATGTTATTACTGACGTTCATAAGTGGCAATTTTCTGTCCTAAATTAAATAAATTAGTTTTTACTTTGACTTTGACTTTAAAGAATAAATCGTTATTTAGATCCGGGTCTACCTAAATTCAGACTGTTATCAACAAAATAATAAAAACAACGACATGATAATAATCCTAGTTCATTAGTTAAGAAATTTAACATTTGACTCGCGTTTTTTCCATCACTTATTTTAATAGTTGTGATACTGATAGCACCACTTCTCGTAACTATTCATATCTTATGACGTATTATGATTTTGACCTAATGACCCACACGCACATCTGAAAGTTATACTTAAGTGGTTGATACTAAACCGATCTCTCAGTTGTTTCATACTCGCAAAATAGTGAGAATGTTTCGGGGATACTCATTTTTTTTTGTTTTATTAGTCTGTATTGCTTTTGCAAGTAAGTATTTTGTAAATTAATTCGTGCATAAATAACGAGCAAAACACAAACATTCATCCAATTTTAGAGCTATCGGTAAAAAAATATTACAATTTCGTCCATTTTTGTGAATTCAAATTCAAAAATTCAAATTCAGATTCATTTATTTACATGAAACATGGTACATTAAGATATTTTTTACATAATATTCCGTCATGTCTCGCCACATTTGAGGTGGCATGTAAATTTTTACAATAAAATTACAATACGTGCATAAAAATCAATTAAGTAGTACAATATTAAAATAAAATTATATTCATGAATTAAATAAAAGTAAAACTTAAATAATTAATTATATTAATAGGTATTCAAAATTTGTAAGCAATGAATTCATTGACACTATAAAAACATTTATCACATAAAAGATGAAGATTGTATGTAAGAATTTTTAAAAGGTTTTAAATAAATATTTTCCTAAAATTATTGTTATTTTTTATCCCAAAGAAACAGATGGCAAGTACCGCTATGACTACTCGTACAACAAAGAGGCAGATGGTTGGCTGAAGCTCCACGAAGCGCCGGTAACGTTCAAAGAAGCATTTCTCCGATGCAACGCTGAAGGTAAACTTTTTCAATCCATGACAAAAAACCGGCCAAGTGCGAGTCGGACACGCGCACCGAGGGAGGCTATATAAGTAAAAGTTCACCCATCACGACAATCGAGTCATAGTCATGGTATTTTTATTGCAAAATGAAATCCATAACATTACGAAAGGTAAAGACAGACAGACAGCAGACAGACAGACAGACAGACAGACAGACATGACGAATCCATAAGGGTTCCTTTTTAGCCACTTGGTTACGGAACCCTAAAAAGAGGGGTATTATAAGTTTTTAACGTGGGTAATTGTCCGCAGCAGCGTATTTCCTAAGCGGAAGAACCGATTTTAGTATTTGTTTTAAAGGGGACATAATGGATTGTTCTTATCTCTGATTTAGAGATGAGAATTTTTAGGTTTAAGCTAGGTATTCATTAAAAAATAATTATCAAAATCGGTTCATATTTGACGAACATTTTGGGTAACATAGATTATAACATCAGTTGTTGTGGTATGAAGTTCATGCAATGTATGATGTATTTTTTTTATCATCAGAATTTTGTTAAATTTATATGAGGCTTGTCATTAAAGGATTAAACCTCACAAGAAAGCCCGATTCCTGTAAATAAAAACAAATAATTATCGTTACCTTTTATAGGTTATTTCCAAGATGTTTTTTATTTTTCTTTGTCTTATGCTGTTCTACAAGTTAATACAGCAGGAAGGCGGAACATAATCATGTCATATTAATAAACCTAACCTTTAGATGCAGTACTGGCTTCGCCGTTGGATGAAAATATTCAGAAAGCCATGGTTAAGTTACAAGCGGGTAAAGATATCGAATGCGGGATCTACACCGGAATCCACGCCACAATATCTAAAGGCGACTTCACATCTATTGAAGGTCAGTTAAAGAAAAACTTCACAATTTGGTAACTAGAAAAGTGCACTATGTTAATATTGTTTATCCTTCATATTATTATTTTTATGAACATTACTATTAGTATAAATAGTTTATGATTAAACATTTTAAAGGTAATCACATTTTAATTTACGATGCTCCAGTGCCTAAGGCCTCCAAATTTTCAGTGTCGTGGAAGTTTTGGTTTTTTCTTTGAGTGTAAAATTTTTTTGTGCAACGTAAAAACAGTGATTCTTATTCTTACGTAACTACTTTCTGTTATTAGGGATCCCATTGGCAAAGATCCCGTTGACATGGGCCCCGTACGAGCCCGATAACTATGAGAACCAGGAGGACTGCATCATCATGTTGCGGAACGGAACCGTAGCCGACGCTAGATGCAACGAGACGTTACCTTATGTGTGCTACAAGAAGAAAACCGCTACTCCCGTGATCTCTGTTTGCGGCACTGCCGACCCTGGTAAATACCCGCCGAGATATATTCATATGATAAATGTCATTTATCGCTATATGGTTATAGAACACACACTTACAAACACACACTCTGGTAACGTGACTTGGCTGTCTTGGTCGTTTTTTAGAAAGAAAGAAAGAAAGAAAAGACATTTATTATACATTGGACATCACACACAAACAGTAAAAGACACAATACATTATTTAAATTAAAAATAACAAAATAAAAAAATAACAAAATAAATTTTTAATAGAAAAAAGAGTAAACCAAGCGGTGCCACTATGTGCCTGTGATGTCCGGGATAATGGGACCTCACTCAGCTTGAGCCAGAGCCTGAGTAGGCCGCGACGCTGGTTTTCAGTAGGCCCCGCTGAGTGAGGTACACGGACGGACAGCCGACGAAACTTAAATAAATAATATGCATATTAAATATAAAAAGAAATAAACTTAAAGACAATAAACAGTACGTAAACTAATGAATAGACAGCGTTATATATATTACTTAAATAAATATTAGGTTTCGCGTGGAGAACAGATTAAGAACATAATTGTGTGTTGTATAGATATAATAGTTATGCATCAAGGAATCGTCACGGCCGCCTTTTACTGTTGTTGTTACTTGTACTGTTTTACTGTTGTTTTTATTGATATCTACAAAGAATTGGCCTTTAAAACCAAATCTTTCAAACTACTGGTAAGGCTGTTTCTCAATATACAAGCTGTCGTAAGAGGCGACTAATTCCTGTACCACGAGACGGCAGCAGCGTCTTTGTGCGAAATCTTTAAAAAAACTGCGCTCGACAACCCGCCTGCCAAGCGTGGCGAGTATTGGCAATACCCCCGATGATAAGTTATTGCGGGAGGCCTTTGTTCAGCAGTGGACGTCTTATGGCCAAAATGATAATAATAATGATGATCTTTATTACCGAGAAATACTTAAGGAGACGACAGTGCTTATAAAACTGAACAACTTTTCGAAAGGAACATATACAGAGTGTAACGAAAAGGTGAAATAAAACTTTAAGGGGTTATTCTACGGCTAAATTACATCAACTTTTTCTATTGGACCAACATCAAAATCTCCAAAAAAATATTGACGTTTCCATACAAACTGATGCCAGCTGGTCGCGTTTTAGTATGGGAAAGTGTTTTTTTTTGCGATTTCGATGTTGGTCCCATAGAAAAAGTTGATGTAATTTAGCCGTAGAATAACCCCTTAAAGTTTTATTTCACCTTTTCGTTACACCCTGTATGTTCCTACATATATGTCGAAAAATATTATTATTATTTATTATTATTTATAATAAAAAATCGACTTTCCATAGTAAAGTCGATCAGCTGACCGGGTATTTTGTATGGGAATTCGTTTCTTTTTCAGGTTTCGACCTAAGTTTATTGGGGAAAGTTGTTCAGTTTTATGAACACTGTCGTTTCAAGTATTTCTTGGTAATAAGGATACACCCTGTATACTATATTAAAGATATTTCTTTATTTAGTTTTTAGTGGATTATAATTGGCAGATTGTTAGTAAATATGTTTAATAAATAAATAAACGTCAAATAACACACCGATTGTCAGCATATTAATGTAAGGACTTAAATCCTTGTGTTTCGGTTACGGATCAGCAGGTCTACTACGAAAAACGAAATCCGTCAATTCGATAACCGTTTTTCGGATTGCTTACTACGAAACGCTTCGGATTTTTTGAAATAATACGTTAAATAACATTTTATTCATTCATTCACAAAGTCGTTCCGAAAATTTGTCACATCCGATTAAAACATCGACATCCAAAAGTGTTACGTAGTTAGTAAGCCTATCGTTTGTGTTTCGTTTCGTCCGAAACATCGTATTTCGTTTTTCATAGTAGGCTTCCAGAATGGTTTAAAGCATCATTCATTCATCGTTTGATAACTCCGCCTCCTCGTCTTCATCTATACGGTCAATCACGGTTGCGTCCAAAGCCATTGCTTTGGAGCCCAGGGTTCGCTCTCCTTGATTTACTCCTCCAATCGTTTGATTACTGTTGCTGTTGATAAATGTTTTAATTTCTTAGATAACGAACAGTACGGCCTATGTACTGTTCGTTATCTAAGAAATTAATAAGGAATTACAGTGGATAAGTGTTTCTAAATTAAACTAAAATATATAATGATTTTATATATCTATTCTAAACTACTTAAAAAATGCGTACTACGTGCTAAAAAATATACAAATAATATTTATGTGTTAAAAAGCAAAAACACCTGCAGAGCAACGTGGAAGGTAATACAGGACGAAATAGACTGTAAACTACAATATAATAATTACATAGACTCTATCGAATGTGACAACACCGTAATAAATAGTCCTTCAAAAATCGCGACTACTTTTAACAATTATTTTATTGAACTGACAAATAAAGAAAATAATAACATCTCAATTGAAAAACCTAAAGACATTTTAATAAACTCTATTTATCTGACTCCTATTGACGAATACCATGTAAGAAAAGTAATAATGACATTAAATAATAGTAACTCTGAAGGCTATGACGGCATTTGTACCAAAGTCGTAAAAGCATGTAATGACGAAATAAGCAGGGTCTTAGCATATTTAATAAATCTGTCAATGATCTCCGGATCGTTTCCTGAAAATCTGAAATTTTCTGTAGTTAAGCCCTTATTTAAGAAAGACAACAGGTCATTTCTAGACAACTACCGGCCAATTACGCTAGTTCCAGTGTTGTCTAAAGTATACGAAAAAATTATGCAAGCTAAATTAGTAGCTTTCTTTAACAAGTATTGTGTTCTGAAACATAATCAGTATGGATTTCAAAAGGGGAAATCAACCGCACATGCTATTTTTGACATGATAAACGAGACACTCACATGCCTGAATGATAAAAAGTATACAACTGCACTCTTCTTTGATATGTCGAAAGCATTCGACTTTGTATCACATAAACAGCTTTTAGGAAAACTGGAAAATAGTGGCATCAGAGGCACTGCTTTAAATTGGATAAAAACCTATTTGCAAAATAGGAAACAATCTGTCGAAATAGCTAAACTTGACTCTAATGCAACAATTCAAAAATATAAATCGGACTTTCGCGAAAATGAATTTGGAGTACCACAAGGTAGTGTGTTAGGACCGCTGCTGTTCCTAATTTATATTAATAATCTCCCAGAAGTGACTAAACACAGATGTGTCTTATTTGCTGACGACATATCTGTAATAGTTAAAACTGATAGTAAATTGACATTAAATGACCATATAATCGAAATAAATAATACAGTAAAAGCAATAGTTACATGGCTGAAAAATAACAATCTTCGTACAAATATTGACAAAACATATTTTATTAATTTTAATGACATACTTTACCAGACAATTGACATACATTTTGAAGGACAACAACTTAAAGGTACAAATACGACAAAATTTCTAGGCATATTGATTGACCAAAAATTAGATTGGAAGAACCAAGTGGAAAATGTCTGCAATAAAATTAATAGATTCTCATACGCATTATACAAATTAACTAAAGTAGCGACAAAAAATACAGCACTTACAGCATACTTTGCTTACGTAGATTCCGTACTGCGATACGGTATAATTATATGGGGAAATAGCACTGATGTTAATAAGGTACTTATTACACAAAAAAAATGTGTCAGGGCTATATGCGGCACTGCACCAGACGAACCATGTAAACCACTATTTAAATATTTAAAAATCTTGCCACTTCCATGTCTTTACATATTTGAAGTTGCCAAATTCGTAAAACAAAATATGCACTATTTTAAACAAGCAAAACATGTATATATTCGGAATACCAGAAATGGCAATAGGCTGGTTTCCGATTTAATTCCCAAGACTGCAAGATTTCGTAAAAACTGCTATTGGATGTGCATTGTTATATTTAATAAAATACCCAAAATTATGCAAGACTTGCCCTTCAATAAATTTAAAGTAACATTTTACAAGTGGCTAAATGAACATTGTTTTTATTCTGTCAATGAATATTTAAATTTCAATAGTTAATTTTGTATACTATTTTATTAACGTGTAATCTATTTTTAATATATTTGACTATTGTGATATTATTGGAATCAAATTTGACATGTGTTAAAAATGGTATTAGGTTAATTGTTTCCAATTTTTGTTTTTAATTTGTAATTCAATTTATTTTATTCGTTTTGACATTGACATTTTACATTTTCCACAATTAGACTTCAATTTATTTTATTTAATATTTGCATGCTATTTGTAAATGGCTGAAAAAGCTGAACGCTATACCGCAATTCCATCCACAATGTACCCTTTTTCATATGCAAATAAATTTCATTTCATTTCATTTCATTTCATTTCATTTCATTTCATTTCATTTAAAAAAAGTGTCAATGTAGATAGTAATCTTCTAAACTTCTTTTTGAATGGGCTAGTTTCCTAAAAAAATCGAATCCGAGTCCGTCAGTTAGATTAAATTTTCTTTTCTCAATCAAACAAAAAATGATGAAGACATGGCCCGTTAAAGTTCCGCGTAACGTCACGCCTTGCGACACTTTTTAGCAAGGCGTGACGTCACGTGCTCACTGATGTGCTTTATCTTCCCCATTGTTTGTTTGATTGACAAAAGACAAAATATGGGTCCAATATTTTTTGATAATCTAACTGACGGACTAAATAGAATAATCTTTTTTTGACCTAGGAAACTAGCCTATTTGGTTAAAATCATAGCGATAACGAAATGTCTTACGATAACCTCGTGACTCTAATGCCAAATAATACACAGCAACACGATTAGGCGTCGTTATCTAAAAAATACTGTTACTCAATATATACTCGATTTTTTATGACAATATCGTCAACTTGAAATATTTACCTTCATTTGCTTTAAGCATGGTACAAAGATTTGTTAGGTAGGTTTAAGTACTTACCTATCATGATTAGGAATTAAAGAGTCATGGACATTTACTGAATTTGTATATGTTGATGATTTCTGATGATTCATAAGTAGCAGTTTTCTGTCCTAAATTGAATAAATGATTTTTACTTTTGATTTTTGACTTTCTTTAAAATTTCAGTCTTCATAAGTCCTAAAATAATGTTTAAATAAAAATACTTGCAAAATAATTTCAGTAATAAATTAATTATCATTCGACGATTAAAAAGTTTTTTAAAAAAATGTGCAGAATGTACGAGTTGATTTGACTTTGTATTTTTTTTAACACGCTTTTATTAGATTAAGAGATTATTATAAAAACAAATGAATGCTGTTTCCTAATGACGGAGGTCATCCGAGAGGTAGACCTCGAAAACGATGACGTGATGACTTAGACAATTATTCTTAATCTTGACAAACCTTGACTACCACTATAAATGTTCGCAAAGGACAACGCAGTGGGAAAAAGACGGCTGTTCATCATGGAATGATCTACCCATTAACAACCGACTTTGGTAAAATGGTAGTGCCAGAGTAAAGGTTGTCCAAGTTAATGGTAACATGAACAACCTTTAGTATAGCACAACCATTTTTTATTCAGCTGTCATCATCTTTTCGTGTCATCTCTTACTCTCCATTGGTCATCCTGTTTAATGTCTCGTAGTTTACTTGAATACAATTTGCAGTCAAACGGTCTTGAAAACAGAATTTTACATTGTCTTCTTACTGGTTGCAGAATACAACCTAGACGCGCGCACCGGCAGCTGCTACAAGTTCCACCACATGGGGCAGACCTGGAGGCGGGCGCAGATGGCCTGCCTCGCGGAGGGAGGTCACCTCGCCGTCATCAACAGTGCCGCTGAGGTCGAGCTTCTCAAAGAGCTATTCGCAAAACATCCGACTTCCTCTATAATATCGGAGTACAAGGATCACGTTTCCATAGGTTTTCTGGATTGGGACAAAAAGGGTTCATGGTACACTGTAAATGGTAAGTTAGTTGTGATTGTTATGACTCACTTGCAAAATAGTAGTTTACTTGACGGGTCTTTTATGTTATTGATGGTGGTGAATAAAAAAAAACAAAAAACGCAAGAATTTACACCACAGTTTTCAATTGTATAAAACTGCTGATCAGTCAATGAGGAAGCATAGAACAGATCCCCCGGGTTATCGAGTTACGTGGTCTTATAGGTTCATGCTCCGGTCTTGAAAGACACGGGGTTGCGGGTTCAAATCCCGCTAAAGGAAAATGTTTGTGTGATGAGCACGCACGAGCATTACAATTTGTGACTCAGTCATTGTTGTTCACTTTGTGATACGGATAAACTACAAGCCTTGCTTATTTGGAGGTTTGTTAATAGGGACGACTGGGTAAAGAAAATGAAATTATATTTAGTCCTATAGTAAGATTATCAAAAAATAACAGACACTATTTTTCTTTTTTCAATCAACCAAAAAATGACAAAGATAAAGCGCATCAAAGTTCGGGGCCTTGGGACGTCATTTCTATGAAAAAATGTACCAAGACGTGACGACGACGAACAAGACGATACGACATTTAAAATCAATATATCTCTGTAATATTTTGATAAATGTGAAAAAAAATGCGTGTCCAATATTTTTTAATAATCTACCTGAAGGACGAAAAAAGATAAGTTAGTTATCTCTATTTGATGTGATTGTTTGAAGAATTGGTTCACTTGTAAAAATGTTGATTTTGCATTGTATTTATGTTTAGGCCAGAGCCTTGAGGAAACCGGGTACACGAGCTGGTCAAACGGACAACCTGACAACAGCCAAACCGTCGACGGTGGCCAATACTGCGGGTCCATGTTCAGATCGGGATTGCTGGATGACGTGTGGTGTGAGTCTGTACCATTCGCTTTCATTTGCGAGAAAACCACCGACAGCCTGGTACTGAATGATGAAGAATAATAAAGGCATGGCCCAGTTTGAAAATTTACAAATTTACATATCTCAATCAATCAATATCTATCGTCACGTAAGTCACATAAGAATTGATGAATGTGTAATAGGCACCTATAAAGTCAAATAAACATAGTTTAGGCTTCAGGATATATATCTTGACGGAACATATTTTTTTAATAAAAAAGTTTGCGTATTTTTTTCGTTTTATTTGACATTTACTACATTGCACTTGGTAGAAACATTCTTGAATGCTGCTTGAATTTGACAACCAACAGGCGTACTTCCCGTATTTTAACAGTAGTCGCAATCCAGTATCGATCCACTCCCAGTAACATTACTATTTAAAACGGTATTCTCGTAAACTTTTTTTTGGACCTGTCGGCAGAAGGCCTTGTACAGGTTTACCGGGCGAATTTGGCGAGTACAGAAGGTACTCAGCCTAGGCAGCGGCCGGGTAGCGGGTACCTTCCTGTGCGGGCGAGGCCTGGTACTGTATTTTACTAGTTAAGCTCTTTCATTTAATACCAATATTGAGGGGGTTTATTATTTCAAGGAAATAATTTTACTTAAAAACATTTTTCAACTGCCTCTGGTGGGATTCGAACCTATGACCTTTCGCTATCCGGGCGACTGCTCTTCCAACTGAGCTACGGAGGACATAGTAATTTTGGCGAATTTCTTCAAGTGTTTATAGCTGTAAGTAAGCCAGCACTGTTTCATCAATATCTTAGATTTTATACCCTCAAACATCTAAAAGAAATATTATTGCAAATATTTAACAATCAGTTAAGATGAAACAGCTTAATCAATTGAAACTTTTTTGTTTTTTGCATTCACAATAATGCTAGTTTATTATTTCAAGAAAAAAAAATTACCTTTTTTTTTTAACTATCTCTGGTGGCTGCGAAAGGTCGTGGGTTCGAATCCCACCAGAAACAGTTGAAATTTTTTTTCAAGTAAAATTATTTTCCTTAGTAATATTAAATTATTATACTGTCATGTATGTGATTCAGCACACACAATTATAAAGTTTTAATTAGACACACTTTTGACTTTAACGGATTGATCAGATGATTGAACAGTTGGGTCCTACAAGTGAAGCTTATAAGGAGGGTTAAAAATAGTCTCACACATATTGTGTCACTTCTTACATTGTATTTAGTCATTTGTAAAAATAATAATGATACATTTACCATGTTTAACGTTTTCCTTATTATTGTTTTTCTTATTTGGTATTTTCAGCGATGATACAAACAACCGGTTAAATTGGTATATTAAATTGTGACATACTTAACCTTTAAGAACACGAGTTTTTTGTGGTAATTTAATAATAACGAATGGGTCTAGAACACAATATATGTATGTATAAAATTCAGTTTTATAATATATAAAAATAGACTAAATTGATCATCAACCCCCTCTTATGTCCGAAGTTTTTTTTTTTACCATGCCAAAACTTTAGAAAAATTATAGACCATTTTAATTTCTTACTTATAGTTAGATTAAGAAAATATAAGGTAATTTAAGAAGTCCATAGGTCTTTAAATAACATGGCAAAGCTCGTAATATTAAGCGTAACAAACATAGTTATTCAGTTGAAATGGATGAGAAAATAAGTCTCAGCCTCTCACTCCACTATGTTAGGATTGTTTTCTGATTACACTACGCGGGGTGAGTTTCGACTCGAAATCGCAATACCGACTTGAGAGCCGCGATGTGATGTTTATGCTAAAACGTGCATACCTTAGAGTAAAGCCAAATTATTTTATTGTAAAATGTAATAACTTAGATCATTGAAATGAGCTTATTTTTGGTTATTTATGATTTAATTATTAAGAAAATTAGTTAAAAATTAATTATATTGAAAATCTTGTAGTACTTATTGATGTTTAAAATCTAAAATTGTATAAAACTAAGTAAGATAGAGATGGAAAACAAAGGTTAAAAAGAGATGTATGAATGGTGCCGAGTGCAAGAATTTCAGCCATCTGAGCTTTTTTTTGGGTCAATATTCCACTTTAAAGTCCACTCTTTATTGACGGCAGTGGCTGCGCCAAGCCACCCCTAACATCATCACTGGCTGGCTGTAGTCGTGATCCAAAAATAGTAGGTATGGTTTCTCTGCCCTATGGCTATGGTGATTTAATGGCAATTGATTCTACCTACGCTTGCGACATCTTCTTTTTCTTTATCTATACGGTCAACCCCGGTTGCGTCCAAAGCCATTGCTTTGGAGCCCCGGGTCCGTTTGCCTTGATTTACTCCTCCACTTCGCGCGATCTTGAGAGTCTCTAGTTGTGAGATCATTGGCACGCATGTCAGCCCTCACGACGTCAAGCCAGCATTTCTTGGGTCTACCCCTTTTTCCAGGACCTGGCGGTGGCGGCGCTACCGTACGTTTGCGACATATACATCACTATCGTACGTACCTACTGCTTAAAGATGGCAGGATAGACTTAGTTTAGCTGCTTAAAGGGTGAGAAAGATATGACAATTGACGGATGTTGGAATAGCAAGTTTAGTGTAGTTTAGGTACTTCCACAGTTTAATATCCTATGGAATACTGTTATCGGGCTCAACTGAAAATAATGGAACCATCTTTGTACTGCAAAATAGCATATAGCTGAAAATGTAGAAAGTAACGTAATAATTATAACAGAAGTAATCCCCACTGTTAACGATTACACATGGAGTAATATAATTAAAGTAACGTAAAACCTAGGGTTACAACTATTTTGGGACCAAAATCGCTTTTCTCAAAAAAAGAGACTATTTCATACAAACTGATGGCAGCTGGCTGGCTGGTATAGTAGGTTTTTTTTGCAATTATGTATTAGGGTTTGTGAACACTTAAAATGTACAAATGCAATGAAAGCATACTTGTATTAAACATTTAACATTATTTTATAAAAGCGGTGTCCAACTGTTACATTGCTAAACTGTGACATTAGTAACCAAGTTTCTTGCACTGCTTCTTCTCGTCATCAGCTCTCAAAAATTGACACAAAATTGTAGTAAGTTAAATAATTGGGACGCGCTAAAGTGCTCTGAAAGGAATATTTGTAGACATGTTGGTCATTACAACGCTAAGTAAATTTGCAAATCCGTCAGATATGCCGCACGCCTAACAAACGTAATTATATGTATCGTATGGAACTCTCTTCACGTGAATTCAACCCGCACTTAATCGGTTTTTAACCGACTTAAAAAAAACGTGGCTTCATGATTGGGTAGTACTCGTAAATAAGAATAATTTTAAAAAAAACTTTTAAACTCTTCATGATAGCAATTGACTCCAAAATGTGCTAATTATTTTTTAGAAATATAATAATTCTTTTTAAATAAGTTTTTGTGAGTAGGTTTTCAGTTTTTTTTTAATATATTATGGATTAAACACCAAAACATGTAACTAGAACATACACACAAAACATGTAAGACCGGCGTTCTCGCCTCTCGGCTACGGAGGTCGTCAACTCAATTCAAGTCAAAGTCAATTTTGGGTTTATTATTACTATCGTATACCTAGACTGGCTTTTTGGGTTTATACAGTAAGCATTAAGTCACTAAAATCCTGCAAAAGTCATGTTTTGGCGTCATCTTGGAGTTGGCGACTCATTTTGCCAATTATTATAACATACTTCTTTTAAAAATAAATCAAAAACATACACAAGTACATAAAAAATTGTGCCTACATAATATAACTACGGTTGGGGTCTCCAGGTATCCCCAAGTAAGTGAAATAAGTACCTCAGCGGGAGCGCAACATGCGTCTGCCAGTCGAAAGTCTCTGTGATGCACTGAGATTACCCTCACTTTCGACTGGCTTGCGAAAGATTTTGTAGCTTGTATGTTTTTGAAAAAATTGCACGTTGGTCTACTCAGACCCCGCCCGTGACGTTGAAGGTTAAATATTTATGACTACGTATAGAACTGTTGCAAAACATTATATAAGACAACGAAAATTAGGTAAACCTCAGTTAGGCTTTAAACATCCCGCGATCATCATGTTTCGAAAACCTTTCAGCATTTTTTTGTCATATTTTTTTGTTTACTTTATTATTGCAAGTAAGTAATTTTTGATAATAATGTTTGGAATATGTAATCTTACCTCCGCGAACTCCGTTCGCGTTATAATACTTCATCGAGGCAATTACGACCAACAGCACTGGGAAAGCCGATGCAAAGAAAAAGAAGATTATTTTCAAAATATAATTATTTAACACTAAAAATTTTGAAGTGTCGAATAATATTTGTTGTGTTTCATAGAGGCAGATACCAATTATCGCTACGACTACTCGTACGACAAAGAGGCGAGGGGGTGGTTTAAGTTTCACCGAGTGCCAGCAACGTTCAACGACGCATTCTTCCGCTGCAAATTTGAAGGTACCATTTTTATTTATGGCCAGGCCTAGCAGCAAGATATGTATGTGGTAGATTATATTCACAAAAACCTACTTCAGGTGCAGTACTAGCTTCGCCGCTAAATGATGATATCCATAAGGCCATGGTTAAGATGCAAGCGGCTTCAGATATCGACTGCGGGATTTATACAGGAATTCACGCCACGATATCTAAAGGTGACTTCACTTCTATCGAAGGTTAGTCTTATCAATGTTCACTTGATAGCTTTTGATAAAAGCATAAATGCGTACTTGTAGAAATAAGGATTCGTGGATGTGGCACCAGTCAGACGCGTACTTCGAATACGGGTTCACACTGAATGTTTTTAGAAATTGCCTGCACCTTGCTATTTTGAAAATTGCTTTTGGAAAGCACCGCTTGGTAAACAGGCTTGCTTGTTTGCTTGCTTGCTTGCACAGCACACACGTTATTTTCAGAAGTCGCCGTAGAAGGACGTCCTTCCCGCGAATCATTAGTGAGTTAGCTTCGACGACGTTTAAACTCATTAAGCCGGTTGTAAACAATAGCACGGTATGAGACTTGGTAAAATGCTTATCGAATTTATTGTAACATTGTGTCATGTAAGACTGCAACGAAAGTCGTAATAAATTGTTTAAAATTGCCACCAATTTGTAAAAATAAATGACATTATGTATTTATTACACATCTACAGATTCTCAAAGGGTTTTTTTTTTCATCGGCTGATTTTCTCACTGGCCTATAATTCTAAAAACTTTCAGGGCGACCCAAAATTGGGTTACTCGTCTCATAAAAAGCTTTATATTAAATACAAGTAATATTTTAACTGTGGTTTTGCATTTGTATTTAATTGTTTTAAGGGGTGCCATTGACAAAAATACCTGTGACATGGGCTCCTGAAGAACCCGATAACTTTAAGAATCAAGAAGACTGCATCATCATGCTGAGGAACGGATCCGTGGCCGATGCTAGATGCAACGAGACATATCCCTATGTGTGCTACAGGGAAAAAACTGCGAGCCCTATGATCACTGCCTGCGGCACTGTTGATAATGGTACGATATCCTCTAAAAAATTATAATTATCATACTCTTACCCGAACCAAACATCGCATACACTAATAATTATTATCTAATCAGCATAACGATCTGGGTCAGCATGAGGTACCGTGACAGCACCTTTTCAATTAGTCAAAGTCAAAACCGTCCATCTGGCTGTCCGCGGCTTGGCCTGGCGTTTTTTATTTAAGAAAATGTTTCGTGAGGTGTCCATGAATTAAAAATATTGTGGGTGTGCGAACACAATGTTGTTTTGTTTGAATTTATAACTAAATAGATTAATTCAAACTTCAGGCATTTTTTGGTTTGATAAAATTTGTTTATTAATAATTGCAGGCTATAATTTAGATTCCCGCACTAGTAGCTGCTATAAGTTTCAGCGCATCGGGAAGACTTGGAAGCAGGCTCAAATGACCTGCCTCGCGGAGGGGGGACACCTCGCCATCATCAACAGCGTCACCGAGGCATTGGTCATCAACGAGCTCTTTGCGAAATATCCGGCTACTTCTATTGAATCGGAGTATAAGGACAGCGTTTCTTTAGGATTTTTTGATTGGGATAAAAGTGGTTCATGGTACACTGTTAACGGTAAGTTTATAAGTCGGTAAGGATACTTGTAACCCACTCACAGGAAAGAAAGAAATACGTATATTGGGTAATAAAATAGAAAATTACTTAGCATACCATTTTTTTTTTGTTTTTAAAGTTTTGGTACTAAAGCGAAACCTTTTTTCTTTGTCCTGTCTGTATGTGAGTCTTTCTGTATTGTATGTCATTGTTATTTTAATTAGATTCCATTGGTGCTAGATAGCTAAAATTTAGTATGATCTAAGAAATATAACGCTAACAAAGAGATAAAATTAATAATTAAAATTATTATTACTCTTTCTTACGTTAAGAATTATTGAAGGAATTCCACAATGTGACTTTTTAAATAGGTTATTAATATTTTCGTTCAATTGGGCAACCTTCAATATGCTTAAAATTAAATGCCTTGTAAGAACATTGTAGGTTGCAAAAGTCTATGTAGCAGTCGCTTGCAGAACTGCCAACTGTTTGGAAGAAACTGGAAGACGCAGCGTAGGTAGGCTTCATGACTGGTTGACCTAGACTTAGTTAAGGTTGTGGAAAATCGTTAGATTTCTTAGCAGAGCTTAGCGCTGCGGCGATCTATAAAAGAAACCTATATTCAGAGGATAGTGATGATGATTCTACTTGTTTCCGCTAGTAAATGAGACAGAAGGTCAAAGTTGGGGGCTGGGCCACAACAGGGCTACCATAACGTTGCCACTTTTACTTTATCATTTTGGTTTGATACATTTTTAGTCAAATTGCCTTATTTGATTTGCAAAAATATGAATTTAAATTTGTTTTTTTAGGGCAAAGCCTTGAGGAGGCCGGGTACGTGAACTGGTTGAAAGAAAGGCCCAGCAAACTCGAAGCTGGACTATTTTGCGGCTCGTTATACAGACCTGGCCAGCTGGACGACGTGTGGTGTGAGTCTGTTCGTTTCGCTTTCATTTGCGAGAAGGCACCCAACAGTCTTTTGTTTCATGATTAAAATAACACAAAGCTCAAACTTATTAAGTTGTTATACTATTTAACAAGTGTGCTAATAAAGTTTAACAATCTATTTATAACGAACTTTGTAAATTAAATAAGCATTTATTTAAATTTCGCATAGTTTTATTAAGAAATATTTTCTTAAGTAAGTAAAAGACATGTTTTTTTTAAAATAAATAAATAGACCAAAAGAAAGACGAAGCGTGGGCAGGCCTAATAGAATTTCACTTCCCCATACTAAACCACCGACCAGCGGACATCAGTTTGTATGAAGACGGCAATATTTTTTTTATATTATCATGTTGGTCCCATAGAAAAACTTGTTGTATTTGAGCACCAGATTCAGCCCCTAGGAGGTTGTTGATGTTTTACAAATAACCCTGTATATTCTGAAGCTCGGAATGGAAAATTTATTTTTATTTCGAGTATCACTACACATATATTTTTTTTACGAGATAGATCAAAATAATGTACTTACTACAGTATTGTACAACTTAAAAAGGTCTACCAAAAAGTCCGTAATGCAGTGCAGCAAATAAAGCGTGTTAAAAATAGACGTATACATTAATTGTTGCGGTCAAATTCAAATTCAAATTGTATTGTATGTAATGTCTGTACATTGTATTCATGTATAAAAGTATTAATAAAATATGTAACATTTTCCTTATTATTTAACAATAAGTATATCTACTCCTGGTATTTACGACGCTGATAAAAACAACAGGTACATTATACTAATAAACAATGAGACCTATTTAACCTTTCATTACACGCGTTCTTTATGATAACATATTATAGTCACGCGTGTCCAAAAGTATCCACTTATATATCTGACGGTATAGGGCCGAGGGAATGATCGGGATGATTCGTTCGAATCCTCACGCTACCACACACCGGGCACAGACCGTTCCTGTCACTACTACACTGACAGACGCCAAATTGACAAAGAGACACATGTCAACATTGACAACTACTAACAGTGACAGTCCTCAAACTAACATTAGTTTTACCTGATCAGTGCTAACATTAGCGACCGCTACACTATCTCTGATTCCACCCAGGTTTTAAACCTGACATTTCAATCAAGGATTTATTCGAAGAATTATTTGATTAATTGTGATAATTTCGCCCTCCACGCCGACTTGTCTGATATGTTCCTACAAAATAATTAACTCCAAAATGCTAGAACAAGAAGATTACATATTAATGTTTAGGTACGAAAAGTGATAAAAATCTTTAAAACAGTCAGTCTTTAGCCTATTTGTAGGCAAATATAAGGCACTTACATAATTATAATTCATCTGGTGCCATTCAGGATTTAATAAGTTGATTAGCACTAAAAATTATAGAAATGTTTTATAAAATACTGAACCCTCCGTAGTAATCTTTGTAGGAAATGCAACAATAAACCAGAAAACATAAAACATATCGCTAAAGCTTGTGTAACACTTACACAGAATAACACAACACAACTTGCTTCTGTGAAAAAGGAGAATTAGAATTTAAAAAAAGGCTTTTCTTAGACCATATCTATACAATTTGGTTAAAAAACAATTAAAAACTAAGTTAGTATAATCAATACAATATTAAGTTTTGGTTCAGTTAAAAAAACTACTAGTAGACCCTCTAAATTGAGTATGGATCCAGTTTCCAAAGGTGGAGCATTATGACTTGCCTACCGGTGACAATGTAAAAATCATCTACACCCGCTTCCGCGAACATCAGCAATGCACTACACAATCTGCGTTCCCCATTAGCACCCTAAGGCACTGTTGTATTGCACTCGAAGTGCGTTATCAGTATTCCGTGTATAGTCATCACTCCACAAGCTGCAAGTGTAGAATTTCTGACAGAACGCCAGACCAACCAACCCAACCAACAGCGAAGCAAACCTGTGAACCAGCATATTACATCGGACCGCCAACGCTCTCCGCTCTCGTTCTATATCACAGTTATCTGAAAGGTCTTTAGAAACAATATGTTCTATGTGCTTAAGCTGTGATACACTCGTCAGTACGGTATTGGGAAAAATATCCAAGAGCCTAAAAAAATATTAAAACAATCAATTTCTGATTATTTTCTGTTGTTTTGTAATTAAATATAAACCAAATATATGTATAATTAGAATAAGTATTTATTAACGATAATCATAATTCTGATCTGACAATACCGCAATCATCATCATCATTACATCCATATGACGTTCACTGCTGAACAAAGGCCTCCCCCAATGACTTCTATCATTGGGGGCGATTGCCAATAGTCGCCACGCTTGGCAGGCTGGTTGGAAAGCGCAGTTGTTTACAGGATTTCGCACGCTGACGCTGCTGCCCGTTTCGTGCTACAAAATGAGTAACTAAAGTCCTGCAAAAATATGCTATATGCTATATGGAGTAGGCACAAAAAAAAACAAATGACAAGTAAATTAATAATAGAGCAAACATAGAAACACTGTTTTTATGTTTGGCCTAGATGTATTCCTCTGGATA
The DNA here is from genome assembly GCA_963576865.1 of Anania hortulata. Lineage (NCBI taxonomy): Eukaryota > Metazoa > Arthropoda > Insecta > Lepidoptera > Crambidae > Anania > Anania hortulata. The sequence goes on along the minus strand of OY756389.1, from coordinate 693,566 downwards.
CCTGGAGGTATTCCCCATGTAAGTGAATTAAGTAGTTACCTTAGGGGGAGTGCAATATTATGTCTCCCAGTCCAAGGCCTTTGAGTTGCGATGAGATTATCCGTTAGTACAAGATTGTAGCTTTTACATTTTTGAAAATACAGTTAAGAAATGGTGCGTAGGGTCTACTTAGACCCCTCCCATGACGTTAAAGGTTGAGTATTTACAACTGCGATTACATCTGCAGCAACAAGCCTATTCATAACAGCGACAGCAAGACATCAGCCAGTTCGGTTCTAAGCCGTGATTATCATGTTTCGAAAAAATTCAAACATTATATATTTTTTGCTTTACGTTGTCATTGCAAGTAAGTAACTTTTAAAATAACGATATTTAGACATCGAGATTTTTTATCGAAATTGCACAATTCTTTATTATTTGGATTGGATGTTTTAAAAAAACCTAAAAAATGTAGAAAAGAGAAATAAATTAAAATAAGTTTATGTTTGCATTCACAATGATAACAGTTATTGATATCAAAGCCCCACCTAGATAGCGAAAAGTTTTGGGTTTATATCACATCGATGCTAGTTTTTTTATTCTGTTTTTCTTCCTGAAGTTTTTGTCATACTATCCTATACTGGTAAATAAAAATATTTTTTTTACATGCCAACCATTTCAATTTTATTTCACTATCTTGGTTTACCGTGTTTTAAATTGATATCCTCTGGATTTAGTCATTTAAAAAAACATACCTCCGACAGCTTTTCGTGCCAATATTTCGGTTCTTCAGTAGCTCAAAAGAAAATCGAGACACTACCTGCCTCAAAAGACCGAGAAAAAGTATTCCGATGCGTTTGAAAGACCAAAACCGTCAGATCCTGGACACTACAATCCATGATATCTATAACCTGCAATTGAAAAAAGCAGACACTATTAATAGTCTGCGATATGATATTTCATCAATTATTGTTTTAAACGTTATATTATTTCGATTTTAATAAGCTGGCTGAGCGACCTGGATATCGAAGTCTGATCTGCCATACGAAATGATTTGGACTTTTATTTTTTATTTCTGAAGTGTTAATCATTATTTTTGTTTTTCATAGAGGTAAATGGTGATTACCGCTACGACTACACGTACAACAAAGAGGCGAGGGTATGGCTGAAGTTTCACCGAGTGCCAGCAACGTTCAACGACGCATTCCTTCGCTGCAAATTTGAAGGTACATATTTTTTCTTTACTGAAATACTACCACTAGGATATTTTATAAGTTGGATAATACTTAGTTTAAACTTACTTCAGGTGCAGTACTAGCTTCGCCGCTAAATGATGATTTTCATAAAGCCATGGTTAAAATGCAAGCGGCTTCAGATGTCGACTGCGGGATTCATACAGGAATTCACGCCACGATATCTAAAGGCGACTTCACCTCTATCGAAGGTTAGTCAAAACTAGGATATAGGTACGTGAGAGCCCAATTCAATGTTCACTTGAAACCTTTTGATAAAAGCATAAACACGTAGTCCTCGTATGTTACGAAAAAGAACTCGTGGACGAGTCACTAAGCAGCTCGTATCTCGAATACCATACAAATTTAGGTGACCATTTCATTCAAAAAGCTTTGTAATGAAAATTGGAATAAATCTTAATAGATTACAAATGAATTGTCAACCTTGATGTTGTTAGGGAAGGAAAATGACGACTTGAGGAAGATGCAACAGGTAGCTACTAGCTCGAGTACTGTACAAATTTGTGTTACCACTCTCGTAAAAATATTATTTATGATTTTGCACTATTTTGTATTTGATATTGTTTTTAGGGGTACCATTGACAAAAATACCAGTGACATGGGCTCCGGAAGAACCCAACAACTTTGAGAATCAAGAGGACTGCATCATTATGTTGAGGGACGGATCCGTGGCCGATGCTATGTGCAACGAGACATACCCCTATGTGTGCTATAGGAAGAAAACTACGGGCCCCTTCAACACTGCCTGTGGCACTATTGATAATGGTACAATATCTTCCAAAATACTAATTATCATTATTTTTCTTAAACCACTCATACAGTGTTAAGATTCAGCCAGGTTGACGAATAAGCTACCGTTATTAATATTTAAACTATTTATTATATCGCCAAGAGATGACACTGCCTGTACATCAGATCGCGGTAAAGGTTGGTTCGAAATAAATATGCTCTAATAAGAAAGCTCAAGGTCACACAGCGTGCTATGGAAAGGGTTATGCTCGGTATTTTCTTGCGAGATTGAATCAGAAATGAGGAGATCCGTAAACGAACAAAAGTCGCTGACATAGCCCAACGGATTAGCAAGCTGAAGTGGCAGTGGGCGGGGCACATAGCACGTAGAACTGACGGCCATGGGGCAGAAAGGTTCTAGAATGGAGGCCGCGTAACGGCAAGCACTCACAAGGTGGTCAGATGACCTAGTGAGGTTCGCCGGAAGACGCTGGATGCAGGCCGCTTCCAACCGGCCGTGCGACTTTGAACGCACTGAGTATTAAATTTGATATCATTTGTTTACTAATTACAGACTATAATCTAGATCACCACGCAGGTAGCTGTGATGATGATGATGATGGTGAAATATGCTCTCAGCCATGATTATTACTTCAACTGAAGGTAAAGCTCACTACTGGTTTTGTTACCGTGAAAACTTCATCAATGTCGTCTTGTCTAGGTATTTAATGTTTATATTAGAGTTGAACACTTGCATTAATCTGTGTGGTGTGTGGGATGTGATTTTGGGTAGCCTATGTCAGGCAGCAATTGTTATCGAGATAATTTAATCCAAACGTAAGATTTAGTTAACCTTACTTGCCGACTTGGAACGCACTGAGTATTAAATTTGATATAATTTGTTTACTAATTGCAGACTATAATCTAGATCACCGCACTGGTAGCTGTTACAAGTTCCATCGCATCGGGAAAACCTGGAGGAGAGCGCAAATGATCTGTCTCGCGGAGGGGGGACACCTCGCCATCATCAATAGCGCCACCGAGGCATTGGTCCTCCACGAGCTCTTTGCACAATATCCGGCTGCTTCTATAGTATCGGATTTTAAAGACAGCATTTCCTTAGGATTTTTGGATTGGGATAAAAATAATTCATGGTACACTGTAAACGGTAAGATATTAAGTCAGTTGAGATACTTTTGGCCCACTTACAGAAACAAAGCATATATTGGGCAATTAAATTAGTACTCAAATTATTTACTATACTTTTTACTTATAATCTATTATATAAAAATGAATCTCTATTTCCCTTGGTCATCGCATCACGCGTGAACGGATGGAACAATTTCGCTAATTCTTTTTTTGTTTTGTTTGTTATTAATTATTGTCAGGAGAAGGTTCTTATGAACGAAAAAATTAAGAAAGTTGCAGTTTTTTTTATGTAAGACCACACGAACGAAGTCGCGGGCAACAGCTAGTATAATATATTATTGGAGTTGCCGACGAGGTAGACCCAAGAAAAGATGGTGTGACAATTTGGTTAACCTGACGAGGGATTGGGAGTAATTGGCGATGGATAGGTATCGAAAGAAGTGACAAGGACCTTACGCAGTGCACATACCGTGCAATTTTTCATGAATGAGTTAAATTGTTCACGCGTACGATTTTTAACAGCGGATAAAAATAATTAAATGTAAAAAAACTTGTTCTTTGCATAGTTTGATTAAGTTACTGATTCTGAGCCACTCCTAAAGATTTGGCACCCCTTTGCAATGTAACCCTGTATCTAGCAGAGGACTTTAAGAGGCTAGTGATGATGATTAAACTAAAACCACAAACAGAACACTACAGGGCAAGCATGACGTTGCCGCTCTTACTTTATCATTTCGGTTCCATAAATTATTTTAGATTGGTGTTTTTTTAGGACAAAGCCTTGAGGAGTCCGGGTACGCAAACTGGTTGAGCGTCAGGCCCAACAAACTCGAAGCCGGGCGACACTGCGGCTCCTTGTACAGACCTGGCCAGCTGGACGACGTGTGGTGCGATTCTGTTCCTTTCGCTTTCATTTGCGAGAAGACACCTGAGAGTCTCGTTTTGAATGATGCAGAGTAACGTAATGCTCAGTTATTTAATGCTCAGTTTGTTTTATCGTGTATTAAAGTAGTTCCAAAATGTATTTCTGAACGATATTTGTGAAATTAATATATTATTGTTATAATACAAGAATTCGAAAAACGCATTTTTTAAACTCCACTGATCATAGAGAAAGCCTTGAACACTGTTTTTAGTCAACTTACAGGAATTGACTTTTTACAGTTTTATTATTGTAAGATTTTATAGATGTTAAAAGTAATCTTAACTGTTTTAATTGGTGTTTTAAATTTTAATTTTGTTAAAAAAACTTTAATCTTCTAGGGCATGTAATTTTTTTAAAATCCAAATTAGAATGGCCCTTGGGATCTACTCAGGTTAAAGGTTAAGGGCCTCTTTCACCACTTGCTGATAAGTTCCGGACAATTAACCCATACAATTAGCTGTCAAAAAAGTGCCAGATAGGTTATCTGGAACTTATCAGCAAGTGGTGACAGAGGCCCTAAGTGTTTACGACTACGAGTAGAACTGCAGCAACAATATTATTTAGTAGGTAACAGTTAGGTTCTAAACCTACCGTAGTCATCATGTTTCAAAACCTTCCATTTTTTTTGCTTTATGTTGTTAACGCAAATACATAATTCTTAAAAGCAGAGTATTTGAATTAAGTTAGTACCTAATACATTTGTGATCACGGCAAGTATTGTCAAGTATTTTCGCAAATAGGCCATTAAAAGCACTTTTACACGTCCCAATAATATTGGTATGTATTTTTACCCTACAACTGCTTCGATACAATTTATGGGCTATTGAAATCGCACATATTTTTTATTAAAGTTGGATTGTATGTAACTTAAACAAACTTGAAATAAAATAAAAGAAAAAGAGAATTAACTACAATTATTATTATTGCATTCACAATGATGATAGTTATTTATGAATGTTTTGTCCTTCTCTCTAGGGTTTTATTCCGTTAGTAAAATGTTATTTTATTTTATTTAGTTTACTTTATTAAGGAAATAAACAGCTATAAATGTTACATTTCGTTTACAAAATAATGTATAGTACTAAAGCATTACAAGTTTCCACCAATAGTTTTTACAGTAATATGTTGACGAGATAAAAAGTTTATTTAGAAATTTAATATAAGGGATAAAACCACAAAACAGTCCATAAACTAGTTGTAGGTACTTGTATTATGGCTCAACTACATCGAGTGGTCATCGTAACAAACAACGAAAGCGTATCAGTTTCTCGTGAAATATGTCGATATGATTATAAGTACTGTTCCCTCCAATTTTCGACCAATATCTATCTTACCCCAACTTAGTAAAATTTTTGAAAAAAATATTGTTTAATCAACTTTTATCTCACTTTGTCCTAAATAAGTTACTACATGATAAACAATACGGTTTCACAAAAGGTAGGAATACTACCGATGCTGGAGTTGCAGCACTCCTAAAACATGTATTTGATGCTTGGGAGAGTAAGCAAGATGCTTTAGGTATCTTCTGTGATCTTTCTAAGGCCTTTGATTGTGTAGATCATCAAACTTTACTAAAAAAGTTGAGACATTATGGGGTTTCAAAAGAGTCCTTAGATTAATTAAACTCTTATCTCACAGGCAGAACTCAAAAAGTATGTATAAATGGAATAGAATCTTCAGGGTCACCTCTTACCATGGGTGTACCGCAGGGATCAATGTTAGGACCCCTGCTATTTCTAATTTATATAAATTCCTTACTTTGCAACCGACCTATGTGAGGTGGTATTATTTGCAGATGATACATCACTGATCTTTAAAATTATAAGAGGTCAAGAATCTTTTGACGATGTAAATAATGCACTCTCGCGGGTTATGCATTGGTTTAGTACCAACAATCTTTAGCTCAATGCAAGCAAAACGAAATGCATAAAATTTACAATGCCAAATGTAAGGCAGGTCTCAACACATATCATTGTAAAATATGAACGACTGCATACTAGTAATTCCACTACCTTTTGGGAATAACTTTAGATTCCCGTCTGCAATGGGGTGCTCATATTGAGACTCTGTCAGGAAGACTTAGTTCAGCTGCTTAAAGGTAAAGGTAAGACAATTGACTGATGTTGGAACGGCAAGATTAGTGTATTTTAGCTACTTTCATAGTATAATGTTATACGGACTAAGGTTATGGGGCTCAGCAGCCGATATTGAATCTATCTTTGTACTACAAAAGAGAGCTGTACGTAATTTACAGCCTTCGACCACGAGACTCATTAAAAGAACTGTTTAAGGAAATTAATATACTTACAGTGGCCTCTCAATTCATTTATGAAAATATTATGTACATTCGCAAAAACCTGCATCTTTTCCCTAAGAAAAGTGACAAACATAATTTTAATACCCGGAATAAAGATAAACTTGCTGTTTCAAATTTCAGACTGCATAAAGTGAGTAATTCGTTCATGGGTAAATGTATTCGCTTTTTTAACAAATTACCACAGTCTATTGTTGAACTACCCATGTTTGAGTTTAAATCACATGTTAAGATTATTTTGATGAAAAAGGGTTATTATACTGTTAATGACTATTTAAATGACAAAAATGTCTGGAATTAAATACTGCCCTGCTCGCACAGGTATACATTATTTTCTTTTCCTTTTTTTTGTGGCAGCTAGTGGTGACTGAGTTTGTTCCGGCGTTTCTTCTCAGCACTTGCCAAATTGTCTGTGTCTTGTCTCGAAGCGCTAGTAGGGCCCAAAAAATAAGGAGACATGTTCTGCTCCATATGGGCCAATAATGTTATTATTGACGTTCATAAGTGGCAGTTTTCTGCCCTAAACTGAATAAATAATTTTTGACTTTTGATTTTTGATATTTGTTGTACTTTTTGCAGGCTCTAATAATAAAACTATTACTTCTTTAGTTAGTCGAGCAGGTGGGTGTAACAAATGTACTCTTGTGGCGTGGGTTGGATCTTGGACATTTTAAAGTTAATTTATTTAGTAAGTAACCCCTTACAATCGACAACATTATTAATAATTTTACATAGTAAAATTTGATCCTTATGCTCACGTCAAGTCACCAAAGGCTCAATTCTACTGGTGTCATAATTTTTAAACCTATACTTCAGGCGTCTTATAAATTTATTCTGAATACCCTCTAACAAGCAAATGTGTTTCTGATACATTGGACTCCATGCTGTAGAAGCGTATTCTAATTTAGACCTAACATAAGCATTATTAAGTAATATAAGCGTATCTGCGTTTTTAAAATCAATGCTTTGACGAAAGATAAAACTTAGCAGCTTATACGCCTTGGCTATTATCTTATTGATGTGTGACTCAAAATACAATCCACTATCTAACTGTACTCCCAAATCGCTAACCTCGTCAACTCTCTTTAATTCCCTATCGTATAGCTTGTATTTGAATTGGATAGGACATTTTTTCCTTGCGAATGTAATTGTGTAGCATTTTTCTACGTTCAGTTGCAATTTATTTAGAGAACAATAGTGACATAGGCGATTCAAATCATCCTGCAACTCTAAACAATTATCCTTTGATTTGACTACTGTAAAAATTTTTGTGTCATCGGCATACAATAATAATTTTGAACTTCGAAAACATTCTACAACGTCATTTATAAAAATGTTGAACAGCAAGGGTCCCAGATGCGAACCCTGGGGCACGCCCGAAGTGATAGGGATGAAGCTAGAAGTGAAACCCTTTACCGTGACTGCCTGTGTCCTATTCTCAAGGTAGGATGTCAGCCAGCGAAGCAGGTCACCGTGCACACCGATTGCCTTCAGCTTGGAAATGAGCAGTGAATGTGAGATTTTGTCAAAGCATTTTGAGTAATCGGTGTAGACAGCATCCACCTGAAACCCTTTGTCCATGGAATCCAGGACTATATCTAAAAATTCACAAACGTTAGTCTCAGTAGAGCGCTTGGAGATAAAACCGTGCTGGTGCGTTGTTAGCAAAGGACTTATCACCGGATAGATTGATTGATTATATTCGTTGTTTGGCAATATCTGACTACTTTGAAGTGGTCTAACTTTAATAAAAGGCCTATCCATTTTAAGCTTATTCGATAACGTGCACACGCCAGCTTAAGATGAACCGTACGTTTAAAGTTTGTGCGTTACGGGTATTGACGGTAGAGGTGTCTGTAATTTCTGAATTACAAAACCAATAACACAGAATATCTACGGCGAGCGCTTTCGATACTTTCTGTTCTGTCCCAATAATCTTGAAATATTTATGGGACAACCTTAAGTACCTCCTTTAAATCAAAATTTAATGAATAAAATTGGATTACGCGTTAATGATTTACAACTAAGTATACATTTTGATTTTCATCCTCTCTCCTAACATACATGATTTTTGCGTATCATTAACCGTTTACGCAGCGCACGCAACAAAAGCCCTTAAAAGAAACAATTATTCCCGTTTTCGTTGCAAAAACTCTTTTTTAAATGTTATTTCGCTCCTATTTGTTGTAGCATAATGTTATATAGCCTAAAACCTTACTCGATAAAGACTATCCAACAAAAATATATTTTTTCAATTCGAACCTGTAGTTCCTAAGATTAGCGCGTTCAACCAAACAAACAAACTCTTCAGCTAATGTTAAAATAATATATAATATATTAGTATAGATATAGTGATGCGATTAAAAATGTGTAAAAGAAATTCTTGCAATTACAGATTATTATTATTATTAATTACAGATGTTCTCATAGCTACTTAAATTATTACCAACAGGTCATAGCTGAAGTGGCAGTGGGCTGGGCATTTGCCGTAAAGCAGATAACCGATAGGGTAGACGTGTTCTTGAATGGTGACCGCGACTAGTCAAGCGCAGCGGAGTGCACCCTCCGACAAGGTGGAGCAATGATATACGCAAAGCTACTGGCAGTGGATGAAAAAAGAAGAGCCGAGGATTGGGCTCAGTGGCGTGCATTGGGAGAGGTGTGTAGCTGTGGTCTGACGTAGGCTGATTATGAGGACCCCACAAACCGGACGCCGTGTGAACGTACGGCAAACCATGTAATTTTTCAAATAAATAAGTAAATAATAAGTTTTAAGCGAAATCGAGATAATAGTAAAGATTAATAGTTCCCTTGTCATGGTGTCAGACCAGGCCTAGACTGGTTGGACCCAAGAACCGACAGCAACGAAATGATACAATAAATTACAATAGTTTGAGGTATTTGGTCAAAAGCCAATAACACCATTTTTTATATTGGCTAAAAATTTTAAAAATCTTCATAAAGGTTTATTCCGATGGATGAAAAACACTATAGTTTTTAAATTATTACATTGACGTCTGTCTCTGTCGATTGTCTTATAATATCGGTTTATACACAATTGCAAATTTTCAAATAGACACAATTGTTGACTTCAACAATTTGATAACATAATTACTACAAATAAAGCTTATAAAGAATGGTAAAATAGAGTCACACATAATTTATCGCGCTCTGCATACAGTATTTAGTAGTTTATAAAATAATAATACATTATTTATTATGTTTTCCCCATTAGTGTTTTACTAACTATAGGTATTTTCAGCGTTGATACATACATACAACTGTTACTTATATTATTAAGACTACGAGTAGAAACTGTAACAACAATATTATATAAGCAGCGACAATAAGATGACAGCCAGTTAGGTTCTTAACATACCGTCATCATGATGTTTCGAAAACCGGGCAACATTATATATTTTGTACTTTACGTTGTTATAGCAAGTAAGTAATTCTTAAAACTAAAGTGTTTAGAATTTATTTTCTTCTGTTTAGACCAAAAGGTAGAGAAATTTGTGACTACAGCAAGTAGGATTTGTCGAAAGATTTTCGGTTTAAAAAAATCTTTTTTTATGAATTTTAAATTCCGATTTAAATTATTCTGCAATTATTGACAGAAGCAAATAGCTATAGATTTTACACGAAAAGATACTCAATCGAGGAAATTACGGTTCTCATCACTGGAAACCGACGCGCGGAGGAAATTTTTCTTCAAAATATTTTCCACTTAAATATTTTTATTTTTAAATTTTTGAAGTGTCAACCATTTGTTGTGTTTCAAAGAGGTAGATGGCCATTTTCGCTACGACTACTCGTACAACAAAGATGCAAGTAGATGGCTGAAGTTTCACCGAGTGCCAGCAACGTTCAACGACGCATTCCTCCGCTGCAAATTTGAAGGTATTTTTTTCTTGACGGTATTGTCAGTTGGATATGTATAAGATGGATAATACTCAATCAAATACTCCAGGTGCAGTATTGGCTTCACCGCTTAATGATGATATTCAAAAAGCCATGGTCAAGGTGCAAGCGGCTTCAGATGTCGACTGCGGAATTTATACAGGAATCCACGCCACGATATCGAAAGGCGACTTCACTTCTATCGAAGGTTAGTCAAATCCAGGATATACCAGAGAGCCATAATGAATAGGAAAATGAGGACTCGTGTAAGAGGCCACAGGCTACTATATCTACCATACAAATTTGTGTTACCAATCTCGTAAAAATCTATGCAACTGGAACAAGCATTACTAGAATACAAGTTAACTCTTTACGGTACGACCTTGACTATGGCATTATACTTTTAAATGGTTTCTAGGGATACCGTTGACTAAAATACCAGTGAAATGGGCTTTGGATGAACCTGACAACTTTAAGAATGAAGAGGACTGCATAATCATGCTGAGGAACGGCTCCGTGGCCGATGCTAGATGCAACGAGACACACCCCTATGTTTGCTATAAGAAGAAAACTACGAGCCCCCTGATCACTGCCTGCGGCACTGTTGATAATGGTACAATATCCTCTAAGATAATAAATATCATACTCTCGCCATAACCAAACCACTGATAAAATTATGCCAGGTTGAAGATCCAGGCTGCTAAACCACTCTGACAGCATATTTTTATTGTATCGCTAAGAGATGTCGCTGCCTGTAAATTAGATCGTGGTTATAATTATAATACAAATAAATATTTTAAAAATATGTCTTCAATTGAAGGTAACGCTGACGAGAGTTTTATGTAGCCGTGTCAATTTTGTTATTGTCGTCTCGTCTATGAAGTTAATGTTTATGTCGACGTTAAATACTTGCAATTATAGGTTTATCCATGCAGTTTTCGGGAGGACGGGCGGTAAACTTTGCAATAACTTGTACGTCCTTGTAAGATAGTACTTGTAAGGAATTACAGTTATCAAATTATATAAGTTTTTATCAAAATAATTTCATTCAAACTTTAAAGTCTTTATGTTTCAAGCATTAGAAACACTGAGAATTTGTTAACTAATTGCAGGCTATAATCTTGATCCCCGTACTGGTAGCTGCTACAAGTTCCATCGTTTCGGGAAGCCCTGGAGACGGGCGCAAATGACCTGCCTCGCGGAGGGGGGACACCTCGCCATCATCAACAGCGCCACCGAAGCATTGGTCATCAATGAGCTTTTTGCAAAATTTCCGGCTACTTCTATAGTAGCGGAGTTTAAAGACAACATTTCCTTAGGATTTTTAGATTGGGATAAAAATGGTTCATGGTATACAGTAAACGGTAAGAGTATAATTCAGTTAGAATAGGTTAAGCTTACTCACCAGTGCGTCCTACCAGTGATGACCTACGGATCCGAAACGTGGAACATGGCAGTAAAGCTGGCCCACCGACTTCACGTCACTCAGTGGGCTATAGGAAGGTCGATGCTTGGGATTTGGTTATGAGATAATTTAAAACGAGGAACCGATGAAAGGTGGAGTAAACGGGTTCTTTAGTGGAGACCAAGTCTTGGTAAATGCCTTAGGAAGATGGCTGGCAGTGGATGGATGAAAAAGGCGGGAGTTCGTGCTCTTGGGCGCTCTTTGGGGGAGGCTTACGTCCAGCAGTGGCCTGCACTTAAATATGAAGCTTGTTCACAGAAAAGGAAAAGGTAAGGTAATCTTCTCATGTTATACATGCCTTTTTATGTTTCGATGTTTGTTACTTAATCGCGTTTTAACGGCTGAACCTTTCTTATATTTTAAGTATAGTAAGTTGTAATATGAAATGGAAGACGCAGTGTGGGTGATGTAGCGACATCTATCTCGCCACATACGAACTAAAACTGACGTATCCTACATCGCGATATTAAAGTTATCCGAGCGATTGAACATATCAAGAACCCGACAACAACGTCGGGCAGTAGCCCACCAGACATAACACCCATCTGGTCGTTTCAATGGTGGATGAGGAACTTTACACCCCATTCCTCACACCCCCAAAGTGGTTTAGAACCGGTTATACTTAGTTAAGGTAAGGTTCGGAAAGTCGTTGGATGCCCTGATGTAGTGTTTTATGGGGGAGGCATATCAAACTACAGACTTACAAGGGCCGGTGTGGTGTTGAGCAAGCATGACGTTGCCAGCTTCACGATTTTTTTCTGGTTCTTAATCAAATAATCTTATTTATTTTTAAAAATGTAAATTTAGATGTGTTTTTTCAGGCCAAAGCCTTGAGGAGGCCGGGTACACGAACTGGGCGGGCATAAGGCCTAGCAAACTCGAAGCCGGGCGACACTGCGGCTCCTTGTACAGACCTGGCCAGTTGGACGACGTGTGGTGCGATTCCGTTCCTTTCCCTTTCATTTGCGAGAAGACACCCGACAGTCTTGTTTTAAATGATGAAGAATAACGTAACGCTCAGTCGAGTTTCATGCTCATTTTGTTACCTACATAAAACGTAATAAAAAAACATGTTTTTTATTGTAATATAATATTAAAAATATATACTTTTAAACTGTAAATATATATGTCACAGTTCAAACCCGTTTTTCGTTAGAGCTCGTTTTCCCTAACTTTACTAAATGCCTTTGTTAAAACTAGTAATACCTAGTTAAAACTAGAATTTACCACTGATATATTAAATTTTCAGATAAAGAGCTTTAGTTAAAACTAGCACTAGGGAAACTTATTTGGGATTAAAAACAATATAATTAACTTATATCTAATAAAAAGACCAAGAACACAGAGTCATGTCCTAGTAAAAACAAGTCTCGCAACTCAGATCTTCTACCGTAAAAAGTTGTGAGATCCATGTAATACCAAGTCGGTTGATTTATTCAGTCCCTACTTAAGGGACCTTCTGCCTTAAGTTATTACGTAATAAGCTAATCTAACAACATCTTGAAAACGCGTTCTGTCTAAAAACTGGTTTTAACTGCAACATATACATGACACACACAATAAAAAATAAATAAATCCTTTTCTGTAAACTAATAAATATTTACTAGAGCTTATTTAAGTTTAGTAGAGTGCAAAACTAGAGTTTTTACAATTCTTTTCAGTGTATTAGTATGAATTTACTTAAAGGCGCAACAACTACAGTGCCGATTTGATTTGGTATTTACTGCTTGAAAGTGTTGTCTGACTTAAAATCTTGGGGTACATAAAATATTTATTGACATATTATTATTATTTGTACGCTCTAGGAGTTCACGGGCCAAAAGTGACCCGGTCCTTTATAAGGCTTGCGTGGGGATACTGATTTAACAAGTAGAGGCCGTTTTAAGCGCAAATAATCAAACCTGAAAGTGTTACACTGGTGGATCCAATCTCTGACTACATCATGGGATGTAATCAGAGATTATACCCAGCATGTGTACAGGTACTATTGCAGCTGAAGACAAAATAATTAGGGCTATTGAAGGAAGATGGAGGGACTGGGTTCTGGGCTATTGATGGAGATTACTGGTCACCTGCCTGGTTCATAGTCTCGGACTGAAAAAATTGGCAGGTGGTGACTCGCCGCCAACTGAATGGGCGTCAAAGGTCATGCAAGGCCGGACTAAGAGGCAACACTGTTGTTGGCGGCTAAGAGCGGAGAGGTGGCTCTTTATAATATTTATTTCAGATAAATCTATATAAATGTTAGTAACAATTGATCTTATTTTAGTGTTAGTAAAAGTGAAAAGTGAAAATTGTAACATATGTAAAATGGTAATAATTAAATGGCTTTCGGTCGATCTCCTACGCTAGGTGTATTGATAGCGGGTGACAGGGGCGTGAAGCTGCAGCCAGCGGCGTAGCAGTGGGGAGTCCCACCGGTCAGCCAGCGCGCTCAGGATGCCGTTCGAGCTGGCGCGCACGCGTGCCCACAGTGAGGCGCACCGCTTTCTAATGATCGTATAGAAACAATCTATGTGCAATATACGATTTTAGATACGGCTTAAACTTTCTTCTCTATGGAGTTTCATAAAGTAGAAATCATGAATGAACGACGATTGCTGACGTATGAACTTACTTGGGAGTTGTTGGGCGTATGCCAAAGATGGTTTCTGAATTCATTCAAAGACGACGAAAACGAAGATGCGGGCATCAACTACTTTGTTTTATAATACGTTATGTTATGGCTAAATCTAATTTAAGGGCTCACTGTCGCTAGGCCGCATAGAGGAAGGGGTTCCAAAACGGGCACCTTAAGGGAAATTGCAAAAAAAGGTTAGATAAATTATCTACATCATATTTTTATGGCATGATGCTTAGTTTAGTACACTTTGCCACATATCAGCGAACAGCAATATGATTAACATAGGAGTGCAACAAAACCACGGACCTAATAACAGGAATATTGCTCTCACGATGGTAGTATTTGTTTCACGGACGTTAATATTAGGTCCTTACATATGAATACTGACAACTTTAACATCAAAACAACCGAGACTGATAAAAAAAATATTTGAGTTTCAGTTCTAAGTATGAGGAACCTCCAAAATTTATTGTTTTTTTTTTCTACTTTTGTGTGAAAATCTTAATACGGTTTAAAGAATACATCTACTTACCAAGTTTATACAGTAAAGTTCTTATAGTTTTGGAAAAAAGTGGCTGTGCCATATGGACGGACAGACAAACAATGACGAATCCATAGATAGGGGTTACGTTTTTTGCTATTTGGCTACGGAACCCTCAAAATTCTAATCTGATAAGAAGTCAAAACCGCCTACAAACAGTTCATAGACTCGCTCTTAAGATTCTTTCCAATGGGATCAATAATCTGCCTATAAAATAGCGGAAGTGTATCGAAAAGAGTGAACGGCACCTACTTCGCTTGATTAAATAATATTTCATTTAAAAAAGTAGATTCACTTTTTTGATACTGAGCGGCAATTTCATATGTAAGAACCTAATATACGTTAAAATTTTTTAGAGGAAGCAACCGTAAGTCTTGTAAATCTTGTCGAAACTAACAACAAATACTTTGAAAGTTAGTGCCAAATTTCACAAAATAAGGTCTATCAAACATTCATAAATTAAAACTTTCATAAAGTCATATTTTTATAAAGTTTTTCCTTATTTTATTTCATTTTCATCCATTTCTGTATTGGTACTAAACATGCTTATATTTTGCTCAATACTAATGACATAATATCAGTTAAAGTTCGCTCTATCCAAAACACCAACAGCTGTTTGTGTTTCAAATATATTTCAAAAAATGATTCGTAATGTAGGTACTTAAATTATAGGTATTTGAGCGCATATTAGTCATTGAGGAGGCCTATGTTAAATAATGATGAATATAATGAGTGCAATAAAATTAAGTATGAAAGAAATTGTTGAATAGAGGAGACCGGGGATAGTTAGATGTCGCGTCATTCAACTAAGCGCGTGAAATGCAATGCCGCGTGCCCGGCGACTGAGCGGGGACAGGAAACAGCTTTTCGCATCCAACTGAATAAAGCAACACTTTTAAAAAGGTCATTTTTTTTACAGTTAATCAACCTACACCTGTCGTCAACTATCCCCGGTCTCCCCTACTTAAATATGTAGGAGCGGACTATAATTATTTTGCCAATATACAGGTTTAGGACACCATTTTGTAATGACAGAAACTTCTATAATTTTTAAAACCGGTCAAGTACGTGTCGGGTTACGCGCAATATAGGATTCTCATTTTTTCCGTGACAATATGCGGTATTTTCTACCTGTTTCATATAATTACTGATGATGTTGCATGAAAGTAATTTTCGTCTCCAAGTAAATTTTACAATTTAACTTGATAACTCGTAAATCCTATTGAAATAAATAAATACACTGGACAACGTCACATACATTGTTCTAATCCTATGCATGCCAAAGCACTTGAGTTATAGAAATCAGAAACAACGACGGTACCAAAATACCTAGACCCGAGACATAAAAGTTATTTTTTCTACGTTGATCGAAAGGGAATCGAACCTGGGACCTCAGAGATAGTGACATCAAGTCCAGTATACTCGCCTATCGGCTACGAAGGTCGTCAAGACTCGTCAAGGTCGTATTTAGTAAATAAGTAGTTTTAATTTCACGAAAATCGAACTCATCTTATGTCGCGATTATGGATTTGGCATCCACTCCTATCATAAAAACCCACCCTGTATATATTCATCCTGTTTGCTTGTATTACGGATAATAAACGACCAAATTAGTACGAATTAGATCGTTAATATATCAGGAGCGTGCACGAATGTAGTGATATTGTTCCCTTGTTAAGCTGTCAGGCTGGGCCTAGTCCGTTCGACTGGTCGGTGCCAAGAACCGACAGCAAAGAAATGATGCCATAAATAGGCTATTTTCCTGGGTCAAAAAAAGATTATTCTATTTAGTCCGTCAGTTTATAAGTTACTCACCCATTTTTTTTTTCTAACTTAGGTTCTTTTAATAAAACTATTGTAATGGGCTTATTTTAGTTTCCTAAAAAAATCTAATTGGTCCGTCAGTTAGATTAACAAAAAATATTGGACACGTATTTTTTATTTTCTCAATCAAACAAAAAATGACGGTTGAAAAAGTTGTTTTTTTTTTTTTTTTTGAAAAAGTTGCACGCGTAACTTTAACGGGCTATATCTTCATAATTTTTTGTTTGATTGAAAAAAGAAAAAATATGTGTCCAATATAATCTTCTGTTAATCCAACTGACGGACTAATTAGATTTTTTTAGGAAACCAGCCCAATAACACAAAATTAATTTTATAGCTGGTACACTCGATCTATTTAAACTAAGGATTCTATAAGATTTCTGACATTTTTTATTGTTCTTATACCAACGTCGTACACAATTATTTTCCTATTTTTAAACGAAGGTATTTTTTTCCTGTCTCTACTGACTAGTATAGGGTATTCTGATATTTCTTATTGTTCTTATACCAACGTCGTACATAATTATTTTCCTATTTATAAACGAAGGTATTTTTTTCCTGACTGTACTGACTAGTATAGGGTAATTGTGTCAGTTATCTGTTATTGATAGTCCTGTGTATTATCAGCTTTACATTTCGGTGCTAAAGGGGGATTAACATTAATTATACCTTATCCATTAAATGGTTAGTAAACCCACTAGTTTCCACTCGTAGTTAGCGCTTATTTATTATAATTATCAACTCAAAAAGGAAATTGTTTCAGAATACACGTAAACGTTTTAATTACCCTTTGAAATATATTCAATTTAATTCAATTCATTTATTCAATAACAATATATATCGTGTTTGAATAAATTAACTAAGATAAATTACAACCACTAAAAAAAAATACAATACAGATGTCAAAAGAAAATTTAAAAAACAAAAAAAACAACAATGTCAGAATTAAAAACAAAAAATAATAATAATAATGGTTAATTTATATATTATATTTTATTTATTTAACAAATCCACAGCTATTTGTTAATAGTTATAGTTTGGATTTAAATATAAAGGATGTCACGGAACTCAAGGATAACCTTGTAAGCAAATAATACATCATGGCACATAACTTTTGTTCTATGACTTTTGCAACTTTTAATGAAAATTTAACCACTTCCCATACAGAATGGGCTAGTTTCCTAAAAAAATCCAATTAGTTCGTCAGTTGGATTAACAGAAAATATTGGACACGTATTTTTTCTTATCTCAATCAAAATTAAAAAATGATGAAGATATAGTCCGTTAAAGTTCCACGTAACGTCACGCCTTGCGACACTTTTTAGCAAGGCGTGACGTCACGTGCTCACTTTAATGCGCTTTATCTTTACCATTTTTTGTTTGATTGACAAAAGATAAAATATGGGTCCAATATTTTTTGATAATCTAACTGACGGACTAAATAGAATAATCTTTTTTTGACCCAGAAAACTAGCCTATTACCAAACAGCCGATTGAACTTGTTTAGAAAAACAAAAACAACGTGTTGCACTCCGGGAGTGCCGGCAGAAGTGAAAACTTGAACATTAACGTTTAAAAAGCTAACAAAACTTTTTTTTATTTTTACATATTTAATTTATCCTTTTCGTCGGGTGGGTTTTACCCATCCCAAAAAGTGCACAACGGCGCTAAAGAAGTTTTGCACTTCAAAAAATACACATTTTTAAAAGTCAGAACAAAAGTTGATTCTATGATGTATAGGATATTTTGTGATCACATGGTAATTCTTGAGTAGCAGCACTTTATTTTAACAATCCGCCAAATATTATCCAAAAACAAGTGTCATGAAGAACTCGTGTGCAGTAATCCCTGCGGACGGCTGCGGATCGTCGCGACACGAAGCAGCGCGAGCGTTCACGCGCTGGCGGGCGCTCGTTAAAGCTGCGCTTTATTACATTTGTCGGCCATCCTTACTCTTGCAAGTAAACATCATCTCTATTACACAGCTATAAAGCATAAACTGCAATGAGGGGAGAACGGTCACTTTTATGACGTTACCTTGTTTAGTCTATTACTGAAACTTGGTATTTCTTCGCGAAAATGCTAGTGTTTTTTTCACGTAAACTATAGGAGGTTAAACTTGATAGACAAACAACCTAGCTAACGCTTTCACAGACTAGTTCCAGTTGATATGGTGGGGAGAGTGATGGTTAGATAGTGTTACGTAGTCTACCCTGAAAACACGATATGATATGATATGGCGATTACTCGATACCAACGGTATTTTTTTTACAAATATGATAAATATAGCCGCCATGTTGATTTTTTATCGAATAAGTAAATTTTATTTAAAAAAATAAAACCGACTTCAAAACACTAAAATGCTAAAAATAATCCTAACACTTAAGTACCTAATCAGTTACTTTTGGAGTCGGTGCCAGCCGATGAGAGATTCAATGTTTTTGTTTGCACCGACTCCAAAAGTAACTGATTAGGTACTTAAGTGTTAGGATTATTTTTAGCATTTTAGTGTTTTGAAGTCGGTTTTATTTTTTTAAATAAAATTTACTTATTTCATCAATTTTTAGTGATAAATCCTAATCTAACTGCTGAACACCGATTTCATCCCCTATTTTCCTACCCTTAGGGGTGATTTTTATTTTGTAAACTTTTAGCAGATTATCTTTGAAGTATAAGCTATTCAATAAAACAAAAATCATCAAAATCGGCTCATATTTGACGAAGATAGGTAACAAGAACCACAACCAAAATACTATCTGGGTATATATTTGTTGATTTTCTCAAAAAGTTCTAAATCAATTTCGATAAAATTTATATGGGACCACCTCTGAAGTATGATCTACCAAACAAAAAAAGAATCATTAAAATCGATTCATAATTGGCGGAGTAATCGCGTAACAAATATACAAAAAAAAAAAAAAAAAAAAACATACAGTCGAATTGAGAACCTCCTCGTTTTTTGAAGTCGGTTGAAAAGCGATCAATTAAATTCAACATGGCGTCTATATCTTTCATATTTTTTTTAAAAAAATACCGTTTGTGTTGATAAATCGCTATATCATATCACATCATATCGTGTTTTGGTGTTCATGCTAGGGGTGCAGAAGGATTAATAATTATTGCTAAGAAAATTAGACATGATGTCAGGAAGGCAATATTTTCCAGCCTACGGTCCGTGAACACTGAAAACATACCGGAACCGGATTTGCACACAAAAAAATATAATTTTAAAGCATATAAAATAATATATAAAATGCTCAGCTACGTCAGCTGAGTATTTAAGGCTCACGGACATTGCAAGTGGCATAAATAGTAATAAAGAGTCTTTAAAATCTAGAAGTAGGTACATGTTGGTATCCAAACTCTTGACCCACGTATATGTAAGGCATAACTCCGACTACTGATCTACCTTCGCTACTTCTTAAGTAAATTATTTACGATTGCAATATTTAAAAACAAAAAGTTACGTTTTTTTTATGAATTTTTGCAAAATTGCAACCGGAAGCTACTTAGAAACTATGAAATTATCAGTTTAGATTTTTTATTTTAAGTTGGAAATTTAATGATCTCACTTATCATAAATTCTCAACTTTAGGTAAATTTTGTAGTAACTTCCATTAAAGTTATGAGGCTGTTTATTTTATGCATAAATGCACCATTCATAGAGATTTAGCTGCAAGAAAGATCGAAGAAACCTTCTACTTTTTTTTTTATATCAAACTGATCCGGTCGCAATTTTGCAAAAATCTTAAAAAAAAACCTAATTCGAAAACTACGAAAAATCGTAGAACATACATAGGAGTGATTCAGGTACCTATAAACACGAGGCACCTAAAACATTTTTAGATGTCACTTTTATGGCCACCCTGTATACGTTCGACTGTAGGGCTCAGGCCTCCCCTTAACTATGAGGTGGTGAGGGTCATACTTCACCACGCGGGCCTAGTGCGGATTGGTGGAGGGATGATGTAAGGCCAGTGACTAAACCTCACTATCAGATGTTATTAAGCCGCCTTAAGGCCTTTGAGTAGTCGACACGACGGGTATCAAGCGACATTAGATGGGACCAACTTTTAAGGCGAGTCTTCATCTATACGGGCAATCCCGTTTGCGTCCAAAGCCATTGCTTTGGAGCCCAGGGTCCGCTTTCGTTTTAAGGCGAGTTTCCGCACCAACTTTTAAGGCGAGTATAGTCGTCAAATGTAGTTATAATGTAGTTTCAATAGCCTACTACTCAAGCCCAAATTGTCAGTACCTAACATATTTAAAAAATATGATGAGTTTTGGTGCGATATTTGTACTGACACGCCTCGAGCCACTAATTTAAGGGCACTACTCGCCTTAACGAGACTTCCAAAACACGGAGATGCTTGTGATAAATGTCACTTATAATATGGTTGGAATGGTCAATCTTCTAGCAATAACAAGTTTTTATGAAACCTACAGATGAAGCAGTAGGTGGAAGTTAGTTATAAAATACATAGGGTACCAAATAAAATAAAATACCGAGGACGATCCGGCCGCGACAGAGACATATGAGGTCGTGTTCGGTAAAGGGTTGCTCGCTCATGATCGATCTACTTCGCAACTAATCGCTGGCCAGTTTTATGTCGTGGGCCTTTGTGTTGGTAATTTTGTTTGGGTTAACTTGATGCCGAGTGGTCGCATGAGACCGCTTTACAATTAAAATGTATAAAAATTTATTAATGTTCTATACAGGGCTACATTGCAAGGTGGTGTGGTCTAGAGGACAATATAAAAAAACACTTTATCGTAATTAATTTAAATCTTCGTATTTTTTAAATAAAATTTCCGATAAAAAAAACGCGAGGTCATTCATCAGAGATTGCAGGCACTCGCAGGCAACAAAATGGTCGACGCCGCACTGACACGGACCAAAATGCAGTACACATACGGTACGATTTAATAGACCAACCGTAAATTATTTACGATTCCTATTGTTTTCAGCAGATAGAAATAACGTTTCTTACGTTATACGAGTATATGTTACTTTTTTAAGTTGTTTCTGAATTTTTGCCACTATCTTGCAATGGGCTAGTTTCCTGGGTCAAAAATGATTATTCTATGTAGTCCGTCAGTTAGATTATCAAAAAATATAGGACCCATATTTTATCTTTTGACAATCAAATAAAAAATGACGAAGATAAAGCGCATCAAAGTGAGCATGTGACGTCACGCCTTGCTAAAAAGTGTCGCAAGGCGTGACGTTACGCGGAACTTTAACGGGCTATCTTCATAATTTTTTGTTTGATTCAGAAAAGAAAAAATACGTGGCCAATATTTTCTGTTAATCCAACTGACGGACTAATTAGATTTTTTTAGGAAACTAGCCCATTAACCCTGTATATTGTGTCGTTGTTCGGCGAAACGATCAATTAGAGTTTTGAAATAAATTTGATTAGTTCTCCTGACTGTATGGTTTCAAGGGAATTCATAATTCTCAAGAAACTTATATTATCGATCGTATGTAAAAAAACTGTCGGGCCACGTGCAATAAAGGATTCCGAAGCTGCTGCGTGATTTTGGCGAGTTTTATCGATGTAGAATATATTTGTAAAACTAATCGTCGATAGTGCCGTGTGGGGACGGCCGTAAAGAATACACTTCCCCACCGCCAATAGGAGGCGTGTCGTAAGAGACGACTAATTCCTGTAGTACCTACGAGACGGGCAGCAGCGTCTGCGTGCGAAACCTTATTAAAAACTGCGCTCGACAACCTGCCTGCCAAGCGTGGCGAGTATTGGCAATCCACCCCGATGATAAGTCATTGGGGGAGGCCTTTGGTCAGAAGTGGACGTCCTACAGCTAAAATGATGAATCGGCAAAGAGTGTTTCAGTAGGTATGGACATGCAAAAGGATCAGACACTCGAACTTATAATTTCTTACTCTCTTGGGGTTTCACCTTTTAAGCGGTATCGAGGCATAACAACAAGAATGCTTTTGAACGACTACACTTAATAGGACGATATTACGTCTCTCATCCCTTCAGAGATCAAATCTGAAGCACTTTATGAAAGCGTTTCGCGCGACGTAAAACGTATTTGACGTGAAACAAAACAATGATCAATCTCACTCCCGACCATTTTGTAGGAGAACAAAGGGCCTACTTATATCTCGGAAAACGTTTGAAAATATTTTTTGCTACCGGAAAATGTATCAAGAATAATGACAAGGAAAGTGTAAGGCCAAGTTCGACAAAAAAATTCATTGATATCTTAAACATCCTACAACAATAATGTGTCATGGCACAAGCTTTACTTTAACTTTAAAATGGTTTAGGCCTTACAACAACATAAGGGCCCAGTGTGGGCTGGTGAAATATTACTGATCTTTTTGTTACCCAAAAAAATTATACTGTAATAAGTAAAATAACAGAGGGCGTTCGCATCGTTGCTTTTCTGTCTCATTGGCTCGGTGGGAGACGGGTCGGAAGTTCATTATTTTACGGGAATATTCTTTTAGTGTGTATGGACGCTATAGAATTACGGCTTAAGAACGCCTTCCATTAGTTAACACGCTGTATACCATTAAGGCAAAACAGTAACCATTGTTCGTGAATTTATCTATAGTAAAGCAATTTGTTTTATGTAAAATTACTTATATTTAATTTTGCTGATATAGTTTTTTTTCAGTTTTTGTTACACGCCACATCACATTATCATAAACTTTTTAACATTAACTTACTTTTCTGTTCCTCGAAATAAAAAAAGGAACCCCTACAGGATCTTTTCGTTGTCTGAATGTCTGTTTGTATGTCTGTCAAAATACTTTTCATCAAGGACGCGTGGAGTTATCAAATGAAATCAATATCAAATAATCAAGCCTGCAATATCTTTGAACTGTGAAAATGTCACACAACAAATGTTTAAATATGAGTATGCTTGTTCTGAAAATTTTATGATTTTGAACCACAACTAGGCGTAGCACTACCGTGCTCCCTAGACTCGCAAGGCACAAAGAGGCTCGACTGCCGATAGAACTGACGGGGCAGTTGACAGATAAAAGCGCTGGCTCGGTCTGCTGCCGCCTGTGAAAAATTCTATTGCGTATTTAAAACCTTCAGCTAGAATTCTGTCACAAAAATGTCTCTGCCATTATGGGTCCCGGAACTTATAAGGAACTTTGTGGTCTAAAAAGGCCTTTTAAAGTAAGTGCCAATAGAAGTAAGTGGCTAGAGGTCCTTTCCTTTGGCTTTTGAGAGTATACAGACTGAATCAAAATACTTAAGGGTTTGTATTTACTATGATCACAAACAACTTTTCCCAATAAATTATTTCTTAACATGAACGCGACTGCAAACGTAGTCTACATTTTAATCAACTTGAACGAAATTAAGTTGAGATAGGTAACTAGTTTCTTAGGCAAACTTGTATATTTATAAATAACTGCCAAGGCTACAATGAAATGCAAAGAAATTGTTTGTCCAGAACAACATAAATTTTGTCTTTTTTTTTAAAGATATGCTTTATTTTGTCTATTACCGTCCACACCTATCTAACACCTATCCCGCGCAGTGTCTAAGGCGGATAGCGGAGTATGTGTTATGCAAAATGAAGCAAGTATTCATTTATTTACGATCCGTAAGAACTTCCTTCACTATCGTAATCTATATAAGCAATACTTTCACCCATTGCAGCCGTGGGAGTTTTTTTAAAAGCACATTATATACAATAGAACTAAAGTCACCGACATAGCTCTTGGAATCGCCAAGCTAAAGTTGGAGCCTATAATGTTGTCCCAAAGCAGTAGAGAAAAAAATCAATAATTGGGACATGTAAAAGTGCAATTTAGATCTATTTGCAGAAATAAATTAGTTTTATTTTATCTAAAATATAAATAAATAAATATTGAATGACATCACATACATTGCTCTTATCCTACGCTAAGTAGCCAAAGCACTTATGTTACGGACATCAGAAACAATGACGGTACCACAACACTCAGACCCGAGACACTAAATAAAAGTTATTTTTCAACATTGACCGACCGGGAATCGAACCCGAGACCTCAGAGATCTCGGCTACGGAGGTTGTCGAATTGGTTTCTTAAACTAACAATGGGCAAATCACATCATTCGCTGAACTCGTGCGACATCATCATCACCATTACTTCAGCCATGGGACGGCCACGGCTTTGTGGTGGCACGGCACGATTGGATTGTACTTCACTGAACCCTAAATATATCGAAAATAGTTTTTTTAGTTAGTTAGCGGTATGGGTTGCTACGTTATTTTCTGAGAAAAAATAGCCGGGTCACGAATCTAGTGACAATTTTATAATAAAAAGTTCTTCTTATCATTGTTATGATAGAAGACCCTGTTGTGTGGTCTAATCAGTGTGTTATTGTTTAGTTTTTTTTAATGTTTAATAACGATTTTGTGTAAATGTTTAGATTTGGTATAAATCACATTCATAACAAGGAAACTGTGCAGATATCAGAACTATAACAAGCATGAAATGAAATATGTTTGGCACGGCCATTATAAAATATGAATTAGATCTTATAGTCGTAGTTTGACGACCTTCGTAGCCAAGAGGCGAGCATACCGGACTTGGTGTCTCTGAGGTTCCAGGTTTGATTCCCAGTCGGTCAATGTAGAAAAATAACTTTTCTATATTATCTCGGGTCTAGGTGTTGTGGTAGCGTCGTTGTTTCTGATTTCAGTAACGCAAGTGCTTAAGCTACTTATAATAGGATCAGAGCAATTTATGTGATGTTGTGCAATATTTATTGTTTATTTATTTATATTTATAGTACATGCACTAATTTACGAGTTTTATGACCGCGAGTTTGCCGGGTGGTCGTTCTAGCGCGTAATACAAGTATGTCACATCACAGAGGATATCTCGTTTTAACGTTTAGACAAGCAAACTTGCAACCAATATCCAAGATTAGTTCTCGAACTACATTAATCCGGAATTTGTAAGAATCCGTTAAAAAAACGGCCTCCGGCACCAGATCGTGTATAGTCAATTCAAGAAAACTTCATATGTTTGCCCGAGCGAGGATTGAATCCGGGCTTGTCCGGAACCGTTTTTAACGGATTCTGAAGAATTCAGGGTGCATATAAGTCTGAGTCTTAAGGTCACTGTGTTGGCGATGGATGCTGTCAACATATTTTATAAGTACATACATTATTCGATATCAAATTCAAATTCAAATTAACAGTTTATTGTTATACGAAACATTATTACGATTTGCTTAAACCATGAATTTCATTTCACAGTACTGTGGTCGTGTACTTAACTCACTGATTACGAATAAAAATAGCTGCCCCAAAAAATATTAACCGTTGAGGAGTATCACAGTGTTAATGTCACCCACACGTTTTACATTCCAACTATAAAAATTCTCAAAATAACCGTTTCCACGCAAACGTTACGCACAAAACAGCCTGTCATCAGCGGCATCGATGTGCGGCCGATAATTGTGCACTCGTGCCGCCGGCAGCAATTTCGAGCAAATTGTAAAAACCGTACACGGAAAACAACGCGGCTCTATATGGCTCCCATAGTCTCGTCAAACAATGACTAGCCATATTTCTACCATGTTTAAAATAACGGCCCTGACTTTACTTCCAACTCGTAGGTTTGGTTTCATATTATCCAGTAAAATAAATACAGTAGATAGATAAACCAGTAGAGAGTAGATTGTACTATCACAAACTAAATATTATATAGGTTTGCATGCTATCATTATGTAGCAAAACATGAGCACACAATATTATTATGTCATTGTATCAACTTTTTCTACCATGTTTTAAGCAAATAAATGATTAATTCTAATTCTATAGGGTAAGTCTCCATGATAACAGACAACAATAATACCTACAGCTTTATGATGTTTCTTCATGAGACATAGTTATGCCATCAAAAACAAAACTTGTAAAAAAACCAAGTCTCGCAACAGTCTCAGTTCTTCTACCGTCAAAGTTGTGAGATCCATGTAATACCAAGTCGGTTGATTTATTCAGTCCCTACTTAAGGGACCTTCTGTCTTAAGTTATTACGTAATTAGCTAATCTAACAACATCTTATAGTGACCACATTAATATTAAAAATGTTTTATGTTTATATAAAATAGGTTAACTTGGCCATCGCATGTTTGTAAATTGCAAATTTAAAATATACAGTGTTTATACAATGCTTGCTTGGTTGTACAGGCTTCTAGTTTAATCCACAACGAAGTTATAGGGGATCGATAATGGCCTGAACTGCTTCGAGAAAAGATAGTACCGTGCCGCTTTCTTTTGCTCGACTTGGCGGGAGCACTGCCGTGCCCCCAGATTCAGTAATTATAACTAACCTAAATCTAATTTCAATACACAATAGACATCTTTAATTATCATTTTGGCGTTAAACATTTCGTACATTGTACAGCAGGCAAATGATTGTTTATTAAAGTTTGATATTAGATATCTACAATACGCTTGAATTCGCAATTTAGTATCTGAATACATGAAGTTGGTAAATAATTATACCGGTATATCGTAAAATGTTCAAGAAATTACCAAAAACTGTTGAAGACTTAACTATGTATACATTTGTTGTTAGTTTGTGGTAATGGTGCTTAGTCTAAGTATACATTTATTTTTTTATAAATATTGGACAACATCACATACATTTCTCTAATCCTATGATAAGTAGCTTAAGCACTTGTGTTACAGAAATCAGAAACAACGACGGTACCACAACACCCAGACCCGAGACCATATAGAAAAGTTATTTTCCTACATTGACCGACCGGGAATCGAACCCGGGACCTCAGAGATAGCAAGACCAAGTTCGGTATGCTCGCCTCTCGGCTACGAAAGTCGTCAATACCATATCGTATACCATTGCGGTGAAGGGGAAGTTAAGTTACATCAGTACATGCTTACTTGCTTTATTCTTACAACCTTAATAAAAGAAACTGATTCATTGAATGCAATACCTACACGTGACTACCCAATTGTTACCAATGGTGAAACCTTTTTTTTTTCAACCTGTTCAATCCCACTGCTGGGCAAAGGTCTCTCCCAGACTCTTCAATCGATCTCTATCTATCGCCAATGAATCCCAACCCCTCGTCAGGTTAACCAAATCGTCAACCCATCTACCTCTTTGGCAACAGCCGTCTGTAGGTATCCATCGAGTGACGATTTGGGCCCACCTATTCGGATGCATTCTGCACTGCACTCCCACTTTAGTTTTGCGGTTTGAAACATTAATAAATAAATTTACAAAAAGTTACTCTATTTTCTAAAATTGGTTGCTGTGTCTTGGAAGACATGTAGATACAAAAGTATGCCAATTTCTCACTTCAAACCATGACAATTTGGATAAGATTAACTTTCAGTTATCATCCTTGAAGTTAAAAACCAAGAAGTAAATTATCGACTGCCAACTTTCATCCCTTCAAAGAGAGCAGTAAATAATAAGTTTCAGAAAACATTTGAATACATTCCGCATCAACAGAGTACGAAGTATAACACGAAGTTGCGTACCCTTTGAGTTTATGTGACGACATCCCGACAAAGTTTTTGTTGCCAATTCAATAAAGTCTTTTATTACTGAGAGGAGTTAAAACTTTCTTCGGCCGTTCATTTTTTATTACGTTGTCTCGTCGTTTTATTTAATCTTCCTCGACTTTCATATAATCTAAAGTTATCAAGCAATTTAGCTGCACTCATAATCTAAATTTAATGTCAGGTGGTATTTTTGTTTTTAATCTAAGGGTAGATTCACATTCGCGTTTACCTTTTTTGACAAGTTGGGCCAATATTATGCAGAGCTGCAGGCATCGTATTTTTTTTCATTGCGAAAATTGTACTTGGTG
Organism: Anania hortulata; assembly: GCA_963576865.1. NCBI lineage: Eukaryota > Metazoa > Arthropoda > Insecta > Lepidoptera > Crambidae > Anania > Anania hortulata. The sequence goes on along the minus strand of OY756389.1, from coordinate 665,024 downwards.
GCCTGCAGTTGGAGAGTTCTGAAACTTACGATTAATGATTGTGATCATAATGATGTTATATGCACGACTTTCTAGAACTATATCTTCAGCCTTGAAAAGACCCATGTTGACGGTGAATAGTTTTGCCTAGATGTTACAAAGTTAGCAAGTTCTTTTTCTTAGGCCCTAATAATTTGCGAATATATCAAAACCTTGTTCATTGTTTGGTTCCAATATTAATGTAAGAAATGAAAACGCGGTTAGGTTAATAATATAAATGGATAACTAAGAGGAACATAAAGCAAATTAAGGTTTTTTTTTTTAGAACCGAATACCAAACCACAAAATATGCAGACAAAATAACAAGAAGGTTTACAAATAAGCTGCGTTGTACACAATATTATAATATATGTGATATCTAAAACGAAGAACCGATTTGGAACCATTTAATTCATTCCCGCCCCGCCCCATAACGATTCTTAGATAGTTTTAAAACTAAGTTCAGAGTTTTCACTCAACTGGCATACTACCAACTGGCTCGACTTTCTTTGGAAGAGCCGTCTATCTTAATTTTGAATTACGCTAATAAACTTATGAAATACTATTCTTAAATAGTGGATATTATTCAGATTCAGCTCTCGCTTAAAATTTTAGACTATTGTATTTATAAAGATTAGGTCGGGCGTGGATTCCCTAAATCGCAATTCGTCTAATCTAAATTACTAGTTTTTCACTTCGTACACATTGCAAATCATCTTCAGAATGACAGCTAACAAAACACACTTATTACACACTTACACTTCATTAACTTCACTATCATTAATACATATCTATGTATGTACCCTATACTGCATACCACACAAAACAGAGCAAAAATACATTTAAATACAATCTTGCTACCAACCAAAATATTTAAAGAAGAATATATTAATATGTATAAAAATAATGAAAATAAACATACACCTATTTATAATATTATAAATAATGATCAAACTTAATATTAATACACATAAATACAAACCCTCTTAATATAAAAATGAATCTCGTAACTAAAATATTGTAAAAACTTCAAGAAATAAAAACAAAAAAAGACAAAAATATAAAACTAAATTGTAAGGAGATAGGTTTTTAGTATTTATCTAAGAGCCCCAACTTAAAGGTTTACTTAGAAGCCTTTGAAGTTTTTCAATATTCACCTTTTGTTTGCATCATATAAACTCGAAGGTATCAAATTTGTATTGTCAGAATTTCACATAGGTACTTCCAAAGTGTCACATCAATACGATAATTAGAAGAAAGTCAATCAAATGCCAAGATTACATAGTAACAATTAGTTATAAAGATAGTTTACTGTAGAAAATAGTATAACCAACCATGGTAAGCTGGATTGTAGTATTGCATGGAGGAGGATATTTAATTAATACCTAGTAATCCTACTTAGATTTGTACGGAGAAACGTCGTCGCGTTAATATATGACTTTAGGAATTGCGAAGGTCCCAGGGGTCAAAGTAGCCTAAAGTTCTAGAAATAAAAAGGTTTCTTTAAAATAACGCCGAAGAAAAGGTTAAGGATATCTGGTAAATTAAACAAGAGCACGTGCCCTTCTTATCTCTTTGCACCTTGAACGCCCAAGTATCCCAACAGGACAGTTTATCTCCGTAATCAACACAAAAACCCGAGACAAAAATTTATCGGGCTCCGCGGCGCGATAAAAGCGTTCGTTCACTCGCGACAGACAAAACATCGTTCACTCTGAATGAAAGAACGATGAGCGAATGGAAACAGAGATCGTTCGCGCGTGACACGTATTAATCTTCGGACTGGATTAGCAGTGAATTGGGGCGGAGAATGGAAGATAGACTATTCGAATGTCACATCAAATTAAATAGACGTACGGTACGGCTTATTTCAGACTAAACGCTGATAAGTATATAACTTACAGAAATGACTGTAAATACATAAATTGTTAAAAAGATCACACTAATTTTATTTATCTCCTAAGCAAAACATATTAACTATCCACTACCTACCTACATTATAATAGCATGACATCACAAAATAGAGAATAAAAAAAGTGTATTTGTATATCTATTGTAATTAATTTTTATAAGTGGATTTTAATTATTTACAATGGATAAACTTTTTTTCTGTAAACTAAACTCGTTTTAATCAACAATAGTTTTTTTTTACTGTTTTCTAGACTCGATTCTGAACCTTTTCCTAAAATTTGACTTTTACTTCTTTTAACATCACGAATAAATTAAATTTAAAAAAAGGAAGCGTTAAATTTTAAAATGTTGGCTAATTTTTGTTATATTTCCAAAAAAAAAATTGGTGTAATTTTATTTCAAAATTGTAATTAAGTACTAGCTGTCCCGGCGAACTTTGTACCGCCTCTTCATACGTTTTTTTTTTTTCGTGAATTTTTTCGATGCTTTAGTAGTTGTACTGCTATTCGGGGCGGAGACAAATCCAACAAACTAAAAATCATAAAAATTGGTTTAGCCGTTCTTGACTTATAAATGGTGTAACTAACCCGACTTTCTTTTATATCTATAGATTACAAAGAAATATTTTCGAAGCATTAGAATTTCAAATCGCCTAGGAAACCGCAGGAAACGTAAACGAATTCGACGCACGAACGACGAACGAAAATATAGAAAAGTGTTTACGAATATTACGATTCTTAGAATTGCGTCTGCGAATTGAAATTCGATTGCTTCAAAAATATGTCTCCTGATCAGATTAAATATCTGGTTGCACATTTAATTAGAAACAATAAATTGAGATACAAAGGTTCTAGAATGGAGATCACGTACCGGCAGCGTAGGAAATTCACCCACAAGATGGACTGACGACGGGGTAAAAGTTGCAGAAAGTTGTTGGATGCAGACCGCTTCTAACCAGCTTATGATCAGCAGTGGACATCCTATAGCTAAAATGATGATAATGACAAATGACATCGTTATATAACGAATATACATCCTTAGGTATTAGGATTAATTTATCAAAATATGATAATGTCATGTTTCGTAATACTATTCTGTTATAAGTTAACACGATAATTAAAGTTAACACGCAATTTACACAGTTGCTTTTTGGCATCAATTTTACTTGTTTTTGTTTGTTTTTAAATGTTTGTGTGATGAGCACGAGCATTTGTACTTAAGTCATTGATGTTTATAAATGTATTTAAGTATGTTTATCCGTTATCTTGTCGCCATAGTACAAGCTTTGCTTAGTTTGGGGCTAGATGATTGGTGTGATTGTGGAAACAATTTATAATTTATTGTTTATTACTTATGCATGTCTTGTTGTTAAGTTTTGTTGTTAAATCGATGTACTCTTTGTTAAGTTGTTATTGCTTGCTTGTTTTTTCCCGCATGTGTCTCAATGTACAAACTAGCATTGGAAACTTTAAATGCTTATGTATAATTACTACTATTATTACTATATGTATTATTAAAATGCTGTATATTTTCACAATAAAGATAAATAAATACTTTCTCTCACACCGCGCCACCTCTTATTAGATTTACCGTTATGGACACAGCCCTTCAACCCTCAGCAACTCGTTACATAAATCAAAACTCAAACACTCGGATCAAATCCAACTTGGGCAATCCCTTCACAGTTTGGGCAATTGCGAAGTTTTGGGCATTTGCAAGTAAACACTGCGCAGTGGCCCGTAATCTCGGACCTTTGCACTGGGGAATTAACGGACGAGGTACTTCCCGGGCAATAGCTAATATTGGGTACTGGTTTATAATCGAACAGTGTTGAGACTTAATAATTAATTTTTCACCACAATGCATACTTGCTTCTTTCACCAATTGAATACCTAACTCAATTACTTATGAAACGGGTAAAAGGAACAATAAATTTGACTTACAGAAGTTCTTATTTGTCGTATCAATGGCAATTCAAAATGGACTATAACCAAAACTTGACGATTTCGACGGTTTTTTGTATCGCTCTGATTAAGTTTTCCCTGGATATACACACCACAGCCACATCCACTCTAAAGTACAATAACTTAAGTTCTAAAATCAGACATTTACTTTTTACATATTTAACAGTAGAAATATATTTTTCTGCATCTATATCACCTATTTACTTGATAAACATACTCTATCATTAATTCTATTCTCATCACGTGCTCACAATCAAAATTAAACGCGGCTTTGCATAATAAGATTTCGTTATGTTCCTCCAATCGGCGATATTCTAATCGCCAAATTTCGATTGGGTTTAAGTTAAACAAACTCATTAAACAAAATTCTTCCTGATCAGACTAAAGGCTGGTCAATAACAAAGATTTATGTCAAGTTCCGGCTGCTTTGACCGTGATTAACGTCTTTGTAAGTATGTTTTTACAAAGCCCCATCACATCATTAGGCAGAACTAATTCGCTGTCAATAATCAGACAAAAAGGGCCCATCAATCACTGGACGTTCGCAGTCCGTCCGTCGGACCGGCCCGGCTGATTGTCCAGGGCTGATGACGCGGAAGGGTCCAAAGATTAACGACCTATAAACTACGGGTTTAAACCTGCTGAGTACGAATACGGGAACACTCTCTTACATACTGTACTATAGTTTATTTGTACCTTGACCCAACTAAAAAAAGAAAAAAAAAATTGTACAATCACACAAATATCTATTTTCAATCTAAGCAAAAAGTGTATTTTAGCGACTGTTAACGAATAAACATACTTAAGTCTAAATATCCATAAACTTCTATGATTTAGAGAATCATTAGCCGTTGGAAGTCCATTGTAGACATAAATGCTCATGTTCATTATGTAATTAGCCCTCTGAAATAAATGATTTGATTTGATTTGCTATTGGGATAAAAACCTAATCACCTGGCTTTATAGTCCACTGCGCTAACTACTAGTTCGGATGGTTTAGTTCAAAATAACATAATAATGATGATTTGACAGAGACTTGCACATATAAAAGCATAGGAACAAATTGGACGACATCACATACATTTCTCTGATCTAGGGTAAGCTAAGGCACTTGTATTATAGAAACCACAACACCCAGACCCGAGATAATATAGAAAAGTTTTGTACACCGATCTGACCGGGAATCGAACCCGTGACCTTAGAGAAGGCGACGCCAATAGTCTGGTTGCTCGCCTCTCGGCAACGGAGGTCGTCTGAATATTAATTTTTTGACTCCATAGTCATTACTGCTACTCCAACTCACTTTAAAACCACCAATAATGCCGGACTGAATCATCAGTAATTCAAAGAAGACTCAAGCACCAATACTTTATGAAATTGTTTGCTATCGACATAAGTAAATAAATAAATGTAAATATTGGACAACATCACATACATTGCTCTGATCCTATGGTAAGTAGGCAAAGCACTTGTGTTACAGAAATCAGAAACAACGATGATACCACAACACTCAGACCCGAGACAATATAGAAAAATGGTTTTTCTACATTGACCGACCGGGAATCGAACCTAGGACCTCAGAGATAGCGACATCAAGTCCAGCATGCTCGCCTCTCGGCTACGGAGGTCAACATGAAAAGTAGTAGTAATTGTAGAAGCTACCTTATACCATGCTTGACTAACATCAGGTGAGTCAGTTATTTAAAGTTTAGGGCAATAACTGTATTGTGAAAGATGCTGTATATACAGTCCCATAAAGAGCGTGCCAAATGAAAACTGTATACAGAGCATAAAAATCTCTCTCTTGTCCAAAAATAGTCCTAATGAAAGTCGCACCGTTTTTGGAAAAATAATAATTTTCTAAAAAAAAAAACTAATGCTAAGTAAAATGATTCAAAATCGCAATTTGTGCAAAAATGGTGCGTTTACGAAATCTAGTTTTGAATAGGAGATACAGCCTTTTTTGCTTTATCTTTGGTTTGGCACGATCTTTACGGAACACCATGTATACGTATTGGTTACGAGTCCTGCATAAGCCCGTTCACCCAATTATTGCCCGCGCGTCGTCGGCATACCCGTAACGAAGACAAACGACGTGGCTACGTGGCCAGCGACGTACGTAGCGTATAGGCGACTGGCGTCATAGCCAGTCGCCTATACCGAGCCGGCAGGTGAAGGGGAGACGCTTTATTTATAATAATTTAGCGCTGATTTATTAAAACACTTTTATAACCTCAGCTGGAACTAATTAACAATTACTGTGCCGTGTAGGGACGGCTGTAAAGAATACACTTCCCTACCGCCAACAGAAGGCGTGTCGTAAGAGGCGAGTAATTCCTGTAGCAAGAGACGGGCAGCATCGTTTACGTGCAAAATCTTATAAAAAACTGCGCTCGCCAACCCGCCTGCCAAGCGTGGCGAGTATTGGCAATCACCCCCAATGATAGGTCATTGGGGGAGGCCTATGTTTAGCAGTGGACGTCCTATGGCTGAAATGATGATGATGATGATGAACAATTAATACGAGTATTTAATCAAATCTTGGAAGTCAAGTTTGACTTACAACTCTTTGCATGACAACACATATACCATAGAGATGATCTGACTTTGGAGCCAGAAGGTACCTATATGGTAGGTATTGTATTCCCAGTTTGGGTCAATTTAGAAAACATTATTTTCTAAATTAGTCCAGATCTGCCTATACTAAGAACCTGGGGGAAATATTTTCTGTTACATAATATCATAACACAAGAACATTTCCATGTTTATGTCTCATTTTTCAGAAAAACGATTGTATTCCTCATATGGTGAGATTTCGTTCTGCGCATACTATTATTGGCCGCCCATCGCCGACCAACGCCGCGCCGAGCCGTAACTAAGACAAACGATGCGACTACGTGGCCAAGCGTAAAGTCGTCAAATGTAAACTACCATGTGGTTCAAAAGCTTTTTAGTACCTACTTAAGTCCAAAATTGACAGAAAAATATTTTTAAAACATGCTTAGAATTGGCAAAATCTACAGAATATTTTGAGAATAGCATTTTTTTCTAGAACTTATACTTTAGGAAAAAAATATATATATAGGTACAAATATTTGCCTGTTGTAAGATTGAAACCTGCGATGTTTTGTGGGCCAGTAAGATCGTATCTTATATTTAAAAACTATGATAAAGGTAGACAGACAGAAAATATTAAACACGTATTTTTTCTTTTCTCAATCAAAGAAAAAATGATGAAGATATAGCCCGTTAATGTTCCGCGTAACGTCACGCCTTGCGACACTTTTTAACAAGGCGTGACGTCACATTCTCACTTTGATTCGCTTTATCTTCTTAATTTTTTGTTTGATTGACAAAAGACAAAATATGGGTCCAATATTTTTTGATAATCTAACTGACGGACTAAATAGAATAATCTTTTTTTGACCCAGGAAACTAGCCTATTACTTGTCATGTTTTCAAAAAGTACTAACAGCAAGCTAGAAAAGTCCACAGATATTTATATAAACACTTCTAGGCCAAATTAGAGTTTAACCGTACCCTCACCCTCGCGAGGCGTCAGACTGTTTAAGTTAATCATCCTCTGTTGTTCACGGAGCGTGAGTTAGTTACTTGAGTTATAATAACTCAAAGTTGCCCTTATGTTTACTGCGCTCCAAACTGCGCTATGTTGTAATTAGTAAATTTTGGGTGACACACTTTATTTATTTTATATTTATTTACATGTGTTATTATACATTTTTACAGGTATAAACCTGATACAATAGCGTTACCTAATTTATTAGTTATACCTAGTAAAAATTATAAATAGAAATCGTCACTCCACCTTGTCGGAGGGCACCCTACGCTACGTCTGCCTAGTCGTGGTGTCCATTCAAAAACACGTCTACACTGTCGGTTATCGGTTTTACGAATTATCTGACCAGCCCACTGCCACTAGCTTTTTTTTCTTTTGAGCTAAATAGATTACTTTACTTCTCGGTTGGATGATCGTAATTCTGATTTTATTACATTTTATACGCAAAGTTGATGGCAGCGGATAGAAAAGAATAGCCAACGACCAGGCTTAGTGGCGTGCATTAGAAGAGGTTATGTCCGGCACTGAACTGGTGTAAGCTGATTATGATGATGATGATGTTAATTTTCACTTACTTAGCGTCTGCTTCAATCTCATTAAATGGTAACTGATGATAAAGTCTAAGATGGAGCCCGCTCACTCAGTAAAAACACTGCCAATTTCTTTTCTATGGACACAGAATTCTGTAACGCTATTTGGTAGTAATAAGCAGCAATATGATTATCTAATGACCTGTCTTTGATATGCTTGTTGGAATACAAATATACGTACGTACTGTCGTTTGGCTTGAAATTTTTTACTGTCATATAAAATACTCGCAGAAAGTCCTATTTTGAGGGTGATTTCGCTGCTCAGACCACTTTTTATAAAAGAACAACATCATAATCTATAATATAAAAATGATTCTCTATTTCACTTGGTCATCGCATCAAGCGCGAACGGATGCAACAATTTCGCAAAAAAATTTTTGGTGTGTTATTTATTGTCAGGAGAAGGTTCTTTTGATGTGAAAAATGGAAAAAGTTGCGCAGAAAACGCGAACGAAGTCGCGGGCAACAGCTAGTCTATAATATAAAAGAAAGTGGGGTTAGTTACACCATTTATAAGTAAAAAACGGCTGGACCGATTTTTGTGATCGTTCATGTGTTGAAATTGTCGTCGCCCCGATTAGTAGAATAACCATAAAAAAATTGAAAAATACACTTACTCACTCTCACACTCTCTCTCACACACACACACATGATGGAATGACTAGATAGCTAGTCCTATTCATCATCATCATCATACCAGCCATAGGACGTCCACTGCTAAACATAGGCCTCCCCCAGTGACTTTTAGATTGGCCGGTTGGAAGCTCTAAGTCCTATTGTTAATGGAAAACCAGTTAGGGCCTTACTAAAATTAAAGTAGAATTTAAGTACAATTGTAACGCTGTTTTAATAATAAAATAAATAAACACATAAAAATAAACAAAATAACGCTATTGTATTCCAGAAGTAGAAGCAATAAATGTAAAAAAGGAGAGCTAAGTTCAATACAAAAATTATGCTTGGCTCTGGGCTTCGCCGCAAAAAGAATGGAGATCTAAATGAGTGCCAAGTTCTATGTAAAATCCAAATATGTATTTATATGAACAAAATAACATTATGAAAAAGTATTACACTCTATTTCTTTGCTGTATTGAATACCTATAACAATTGCTGTTATTTAAAAATGTGAGATCTTAAAGTAGGTAAGATTTGACTTGGCCAGTTTTCATTACAACAGTCATTTTATCGTTAAGTAATTATTCAACATATATATTTTTAATTCTGATAAAATTACGATTAAAATTCTACGATCGTATAGCGATTTCCAAGTCTACATAATCAAATCAACAAATAAACTGTGATATTTAGCATAATCATCTCCTGTTAATAAAGCGCCACTCACGTCAAGTTATCCAAGTGTAACAAACATTCGCGGAAGCAGCGCTAGTAATAACCATTGTATTAGTGCTGATGGGGCTCGAGACGGAGGTTATTACGTTAACGAAGACAAACTGCGGCCGCATCACGCGAATATGAGCTGAGAGGTGAACGGGTGCAATTCTCGAGCGAACGAGATATTCTGTTCAAGATAAGTAAATTAAATAAATAATAAAAAAAATTCCACATTTCACCAACTATCTAGCCCCAAATTAAACAAAGTTTGTATTATGACGACTAGATAATGGATAAACATACTTAAATACGTTTATAACCAAATGATAAAATGATATTTTAAAGTAAACTATTATTTAAACGACAGGAGAGTGTGGACTCAACCAGCTTAGTTCGTACTTACTATACTTATGTCTTGTAACTGTATTTTCTATAAATTACTTCTTCTCATCACCAGCCGATAATTAGTTCCAAAGCGGTGGTAGGGCAAAGTTATATTTTGGGCATACAAATGCTCGTGCACATCACATAAACATAATATTCCCATTGACAGATATGAATAATAAATAGTCTTAATCTTATCTAGTTCAGTAGCAACCTTTGACGACCCAATATGAATAATTATATATACTTAGTCTTGTAGTTCAGTAGCATATATGTAGTAGCATAGTTATTCGTGCGATTCCCAGTTCGAGTCAATTAGGATGCCATCAAATACAAAACTTGTAAAAAATACCAAGTCTCGCAACTCAGTTCTTCTACTGTAAAAAGTTGTCAGATCCAGGTAATACCAAGTCGGTTGATTTACTCAGTCCCTACTAAAGGGACCTTCTGTCTTAAGTTATTACGTAATTAGCTAATCTAACAACATCTTATAGTAACCACATTAATTTAACAAATCTGTCATGTATAAATAAAATAGATTGACTTGGCCATCTAGTAATACAGGCTTCTAGTTTAATCCACAACAAAGTTATAGGGGGTCGAAAATGGCCTGAACTGCTTCGAGAAAAGGATGGTACGCTCGTGCCGCTTTTTTTGCTCGACTTGGCGGGGGCAAGAGTCTGGCACCTCGTAACACAAGGATGTTGGTTCCTCACTTTGTGACCATGACAATGGACTACTTTCCTAAAAAAATCTAATTAGTCCGTCAGTTGGATCAACAGAAAATATTGGACACGTATTTTTTCTTTTCTGAATCAAACAAATAAAAATGAAGATATAGCCCGTTAAAGTTCCGCGTAACGTCACGCCTTGCGACACTTTTTAGCAAGACGTGACGTCACGTGCTCACTTTGATGCGCTTTATCTTTGTCATTTTTTGTTTGATTGACAAAAGACAAAATATGGGTCCAATATTTTTTGATAATCTAACTGACGGACTAAACATTTTTTATATACTACATATATATAACATTTTTTGACCCAGGAAACTAGCCCATTTGGTGTGTTGGCTGGCGCATATTTATACAGGGTTACATTGCAAAGGGGTGCCAAACCTTTAGGGGTGACTCAGAATCAGTAACTTAATCGAACTATGCAAAGAATAAAACCTTTTTTTTACATTAAATTATTTCTATCCGCTGTTAAAGATCGTACGCGTGGATAATTTAACTCATTCATTAGTGACGTGCTAGTTATTCATTAGCTCGCCGTACCTGTGCCTCTGATGAATGACCGCGCGGCTTTAGTCTCTCTATTAACTTTATTTACAGATAATTTAAAGTAATTTTTTTTCGTAACATACGGCTATTAAAAATAATAACGATTAAAAACGCTTTTTATATTGTTCCCTAGATCTTATTTTTTTTAATTTGGCACCCCTTTGCAAGTACCCTGTATATTTATTTTCTGGCTGCAGCACTTTGGTAGTGACTAAAATAAAGCAACACACGTCTTTGTTGTTAGTAAGATTGATGTAGCCCATACCGGCCTTATTTAGTGAAATTTATCGCATGCAACTTTGGTAGGCAGGTCCTGCCTGTTGGCCTTTGACAATTTTGCTTGGCCAGCGCAGCTTGGTCAGAGACCTTAGGCTCGGACTACATTTATATCCGATTTTTTTCTAAACTTGCTAAAAACGGCCTCGGACAAACCGGATTCAATCCATCGCTCATGCAAACATACATTTTCTTGATTGACTACAAGCGATCCGGAGTCTGGGACCGTTTTTTTACAGATTCTGAAAAGTTCCGGGTGTATGTTGTCCGATCTTTATTAGGCGAATTTTTCACATCTGACAGGAAAGTTTGTCACTTGCCTTACAGCACTGGTGAGACCGTGTTCTGCAATGTAATTAATAACTGGGTGTTAATTAGGTTAAGCGAGGGATATTATGCTCCTACAGGTTACTTTTACATTGAGATCTTTAAATTTTACTTGACTTTAGGTAGATTTTTTCGATTTCACGATTAGTCACAAAGAAAAAGTTTATATTCATGAAACTTGTAGAAGTGTGTGTGTGTGTGTGTGTTTAACTTGGCAGCACACAGACGAACTTTACTTTCATAAATTTCTCGGCTATCAATAACAACACCTTATATTTTATATTTATAATACTCCGCAAAGAATTCATCGCAATGATGTACCGCCACGGTTATCGCTAACGAAGACAAACGGCGCTCGCATCATGCTAATGCCGACCGAGATATGACAGGAATTTGATTCAGAGCGAGAAGTTACCGCTTTGTACAGTCACTTACAAAAGTGTACTGTATTTTTAGATCTTGGTTCATACTATCAAAATCAAACATTATACATTTATCTGCACTTTAACAGATCTTACAGTTATTTCAGTCATCTATAAGCAAGAAAATCTGCCTCTACTAGGAGAATCCGCATCTCCTTTTACAAGTATTTATAAAGAATCTGTAAACTTAATCTAGCTTATGCTTCAAACTTGTAAACGCATGATTAAAATAGTAGTTAGTAAGTGAATAAGTGTTTTTGTGTATTACTTTGCTGCCTTGATAAATGTAAAATGATATAAAGATTTTGAATTATAAATGTGCCTGTAGGTATCTACAAGCATTTGGCTCTCGGCTTTAGATTTTTCTTGAAAATTTCATGCTGGCGCCAAATAAACTGAACTTTTATAAAGGTTAATTTGGTGTGTGCCGTTTCCATTGTTTGGATCTAGATGTTGTTACTTATAAATATAATATTATTTTTTTCTAAATTGGTTCTTATCAGGTTTTGCCGAGAGTCACGAAGACGCTTTCAGTAAGTCATTGCCTGTGCGTTGTTACACAAGGCTGTTAATGCCTTGTATCAAAACAGTGACAATTGATCTTTTATGGGGCATATTAATAAAAAATAAAAATATATAGTTTTGTAATCACAAGTGCCGTGTGGGAACGGCCGTAAAGAATACACTTTCTCACCGCCAACAGGAGGCGTGTGTTAAAAGGCGACTAAGCCCTGTAGCACGAGACGGGCAGCAGCGTCTGTGTGCAAAATGTCATAAAAACTGCGCTCGCCAACCCGCCTGCCAAGCGTGGCGATGAAAGTCATTGGGAGAGGCCTGTGTTCAGCAGCGGACGTGGCTGAAATGATGATGATGATGAATCACAAGACAATAACATACAAAAAAAAAATCGATGCATTCTCAACAAAGCGTAACTAATATGTCCTAAACTGTCTAACAGTCGACATTGCAAGTCGATCTTTTTACCTCCAGGCAGTTTTTTTGCCAAGAAAATTATCCGCCTCACATTTCCCTATTACGCCCGCTACATTTAGCCTTCGCCTCGACGCTTCATATACATAATTTATCAATCATTTATCGCGGCGTAGGCGTAAGGTACGTGCTTGAGGGCAGCGGAACAAACAAAGTGTATGAAAACTGAAATGGTAGTGATATTGCCTGTCAAAGTAAGCAATACTTAGACAGGCATTGGTTGGGATTATTGAGGTTTTACGTATTAGTTGTTAGAAACTCAACATGCGCACTGTCTGCCACTGCTGATACCTAGCGAACTTCGTCCCCATTTCTGCGCTATTTTTGTTTTTAATTTTAAATACAGAGAAAAAATCCAACAATTCACGTACGACACTTTAGAAAACCTACTCTATTTAGGTACTTACTAGTACCTACCACTTACCACTCAGACCCACACTGACACACACACACGCACGCACGCACGCACACACAAACTCATGCACAAACACATAAAATAATACTCATTTATGTCATAATAAAATAATCGTACAGTACATTTTCGTCTTTGAGGAGGAGCCTGCCTTTCGTAATACAGGGTCACCTTATACACTTACCCCTTGCGGGATTCGATCCAACGACCGCTGGCTATGTAGTCCGGATCGTGAACTACAAGACCAGACTGACGTCAAAAACAATTTTGTTTCTTCAAATACAAATATGTAACTTTAAGTGCTACAAGGAAATGTATTTAAGAAATGTTAAATAATTGGTTGTTGAGTAATTGTTTTTATAGTCTGAATGAATATTTTAATTTTAATGTTTTTTTTTACTAAATATTTATTTAATATGTGTAGTTTATATGAATGTAATAATGCCCTGTATATAGATTGTATGTCCTGACATTTATTTGTTTATGAATAATTGTCTAAATAATATGACATATTTAATTAAAATAGTGTGACATTTTATATTGTATTTTGTTTATTGTAACGTTATTTTTAATATTTGCACGCCTGCATGCAGGCTGAATACATGGACAAAGTTAATAAGTTCTGCATTATAAAATTGCATGTACGATGTATTCTCGCAAGTACACGATTGAATTTAAATTTGAATTTGTATGTTTGCTATGTTAAAATTACAAAGTCAAGATATACGGCATAATCTCTGGCACAGAGACTAGATATTTTAATGCTCTAGCAACGCATTTGGGTACGATTTCCTGCAACCACTTAAAATCGGTTTAACAATATATTGTCTTATGGTAAAAAAAGGTAGCAGATTATGAAAATATAACACTTATAACACTATAACAATATAACACTTAAAATCTATTTAACACAGCATAATTGTTAATGTTGGGGTGGTTAATAACAACTACGATTAAAATATAACGAAAATATTAAAAATAGTCGCCTTTCTTTTATTTATTAGTAGGAAAAGAACATGAACACCAATAAAGTTAAGGAAGTGACGGCTTAAAATAAGGTCTGATGCTTGAGAAGGATATTATGTAGCTAGAATTCAATTGCTCATCATGATCTGATCTTGAGATCATGGTCAAGCGTGCCCTGACTACAGGGCACGCTTGACCATGATCTTAGATGCGGCCAATCTGCTATTACATTTGGTGCGATTGACACCAGATTTCCGTAACACGTTGTTAGTATTACACCGTGCTTTTTTAACCGACTTAAAGACTTTTACAGGATATACTCCAAATGAACATAAACATCTTTTTCTACAAGAACAACATATAATTCTTTAAAAAAAAACATCTACATATAAACTGATGTCAGATGGTCGGCGGTTTCGTATCATCATCATTTCAGCCATAGGACGTCCACTGCTGAACATAGGTCTCCCCCATTGACTTCCAGATTGGCCGGTTGGAAGCGGCCCGCATTCAGCGGCTTCCTGTGACCGTTACCAGGTCGTTGTCCACCTTGTGAGTGGACGTTTCTGCCCCATCGGCCGTCAGTTCTACGTGCTATGTGTCCCGCCCACTGCCACTTCACCTTGCTAATCCATTGGGCTATGTCAGCGACTTTTGTTCGTTTACGGATCTCATTCACTCATTTCTGATTCGATCTCGCAAGGAAACACCGAGCATAGCCCTTTCTATAGCACGCTGTGCGACTGCGGTTTCGTATAAGGAAGGGAAATCAATTAAACAACCAGGATTCCCACGATTTAAAAAACTTAACTATTAGTTAACAACTTTTTATGAGGACCTCCGTAGCCGAGAGGCGAGTATACCGGACTTGGTGTTGCTATCGCTGAGGACCCGGATTCGATTCCAGGTCGTTCAATGTAGAAAAATAACTTTTCTATATTGTCTCGGGTCTGGGTGTTGTGGTACCGTAGTTGTTTCTGATTTCTGTAACACAAGTGCTTAAGCTACTTATCATATGATCAGAGTAATGTATGTGATGTTGTCCAATATTGATTTATTTTTATTTATTTATTAGTTACTCAACGAAATACCGCGCCCATTGCAACTTTATTTGTCACTCGCAGTTCCTGGCATATTGCGACCGCATTATACAAAGTAATGCAATAGAATATTTCCCCGGGCACCGCTCGCGATCACATCCAACCGAACCGCCCGACAATCCGAACTCTCGGGGATAACTCGTGACAGTAGTTTCCGGAATGTCGAATTGGCGAACAGATGCAATGATATTTTTATGGAAATTTAGAGCTCATACTGTTTACTGTTACAATTTATCATGGCTTGGAGGAAGATAAGAATTTGAAATGTGAAATGAATGGTTAAACGGCAGCCTTAAGTGTTTATAATTTATTTTGTTGTTTTTTGCGTTGGCAAGTGATTCATCAGGTTCATTTGCAAAAATAACATAGTTTTAATGGTTTGATGTTTCACAATTTTGGTTAATTTGGTTGATCCCAGTTAATATCGCTTGATACTAGTTGTGATATAGCTCAACGGATTAGCAAGCTGAAGTGGCAGAGGGTGGGGCACAATTTAAAAAATATAATAAAACCTACCCTATTTAATAAGCACCTCAAAAAAAATCTAATAAAGAAATGTTATTATAATATTTCTGACTTTTTTAACGACAGTTTACATTAATAAAAAACATACACTTCGATAGCTTTACTATATATATTTCTTCATAGACTTATAACGATAATAATATAGAATAAAAAATATAATTCTGTAGAATAAAATAATATTAATGGAATGGAATAGGTAAATATTAATTTAACTCAATAATGTCTGCTAGGAAAAAAATGTAATACTGATTTAACAGTTTTATTTATTGGTACGAGTAAAAGACAATGGCTGCCTCATGTTTGCTGTGCCCTTACGGGGCGTCACTTGTACCTTACCTATCCTGTAACATCTTGCTATTCATGTGACTTGCAATAAAAATCTGAATCTGAATCTAAAACTGCATTTGGTGGGAGTAAAGTTAAAAAAAAATTAAACTAGCATGATGATTGTGAATGCAAAAAAGTTTATTTTTACAAAACATCTCAAAGTTGTTCTATTTTCTATAAAAAATCTATCCCTCGTGATCTTAAAACAAATTGCGTTTTTTGGGTGACAAAATCCCATTTTTACGATTCATAGATCTATCTTATTAAAAAACATATTTCTCGTACCCTAGCTCATGATTCTTACGAATATCTCTCTAATAAAATCTGCGAAAACTCAGCGTCAAAAAAGGTCAGGTTCGATGTAATAGATTACCTTTATTTGATCCGGACTGCGCTATCAATCTTATGAGGTCAAAATGGTATATCCAGGCCGTTCAAAAAATGGTGCGACTATCAGAGATTTGGAACAAACGTTTTTTATTTTTAAAGAAAAACGGTTCGTACTTCAGTTTGATTTTAAGTTTGGTTGTTATTCTTACTAAATTATAAATGTGAAAGTATGTATGAATGTTTGTTACCCAATCGCGCCAGAACGGATGGATGAAACTAGATGAAATTGTTTAAGAACATTATTTTCTCATAAAGAATCACATTTATTCATTTACTGAAAAAAAAAACACTACATTTGATAATGCTTGCAGCTAACATTAAGCGCTCACAGACTAAACTTAAAAACGGGTAGGTTTTTATTAAATACTGTATGTCGTTTACGCTATGCTTTTTTCAATATATTTTTTAAACGTATTGTCGCACTGCACACAAAACATTTCTGTTTAGTTTAATAAGCCAGCCAGCCCATTGAATCCATACTTTCACAGCTTTTAATCTGAGTAATAATGATTAAATAAATGAGGATGTATTTTTCAAAATTTCTATGATGGGATATGGAAATATAATTTCACGTGTTTTATCAATCTGTTAAATTGTAAGGAGTTAAAATAGTTTTGTCTTTGCACCGGCCATTTGAAATCCTTTCGATATTTCCCCATAAATCTTTAGGAAAGATTCAGTGACCATAAAGTTGGATTTGAAGCAATGAATTAGTTTTATTCTCGTAAATTCGTTGGCTTCTGTGCAGTTGCAGGTGAAATTGGAAAAATTACATATATCATTTCTTGCGAATATAGCGATCTAATTTATTAGAACTTTTTATTGCTATAAAGGATAAAATTTTAATTTCCTTAGTTGAAAGTCAAATTTATTTATATAAAAATACAAATCCTTCAAACAGTCATTTAACGGTTACCTATCTTATGTTCGAAAAGTTGTTTACCGAATTTTATTTCACCGAAAACTTTTCGACAAATTTCGTTTCGCCTTTTTTCATTTCATCGAAATGATCTTTGCAACTGTATCATTTGACCTATTATCAATTCGTTTTTTATTGTTACTCTGACGTTTCATTTGTACGAAAAACTTATTACCGCACTTGGCTTGGCCGAAATAACATTTGGTCGAAGTATTATGTTTATTTTTATTTTATTATATTACCTACAACATTTGCCAAAGCATAAAAATTTGATAGATGATTAGATATGATGTTAGATTTAGTTTTCAGAAAAATGATTCCAAATTATAATAATTATACCTTCATCATTATCCTTAGAATTTATCCTTATTTTAAGCGCTCGACGGCCGCTGCCGCGGCACGCTCACTACGCTCGCTGCGCTCGCTCCGTTCGCTCGCCTTCGCGCTGTGTGTGGTCACTGTTCTAACCTAACCTAACCAATTTAGTCTTATTATATACGCAGTATTCTGGTAAATTAAAGAAGTTCAAAAGAAATTTCGGCCTATTATTTTCGGCCAACTGAAATTCTGTCAAGTAAAATACGGACAAGTAATCGGTTACCGTCATTTAACATCACGGTAAATGATATTTTTATAAGCAAGACTATTTTTCTCATATTTTTTAATAGTAAAAACCGTTTCAATTTTCAGTTCACGTAAATATTTTAAAGCTAGACTATTTAACTAACATTTAAAATAGCAAGACGACAACGAAGAAAGAATGGCGCAGAATACAAAAGAGCTAATAGTGTATTTTCTCCATAATAACTAATCTGCTTTCCACAAGGAAAATGGATTACATTAATATTTGACTTGAGAATGACTAAACTTATTTTTATTTATGTTATGTTGAGTTTTACTGTTGCTAATGCTATTTTAGGATACTATAAAAAATATGTAGGTTAGTGCTACCTACAATACGCGACGTGACAATGACACAATGGTAAAATGACGAATCCTCGAAAGATATCATGAGTCTCGTAAACACTTAGTAGGATTGGCTATTTGTCAGCATATACAACTAAGTAGTAACGCTGATTGGTGGTTTGTTTTACTTTCGTCGTATTTTATCGAAGTAAACAAGGTTTCTCGATAGCATTAGTTGTCATTTTAGCAGCTACTTGCTTGAAGATACTCTTATCTTCAAGCAAGTAGCTGCTCTCCCAAGAGCGTGCACCTAAATATGAAATACATTCTCTGATTGGTTTACGTTCTGACGAATAAGTTTACAACATCATTGTGTTTAAGAATATTACACAACCATTCAATTTCAGTTTCATTATATTTGTTGCATTCTATAATGTTACACAGGTGGTATAAATAGGTACATAAAACAGATCATTATAGACCCTGTAGGGCACAACAATAAGATAGGTATTGTGGGCAGCGAGGATGACGCCATGCATAATTAGATCAATTTGTTTATTTTTGTCTATCGCATGCTGGTAATCTTATGAAACCGAATCGTTTGTTAATACAGTAACATCTTCTACCAAACAAACATACATTTTAACTTCACCTTCATTAAAAATGAAATTAATTTTTAAAATAAATTAACTCAACAAAGTACGGCGGACGGCAATAACAATTTTTTTGTCTCTTCGTCGACCTCGTTGGAAAAAGGGGAATTCTTTTTAGCCCACAATATATCATTGCTTGAAAAATACCATGGTTCTACTCACCACGATTCCGATCTATGTTGCACTAATTCTTCTAAAGTACAGAAGGATTCCAAACACTTAGTTTGTAATAAACAACAACATTATTTTCTGAAAATTGCAAGAGGACAGTTTCGGGAAGTGATATGGTCATTTCTCTATGCTAATAATGAACAAGACTTACCTGAGTCCCGGCACGTCAGTGACCGGCACACCGTCCTCCGTCATCCAGGATATAGTAGGCGCGGGGGTCCCGTGGGCGGCGCAGGAGACGCGGGCCCCGGTGCTGTTGGAGAAGGACAGCCGAGGCGGCGGCTCCATCAGGAAGATCAGCTGGCTGCACGCTGGGGGCACTGTGGACAAAGATAATAACTGTTCATGAATAAATTCAGCCAGGGTACTGTTTCTATTAATATCGTGAATTTGTATGTATTACGCTCCCAATATACAAAATCTGTTATTTTTTCTAAGAGAGGGTTCCTTAAGTGAGATTACTTAAAATATGTATTAAACAACTGAAACAGTTATCACAATAGGACGTTCTATTAAAAGGAATAGGAAACTCCTTAAAAATAACCAATTAAAAAATAGTTCTTTAAGTATTTTACTATTTTATTAACGTGTAATCTATTTTTAATATATTTGACTATTGTGATATTATTGGAATCAAATTTGACATGTGTTAAAAATGGTATTAGGTTAATTGTTTCCAATTTTTGTTTTTAATTTGTAATTCAATTTATTTTATTCGTTTTGACATTGACATTTTACATTTTCCACAATTAGACTTCAATTTATTTTATTTAATATTTGCATGCTATTTGTAAATGGCTGAAAAAGCTGAACGTTATACCGCAATTCCATCCACAATGTACCCTTTTTCAAATGCAAATAAATTTCATTTCATTTCATTTCATTTATTAATTTCTCCGTCACGTAGTACCTAATATCATTTGTATTCAGAATCTATTTCTTAAAACGTTTGATTTAATTTTTTATTACAAGTAGGATTAATAGACAAAACTAGACTTACATGTCAGATTAAATTTAAAATAGTTAAAGCTTTATCTCTAGGCATCAAAACCGCTCTGGAACTTAAAACAAAATTGAAATTCCTTAACAATCCCCAGACGTTAGCAAAAAAACACAAATTTACTACCAAATAATGATTGTACCATAGTAGAAGTATTTACAGTAAGCTAACTACTTCAACAAGTGAATACGTACATATTAACGTATTAAGTACATAGACAACGATCACCCAAAATTTTGCATCTAACGACAAGAATGCATGAACTAACCTGCCTAACTCGTACTTACTATATGTCTTAACTGTATTTCCTGTAAGAAAGGCAAGATGATTGAGTTTGTTGCGCAGTTTCTTCCCATCACCAGTTGATTTGTAGTCCTGATGTGATTGTGGGGAAAAGCCATATTTTTAGGATGTGTATACGTGCCCGGAAAAGAGTCTGTATACTGAATAAATGAGTATTATTAATACTGTGTGTTAAGACGCGACGCGTGCTATCATGTGTGCATAAGTCGTTAGAATATGAACGCCCATGAGGCCTAATCTCTCAATAACCCCTCAATCCCCCTTAGTGCAACCTCTAGGCCACCCGGGCTAGAGGCTTCAGCACTCGGCATGGTCTGATCAACCTAATATCGGGCCTGTGCCCAAGGTAACTGCTAGCAGGCCGCTTAAAACTAATTGCCTTCCGCGCTCACCAATCTGACTGTAACAGCATAAGTCCATTAAAAAAAACGGACAAGTGCGAATCGAACTCACCCACTGAGGATTCGAGTCTCGCAGTTTAATTACAAAAAATTACAAATGTATAGTTTTCAAACAGTATAGTTGAATGGGTCAGAAATCTACGACAGGGTCTAGCATGAGCTACTTGATGATATTGAAGTATGATAATGGTGGTCTTTTTAATGCATCTGACGTCGCAACTGCGTTAAAGTATGCTATTTCCGCATTGGTTTGTACAGTCAAAAAAAGTGCCGACCGAAGCATTATTTTTTGGATTTTGGTTAAAGTAAATCTACTTTATCTAACTCCATTGTGATTGTACTAACGACGTGATTGTCAAAAATATCAGTGTAAGCACTCGTTTATAGAGACAGGTCCAAAATTAGAGGGAACCTTGGACGTAATTACTTAAATTTAAGATTTGTTCTCATTTTCTTCCTAAAATGATGAATTCGTGCTATCTGTCGTTTCAGAAAATAAATAATAAACGAACAAACGTAAATGGTACCTTATAACGTCTTTAAATAAAAATATCATAAGCGTTAGAGAGTTAGATTGGCATTATGGGCTCAGATTTATTGTGTATCAACAGATCTTGTAAACAATGATTTCTTATTTTTAAATTATCAATAGCCTTTAAATTAATTTGCAATAATATAAATATTGGACAACATCACATACATTGCTCTGATCCTATGATAAGTAGCCAAAGCACTTGTGTGTGCACAGAAACAACGACAGTACCACAACACCCAGACCCGGGTCAATATAGAAAAGTTATTTTTCTACATTGACCCGGGACCCGGGAATCGAGCCCGGAACCTCAAAGATAGCGACACCAAGTCCTGCGCCTGCACGCCTGCCTCTCGGCTAGAAGGTCATTGAATTTGATAGCATAGAGCCAAATTCAGTATTTTAAAGGTTTCCTGGCAAATAATTCTTATGAATTATAACCAAGGTTTTGCCTATTCTTCGTGTCTAGGTACCCATTGACAAAAAAAAAGAGATAAATGACTTGATAACTTAACTAAGTTTCTTACAGCGCCTCTTCTTATCTACTACAAATAGCCCTAAAGCAGTGTTAGGGCTAAGCTAATATTATGTTGGGACATGTTTAAGTGACCAAAAGAAAATAAGACCGGTATTATTTTTATTATAGTCGTGGTTAAAGATATTCAAGTTAAATGAGCGTGTTTAAACTACAAGATTAGGTATCTGCCGCTAAAAATCGTTTACAAAAATCTTCTTATCTACCTTACTTATTAATTTTACATACCATACAATGGCAAGACATGTTGATTAATTCTCAAATATGTATCCATTTTATTATACCGTGTCTGTAAGTAAATAAATGAATTGATTTGATTTTACATGTAACTGAAATAGACAATAATTAGTTTTATGTTGTATCAAACTTCCCAGGATCTCCAGCCAAAGGTGTTGTATGAATTCTAACCAAATAACAAACATAGCTAACTTCATTAACCGTTCTCCCATAACCACCCGCTTGACAGCGCGTATGATAGAATCGTGGTAAACTTCGCTAATTCCCAACTCTGTCTGCTTTATTAAAATTCCAACAGGTCTGTCGCTTTGTCGCCCGCACATTAATTGTTTGCAACAGTCGCGCAACAATCCCGGGAATCCGCTTTGAGTCGCTTTGACGTCACCATGCCTATTACGAAATGTCTTTGGAGTATAAACTTTGGAATCACACGTCGAGATGTTTCAAACGTAGATTAGCAGACTGTTACCTTCGTCTGGCTCATTAAGGCTTGTAACTTTATTGTGCGATTGAATTTGGCTTTATAATTATTTAATCCTTGAAGTGTTGATATAAAAGAAGGATATTTTAACTAGCTACGTATTTTAATTCAAAATATATTTGTAGATAGAACGGACAGACAAAAGGTTAAGTAGTAAGGTGTCAACGAAACCCTTAAAACAACATTAATATTCAAGAAAATGTATTTCCCTAAACAGATTCTTGGCATTACATAATAACGAAAATTTCTCAGCGAATTACGATAAACTATTTTATCTCCCCAACAAATACTGTACGGCTTCTCATCGACCTAATATCATGTATGACGGGGAAACTTAATAAAACGGAATTACACGTCAGGGCTTAGAAGAGCTCAGGCCAGGAAGCAATCAAATTTACGGCTCCATCTTTTGGGCGATAAAAAGAGCGTTCCGCGCGTTATGCGAGCGTAAGCGCCAGTTACGCTCGAGTCGCCAGGTGTTCGATATTTATTTTATGGCGCATTATAACGTGGCTGAGCGCCAAATGAAAATACTTTACGTTGTTAATAATATAATTTGTTGTTTTGTTGGTTGACCGAGGCATTGGTAGCCTGAACATAAAAGTAATAAAAGAGAATCCGCGCGAAACATGACCAAAACACACCATTGATCTTCGACCACCTGGCGATTCTGGAAATATCCAACGTAAGGCCGTGATGACACCGGTAAGGTGGTGACAGGCCCTGAGTTCTCATTGTTGAGCGTCATCCGTGATATACTTGACAGCGAGGCAGCATTGATAGTGGACCTTCTGCTTCTGTAAAATGTGTTCGTAGGAATAAGCAGGCAGGTCAGGAAAATGGTTTATATGTAGAAAAAGGTGGTTGAATATCAGGCGGCAGCGTTATGACCACCTTCTGCCTCCCAGCGGATTCAACTGTGATTGGGTCGGTTCCTCGACAAGTAAGGGAAGGTCGAGTAATCCTCGTAGTTCTAGAAGCAACCCCTGGACGTTAGGTGCAGTTAACCACCTCGTTCGTCCTGCTAATAGCGGTCAGAGAGAACATACGAAAGCTTAAGAGTCTCGGTCGCTCGGCAGCAAGGATGCCAAAAGTATTTTGAATGTCACGTGTATCCAATACATGAGTATCTCAATTAGGTAAATACATACTATGGTTTGTACTTTGCTGCGCTGTCTAACTAAGTCAACTGTGTCTAAAATACGATTAGCATAATGACAACCTGTTAGAAGTGAGACGATGTTATACAATTTATGAAAATAAATTGGACTAGAGCCATCAAGGGTGTTGTAGATCTAACTTTTGGTCTTATGATAGTCAAAACACTCATCATCATCATCATCATCTATACGGTCAATCCCGGTTGCGTCCAAAGCCATCGCTTTGGAGCCCAGGGACCGCTTTCGATAGTCAAAACACTAAGTTTTCAAAATATCGAGCCACTTTTCGTGTCGATAAAATATTATTGCAGTGTAAGTTGTTGAATGAAGTGACAACATCGATTATAAGTAGGGCAACATGTACAAACCACAGCTTGTCTATCTACCACAAAACGTCAAATTTTCTTAATTGTTTGAATTTAAAAAACCGGCCAAGTGCGAGTCGGACTCGCGCACCGAGGGTTCCGTACAAACCTGTAGGTACCGTTATGAGTAAAAGTTCACCCATCACGACAATAGAGTCATAGTTATGGTATTTTTATTGCAAAATGAAATCCATAACATTACGAAAGTTAAATTGCGGTTTACGATTTATGACGTATTAAAAAAAAACTAATTACTTGATCTCGTTCAAACTAATTTTCGCTGGTAGTTTTTATGGTAATGTACATTATATATTTTTTTTAGATTTATCATTCTCTTATTTTAGAAGTTACAGGAGGGGGGGACACACATTTTACCACTTTGGAAGCGTCTCACACGCAAACTATTCAGTTTAGAAAAAAATGATATTAGAAACCTCAATATCATTTTTAAAGACCTATCCATTGATTGATTGAAAAAAAAATTCGAGTTTTAGTTCTAAGTATGGGGAGCCCCCAAAATTTATTATTATTTTTCTATTTTTTTTTTAAAATCTTAATGCGGTTCACAGAATGCATCTACTTACCAAGTTTCAACAGTATAGTTCTTATAGTTTCGGAAAAAAGTAGCTGTGACATACGGACGGACGGACAGACGGACAGACAGACAGACAGACATGACGAATCTATAAGGGTTCCGTTTTTTGCCATTTGGCTACGGAACCCTAAAAACGGTTCGATGAACCCTAACTTTTTGAGTAGGTTGACCTGCCGTTGACTCTACATGTCTGATTGATAAATTCTCACATGATAAAAGGTGAGTTCTCGATACAACCAACCAAACCCACACCGTATACAATTTTCAAGCGTCCTGTTTGCGTATGTGTAACGCTTGATACTCGTATTTGCGAAACTTCATTAATAATGGAGTAATCCGCGTCGAAACCGTTTAACCCTTTTTGACCCTAAACAGGCTGTAACTTTAAACAATCCGGCCTTTTTCGCTTGGCGCAAAGATAGCTCGAACAATAGATAAAAAACTGCACACTTTTTAAAGCTGGTAATTTATTACTTTAGAGTTTAACGTTACAACGTTTTCCGACTAGCGATACGAATTAAACACATTTGTTTAAATTTATTAACGCACTAATAGTAAAGTTAAAGTTTATTAATAATAAAAGAAGTTCGAAAAAAATATGTAACAATTGATTAAAAGTTGAGTGACTGAACTTTAACTTTTTAATTTTGACGTTTGCTAGCTCATGAATATAAGTAAGAAACAGTGAATCTATAATAATATCAATGCGAAAGTAACTCAGTCTATCTACGCTTTTACGCTGGCAAGACCACTAAACCGATTTTGATAAAATTTTGTAAGGAGAAAACTTGAACTTTAAGAAAGGACATAGGAGGTGGATAAAATAAAAGGTGAAGATAAATAATGAACTGTAGCTGAAGTGTGCAGGTGGCTTTTCCTATGGCAAAACCCATGGTTCCACTTCATAAAACAAAAAAGAGCACTGAGGTTTTAGTAGGTAGGCGGAATCTGAGCATGCAATGGAGTTCCACATACCCCCTTCACCCGTATCTCCGCGGCTGGAGGTCACTCTATAATAGGATTTCCGCAAAACAAAAATAAGTGGTTGACGAGGCGTATATCACGCGAGCAAAGCCGCTGGCTGAGCTAGTATTGGATAAATAGTATCATGTACTTAACTAAATATAAGTTAATATAAATACGCTATTCATGTGCTGTACCATACAAAAATGTGCTCTAAAACAATCTCAAATAGCCTACTATTACAAAATATGTTACCCATACCATGTTGAAGAAGATATACGTGAGATCAAAGTAAATTCCTTATAAATTTTGTCACTTGTACCAATTCTAGACCGTCTTTGATATGCCAATAAGCATGCGTGACACGCTTCTAAGAGTCGCAAATTGAAATTTACCAAGGACCGTACCTTCTGAGGGTCATACAGCCTTTACCAGGCAACTTCGCAATAAACGCCGAAATTGAATTAACTCTATTCATAGACGACTATGCACGGAATACTCGGAGCTGCCACCTACTTTACCAGTAATGGATAGCTGGGTTAACTTCACATCGAGTTCGTAGTTGATTTTGCCGGGAACTTCATAATAGATGACGGTATTTCATACTGGCGAGATTGTACAATTTAATTTAATGGGTTACGTTATTATAAAGGCCAGCAGTAATTTGGGCCTGACTAAATAGCCTGGTTTTGGAAAGTAAAATATTTAAGATCCCCGTGAAATTTAAATAACGTGTTTTGAATTGCACTAGTAATGTCCGGGTGTTGTTTTGACATTATTAGAAAATAGCAAGCAAATTGCTTGTTAGATAACTTTAAGTTAAGTTTATTTTAAAATATGGCGCAAATTTTTTTCTAATATCTTCAGTAAAAATTTTATTGGTTTTTTTTTAATCGGATTACATTTAGTACAGATTTGGCGTAAGCATACAAAGCAAATAATCTAATTGAAAACCTCCTCTTATTAAAGTCAGTAGAAAAATACATTTGAAATCATCATTTCGGCCATAGGACGTCCACCGCTGAATAAAGGCCTCTCCTAATGACTTATCATTGGGGGGGATTGCCAATACTCGCCACGATTGGCAGGCGGGTTTGGAAGCGCAGTTTTTTATAAGATTTCGCACGAAGACGCTGCTGCCCGTCTTGTGCTGCAGGAATTACTCGCCTCTTACGACACGTATCCTGTTGGCGAAAGGGAAGTATTCTTTACAACCGTCCCCACACAGCACGGCATTTAATATCATACTTATGTAACACTACAGGAAAAAGAAATAAAACCCGGTAAAGATTCGAACTCCCATCTTTTTAATCTGGTATTAAATCGTTGTTTTGTCAGCATAAACTCTGACAAAATCAGAGATTCTAAAAATCTGAAAAGAAAAGCGATAATTCCAAAGTCCCAGTTTTTTTCGCTGTCGTCTCGCCTCTCATTAAGGATTCCTTAAGTGCTTTTAAGCTGCGAAGCTTGTCACTGCTCATGACTGAAGCTTTCAGTTTTCACTTAAGCCTTACTTAAATGTGTCGGCTAAGTTGATGCCCGCAGCACTGGTCTCGTTTTCAAAAGATGAAGAAAATCTTTGAAATTTCTTACGGTTAGCTCCTAAATTTAATTTGCATAAGTAATGTTAAATAAATTAAAATTTAACTAGAGAAAATTCACTTTAGAAACTTAGTAAGTAACATAATTTATGTGACAAATAAAGAGGAAACTAGTTACTTGTAGTCGTAGAATACGTATTAGAGTGAGATTATGTACTAATAGGTGCCGTGTGGGAACGGCCGTAAAGAATACACTTCCCCACCGCCAACAGGAGGCGTATCGTAAGAGGTGACTAATTCCTGTAGCACAAGACGGGAAGAAGCGTCTGCGTGCGAAATCTTATAAAAAAACTGCGCTCGCCAACCCGCCTGCCAAGCGTGGCGAGTATTGGCAATCCCCCCAATGATAGGTCATTAGGGGAGGCCTATGTTCAGCAGTGGACTTCCAATGGCTGAAATGATGATGATGATGAGGTACCTACTAATTATTGATGTCGCAATGAGGGATTTTAGGCCTAAATAAACCTATCTGAATCTTTGTTTCTCTTTAAACAGGTTTGCTGTTGGAATGGAAAGACAAGATGGGTGACGTACTGTTAAGTAAGCGGGCTACATCTTTAACTTACTAATTATCAGGTCAAATTGAATTAAATATTAATGTTTAGTCATTAATAATAAAACTACCAAAATGTCATATACTTATTGCCATAGTTGGCAATACAAAAGTACAATTCTACATGTATTTTTTTACCAAAACATCTCTAACAGTTCCCTCAAAGTTTTATCAGATGTGTTTACAGATCTTAATAAGTTCATGCAGAATAAATGGTAGCTAGTATCATTTCGTTACTAAAAAAGTTTTAAATATGCGAGTCAACAGTCTGCGATCTGTGAACTTTGGTTGCGAAAGAAAATTGTGAACTCATGAATATTTTACCAAAAAATTTTGAACATTGTTATTCTTTTCGAAGATAACAAA
Source organism: Anania hortulata (assembly GCA_963576865.1). Taxonomy (NCBI): domain Eukaryota; kingdom Metazoa; phylum Arthropoda; class Insecta; order Lepidoptera; family Crambidae; genus Anania; species Anania hortulata. The sequence continues at coordinate 636,492 of OY756389.1, read as the reverse complement.
GCCAGCCTTTTGTTTTTAATTTAAAATACTAGATTATTCTTGTTGCAATTTATTATAATTCAAATTTATCAATCAGAGAAGAGACACGAAAACATACTTATAAATCATGATAAGTCCACTATAATAATATTATTAAGTCTAGCATTGTTTCTTTAAGAGTTAGAACCCATTGGTAACCTTTCATATTACAAAAGTCAATGTGTGACAATAACCACTATAGACAAAACTTTTTAGGCATACATTTACATGGCTGACCGGCCGGCATGGGATGGCCGTAAAGGATACACTTCCCCACCGCCAACAAAAGGCGTAGCGTAAGAGGCGACTAATTCCTGTATTACGAGACGGGCAGCAGCGACTGCGTGCGAAATCTTATAAAAAACTGCGCTCGCCAACCCGCCTGCCGAGCGTGGCGAGTATATGTTCAGCAGTGGACGTCCTATGATGAAAATGATGATGATGATGATGATACATTTACATGATAGAATTAAATTACATAGACTAAAAGAACGGAAGAGTTATAAACAAGACACATTATAATTTAAATCTTTAAATAAATCAGTATTAAAATTGTACAAGTGTCGTTCTAGTTCTATGCTGACAGTCAGTGCATCTTAAGGTATATTACATTGCTAACTTATCTGCTGAGGCACATAGTCGTCTAACTGGTCAATATTTGTAATATAAACTTTTTTGTTTTCTGCATTCACAATAACCACCAGCCTCCCTAGCATGAGCCCCAAAACACGATATGATATGATGTGATATAGTGATATACTCGTATCGACACCAACTATAAAAATATGACAGATATAGCCGCCATGTTGAATCGCCGTGCCGGTGAAGTCACTTAATTATGATCGTTGTTTCGATAAAAAATCAAAATGGTGGTTATATCTGTCATATTTTTACAGTTAGTGTCGATATATCGCTTTATCATATCGTGTTTTGGTAGTCATGCTAGGGGTGCCGAGGTAGTTGAAATTTTTTTTCTTTCTTATTGCATTCACAATAACGATAGTTTAATTTTTCAAGTAAAACTATTTTCCTTGAAATAATAAACTAGCATTATTGTAAATGAAAAAAACAAAAAAGTTTAAATTGATATTAGGCTGTTTCATCTTAACTGATTGTTAAATATTTGCAATAATATTTCTTTCGGATGTTTGTGGATATAAAATCCAAGACTATAATGAAACAATGCTGGCTTACTAATAGCTATAAACACTTGAAGAAATTCGTCAAAATTACTATGTCCTCCGTAGCTCAGTTGGAAGAGCAGTCGCCCGGATAGCCAAAGGTCGTGGGTTCGTATCCCATCAGAGGCAGTTAAAAAAAAAATTCAAGTAAAATGATTTTCCTTAGGGCCGATTCGACCAAACACAAAGCTACTCTTATACCAGAATAACTATTACGGGTATAATTTTACTCCTTGAATTTACCCTAAGATTACTTCGATTACGTTTTTCGAGCAATACACTATACCTACACGGTATTGTTATTCTATAGTTCAAGAGTGAATGATAAACGAATTGATAAACCTAACAAAATTCATGTAATCCATTTCTTTTAGGTTGACTTGAAATGCCACAACATTTTAATTTTGTAAGATAATAGAGTGTCTATGCTAGATGTTGACAACATGTCAGTTTCGAGGTGACAAGAGTGGATTTGACAAGTGACAACTTTGACATTAACCTATTCTCAGTATAATCTTTAAATCTGTCAAAATCACCGGTTTAAATGTTTAATCGTATTTAATTAACAATTAATCTTAGATTAGTTCTTGTTAAAATGCAAAATCAGTTTACTCTAGATTAAGCAGTGGTTTACTTTCAACTAAAAACTTACTCCAGTTTGGTTGAATCGGGTCATAAAATATTTGTAATAAACTGACAAAGTTTAACTTACTGACAATCGACTCACTCTCCGACTTTGAATATTCTTTCAGTTGAATACCGTGCAACAGTGATAACGATTCAATCGTTTTATAAATATATATACTGCAATACTGCGTGTTACTCAATGGTAACAGCATCAGTTTTTGCTCTCGGAGTCATAGATGGCGCCACCAGTTTATACTGTTATTTCAATAATGGCAGCGTTTGGAAAAATTGAACGTCTCACGTTCCTCGCTCGTAAAACGGGGTTATAACGCTGTAGCGGCATAAAATGGATATATGTTTAAACGTTTAGCAGTAAAGCGACGGCGTGTTCATTAATTTAGTTTGTACACATCCGAACGTGAAAATATACGAGGTGGGCGTTGTAGGTCGCGTGAAATGAACACTTGCCGCGTTTATACTGGTATTTTATCACGTTTTTACTGTTCCAATTGAAACATCTTGAACATAATACACTTTTGTCGTGTGACACGCCGAATATAAATAGCAGGTCACCTATGTTACGGTACTATTATTTTATTAGATTTATAATACAAAAGCAACTGACATAACTCATTGATACTGAAGGATAGGTTAGACAAATATATAAATATTAGACCACATCTCATACCTACATTTGATTGCTCTAGTCCTAAGAAAAGTACACACGCATTTGTGTTAAAAAAATCACAAACATAGACGGTACCACACCACCCACTCAGGAAAATATAGAAAAGTTTGTTTTCTAAACTATTTATTAAACGACCTCCGTAGCCGAGAGGCGAGCATGCTGGACTTGGTGTCGCTATCTCTAAGGTCCTGGATTTTGATTCCCGGTCTATTGTCTCGGGTCTAGGTGTTGTGCTACCGTCGTTGTTTCTGATTTCTGTAACACAAGTCCTTTGGCTACTTACCATAGGGTCAGAGCAATTCAGTACGTGATGTTACATAATTGATATATATATTTATTTAGCACTTTATCTCACTTCGTAGTCGAGAATTTTTGGACTACTTCCACAAACTTTAGGGATTGCATTGTATCCAGGTACACACTGTATTTTATGTAAGACGATTAAGACTAGATTTAGTACTATAAGAAAAACACAAGTCGAGCAGTAGACTGACGTAGGTTTATTGTAATGATTATTGTGAAATATTGTTGAGACAAGCGTCTACAAATCCATAAAGATCTCTTATAAGACAGCTCCCTAGGGGAGTGGTTTACGACAGACGCGTTATTATTCGGTGTAACAGCTCCACGCGTTACGACTCGCATGGGACCACGCTGCTTGTAATTTTTATTGTATCATGAACGAGAGACGAAAATGTCCTATTAGCTATATTTTGTGTGAATATTTTCACTCAAAATAATCAAATTGGGATAACTACCATGACCTTTTTAATGAGTTACCGATATTTTGGCACTGTTGCAAGCATCATGATCACGGATGAAACTGAAATTCACTTGCGCTTCTCAACGGCACAGAATTTTACACACCTTATAGAACGCCACAGCGAGCGACTCTGGGCCATTTGCATCCAGCGGCTGCCCACAAATTTGAATAGTTCGTCAGTCCACCGCATAGGAGCCCTGCCCATGCTGAGGCTTCTAGTTCGTGGTCGCTAATAGAGAACCTTCCTTCCCAACGGTCATCAGTTTTGCGAGCGATGTTTCCTGCCCATTGCCACTTCAGCTTTGCAATTCAAAAGTTATGTCGGTAACTTTGATTCTTCTACGGATCTCCTCATTTCGGATTTTATCTTTCGGAGAAACGCCAAGCATAGCTCTCTCACGCACTCCATAGCACGTTGAGTAACTTTGTTGTTTAAGAGGCCAACAATCAACGACCGCGTCTCAGTGCCGTAAGTCATCACAAGCAATACCCACTTCTCAAAGACTTTAGTCTTTAAGCTCTGGGGTAAATCGGACGAGAAGATTTATCACGTAGTTTTCCGAATGCTGCCAAACTGAGTTGGATTCGTCGTTCCACCTCTTTGTCGATGTTGGACCTACTTAGACGGATCGTCTGTTCCAGATACTATAACTATTCGTCAACTGGAGGGTATCGTCCCCAACGGTTACTGGTACGGGTGCGACAAGATAATTTCACATGACTTTCGTCTTGTCCACCCTCCTTTTTAAGACCTACCTTTTGGGAGACTCTACAGAGGTAGCAAAACTCCACTAGTATGACTATGTAGTATTGGTAAAGTACAATTTGACAGAAGGCCGCCAAGGACGGCGCTCAAGAAGTTAATTTATAAAACAGGACCTAATATAGAAGGTCTAACCGAAATAGTGCTTAATATTTCTAGAGGTCAAAGAGTACATAATAAGGATCTTTTAATGAAAAAAAAACATTAATAACCTAACAACATATTTTTTTATTGATTAATACTTATTTATTGTTGTAATGTTTTTTAAGTATAACATATAAGCACTCCGTACGACGCGTACTAAATTCATTCATTCAGTGAACGGGGTAAATAGTCATCTTGTAACCAACAGAATTTAGGGATGGCGTAATGCGTAAAATAAAACAAGTACAATATATAATAATACATAAAAAAATTAATTAATAAAAAAATAGGTGGTTAGGTTTATGTTTTTATTTTCATAAACATGATCCTTATCGTGTACTAGTTGACATCTAGAAATATTGAGCACTATTTCGGTTAGACCTTATATAACGGTAACTTTACCAAAATAAAAGCTTGTTTTATATAATTATCCTATATTTAATGTACGCTTAGACTGCCATATGCACAAGCCTGGCTTATCCCTTACCAGGGCAGGGCGCTTGCGACGTTGATCTGTATTTATGCGACCGCAGCGCGTAACGCAACGCGGGCTAATAGCGCTGTAATTAACGCTACACGAGAACGAGATGAATGGATGAAAACGGTGATGCATCTGTTTACGTACTACACCAAGTACATAAAGATATGTAAGGTCAACCTACCCAAAAAGTTAACCTATTTTCAACTTTAAGTCTGACACGTAGAGATCAATGTCAATTGAGAAAATTTAACGTTTTGTGGCAGGTTGACGAGCTGTTGTTTGTACATAAAGAGAAGACAAAATAAAAATAGGGTTACATTTCAAGGTATTGCCAATTTTTCAAGGACCACTCAGAATCAGTAACTAAATCGATCTACGTAAAAAACAACCTTTATTTTCATATCTATGTATGTAAAACCAAGTCGGGTTAGTTACACCATTTATAAGTCAAGAACGGCTGGGCCGATTTTAATGATTTATGATTTTTTGGATTTGTCTCCGTCCCGATTAGCAGAATAACTATTAAAACATCGAAAAATTCACTAAAAAAAAAAACGAGGCGGTACGAAATTCGCCGGGACACCGCGCCGGGCCGCTAGTTAGTTTAAAAAGTCTTCTTCTTCTTCATCTATACGGTCAATCCCGGTTGCGTCAAAAACCATTGCTTTGGAGCCCAGGGTCCGCTTTCTTTGATTTACTCCTCCACTTCGCGCACCGGTTAGCGTGCCAATATTTAAGGTGGCGAAGCGGAGTTTTCGTTGTGGAGCTCGCGTCTATGGCCGTGCCCACCGGTGGCAAGGTAGCCCTAGCCCACTTGTCACAGGAGTCGGGCGATGCTCCTGCGCGCCGTTTTTGGCGGCGCCCTATCGGTGACAATTTCTTTTCCTTGGCCTTGGTGTCCTATATAACGGAGACGCCACTGAAGAAGAAATGTCTTTCGACATTTCTTACACAATTTTTGTAAAGTTTATGACATACTTGTATCACAAACATAGTGCATTTTATAGCTTTGCAAAACCTATTATACCCATTTAATTCAAAACATTCAGACATGTTTTCAATTTGGTTACAATTCCAGTACTCTGCACAAAACCAAATGAGAGCCAAAACTATTTCCTTTGTCACAAAAGAAGTACACAATTACAAAATTTATTCTCACATATTCGTACAAAGACATTCTCTGGCCGACACAGCAAACAAAGGGCGTGAGCTCAGGTGGCGCGATTACACTTAAATTTAATTACGCGGCCGCGAGGGCGGCGCCACTGTCGCGCCGGATGTCCGGGGAAGCCCTGAGCCAACGAATTCAACGACAAACGGTTTCAAAAAGAAAACGTAGATGAAAGCGGACTTATCTTGATTTGTCGTGATCTCGTGACATTATTTTAGTTTGAGAATCCGATTGTTTTATGAGTTTTTTTTTACTTTCTTGATATTATTTGTGTGCTGTGCGATGATATGATGATGACGAAAAGAATAACACTACTTTAATGCAATAGATTTCAATTGTGAGCTTCTTTTTGACCTATTGACATAATAATATTTATATTTGACATGTAAGTACTTGGCCTTTGACGCTGTATATCAATCTCATGTAAAGATTTATGAAAAAATACCAATGAACGCTAAAATATAACAACAATCAAAGCAAATACATCGTTAGACACGACGAGAATAACAAGCCAAAGCAAGACAAAATTAAACGTCTCCAACGAGGTGACAAAAACCATCTCAATTTCAATCCGCCCGCGCCACCCGCATACAAATTACCAAATCAACCCCGCACATAGTACTTGTATTATGTACTCGGTAATTTATGGTAATAACATTGTATTCAATTTGCGGTTGATTGTCCCTAATATTCTATTTTGGGGTCCGAAATGGTAATTTCAATTAAGTTGTAGACTGCGTTATGAGAGAAATTGTAGAGCTAGGTAATGTAAGTATGTATATCCGTCCCACTGCTGGGCAGAGACCTCACCTCAACTACTAAGCTAGAGGCGGAAAGGTAGAAGGGTGTTGTAATGCCAGATGTAATCAATCCTCTAAATCACCTTACTGTCAGATGTAATCAAGCCACCTTAAGGCCCCGACTAGGTTATAAGACTAGTATTAAGCAATATTAGCCGATATCAACTTTTAACGTGCCTTCTGAAGCACGAGTCGATTGTGATAAATGTCACTAAAAATGGTCGAAATGGTCACCCATCTACTCGCAACCGCGGCGTGAATTGCGCCAAAGCTAAACTAAAAGCTCCTCAAAATGTTATTAATATTTAAAAGTATAATGTTTGTTATACTTTTAAATATTAATAACATTTTGAATGTTCCGAAAACAACGAATTTCTATTTTATACTTCAACAGGTTTTTTTTTTTACTCGTTAAAATTTAATATCTCTCGTGCGTTAACTACAGCTGACATAGTAAACCATGAAATCGGCACGTACGTTTTGCAATAAAAATATATTATATTTTCCTTATTTTTGTCAAAAACTGTTAGATCTATTTCATTAAACGATTTACCGGAAGTATAATTCTTTCATACTTCACATTCGAAAAAGCCCCAAGCGCATATCACTTACATGCATTTCAATAAGCTAATTGTAGCTTTAGACGTAGTACCACAGCTCAACGAAAACAGCAACTTCTTTTCTGAATTAAATAAAAAAATAATAGTTTAAAAACCTATAAAACTGACTTATTTAATTCGTCAAATCAAATCAAATGATAAACCTTAACATGATGGTTGTACTAGTAGCTGTTGAACAGTTCCATTATCCGACTCCTGATTCTTTAATCAAATCAGCGTGATAGTGTCAAATTATTGTCTTGTCATTTAAATGTCAAATACAAAGTTTTGAATCAACACGTCAATTAGAAATAGGTTGAAAACTACTTCCAAGATTTGATTACATATTTAGTTAGATACACGTGAAGCAATTACGGGTGTTTTAAAAACGTAGCTTACTCATTGTTTATATGTTACTATATAGGATATAATATACTTCTTATAGGAGTACCCAGATAATAATTAAACTTTCTTCTAACGCTTTGTCTTATTTCGTTACATCCGAATTAATTGCCTTAAATCCGAGACGCGTAAAGTCTGGTTATTCGTTTGGAGCCATTATATGTACAATAAAATAATTATCTGCGATCGGATTAGGGAAATTTTATATTTTCACATTTAATTGAGTTTTTTTTTTTAATTTGGCTTAAATACATCGTTCTTCATTTTAATTCGTATGGATCCGATGGCCCCCGTATACGTTTTGTTTGTCCTTTTTACCAATCTATGAATTACACGTTTTAATGAAATTAGCGATTCAAGTGGTTTAATCAATGCGATGAATGATAATAAAAAATTGAGCGGCGGTACTCTTAGTGCTATAACTTGCACGGCTGCCTGAATATTTTATATACAATACCGTTAACTGTTTTACCGATGTAACGGTAATAAATGCTTCACGAGAACCAATTTGCTGCTCCAAATAACGTTACGTTTCTACCAAACAAACGGATGCGTTCACGAAATTATTTGTAAGTATTTTTTTTTGTGTTTTCGTTTATTGTTACATTATTTTAACATATTATATTAATCTTAGTTTACAGCATGAACTGAGTTTACACATAAAAAATAACGGTCTAGTGTATAACACTATATTGGCTATTTTTTTAAAAGTAAATACATTGTAAATTAGATATTTTCCTCACTCATTGTACTGTACCTAAGAGCACGAGAAGTACCTTATGAGTTTGGCGATTATAATTAATTCTTTCATTGTACGTAGTTGCACATTGTATTTTGAAGAGATGGCAACTGTGGTTTACAGACCTTCTAGAGTCGGTAACTTTTTCTTATATTTTACTACAACTCTTCTTGCATAAATATTTCATAACTGGTTCCAGTACAGAATTTCAGCTTTTGTTATATCTCTCCAACAGCCTTCGGCAAGTCGTCTAAAATTAATCTCGTGGCAGGTACAGCATAGTAATATGTGGGTACACCACGATTGTTTTCAAGCCGGCATATATTGCGAGTAATGCTGGCGCAGGAAACATCCACATTTTAATGCGAGACGAATTGTTTTGGATGACAGCGCCCAGACGGGATTGTTGCGCTTTTGTGAAATGCAACCATGCACTTTTATTTAAAATAAAAATGATTTTTAAGGAACTGTTTATTCATTATAAATAAAAAAACTTTGGATTGGATATTAAAAACTCACACATTCATGTATAATGTTTTTTTATAAATATTAACACTTCGCAAATGGCAACAAATCTCTTGTATAAGTGTAAGTGTAGTAAAAAGATGTCTGCTCATGTCAACAACGAAATTTCAAAAAAAACGCATTAATAATAAAGGAATTTTACAATCGTGATTCAGCTACTGACAACGCCATCTATTATCGTTTCGTCGCAACATGTTTATTGCAGGCAGCAACAGAGGTCGCTAAGCACAACAGTGGCCGCAAAATCAATAGAGTTAGAGATGTAAAGTGAGTTAGCGAGTCAAGCATTAGCATGCGTGGCTGCAGCGTATGCAGTGGCTGTGTGTAACCGATACAGGGTCGGTAGTCAATGAAGTTTCGTTTGTTTTTGACGAAATAGCCTAAATTCTGGTCTTGCAGTTGCTATGTATTTTTTAAAACCTTTCCCCATAAAGTATAGTTTTAATGCAGGTAATAATACAATTTGCGCACATCAATTAGTTAAAAAAACATAGTGCACCAAACGACTTGTCAACTAAGTACATTGTACGATTGTTATTCAAATTCATTTATTCACTATTATTTATTAATACAAAGTACAAGCAATGTAAAATATACACTAGACTACACACCAATTATCATATCCTCAAATAAATCAATCTGATTCCATTTATTTATTTTTTGTACAAAAAAATTTTTTTGTTTGTTGAATGCCTCTCTGGTCAAATTGACCTAGAGGGTCCAGCTAAACCGTGATCTCTAAACCTAAGCAGTTGTTTTACGTCAAATTCAAGACAGAGAAAACATAATAATGTTGAAGTAATACTGTTAGGTCCCTGAACAGTAATCGAACTTCTGGACTTTTGTGCTCTTGCTCACCTTGAGTACGCCTTGGCGTATTATTGCGTCACTGCACAGATCAAGTTGTGCTTAATGTTAGTAAATTACTAATATTCAATTCATTTTGGTTCGTCAAAAATTATGAAAAATACATACTAAATTTACTAATATTGAATTGTCTGGATGGACAGAATAAAAAATAAGACTCGTTAAAAACAGCTAACGTTGTTCATGTTTCATACAAAACTGTTAACGCAATTATCAAGAAACAAGTGTCTCTCACATTTATTTTTACACTTATTAGTTTTAAATGAGAACACTGAACAACTAAGAACTAATAATCTTTTGTTTACAGCATGAAGTGTATAGAAATGCTCCGTCTTATTCATGGCAATACCACGGCTAATAAAAGAAGCGGAGATTGAACACTTTAGTGGAACTAAACGGTTTTCTTCGAGGAATTTGAACAATCTCTTTTGTAAGTTGTAGAATTTAAACAATAACTACAGTATTGTAGAATTCTTTGGCGTCGAATCAGCTCACATTAATAAGTCCTTGAATGTTTGCATCAGTTGTATTACTGTTTGTATTATTATTTAATGCCGGGTTTTCATTGAGTGTCCAATATTCCATATTCAATATATTTATTGCATGCTATAATGTTACACAGGTGTTATAATTAGATACATAAAATAGATCATTATAGACCCTGTAGGGCACAACAATAAGATAGGTATTGTGGGCAGAGAGGATGACGCCATGCATAATTAGATCAATTTGTTTATTTTAAGAAGTTGTAAAGAATTAAAATAATTAAGAAATCATATGATAATTATTGAATAATTTATTGAATAACATAATCAAATAAATAGTATTTTTAGGCATTTAAATATTTATTTATCTTTGGATTTCATTTATTGTTTTAGATTGTTGTCATTTAAGTATTCGTTTATTGTGTAATAACATTTTTTCATTAACATTAATTTTAATTGTTTTATAAATTTTAAATCATTTACTTCATTTTTCATATCCTTTGGTGAAATATTAACTTAATGAATAACTTAACAATTTCTTAATTTAAAATCGGAATAGAGCTCTCAAAATATTTATATCCTACTTTTAATCAAATACCATAATAATTAAGACACTTCAAAATCTATTTTTATCTAGATCTGTCTACAAGTTTGTTGGCATAAATTTTATAAAAAATTGTTTTAACAATCATAACAAATATCTTATTATTTATTCCCAAACTGGCCACTAGATAATGGATAGGCATACTGTAACAATCCCCCCTTTCTCCCCTTAAATAAAAAACTCTTAATATTATTAATTAAATGCTTAACTAACCTACTTGGTTCTTTCTTTATAAATCTAAATTGGCAGTGTGATCGTCTAGTTCAAATGGTAGGACCGTGCGTTGTGATTATAGTAGTGAACCAAATTCTTTTAGAGGTACGTGGATGCTTTAATTAAGTTTCTCTAGAGTTTCCTGGGTGTATGCGCATTCAAGGAAGAGGAAAGTGAAGCCCCGAAAGGCCCTGAAGAGCCCCACACCAAACGCTCATATTCAGGAGTGGTGACCATATGATAAACGTTATCCCAAAAGCAATCTGTCACCTCCATAAGAATAGGACCTACGTGAAAAACGCATTTAACGTAAATTATGCGCAAGTAAGGGAATGACTGAGCCTAAAGATATTTAATATAAAATACTAACTACTTAAACTTAAAATCTACCTGACTTCATGTAAAGTCAACCAAAGGTACGGGGTCCCTAAGATAATTACTTATCTGAAAATGTTAAATCCATAATGATACAAAGTTGATCCAACAACACCCATGACAACTCTTATAGATCTATCCTGAAGACTTCGACCTATGTGATGTCATCGGTATTACCACAACAACCCGCATCACTTGGAATCAACACTTTCAGTTATACTTTGAGAATATACTAATGACCCTTTTATTATACAAGTTGATCCAAAGATAATCATGACTTCTGACCAGTGTTGGAGATCTGACCTAAAAAGCCACCGATATCCCTACATCAGCACGCATTGCATGAATTTAAAACGTTCAGAAATACTTTACCCTTGGTAGTCTTCCCACGATAGTCGGAAGTAAGAGACAAAAAATATTTTAAAATATTTAAAATTTAAAGTACAAAATTTATATTAAATTCTTTTCTCAGTTCTGTGGATATAGGAATATGGTATAAAGGATTTAATAAGGATGGAAGCCTAAAAATAGCCCATTCGCTAACTACCTACTTACTAACTACACCAAAAACCTAAATGAATGGAGCTACATTTAGAGTGAGGGATGAGACAGAGATTAGGATAGGATTAAGGGTTTCCCTACCTAACAGTACCTCCAGCTAAACTACATATTTACGAACCTAGAAATATTAAAATAAACGACTTCAAAAATAAAACGTCACAAAATAATAAGCGCTAAAATAGTAATCAAAACCGCACCAGTACAGGTAAACCGTAATCAAAACCGTCAAATAAAACAAATCAATGAATTTCAATTTGTAAAATACACTCATGTGAGTTTTAAAACAACACACTTAAATTAACTGAAAATCAATATTTAAAAATAAAGGTATATATATATTTATAATTAAAATTACTCGAGCAAAATTAATATGCATTACAATAAAATAAATTAGAAATAGGTTCTTTAAATAATAATAAAACTGTTAAAATCCTGTTTAAAGAAATTGTGTCAATAATAAAATCCTGAAAGTTATGGTAATTAATATTCAAAAGTATTGTTAAATATCATTTTTACAACTGACATCAGATATAAATTAATTAACTTCTCAACAGGTATTCTAACTGATCAACGTAACTCACGGACGCTGCCGTAGTACACACACGTCACCCACCCATCAGGGTGTAATCGAATTCGCCACTCACGGTCAACTGTCTCGAGATCCAGCTGCTAAACCTATTTAACCATCATCTATCCCCCGCGTCCCATGTTTTAAAAGCTGACACCCGAACTCTCCTAATTTCCAGGGGTGCTCAACCTTCTATAATCTACGAGTCTGACTTTAACATAACATGACATATTTTCAAACACTTATTAATTTTTCTAGATTCCTAATAATTCTCCTACCAATAACCAAAACAAGCATGAGTGACTGAAAGTTTAATTTTCTCTCTTTTCCCTCCATTTTATTTATTCTGTAAATGTTCTTTAATAACGTTAATTGATGTAAAGATATCCAACTTATTATAAATAACTAAATGCTCTCATATTCAAGGCCTACTTCACTAAATACAATATGAAAATTAAATATTAATAAATTATTGTAAAGTTTTAAACATTCAAAGGTTGACCATATCTGACTTTGAGTGTTCTTGCTCGATTGTATGGTGTGCACGTGTGTTTGCCTTCAGAATTAGTAGTATAGCTATCTAGTATTCTTTTGTTTTATCAAAGTCAGGGTTCGCTGTAGGCAATTAACAGAGAAAGTATGGTCATTAGAAAATTCGTCATATAATTGTTATTTTCTAATAAGATGTATTTTTTTTTAAATAATATTTTATCTTTATACTTGATTTGCAAGGGTAGGGTTGGTACAATACCTACTACGAGTAAAATACTTTTATGACATTTATGAGATGCAGATGTTCGTGCCCATCATACTAAAACTTACCTCATGGGATTCGAAACGGCAACCATTGGCTTTGAAGTCCAGAGCGAAAACCACTAGACCTGATGGTCGTCTCTGGTGATAAATTGCATCGGATATCTTCACAATCTCACACTTGGGTATAAAGATTGGGTGATCAGCCACCCAGCTGTCACATTGCACACTTTTAAAAAAGGGAAACTTTGGTAAACAAACATATGTCCTAAGTAAGAGTAGTTTCCGCTATAAATGAAACAGGAAAGTTTACGAAGTCTACGGAAAAGCGGTGCCTCGTCGGCTTTGTCTCCCCCACATACCATAACAACGTGCAATATTCAGCGAGGTATGTACTTACACACACTTCACTCACACTTGTACTTTAGAGATGCACAGACTTTAGAAATGTCGCCAGTGAAGTTATACTTATAGTCAAACGGCTGTAATCTTGGATAATATTTAATATCTGTTCTTCGCGCCACAAAAAGATGGCGCTGCTAATAAAATAAGATCGCGGTGGCAGACAAAGGCCAAGGAGTCAATATAATCGTCATCATAATTATTATAGTCTCCAAGGCCTTTGTCTTCTATTCAGACTTCTTTTATTATTCTTATGAGAGCTCTTTCAAACAAAATGTCATCTACATTGATGCACCGCACGCACACTAACCTATGAATACATCGCTAACTCATAAAAATAGAATCAAATGCTCGTACTCATCACACAAATAATTACTTCTTCCGGCAAACAAACCCCCGACCGCCTTTGTGGTCCTAAGCGATTTTTAATTTTGAATAAAAACAAAAATTGTAAAGATTTAATCCATAATGAAAGATACAAGCCAAATAAAATATTTGTTCCTGCAAAAAATACTCGTACATAATCCATCCTTACAAAATTGTTGTTATGGAAACTAGAATAAACATAATATGATTGGGTAACGTATTGTTTGTAAAATGCATGTACAGCATTCTCGCGTTAGTTGTTAGTGAACATTAGTATTGGTTCTTGGATCCAAATGCAGTATTATTTAGTTAACGAAATGCAAACATCTCTGTTATTAATGGCCGGCAACCATGGATGCTGCAACGGCGAGTTTCCACTGCGGAAGCGAAAGATTTAGCTGTTTGTCTGACTTTGTTTTGTTTTATTTCATTTTGGTATAATCAATATTCAAATAAAATTCGTAGTAAGAAAGTAATCAAAGTAAAAGTGTTGGAAAGAGGTGGTCAAAGACAGTGGTTAGGGTAGACGTCGGCCTACTGGTTTGACGATATTGTACGAGGACCATAAGAAGTAGCTCATTAAAAGAAGGCCTATACCCAGGTAGCAGGTAAATATTATTAGGCGATTGCATAAGTAAAATTAAATACTCCCAATTGAACCAAGGTCACCACATAAGCTATATAGCTAAGCTAAGAAAGCTGTAGTGCAAACGAGCACTTACCCGAAGAATGACCACTGGGACAGAAACGTTCTCGTTTGGAGATCGCACTGGCAAGTTATCAAGTTCAAATCTTCACGCGATGGGTGCCTACAGATGGCTACCGCTAAAGTGGTAGTACCAAGAAAAGTTTGTGTGGAGTTAGTTATCCTGGCGTGTAGGATAGCGATTGACAGGGTCCCTTTGCTCAGCAATGGAATTATATAGGTAAATAAACAAATAATTATTAATTGTCTTATTTGTAATATTTATTAAACATCCTTAACTTTACATCTTTCTGTAAACATAGATAGATAGAAATTTTATTTCGTAAAACAGACGAATACACACAAAAACAAGACAGAAAATAATAAAATATAGATTAACAACAACTAAAACACGAAAATAAAAACAAACATTGCCAAAAATATTCTTAAATAAAAAGAAAGAAAGAAAAATATTTATCTGGTTCATATCACAAATAATTACTAATAAATGCAAAGAGAAGAGAATCAGCTATTTTGCCGACACTGGTTTTCTGTGGAAACATTGACTGTAACTTATTTGTATGATGTGCAATAAATAGTAGGTATCTATCTTTGTATACATAGCCACATAATAAGCATTACTACTAATGAAAATGGTAACACGAGGCCACACAGTGCATCAAACATTCAAATCCGACACTATCCTGAATATCTAAAGGCTTTCCTTGTAATAAAACAATTGTTTTATATCTCGAATGTCCCGAAACTACACGAACGAAAACAGGAGACAGAATGAATTATTTAAAATGTGGTGCAAGATTGATGTGGGTCGGAACGCTGACTAGATGGCCGCGACATAAATTTGCTTTGTCGAAGGAAATGGACTGAAAATGGTTGGGAAAAGGAGGTAAAAAGTATTTTAAAATGATAGTAGGTAGTATATGTGTAATATGCTGAGCCGTTGGCAGACCATCAGCCTAATGGTTTATATGGATCAAAAAGCTTCTTCATCATTTCAGCCATTTGACGTCCACTGCTGAACAATGGCCTCCCCCAATTACTTATCATCGGGGGGGATTGTCAATAATCACCACGCTTGGGGAGCGCAGTTTTTTATAAGATTTCGCACGAAGACGCTGCTGCCCATCTCGTGCTACAGGAATTAGTCGCTTCTTACGACACGCCTCCTGTTAGCGGTGGGGAAGATAAGATAAGATAAAGTTTAAAGAGTATTCTTTAAGGCCGTTAAAAAGAGAAGTAAAGTTAATGTTACATTTAGAAGAGTCAGTACTTTTGAAAATTTGTTTTTGATCAACTACGTTTGATGCTGACTGTTCAAGGAGAAGGATACCCAGCAGGTAAATATGAGTTCTGGATGACAATAACGATGAATCAACACCTTCAGAATTACATTAATTAAGGTTACCTACACCTGCACTGCACACTACTATTTATGAAAATGTTTCAGTCATTTAAAAATGAAATTTAAAACTGTCTTCTTTTTCTTAATCTCATCTCTATCCATTGCTCGACTTTCTTCAACGATCGACTTTCTTAATCTTGAAGTATCACTCGCTAAGCTGATAAGCGTCGTCAACTGACAAGACCCTTTAAGGTCCAAACGCATTAGCGCTGCACTGCGCGTCGTGTCAGGGCGCTGCGAGTAACTTTGTATATAACAGTTGCGGCAGACGTCGCTCAAGAGCGACAGCGGGAGAGCGGCCCGACCTTCACCCTGAACTTTTATGTATCATCCACGTCGTTTGACTGCATCTCCCTCTCTTTTGTTTAGTTATGGCACTTCTTAACTACATAATCATTGGGTTTTCACATAACATATTTTCTGAGCCTGGACTCGGAAATCTTTCAAAAACAACAAAAAGTGCTATGCCAAAGACTAAAACTTTATCAATTTCATTCAATGTTTTCAATCTCTATCTCTTCTTAAATTTTTTATATTTCAATAACTTTTAAATTCTAGATAATATCTAACATGAAGATAATTACATCATGCCTAAATCTTCATCAAAAGTGTAGGACTCAAGAAAATAAAGTCCATTGCTTGTTTGCGCGGCAATTTCGAGGTGCATTCAACTCATTCGAATTATAAATTTTATTTTATTTTTTGCTATGCTTGTCACTTTAGAACGTGGTTGTTTAATCTCCGCAATATATAATATTTAATCCATCGTAACGTATGCGCTAATTTTGAATCGAACCTTGCTTATCTTTACTATTATCACCGATCGCATCGCCGACAAAACTGGTAAAAACAGCTCGGCGCAGACAGTTGTGCATTCAGCATTCAACAGCTATGTCAGTCCTTAAAAGAACACTTTAGACTATGCACGGCTATAGTCGTAACGTGTTAACTATAAAACTTATATTGTGTCTGAAATAGTACTGTCCGCAAATGCGTTAAATCCACAGAAATCATAACTGCTTAAAGTATTAGTTGGCAAAGTCTTAATGAATCAAGTGAACCCGTAGAATTAATTTTCAAAATGTTACTACTTTAAGTGCAACTAAACTCATTAGTTTCATTGTTCGCGGCAAGTTAATTAAAAGTTCGCAGTTTGAACGGAAGCCCGGAGTTGCCCGTGTTTATTTATCGCAGGAAAATAAGTAAGCTCGAGCGAACTTGGACATGTTTTGGGTCCCGCTCCGGTTTCACCCGATCGAGCGGGAAGAAAAATGTCTATACGTCTAGTGTGGATTCTTAACTGACTTAAGCCTTGTGTGTGCAAACAGACTGAATCGAATTTCAGAGTCAATGCCTTCAGAATTACATTTATGAAAGTTTTCACCCTGCACACTTTAGTATTTTATCTATTACTTCTATTTTAGATAGAACTAACAGAATAATCATTTTGATGAAATATTATAAATTAATTTTATAAATTGGTTCGGTTCTGAATTCTGCTGAGACCTCTGAAAAATTGCACTGTGCTGTGTGTGTATATATATATACATGTTAGAGTGCGTAGGCGATCCATGAGTAAATACGACAATATTTGAGGACGATGTTTATTCAACCGAAGTTCGAACACGAATGAATCAGAATACAGACGGCAGGCCTTTTTATAAGGCGATCAAAACAAGTGTCCGAGGGGAGGGTCGGTGCAGGTGCAGTGTTGTTTATCGGTCGACTGCAGGTGGTGTTTTGATCGCCTTATAGTACAATCAATTAAAATAGTAAAAATAACTAATTACGACACAAATTAAGTAATAATATTATTAATTCATTTTTAGCATATTGTTTAAATTATAATTAGATTATTCATTTGTTGGAATATTTCTAAATTACAAAAATCAGTTCTTAAATAATTAAACCGCTATCACGGCCATTCTGATGAAAAGCTCGTGCTCTGAGCGGAGATTCATTCAATCTGGAAAGGAAAGATAAAAGAATTGTGCAGACTATTATTTATTTTTAGTTGATTCTAGTAAGTTCAATATTTTTAATGATTTAAAGAATTAGACCATTTGAATAAATCTCACGTCATATTTTTTAACAGTTTTGTTTGCCCAGTTATCAGACTAAATCGCTAATGTGATCCGTGCAGATAAGTGGCAAACAAAGTTTAAGTTATTTTGCCCAGTTGCCAGATTAAATCACTTACGTGATCCATGCAGGCAAGTGGCTAGCACATTTTATTATTATTTTGCCCAGTTGCCAGACTAAATCACTAATGTGATCCGTACAGACAAGTGGCAAACAAAGTTACAATAATTGTTAGTTTCTGCCCAGTTGCCAGACTAAATCACACAGTGATCCGTACAGACAAGTGGCTAATTTTCATCATCTGTTTCGGTAACGCTATCACGGTCATCTAAATTTGGTGTTGGTACTGCTCTTACTTGTTCATGTGACACAACAGTGCTCCTATCATTTTTTAAACTTTTTACCTCATAGCGATCATTTTCTAGTATTTTTGTAATTTGATACGGGCCTAAATATTTGGGGCCTAGTTTGTTGTTTGACCATTGGGTATCTTTGCATAGAACGAAGTCGTCTAATTTAAAAGGAATAACTGCAGCGCATTTTTTATTAAATCGATCTCTATTTTTGTGAGACTGTTCGGTCATTCTGATTTCAGCTTCCTTACGGATCTCGTCACGGTCAGTATTTGTTTCTATTAATTGAGTAATTTGTGCAATAGCGGGGGGGGCGCCAACTTTGCCAATCAATAATTCTAAAGGGGAGTGTCCAGTTGCTTTAGATTTTGTGCAATTGATAGAAAGTTGAAGTTCGCCTAGCTTTGTAGCCCAAGCTCTTTTTTGAGTTTGAGCTACTGCACTGAGGTGATCTTTAATAGTTCGCATTAGACGTTCAATTTGACCATTTGCTCTTGGTACACCTTTAGCGATAGCATGATGTTCAATACCCCCGGATATAAATAGGTCTTGGATTTCTTTGCCCATTATTGCCGGTTCTCTATCCGAGATTATGCGTTGAGGGGTACCAAAGAGATTAATTATTTCATGGAAAGATTTAAGAATGAGACTTGAGGTTTTATCTTTTAGTGGGTAAATAATAACAAATTTCGTGTAAGCATCAATCGCGACAAATGCGTAAGCTTTTTGCATACTACCCGTTAGATTTCCTATCAAATCAACATGTATCGTGTGAAAAGGACCATATGTTTTGTCAATTGGATGAAGGTTGATTTGCTTTTTACCTGATGCTTCTTTACCGACTTTACAGTTTAAGCAATTATCGCAAAATTTTCTGACTCTCTTTGACATGTTTTTGAACCAAAATTGTTCTCTGATTTTGTGTAAAGTTCGTTCCCACCCAGCGTGTAAAAGGGTATGGTGGTATTCATTTATAAGATTACATACAAGAGCATTTGGTATAACAATTTTACTAGAGGATCTGCCTTTATTATCTTGGATTTTGATAGCTAATATATCATTTTTTAATGTGTATTTTTTGTCATGGTCTTCTTTGTTAACAATGGATTCTCTGATTTTATTTAGACTAAGATCTCTTTTTTGCTCTACGATAATCCAAGATGAATCTTTTGTCAACATATTAATTAAAGGGTTTCTGCTTAAAAAATCAACATGTGACATATCCTCACCTTTTCTGTATTTAATATCAAATTCAAAACTTTGTAAAAAGGACCACCATCTATGTACTCGTGGTGTTAGTTCCTTTTTTGTTCGACTTGCCTTAAGGGCATTGCAATCAGTAACCACCGTGAATTTTCTACCAAAAAGAAAATGTCTAAAATGTTTTAAAGCTTTTACAACAGCGAGAGTTTCCAATTCGTAGGAATGATATTTTGATTCTGGTTCAGTTGTTCGTAAGCTGTAATAGCCAATGACTTTGCGGCGGGAATTTTCGATTTGAATAAGCATTGCTCCGTAACCAAGAGAGCTGGCATCGGTATGAACCTCAATAGGTAAATTATCATTAAATATAGAAAGTATTGGTTCCGATATAAGGTAAGTAATAATCTCTTGCCTAATATTTTCGTGAGCTGTGGTCCATTGCCATGTGCTATCTTTTTTTGTTAACTGATAGAGGGGCGCCATTTTCTGAGAGAAATTTGGTATAAAACGACGGAAATAACTAGCGAGTCCATTAAATTGTCGCAACTGCTTAACACATGTTGGAGGTTGAGAGTTTTTAAGAGCATGAGTTTTGTGTGGGCTGGGCTTAACTTCACCATTTGAAATAATATTGCCTAAATATTCAACGGATTTTTTCAAAAATTTGCATTTTGTGATGTTAAGTGAGAAACCTGCTTCGGACAATCTTTTGAGAACTAAATCTAAGCGGTGCAGGCCTTCTTCCACAGTTTCGGACGGAATAAGGACATCGTCCATATACACAAGGGCAATAGAATTTTTATAGTCCCCCAGGGCCTTATTGATAGCTCGCTGATATACAGAAGGGGCATTGCATAACCCAAAGGGCATTGTTAAATACTCAAATTGCCCATCGGGCGTCACAAAAGCTGTTTTTTCTATGGATTGTTCGTCAATGGGGATTTGATGAAAGCCAGATTCCATATCTAGACTTGTGAAGTACTTAGCTTTACCTAATTTGTCAATTTGGTCTTGGATCAAAGGTAGAGGGTAATTGTCTCTAACTGTATTCATGTTTAATTCTCTATAATCGACACACAGACGGTCTGTGCCATTTTTCTTTTTAACTAACAGAATAGGGCTTGAGTATGGGGAACAGCTATCTCTGATAATGCCTTTATCTTTGAGATCCTGAATTATTTCTTTCACCTTTTCTCGTTCAATAGGGGCTAGTCTATATGGTCGTCGTTGAACTAAGCGAGTGGGGTCTTTCAAACGGATTGACAGGCTTCCAGTTGTTATTTTACGAACTTCCTCTTTCATACCAAAACTATCTTGGTGTTGTGCAATTATTTCATTAAGTTGAGTCCGGTGATTGTCAGTCAAGTCAGAGTCAATAAAATCAAAAGAGTTCTGAGAGGCGAAATAACAAATGTTTAGTTCCCTCTCAACAGCTATTCCATTATTAGTAATAGTAATTTTAAGACCAGGTGTTTTTAAGGTGTCTATACCAAGGATAACAGAATACGGTAATTTTTCTACAACATGTAAACTGACGTCAAATAATACTCCGTTCAAATTAGCTACAGTATGAATAACTTCGTTGGAAACCAAAGGTTGATTCGTAATACTACGCAAGTTAAGTACTTCAAAAGTACGTTTTCCAGGGACAGATCCGGCCACTTTTTGTGAAATAAGGGAGCATTCGGCACCAGTGTCAATTAAACAAGAAAGGAGTACATTACCAATGCTGATTTCCGTGCTTCCAGGTGATTCGCGCCGAACCAGGTTTGCTTGAGGTTCTCCTTTATTAGATGTCTTCCAGGTAGTTGGCTTGGAGCGACAATCCTTCGTGAGATGACCGGCTCGCTTGCAGAATTCGCAGTAGATGGATTTGCAGTCTCGTGCTCGGTGTCCTGGTTTTCCACATTTCATGCATGTGAATTCAATTCGTGGTTGTTTTGCGTTTTGTTCACTAGTCGCTGAAAACTCAGCGGGTCTTTTTCTATAGTTACGTAGATTGGCAATCAGTTCAGCTTGTGATTTAGGTGCTGATCGCAGCAGTTCTGCTTGAATAAATTTCGGACGGATCCCTGATATGACGGCTTCAACCATTAAATCTTCGGGAGCATTTGGAGAGATTCTTGAAAATAGACGCCAAGCTTCGCAGACGTACTCAGCGTAATTTTTTGCGTCATTAGATGTATATTCACGAAATTTGTTGACAAAATGGATATAACGAGATTCCGCCATAAACTGTGTGTGTAACTCGTTCTTTATTTCGGCCCATGTTGCATATTTGTGTGCATTAGTATCGGCCCACAGTTTAGCGCGTCCTCGTAGGCATGACAATCCCTTCATCATTGCAGTTGTCACAGAAAATCCTCGAAGATTGATTAATGAATCAACTTGTTTGCACCATTCCTCTACTGTCATCCGACAATCATCAGGGTCAAAATCTGGTAAGTAGATCTCGCTTAATTTCTGGCTTGCAATCGTGGTCTGAGGTGTTCTATGTTGGCCAAGAAGTTGTTGTAGCAATTGAACTTGAAGTCGTAACAGTGTAAGCTCGTTGGATTCTTCATTGTTGATGATGCGGGTATTATTTGTAGATAATGATGATGGTTGTGAAGGTTCACATGGTAAAGTTGGAGAGCATCTTCCAGGGTTTGGGTTAGGGGCGTGTTCATCCGCTTCTTCTGATGTTAGAGTGCGTAGGCGATCCATGAGTAAATACGACAATATTTGAGGACGATGTTTATTCAACCGAAGTTCGAACACGAATGAATCAGAATACAGACGGCAGGCCTTTTTATAAGGCGATCAAAACAAGTGTCCGAGGGGAGGGTCGGTGCAGGTGCAGTGTTGTTTATCGGTCGACTGCAGGTGGTGTTTTGATCGCCTTATAGTACAATCAATTAAAATAGTAAAAATAACTAATTACGACACAAATTAAGTAATAATATTATTAATTCATTTTTAGCATATTGTTTAAATTATAATTAGATTATTCATTTGTTGGAATATTTCTAAATTACAAAAATCAGTTCTTAAATAATTAAACCGCTATCATACATATATATCTCTCTCTCTCTCTGTGTGTGTGTGTTTGAGTAAGTACCCGCGCGCATGTGTGTGTGCCTATAAGTGTGAGTACGAGGTAGGAACTCGTAATAGAAAGATTTGAATTTCTTACTTCAGGATCATGACAATTGGTGTGTCTGGCGCATATTTACATAATATTTATATTTGTTCGAAACAAATATCATAGCACTCGTAGTCGTAGTCGTAGTAATTGCTACAACGTAGCGCCGTAGCGCTGTAGCTTTGTAACGCTCGTAATATTTTATGGAAAGTGTGACAGATGCATTTTCTAGTACACTCTTTGAGATTAAAACAAGAAACTGCGGTTTGTTTCTTGGCATTTATATTTCTCGTCACACGTTATTTCAGCTTTGGCGAAATTTAAAAAAAAGAGGGTTGTGGAGGATTTATTCCTGATACAAAATGTTATAGCGAGTGTTTTACTCGCTAAAGGAGACTTGACCTAAAATAATGACAAAGCAAAGAATATGAAATTCTTAGGGTGTTAAACTTTACAAAGTGTTTTAAAAAACTGAGGCCAAATTAATAGCATATCGACATTGCAGGGGTTAGGATTGAAGGTTTCTATGGCTGTATAGACCGCAAAGTATATAATGCCTATTGAAATTTCTGCATACAAAAAAGTTTGTAGTAATTTGTCAATAGATGGTGCTGCCTGTCGATTGCATCGCGCAGGCAGTGTGATTTTTTGTGTACCTAAGACCTAACGGTCCTGACATTTAAGTTGTCTTGCAAATGATATATCGGGTTTCAATATAGTTGTGATTCTATAAACTATACGGTGTTTTATTGTCCGCCTGCGACCTCACGGTTGTTCAATGGCACAAAAAACTAAGTAGTAGTGCTATATTAATTTCAGGGAGGGAGTTTTTGAACTTAGTTTACATATTTTACATTTTTGTACATCATTTCTCATTTTGTTATCAGTTTAAAAATCGCATTTGGTGTTGGTCAATTCATATTATGTAAAAAAATTTGGTGCCATTATTCGCCAGCTTTCTTCGGAGCTACTAAACTATTTTTTTTTATCAGAAAGTGATTAAGTATAATAATCAAATTATAATAAAATTATTTGAAAGGTTACGCACGAAATCATGGATCAGGTAAACTAATACATTACGACATTCATTTAAAAAAAAAAATCATTTATATCATTAAAATACTACATTATCGTATTGGGTATATCTTATAATGATAATTGTAACTTGTGTGTAAATAAAAAAAAAAAAAAAACGCTTGACAAAAAACAGGTATTTAAAATAAGTCCTGTAACAGAAGATTTTGTCTTTTTCTCAACGTCGAAAGTATTTGTTCTATCAATTCGCGAAGTTCGCGGCGCAAGTTTAATTAGCCGAAGTTTTAATGGAACTAATGATCTGCGAAGTGGACGCGCTTGTTTCTGCTTCACACTTCGCCTTCGCTATAAAACTGTCGTATAAAATACAGCAATTTTTGAAGGTTTTAATAGATATGCTAATGTAATAATTTTGATAGTGATTGGCTAATGTTGATCTCTGCAGCACAATTTTTAAACAGTGTTGCATGTTTTTTATTAATTTTTGGAGCTAGCAAAGATACTT
This sequence comes from Anania hortulata, assembly GCA_963576865.1. Classification (NCBI taxonomy): domain Eukaryota; kingdom Metazoa; phylum Arthropoda; class Insecta; order Lepidoptera; family Crambidae; genus Anania; species Anania hortulata. The sequence continues at coordinate 611,987 of OY756389.1, read as the reverse complement.
TGGGGGTGAGAGGAACAGGATGTTGAGTTCCTCATCCATTGAAAAGGGAGGATCCTCCGACCAGACGAGTGTTGTGTCTGGTGGGCTACTGCCCGACGGTTGTTTGTCGGGTTTTTGTATATATGGTTCAATCGCTCCGATAACTTTAATATCGCGATGTAGGAAACTACAGTTTTATATGTGGCAAGATAGATGTCGCTACAATACAAAGACAATTATTTCAATTGTATTTGATCTCAACTAAGACAAGCTACTTAAAAAAAAGATTATTTTAAATTAAACGATAAATTTTTATCGTCATTATGCTAGCTCATTGCAGTTAGACGTAAGCGGGGACGCAAAGAGCGCCAACAAAAACTATACGGGATCGGCATTCGAGGGTTAACACACAAATGGTTCGAGTCATATTTATCAACCGTCAACAATTCGAAAATCGAACACTTTGACGAAAAAACAAAAACTATAAGTATCGTGAGATCGGACCCGCAGCCCATGAACCAGTCCATCCCGCAGGGAAGCGTGATTGGATGTATACTGTTTTTGATTTATATAAACGATCTACCTAAAAACATTGACCAAACGTGCGTATTATTCGCGGATGATATCTCCCTCTTGACGACGTGCGCAGACAGACACGATCTTGACCCGAAATTTTATAACATGATAAATAATGTAGAAAACTGGATGAATCCTAACACTTAAGTACCTAATCAGCTACTTTTGGAGTCGGTGCCAGCCGATGAGAGATTCAATGTTTTTGTTTGCACCGACTCCAAAATTAACTGATTAGGTACTTAAGTGTTAGGATTATTTTTAGCATTTTAGTGTTTTGAAGTCAGTTTTATTTTTTTTAACAATTATCTAGTGTCAATTGAGTGATAGTATCTTCAGTAAAAAGAGTGAGTTATGTAATAATTTAAAAAGCTGTTATCAAGTTACTATGACTCGTATGATATGTGTAACGAGCTAGCAAAACACTAAAGGAATATTGCATCACAGATCCTCGGTGCAGGCTGTAAAATTAACAGAGTTGCAGTAACTGCTGCTTTTTTTATGAGAGAGGAATGGTGAACGCAGTTGTCGCGCGACAATGTATGCTTAACAACTATGAGAATTAGTCTGATCAGATGGCGAGAGTAAACGAGGGTAGTTTATATAAATAACGTCTCTGTTATTACATTGTCCTACACTAATAATAAAAATGACTAACTTAACAATAGCACTATGAATGCAGAATGTATATAAAATTGAGGATCTGCTTCGAAGTTGTAGTTTAGTTGAACAACAACTATATTTACTATAGAAGCAACATCATAACTAGAGTTGTAAAGTGTCCGTCACGTTATAAATGTCTGATAAATATGACCGAGCAAATTGGACATTTTCTCAATGTGATCGGACATTTTGGACATTTATTGTCACTAACGTCACAATCTATTCTATTGACAAACTATGAAAAAAAAAAAGATCACAAATAAGTACATTATTATAAGAAAGACAGGCTTTAGTAGTGATGATCTAAACGAAATGAAATTTCTAAAATTAATTTATCTTTCTGCTCGAACAAGCTAAAAAGCGTCGTATCTTTATACGCGATATTTTTTTTGAGTTCAATCCAGATACAATTACATGTTTTATTGTAAGTTTTTTATTGTCAAATACTTAACATTTAAGACTTACTTTAGAGGAATTCTTTTTTTTACATTTATACTAAAAAAAATGTGACCATCGTGACAATAAATGTCCAATGTGACCAAGCATTTATTATAAATGACGGACGCTTATAGTATATGACCATCAATTTACAACTCTAATCATAACTAAACAATTTAAAAAATGGAAGTTATAGTTTTAAAAAACTCTAAACACACATACGCATTGAACTCTTCAGGCGAATCAAATGAGCCCAAACACGTAGGTTTTACTAGCAGTGGTTCAAGAGTTCTACTACCCACCTCCTGACTCCATCATCAGATCAGCATGATGACGTCGAATTATTGTATTGTCATCCGAATGTCAAATACTTACAAAGTTTTAAATCGATACGTCATTAGAAGTAGGTAAAATCTACATCCAAGATTTGATTACACAGTTAGTTAGTTAAAAGTGAAGCTAGTTTATTAATAATATGCACCTGATAACATACCAATTATCCAGGGATTTCAAAGCAAATAATGTACTGATTCATGTTTACTCGGCATGATCAGCATTAAAAGTCGATGACCATATCTTCTATCTTCTATATATATATATAAATGAAATGCTGTTCGTTTGTCTCGCTAAAACTCGAGAATGGCTGGACCGATTTGGCTAATTTTGATCTTGAAATATTTGTGGAAGTTCAGGAAAGGTTTAAAAGGTGAGAAAATATTTAAAAAATGCAAGGAAAGTAGTGAAACAACTATTTTATTTTCCCATATAAACGAATTGGCGGAACGAAGTTCGCTGGGTCAGCTAGTTTTTTTTTTTTTTTTTTTAAATTTATTATTATTTTACACAAACTACATAAATATTTATTACAGTGCATTGCCATAAACCACTGAGGTTTGTCTACAATGCAGACCTGTCAGCCAGATAACAAGCAGTCATGTTATAATACGAAAGCAAAACGTAGGTATAACAATTATCACTGTCTTTACAAAAGTTTACTATAATTTTTAGTACCAATTAGATTAAACGGAAACTAGGTAATCGCGCTCACTATTATTAATTGTTTCATATTAAGAAAGTCACAAATATTAATATTATGATAGGAAGTAAGTCTTCAGTTTTGGTTTAATATTGTTTGGGTTCAAGTCATCTTTTAAAATGGAGGGTAGTTCATTTATAAACCGAGGAACCAAGTAATGTGCCGTTCTTTTGCCGTAAACATTACTGGCCTGGGCAGTACGCAGGCGCTTTCGGGCAATAGCGCGTGTGAATACAGGGTGTTCGATTCTGTTACGGAATTTCATGTTGAAATATTGTTCTTTAAGCAGACTGTACTTAAAACGAATTTCAATTGGCAAGACTTTGCAATGTTTAAAAAGCCCAGCTTCATCATGCCTGAACTTATTTTTAATCACTGTGGAAACGATTTGCTTTAGTATTTTAAGTTGTAATTTGTATATACTGCTCAAGTAAGTACTGTAGGTACGTCCATAACTACTGACACCGTACTGTATGTAAGATTCAGCTAGCGAGTTATATAGGGCTAGTTTAACTTTGTATGGGATACGGTCTTTTAGGATGTACATATTAGCAAGGAACTGCCTTAGTTTGTTACATACGTGGTGGATTTGAGGACCCCAATTGAGGTGTTTGTCTATTCTAAGCCCGAGGTAGGTGTAAGAGTAAACGAGCTCAATGATGGGGCAGTTGCACCCCTGTGGACCGGTTGAATGAAGACAACTATGCTCATGTGCTTTTATGTATCCATTTATAGAGGATTTAAGGTATGGTGACTTTATATGCATAAGTTTAGTTTTACCTGCATTTAAAACTAGCCCGGCATCGTGGCACCACTTAGTGAGGTTATCAAAATCAGACTGTATCAGTTGATGCGCTTCCCGTATGTCTTTTCTACCAATGACGAGACACGTATCATCGGCGTACTGATAACACGTGCAGTTGCTTATAACATTACTCATATCATTAACGTATGACAAGAAGTGTAATGGCCCCAAGACAGATCCCTGTGCTGTTCCATGAGTAGCTTCAATACTATCGCTGTAAGTATTGCAAATCTTGACACTGTATTTACGATTTCTGAGATAATTTTTGCACCAGTCTAGCAGCGGTCCTCGTATACCACAGCCATCAAGTTTTTTTACAAGCTTAGCATGATCCAAAGTATCAAATGCGCGGGAAAAATCAATAAAAAGGACAAGGACATTTTTTTTATCGTTAAGATATTCATTTACCTCATCCGTGAACTTAGAGAGAAGTTCTGCAGTACCTTTACCTTGTTGAAATCCAAACTGGTTGTCATAAATAACTCCATGTTTTCTAAAGTATGTATGTATTTGTTCACAAATAAACTTCTCTACTATCTTATCAATTGATGGGAGGAGAGTTATTGGACGATAATTAGAGTAGTCATCTTTCTTGCCCTTCTTAAAGACTGGCCGCACGCAGCCCTTTTTCAATGCATCTGGATAAAAACCTTCTCTCACACTACAGTTTATGAGTTAAAAATAAATATACCTATATTGCTACATCACATACATGGCTTTTATTCTATGATAGATAATTAGTTTAAGCACTTGTGTTACAGAAATTAGAAACAACGACAGTACCACAATACCCAGACCCTAGACAACATAATAAGTTTTTTTTCTCCATTGACCGACCGGAAATCGTTCTCGGGACCTCAGAGATAGCGAGATCAATATTATTATAAGGCCAAAAAGGCGAATAATACCTTTTACCTTAATTGGCCTTATGCCAATTCTGGCGCTTGTCATGTTGAGCAATTTAGGTACAGTATGATGATACTTAGGTATATGAGGTACGAGTATAATATGGTGTGTACTAGACAAGGAATATAATAGACGCATCCTATGACACCAAAACTCGAGCCAATTTAGGGAAGATCTTTTCCTGAATTGACCTAAACTAAGAATTTAACCTGGGACCCTCTGTGTTTGAGGCGAATCACCGCACCACGGCAGAAATCGTGTCGTCTAAATGAAAATTAGAGATTTTAATCGTCATTTATAATTAATAAATTCATAATTACTTCAATGATGTATTAACCAATAGAATATATCTTGCAAATTGTATAGGTAGTTAATTACTATGTAAATTATTTAATTAAACTTAACCAGTATTCCACGATACTCAGCAATTGGTACCTGAAGTTCATGAATAAGGACCCTTCTTTGTACTTGTAAATCCTCCTTGGCTTAGGGTTGAATATTGATGTGGTTTAATGTTGTACGCTAGTTCGCATAGTTGTCTTGAACACGTGACTTAGAGTTTTTGTGACGACATTCGAAAGTAAAGCAGTATTTTAAGCGTTATGTGATGTTGTTCAGTATTTAGTATTTATGTTTTTATAATAACTTAGCTACCAGTAATTTGACGACCTTCTGGTGTAGTGGTTCGCGCTCTGGACTACACAGCCAGGTTACGGTTTCGAATCCCACTAGGGACAAATGTTTCTGTGATGAGCTCGAGTGTCTGTACCTATGTCATGTATGTAAACGTATATAAGTATATTTACTCATTATATATTTGACTAGTGCCATGACGAAAGCATTGCTTAGTTTGGGGTTAGATGTTTGGTGTGATTGTGGAAACAATAAATAAATGCCATCGAAAACAAAACTTGTAAAAAAAACCAAGCCTCACAACTCAGTCAGCGCGATTTTGCAATCGCACTAAACAATCTTATTTACTATAATATGTATTGCTTGTGAGTTACATTGTGTTTTCATGCGATGGCCAAGTCAACTTATTAGGTTAGCGACACAAAGTTAGGTTAGCGGTAGCGACTCTCGATTATGGAGGTGGAATTAATTTTAGTTTATTTATTCTTTTGTATTTTATCTTGTTTTGTGCAAAAATATTTAGCAAATAAATGGTTTATCTATTTATTTAGTGATGAATCTTAACAACAGAAAAAATGTATCAAATATTATATCAAGTTAATAGCCACAACAACGTCTTGGAAGTCGTCATCGTTTGATATTACTAAAAAAATTGTCAGGAGTCTTCATCACCGATCCCACCGATAATCCTCTACATTGATGACTTCATGAATATAGACAGGATAATGCATTGTACTTGTAAATCCCAGAGCTGAATATTGATATCGTTTGATGCACGCACGTTCAATTCGCATGACGTTGTCAGCGCCTCTTCCGACCACGTGACTTTGAGTGTTTTTGTCTCGACATGCAACACAGTGAAGTTACTGTCAAGTACTCCTGTGATGAGTGAGGGAAAAACGAGGTAGATAATAAGACTTCGCTTCCACGTCAATGGGGGTTTTTAATAATCGTTCGGTGTAACATTATGCGCTGAGGGAACACCCTGAAAAATACGATTTAATGTAGAGTACAAATAATCACAACATAACAAATAATTTGTATTTAAACAATACAGATAAATAATTATTTGATAATGTTTTGTAGATTGTCCTAATTTTGTCATTCTAGATTAAAATTTATTTATAAGTGGTTAAAACATAAATAATTTAAAGTGAGTGACAAACTGATAACAAAAGAATACACTTCCCAGCGCCAGCAGGAAGCGTGTCATAAAAGGCGACTAATTCCTGTAGCACGAGATGGGCAGCAGCGTCTGCGTGCGAAATAGTAAAAAAAAATTGCGCTCGCCAACCCGCCTGCCAAGCGTGGCGAGTATTGGCATTCCCCCCCGATGATAGGTCATTGGGGGAGGCCTATGTTCTGCAATAGACTTCCTATGTCTGAAATGATGATGATGATGATAATGATATGAGTGGTCAAAACATAAATAAATTAAAAGAGTGCTATATCAAATATAAACAAGATAGTTATTTATGTCACCAATCTGGAAGTCACTGGAGGAGGCCTATGTTCAGCAGTGGACGTCCTATGGCTGAAATGATGATGATGATGATGAATAGAAACGTTTATTTATACCTACTTTATAGCATATTTACAAAAACTACTTTTACCTATTATTGTGAGGCTATGCTAGGCAGTAAAAGTACCAACACCCTAGAACTAGCTTATGTGGACTATTCACTTTCCGCCCATTACCTGTCTGGTCGTTTGCGCGGGTGGCCACTCAATTGGCCGTGAATACTCACCGTAGCACGTACGAGTGTCTCCCCACTTATTTGGGACCGTAAATAGTGGGGCGTTTGGAAACTAATGAGTTGAAATTGGGGTTGAAAGTTCAAATAAAAGTATCATATAAACGAATTTTAGTACATTAAATGTATCCATTCACATTATGCGTGATTTAAAAGTATATATTTGTAACTCGTTTTTCTATTGAATGTTAAAACAAATAAGGATAGTAGAAAAGTGACTCTTACATAAGTCAGGTATAGCTATGATCTAAGCAAGGACTAAACGCATTCTAAAATTATTAAGATCTTCAGGCGAACACGAACCTTATTACATCACAGGATAGATTGTTCTGATAAAAAATCTATACTAATATTATAATGCTTAAGAGTTTGTTTCGTTGTTTCTTTGCTTGAACGCGCTAATCTCAGGAACTGTTGTTTCGAATGAAAAAAACATTTTTGTGTTGGATTATCCATTTATTGAGAATGGTTTTAGGCTATATTACATCACGGTACGACTAATAGAAACGTATCAACAATGAAAATCGTTGAAAAAACAAGAAAAATATTCTTTAACTTTGAGAAAACTACAGAACCATGTGTCATTTATTTAGATTTTATAGTAAGTGTTCTTTTTTTTAAAATTAGAACTAGGAGATTCGTAAATAAACAAAAGTTGCTGACATAGCCCAACGGATAAGCAAGCTGAAGTGGCAGTGGGCGGGGCACATAGCACGTAGAACTGACGGCCGATGGGGCAGAAAGGTTCTGGAATGGAGGCCACGTACCGGCAAGCGCAGCGTAGGACGTCCACCTATAAGGTGGACAGACGACCTGGTAAAGGTTGCAGGAAGTCGCTGGATGCGGGCCGCTTCCAACCGGCCAATCTGGAAGTCACGGGGGAGGCCTATGTTCAGCAGTGGCCGTCCTATGGCTGAAATGATGATGATGAGAACAAGAGTGACCCTTTTTATAAACGCGAAAACCACTAACAAAGCAACAAAGTTTTAGCTTATACCTTTTTTGCACTGACCCTAAACGCGGCACACGTGGAGATATATTAGGTCATTTGCTTTTTCCGCGCCATTTCAAGCTATTGTGGTCGCTGCGGCTTCTTAGCCCTATTTGTGAACTTGTCCGGTCAGTGCTGAATGATATACCTACTTATGGAGCTTGCAACTTGAATAGTAATCTGACGACCGTCTGGTGTAGTGGTTCGCGCACAGGACTATAAAACCAGCGGTTGCGGGTTCGAATCCTGCAAGGGGCAAATTTTTGTTTGATGAGCACGAACATATACAGGGTTATTTGTAAAACATCAACAATCTCCTAGGGGCTGATTCTGTGCTCCATCACAAGAACTTTTTATATGGGATCAACATTGAAATCTAAAAAAAAAAATTCACCTCTCCATACAAACTGATGTCAGCTGGTGGCGGCTTAGTATGAGAAAGTAAATTTTTTTTTGGGGTTTGATAATATTTTAATAATGGTGTTATCTATGCTTGTAGTTTAAAAATCCTTCCTTCTGTACGTCGACAAACATAGGCACGACTTTTTACAAAGCATCGTAGTTTTAACCATTTGTTATGTTTTGCAATTATGTAACCTAAGCATAGTCGTTTTTAACATTCTATGTTATGTTTGCAATTATGCGATGAAACCCTAAAAGCTTAAGTCCTGAAAGGCAGCAGTAATTATAACTTAGTAATAGTGGTTAGATTCTAATGTAGGTTGAAAATAAGCATAGCTGTTGCTCCTCACTGTGGTTCTAGCTCGCTCCTTTAATTAAAACGTTGTCAGGTCACTGGCGACAAGTCTTGTAAGTTTTAAATTTCAAATTAAAGAGTTATGTCTTTTAGATATTTTATCTTATAGCCGGTGTCCAATTAATTTAATAGTAAATTTAAATCAAAGTTAAATGCAGTTGTTCAGTTAAAACATATTATCTACCCTTTTCTTATAATAGCCCTTTTCCCTTTGGGGAAATCTGCTCATTCAGTTAACACTGAATTTGGAGCCATATGGTCTAAAATGGTCTGGTAACGGAAGTCAGAAAGCATTTTTTACATGTTTTAAGGATAGCCAACAAAACATCTAGACAGCAAAATATAATTTGTAAATTTTCATTTTATTGTGTCTCGATTATGATCAGATAACCTCTAATTTGAAATGGGATAAAGCGCTAATTAGGTAATTTTGAGACTAATGGTATTTATAATTATGTTTTGTATAAAAACTGGATACCATAATAAATTGTTTTCACAATCACACATTATTATTATTATTATTATATTACACCAATTATCTAGCCCCAAACTAAGCAAAGCTTGTACTATGGCGACTAGAAAACGGATAAACATACTTAAATACTTTTATAAACATCGATGACTTAGGTACAAATGCTCGTGCTCATCACACAAACATTTGCCCCTTGCGGGATTCAAACCCACAACCGCTGGCTTTGTAGTCCGGAGCGCGAACCACTACACCAGACGGTCGTCAATAAATTCAAGCAATTCATATATAAATTCAATATAAAGTAAATAAATACATATTTAAATAAAAGGAAGTAGTGATGTAGTTGCAAATCATTATTCCCCTAAAGGTCTCGTCAAAAATAAATCACAAGAACCTAACCTACACAAAGGTTTAGCGTCAAAATTAATCAGAGTACACACGAGTCGAGCGCATCTCTAATTAAATGGTGTACGGTCGCGTTCAAAAATATTCATTATTCTTAGCATATGTATACAGGGAGATTGCTACTTTTTGGAAAAAACTACAAAGAAAATAACGAAGATAAAACTAAGGAAAGTTTTTCTTTTTAATGCGTCAGTCAGTAAACATTTTCTGTGCGTGATTTGAACCCGCAACCACCTTCAACTGTTTTCTGTTTCATCGTCGCCAAAGTTCATGAAGATCAAGTCTAATCAAACATCTTTGTGATGTTTGTTAGCAAAAGCAAAACGTCTAGCAGCGCAAGAATGATAACGATTGTATGTGTTCAGTACTTCAAATGCAAAGTAAATAAGTAATTACTGATGAAAAAAAAGTTACTTGAGTGCCGTGTACATAATGAACCTTATCTTTGACATTAATTTATTTTTGACATCTTTGCAATTTATCAATACCATTTGTGTTATTCAGTTTGACATAATTTATTGTGACAATTTTTTGTTATTTTTGTTATGATTATTATTTTATGTTTTTCCTTTTTAATAGTATTCCAATACCTTTATAATGTTTAAAATGTATTCATTTAAGATTTTATTATTTCTAAAAATCACGAATGCCTTAGTAGGTCATCCTGTAACAAAACGAACATCTTTTATACCTTTATTGTGTGGACTACTGTTACTGTATGAAAGTGAAAAAATGAATTATGAACTCCATGTAAAGTTGTATCTTCCTTTGGTTGGGTTCTAAAGTTTAGTAGTTTCATTATGGCGCAGGTCACTAATAGTAAACATCGTATACAATACTTATTACCTATCTACGTATTTTACAGTTTTTGGGCTTACATGCCAACTGACAGGTTAAATGATAAGGCCTACTTCAAATAATTATCATCATGTCAGCCTATTGCAGGCCACTGCTGGACGTAAGCCTCCTCCAAAGAGCGCTAAATATCACGATCTTTTGTTTTTTTTATCCAGCGTTGCCAGCCATCGTCTTAAGGCCCGTGTAGTCGCCAAACGTAAACTAACATGTGATTTCAAAAGCCTACTACTTAAGCCCCGTTTGTCAGAAAAATATTATAAATATATGCTAAGATTTGTCAAAACCCACACAACATTCTGAGCATAGCATTTGTTTCTAGTACTTATACTTCAAGAGAAAAAAAAAATTGAAATCATTGAAAAAACAAGATAAAAAGATGCTAATTCTCCTTCTTCTTGTAAACCGCTTGACCGATTTAATTCGTTTATACATCGATTAATAGACCAACATAATAGCTACAAACTGAGCATAGGGTTTTTTATTCGAACAATGGCGTCCATGCGAAAAGTATTATTTTCCTCAATTTTCGCAACCTAAAGTCGCAGCGGCTGTCGTAACAGCCACGTTTCATTGCGCGCTGTTATGATCCGTATTTTAATGGGTTTTCGTGCCATATTCGTACTAACATTCGTTAAGTCGCTAATTTAGGGGCACTACTTGCCTTAAGCCCGTCGGTGCATTGAGCTGGGGGGCGTCCTACGCGCGAGACGTGGTCTCCACTCGAGAACTCGTTTATTCCACTTTACTGGCACTACTTTAAATCACTACAGATAATAATTCAGCCAACGTATTCCTTACATAACTTACTATAGTAGCCTTCATTTCAAAGGTTTGAGACCGGACATTGTTTGCACGTATTCAATTCAATTTAAAAAAAAATATATTTGCTCTTAAGTAGGGATGTTAAAAAAGGATCGCACTGGACTGGTTGGTTGTTGCGTCATAAAATGTTAAAATCGGAGTTTTCACGTTTTTTCAACAAATCAAACCAAATAATTTATTTACATGAATACAACACAGTATCAATGTTACAGTTAAGTTATGAGGTCATAGTATTCAGCCTGGTTACAAGCGTGCAAATCTTAACTAGGTTATAAATTTTGAATCATTAATTTATACATTGCAACACACTACATTATAAAGACAAGAAAGCAGATTTGAACAGTGAATGCAACATTATCAACTTAACGAACTTAAATTTAAAACGTCTGAATTTAAAGCGCTCTAAGTTTTTTTTTTTTTAATGCAACCTCACCTCACCTTACCTAATCAAAAGGTAAACCACCACCTAATAACCCGGAAAGGGATATCTTCATAGGGAAAAGACAGGGCAAAAGACCACGTAGCCGAAGTCCAAAGCGGTGGTCGCTTTTCCAAATGGATAACACATGTATTGACACTGTTTTAATGGGCTAGTTTCCTGGGTCAAAAAATGATTCTTCTATTTAGTCCGTCAGTTAGATTATCAAAAAATATTAGACCCATATTTTGTCTTTTGTGAATCAAACAAAAAATGACGACGATAAAGCGCATCAAAATGAGCACGTGCAGTGCCGCAAGGCGTGACGTTATATACGCGGAACTTTAACGGGCTATATCTTCATAATTTTTTGTTTGGTTCACAAAAGAAAAAATACGTGTCCAATATTTTCTGTTAATCCAGCTGATGGACTAATTAGTTTTTTTTTGGAAACTAGCCCATTATAAATACTTTAACGTTACTAATTGACCTCTACTATTATAAATGTGAAATTACTCGTAACTCTTTCTGTCTGTCTGTTTGTAACTACACGTCTAAACTACTAAACCAATTTTGATTAAATTTGAAACAGAGATAGAGAGATAGATCTTGAAAAAGGACATAAACTACTATTTTTTTAATTCATTTCCTAAGCGAGTAAAATAGGATGTGGTAAACCATATATATTCCATGCCAGCAAAGCCGCAGGCACAACTAGTATAAAATAAAAGCAGAATTAAAGCAATATTTTGTACCAAAATCTTTAACACTAAATAGTACCCATCCTGTATATTTCGGACGCGACTGTACGCGGTCTAAATTAAAAAGCGTCGCTCGCGCACAGCGCCTAATGAGCCGGTCGCGAGTGCAGACTTAATGAACGTGTGCTGTCCTAGACACAATAACTTTAATTATCTATTCGTTAGATTTTTATATGCGGGCGCCCGCGGCGGGGCGAGGGCGAAATTGAAATCTGAAAGTTATTGTTCGTGTGTACCTCCCTAATGCCAATTCAGCTTTGCAACTTGATTGTCTGGACTCCGTCAAACATTTTAATCTGGAATTTATGATACTCTCCTTTACCGCGCTTTTTGCCAATAAGAAACAGGAGGTGTGTCGTAAGAGGCGACTAATTCCTGAAGCACGAGACGACCAGCAGCGTCTTTGTGCGAAATCTGTGGGTTATTTAGTTACTAACTATGGTTTTGGGGTCGAACAATTTCTAACAGAAAGCTGTGGGAGCTAACGAGCCAAAAAGCGTTAGGAGAAGAAATACTGCTCCGTAAATGGCTGGATCGGGCACACTTTCCGAAGAGCAGACTGCCACATTGTAAAACAGAGCCTAAAGTGGTAACCATCAGGCAAAAGAAAACGAGAACGCCCCTGCTTGACTTGACGGCGATCAGTTGGACAAGAGGCTGCTTCAGATGGTCTAAGCTGGGAGAAGCTGGAGGTTGCTGCGCAGGATCGACAAAATTGGAAAGCTCTTCTGCGAGCTCTATGTCCCTGATGAGGGGCCAAGGAAGCATCATCATCATCATCATGGTTTTGTAATGACTACGCGAACAAAGTCGCAGGCAACAGATAGTTTGATATAAATCCGTACCTAGTCTAAATCTACTACGAATACTTTATATTTGTGTATTACCTGGATAAAATGGTATTTTACTAACTTGTAATGAAATGAAAGCCCAGGATATCCTTATAACAGAGTAAAACCCGGCAGAAATCCTTAACCGTTTAATGAAGAAAGCGGTGTTTTTTTTTCACTACTCCGCAGTCTTAGCGCGAATTGAGGTAGATGCAGTAAACTCGCTCTTTATGACCGCGTAAAGTATAAAGCCGGGCGTATACTGTAGTGCAAACGATGCCAGTTATTTAGCGTGGTGCAGAGCCTACGAACTATTAAAATATCATAACAAGAATTACTGGCAGCTTACTATTAACAATGCAGTTATTTACAATTAGTTACAATACGTTTTTATTTAATATGCTTAAAAATACAAGGAGTAAAAAAAAACTGAATAAAATTTCGTTCAGTTCGTAAAATGCGTAAAAATATCAGCTTGATAAAACGAACGACAATGAGCTTCCAAAACTAACTTAACTAGTTTTAACAATATAAAATGATGACGGAACTAAAAATCGGTCATCGTTCCAACACACTATTGCGGCTTTTTAGGGTTCCGTAGCCAAATGGCAAAAAACGGAACCCTTATAGATTAGTCATGTCTGTCTGTCGGTCTGTCCGTCCGTCCGTATATCACAGCCACTTTTTTCCGAAACTATAAGAACTGTACTGTTGAAACTTGGTAAGTAGATGCATTCTGTGAACCGCATTAAGATTTTCACAAAAAAATAGAAAAATAATAATAAATTTTTGGGGCTCCCCATACTTAGAACTAAAACTCGAAATTTTTTTTTTCGTCAAACCCATACGTGTCAATGGATAGGTCTTTAAAAATGATATTGAGGTTTCTAATATCATTTTTTCTAAACTGGATAGTTTGCGTGTGAGACGCTTCCGAAGTGGTAAAATGTGTGTGCCCCCCCCCCCCCCCCTGTAACTTCTAAAATAAGAGAATGATAAATCTAAAAAAAATATATAATGTACATTACCATAAAAACTACCAGCGAAAATTGGTTTGAACGAGATCAAGTAATTAGTTTTTTTTAATACGTCATAAATCGTAAACCGCAATTTTACTTTCGTAATGTTATGGATTTCATTTTGCAATAAAAATACCATAACTATGACTCGATTGTCGTGATGGGTGAACTTTTACTCATAACGGTACCTATAGGTTTGTACGGAACCCTCGGTGCGCGAGTCCGACTCGCACTTGGCCGGTTTTTTTGTCTATCGCAGCCTATACGCAGTGTCTGTGAGACTACTGTGTTGGCATTTGGGTGTACCCTTAGAGTATTAACCTTTAAAATGCCTTAGGTAAACAAGATTTTCTTCCCTTCTTTAATAAAGGCTGAATTACATAAATTATCCTCGTCCTAAGTACTAAATACGCCCAGTCTAAATTTATAGTTGTAATTATATTAAGGTGGGCGGTGTATATTAGTTCGGAAACTTTATTAAAATCATTTATCTTAATCTGTAGCAGACATTACTGTAGCTCGTAAGCTAAGAAAACGTTCCTTTTTATGAATTACATGAGATTTTACTTGACATTATTTTAGAATTTGGGTGGCAACGAAATAATGATAAAAACAATAATAAAATGTTTGTTAGATAGGTGTGTTGTAATATTTACAAATAAAGCACGACGATAAAGAACAACATTCACATAATAATTATGCCAATGGCGAATATGCATTATGTTTTTTATTTTGTCTTAAAATAAATAGTACTTAATTACAAATATTAAAACTTAAAGAATTTTTGAAAAGAATTGATAATACCTGACTAACAATCCATCAAAGTCGCGTGCTAGACAAGGAGATCCAATATGTACCGTGAAGTCACAGTACACGTTCGCTACACGTTTTTCATAGTAAGAGTTGTTTTAAAAAGAGACAGGTATACCTCAATTTATAATTACTGTGTTACGGTTATTTTTTTACCTAAATTCAATTTTGTTTTTACTATAAGCACTTTAATTTCATCTAATTTCTTATAAATATAGTAAAACAATTTATTATTTTCATGTGTATTCCCTATTGGTTTAAATTAGATAACTTGTAATTAATTAAATTATTCATACGCTTGAGTATAGTAAATAATGTTCTTATTAATTTTGTTAGTCTATAATATAAACATAACAATATTTTTTATTTACATTTATATGCTCAACAGCTTTAAGATAAAATCAATCCACTGATTTTCAGATTAAAAAGTTGAAAACAATAACTTTGTAGGAAATTCTATTACAAACTAAAGACAGCGGTTTGTTAATCACCATTGTTGTAATAATTTTCTTTTGAACACAAACTTAAGCTTAGCAACAACTCTGAACACTTTGTAATGAGCGTTGCAGCGACAAAACCTTCGCAGCTTCAGTAAATAAGTGGTGTATTTAAATTGCGCAGTCGTCGATACAGAGACGGCGAGGCGTCGGAAGCGCCTCTCGCGAGATACCTGATACTTTGCGGTGGTCCATTTCACAGGCTTTTACAAGTAATCCCAGCAGTTTCAAACACTATTGACACATAAAATCAGTCTAGTCTTAGTTCCCAAATGGATCGATTTGGACGCAGTTACTCGTATTATTTTTTATTGGGCTATGTGTGATAAAGATTTTAATTGATTTTGTTTTGTTTGTTCAGAATTTCAATTTGATTATGAAAATAGAAATAAATATTACATGTTCACCCATGTCAGTCGTGTCTTATGCTTTACACCACACACCAAGTCTCCGTCTACGCCCGGAACTTCCCCAGCTCCGAAGACGTTGCGACGATTATCTCTCGGCATTAGACGCCGGTAGATTGCAGCGGGTACTTCGACACCAGGTAGACCAAGACTTATAGGTATTTACTTGTGAGGTACCTATATGGCAATACGGTTCTTTAACTATTAAGGATTTGTCATCATCTACGTCATAATCAACCCAAATCAGTCAAGTTTTGTTTGATTGTTTTAGGGACTGTTTCAAAAAAGTCTAGTATTCATATACCTACAATCTTCAAGCTGATCGGCAATTTTTTACAAAGAAGTATGCCCAAATACAACATATATAAAATATGATGTATATGATGTATTGGAGCAGTAGTTTCACCTCTAATATATTACGTACCGGCAACCACAGCGCAGGACGTCCACCCACAAAGTGGACAGACGACATGGTTGCTGGAAGCCACTGGATGCAGGCCGCTTCCAATCAGCCAATCTGTAAGTCACTGGGGGACAGGGCCGTCTTAACATATACCGGGGCCCTAGAGTACACAAGAATTTAGGGGCCCCAAAGAAAAATTAAATACTGTTGGTATGAATTCATGTCTTCCAAAAAATAATTTGGTATCACTGTTAAAATACAGTTTTAAAAAAATCTTTTATTTTTTCTAGGTTTTGACCCTTTTTTCTTTCTTAATAGTTACTAATAGTTTTTCTTAGTTTACAAACATGTTTTAGTACTTTGGGGCCCCCGTGAGACCAGGGCCCTGGGCACTGGCCCCATGTGCCCTTATGGTAAAGACGGCACTGCTGGGGAGGCTTATGTTCTGCAGTAGACGTCCTATGGCTGAAATCATAATGATGATGAACATTTATTTAAATAATCGTAGATACATTGTTAATAAAAAATATCTCCGCATTTCGTGCCTAATCAAGAAAATTGATGCCGCTAGCCTAAAAACAATACTAATATTTTAACTTATATTCATTACTTCTTAAACTCCACTGCCTCACCAATTAACTAGTCTACGCTTCCAATTAAAACAACATCGGGACATGAAGCCGTAAGATCGCGTTATAAAATCAGTGCGTGAATAATTCAACAACATTGCTACCGACAAGCGCTGACATGACGAAATGCTTTGTTTTCCCTTCTGTTAATATACATAACTGTACATTACAGTTAAGAAAATGGCCTGGCTAGTTGTAAGAGGTTAGACAACTGTTTTCGTAACATGTTTTCTAACTACGAAGTAGATGCATAGCTAATGAATGCATTAGGATGGGTCACAATGACCGACTATAATTATTGTTTATTTATTTATTTAAACTTTATTGCACAGGTAAGTACAATTGGCGGACTTAATGCTATACAAAATACTCTACCAGCCAACCTTGAGGTAATGCAGATACTGTACAGTGGCGGAGTATAAAGTTTTTTTTTGTCTTTGTTTTTAAAATAGTGTTAATATTGTTTATCGTTTTCAGGTTACAGTTAATCAATAGCGCATTATTTGACGAAGTTAAACTTTATCTGGTGATAGGTTCTACGTTACTTTGTAATTTTTAGGGTTACTAATGTTGTACAATGTCATCATAGATAAGGATCTAGGCGGAAAAATGTTGTCATAATTGGACTCAGAAAACAAAATCTGCTCCTTAAGCTTTATTGCCCCAGTAGGTGCCCGCGACTTTGTCTGTGTAAAACTTCGAGCATATAAGTTCTTAATAAACATTCTATATCTTGATCAAAAACGCAGAAACTTTGTTTATTTCTTACCAATTAATTTCATGTCACTAACTTGAAAAATGATTGATTTCCCATACCAAAGTGACATTTCCTATTTCACCCCTTATAAGTTTTATTTTCGAAACAAAAAGAAGCTTAGATTTTATCATCTATCCAATTAGTAGTACAAGACATTACATAACAGACAGACAGAGTTACAATTTGTTACATTTATGATAATTGGTTTGTATTTTTTTACACATTTTACTTCCCACTATGAATGTTTGTTGTCTTTAAATAAATAAAAAAAATATTTATTTATTTATTCAAGTAACATGACTCATTATTTGTTAGTTATAAAGGGCTTAACCTATGTAAGTACATAATTGAAAATTTTATTTACTCGTTTGCACAACTCCTCCGGAGGTTGTGCAACAGTAATTGATATAGCGGCAGTCCAGTCTACTCGCTATCATAGACAGGATGCTGTTGAAGCCGCCCCGAACCCCGCGCACCAGGGAGGCGCACCTCTTCCGCATGGTCGCGTAAAAGCATTCTACTCGCGCTTCTGCAAACATCCCCGATGCGCTGCAGTATCTGGGCAACCCCGTCAGCACCCTGAACGCGTTGTTGAATTGGACTTTACCAAGTCTGTATTTATTTAAGCTTTCTTGCACAGATGAGTACACAATTAGCAGACTTAATGCTATGCAGCATTCTTTGTCAGTCAACCTTAAGGTCATGCAGAAAACTATACAGACAGATACTTTATATACTCAGAATAAATGCTCGCCCTAACGACTTCAACAACAAGTTGGATTTAGGATGTCAAATACCTAACTGCATTGTTGCGATAGAACTGTTGCGAACTTTAGATTCCTTGCCACTAATTCAAAACTTGCTTCGTACGTCATCGTCTTGTTCTCAAGTTACTAGAGAATAATTACTACTAGTATACTAGTAGTATTTATTAGCAACACGTCTAATTCAAGATATATCACCACTTCTACTCTGTTTTATGAAGCTGCAAATTTTTTTTTATTAAATAAAAGGGTAATAATATTTTTTTGATAGACATAATTATATTAATTGATTACAACAGTTGCGAATGAAAACATTAAATCTCTCCATGGTTAGCATCAATACCGAAAATACTAGTTAGCTGATATTATGAAGTCAGTTTTTATATATATATTGTTTTAATCATCATTTCAGCCATAGGACGTCCACTGCTGAACATAGGCCTCCCCCAGTGACATCCAGATTGGCCGGTTGGAAGCGGCCCGCATCCAGCGGCTTCCTACAATTTTTACGAGGTCGTCTGTCCACCTTGTAGGTGGACGTCCTACGCTGCTTGCCGGTACGTGGCATCTATTACAGAACCGTTCTACCCCATCGGCCGTCAGTTCTACGTGCTATGTGCCCCGCTTTAGTACCATAGACCACATCCATACGCTGCGGCAAATTATACAGAAGACCGAGGAGTATAAATTGCCACTATGCTTGGCGTTTGTGGACTATGAGCAGGCCTTTGATTCGATCGAGACCTGGGCAGAGCTACAGTCTCTCCAGCGGTGCCATATTGACTATCGGTACATCGAGGTGCTAAAGTGCTTATTATTTTAATATTAGCTATTAATTACTCCACAAGATATCATTTAAGACGAAACAAAATGTACTTATTTGGTGTACACTTTTTCCATCCCCTAACATTGCACCTTTAAAAATGTGTGTAATAAAAAAAGTTTTTTTTTCTTTCTTATATGCGTAACATAATACACACCAAACTAACATTACCATCATCATCATTTCAGCCATGGGACGTCCACTGCTGAATATAGGCCTCCGCCAGTGATTTCTAGATTGGCCGGTTGGAAGTGGCCTGCATCCAGCGGCTTCCAGCAACCTTTACCATGTCTTCTGTCCTCCTTGTAGGTTGATATCCTACGCTGCACTTGTGTACGTGGACTCCATTCGAAAACCTTTTCTATTTCATCAGCCGTCAACTCTATGTGCTATGTCCCCGCCCACTGCCACTTCAGCTTGCAAACAAACCTCCTCATTTTTGATTCGATCTCGCAAAAAAACTTCGAGCGTAGCCCTTTTCATAGCACGCTGTACAGCTTTGAGCTTTCTTATAAGGCCCAGGATAAAAAAAAACGTATAATCGAATTATTGAAATTCTCCTCCTATTTTAAGTCAGTTAAGACATCTATCGGCATAGACATTGTGCAATAATGTAACACACTGCTATACGTCACTGACAGTCAGTGCACATAATCTATTCAATCGGATTTGGTTGCGCGCCAAGCGGCGACCAGCTGTGTGCCATCGAAACTTATCGTTTTAGTATCCAATGTTTTAGCGTGAAAAAAAATTACAGTTTGTACAAATAGGAGAGCTGAAAATTGGTTTGAGCTTTAAAAAAAATTCGTGTAGATAAAACTCACTGTATACTAAAATGTAGTTGGTAATGAGTTTATTTATGTATTTAAAAAAATACACTGCCTCTGGTGGGATTCGAACCCACGATCAGATGAGTTGGTATGTTATCCAGTGCTATGGTGCCTCTTTATACTAGGCTACTTTAGAACCCAGCACAATATCGTTTGATTATCTGAAGTTATGATTGTTTAATAATGTATCGAGTAAGAATTAAACTTTTAAGGCACATACCTCGACCTCCGTAGGCGAGCCTACCGGACTTGGCGTGGCTATCTCTGAGGTCCCGGGATCGATCCCCGGTTGGTCAATGCAGAAAAGTAACTTTTCTATAATGTCTCGAGTCTGGATGTTGTGGTACCGTCGTTGTTTCTGATTTCTGTAACACAAGTGCTTGAGCTACTTATCATAGGATCAGAGCAATGTATGTGATGTTGTCCAATATAATATTTAGTATAGTATAGATACAATAACTGAAAAAGTAGTTTCAGACATCCAAGCCACAGAACAAACATTGTTCAGAGGTTTAATTAAATACATTAAAACTTGTTTGACCAGCATACCAACAATGGGATATCTGAGTTTTTACGACAGGTCTAGTCTCTATCTGAATTGTATTTTAATAATTGGGATTCCAGAACTAATTTATGAACAGAGAATTTTGTTACACTCACGGGAATGAGAAAATATAAAATCTAATCTTACAGTATTCATTATCTATTTTAAATGCTAGACTAATATTTTTTGTGACAGTATCCTAAAGAGCAAGAACGTCTTTGTCTGCAATGTACTTATGTGAATTGTAATTATTTCTAAAAAAGGTCAAAGTTTTAGACATTTATCTAGTTAGTTTTAGGCTATCACGGCCGATGTGGTCAGTCCATTGCAACTTCAATTTGCTGATCTTGTTTTGAACATTTTGTTCCTTGACGATAAGCCTATTAAGAAATCATTTCCTTTGTTCGGACGTTACCTAATAAATTAATATTACCATTCACTTAACGGGGCTATTATACACAAGTTGGTACACAAGTTTACTATGTTTATACGGATGAATGAACAAAATATTTTCGTAGCATAACCTTGGACCTTATTCCATAGTGTGAGTAAAGGCTGCTAGTGGTAGCTAGACGAGAAAAGCTAGTGATTAAGCATAGGTAAAGTCAATTCAGAAAACGGCTTTTCCCAATTGACTCGAATCTAGCCATATTCGATAACACCCGTACAGGGCAAAAATCAGTCTTTTAGTTCGTAAAACCAGGAATAATTTTTTTACTTCAAGACCACGACATACAGTGTTGCTAGCGCATATTTATATATTTATCTGTAGGTACGTACTTCGTTTGTATACTAGCATATAGAATGGCTTTGATTCAGTGCAAAGCTCACACCGATACACGTGAGGCTCATCTGAAGCAGCCGAGTCTCGAGAGTCTCTCCCTATTTGATGCAAATTCGTCTCCGCCTAAAGTTCCAAGTGTTGTAGGAGGCCCTCCTATTGTAGCTAACTAATGAAGGGCTTTAGAATAATTTGAGTATGTTTTGGATTATTTCCAATTAAAATAACTACGGAATCTTTTGACTTACTAAATTCGATTTTAAAAATGATAGACACTTTCAGAAATATTAAGACGTGTTCACGAAAATCAAACTATCTTAAAATCCGCTCTTTGTTACACTTATTGCCAATGGATTACCATAGCATTTTAGCATTTACTTCTACGTAGTTATAGATCATACCGAATCTATATATATAAAGCCGGCAAGCGCAGCATACTACATCCATCCACAAGATGGACAAACGACGTGGTAAAAGTTGCAGGGAGCCGCTGGATGCAGGCTGCTTCCAACAGGTCAATCTGGAAGTCATTGAGGGAGGCCTATGTTCAGGTAGACGTCCTTTGGCTGAAATGATGATGATGATGAATATAATAAATATATTTCCATCGTTGAACCCTCACTCAACTTCATGTAGGTACATATTACAGAATGTTAAGAATATAATAGACACACAACTTAGCATTAAGTCCACCCTTTGTACACTATTAGTGCAATAAAGTTTTAAATAAATAAAATAATAGTAATAACTATTAAGTTTTCCTTCTTTATACGACAACCTATGAAGAAGGTTTGGCATGTACTTAAATGCCTACCAATGATCATTGACGGCTGGTATTCAAAGGGCTCCTCTAATCAATATGGGATCGATTTCACGATACACGAGGTTCGTCTCAAGAGCTTGCCTGTTCGATGCAAATTCCCCACAAGTTCCGGGCGCGGTATTGTCTCCAACTAATGACGGACTCGGAACTGCGGACTCGTGGGACCTGTGTAGTTTAATTAGAGTTCAGCGAACACTTTGGTCGTTACTCGAAGTGTCAGTTGAATAGGTGACCTCAACCAAACTTATTTTCATTTACTAGAACTTAAGTTTTCGTCTGATTATTTACCGGAGCCTTTGTACTGGCCAGTTATAAGAATTATGAAATAGTAGATGCAGCTCAAGAAAAGTTAAGTACCTACAATAATTTATTATTCAGTAAAGTTAGTACTTACTAGACATACTTCTCAGCTTTAATTAATTTAGATATACCGGCCAAGAAATGTACTTAAATTTTTAAATATTAGAAATAGAAATAGAAAAGTTTATTTACACATACATACACACAAGAGAAAAATAAATAAAACAATACAAAACTTTAAAGCTCAGCATATTAGCGACTTACTATTTTTCAATTTATACTGAATTTATACTAAGAAAATTATTAATTACAATAAATTAAATTTAAACAAAAATCGGTTTCGTTATTATTTATTCTTTAATAAATCGAATACCCACAATTGTAAACTACAGCCTATAAACAATTCATGGCACAAGGCAAATCTCTAGTACCTAAAGTGTATTACAAACTTTACGTCGTTACTGCAATGCCAAACGCCTTTAGTTCCATTTGCCCGGGTCAGATAAGTTTATGACACTACGAAGCCTCATAACCTAATCTTGTTTGTCAGTGTACCCGAAGAACAATGGCCAAGTTTATCCCCTCAACAAACGCTCAACTCGGAGCACAAAACGCGAAATAAAGCTGCCGACTTTGGAAACAATGAAGGCACTCTCTCAACGTAGGTAACCGCATAATTTTTCACATGCTAGCGACC
Source organism: Anania hortulata (assembly GCA_963576865.1). NCBI lineage: Eukaryota > Metazoa > Arthropoda > Insecta > Lepidoptera > Crambidae > Anania > Anania hortulata. Next base: position 588,802 of record OY756389.1, on the reverse strand, counting down.
TCTGTCGTGAGGAGCGGCAGTTTGCGCGTGCAAAATTGATGCTGCGGTCGGCGCCTGCATCATTGATGCTAGTGGCACCTGGATCCCGTGCCGAGTTTTTTGCTTTATTGTTCTGTGGTTAGTTTTTAGGTCAACTCGAAAAAAGATTTTAATATGTTTTCTTTTGATTGCTTGAAGACTATTGCCAAGATTATACTTGCATTATTGATGCTGCTGTCAACTTGTGCCGTGCTCCGGTATTTTTAACCCTTGACGAAAAATAGGGGTTATAAGTTTAACGTGTGTATCTGTGTAGCTGTCTGTGGCATTGTAGCTTCCAAACAAATTGACCGATTTTGATGTAGTTTATTTTGTTTTAAAGCTGGTCACAACAGAGATGGATCTTATACTTTATAAGGTGATCAGCTCATTTCCTACTTGACAAAAGGATTATCAGCTTATTGCAAACTTTCACAGGTCCAATTGATTTGAAATTTGATGCACTGCTACCTTGGTAGTATTATCAAGACATGACAACCTTGAGCTGATGCTGAATATCAAGGAGTCTGCGGGATTTCCAACCCCTCACCAACTCACAGCAGCTAAATCGTGTTTGGACTTATAAGAATGGTTTCAATAAGTAGTTGTTAGATAGATCGTGATCCTCCTAAACCAACTATTTAGGAAAATATATATTAGGTACTTGAAATTAGGAAAAAAAAACTTGTAATTCAAATTTATATTTTATTTACATGTAAATGTGGAGAATAGGCATTGTTCGTAGCGTGTCTGCTAGTAATTTAAAAAGTTTTAAATAGAGCAAAAATGACGCTTGGATCAAAACATTACTAATACTAAGTTTTAGGGCCAAAAAGTAAACAAATCGTTACATTTTATCTTTAACTTTTTGTATTGTTTTTTGGGTCAGGGGTTTTATATATTTCAAATTCAATTTTTATTTTCTATGTAGTAAGTTAAACGTTGTTGAAGGACAACTCAAAAGTTTAATAATGTGTGTGGTTCTTAATTATCTCATTTATAGACTCTTCTTACATTTGATGCTGCCGCTTGGCCGCTTAGCATTTTAACCCAAAGATTTGTGGCAATCATTTAGATTTTGCAGAATTTTACTCCATTTCTTAGTACCTACATTATAATTCTCTTCACAAATTGTTTGTTTCAATACAGCCTCAATAAATGCGAAATTCAACAAGAAGTGTTGAGTTGAGAAACATTATGTAAATTAGCAGCCACGGGTAACAATAAATCACGAGGAGCGCTCCTCTGGAAATAATTACGGGCCTCTTAATCAATTGCTCTCGGTGGCTCTAACTTTTTAATAACTCGCTTACTGTGAATCTCTCTTTGGAAGAGGCTCTTGTGGTTACCGACAAAGCACTCTCGATGTAGGTACTCGAACTATAAAACTATTAGATCAAAAGAAGAAACTATTAGATAGATGATATATTTTGCCATTTTTTTTTATAGTTACAAGAGCACAGGTATTACTAAACATGTATTTAAGTAGCAAACTAAATGATATTCCAAAACTTGCATGCACAGAAACATTTAAATATATTTCTACATTAAGAACAACAGCTATAGATTATGAGAACACCCAAATGCGTATCATTAAGATCATTAAGACACACATTTAAGTGTTCTTACATACTCGTCTCGAGGGCTATAATTATTAAAACTTTTTAGCAAATTATGTATTAGAATTGGAATTGGAATTCCCGCATATCCCAAACAAAAGTCTCTTGAATTTAGCCGCACTTGAATCAAAGATGTCAAGGGCTGGGTTATCAGCTGATACGCTATTATACAAACGACACATCCGAACAATAGGGTTGAAGTACGAGTTTTTTTTTGTATATACGTTAATAGCAAACGTCTTATAAGAGCGGGTGCGACGCTGAGTACTGATTGAAACTAGAGACAACAGATCAGGACAGTCAATTGCGCCGTGCAGAACCTTGTGTGGGCACAGCAAGTCGTACTGATTTCGACGGTTGGTCAGTGATGTGACATTGAACGATTTGAGCCTGTCGGTATACCTAGGCAATTGACGATAGAGGTTTCTAAAAAGACTATCGCCCATGTCTACCATTATGCATATCAGCTTCTATTAACAGTTTACAATAATAATAAACATAAGGGATGTTCTATCCGAGTCATCATAATAATATTTATCTAATCTTTAACAGCGCTTTGGTAGTGATTACAAAAGCTAAGCAACCCACGCTGTAGTTGTGTGTGTGTGTGTGTGGACGCAAAAATATGTGATCATTCCATCCGTGCTTCGGAAGACAGGTGGGTAGGTGCCAGTTAAAATCGCTTGATACTAGTCGTAAATACTATTTAAAGTCCTTAAAAGGCCGCTTGATTACTATGAAAATAAGGTATTAAGAACATCCCTCTACCGATCTGCTTAAGACTGGGCTTATGTGTTAGTGTATAGCATTATGGATTACGAACCTTTTAGTTAATGTGAGTCCTGAGCCTTGCAGTGAGAGTAGGTACTTGTTCAAAATTTCCTAATCCTCAAAATTCAAAAATGCTTCTTTTAATTTTCAAAATTAGATACTTAAAGTAGTCAGACATTACTTTATACGGAAATATCAACTCAACTCGAGGCAGCGAACACTGCAACAAAAAATGTTCCAGATCCAGTTCGAAATCTCTTCCCAGCATGTGTTCCATCACTGAAGACGTACATGCCGCTAGGCAAAATTGAGGTGTTGGAAATGCCGATTTGTCCAAATAAAGTGTGAAGAAACTATTAAGGAAGACAACACATATAAACAAGGAAAATACCATCGGCGAGTACCTAATTTTTGACCAACGTTGGCTTGTTCTTTTTAGTACGATTCAAGCAGTATGCTCAATCTAGACAATATAACATCATTGCTGAACGCATTTGGGCAATAATGTTCTCCAGAGTCTCAACAATGCCAATTCAGACGATTAGCAATTCAGATGCGCGTTGCATTTTATGAGCTCCCCGACGCGGTTGCTTGCCAACTCACCTGCAAAAATATGGTTTACATATTGTTAATGGCCCAATTGACTTAATCTGTCTAGCTTAAATTAGGTCAAATAATTTTACACCGTTCAAATTTTTGGTTTAGAAAACTCTAGAACACTCAGTCTCTCTCTCACACACTCTAGAATACTTGATGAATTAACATTAAACTATCCTAAAATATGGGTTTTACTAGAAGCCATTGAAGAAATCTCTTACTAACCTTTCAACTCTATCGGCAGATCAGATCGATGGTATCAATATAAATTGCATTGTCATATGATAACAATGTGCAACGTTTCGAATCAATTCGTCACTCAGAAATAGGTTAAGCACGACTTGCAAGATTTTGTTTACACAGTTTGTAACACGTGAAGCTAAGCTCAAGTTCATATCCCTGCTCTTATCATTATCATATATTTATAATATTTTATTTTAGGTGTATTTTTCTGTCTAATTCTGTATCCTAAAATCATTAAAGCAATAAGAAGACGAAAACTTAATTGTAAAATATTCATCGCAGCATAATCGATAAAGATTTTTGCAGGAGAATAAAAAAAGTTGAACAATATATTAGGCAAAATAAAATTTTAACGAATTAAATTCAGAATCAAATTTTGATGCCTATACATTATAGCTGTCCCGGCGAACTTTGGACCGCTTTCATATTTTTTTCGTAATTGTTTTTTATGTTTAACCCGTTAACATCCAAGCGGACAATTTCTACGGCCGAGCCGCTTTTTTTTGCTCGACTTGGCAGGGGCACTGCCGTGCCCCCAGATTGTCTGTTTTACATATGCTTGATCAGTTAAGTAGTTATTTTGGTATTCGGGGCAAAAACAAATCAAAGATCATAAAAATCGGTCCAGCCGTTTTTGACTTATAAATGGTGTAACTAACCCGACTATGTTTTATATATATATAGATATAATATGTTGTAGTCTGTTTTATAGTTTATTGAGCCTGACTGTTTTGGTTTCCTCTTAACTTTTTCTGGTTGTGTTTTGATAGCGGTCAACTTATATATCCCATCTACACCGTTTCAGTAGTAGCAGATATTGTCAAACACTATCCTTGCTTGTAGCTACGTCGAGGCTCCCGCCCATTCCTCGCACGCCGCTGCTGCGCTGACCGTCGAAGAATGATCGCAGCGTGTCGCGCTGACGTGACACGCCTCCTCCGCGTTTGTCTTCTGTTTCTCGCAATTGTATCCGGAAATATCGACTTTAATAAATTGAACGCCAGGATTTAACGTTCCCGTTGAACTGAATTTAGCGCAGCATCTATCTAGCACGCCCAGTTCGAGTCGGTCATTGAGTTATGGCTTCTGAACGGTTTGAACGCTTTGTTGCAGATTCTCTTTAATCTTTTTTAATGAAAAGATAGTGCAGCATTGAAGGATGGAGGAGTTTAAATGCTGCAATTTTTATTTGCTGTCTTATAGTTAATTGATATTGTTTATAGATAGCGACATGCATCATAGTTTAAACAGTATTATCATAATCTTTTAACGTTGGCGCACAAAGAGAGCAAGTATCAAGTTAAATTGGCCGAGCCGCAGGTCCTAAGGAAGCCAAACTCTGTGTGCTCTGTCGTCGTTTAGTCTTTGTCATCGTCATTTACTTTATTTTACATAATGTGCCTTATTTTGACAACCTCCGTAGCTAAGAGGCGAGCATACCGGACTTGGTGGCGCTATCTCTGAGGTCCTGGGTTCGATTCCCGGTCGGTCAATGTAGGAAAACAATTTTTCTATATTGTCTCGGGTCTGAGTGTTGTAGTACCGTCATTGTTTCTGATTTCTATAACACAAGTGCTCAGGGCCGTCTTTCCCACTGGGCACTCTGGGCACTTGCTCAAGGCCCGGTAATCGATGGAGCCCTTTAGTTCGATTTATATAGTTCAATAGTATCAAAGTTTATTATCCTATGTGCCCAGGGCCCCCAATAGATTTAAGATGGCCCTGCAAGTGCTATGGCTACTTACCATGGGATCAGAGCTCTAAGTATGTGATGTTGACCAATATTTATTTAATAATTTTGAAATTATATGATGTTTCTTCTTTGCATGCTTAAATATAATCAGTTTTTTGGGGAATCATACTCATTTATTCAGTATAATTATAGGCGCTCTTTCGGGCACTTATACACGTCCTAATATATAGCTTAGCCCTACCACCGCTTCGGGACTACTTAATGGCTGGTGTTGGGGCTGTTGTGTACCCCAACGCAATGTTGTATGTTGACTTCAGATGAAGAGTTTGTTATAATTGTTAAATGTTAATGTTAAGTAAAAGATGTTAGTCTTGCGACGGTTTATTTGATACAGTCGTTTAAAATAATCGAACAATACATTATAAGGAACGCGCGCGCAGGCGCAATGTCAGCATAATTCGTATACTACGATTATACTGTGTACGTACTCGTACATGCTTCCGATTTTTTTATGAAAATTTAAAATGAAATAGGTGAAGTCGCCGCATCCGCTTTAAAGGACGGCTCTTCGAGTTTAAGTATGTTTTCCGATGTTGCTTCTGTATTGTCGTCAGGTTTAGCTGTCGTCTGACGCCGGAGCTGGAGATATCGTCTTGTCTTGAACGCACCGTAGATTCCAAGAAGTATGCCAATAAATGTTATAATCCCATACGTGGCATATTGGTGATTGTCACGGGAATCTGCTTTTGTATTCATGTCTTCTTGTTGCCTTCTTACAGCTTCAAGTTTTTGTTTCAGATTTCTCAGTTGTTTAGTGTGGTTTTCAGGCTTAAATGTGTATTCACTGTTATTGATAATGTGATTGATTGCCGATTCAGGTAAGTAATTATTATCCTGATTGACTTGAACTGCACTTTGGAAATTGTTACGCGAATGAACGATAATGTCATTGCCCTTCAATGTGCAACCCTCTGGCAGTGTAATGATGCCGCTGTGACGTAGCGTGAGTGACGTTATTCCAGCTGAGCAGAATATGCGCACAGGGCATTCTTTGCAACACGAGAACAACCACGCCCCAAGGCGGTGTAACTTGATCCAGTCATTGGTGCACTCGGCGGCTGTTGTTTTGCAACTTGATAGCGCGCTATTGTTTATTAATTCTGCTTCACATAAGTTTGATGTCGCCTTTATGTCGTAGATAGGAAGGTTGAAAGCACACAATAACTTATAATCACTGATATATTCACATAATGTTAAGTCGTTATCATTTAAAGGCAATATTAAATCCTTTCTTAAGTTTACTGCCACATATTTCGATGTTGGAGTGATTCTTATTGTTCCATCGTTCTGCAATTTAGGTATAGGTATCACTTGATTTAATTCGTACTGTTCAGTCGACACTAAAGGAAGTTTCACTTCAAATATAATAAAATCCTCGGTTACACTTGCGTGCACACGTGACAGTTTATACATTTGTTGAATGCAATCTTCGTGGTGGATGCATGGCAGGGCGAGATCGTTTGTAATTTGTCTTGAGATGATATTCAGTTGTTGTTGAAATTCCTCAGGTTTTAGTAAGTGCACATCCATGTGTCCGCCTCGCAAGTCTGTGATTAAATCTATTAGCTCTTGCTGTACTCGGCGTAAGTTAGAGAGAACAACATTTGCTGCTAACGCCGTTGCTGTGACGTACGTAGCGTGTTCATAAGCTTGCCTTACGTTTGATTCTAATTCTTGCAGGTGATGACTGATGACAGAGAATTGTTTATTCATCACTTCTTCATTTCGTTTCAGCAGGTTGTACTCGCTTTCGATGATGGAAGTATGTTCTTTATACAAACTTAGTAGATGATTCTCGTTATGATGCAGTAAATTAATGTCCTTGTGGTATTTTTTGGCGAATCTTTCGTCTAACACTCCGAAAAGTGAATTTGCTATATATCCTATCCCATTTATAAGTCCACGTTTTATTCGCTTAGTGTATTCAGGGCGCAGGATTTTATTGTAATATTTTAATTCCTTTACTTCATGTTGAAACTGTGATGCGATAGTGAGATAAGCGGTTTCTTGAGTTGATAAATCGCCTAGATGTTTCACGTATTTTTCAATATTGTCTAAATTACGCCAGTATGTGGACATGTTATAATAAACCACCATTTTCCACTGATCTTGTGTGATACACATATCCACAAGCTTGTCAAAATACACTAGTTTCGAGGTATCCAATTTCGTCACTTTGCAACATTGTTGGGCAGATGACGTCAAACAGATGTTTATCAGCATGAAAAAAGTGCATAGGTAATTGAAGAATGTTGTCTTTTTTCTCAATCTTGATTGTTTTCTTTCAGGTTCTTCGTTTGATTGTTCAGATATTCCAGTTGTATTTTCGGATATTTCGTAATTTTTCTGTTCAATCGGTAGGATAGACAACTTAGTTACTGGTCGTTTTAGTGTGTTGGTTTTGGTTTTCAGGGTCACCACGCGGACGCGCCCATCAGAACCAGGATGTGTTTTTACTACTCTGCCCATCAGCCAGCAGGCAGGTGGTAAGTTATCTTCTTTTATGAGCACGATATTATCGACCTCAATGTTTTTGGTAGTATTGCACCATTTTCCGCGAGTTTGCAGTGTTTGTAAATAATCTGAAGACCACCTTTTCCAGAAATCTTGATGCATCTTCCTCGTTAATTGCCATCTGTTCGTGAGACACTTATTGTTGTCGTCATTACTTGTTAGTGGGGGGGCTAGCACTGGTCCACCGACTAGAAAGTGTCCGGGCGTTAAATAGTCTAAATCGTCCGCGTCTTCGATTAAAGCTGTCAATGGCCTGGAGTTTAGGCAGGCCTCAATCTGTGCCAACAGGGTTGAAAACTCTTCATATGTTAATTTTTGTTCGCCTAGTACTCTTTTCAAGTGGTGCTTCATACTTTTTACAGCCGCCTCCCATATTCCTCCTGCTGACGGCCATGATGGTGCGTTGAAGTGCCATGTAATGCCGAATGCTGTCATGGAGTCAATGACCTCAGTGTCGATGTAATGTTGTAGAGCTTCTTTATATTCTTTAAGCAGTGTTTTAGCAGCGCCGACGAAGTTAGTTCCGTTGTCACTATATAAATGACTCGGTGTGCCTCGTCTAGCACAAAATCGTTTAAGGGCAGCCAGGAACGTTGTACTCGACAGGTCCGAAACTAACTCGATGTGTATAGCCTTAGTACATAGGCAGATAAAAATGGCTATATATCCAACTGAGGTTTTTATTCCCTTCCCTTTATTTGCCTTGACCTCTACTTTTCCCGTGAAGTCCACCCCCGTGTGAGTAAATGGGCGGGATGGGGTCACTCGTGGTTTTGGAAGGTCCGCCATTAGCTGGCTGTTCTTGGTTGATTTGAAACGATGACACTTCACGCACTGCCGTAGTTGTTTTTTGACTGTTTTCATCCCTCCAATAATCCAGTACGTGTTACGTAGATGGGACAGTGTTAGTCTGGCCCCTCCGTGTAAAGTTTGTTGGTGAGCTTGACGTATCAATAACTCGGTTAGTTTATGATTGTTAGGTACTATGATAGGGTGTTTTTGTTTGTTATTCAAGTCCGATTGGGCCAGTCTTCCTCCCACTCTTAGGATACCCTGATTGTCTAAGAATGGATTTAAATTCAAAATTTTGCTTGCAGGTTGTAACTGTTTGTTTTTCTGCGATCGACTGATGTCTTCGCGGAATGTGTCATTCTGCACGATCTTAATAATTGCATTGTGTGCATTTTCCAACTCAGTAGTCGTTAAATATGATGTTTGCAGAACGTTGACCTTACGTGCATTGTTGATGAATCGCATAATCCAGGTCAGTGTTCGAATTACTCGTGCCATAGAGCTATGTTTCTCTAGAAGGCCATCGATAAATGTGGTTTGTATATGCATGGCACAAACCTTTTTTTGGTTTCTTTCCTCTTCTCGTGTAAAAAATTGTTCTTGGTTCGTTGGCTTATTATTCGTTTTTAGCCATGTTGGACCCTCCCACCACAAAGAATGGGAAAGCAATTGAGGCGGTGATAACCCCCTGCTTGCGCAGTCAGCTGCATTGTCTTCTGATGTTACGTGGCGCCAACATGAGGCAGGGATATTCTCTGTTGTAGACCTCACTCGATTGGCTACGAATGTCTTCCACCTCGATATATCACCGTTCAGCCATCCCAGGACCACCATCGAGTCGGTATAGCAATACGTTGTTGTCACTGTTTGTACGTTTATAGATTCTATGACTTTCTTCATAAGTCTTGAAAGGAGTAAAGCCGCGCTAAGTTCTAATTTAGGCAGCGACATAGGTTTTTTTTGTGGGACAAGTTTTGTTTTTCCAGCCACCAGTTTAATTTCATGTTTGTTGTTGTTGGTAGACTTACAATAAATGACGCACCCGTACGCTTTTTCTGAAGCGTCACTAAACCCGTGGAGTTCTATAGGATTTTGTGTGTTTCCCATCCATCGTGGTATTGTTATGTTGCGGATGCATTGTAAATCAGTACGGAATAGTTTCCATTCCTCTTGGCGGTTTTCGGGTAGAGGTTCATCCCAGTCTAGTTCTGACGCCCATATTTGTTGAAAAAATATCTTGGCTTTGATTGTTATTGGTGACAACCAGCCCAAGGGATCATATATTTTAGATAAGTCCGATAACACTGAACGTTTGGTTCTGACGTCACATTCGTCATCGGTTTCGAGTGGTTGTTGAAACGTAAATTGATCTGTGCATGGGTTCCAGGAAATACCGAGCGTTTTATTACTTTCTGCGTGTTTAAAATCAAGCATGTTTTGATTTATCAAATCTTGTGATAAATCTTTGAGTAGGGTTGTGTTATTACTAGCCCATTTTCGTAAATTGAAACCACCACCTTGTAGCATCTTGATAAGCTCCTCTTGAGCTGCCCGAGCTTCTGGGAGGCTGTTACTACCCCCCAATAAGTCGTCTACGTATAGTTGCTGGCCCAGTATTTCAGCGGCTAGTGGATACTGTTGACCATCATCCTCTATCAGTTTTTTGATGGTACGCATAGCAAGGTACGGTGCGGCCTTTGTTCCGTAAGTGATTGTACATAGTTGATATTGTTTAAGCGCGTCATCGATGTTATTGCGCCAGATGATTTTTTGCAAATGTTGATCTTGTTCATGGATCCAGATTTGACGGTAGAATTTTTCTATGTCTGCTGTGTAGACAAATTCGTAGGCTCTCCATTGTAGGATCATAAGTTGTAAGTCCTTTTGAAGGTTTGGGCCACACTCCATTAGCTCATTAAGACTGTAACCCGACTTTGTTTTGGAAGAAGCGTTGAAAACGACTCGTAATTTAGTTGTTGTGGAATCTAGTTTCAAGACTCCATGATGTGGCAGGTAACAGTTAGGTTTCCGTGGTAGAGTACATTCTTTCATATGGCCAAGTTCTAGGTACTCGTCTATAAACCTTTTGTAGTTTTTTGATAATGGTTCGTTATTAATCAAACGTTTTTCCAACCGCCTAAATTGAGCGATTGCTTGTGGTTTAGACTCGCCCAAGTTTTGTTCAAAATATTGTTTCATAGGAATCCGTACTTTATATCTGCCATCTGATAACCTTCTTGTTGTTGTTTGGTATAAGTTCTCGCAGTATTCCTCATCGGCGGTCATGTTGTTTGACGTTTCAGTTATTTCTTCATTTTCCCAAAATTTTGATATTTCGTCAAGGTTACTTATAACAGCATGGCAGTTAAATGTAGTGGTCATATTGCCCAACAAGACCCAGCCCATCTTTGTTTGTTGCGCAATAGGTGCGTGTGGTGACCCACGAAGTATACCATCCATAAGGATGTCCGCGTAAATACTCGCGTCGAGTAGAATATCAACTGGGCGAGATATGTTGAAATCGGGGTCAGCTAGCTTGATGTTGTTTAGATGTGGCCACTGTTGTTTCTCAAAGCTTTGGTTCGGTAAGTTATTCAGCATTTTCTTCATCACCAGTGCTTCCGTGTTGAAGTTGTTGTCACCATACAATGATTCACAGACTAATTGTACAGTTCCGTTGCTTTGGTTGGATGTTATCCCGATGCCTGAGACTGTGGCTTTCTGTTTGCGCCTGTTAAGACCCAATCTTTGAACAGCTGATTCCGATATGAGATTGATCTGTGATCCTTGGTCTAATAGACATCTCATTTCTATGAAATTTCCATCTTTGTTCATAACTTTTAGTTGTATTGTAGCGAGTAACACTTCATTAAAGTTACCATGCGTATGATTGACCTTTCGTTGTATTGTTTCCGACGACGCCTTTGAAGTACTTGGAATCGGTGACTCATTGGCCATCTTATTGTTGTCAGTAAACAGGTCATGCAATATTGTATGATGTTGTTGATTGCAATTCTTGCATGTTTTGTTTGAGATGCATTGTTTCCCGTTATGCGAGAATAAGCAGTTTTTGCATATGCGCAACTGTTGCAATGTTCTTAATTTTGTTTCTGCTGACATGTTGCGAAACGCCTTGCAATACAATAAAATATGTCCAGTTTTGCAGAGTGGACAGTTTCGTTCTGTTTGCGCAACGTATGTTTTCGATGTTTGCTGAAATTTTCCAGGTTGAAAAGTTTTCCCGGAAAACTCCTTTATTGGTGAATTAATTTGTTTGGCCAAATTATTGGGTTTATGTTTTCTGTTAACTGGTTCTAAGGCCATGAACTTGCTTTCTAGGTGCCCCATGAGTTCATCTAGGGACGGCAACGCTCGTGGCTGTTTTCTCATCTCCATGTAGCTTGCATATGTTTCAGAATCCAACTTTCCTGATACAATGTGGACTAAGATTGGATCCCATGTTGTGGTGTCGACCCCGAGATTGTGGATCGCGTGGATAGTTTCTAGGCTAGTGTCGTGTAGACGCTTTATTTCATAAGCTGTCTGTTGTTGAATGGCAGGTTGATTGAGGAATGTTTGAATATGTTTGGTGAATAGTAACTGCTCGTTGTTATACCTGTGGGTAAGTATTTCCCAGCAAGTGTCATAGTTATCAGCAGTTACCGTAAAATGTTGAACTAGCCGTTCAGCTTCTCCCCGGAGCTTGCCTTTTAAATGTTGCATTTTCTGTGTTTTTGTTAACATTTGGTTGTTATGGATAGCTTCTGTGTACAGATCCATGAAAGTTGGCCAGTGTGCGTAATTTCCAGAAAAGGTGGGTATGTCTATTTGTGGGACGGATTGGTATTTATGCGAAGTAGAGTTTAGCTTGTTGTTTAGGTCTCGTTTTGTGTTTTCAAACATGGTTTCGTATTTCATGTACTCTTGTTCATAATCTAGGTTAATCCCGACTAACAAGTTGTCAATTTGCCAGTGTAACTCATCAATTGATTTCCACCGTGCCTGCAGCATCTGGAGCTTGTCGTTTATTTCCCACTTTTCTTGGAGACCAAACCGGAAAATTTTCTATGATGTTGTTGGTTGTTGATGGACGTTTTCCGCTCAATGTTGGTCGTCTGTTTGACGTTGTTTTGTTGCTGGTGTTTGTCGCTGATGCTCGAAGGACCATATGTTGGGGCTGTTGTGTACCCCAACGCAATGTTGTATGTTGACTTCAGATGAAGAGTTTGTTATAATTGTTAAATGTTAATGTTAAGTAAAAGATGTTAGTCTTGCGACGGTTTATTTGATACAGTCGTTTAAAATAATCGAACAATACATTATAAGGAACGCGCGCGCAGGCGCAATGTCAGCATAATTCGTATACTACGATTATACTGTGTACGTACTCGTACAGCTGGTGATGTGAAAAAACGGCGCAACAAACTCAGTCACCTTTGTCAGCCTTTTTTACAGGAAATACGAATGTGGGTAATATCTGCTGGCAACTGTTCTTCCAACTGAGCTACCCAGGGCATTTAGTAAACCTGACGAATTCCCTACCCAGACAGCAAAGATAAAATTTAATTCACACAAGTGCAATAATATCTTAGGTATAAGTAGCATGTAATTGCAAAAACAATGTCTACTGTTTTTTATCGTGGTAGGTAATATCAATCGAAAAAGCGATCAAACAAAACTCGTGCACAGATGGTCGTATCACTCGTTTGCTCCTTCTATGACGGCCTTGGTGAGTTATACGGGTGATATGCCGGTCACGCCCGTACCATTGTCGTACCAAGTGATAGATACGTCTTCGAGCGTGAATGCTTTGAGAGCGATTCAAGTCGCCCCGGTCCGGTAGATACGATCTACATAAATCCTTTCGGTCACATTTATGTGGTCGTAAACTAAGGCGATCCTGCAACATATTGAATAAACATCATATTGCATCTACGTGCCATCAATGAAATTAGTCGACCAGCTGCATTCAAAGTGTTTTACTGCTTAAAAACAGACTTTTTACTAGCTGTTGCCCGCGACTTCGTCTGCGTGGTCTTAGGGGTATGAAAAATAGATGTTGGCCGATTCTCAGACCTACTCAATATGCTCACAAAATTTCATAAGAATCGGTCAAGCCGTTTCGGAGGAGTACGGGAACGAACATGACACGAGAATTTTATATATAAGACTATGTTCTTTTTGTGTCTAGATATGTGTATCTAGACACAAATAATAGATATGGGCATCAGAAGTTTTAAATAAATAAATAAAAATATTGGACAACATCACATAGGTACATTGCTCTAATCCTATGGTAAGTAGCTAAAGCACTTGTGTTACAGGAATCAGAAATAACGACGGTATCACAACACCCAACCCGAGACAATATAGAAAAGTTATATATCTACATTGACCGACCGGGAATCAAACCCGGGACCTCAGAGATAGCGACACCAAGTCCGGTATGCTCACCTTTCGGCTACAGAGGTCGTCAGTTAAGCTTCGAATAACGCACACATAGACCTCGTTCATGGACACGAAATCCTGGAATTCTATAACAGTGCTTCGAGTCCGAGTATTCCGAGTATTCGTGTGCCTTGCTCTAGCGCGCCTTGTATGGAGCAGAAAACTTCTGATACACATAACTATTATTTATTCTGTGCCTGGAGTCTTTAAGTCTGGGAGCGATGTTAATTACTACATCTCTGTAACAAAGGTGGGCCTTTGAATCTAAGTAACTTATAATCTGTCTAATTAAAATCTTTTGTTAAGATGGGCCCCTGGGGTCTCATTAATGCAATGAGACTCAATGTTACTGCAATTAATTAGCAAAGAAAGCATGGTTTTGTTAAGTTTATAGGTACAAAATGAAACTCTTCCTTCAGTGCTTACGCGGAACCCAGTAGGTTCTTGGCAGAGCTGCTTACTGTGGCGTTAATGTCTAGCAGAAGACTAATTATGAAGGAAATTGCTGTTTCCAGCTACTTATAACGTGATTGTTTACCTAATTCTCTAGTCTAGTGAACAAAGTAACTAATAATATTGTGTGTGTATATGGATGCACTCTGTACGGCCTAATGTATCTGTACCTATAACCATCCTAACAGTTCAGCACACAGCCTACAGCTCAGCACACAGCAGCGAGCCATTATAACGTTTGAGTGGCTCTAATTGCGATCTCAGCCGAGCCGAGTCTGTGCCTACGTAGTGTTTAGTCAGAACTTTGCGGGTAAAAATGAGGTTAGAAAATGAATGCATTTTTTAAATAGTTCCCCATGGAGTTAATGTAGCAAATGTGCGTCAAAATGTTGTGCGGTCATTTTAAAACGTAATAATTTTTTTTTGGCTAGTCAATTAGGCTTAAGTTATGTTTTGTTCATGATCTTGAAATAAAAAAACCTAAACCATAAAACATTAATGCATCCAATTTATTTCTTAAATTACCAAAATAAAATTTAAAAAATTGACGAATTTTTAATAACAGCTTGTGATAATGTCTGATTTCTCAAAAATCTTTTATGTTCCATTGTCCGATTTAGGATTACAAACTATAATTATATATTTTTTTCACAACCACACTAATATCTAGCCCCAAACTAAGTAAAGCTCGCACTATGGCGACTAGATAACGGATAAACAAACTGAAATACTTTTATAAACGTCCATGACTTAGGTACAAATGCTCGTGCTCATCACACAAACATTTGTCCTTTAAGGAATTTGAACCTGCAACCGATAGCTTCATAGTCCACAGCGCGAACCACTACTGCAGATGGTCGTGTCACGATGGATTAATTAACAATTCTTACTTAGTTTAATAATATGTAGGTAACTCATATATTCTGTTCAATTTTTAACTCTATGTATACTGGCTTAGGCGGTGCGTGGTCTGTCTGTCAGCCACAGTATACGTATAGTACCTCAATTAAATATACATACACTTAAAACTTGAAGCTTATGACACTAAGGTAATAAAACAGTTGTGGAATAACGTTGCGTGTGTGTTTTCTGCTTGCCTTCGACGTTTTCGGAAAAATTCGAACAATTTTGCATAGCCCAAGCGGCGAGAAACATATTATTTAGTCTGAAAAACTTAAAAGGCACTTTCGTGGAGTAAACGGTCGTTACGTTAAAATATGGATATTGGATGCTCTACTAGACCTTATTATGTCTTGTACTTAGTAAAAATATGAATAGATAGATTATATTTATTGCATATTATTATCACAGAAAGTAAACTAGGTAAGGAGAAAATGAATTATGTTTAGAGCTGCCCAGCTTAGGCCGTTTTATTACTAAAACCAATCTCTTCAAGACAACCTTCTGGTAGAGGATTCTGTTAGAGAAGCATCCGTAGGTAGGTAAATTACTTTGAAAATATTATAGAATACATATTGATTTTTAAAAAAAAACTCGCCCATGTCGGGAGTTGAACCAACTCCTGTGTAGCGCGCAGGCGCTTTATTTATATATTTATTTAAATTTTATTGCACGAATAAAGATCGCACAAAAGGTGGACATTCTCTCTCTCTCCCAGGCGACCATTTAGCTAAATAGAAATGCTTTGTAGGCGGTGCGGCGACATAACGTTTCCATAAAACAGAATTGACATAATATCATAGCATAAACTACACACAGTATTAATATAACATATAGACTATATAGACAAAATACATACATAAATATGATGACGATTACTGGAAACCCTTTTCAAGGTTTTTTTCCGCCATCTTGGATTATGCCCTAACGGTTCGGACACCAGGCGGCCGATTGACCGCAAGTGTCGCCGGCGCAACTGCCGTTGCTATTAATACGATTTATTTATTTTTGTATGTAAAGCGCTAAATCTAATTATTGAAACGTTATCTCCGATAAATTTTCTATAGAAATGTTTACCATACGCAGAGAATAGTAAACTATGTAAATTGAGTAAAATTCGTATAGGTTGAAAATAGTAGTTTTACTGCTATTTTATATTTATTTGAAAATATAAGAACGAAATAAATGCCATGCGTAGCGGTTTTTATTAGTTTTTTCCCTATAACACAACAAGATACGTAATTAAAACTATACACCTACATACAATAATTTTACAGAAATAACGATTTAAAGTTTCGTAAAAAATTACCCTACCTCCAATTTCGTGGATAAAATTAGTGGTTTAAATGTCACAAAGTTTTATGTCATGTAAAGTGAAAAAAAAGGGGTTATACTATCCTAGAACATGTTGCAATAGCTTAAAGTAGGAATTAATAAGTCAAAGAACATGAAATAAGGTCCAAAACCGGTGCTGGCGCGCGCGGCCGACTGGCGTCCGCATAACCGTTCGGGTATTGACATTCGGCGGACGCCAGGGTATTTGACCGCGGGGAGGAGAGAAGCAAGGGTTCATGATGACGAATCCATTTTATTTAGAAAATGAGTGCGTATAAGTATCTTAAAAGAGTATTTTTATTGGGAGCTGCTTTGATATATTCTTTACCACCTATGCAACAGGGGCTTAACCTCAATTGGACGGAATTGGCATTACTAATTGATTTTTCACTTTGTCGCCATATCTAAGGTCTCGGGTTTGATTCCCAGTCGCTCAATGTAGAAAAATAACTTTTCTATATTGTCTCGGATCTGAGTGTTGTGGTACGGCCGTTGTAGTTTCTGATTTCTGTAACACAAGTGCTTAAGCTACTTATCATAGGATTAGAGCAATGTATGTGATGTTGTCCAAAATGTATTTATTTATTTATTTAATAGTGATCTAGGAAATGCATCACGCATTGTTCATCTTGTTTAAAACAATCTTATCTTAGGTTTATTTCTGAAAGCTTTGTAGACGAAGTCGCGGGCAGAAGTTAGTATTTTTAAATGTTTTACTAAAATTTCCATCAGTTGGAAAATATTCCATTTCCACATACCTAGTGTATATCATCGTTAATTAAGACACGTCTCTCTGATGAACTCGTTTCAATTTGCTTTGAGGTTTCTTTCATACGAATTTCGAAACATAGAGCATACATTCGTTAGTGTAGCAATTTGTGTTATTTTTAAATATCATAACTTTAGACTGTTAAGAATGAATCAAATGTAATAAACTGACGACCTCCGTAGCCGAGAGACGAGCATACCGGACTTGGTGTCGCTATTTCTGAGGTCCCGGATTCGATTCCCGGATATTGTCTCGGGTCTGGGTGTTGTGATGCTCTTTGTTTCTGATTTCTGTAACACAAGTGCTAGATGCTACTGATGCCCATGCCCTATTTAATATCGATTATTTAAAAAAATATAAAATATAGTTTCGTAAGTATTTATTTACTTTTACTTTCGCCAACTAAACCTAAGCCGAAGACATTAAATTTTCTCCGTATTAGCAACTGTTTACACAACTATTCCAGATCGCATCGCAGTTTGCAAATTCACATCTCGGTATCAACGCGCTCACTAGTCACTACAGACAAGTAGGTACGGAGTACAGGCGAGTACAGGCAAGCGGAAAGCAATTAGAGCTGTGGAACGTGTAATGAGTGACGCGACGGACACGAAGGGTAACTGCAGCTTCAAAAATATCGACGTACCCATCCTTAAGTCAATGTGGTAAGGTTTAAATTTGACTGTGCTTAAGCTTGTGGCACACTATGGTGAAATTACCGCGCTCAAAAGCACTAGTGTGCGCTGTTTCTGACTGAACATTGTACGGTGTGAGCTAAAAAGGAAAGTGTGTGGATAAAAAATTATGAAAAATTAATTTGGATACCAGTGTCATGAAAACTATCCGCTTGTTAGTAGTATAGACAAAGTGCGTATGTGTGTGTGTGTATGTGTGTGTGTGCGTCTCTGCATTCTTGCGTGCATGCGACTTATTATTTGTGTTTGTTAAGGAAGAGTGGCTCCTTCTTGTTACCTCGATGTTGGAGTGGAATGTAGTTCTTTAGGTGGGTAAGTGTTGACTGTTATATTATATTAAAGAAGACCGCTGATTTAAATTCACATATTTATTTATCACCAACCACAAAATACTGAATACACTTTTATAACGAGACAGATCGAAGAGAACAAAAAAGAATAGAAAATCAATGTCATAGACAAAGTTTTTATGTTGAGTTGCCAACACTTCTAACAAACACAGGAAGAGTTTACCTCTTAAATTACATTAAATTTTAATCTTAAATTACATGTTATGATGATTTTAACGAAAAGGGTTAACCGTTAGTGATTATATAAATGATAAAAATGTGTGGATTTGCTTAGCTCGCACCGAAACTTGTAAAAATATTAATTTTAAAAGAGGCTGCCAACAGTGATTGAGTTTCTTGCGCTGCTTCTTCTCGGCACTAGCCCACAAATGGGCTAGTTTCCTGGGTCAAAAAATGATTATTCTATTTAGTCCGTCAGTTAGATTACCAAAAAATGTTGGACCCATATTTTGTCTTATGTCAATCAAACAAAAATTTACGAAGATAAAGCGCATTAAAGTGAGCACGTGACGTCACGCCTTGCTAAAAAGCGTCGCAAGGCGTGATGTTACGCGGAACTTTAACGGGCTATATCTTCATATTTTTTTGTTTGATTGAGAAAATAAAAAATACGTGTCCAATATTTTCTGTTAATCCAACTGACGGACTAATTAATTTTTTTTAGGAAACTAGCCCATTGTCCCGAAGCAATAGTAGGGCAAAAAAAGATATTGGGACGTGTAAAAGTGCTTTTAATGGCCTATTTGCAAAAATAAATGATTTTGATTTTGATTATATTTATTTATTATTATAAATTACATTTTTTTCACAATTTTACAATTATGAAAAAAAATTAATGTTTTAACAGTTTAACAGACAGTTATAGTGTGTAGATGTATAAACTTTATTTTAAAATCCATTTTTGCTACCTCTGTAATCATTTCAAATGTTGCCAATAATGCTTTAGCAAGCTGCATTTAAATTTGTCTCACTCTAAATCTACATATATGTATATATGTATCTAGGTAATCGTACTATTGTGCTATTACTATGCCAGTGAATGCGATCCAAAAGCTTGCGATCGTAACATTGCGCCCCGTCGAGTCTCACTGGCAGATGATCCGGACATAATGAGCCCGCCCGGACGGTAATCCGAGATTAATAGTGCCCGGTAAAGTTACACAATGAACCTCCCCGGTCTTCCATGTTCATACCAGTTCCTGCACATTGTGCCGATGATCGAGCAGTTGACTTACCTGAAACAAAGGAAAGCTGATTATGAATACTGTGTTTTTAACACGCATTAGCTTTACTTTTGATCGGCTAACTGTGTAATCAAATATTGGAATTTTATTTCAATTTGCTTAGATTGTTGTAACAATTTATAATTTGTGTATACATCTAGATTACAACACAATAATTTTCTACCATCGTGCTGATCTAGTGATGTAGCCAGGAGGTGGATACTGTAGTGAACCTTTGAGTTTGAGCTCATCTTATTTGATTTTCTGGGTTACATACAAATAAATATTAGATAGATAAAATACCTATTATCCTGGTCTTTACTTGATGTTTCTTTGCAAGATGAAATCAGAATTCAAAAGATCCGTAAACGATCAAAATTCAGCTGACATAGCCTAACGAATTAGCAAGCTGAAGTGGCATTGGGCGAGGCATACAGCACGTAAAACTGACGGCCGCAGTAGGGCAGGAAATTGAGTACTGGCAAGCGTAGCGTAGGACGTCACGTTGAACAGACGAACTGGTAATGGTTGCAGAAAGCCGCTGGATGCAAGCCACATCTAACCGGCCATTCTGGAAGTCATTGGGGGAGGCCTATGTTCAGCAGTCCAATGGCTGATGATGATGATGATGATATGTGCTACAAGGTTGCAGACAATATTTCCTTGCCAGAACGTCACACAGCGTACCCAGACCCAATTTCGAAAATCTATATAATAGTTTTTTTTTTTTAATAGCTATTATATTAAAGTTGTGATGAATAACTAGCCACTGAGAACATCACCAATGGGCTAGTTTCCTAAAAAAATCTAATTAGTCCGTCAGTTGAATTAACAGAAAATATTGGACACGTATTTTTTCTTTTCACAATCAAAGAAAAAATGATGGAGATATAGCCCGTTCAAGTTCCGCGTAACGTCACGCCTCACTTTGATGCGCTTTATCTTCGTAATTTTTTGTTTAATTGACAAAAGACAAAATATGGGTCTAATATTTTTTGATAATCTAACTGACGGACTAAATAAAATAATATTTTTTTGACCCAGGAAACTAGCCTATTGCCTTAAATAGCAGGCTAGTGACATGAATCGAGTGGAGCGGTACAATTGCTTTACGAGCTGCCGTTTGACCGCCGCTCATGCAATTAAGGACGAATTGCCTCGGCCTTCGGCCTTTAGTCGTAAGTTAACGCGCTAAAACTTAGCTCCAAATAATTTGCATTATTTTAATGTAGGTAATATCAGTCAAGTAGGGATAATAATAATGCTAAATGCAAACATTGGTATGTACGATTTAGTTCCCGATAGTACAAGTATTTTTGTAGAGGCGTTAAACAAAATTAAAACAAAACAATATTTACTGCACTGCAAGTTACCGTTTGCGTTCTATTATTTTGCATGTGAAAAAAAAAACTAATTGTCTATTTAGATATCTATCTCCACTAGAAGCAGTTGGGCTAATAGTAAATTCACTATGAACGTTTAAGTTAGAGAAGCCAACATTTATTTAAATGTATATTTCAATTGGTGAAATGATTAGAAGTTTGGTTTACAACATAATTCGCAATAAGTCCAAAAATTTTGCCTTTTAATCATATTACCTATTTGAAAATATCCAGTACATAATATATTGTAATGTACCAATATTTTTTTATAACAAGCCAAACGACGTGAAAACCAATCCCAATTACTGCCACGGGCTTACATGACTTTTGCGAAAAGGGTTACGTCAAATGGTTCCATTCTTTGGTAGTAAACCTAATAATGTTTGGTAAAAGGTTACAGTCGAATGTTACGAAATATTTTGGTTGCCCAGAGAAAATATAATAGAATATATCAATCCATCATTAACATTAGGATTGCGCAGCGAATTATTGAAATGTGTGGCGTGTTGAATGGACTCGATTCCTGATTTAATCAAATTTAGGAAACGAACATTTATAAATCTCTCTGCACCGGGTGTACTGGAAAATCAGCATTATCTGGTACCTTGTAACAGAAAGAAGAATTCACTAGACCGAGACCATGAAAATTGATGTGTTTTTTTTTTACCTAAAACTTGACAAAGGCGGAGATTTTTTTAGTTCTTTAATGTTTGACATGCTTTTTGAACCTTAACATATTGTGCCGTGTAGGGAAGGCCTTAAAGAATACACTTTCCTACCGCTAACAGAAGGCGTGTCGTAAGAGGCGAATAATCCTGTAGCACAAGACGGGCAGCAGCGTCTGCGTGCGAAATCTTAGAAAAACTGCGCTTGCCAACCCGCTTGCTTGGCAATCTCCCCCGATGATAGGTCATTGGGGGAGGCCTATGTTCAGCTGCGGACCTATGGCTGAAATGATGATGCTCTTTGAAATTATTACTAGTATTATTACAATTTTTTTGCTAGACTAACTTATAGTATTGTGTTTAAAAACTTTGTTTTGTTATTTTTATGCTAACTATATGTAGTAATTTATACATTAACATTGTATATTAAGCTTATTTATTTGTTCCTAAAAAAAATTACATGGATGCAGGCCGCTTCCAACCGGCCAATCTGCAAGTCAATGGGGGAGGCCTATGTTCAGCAGTGAACGACCTCTGGCTAAAATGATGATGATTATGCAGTATTACAATGCGTGCAAATTTTGAGAAAAATTCTAAAAATACCTCTGAACTATCTGCAAATCGTTTGCTATTTGTTACCAAACCATTGTTAATTTTAACCAAATATTTTGTTTAAAATTGAATCTTTCCCTCGCGAAACAATATATGCCTCACTGATCCTTCATCATAAGCCAGCAGATGTATGATGGATCATCTTTACATTTAAAGTGATTCAAATACTGAGAGAACTCACCGTGACCCGTTAAGACCTACGATTTTGACAATCTGGGTTACCCATTGCATAATATTTTGATCTTTAGAAGAGGTCTCTCGTGAATATGGCGTTTCCAACAATATTTAATACAGGATTACATTGCAAAGGGGTGCCAAGTTTAAAAAATAAGATATAGGGAACAATACAAAGAAGCGTCTTAATCGTTATTATTTTTAACAATCGTATATTACGACAAAAAATTGATATCCGAAAATAAAGTCAATAGAGAGACTACGTAAGCCGCGCGGTCATCCATCAGAAGCGTAGGTACAGCAAGCCAACAAGGACCTTACGCATTGAACATACGGTCAATTTTTTTCATGATAAGTTAAATTATAGTTACGTTTATCAAGTATCTTTTCTCCATAAATAAGAATCCAATCTTATTTTTTCTTAAACCCAACTGATTATAAAATTTTCTTTTTTTAAACAAACGAATTAATAAAGAACAAACAGCTCGAAACGTCTCATACCAAAAGCGAATTGGGAAATTCAATTATTTGTGAGATCTCAATAGAGATTTAAGAATTTCTGAGTGCTTTATTATTTATGGAGGTTTTCGGCGTTTCCAATAATTGTTGTCAACTTTAGGCCGACGAGATCGAGGCGAAATTAAATTCAGTAGGCGATCCGAATTGTTTATAATGCGCGATCACGTCTCTGTTTTATTTGCAAATGATGCTGAAAACGTTCTGAGTGGAAAAGAAGTACCCCTAAGATACCAATGTACTTATATTAAAAATGTGAAAGCAAATAAGATTTGGTAAACAACATTTTCGGAGACCATTATCATTTTTAAAAGAAGCAATTTAACGTTTAGTACTTTAGCGTAGGCATTTATTTTAATCTTTTATTTTAGAAAACCTTAGTTCCAGCCACCCACGTTCTGTCCTGACGGCACTGTTTCTGACCGGCATAGTAAGTAGGTCGCTGATTGTACTGAATAACGAAACTTTTTTCCATTGGCTGACAATTTCAATATTTTTATCTGATTGTTGAGAAAACGTGACTTGTATCGGTTAAAACAAAAGAAAAAATAGGCTCTTTGAAAATTGTCTATGCTTCAAATAATAAAGCAGGAGTTCCGAATATCAAAGTTCCAAATTTATTATATTAAAACAAAAATTTATACGACTAAACGCATACACTGAGGTTGGCTGGTTCGCAGTAACTAAACGATTTCTTTGTCATTCCTCATCACAAAAGAATTTAGAAGCGCGTAGTTATTTGAATGATTTTTAAAATACTTTCTGATGATGGAAATGTTATTTAAATAATGAAGTATGTACC
This sequence comes from Anania hortulata, assembly GCA_963576865.1. Lineage (NCBI taxonomy): Eukaryota > Metazoa > Arthropoda > Insecta > Lepidoptera > Crambidae > Anania > Anania hortulata. Next base: position 565,171 of record OY756389.1, on the reverse strand, counting down.
GTGTGGGGACGACTGTAAAGAATACACTTCCCCACCGCCAACCGGAGGCGTGACGTAAGAGGCAACTAATTCCTGTGGCACGAGACGGACTGCGCTCGCCATCCCGCCTGCCAAGCGTGGCGAGTAAGGGCAACCCCCCTGATGATAAGTCATTGGGGGTGGTTTTTGTTCAGCAGTGGACGGCTCTTATGGCTGAAATGATGATGATGAATGATGAATGAAGTATACCTTGTCTAATTCATATACCTTCATCAATAGGAAAAAGTGAAATATCGCCAAGTCAGTTCTTGACTAGTCGAGTCGTCGCATCTAAAGTGTGGATTGGCTCTGAATTTCTAATTTATTTCGCCGACAATCCGTTTTGACGCGTATCCTTTGTGGGGCTGAGAGACTACTGACTGCTACTAATTAAAAACAAAACAATTTATTTATTCCAATTCTGTTTCGTCCGCAATTCTTGTCATCTGTATTCATTTATTACGAGTTTCTAAAATAGAAATTTGGTACCTATTATCTCATGTTTTTACTTTTTTTATTAAACTGTAATGTCATGGTAGTTTCTAACATTTTCTTAAATAAATAGTTTTGTTTGTATTACAGAAACGAGAATAATGAATGTAAAACAAAATACACAATACCAAAGACAAAATTTCTAAGAGTTGGCCTATTTTTATTCTGAAATTAATTAATGAGTAGGGTTATATTTTAAATTAATTAAATAAATATCGTCAAATCCGATTGCGTAATTCTTATCGATATACCCTCCAGCGGGCACGGCTGCTATTTTAATCAAGTCTGCGACGCTGTTTACTGTTGTAATTAATTTCTAACTGGTGTTTATTTGCCTGTAAGATCTGACGGCTGGCTGATTTACCAATATTTATCTTGATCTGTTTAAGACTCGAGGTTATTCAATGTGACCACCCAATCTTTGAGGATTTGTAATTATCTATACATAAAATGCGAAACTAGTTTATCCTGTAGCAGACCAAAGCAATGGTGGGCCGGCCACATCTGTCGCAGAACCGATGAAAGGTGGAGTAAACGGGTTCACGAGTGGAGACCCCGCCTTGCCTTGCGCCTTAAAATTAGCGAAACATGTTTGCACAATTCTGTATATTATTTTTTAACATCTATGTATTTACCATGTTTCAGTGAATAAAGTATTAGTATAAGTAATTTGGCAAGCGTAGTATGGGACGCCCCATAGCTCGATGGACCGACGACCTCAGGAAGATGGCTGGCAGTGGCTGGATGAAAAAAGCGGGAGATCGTGCTCTGTGACGCTTTTAATAGGGAGGCTTAAGTCCAGCAGTGAACTGCAATAGGCTGACATGATGATATATAAGGTTCGTACCAAATATTGTTTTTGAAGTCGTCGATGCGCATTTTTTTTCCAGAATTACAAACGTAGAAGTATTAGATAAAATAAGTTAATTTATTTTCTATCAAGGAGAGGAAAGAATATAAATATTACTTTATATATTGCATAATTATCTTCAATTCACCATCGAAATATAACGAAAACGAGTGTCAAGCAAAGGTGGAATTATTTCACTTAGTCCGGCAGTTCGAAAATGTAGAGTCTTGTTTTTATTCATTCTCTAGGGGTAAAAAAAGATTGCAATCGTAATTATCGTCAAAGAGTCATTCCTATATATATATCATTGCGTATGCTATGTCATCTACGACCGGACGCGATATTTCAGCCGAAGCATTTGGCATTGTGCGCGGCCGTTAGCAGCCGCCATTGTGGACAAAACGCTCGCTTTAATAACGGAACGACTGGCCAGTGGAAGGAACAATCCAAAAGATTTAAAGTACTGTTAACGGTGTATTTCTCTGCCTTAGGGCCAAAACAAACAAAAATAAATTGTTTATTTCTGAAAAGATAAGAATTACTATACAATTAATGAGTTCCTAAATGAGAAACATTTGAATTGTTATTTGTATAATATTTTTTGAAATAATTCGAATCAAATTGTTTGTTTGTAATGATGCAATTATAGAGAATGTTATAATAATGTTTGACATTTAATTTTGCATGTTAGTTGACAAAACCTGTTTCTGTTTTTAATATATTTTTTAAACACTGTAGGTACTAAATAATATCTGCACGTCATATTGCCATAGAATATGTTGTAAAATGTATCTTTTACCTACCTATTGTAACCATATTCTGGCAAATAAATTATTTATTCGGTACGACGCGAATTTGCAACGCAGAAAACTGCGTAGAATTTTAACGATTTCGTTGCGTAGATTTCAAAGATGCAACGTCGCATCGCAGTTTTGTGTTTTGACAACTTAAGCTAGTTAACATTAAACATTAGTTAATATTAAAATGCGAGACAGCTGATACAAAAATATCTATATTGCTGCACATTTTTCCACAATCGAATGTAATCGATTGCATACTTTTCCAATCGACTCGAACCGGGCAATGCCGGGAATTCTCGAAATTCTCGCATGAACATGTCCGGCTTAAATATTTGCTTTGATATTCCGGCTATCCGGTTATAGGGTTTGGAGCCCTGACTCGTTGGATTTTAATTACAATGCACGTATTTGTGTGATCTTTTTTATCGCATCACCACAGTTTTGTCACAACCCAATCGATCAAAATTTCAATACAAGTAAGTATACTTTAAGTATGTGCCGTGTGGGAACGGCCGTAAAGAATACACTTCTCCACCGCCAAGAGGAGGCGTGTAGTAAGAGGCGACTAATTCCTGTAGCGAGAGACGGGCAGCAGCGTTTGCGTGTCATAAAAAAACTGTGCTCACCAACCCGCCTGCCAAGCGTGGCGAGTATTGGCAATCCCCCCCGATGAAAGTCCTTGGGGGAGGCCTGTGTTCAGCAGTGGATGGCCATAGCTGAAATAATGAAGTATATTTTTGTGAAAAGACTATAACTTCATTGTAAAAAATAATAATTCGTTAAATCCTCAACGTAAAATCGAAGAGCTGTTGTTCTTTAACCAAAAACTACTATTATTTATTTTGTGTCAATATCTCCTGTGACTCAAACGATGATGATGATGTTCTTTTGTAACAGATAATTAAATAATATCGATATTCATACGTAAATCTTAGGTACATCACTACGGAGCTCACGTTAATTACTCTTCGTCTGCAAGCTGACACCATACCGATCCTTGTTACGTACACCCTTGTTATAACTTGTTCTGGACGTGAAAGAACTCTTAAACAAATATCTGTTACAAGCTTAGGAGTATCCTCTTTACTCACCCCTAAGTTAAACAAAAACATCATCAAACAAAACGGTGTTATTGTTTCGTTCATCTTCTTAGTTCTCCTGTTTCTCCGGTTTTTTTTAAAGTAAGAGTAAAGAATATCAATAGTTTTGTTTCCAATTCATTCATTCAATTCAATCCACGATTCTAATTTTCGTCAAACTTTTTTGTGATGTATTCTCCCGATCTTCAATTTTCAGAGTTATTTTCTGGCCCCATAACCTGTTTAGGCAAGAGGGTCTTCAAATGAAATTGAGATTTTCTAAAGATTAACTTAATTTATTTACCACAGGACGTATGTAAGTTATAGAGCTACAGAGACAAGAGTTTTTTTTTATCTATTTAGCATGTATTTTGTAATAGACAAATGAAATTTATACTCAATAGCGACTAAACTAATTTAGTTTTACTTTTATAATAATTGATTAGGATTTTCATAAATTAGTAATTCGTTTTCATCGTTTCTAAATACATATTTTTTTTTAGTTTTCTGCCCGGATTTGATGAATAAAATAATCTGAATTTGAGAAATTCTGGTCCAAATAAGTTCTTGTACTAATTGTATGTCCCACTCGCACTCTTTATCCAAATTCTATAAGATTTGAAACGGAAGCATTTGACAGACATATTATCTCACTTTAAAAAAAAAAAAAATTAAATTAGGCCCTCTTGCCCTATTACACGTTCCGAAATAAATTTAACTGCCACTGTGTCAGGACTAGACAGATTACAAGTACAAATTATTAACGCTGTCTTTAAAATATCGTGTGCCTTGTAGCAGGCACCCTTTTTATCAACTGGCAAAACATAATTGAAGTGATTATATGAAATGAAAACATTCTTAGAAAGTGGTAGCACCAGATTTAAAGATTATTGCAAGTCCAGCATATTCTGCCACTAGTGGTATACAGGATCATTTGTAAAACATCAACAACCTCCTAGGGCCTGATTCTGGTGCTCAAATAAAAGCGTAACAGACAGACGCAGAGTTACTTTCGCATTTTTAGTATTAGTATGGATATAACCTCTTAAGTAAGTGGATCCACTTAAATCTTAATAACTAGTGACAGAATAATAAGCAAGTGTGTGTTTGTTGCACTATGTTTTTTTAACGGTATGACTACGTAAAACATTTTTTTTTTACAAATTGTCAAAACTGTGAATTTTCAAATTCCAGTGACACTTTAATTATTTCCCAGCGCAATTAATTACTTTTGAGTAACGCAATATCCTCTCATAGCCCGATCACAATAAAAGTGATATCAGTGTGCTAAAACTTTAGCGCGACAATCAGTAGGTGCTTACATGTAGTACCTACACTAAATTTTTTGACATAACATTAATTTAAGCTATGTCAAATACATGGCAAATTATTATCACTTAAGCTGTTATGACATCAATATGTCAAACGATGCAAGCAAATGCTAGCAATGCTGATTGCGCGTATATACACACACACACTACACACATACACACACACACGCACGCACTCGCACACGCACGAGCACAGGCACGCGAACGAGCACGCACACGCACACCCACACACACACGCATGCACACGCACATGCAGAAACACACACACACACACACACACACACACACACACACACACACACACACACACACACACACACACACACACACACACACACACACACACACACACACACACACACACACACACCACGTACACACAAATAATAAAACCTTGTAATTTTCTCTTTGTTCTTGTAATATTGTCAGGTCAGCTACTTATTCATGATCCTGATGTTGAATTCTACTCGTGACTGTGTGTTAAGTGTGTGGGTTTTTTGATACAACTTTGTATTGATAAACCCTGGATTAAACATGTATAACATATTCTGTAAACTCGTTACTGGGTTATGAATAAATCAATTTGAATATATGAGGTAAAAGCCCTGTATTTTGTATATTTCTAGTAAATACACAATGACAAGTTTAGATAATAATAATATGTCAAGCTATATAACCCTGTATTTTTACATCTGAACCATACAATTTTATCGGTTAATGTCAATAGTAGATATTATTGACATTGACCGAAAAAATTATATTATTTATTTATTTAAACTTTATTGCACAGATTAAACAATCATACAAAAGGTGGACTTAATGCCACTTAAGACTTATGGTAGTAGTATATGTATAAATAAATAAAGTAGTATATATACAAAGGGTTGTATCTCAATTTCGATTTTTCATTCATTTGTTACTGGACACATTTAAACAGGACATTCAAAATGGTTGCGGGGTCATTGACGACGTCCAATCTGTCACTTACCAAATTAACAGGTTGTATAAAATTGCCACAACTGTCATTTACGTAAATAATTAAAAAACTTTATTTTTTACCTAACTGACAGGCATTATCTTCACTTAACTCTAGTGAGTATACTATATCAATCTGTATTGTGGCCCAGCTGTATATCATATAGGTAGCGTGTATACATAACGGGTGATGTATTAACCGTGTGTTATGTACTCGAGTATTGATCAGGTACTAAGTCGTGTCCTTGAAGGATTGGGAGGTAGAACTCCCAGTTCATTAAGCAGAGTGTTGCGGCAGAGAATACTAAATAATAGTTACACGATTATGTAACTAAATACAACCTAATGTTATATCCTATAAACGCTTCAAATTCTCATTTGTTTGGTAATACATTATGTAATGTTTAAATCTGATTTGAGGATTCACTGTTTCTAGGCCACGCAAACTAATTTGCTAAACGTTATTAGATGTTAACTATTTACAGTAATATGGAAATATTTTGTTAAAATATGACAAATTTATCAAAGTTTTAATAAAACCATTTATAAAAGAACTTATAAAAAAAACTCATCTTGCATTGTTTTTGAAAATAAGATAATGTTAAAAATTACTTTTAAGTTAGTTTTAGTTTTGAGTTTGTAAATATTAAATCTGTAATAAATCTTATTTTATTATTACACAATAGAACACACAAAATTCTTGTGTGTACAAAAAGAAAACCTATTATATAATATACAATGTTTAATTAAAAAACTATAACGATAGAAACATGAATTGTAAGTAAAACAAACTGAACGTGTCAAAAAATAAAATAATGTTTTCCTAAAAACTTGTTAGACGCGCACGTAAATAACAATGTAAAATGTGCTAGAATGTAATCAAATGATGGCTTTAAGCAAACAGCAATATAACAAATTTAGGAGCGCAGCATAACCACGGAACTATTAACAGGAATATTGCTCTGACGACGATAAAATATACTTCTCGCTTCGTACACCAAAGCACAAGTTTTTAAATTTCAAACTATAAACAGATCCGTGCCGTGTGGGGACGGCCGTAAAGAATACTCTTCCCCACCGCCAACAGGAGGCGTATCGTAAGAGGCGATTAATTCCTGTAGCACAAGACGGGCAACAGCGTCTGCGTGCGAAATGTTATAGAAAACTGCGATTGCCAACCCGCCTGCTAAGCGTGGCGAGTATTGGCAATCCCCCCGACGAAAGTCATTGGGGAAGGCCTGTGTTCAGCAGTGGACGTCCATGGCTGAAATGATGAAACAGATCCGCAGACATATAATATCCTTACATCCTTTCTATTTGGCCTGTCATGTTATTAGCATGTATATGACGATCTCCGTAGGTATACAAGAGGCGAGTCCGCCGGACCTGGTGTCGCTGTCTCTGAGGTCCCGGGTTTGATTCTCAGTCGGGTCAGTGTAGAAAACAAACTGTTTTAAGTTGTTTTGGGTCTGGCTATTTGTACCGTCGTTGTTTCTGCTTGCTATAACAAGTGATTTAGCGACATAGGTACCTATTTAGCGACATACCTTAGGATTAGAGTAACCTGTGTGATGCCGGCCCATATTTTTTAAATAAAGCCGTTCTTCTTGTTAAATAAATGGTTACACATACTACAATATTATTGATGAAGAAGCATTACTCCACGAACTGCGATCAATGTTCCAAATTAGTTTTGTTTTCCAATTAGTAAACAATAACAACATTCGCAAATACTAATAAGTAGGTATACCCAATTAATTAGTTTTGATTACTTTTATTTTAAAGAACTTTAGCACGTTTATTAAAACTAGATGGCAATCTATTGTTTTTTTTTTTTGCTGTAATATGCATATACTGGATACATGTAAGTGTTACGGTAAGTGAGTCATGTTACACACTATAATTATGTTAATATAATAAAAAATAATCACATCGGTTGGTCGTTAGTACAGTTAACTGCAGGTCAACCTACCTAAAAAGTCCGACATGTGAATCAATAATTTTAATTGAAAAAAAAATTACGTTTTGTGGTATGTTGACGAGCTGTTGTCTGTACATGTACAGCACTGAACTCGTGAGATAGGCGCGGCAACAAAGTGCATGTAAACAAAATCAACCGTCCGATTCAGAACCTTATAATAACGAATCGACAGCCGATACGTGATTACTTGACACTAAAGGCCTGCGCAAACGAAGGACTTTTGTCCGTAGAAGACAAAAATCCCTGAATCGTGAAAAAAATGTTAGCCGAGAACTTGCCACGGACTCACGGAACGAGCGCCACTCTCGAGCGCGCAGACTAAAGTTCGCTGTGTGCGTTGCTACGCTTAGTCGCATGAGTTTTATTGTTTGGGTACTCCTCCGTACTTTTGTCCAGTCCTTTCTCTTGGCGTCCTCGGTTATTTGGAGTACTTTTTGTACGCGGTACTTTTAATCTCTTGTGTGCGGTATTCGATGCAATTGTAAGCGATCTATTTTGGCGGACAAAAAAGTCCGCGGACAAAAGTACCTCGTCTGCGCAGGCCTTAATGCTAAATCATAAGGTAATGCGATAGTTTTTTCATTTAAAATTTGCTATCAAACCGTTATAAATGACAATTTCGTGAAGTAAAGCATAAAGTCCGTTGAAGGATCTTTAGTTGGCGAACAATGTACACGATCTTTTATCTTTTTACAAAAATATCAATACATAAAATTAACGAACTGTTAGAATAAAAAGGTTGTTAATGTTAAAAGATTAATTGCTTTATTTCCTATGTTATTGTTTGTTGTGTTGATGTGATTTATAAATAAATATTTTTATTAAAAATGTTTTCAATATTCGCCAAGCAAAGTCAAACGTACTTTAGTATCCCTTACTGTTCAGCAGGCAGTTCATTTGATACCAGCCTGTATTCTGTAAAAAAGAATTAATTAAATGCTCCGATTCGTTTGTTTTCATAGATCAATGAATGAATGATACAATTTTTCAGTGAAGTCAATTAAACCACATACTGATAGGGATGACATCTTTTTTTTTTCGTCTATCAGGTAGATTATCAAAAACTATTGGACACGTATTTTTTCATTTTTACATAATCAAAATATTACAGAGATATTATTGATTTGAAATGTCGCATGACGTCACGTCTTGGTGCAATTTTTACTTAGAAGTGATGTCACTAGCCCCCTCCAGAAGTTTGACGTGTTTTATCTTTGTTATTTTTTGGTTAAATGACAAAAGAAAAAATAAATGTCCATTATTTTTTGATAATAAATTTTGATTTTTTTAAGAAATGGATGGAAACGTGGATGAAAATTATGTACCGGAGTATGTATATTTGGGTCAAATCATTCCTCCCAACAATCTGATGTCCAAGGAGATAGACAAAAGAATAGCATGTGGCTGGAAAAAAAATTTGTTTGAAAAAATCTAAAAGAAATCATGAAGAGCAAGGAATTTAAACATCAACATTAAAAAGAAAACGTTCAACACCTGTATCCTCCCCTGCCCAACATATGGTTGCGAGACTAAGTCCCTATGAACCACAGATAAAAGCCATGTCAAAGGTCAATGGAGAGAAGTATGTTGGGAATAAAACTTAGAGGCAAAATTAGAATTACAGACATACGAAATAAAACTGAAGTTGTAGACATACTTGCTCGTATTGATCATCAGAAAGAGAGCTAGACAGGACACATGCTACGGTGCAAAATACATAAATGGAGCAAAAAAAGTCACATTATGGTACCCAAGAGACGGCACTAGAAGACGGGGACGTCCTGCAAGAAGATGGGAAGATGATGGGACGAAATATTCGTAAGACGAATATTTCGATGAATAAATAGCTATTATTATTATTATTATTTATTATTTAATAATCTAACCGATGGACTAAATATAATTTAATTTACTTTACCCAGTCATCATTCGTATTGTCATGGCCTCGTAGTAAGGAATTAGCATCATAATAAATAAATAATAAGTATTTTATTATTATTTATTTGTTGTGTTACGAGGTACAATACAGTGCATTAATTGTCTAGTACCTCGTAATAATACAATGATGCTTGCCACGACAAATTCACTACAAACGTCTCCCAAAACAACTAGACCTGAGTCAATAAAAACATTGAATCTCTCATCGGCTGGCACCGACTCCAAAAGTAACTGATTAGGTACTTAAGTGTTAGGATTATTTTTAGCATTTTAGTGTTTTGAAGTCGGTTTTATTTTTTTTAATAAAATTTAGTGATAAATCCTAATCTAACTGCTAAACACCGATTTCGTCCCCTATTTTCTACCATTAGGGGTGATTTTTATTTTGCAAACTTTTATCATAGCATCTTTGAAGTAGCTATTCAATAAAACAAAAATCATCAAAATCGGCTCATATTTGTCGAAGATAGGTAACAAGAACCACAACCAAAATATTATCTGGGTATATATTTGTTGATTTTCTCAAAAAGTTCTAAATCAATTTCGATAAAATTTATATGGGACCACCCCTAAAGTATGATCTATCAAACAAAAAAAGAATCATTAAAATCGATTCATAATTTGCGGAGTAATCGCATAACATACATACAAAAAAAACATACAGTCGAATTGAGAACCTCCTCCTTTTTTGAAGTCGGCTGAAAAAAAACTTTTGACCGGGATTCGAACCCAGGATGCTTTGCGCTAATGGTAAATTCATTACATAAATCGTAAATTATTTGGGATTTTCTAATACCTTTCCAATACAAAATTGCTGTTATAAAACGAAAATATTTTTTTCTCGCTGTTTTAGAAGACACCCCTATTGGGATGTTAACTTAATTGCTCGCAAACTGCGAAGTTTAATTAAAACCGAACAATTTATTGTTGACAGAGGCCGCCCGATATCCAAACTGCGAAAACATTCCCCTCGAAACATTATAGGCATTTAATTAAGCATATCCGAAACTTCCACTTGACTAAGTTTTGACTCTATTGTTCTTTGATTTGGTAACTCTCATTTTTGATTGGTTAGGTGTTAGGTTTCACGCGATATTCTATTATTAGTGATTAAAGCTATCTTTTGCTATTTTTCTATTAAGGTAACAGGGCCTTGCCGTGAGCGCTTAAATAGTGTTACTACAACCTTGTCCAGTTTTTACTGTATAGATACCTAAAACAACACTGCTTAGGTTTTGTTAATGATTATTACTTTTGGTTGATAAAACTAGTTATCTTGTGTTTCTGGAGTTTTTTGTGACGTAAAGATGCCAATTAGCACTAAATGTATCGTGTTCAAACATGCCGTAAGACCGGCCTTACTCTGTGAATCTGAATGTTGGGAGTTTCGAAAATGTGATTAACAAAAAATGCATATAAAATGTAGAGTTTGCCTATCTACGCAGGGCACAGGTCTTGCCTCAACTACGAGGTGGTTTGGGCAATACTTTACCAGTGGCCCAGTGCAAATTGATGGAAGGATGTTTTAAGGCTAGTAACTAAACCTTATCGTCGTATATAATCAAGCCACCTTAAGGCCTCTGACTAGGCTTCACGGCTAGTTTCAAGCGATATTAGCCGGGACGTACCATCTGAAGCACGGAGATGCTTGTGATAAATGTCACCAAATATAGTTGAAATGGTCACCCATCCACTCACAACCGCGAAAGTAAGCAATCCCTGCCAACTTTAGTAATCATACCAAGCCGCTACTTGTTTTTACCTCAAGCAAGATATTTGTTGGACGTGTGGCGTCCCTAACCTTAATAAAGTGTGGAACGAACATAACCGAGTTGCCGAAGATAGCAAAAAATGCGAGAAGTTCGTATGCGCTGGTATGAACACGAAATGTGCCGAAACAATGACCACATGACCTCACAAGTAATGGCCATCAACGAGGGTAAAAGGGGTAGAGGGCGCTCACCGACAACTAGGACGCGAACCATCCAAAATGATATGCTGACGCGATAGAATTAACGCCAGAAATGACACAGAACCGCCAAGAGTAGCAGCAAAGTATCAGGAGAACTCACCTCAAACAGGGAACAAGCCAGGAGATTGCAAAATCATCATCATTGTGTCACCCTATTGCAATCTACTGCCGGACGTAAGCTTTCCCCGAAGAGCGCCTAAGAGCACGATCTCCCGCTTTTCTCATCCATCCAATGTCAGCCATCTTTCTAAAGTCGTTGGTCCATCGAGCTAGGAGGCGTCCTACACTACGTTTGCCAAGACGTGGTTACCACTCGAGAACCCGTTAACTCCGCCTTTCATCGGTTCTGCCGATCGAAAAATAATAATTGAATACTCGTAAATATGCAACTTACAATCAACTAAGCAACGGATGTCATTCTTGGTTTACCTATAATATTTGTTTTCCCTAATGTGAATTCATTGGTTCTTCAAAATGAAAATACATTTAGTTCCAAATTTAATGTCTTCGTGGGGTTTCATAGCCGGTGGAGTGACGTAACGCCACAGAACATAGTTATTCCCGCCTCGTGCCAGACTCGTTTATCATCACGGTTCAGGCGACGCCGGACACGCGTTCATTAGTATAACTCTGAAATGTATTGCAAACATTCGCTATACGTGTACGTTTCACTAAATTGTTATTCCGTTTTGGAGCCGAATGGGAACAACGAAATCCTTTATGAATTCGTTCTGTTCGTCTGTCTGTTTATTTGTGTGTAACAGTCAAATAGTCGCAGCCAGACAATGCTGGAAAACCGAAATTTATTATTGTTAAGGAAAATTATAACGAGTTATAAAATGATATTTTGTACAAATATTTTTTAAGTAATGGTTGATTTTTTGTGTAAGAGGTCGGTAAAATCAATTGGTCTCTTTACTCTTGGTTATAGACCCGATTATTGTAGATGTTGTCTTGAATGCAAAGGGTCCCGTGTTATATTCTCGGTTCGGTCAATTCTAGTCTAGGTGATCTGCCAGACCCTCCTGGCAAAATCCATTGTCTTTGTGAGGTACAGACACAGCTCGTCAACCTACCACAAAACGTCAAAATGTCTCAGTTGATATTAGTCTTTATGCGTCGGACTTAAAGTTGAAAATCGGTTTAATGACCTTTAACTTTTTGTGTAGGTTGACCTGCCAATGAATGTACAGTCATGTGTACACAAATATGTTATTTCCTTACCTTGTGACGTGTTAGTGTATTGGTGTGTTGTTGCATTAATTTTTAACCATTTACGGTAAACAAAGGTTTGAAGTTTAGAACTTTAAGGCTTACTACTGATAAATATTGATCTTCATCACATACATTGCTCAGATCCTATGATAAGTAGCTTAAGCACTCGTGTTACAGAAATCAGAAACAACGACGGTACCACAACACCCAGACCCGAGACAATAAAGATTCGAAATTATTGTTCTACATTGACCAACCGGGAACCGAACCCGGGACCTCAGAGATAATAAAACCAAGTCCGGTATAATAATACAACTTATAAATTCTTCTTCTTCTTCCTCGGTCTCTCACTGATGAAAATCGTGACCACATACAACGTTCCTCTACAGACCGCGATCATACGCTATGTAAACCAACATATAAATACGTGCATACTAATATGCCTCTTGTTTAAATTCAATGTAACATCCCCGCCAGTAACCACAAACGCTAAAGGCTTAGAGTGGCGTCACAGGAAATAGTTTTCATTATGCCTAAGTCGCTCAGTCGTATATCACCACGATTCAGAAAACGCCGGACTTGCGTTCATTTTGTGAGGACTCTGTGACACTTTAATTGGATAATGTTATGATATATTCGTTCTGTGAAACTGTGGGTAAAACTAAGATAAGATTTATTAGACTTATACATAGGAGACAATGTAATAAAGTTATTGTAATATGATAAATTCATCATCACCATCATTCATAGGAAGTCCACTGCTGAACATTGGCCTCCCCTAGTGATTCCCCGATGGCCTACATCCAGTGGCTTTCTGCAACCTTTATCGGCCGTCTGTCCACGTTATTTTACGTTATTTATAAGTTCTTAAGTAAATGAAGACCGCTAAGATCCAAATTCATTAAAATTCTTTTGGGTTAGTTTTTTCTGTTGAACTTGCATATTTAGCTATTGACGTTGTTATAAAACAGTTTGGATTTTAAATAAGGAGTCACAAAAAGTCAACCTTAACCCTTTCTCTATCGTAAACGGCATAAATACTTAAATAATAAGAGTTCCAATGCAAGTAATGGTAACATAGATTTTTTTAAATTGAGGGGTCTGCACTGAGATTAAAAACTATGGAACTACAGATGTCAAGCAAAACTCTGAATACTGAGCGGCCATCGGCTATATCATCGCTTTAAAAATAGGATTTAATGAAATCAACGGGCTTATAGAACTGAGAGACACGATCATTCGGTCTTTATTCATGGCGGTTATAAATTTACGCGAACCGAATGCCCGGTCCAGGCCGGCTGAACCCGTGATAAACGACCAGACCAGCGAATAACGACAAATAAAACACGTCAGCGCTTACATACATAAAACTATGTTTGTAAAATAATCATACTTTTACGTAACGTCTCAATATGGGGCAGAAGAAAAAGAAAGTATGCCTAATACGCAGGGCACAGGCCTCACCTCAACTTTACGGTGATTTGGGCCATATTCCACTACGTGGGCCCAGTGCGGATTAGTAGAGGGGTGTTATAGACCAGTTACTTAACTTCACTGTCAGATGTTATCAAGCCGCCATAAGGCCTCTGACTAAACTTCACGACTAGTGTCAAGCGATATTACTCAGGACCAACTTTAAACGTTCCTTCCAAAGCATGGAGATGCGTGTGATTAATGTTTTTAAATATGGTTGGAATGGTCACCCAATCACAGCCACGGCGTAGGTGGCTTTACTTTGGCAATCACTACCAAAGCGCTGAGACTGAGCTACAAGCACCTCATCGGGCAGAATGCTTACCATATAAGTGAATTTTATTTAAAAAAATAAAACCGATGCCAGCCGATGAGAGATTCAATGTTTTTGTTTGCACCGACTCCAAAAGTATCTGATTAGGTACTTAAGTGTTAGGATTATTTTTAGCATTTCAGTGTTTTGAAGTCGGTTTTATTTTTTTTAATAAAATTTACTTATTTCATCTATTTTTAGTGATAAATCCTAATCTAACTGCTGAACACCGATTTCATCCCCTATTTTCCTACCCTTAGGGGTGATTTTTATTTTTCAAACTTTTATCATAGCATCTTTGAAGTATAAGCTATTCAATAAAACAAAAATCATCAAAATCGGCTCATATTTGTCGAAGATAGGTAACAAGAACCACAACCAAAATATTATCTGGGTATATATTTGTTGATTTTCTAAAAAGTTCTAAATCAATTTCGATAAAATTTATATGGGACCACCTCTGAAGTATGATCTACCAAACAAAAAAAGAATCATTAAAATCGATTCATAATTGGCGGAGTAATCGCGTAACAAACATACAAAAAAAAAAAAAAACATACAGTCGAATTGAGAACCTCCTCCTTTTTTGAAGTCGGTTGAAAATAAGTTAGATTAGTGGAAAGGTGGGTTTTAGGCGAGTATCCAACTGTATTTTCTGTCAGTTCTTCTTCATTAAAAGACAGTGTATGATTTACTTTAATCATCATCATTATCATCATTTCAGCCATAGGACGTCCACTGCTAAACATAGGCCTTTCCCTTATAAAGTTTCAATTATATCTGCAACGCCGATTTCATCTCCTGCGCCGAATTGTTACCAAAAACATTCAAACACTATTTTAAATTGAATGAAAAATCCAATTTTAAAACCAATTAGTTGTGTCCTTTAAAAAAAAACGTATGTTGTGAGTAATTTCAAAACAAAAGCTACAGATTCGAATATTTCTTAACCCTTCAGCTACAGAAGCGGGCCTTTATTCTCTGACGTCACAAGCGACGTGAATAGTTTTCATTATTCCCACGTCGCGTCTCCGTCGTTTATCATCAGACTTCAGCGGACTCGGACCTGACATTCCTCGTCCAAAATTCCGCACAACACAGGGGCTAGGATTCCGCAGAAACAATTTAAAAGTTAAACAGATATTACATTAAGGCACCGCTGCAGTAGGAGTAGTAATATGGTTTGCGAGTTATATTGTTGGATTTACCTGTCAAAAGTCAGATTGTATTATCAGACAATTACTAGGGTCGGCTGTATTTGGACGATTAACGGTAAACTTAATAAAGCTCGTCGACTTTGAATTTGCAATAATGCGAATTAAAAAAACTAACAAAATTGCATTTGTTGTGATTTTGTTTATAAGTATAATCAAGAGTCTTATTTTACTTTTTCTGTATTGTTTGCTCACGTGTTACTGTTGCAATTCTTGTCTGCTTTCAGCAATGTTTAAAACCATAAATAATTACAGTCGCCATACGAAAGCGCATGTATACAACCTACTATCGCACTTTTACTGTCCGTGGCTAAATAGTTACGTCACTCAATGGAAAACCGACGGAATGTGGTTAAATTTCAGCTGGTCAGTGTAGGGCGCTTCAGGGCGCTAGACACTTGATAGGAGACTGGCAGGATAGCGGCTTCAGAGGGAATTTACAATTTAGCGATATGGAATCACACATGTTTAGTAATGAGCGACGGATACTACTTACCCAATATGGGTACAATTCCGTACCCTGTACAACCCGTATTTACCCAACATGGGTAAAAACCCGACTTCTATTCTATTTCATATTTAGTAAGTACGCTCCATCGCCGATCGCTACACATAGTAGGTAAAAGTAACCAGTAAAATTTTAGTTTGCAAGGTTTAGGATGATCGAAATAATGGAACAATACCCCTCCACCGTAACGCGAGAAATTCTACAACAAGACAAATAGTTAGTGTAAAAGTACAATGAACATTATAATAACCAGTACCCTGTCCAAGAGCATACAAATCGACACAAACATTTTATTCATATCCTTTGCGTGCCGGCTAAAAATTATGGCTTTATCCATAATTTTGAATTTGATTTGAATTTGATTTTTTTTAATTGGGTCTGAAGTGGTATATGGGCACTTGAAGGGTGAATTTGTTTGAACGGTCCGTCCGTACGGTTGTGGGTTTGAATCCCGCAAGGGGTAAATGTTTGTGTGATAAATACGAGCATTTGTACCTAAGTCATGGATGTTTATGAAAGTTTTTAAGTATGTTTATCCATTATCTAGTCGCCATAGAACAAGCTTAGTTTGGGCTAGTCCCAATTGGTGTGATTGTGAAAAACAATATATTATTTATTAAATAACCATTTTTCCGAAACCTAATACGACCCAATTAGCGTAATGACGCGTCGATTGGTAGATTTAGAAAACGAACTTTTCTAAACTGGCTTTAGAAAAAAAGAAACAATGTCTGGTACCTCTTAGCACAACGATTAATTTGTAATGTTTTCACCGCCTACGGTTAGTAGCTTGCACCATGATATAGGAATGTCACTCTTTCGCGACGCGAACGATGCGCCGAGCAAGCTCGCAGCAAATGTTGTGTGAATATCGCTGGAGCTCGAACAAAGCGCTGTCTCTACTCTACATACCAACATTGCGATATTGGGAAGATAGTTGAACTTTGAGATGTACCCTGTCTAATGTAAGCTTAGAGATAATAGACAAATTACAGGCTGCTAGGTACTTTTATCAATCGCTTCAGGCGATCTTCTTCTAAGATGTTACGCTCTTGACAGAGGTGTAATAGGCGAATGTAACTCGCCTCACGATTTCTTGCCATTTCTTTCAATTGGTTGTTAATCTAGAAGACTCGTGTAAGGGGCCGCTTACAGAAGTCTCGGAGTTTAATTACAAAATATAATAAATATAGTTTTCAGATTTTCAATTTCAATTTAATTTTCCCCTGTGCACCTAGTATAAGGCGATATTACTTGCCAAATTTCATAGTTCGAGGTCAACGGAAAGTACCTTATCTTTTTTTTAACTGTAACTTAGATTATGTTTTTACGGCTTCAAGGGGCTGTTGACCTAAGTTTATGGTTATAATTTCAATTTGATACCTCCACGCGTTCCCGAGATTAAGGGTTTTGACAGACAGACGGACAGACAGACAGACGGACAGACAACAAAGTGATCCTATAAGGGTTCCGTTGTTTCCTTTTCAGGTACGGAACCCTAAAACCTACATATTTGTCAAGTGAAACCCCAAGCAAGACACAATAATTTGAAATGTATCATACTCATTCTTCACCATTTACTATCGCAAGCTCTTGTCGCTTCGGCCGCGGCGTCATGAAACAAACATAAGTAGGGAAGCCATCTCCCAAATTGCAAACTTAGTGCAAGCGCTGAATACTGAAGCCTAAGGTTTACCACGCCTGAATACTCCTACTCGTCTTGCTAAATATTCAAGAAAAAATTTGAATGTTTGAATGTTTGCTACACAATCGCTTTGATGGGTGAATGAAATTTACTATCTGAAATTTGGAAAAGATATAAATAACGATCTAGATAATTAATATGGTTGGTTGTGTTCCCGTTGGACGATTATTATTCCTTTTTCCTTTATTATGGCGTCTACACAGACTTAGTGTTAAGCTGGTATAAATATAAATAAACTGGTTAAACTTCGTACCGCCAAATTAAAGTTGTCGCAAAATCAATTTCTGAACGCATCCTGTTTGACAGGTACAAACAGTTTCTATGGGGAAATAAAATAGTTATTTTTATTACTTTCCCTGGAATTTCTTTATATTTTTTAACCTTTTCAACCTGCCCTGAACTTCCACAAATATTTCAAGATCAAAATCAGCCAAAACAATCCCGCCATTCTCAAGTTTTAGCGTGACAAACGAACATCAATTCATTTATTTGTATATAGCCAGACGACACATCGATTTTTAATAATTTAGATAGAAATAAGTAATTAGTAATATATTACGAGGTAGTGACAGCATCAAAAAATACATGACACTTACACTATTGCAAAATATTTTTGTCAAACTATTGTAATATGTTTTAAAATGCGGTTATTTTGTAAAATTCTGATACTAAATTAAATTAAAAAAAACATTGATTTCAGACTATAATCCATATTATTAGTGTTACTAAGCTACTATTTATGTTGGCTGTTCCAGATAGCGATTTTTTTGCTAGAGGCGTTTCAAACACCTAAACTCAAACCTATTTAAAAAAGTTTGTTTCCTTTACTGACTATAGCAGGATTTAAATCCTTTCACTCAAGGCTGCAATTATTTTGGGAAAGATTTTTGTAATTCAATACTTCATACAGCTTATTGACATTAAGCGCAGTACCCAATAAGGTCAATTAAGGGAACATACTATTTTGTGACCAACATTAAAATCTCAATAATAAGTTCCCTGTGAACAACCTACAACAACTGATGGACCAGGCCCTCGATTCAGAACTTTCGATAGCGAATTGTCAGTCGATAAATCACTTAACACTAATACTAAATCATAGAGCGATTCGTGGTATTCCGGTCGAAATTTGAAATCGAACGGTTCTGAAGCAGATCTCTGGTTCGACAGTAAAAGTAGTTGTAAAGAAGTAGTAATTGAAACATAGCACGTAAAACTGACGGCTGATGAGGCAGAATGGAGGCCGCGTACCGGCAAGCGCAGCGTAGGACGTCCAGGGTCGTAAGGGTCGCAGGAAGACGCTGGATGCAGGCCGCTTCCAAACCGGCCTATGTTCAGCAGTGGACGTCCTATGGCTGAAATGATGATGATGATAATGAGTAATTTAAATTACTGCTACCCCCCCCCCCCGTAAAGGAAGTGAAAAATCTAAAATAAGCCATTAAAAACACTTTTACACGTCCCAATATTTTTTTTGCCCTACCACTGCTTCGGGACAATTTGTGGGCTAACTAAAATAGGACCTTATATTAATAGTTAAATCGTTCGTAGCTTGCACCACAGCGCTAAATGGTACTGTGCTACAATGGGAGCGAGTGATGCGTCGCGCACGTGAGGGGTAAACGTGCGGAATGCCGCATTGCTCTACGAATGGTACTGTAAAACTAACACTAAGATTTAGGGCTCCGTGTTGCATAAATCTTTGAATTTGACAGACCTTTGCAGGTAAGTATAAAGTACTTACTTTAAAAACGAAACTATATACTATCGTAAAATCGAACTATTAATATTGCATTTTTATTCACAAGTTATTGATGGACCCAATGTGGTAGATAATAACACGCAGTAGAAGTTTTTGCTAAAACATTAATAAATGAATGGAGTTAGTCGCCTCTTACCACACGCCTCCTGTTAGCGGTAGGGAAGTGTATTTATTACGGCCGTCCTTTCTGTGTGCCGTACAATACAGGTATAGTTATCACGCAGAAAGTACACTGTTGAACACAAGTCACACTGTTTTGAACACAAGTACTAAGCCTATCTTAGTGAGCAAGCTTAGGCAAACTTAAGCTACGTCCCAAGATAGAACTTCCTTCCTTTACCAATCCAGTCTCCGTTTCGCAAGGTCTTTAAAAATTAATGCACACATACTCAGGATATAAATCCTCCTGAAATTCCCTAAAATTACGCTCGCCGCAGTCATACTGAGATTTAGGAGAGTCGTGTGACAACGCTTTGGGGCGGTCGGAGACAATTATCGGAAGCTTAGGGGGCGGAGGCAGTAATATTCTTCCGTTCGGAGGCCATCGTACCTCTGATACCTACATTATTCATTTCGAATCCTTTCCGAGCGCTCGCCACGTTCGCTCCGGATTTCTCTTCCGACCTTTTTTGTAATTTTTCAAAGTTATAAGTCACCAGAGGTCTTACACAGTCGCTTTTGAGAAAAAATGGCTGCCGATGCAGTTATTAACGGATGTGCGATATTACGGTTTCAAAGTTTACTACGTTTGGAAAGAATTTTCGGAGGAACATTGATTATTTACCGCTGGCTCCATATTGAGACATTTTATTAAAAGTTTTCTGTATTATCTAATTTGGTAGGTTAATTAATAAACCACTTTGATTAAAAAAATATAAGATATTTATTTATCTTATATTTTAGTATTCATTTGCTTTCATTCAAACTTATCACATTTTTTTAGATGATAAAATGAATAATTTCGTTAAAAATCTTAAAAAATTAGGAAATAACAGATTCCTGACTAAGTTGGGCGTTGAAAACTTTAAAAACTAATGAAAAACAATGAAAATAAGTTTACAAGTTATAAATAATACATTGTTGGTGTGATTGTTAGAATCAAACTAAATATCTATTCTCAAAGTTAGCATGTATTATGGTACTAGATAACAGGTAGACATACCTTTATACAGTAAATGACATCCATGCCTCAAGTACAAATGTTCGAGCTCATCACACAAACAGTTACCCCTTGCGAGATTCGAACCCCCGAAAGCTGGCTTTGTAGTCCGGAGCGCAAACCACTTCAGACAGTCATCTATGTCCAGTTACATGGCTTTAATATTTTTCCTAAATACATATGAAATTTTAAAAAGTATTTTACAATATCAAAGTTTTTGATTTTATTAGTTAAACGATGTCGATTCATAATTCATGCCACAACAAATTGGTCTCCCAGATTTGGGTTTAAAATGATAGCGTGTGGTGACCACGCTGGCGGGTATTAATGAAGCCTCGCAGTCGTCTTCGAGTAATAAAGTAAGATTAGAGTCATTGTACGAGTACGGCGCCGATACCGGGGCGAGCGTGCAGGGATCTTATAAGGCGCTTGGAAGGGTGTTCGACAGATTATATTTTTAGTACATACGTGAAATCTTTGAAGCAAATCGTAAAGTACATGGGGCACAATAAAAGTTTTGCACTTCTAGCTAATCGGAACTATTTGAATTTCGAATGTTATATTGTTTTAAACGTTTCAACCTTCTTAGTAATAAAAAAAACAATTGGCGGGAAATGATTTGTCAATTGTTTTTTATCACACATCAAAGTTCTACGTACGCAACGAAAATGGAATTAAGTCGAAAATATTTTAGAGCGATGATTTTTTATGATTTTAAAAGTTCTCTCTCTCCGCAAGACCGTGCCGCTCGTCTTCAAAATGCTTTTGGGAGAGAAGCTCCTTATTTAAGCACTGTGAGGTGATGGTTTGCTGAATTTGAGAGTGGTCGAGTTTCTTTACATGACGAATTTCGTGAAGGGCGGCCTTCAACTGCCTTCAACGAAAATAATGTGTAAAAAATAAAAACGACCCAAAAGCCGCGTTCTCCTACATCATGACAATGCTTCTTCACACACGGCTAACAAAACAAAGTCATTTTTAGCTTCCGAAAAAGTACAACTCGTCACCCATCCTGCACATAGCCCCGACCTAGCTAGCACCCTGCGATTTCTGTATTTTCCCCAAAATCAAAGATTTGATGAGAGGTTTTACTTTTACCAACTCCGAAGAGGCAGTGATAGCGTTCAATCAGCAGGTAGAAAACATGCCTTCAGATATGTGGTCCTCCTGTTTTAAAAAATGGTTCGATCGCATGAAAAAATGTTTAAAATGTAAAGGAGAGTATTTTGAAAAGCAAAAAACATAATTTTGGTTATAACATGTTGTTTTTTTAAGTTACGCAAAACTTATAGTGTGACCTACGTATTCCAAAAAGTACTTTTAGGAAGTGTTTCGTTGCAACACAGTTTGTGATTACTTTTTATTTGTTAACTTCGTTTAAGGTGGTGATTGTATTAAACAGAGGATATAGGATTAATAAATTGGACATCCTAAGTATACTAAAATGACAGCGAGCTGGTCATGTTTGCCGTTGAACCGAATGGGGTAAACGTGTTCTTGAGTGGAGACCGTGACTTGGCAAACATCGTAGGGCGCCCTCTGACAAGGTGGAATGATGATACACGCAAAGCTGCTTGAAGTAAATGGAAAAGAATAGCCGAAGATCGGGCTTGGTGGCGTTAATACACGCCACGGAGAGGCAGATGTCCAACAGTGGGCTGACGTAGGCAGTTTATGTTGATGATGTATAATAATCACATTTACTTTCAACGAGCAGATAGCCGTAACATTATATTTACTTAATTCGTATTAATTGAACTGAGCGTACAAGCGACCCCAATCTAAATATTTTTATTTCATTGAAGCTGCATATTCACATTGCTTAAACGTCCCAATTGAATTAGGTTTTGTAACAGAAATACGCAGAAATAAGACTGCTGATACCGTAATCCCTTTTAGTAGCAATATGGCGAAAAAATTCAATAATAAAATTCGTGAAACTATGTATTTTGTTCGGAACGAATGAGAAATACCGAACCATTTTTTAAGCTGGCTCATGCTCCGAGAGAGACAACGATACTACATCGAAATTAAGGATGCCAATTTTATAAAAGCAATAAATAACAGTGTTTTATTTAAAGAAAAACCAATTCGCACATACCGGGACTTGACTGCGCGCAGGAATGATAGCGAGTTCTTTGTTCAAATCCCGGCGAGAGTGAGTTGGCTTTTTTAATTTACACATGTACTTATTCAACAATACTTGCAGAGTGATTAGTTAAAAATATTTTCTTAAATTTGCTTCAGTTAAACGAGGAATAAACTACTAAATATGGATGGATACTCTTTCTTACATATCAGCCAAAAAGTACTGGAAGAAATGCATTAAGAACTGCATAATTTAGGCGGTCTTATAGCGAGAAGCGATCTTTTCCAGACCACAGATGTCACTTGAATTAAAATTTTATTTATAAGTGATTACAATTCTTGACCTCAGAAGAAAAAGGTCTAATGTGTGATTGAAAACCTTGCACACATCAGACCTTATGCTTCTGAGGTCGAGAATTGTAAGAACTACAGGTGTTTTTTTTTTGTTACATTTTTTTTATTATAGACACGACAAGAAGTAAAATCCTACAATATTATAAATGCGAAAATGTGTGAGTATGGATATATGGATCTTTGTAACTCTTTCAGGAAAAAACTACTGAATGGATTTGGCATATTGATAGACCATAGCGTGAATTAGCACATAGGATTGAACTTTTTATCCGGGTAAGGTTAACGACAAAATCGCGGGCAAAAGCTAGTCTATCTGGTAATTTAAGTAAAACCATCTGAACACCTTCCTCCTTTGCATAAACAGCCTTGGCTTACCATGAAGGCGTTAAACCGTCTCCGTAGACAGGTTGGCCGCTGTAGACAAAATTTGGTAAGGTGGGATATGAGGACCGAGCGGCAACGTGAGTGCGTCTGTGGTGCGGACTCACTCACCGGCTCACCTGATCTCCTGCCCTTTGTGCCCCTACACCTGCACGAGGGATGACCTAAACAGAGCGACACAAACGCCGTAGAAGTTGCCAAGTTTTGGTCGAAGTCCGTCTAGAGTCGCCATTGACACGACAGAAGAAGAAGAAGAAGTAGTCCTTAGTTACAATGAATTGTGGTTAGGTGTTCTGCATCTCCTACTATGAATGCTAAACAGTATGAAAGTTACTGCTGACCTGTCAAACTATACAAAAAAACAATCCTGCCTGCCTAGCATGAGCACTAAAAACACGATATGATATGATATGATATAGCGAAATCTCGACACCAACTTTAAAAATATGATAGATTTAGCCGCCATTTTAATTTTTTATCAAAACAGCGATCTTAATATGTGTCGGCGATTCAACATGGCGGCTATATCTATCATATTTTTACAGTTGGTGTCGATATTTCGCTATATCATATCATATCATATCATATCGTGTTTTTAGTGCTCATGCTAGCCAGGCTGAATTAATATTGATCCCTAATTTAGCTCTTTGATAAATAAGTAGAAAAAAAAAAATATTCCAACTTTACTTTTTTAAAAATCGCTAAACATTTTACTTTGTGTTTGGGTAAAAAGAGGTATCTACATTACTTCAAAGGTGCCAAGGACATGTTTCCTAGAAACACGAGGGACTGTGGCAGGCCGTTGGTCATTGATATAATTCCAAAAAGCCCTCGATTTAAAAAACACTGCTACTATATGTGTGTTAAAATATAAAAAAAGATACCACAAAATATATGCATAAATGGCTAATTGAACGTGTATTCTACTCAGTCCAGGAGTTGTTAGATTGTAAGCACTTACTTGTTGTTTGCAATTATTATTGTTATTCTGTTTACCATTTTCAATTAATTTAATTTTGAATTGAATATTATATGTCTAATACCTACCCTGTACCATGTTTGCATGCCATTGTCTATAGCTGAATAAGTGAAATTTATTTAAAATTGTGATCTTCCTATTACATTGTTCAATGGCAAATAATGTATTCTGATTCTGATTCTATTTAATGATCTAGTTAAAGTTTGGGTTTCTTTAATTATACCTTGACAGTTCACCTTACAGTCTGCGAAAGTGTTATTAAAATAGATAAATAAATTGTTTTCACAAACACATCAATTATCTATCTAACTTGTATTATGGGGACTAGATAATGGATAAACATACTTAAATACTTATAAAAACATCCATGAACTATGTACAAATGCTCGTGCTTATCACACAAACATTTGCCCCTTGCGGGATTCGAACTGTACTATACTGTACTCGTATGACGGAGCGTTCCAGCCCCAATAACAATACTGACCACATCCAACAACTTCCGTAGTGACAGCCCTATCTGTGCATCTCGCTCGCACGCTTTGGGAGCGTGCCAAATCGCACATTGGCCCATATAGCCCATTACCTAGGTACCATTGGCACTAATTGCTTCCACAACGGCCACGACACTCGCAGCTCTGCGCTTTAATTCTACCAGCCCTGATGCATTTGCATCTGACGGGAGGGGTGGGCAATATAAAGTGTTTGAATTGAGGTATGGGGTTCCAAGGGTAGACTGAAAATTTATTCATTTTTGGGGGAGTTCATTAAGTTTTTCGATAATGTACAACATCTTGTTAAAATATCTGTTTATAAGTTTAAAATTTAAATTACGATTCCTAAGAAATATTTTTTCAAAGCAGACAATAGACAAAATATTATTCTATTTAGTCCGTCAGTTAGATTAACATAAAATATTGGACCCATATTTTGTCTTTTGTCAATCAAATAAAAAATTACGAAGATAAAGCGCATCGAAGTTTGGTAATGACGTCACGCCTTGCGAAAAAAATCCCGCAAGGCGTGACGTTACACGGAACTTTAACAGGCTATAAACCTTCATCCTTTTTTGTTTGATTGAAAAAAGAAAAAATACGTGTCTAATATTTTCTGTAAATCCAACTGACGGACTAATTAGATTGTTTTAGGAAACTAGCCCATTATCTAAACGACAAGAATGTTTATAAAAAGCTTTATTTAATTTGGCTCCCATAAGTAAATTTTATTTAAAAAAATAAAACCGACTTCAAAACACTGAAATGCTAAAAATAATCCTAACACTTAAGTACCTAATCAGTTACTTTTGGAGTCGGTGCCAGCCGATGAGAGATTCAATGTTTTTGTTTGCACCGACTCCAAAAGTAACTGATTAGGTACTTAAGTGTTAGGATTATTTTTAGCATTTCAGTGTTTTGAAGTCGGTTTTATTTTTTTTAATAAAATTTACTTATTTCATCTATTTTTAGTGATAAATCCTAATCTAACTGCTGAACACCGATTTCATCCCCTATTTTCCTACCCTTAGGGGTGATTTTTATTTTTTAAACTTTTATCATAGCATCTTTGAAGTATAAGCTATTCAATAAAACAAAAATCATCAAAATCGGCTCATATTTGTCGAAGATAGGTAACAAGAACCACAACACCACAAGAACATATTATCTGGGTATAAATTTGTTGATTTTCTCAAAAAGTTCTAAATCAATTTCGATAAAATTTATATGGGACCACCTCTGAAGTATGATCTACCAAACAAAAAAAGAATCATTAAAATCGATTCATAATTGGCGGAGTAATCGCGTAACAAATATACAAAAAAAAAAAAAAAAACATACAGTCGAATTGAGAACCTCCTCCTTTTTTGAAGTCGGTTGAAAAGTAACCCCATATTCAAAGTATTTTTTTAGTTAAACAAATCCATCTTATTCGATGCATCTAAGTCTTGACAGGCTTGTATGGAGATGAAATACTTTGTCACAACAGTCACAATCACAATTCCTTTTAGAGTGTAGATTTAGAGCAAATTGGCTGGGACATGCGGGCAGATAGACCCACGATAAGGTTTCCGATTTTTGATGCCCACCCTAAGAATGGAAAAAAGCATACTTAACTAATCAAGTTAATTTTTTTGAGCTTCTTCACATTTATAGTCTTGCTGACGGGACATCTAAATGTAATTAACATGTCTTAAGGGTTCTGACTAGTCTTTTTTTCTTTAAATAATTTCAGGACTTTTCGCAGCTTCCAATTTGAAATTTTAATATATTTGCTATACCTAAATGTTGTCTGGAAGATATCGCTTTAAAACCGACCGCGTAAACTTTAAGGAATATTTCCCCTGTAGTTTTTTTTTGTGTGGTATTCAAAACAGAGTATCTTCTCTTCACAGCTTGCCCCTCAATTTTTTACTAATTTTTCCTCTACCTTAAGGTTGTCTGGCTGAGATCGCTCCTAGCGATAAGACCGCCTTCTAAATTTATTGTTTCTCTGTACTTTTTGTTTTGTGTGGTATGCAATAAAGAGTATCTATTTATCCATTAGATACACAAGGTAATTCGACATTCATAATAACTAAATACCAAAATATTGGTTCAGTCATAAGAAAGTATTTTAATAACTTTAAGATAATACCTATCACATTTTTAAAAAAGTAGAATGCCAAAGATGGCTAACGAATTCACGTGTTAAGTATCAATTTAAGTTTTATTATCTTAGATTTCACTAACATGTAATTGCAAAAACAAAAATTTACATAATTAATTTTAAAATAGTTGCGACACTAATACTGCTGTTGCAACGCAAAAGGGCACAACCATATATTTTTTAAATTAGAGAAAACTAAAAGTAGTATAGATCCCGTTTTCACATAAAAACTTAGTTGTGCCCTTTTTCGTTACAATGCCAGAAAAAGCAGTACAGAAAAGTGGTTTGACAAGGGCAGAAACGTCTCATCTACCTCGAATTGAATTCATATACTTAGCGTAATTGGAAATCCTATCTAAACTTTCGTCTTAGATTAAGTTTCTTTTTTAGGTAAAGCCGAGTGAGATCAAGAAGTCAAGTTTCGAAACTTTTCTCATTCGAAGAGGAGTGCTTTTTAAAACTAACTACAGGTTTAATAGTTAGCTTACGCACGCATTTTATTATTACGTTAGTATTTCTTTGATATCGGGAGTAACATAATAATAAAATGAAGTATGAAAAATATCGAGTCCCCGACCTTGGAAAGGAATACAAAGATTAGCCAACTTGTAAAAGCACATTAGGCAACACTACACTACAATACATTATTATTATTGTAGCTTAGTCTAGTTTACATAAATCCTACTGATTAGGATAACACGCTTTATCCTTATTAAGCCCACAATGCGGATTAAGCTACCGACCTAAGGTTCAAAAATGCTTGCAATTCAGTGGCGGAAGCGTTATGGACGTGATAGCCCCAGATAATCAACTCTTGTACAATCATTATCTAATCGGTCAATCCCGGTTGCATCCAAAGCCATCGCTTTGGAGCCCAGGATCCGCTTTTCTTGATTTACTCCTCCATTTCGCATGATCTTGAGCGTCTCTTGTTGTGAGATCATAGGCACGCATGTCAGCCCTCACAACGTCAAGCCAGCATTTCTTGGGTGTATCCCTTTTGCCAGGACCCGGCGGTGGTGGCATGACCAGACATTTGTTTCCTACGTAGCTTGCCGGTTTTTGCAAAACATGGCCGTACCAGCGTAGGCGACTCTCCTGCAGTTTGTCTGCAATATCACAGACACGAAGGCTACCGCGGATGCGCGAGTTTCTCATACCAAATCAACTATTGTACAATATAAGCTATATGCAAACGGCCCAGAGCCACTTACTGTGGCGTTCTATATTTAGGAGAGGCCTATTTCTAGCGGTGGACTACATCATCATCAGCTCTTGCCCTGCCTCGATCAGGAATGAACAACTGACCATTCCAGTCATATAATGACGTTAACGTTATGTTTGTGTTTACAAATATGTACATATTAAGTTGGCCTCATCCAGATCATTAGTTACTTTATTTAAACCACACCGATTATGTGTCATCGATACGCGTAGTGGAGTAACCACTTCATAGACTTTACAGTGATATCTGTGTCCGATATTTGTAAAGGTTTACATTGCTACTACGAAAAAAATAAGGTAAAAAAGTTTTTTTTTTCTTTTACAATCTACCTATAATCTATATAAAACAAAGTCAGGTAGTTACACCATTTATAACTCGAGAACGGCTGGACCGATTTTTATGATCTTTAATTTGTTGAATTTGTCTCCGCCCCGAATAGCAGAATAATTATAAAAAACACGAAAAAATTCACAAAAAAAAAGTATGTAGAGGCGGTATGAAGTTCACCGGGACAGGTAGCTTACTATAAAACAAAGTAGGGTTAGTTACACCATTTATAAGTCAAGAACGGCTGGACCGATTTTTATTATCTTTGATTTATTTTATTTTATTTGTCTTCGCCCCGAACAGCAGATTAAATCTTAAAACATGGGAAAATACGAAGTTTGCCAGCTAGTAATAATATAACTGTAGGTAAGTAGGTACTTAAAAGATCAACAACAAGGTACATTGTGTGCGTCACAATGTATACAAGGTCGCCTTTTATAAACGGGTGAAACTTTAACAGAGCTTCTAATTATATTAAAGAAACCGGGCCCTATTATTTTCGTTCTTAAAAACGGGCTAGTTCTCATTTTTATTATTCCTAACAAAAAAAAAAAACAATTAAGAGCATCCTGTCTAGTCTGAAACGTCCCTACATCATCGCCTCTGTCTCTCTCATTTCAATCGTGCCCCACTCCTCCCTCGGGGTGAACGCACGGGGCACGGGGTGTTTTATTTTACGTTGAAATCAAAATAGTTTTTCTCCAAAACTAGCGTATAAAAATTTTCTTTTTTTTTAACAAAAATGATTCATTTATGTTTTTGTAATAATTGCTCTTTAAATTTCACCCGTTTATAAAATGCAACCTTATATAGATTGTGAGATTCTGTCGTCTAGAGGTTGTAGGTAACATTAAATACCTACAAAAACAAAATCTTTGACCGCAAGTTTTTATCACTACTTTTTAGGGTTCCTGACAAGAAACCCTTATAGTTTCGTCATGTCCGTCTGTCTCTCTGTTCGTCGGAGGTTTATTAAAAGACCGTTAGTACTGGGAAGCTGTTATTTTGAAAATGTGTGTATGCCAATTACGCCGACAAAGTGGTAGAATAAAATTTTGGAAAACAATTTTTTACGGTTCACGTGAAGTGAGGATGATTTTTTTTTTGTCATGTACCCCATCTTGTGGGGTATCGTTGAGTAGGTCTTTAAAAGTTACTTAGGGGTTGCTAATACTATTTTTCGATAGTTAATGTTCCATTTACGAAATTTAAAACTTTATAGTGCAATTTTGCGTGCTGGCCGTGCCGCGCGCGCGGACCCGCTTGCTGAGCGAGGCGCCGCTAACGCGCGCTCTGCGCACGCTCAACTTAATAGCCGTTCAGTTGGACTTGTTCAGTTGCAATCTGAGTGAATTTACAAAGGTTGCATTGTACACCATTTCATATAAAGTGTAGTGCACAATACACGTGTGTTACATTTTATCGGAAAGGGAGCAATTCATATTGATTTGTATGTTGTAAAATTTTTAAATTTGATGCTTCTCTATCGCATTAGGTAACTGTACCTGTAAAGATAGTTTGTAGTTTAGAAATAAATAAAATAAAAAAAAAAATTTTTTTTTTTGTTCGAATAAGGCGTCCCCCCCCCCCTCTAAAAGCTAAACTGCTGGTAAAAAAATCTGAAAAATCCGAAAAAAATCATGATCATAGTGCATTTCGTAAACTTTAAATTTACTATAAACTAACTATAAACTTTAAATTTACGAAATGCACTATGATCATCACAAACCTTTGATAATGATCTACTACGGAACCCTACACTGCGCGTGGACTGACACGCACCTGGCCGGTTTTTAGGGTTCCGTAGCCAAATGGCAAAAAACGGAACCCTTATAGATTCGTCATGTCTGTCTGTCTGTCTGTCCGTCTGTCCGTCCGTCCGTATGTCACAGCCACTTTTTTCCGAAACTACTTATAAGAACTATACTGTTGAAACTTGGTAAGTAGATGCATTCTGTGAACCGCATTAAGATTTTCACAAAAAAATTAAAAAATAATAATAAATTTTGGGGGCTCCCCATACTTAGAACTAAAACTCGAAAATTTTTTTTTCGTCAAACGTCAAAAAAGGTATCAATGGATAGGTCTTTAAAAATGATATTGAGGTTTCTAATATAATTTTTTTCTAAACTGAATAGTTTGCGTGTGAGACGCTTCCAAAGTGGTAAAATGTGTGTCCTTTTTTAATTTTAGAAGTTACAGGGGGAGGGGGGGGGCTGTAACTCCTAAAATTAAGAGAATGTTAGAGAATGATAAATCTAAAAAAATATATAATGTACATTACCATAAAAACTACCAGCGAAAATTGGTTTGAACGAGATCACTATAAGTTTTTTTTTAATACGTCATAAATCGTAAACCGCAATTTAACTTTCGTAATGTTATGGATTTCATTTTGCAATAAAAATACCATAACTATGACTCGATTGTCGTGATGGGTGAACTTTTACTCATAACGGTACCTACAGGTTTGTACGAAACCCTCGGTGCGCGAGTCCGACTCGCACTTGGCCGGTTTTTTATAAAAACTATTTCGAGATATAAAATCAGTTTACTCTTCACTTTTCTAACTTAGAATTCTCACGTTCTCGATTTCATTAAGGCACCTCGCCCGCGCGATTTGTCCCGGCAAATTAACAGTTCACACTCGCTCGGCTATTTTTTACCATTTTACACCATTTTACACAGAGATACATGACTTCATCATTTCAGCCATAGGTCGTCCACTGCTGAACATAGGCCTCCCCCAGTGACTTCCAGATTGACCGGTTGAAAGCGGCTCGCATCCAGCGGCTTCCTGCAACCTTTACCAGGTCGTGTGTCCACCTTGTAGGTGGACGTCCTACGCTGCGCTTGCCGGTACGTGGCCTCCATTCCAGAACCTTTCTGCCCCACTAGCACGTAGATACATAACTTAGTATTTTATTTTTGTAAATAGGCCTAAATTAAGCTCTTTTACACATCCCAATATATATTTTTTTACCCTACCACTGCTTCGGGACAATATTATGGGCTAGTGCCAAGAAGAAGCAGCGCAAGAATATATAGATATAGAATAATATTTTAGGGGCAAATTTGAATAATGTAAGCACCAATTTTACCTGTGATAGATGATATATATCTATAATTTATCAAAACTCGCAACCATGTGAGTAGTAACGACATTATTGAGACTAAAAAGAGAAACTCCTTCGTGTTGGTAAGCTAGATTGAATTTTATTTGAGTGTTTCAAAGGTGTGTGATGTGATTCTTAAGTTGAACCATTAGGTATTCTGTAGTGTTCCCAGATGCTTACTTGATACAGTTCACGTCTTATTGTATTTCTAGTCGGAGAGAAATAGTTATAAGTCCTGATAATTAACATTATGTTGAATACTAAGAGTATTTTAATAATAAGGCGGTCTTATCGCTGGAAGAGATCGCTTCCAGCGATAAGACCGCCTAAATTGTGCTATTTACTAAGTATTTACTTTCCTGTGATTTGTTTGTTTTGTGTGGTGTACAATAAAGAGTATCTATCTATCTATCTATCTATAAATTAAATTTGTTAAGATAATACATCAAGATGGAGTTTAGTGTTGTGAATTGCAAGTCAGTAAGCTAAAATTAATCGGGATTAAAATTAAATTAAACACAGCTCGGCCGAAATCCGGCCAATCATCGGACGTAGGGGAGTGTTTATCTTTGGGAAGTTCTAAACTTGCCGATGTAAGAAAATTTGTTTTACATTATCTCGAAATCTCCTGGGTATGACCTAATCACAGGAGAAGTTCTTAAAAACCTACCACGTAAGGCAATCGTGAAACTCTCTACGCTCATAAACGCTGCTTTCAGACTAAAGTATGTCCCAGATCTGTGGAAAGTTGCGGAAGTCATAATGATTCCTAAACCTGGAAAGCCACCACACGAAGCAGCATCGTACAGACCTATATCACTACTTCCGATCATGTCAAAACTTTTTGAAAAACTATTACTTAAAAGACTAAAACTGATTATACAGAAAAAAAAACTTATTCCCGATCATCAGTTTGGATTTAGGGAAAAGCATTCCACAATAGATCAAGTCCATAGAATAGTTAATACTATCGAGAAAACTTTGGAAGATAGAAAAGTATGCACCACTATATTTCTAGACGTCGCACAAGCTTTTGATAAAGTGTGGCATGAAGGTCTAATATATAAACTTAGCAAAATGCTACCAAAGCAGTTTACAGCAATACTAGAGTCATATATAACAAACCGAGTGTTTAGAATAAGACAAGAAGATACTTATTCTGAACTAAAACAAATAAATGCTGGTGTACCACAGGGTAGTGTATTAGGTCCGGTCCTGTACCTTCTCTATACCTGTGATATTCCTGAAATAGAAAACAGCACAATTGCCACGTTTGCTGATGATACTGCCATTATGACCATAGGAGAGAGTCACAAAGCAGCAACAGAGCATGCTCAAACTGTCATTAACCGAGTATATGATTGGACAAAACAATGGCGAATCAAGCTCAATGAGACTAAGTCAGTTCATATTGACTTTACAAATAAAACCCCAAAGTACCACCCGGTGTTAATTAATGGCCAAAAAATACCACATGAAAATACTGCAAAGTATTTGGGCATGACCCTCGACACAAAGCTTCGCTGGAAAGCTCACGTCAAGAAAAAAAGGGCCGAGCTAGAGATTCGCTACAAAAAGTTATATTGGCTGTTGGGGAGGCACTCCTCCCTGTCAATACAAAATAAACTTACTTTGTATAAACAGGTTCTTATGCCAGTATGGACCTATGGTATACAGCTGTGGGGCTGTACCAAACAAAGCAACTCTCAAATCATACAACGCTTCCAAAACAAAGTACTTAGGGACATCGTAAGGGCACCTTGGTATATAAGAAATGACAATCTCCACCGGGACCTTCAAATGGAGTTTGTAGATAATGTTATAAAAAAGTATGCAGAAGCTCACGAAAAGAGACTTCATCACCATGTGAATGTCGAGGCAATCCAGCTCCTCGATAGCACGGACATAGTGAGAAGACTTAAAAGAACAAAACCTTTTGAGTTAGTGCAGTGATAGTGTGTATAGCTCTCTGCTATTTTTAAAGACTTGTGAACAATGTGTCTTCCCCTTAATATTATTAGTGACAATAAGAAAAGTGTTAATGGACACGTTCTTAGCTATAACTTATCAACTATACTTAGATTAGGTCAAAATTAAATTACTCATTAGTCTAGTTAGGCTAGATTGTAATATTCTTAAGGTTTATTGTATAACTTAGGCCTTAGACAGATCATAAAAAAAAAAAAAAAAAAATTATCTCGAACGAGACGATTATTTTACTATAAAATTTAACCAAGAAAGTACAAACGATTACACGGAATTGACTCATAAACCTGATTTTGGTGCTCAAATACACCAACTTTTTCTATGGGAGGAACATCGAATTCCGAAATGTTTTTTTTGAACTTTTTCGTACAAACTGATGTCGGCTGGTAGCAGTTATCAATTTGTTCGTGAACATTTTTTATTTGTAATTTCGATGTTCCAGTAGAGCAAGTCGCTGTATTTGAGCATTAGAATCACCCCCTTACAGATTTTGCGTTATTTTATTTACACATTGTATAAAATAAAATAAAAAATACACCAAAGGTTGCAAAACAGTAAAAAGTTGACAGTATCATTATTTTGATAGTTTTCATTATTTAAAAATAAAGTTTTATGTCACTTTAAAGTACCTCTTACTTTTGTTGACAATGATCGTTTTCTTATTTTAATTTGCATTTTTTACAATTACCAAAATTACCGAAACATAATTTATTATTTAATTATCATAGTGAAGCTTCCATGTCATTCTTCATCAATAATGATACATGATCTCATTATTGTCTTATAAATTATATACTCATTAGGTAACGAAGAATATTAACTTTCATAACAGACAATAATACTTTCACTATTCGATATAATAATATCAAGTATAAGATTACCCAAGCTTGGATACGTAACATAATAATGCTATTTGATTAATACAGTTGGTAGGCAGCTAATATTCAACCATTTCGTGTTTCCTCTAACTACCCGAAAATGATAAAACGCTACCCGTAGGTATGTTCTATGTTCGCACAATACACACACAACAACAGTATACTGTAATGCTAAGAGAATGTACCTACGACCTCTTAATTAATGCAGGATCAAACCCGATTTAGAAGGAAACATAACCGATACACACATATACACTGGATACAGTATGTGGGTCAACTGAAATGGCCGAAAAGTTCCGAATGGAGCCGAAAGAGGACGAAAGCGTTAATCCCTTTGAGCGGTAAGCCTGCTGTACACTATACATAGGTTCGTGTGACACTGAGTTTGAATCTCAGATTAAAGAAGTAGTTTTTTTAAAGAACAAAAAATAAAAGCTTTCGCAAAAAATGACGTCTTAATTTTTTTTTTACAATAAATATATTTTGTAGTTTTTGACCAATAGGTCAAAAACCAACATAATCAGTACGTTTGTTTTTGTTAAATGTTTAAAATAGGCGAGTAAAAATAGTAGTATTTTCAACATGAGCAAAAAATACTTTGATTTGGGTTTATGGCTCCGGACTTACTTTATAAACTACAGATTTTGGAATTAAAAAAATACATATTAATAACTCAAGACAATAATTTATTTATTTATTTAAACTTTATTGCACAAAATAAAATCGTATTATTGTTTTGCTATTTTTGTGTAGGTATTATATGAAAGTATTTATTTATTTTTGATTATTTGACTTACGCACTCTTTTGCTCTCGCACTACGTTACCCCACTGTATTAAAACTTAATTTCCTCTGCCCTAAGGTTGTCTGGAAGAGATCGCTTTTGGCGATAAGGCCGCCTGATTGTACATAAATGTGTCTTGTGTGTAATAACCTTAATGTTTTGTGCAATAAAGTGTCTATCTATCTATCTATCTATAGTACAAAAGGTGGACTTAATTCCATGTGGCATTCTCTACCAGTCGACCATTAGGCTAAACAGAAATGAATAATATTCATGTCGCATGAATAAATATTTAAAAAAAAATAAAAAATAAACTATTTGTCACAGATATGGGTCAATGCATCGACCGAAAACGGCCGAACAGAGCCGAACGGCGAACTTGATGCCGAACGATGCAACACCCCTCGAGAACTGTCTGCTGACTCGGCTAATACCTTTTGTGCCTTTTTAGCGAAAGTGACCACGTTTCACCGCCGAACGAGCGCTCGAGCTGTAAGTGAAACGGTATTGGAAGATGTTTATTGGACTTTTTAAACACGTCTGCAGATTTTCACGAATGCTATTGGAATAAATGACGTAAACGAAAGTGCAGATTTTAACGTTACTAGTGCAATAGTATTTTTGGATTACCAAACAGTTGGAATAACAATCGCCCGGATAGCGAAAGACGTAAGTTTGAGTTCTCTTGGGGCTCATAACAATTAATTGTTAGTTCTAGATATTTGACGTTGTCGCTTATTTTTTATTTTCCAATTCAAAAAGTTAAAAGTCATTATACCGATTTTGAACTTTAAGTCCGACACGTAGAAATCAATATCAATTGAGAAAATTTTACGTATTGTGGTAGGTTCACGTGCTGTTGTCTATACATTTTAATATCGCTGAAAAATCAAATGTAACGTTAACATTAAATACATTGACTAGTAGTTCGTTTATCAAACTTACTTCGAATTGGTTTTGACATGCAAACCCTCTGCCATGCTTTGATAACTTTTGATTTACGATTTTATTCGACTCATAATAAAGCCGCGGTATTTTCCTCAAAATATTCACTTTACAAAAAATATTTCTAGCTAAGTAGTTAGCCAAACAATCCGACTAGTAACAATTGAGGCTCAAAGCCGAAATTCCAGTCAAAGAGAAATTCATTTGCGAATTTTCACAAATCGAGGCGGATGAGATGAAACGCCTATGAGACGGCGTATATGAACAGTATTACAATCTATACAGGGTGACTTAAATTTATACCAACCCTACCCTTGCAAATCAAGTACAAAGATAAAATATTATTTAAAAAACAATACATCTTATTAGAAAAATAACAATTATATGACGAATTTACCAATGACCATACTTTCTCCGTTAATTGCATACAGCGAACCCTGACTTTGATAAAACAAAAAAATACAGCATTTGAAACAAAAGGATACTAGGTAGCTACACGATTAACTCTGAAGGCAAACCCACGTGCACACCATACGATTGAGCAAGAACACTCGAAGTCAGATGTGGTCAACCTTTGAATGTTTAAAACTTTACAATAATTTATTAATATTTAATTTTCATAATGTATTTAGTAAACGTAGGCCTTGAATGTGAGAGCATTCAGTTATTTATAATAAGTTGGATATCTTTACATCAATAAACGTCATTAAATAATATTTACAGAATAGATAAAATGGAGGGAAAAGAGGAAAAATTAAACTTTCAGTCACTCATGCTTGTTTTGGTTATTAGTAGGAAAATTATTATGAATCTAGAAAGGTTAACAAGTGTTTGAAAATATGTCATGTTATTTTAAAGTAAGGCACATAGATTATAGAAGGTTGAGCACCCCTGGAAATTAGGAGAGTTCGGGTGTCAGCTTTTAAAACATGGGACGCGGGGGATAGATGATGGTTAAATAGGTTTAGCAGCTTAGTCTCGAGACAGTTGACCGTGAGTTTCGAATTCGATTACACCCTGATGGGTGGGTGACGCGAGTGTACGACGGCAGAGAGCGTATGAGTTCGTTTGATTCGTTAGAATACCTGTTGAGAAGTTATTTAATTAATACCTGATGTCAAAGTTGTAAAAATTTTATTTAATAATACTTTTGAATATGAATTACCATAATTTTCATGGATTTTGTTATTTACACCATTTCTTTCAACAGGATTTTAACAGTTTTATTATTTACTTACCATTAGAAAATGGAAAGGGGTATATTTGAAAACCTTCTAAACAATAAATGTAATAAATATATTAAACTTTAACCACATATAACTCAGTTTAGTAAGTTAATTATTTAATTGAGATTTATTCTACAAATTGGTTGTTTTAACATTTTCTATGTATGTTTGTATTAGATTTTGTACATTTTAGGTTACGAGTATAGTATTTGTTTAAAAGAACTCATTTCCTTTTCTGTTGATATAATGCATGTTAATTGTACTTGTGTTTTACCTTTTTTAACATTTATTTATAGCTCACTTGAGTGTATTTTACGTACTGAAATTCATTGATTTGTTTTATTTGACGGTTTTGATTACGGGTTACCGGTACCTGTACGGTTTTTGATTACTTTTTTAGCGCTTATTATTTTGTGACGTTTTATTTTTGAAATCGTTTTTTTTAAGATTTCTAGTTTCGTAAATATGTAGTTTAGCTGGAGGTACTGTTCGGTAGGGAAACCCTTAATCCTATCCTAATCTCTGTCTTATCCCTCACTCTAAAGGTAGCTCCATTCATTTAGGTTTTTGGTGTAATTAGTAAGTAGGTAGTTAGCGAATGGGCTATTTTTAGGCTTCCATCCTTATTAAATCCTTTATACCATATTCCTATATCCACAGAACTGAGAGAAGAATTTAATATAAATTTTGTACTTTAAATTTTAAATATTTTAAAATAATTTTTGTCTCTTACTTTCGACTATCGTGAG
This sequence comes from Anania hortulata, assembly GCA_963576865.1. Taxonomy (NCBI): domain Eukaryota; kingdom Metazoa; phylum Arthropoda; class Insecta; order Lepidoptera; family Crambidae; genus Anania; species Anania hortulata. Next base: position 526,709 of record OY756389.1, on the reverse strand, counting down.
AAGACTACCAAGGGTCAAGTATTTCTGAACGTTTTAAATCCATGCAATGCGTGCTGATGTAGGGATATCGATGGCTTTTAGGTCACATCTCAAACACCCTATAAATAAGTCATGGGTATCTTTGGATCGACTTGTATTATAAAAGGGTCATTAGTATATTATCAAAGTATAACTGAAAGTGTTGATTCCGGGTGATGCGGGTTGTTGTGGTAATACCGATGACATCACATAGGTCGAAGTCTTCAGGATAGATCTATAAGAGTTGTCATGGGTGTTGTTGGATCAACTTTGTATCATTATGGATTTAACATTTTATACGGCTAAATTACATCAACTTTTTCTATGGGACCAACATCGAAATCGCAAAAAAAAAAACACTTTCCCATACTAAAACGCGACCAGCTGACATCAGTTTGTATGGATCGTCAATTTTTTTTTTGAGATTTTGATGTTGGTCCCATAGAAAAAGTTGATGTAATTTAGCCGTAGAATAACCCCTTAAAGTTTTATTTCACCTTTTCGTTACACCCTGTATAGATTACGATAGTAAAGAAATTTTATGTCCAGAACATCATTAATTTTTTCATTAAAAAAAATATATTAAATAAAGATTAGGCTTTATTCTGTTTTGAACCGTCCACATCTGTCCAAAAATGCTAACGTTTTACATTATACCGCTCCCGCGCAGTGTCAAGGGCGGATGACGAAGTGTGTTATGCAAATTGAAGCAAGTAACCATTTATTTACTGTCTTTTCGCAAATAATTAATTACCGATCCGGGGCACGTAATTCCTTCACTATCGTCATCTATATCAGCAATACTTTTACCCATTTCAGCCGTTGCAGATATTTATGAAGCACCTTATATGTATATATATTTATGTAATTATACAAACTCAGTTACCTGGGTAACCCTGATCTCATCTATTCAGAATAAATCTTAATATTGTTATTATATATTTAACAAAATAATTGATAAATATTGAACAATTATTATTACTCTGATCCGAAGGTAGCCAAAGCACTTGTGTTTTAGAAATCAAAACGGTAGGGTACCATCCAGACCCGAGATAATATAGAAAGTTCGTTTTCAATATTCGACCCAACCAAGAATCGAACCCGGGACCTCACAGATCGTGGCACTAAGCCCAGCGTACTTGCCTCTCGGTAACAGAGGTCATCAAAATATTAGGTCTGATTTTACAAACGCCAGATAACTTTTATATAACGAATAAAATAACATGTAAAACTAATTCAGCGTATAAGTTATCTAGCTGTAAAAAATCGGCCAATAAGTATATTAGAAATAAATATTTTTATAATTAAAATGAAGATATAAAAATTGTAACGTAAGACCTAAAATTATTTAGTTTTTACAACGTATTACAAATTTTATAAAAGACAATTCATCTTTTTTAAGAATAAAAATGATATTTCTAATGACATCGATATTTTCTTCTTATATTTAAATAAAGATTAATAATATTTAAAATATTTACTTTGTTGAACGAATGATATAAAAATATTGTGCTACAACCAGTTTACCCTGTATAAATATTACGGTAATAATCGGTCAAGTGTGAAAGGAATGCTGTATCGGATTCCGTGTAGTACGTATTCTGCAGAACACTGAGTCAAGAATTTCATATAGAAATTCCGTTCAACTATTTCTTGTCTCTGGTATTTAAGCGTATTATACGTTAGAGTTTAACTCTGTTTATTAACAATAATCGATCACTTTTATAAACGCATTTTCATTCACGCCATCTCTGAAGTCCCATGTTCGATTCCTTTCTTCGATTAGAAAACGAATTTTTCTTTATTGTCTCCATAGAATACCATAGAAGGATAGTTCGGTACCTACGGCGATTCTAAATTTGAAGCAACTTTACAGTTCGTTTACACAGAGACACACGCACACCACTATAAAAGAGGGTTGCTCATAATAGTAGTTCTCCCCAAACTTGGGGTAAATTAAATAAAAACAATGCCTGCATCTAGATTGTCATGTGCACGACGTAAATATTTTTTACTGTTGTGGAATTCTTAAAACAAAAAGATGTGAATGTTTTGATTTCAACAAGTGATGTTCATTTAAGCTTTTCAACTTTAAACTAATACATTTTCAAGTATGTATAATATTTAAATTACACTGCACCTCCTTATCACAGACAAAAATATCAGTTAGTACTTTTAAAATTAATCAATAGGGAAAATGGGAAAATAATTTCCTTAATTGGCAACACTAACCATTTACAAAATGTAAAATTTAGCAATTAATTTTATTAGCTTTTATGGTCGAAATACTAAATAATGTTGATAGCTTGAAAGTGAAAAGTTAAGTTATCACAGTTTTTATATTTATCCAATGTGTATTGACACCATTTAATAGCACATCTCGTCAAGTTTTTTTTTCCAAGAGACGCGTTCCGAGCGGATTGACATTTAACACTACGGAGTTGTCAGGCGCTTGGAGCCTGCTGCGGCTCCAATTTAGTTGCTTCAAATTTTGCGTGCGTATTGGGTATATAGTGTCAATAGACACAGCTTTGATTGTCTCCTATTCTATCTCTATCCTCTCCTGTCTCTATCCTCTCCTTTTCTATATTGTGTGTTACCGTCGTTGTTACTGATTTCCTTAACCGAAGTGCTTTGGTAACCTTAGAATCAGAGCCGTGTACGTGTGAAATGAAATGTTTTTTTTGAACTTTTTCGTACAAACTGATGTCGGCTGGTAGCAGTTATCAATTTGTTCGTGAACATTTTTTATTTGTAATTTCGATGTTCCAGTAGAGCAAGTCGCTGTATTTGAGCATTAGAATCACCCCCTTACAGATTTTGCGTTATTTTATTTACACATTGTATAAAATAAAATAAAAAATACACCAAAGGTTGCAAAACAGTAAAAAGTTGACAGTATCATTATTTTGATAGTTTTCATTATTTAAAAATAAAGTTTTATGTCACTTTAAAGTACCTCTTACTTTTGTTGACAATGATCGTTTTCTTATTTTAATTTGCATTTTTTACAATTACCAAAATTACCGAAACATAATTTATTATTTAATTATCATAGTGAAGCTTCCATGTCATTCTTCATCAATAATGATACATGATCTCATTATTGTCTTATAAATTATATACTCATTAGGTAACGAAGAATATTAACTTTCATAACAGACAATAATACTTTCACTATTCGATATAATAATATCAAGTATAAGATTACCCAAGCTTGGATACGTAACATAATAATGCTATTTGATTAATACAGTTGGTAGGCAGCTAATATTCAACCATTTCGTGTTTCCTCTAACTACCCGAAAATGATAAAACGCTACCCGTAGGTATGTTCTATGTTCGCACAATACACACACAACAACAGTATACTGTAATGCTAAGAGAATGTACCTACGACCTCTTAATTAATGCAGGATCAAACCCGATTTAGAAGGAAACATAACCGATACACACATATACACTGGATACAGTATGTGGGTCAACTGAAATGGCCGAAAAGTTCCGAATGGAGCCGAAAGAGGACGAAAGCGTTAATCCCTTTGAGCGGTAAGCCTGCTGTACACTATACATAGGTTCGTGTGACACTGAGTTTGAATCTCAGATTAAAGAAGTAGTTTTTTTAAAGAACAAAAAATAAAAGCTTTCGCAAAAAATGACGTCTTAATTTTTTTTTTACAATAAATATATTTTGTAGTTTTTGACCAATAGGTCAAAAACCAACATAATCAGTACGTTTGTTTTTGTTAAATGTTTAAAATAGGCGAGTAAAAATAGTAGTATTTTCAACATGAGCAAAAAATACTTTGATTTGGGTTTATGGCTCCGGACTTACTTTATAAACTACAGATTTTGGAATTAAAAAAATACATATTAATAACTCAAGACAATAATTTATTTATTTATTTAAACTTTATTGCACAAAATAAAATCGTATTATTGTTTTGCTATTTTTGTGTAGGTATTATATGAAAGTATTTATTTATTTTTGATTATTTGACTTACGCACTCTTTTGCTCTCGCACTACGTTACCCCACTGTATTAAAACTTAATTTCCTCTGCCCTAAGGTTGTCTGGAAGAGATCGCTTTTGGCGATAAGGCCGCCTGATTGTACATAAATGTGTCTTGTGTGTAATAACCTTAATGTTTTGTGCAATAAAGTGTCTATCTATCTATCTATCTATAGTACAAAAGGTGGACTTAATTCCATGTGGCATTCTCTACCAGTCGACCATTAGGCTAAACAGAAATGAATAATATTCATGTCGCATGAATAAATATTTAAAAAAAAATAAAAAATAAACTATTTGTCACAGATATGGGTCAATGCATCGACCGAAAACGGCCGAACAGAGCCGAACGGCGAACTTGATGCCGAACGATGCAACACCCCTCGAGAACTGTCTGCTGACTCGGCTAATACCTTTTGTGCCTTTTTAGCGAAAGTGACCACGTTTCACCGCCGAACGAGCGCTCGAGCTGTAAGTGAAACGGTATTGGAAGATGTTTATTGGACTTTTTAAACACGTCTGCAGATTTTCACGAATGCTATTGGAATAAATGACGTAAACGAAAGTGCAGATTTTAACGTTACTAGTGCAATAGTATTTTTGGATTACCAAACAGTTGGAATAACAATCGCCCGGATAGCGAAAGACGTAAGTTTGAGTTCTCTTGGGGCTCATAACAATTAATTGTTAGTTCTAGATATTTGACGTTGTCGCTTATTTTTTATTTTCCAATTCAAAAAGTTAAAAGTCATTATACCGATTTTGAACTTTAAGTCCGACACGTAGAAATCAATATCAATTGAGAAAATTTTACGTATTGTGGTAGGTTCACGTGCTGTTGTCTATACATTTTAATATCGCTGAAAAATCAAATGTAACGTTAACATTAAATACATTGACTAGTAGTTCGTTTATCAAACTTACTTCGAATTGGTTTTGACATGCAAACCCTCTGCCATGCTTTGATAACTTTTGATTTACGATTTTATTCGACTCATAATAAAGCCGCGGTATTTTCCTCAAAATATTCACTTTACAAAAAATATTTCTAGCTAAGTAGTTAGCCAAACAATCCGACTAGTAACAATTGAGGCTCAAAGCCGAAATTCCAGTCAAAGAGAAATTCATTTGCGAATTTTCACAAATCGAGGCGGATGAGATGAAACGCCTATGAGACGGCGTATATGAACAGTATTACAATCTATACAGGGTGACTTAAATTTATACCAACCCTACCCTTGCAAATCAAGTACAAAGATAAAATATTATTTAAAAAACAATACATCTTATTAGAAAAATAACAATTATATGACGAATTTACCAATGACCATACTTTCTCCGTTAATTGCATACAGCGAACCCTGACTTTGATAAAACAAAAAAATACAGCATTTGAAACAAAAGGATACTAGGTAGCTACACGATTAACTCTGAAGGCAAACCCACGTGCACACCATACGATTGAGCAAGAACACTCGAAGTCAGATGTGGTCAACCTTTGAATGTTTAAAACTTTACAATAATTTATTAATATTTAATTTTCATAATGTATTTAGTAAACGTAGGCCTTGAATGTGAGAGCATTCAGTTATTTATAATAAGTTGGATATCTTTACATCAATAAACGTCATTAAATAATATTTACAGAATAGATAAAATGGAGGGAAAAGAGGAAAAATTAAACTTTCAGTCACTCATGCTTGTTTTGGTTATTAGTAGGAAAATTATTATGAATCTAGAAAGGTTAACAAGTGTTTGAAAATATGTCATGTTATTTTAAAGTAAGGCACATAGATTATAGAAGGTTGAGCACCCCTGGAAATTAGGAGAGTTCGGGTGTCAGCTTTTAAAACATGGGACGCGGGGGATAGATGATGGTTAAATAGGTTTAGCAGCTTAGTCTCGAGACAGTTGACCGTGAGTTTCGAATTCGATTACACCCTGATGGGTGGGTGACGCGAGTGTACGACGGCAGAGAGCGTATGAGTTCGTTTGATTCGTTAGAATACCTGTTGAGAAGTTATTTAATTAATACCTGATGTCAAAGTTGTAAAAATTTTATTTAATAATACTTTTGAATATGAATTACCATAATTTTCATGGATTTTGTTATTTACACCATTTCTTTCAACAGGATTTTAACAGTTTTATTATTTACTTACCATTAGAAAATGGAAAGGGGTATATTTGAAAACCTTCTAAACAATAAATGTAATAAATATATTAAACTTTAACCACATATAACTCAGTTTAGTAAGTTAATTATTTAATTGAGATTTATTCTACAAATTGGTTGTTTTAATATTTTCTATGTATGTTTGTATTAGATTTTGTACATTTTAGGTTACGAGTATAGTATTTGTTTAAAAGAACTCATTTCCTTTTCTGTTGATATAATGCATGTTAATTGTACTTGTGTTTTACCTTTTTTAACATTTATTTATAGCTCACTTGAGTGTATTTTACGTACTGAAATTCATTGATTTGTTTTATTTGACGGTTTTGATTACGGGTTACCGGTACCTGTACGGTTTTTGATTACTTTTTTAGCGCTTATTATTTTGTGACGTTTTATTTTTGAAATCGTTTTTTTTAAGATTTCTAGTTTCGTAAATATGTAGTTTAGCTGGAGGTACTGTTCGGTAGGGAAACCCTTAATCCTATCCTAATCTCTGTCTTATCCCTCACTCTAAAGGTAGCTCCATTCATTTAGGTTTTTGGTGTAATTAGTAAGTAGGTAGTTAGCGAATGGGCTATTTTTAGGCTTCCATCCTTATTAAATCCTTTATACCATATTCCTATATCCACAGAACTGAGAGAAGAATTTAATATAAATTTTGTACTTTAAATTTTAAATATTTTAAAATAATTTTTGTCTCTTACTTTCGACTATCGTGAGAAGACTACCAAGGGTCAAGTATTTCTGAACGTTTTAAATCCATGCAATGCGTGCTGATGTAGGGATATCGATGGCTTTTAGGTCACATCTCAAACACCCTATAAATAAGTCATGGGTATCTTTGGATCGACTTGTATTATAAAAGGGTCATTAGTATATTATCAAAGTATAACTGAAAGTGTTGATTCCGGGTGATGCGGGTTGTTGTGGTAATACCGATGACATCACATAGGTCGAAGTCTTCAGGATAGATCTATAAGAGTTGTCATGGGTGTTGTTGGATCAACTTTGTATCATTATGGATTTAACATTTTATACGGCTAAATTACATCAACTTTTTCTATGGGACCAACATCGAAATCGCAAAAAAAAAAACACTTTCCCATACTAAAACGCGACCAGCTGACATCAGTTTGTATGGATCGTCAATTTTTTTTTTGAGATTTTGATGTTGGTCCCATAGAAAAAGTTGATGTAATTTAGCCGTAGAATAACCCCTTAAAGTTTTATTTCACCTTTTCGTTACACCCTGTATAGATTACGATAGTAAAGAAATTTTATGTCCAGAACATCATTAATTTTTTCATTAAAAAAAATATATTAAATAAAGATTAGGCTTTATTCTGTTTTGAACCGTCCACATCTGTCCAAAAATGCTAACGTTTTACATTATACCGCTCCCGCGCAGTGTCAAGGGCGGATGACGAAGTGTGTTATGCAAATTGAAGCAAGTAACCATTTATTTACTGTCTTTTCGCAAATAATTAATTACCGATCCGGGGCACGTAATTCCTTCACTATCGTCATCTATATCAGCAATACTTTTACCCATTTCAGCCGTTGCAGATATTTATGAAGCACCTTATATGTATATATATTTATGTAATTATACAAACTCAGTTACCTGGGTAACCCTGATCTCATCTATTCAGAATAAATCTTAATATTGTTATTATATATTTAACAAAATAATTGATAAATATTGAACAATTATTATTACTCTGATCCGAAGGTAGCCAAAGCACTTGTGTTTTAGAAATCAAAACGGTAGGGTACCATCCAGACCCGAGATAATATAGAAAGTTCGTTTTCAATATTCGACCCAACCAAGAATCGAACCCGGGACCTCACAGATCGTGGCACTAAGCCCAGCGTACTTGCCTCTCGGTAACAGAGGTCATCAAAATATTAGGTCTGATTTTACAAACGCCAGATAACTTTTATATAACGAATAAAATAACATGTAAAACTAATTCAGCGTATAAGTTATCTAGCTGTAAAAAATCGGCCAATAAGTATATTAGAAATAAATATTTTTATAATTAAAATGAAGATATAAAAATTGTAACGTAAGACCTAAAATTATTTAGTTTTTACAACGTATTACAAATTTTATAAAAGACAATTCATCTTTTTTAAGAATAAAAATGATATTTCTAATGACATCGATATTTTCTTCTTATATTTAAATAAAGATTAATAATATTTAAAATATTTACTTTGTTGAACGAATGATATAAAAATATTGTGCTACAACCAGTTTACCCTGTATAAATATTACGGTAATAATCGGTCAAGTGTGAAAGGAATGCTGTATCGGATTCCGTGTAGTACGTATTCTGCAGAACACTGAGTCAAGAATTTCATATAGAAATTCCGTTCAACTATTTCTTGTCTCTGGTATTTAAGCGTATTATACGTTAGAGTTTAACTCTGTTTATTAACAATAATCGATCACTTTTATAAACGCATTTTCATTCACGCCATCTCTGAAGTCCCATGTTCGATTCCTTTCTTCGATTAGAAAACGAATTTTTCTTTATTGTCTCCATAGAATACCATAGAAGGATAGTTCGGTACCTACGGCGATTCTAAATTTGAAGCAACTTTACAGTTCGTTTACACAGAGACACACGCACACCACTATAAAAGAGGGTTGCTCATAATAGTAGTTCTCCCCAAACTTGGGGTAAATTAAATAAAAACAATGCCTGCATCTAGATTGTCATGTGCACGACGTAAATATTTTTTACTGTTGTGGAATTCTTAAAACAAAAAGATGTGAATGTTTTGATTTCAACAAGTGATGTTCATTTAAGCTTTTCAACTTTAAACTAATACATTTTCAAGTATGTATAATATTTAAATTACACTGCACCTCCTTATCACAGACAAAAATATCAGTTAGTACTTTTAAAATTAATCAATAGGGAAAATGGGAAAATAATTTCCTTAATTGGCAACACTAACCATTTACAAAATGTAAAATTTAGCAATTAATTTTATTAGCTTTTATGGTCGAAATACTAAATAATGTTGATAGCTTGAAAGTGAAAAGTTAAGTTATCACAGTTTTTATATTTATCCAATGTGTATTGACACCATTTAATAGCACATCTCGTCAAGTTTTTTTTTCCAAGAGACGCGTTCCGAGCGGATTGACATTTAACACTACGGAGTTGTCAGGCGCTTGGAGCCTGCTGCGGCTCCAATTTAGTTGCTTCAAATTTTGCGTGCGTATTGGGTATATAGTGTCAATAGACACAGCTTTGATTGTCTCCTATTCTATCTCTATCCTCTCCTGTCTCTATCCTCTCCTTTTCTATATTGTGTGTTACCGTCGTTGTTACTGATTTCCTTAACCGAAGTGCTTTGGTAACCTTAGAATCAGAGCCGTGTACGTGATTTTGTCCAATATTTATAAATATTATAATATTATTCATAAACACGCTTGTACACTGCTACGAAACAATACATCATCATCATCATCATTTCAGCCATAGGACGTCCACTGCTGAACATAGGCCTCCCCCATTGACTTCCAGATTGGCCGGTTGGAAACGGCCTGCATCCAGCGTCTTCCTGCGCCCTTTACCAGGTCGTCTGTCTACCTTGTGAGTGGACGTCCTACGCTGCGCTTGCCGGTAGGCGACCTCCATTCTAGAACCTGTCTGCCCCATCGGCCGTCACTTCTACGTGCTATGTGCTCCGCCCACTGCCACTTCAGCTTGCTAATCCGGTGGGCTATGTCAGCGATTTTTGTTCGTTTACGGATCTCATATTTCTGATTCGATCTCGATTAAACTATTGGAGATACAAAATCCTGTCTACATACTTTATTTCTTTCAAGGCTTTCCGCAAGGAACCCTGATATCGTAGCACGATGTAGCCTAATCCAGGACTGGTTTATTGGCTGAAGGTAGGACTTCGGCGAAACCTTTGCGTTTAACGTGAATCCTTTCTCTTTACTCCGTAATACAAAATTTATTGCTAAGCCGTTTACCGCGAAATCCACCGATGTTATCACTGATTCGACGTAAATACTTTGAGCGAGTAGGTAATCTTATCAATATTGAATGTGAGGCTTAAAACACTCGAGGTGTTATTGGGTAAAGATAATACATTAAGATAGACCAACATTTTAGTATTGTGTAAAGTGCCGGACTAAATCTTTGATTATATTCTGCTTTCTAAAGCATCTTTTAGGTTTAGGTTAGGTTAGGTTTAAACGAGCATTTTCTTAATCAGTTTGTGCATGGGATTAGAAATTAAAATATGTTGTCTAGTAGTGTATTGCTAAAAGAAAATGCTATTCAGAGTTCTGTTCTGAAGGGGATAACATTCAAACGCAATCATTGTCACTGAGTATGCATGTTAGCGTATTATGGTCTAAAACTGAGGGTTGACTCAAAATTAAAATTTAATTTATAAAATAATAGTCCCATACACATGACAAAAGTAGCGTTATATTTCGTTTTTAAGAAAACGCATATTCTCTTGAGTAAACTATGTCTTTTATGTTATAAGATATTATTAACTTTGCACAAAATCGTGTTTATTTATGCGTTCATCATCATTATTTTAGCCATAGGACGTCCACTGCTGAACATAGGCCTCCCCCATTGACTTGCAGATTGGCGGTTGGAAGCAGCCTACATCCAGCGGTTTCTTGCGACCTTTACCAGGTCGTCTGTATAACCAGTAATAATTAACATCCTAACGTTGACATTTTATCCTAATCGGTATCTCACTTCTCACTCTAAAATCTTTTTCGAAGCTTCAGTTGATAACTTGTTCTATATAAGATAACGTGATCCTGAATTAGATTGTGATTCTTATTAGTTAGTCCGGCGATATTGTTTTATTTTTTGCATCAAAGCGAAACGTTCCGTCAACCGACTAATAAAATCAAAGAAGCGCAACCGGCAGTCGTTGGCGCTGCATCCAACAAAAGGATCGCTTTGTCAGCGCTTGACGATGCTCGAATTAAATAGGACAGATTGATTGGAAACTTTGAACGAACTTTAAAGACAAAAGTGAGTACAATTTTTCCCTTTATACTGGTATAGGGATGATGAAAGATATCTATCGCATTTTAAAACTCGAGATGTCGTAGCTTTATTTTGTTGCATTTGTCGACTGTCTAGCATCCAATGATATTATACATATAGTCAAGATCAATGAATTCGGGTCACTTACAAAAACATGTTCTGGGATCTACGAATGTTATAGTTAGCACTTTAACCGACTGCAGAAAGGACCAGCATGGAAATAATGGACTACTATGATTATTTTTTAATCGAGCTGGCTTTTTTGGTTTTTCGGTTAAAGGTAAAATTAAATCACTTAGATCCGAATTTATTGCTCTCAAATGTTATTAGAATTTTAAATTTACAATAAAACAAACGATTATTATCATTATCTTTTTTATTAATCCCTTTCTTGATGAATCACCATTGCTTGTCGAGTATTCCTCAGCCCCCTATTCTATGCGATTCGTATCCAAGCTAAATCCGCGATTGTTCAATAACAATCGCAGCCACACTCGAGCGCACGCCTCTCATTTGCATACTGCTTGAATAGAGCACAAAGTGCATACAATTTTAAGCCCTATTACAAAGGATCTAAGATCACACAATATCATATTTGCACAACTTGAACGAAGCACCCAGATGCGTGATATGCACTCTTCAAGAGCTGAATGACTTGAATATTCAATTATGTGTGTGTTTAATGTCTGACATTTACTTGCACGGTGGTGTCAGATATCGTACCCAAGAATAAAGTTAATTATGACACGTTAAATTTATTACACATTCATATGCATTATAGGGAATAGGATACATGGAAAACGTTAGAGCTTTTGTAGAATAGTTTCTTTTAAAGGCAATATTTATCAGATTAATTAAATTAGAATTTCCATTGTGTCTCGTTTTCTTAGCCTGAGAGGTTAACATTACACAAAAATGTTAAATTACCGCTGATGTGACCTCTCAGCATCCAATAAGCTAAGTAACTTATGACGCTTATTTTGCAAAAATATAGAACCGACCAAACACAAAGATCAATTCAATTAAACGGAACGTAGATTATCTCACATACCAAACAAAAACAAACCCGCATTTATGGAATCGTCGCCAAATGTAAATACAATACGCGGCAATAATTGGCTGTGTTGCCGAATGTGGAATGTGCGTCACGCCTCGCATACATTATGAGTCGCCGATCTGAGCCAGTATTGATTTTGGATTAATAGCCCGACTGTAATTTGTGTAGATAGCTTGATTAAAATGTATATGTAATTACAGCCGAGAATATATTTACAGCTATCTTGAACAAATGACACCGTATTTAAATAATTGCACATTACCAATGTAGGTATAGTCCATAGTCACACGTACTATTATACATTCTGTGGTCACACGTCAGTAACGGAGACTAACTTTCAAGTCTGAGTATTTTTACTTCCAAGATACTATGTGTCTTCCCAGAGCCCAAACCTAACCTAATAATAATACTTAAATATTTATTAATATATATTTATACAGCTTGCTATGGAACAGGGCTATGCTCGGTGTTCCTTTGCGAGATCGAATCAGGAATGAGGAGATTCGTAAATGAACAAAAGTCACTGACATAGCCCACCGGATCAGCAAGCTGAAGTGGCAGTGGGCGGGGCAAATAGCACGTAGAACTGTCGGCCGATGGGGCAGAAAGGTTCTGAAATGGAGGCCACGTCTGGTAAGCGCAGCGTAGGACGTCCACCTTCAAGGTGGTTTAGCGACCTGGTAAAGGTTGTAGGAAGCCGCTGGATGCGGGCCGCTTTCAACCGGTCAATCTGGAAGTCACTGGGGGAGGCCTATGTTCAGCAGTGGACGTCCTATGGCTGAAATCTTGATGATGATGATTTATTAAGCCGCTCGGGGTAACAGAGTGTTAGGATGGTAGGTAGGCGGTGTGGACAATACTACTCTAGTCTACTCATTAGACTGATTATATTGACGGCTGGTCATAGTCCACCAAGCGGGCCCAGTGCGGATTGATAGACGGGTGTTGTAAGGTCAGTGACTAAACCTTACTGTCAAAGGGTATCAAGCTGCCTTAAGAACTCTGACTAGGTCTTACGACTAGTATCAAGAAATATTAGCCGGGACCAACTTTTAACGTGCCTCCCGAAGCACGGTGATGCTTGTGATAAATCTCGCTAAATATGGTTGGAATGGTCACCCATCCACTCACAACCCCGGCGTGGGTTGCTTAACTTTGGTAATCATTACCAAAGCGTTGCTGCCACTGAGCTACAGGCACCTCACAGACGGACGGCTAAGGTAATATTGATGAAATTTATTGTACCTATGTAATAAAGTTGATTACAATATTTTTTTAGGCAGAAAGTTTGCATGTAGTAACTTTTAAACCCACAAAAAAAAATCACCAAACATAAAGGTCCACTTATCTAAAATACTTTGACTATCGAGCAACTAGAGTAATAACTGAGAAGTTGCAGCATCATCGGGGGGCGGCTAATATTGACACGAGCAAAAAGCGAGCGGCGTAATGAGAGCGCGGCAATCAAACTTGGATCAGCGGGCGCATTGTGAATACGGGCTCATGTCTCACTCGGTCTCTGCGTCCGTTGCTGAAGAGAACATCAACAAAGTATAGATAACACCTTGCAATCATTAACGCCATTATTATAGGTAAATCATTCCTAAACCTTTATGAAGCTACCCGCACCCTAGAGATGTAAAATATTTTTTTTTGTACGATTTTTACTGCATCGTATCGTATATATATATTTTTAACTGCTTGTCTTATTTTTTTTCACTAGACAGCGATCTAATTCTGATGGTTTCGAAATTAGGATTTTACAACTTTCTTTAACGCTGTCTTTGCACTCGTTTAATATATATTTGAATAAAAATGACTCTCTATTTCTCTTGGTCATCGCATCACGCGTGAACGGATGGAACAATTTCGCTAATTCTTGTTTGTTGCGTTAATTATTATGAAAGAAAAAATTGAAAAAGTCCGCAGAAAATCTTTTATGAATAAACTAAAGACCACGCGAACGAAATCGCGGGCAACAGCTAGTATATTATATTTTAGTTTAAATACTTCCATTTAAAACAACGGTAAGCGATAAAAATGTAGATCTCAAGATGTAATCTGTATTTCATGGAGGAAAAAAAACAGCTTTATCATATAATAATAATAATAATAATAAAAAATATTTCAGAAATTTCTTTCCATAGAGTGGGTTAGTAGTTACAAAAAAAGTACTTATAAGCTAGGGTTAGTACATCTATAAAACGGGAAAAAAAGAGAAAATAACATATATAACCTACTTCACATTTACTAAAGCAGGTCTCGAGCCGACATGGACGCTGTTCCAGTGTCTCAAAATAGGACAGCAGTAGCGACTCCCTATCGCCGCCAGGAGGCTCTTATAATATATCTCGGAATATAATATGTATTATATCCTTTATATCAATCAATTATCAATTATATTTATATCAAAAGCTGTTTAGCTTAGTTTGGGACTAGATAGTTAGTGTGATTATTAGCAAATTATTAATTACTAGCTGTCCCGGCGAACTTCGTACCGCCTCGTTTTTTTTTCGGGAATTTTTGGAGATTTTTTAGTTATTCTGCTAATCGGGACGGAGACAAATTCAACAAATCAATGATCATTAATATCTGTCCAGCCGTTCTCGAGCTATAAATGATGTAACTAACCTGACTTTGTTTTATACATATAGATAGTTAATGTATAATCTGATATTCAATCAAAATATTTTAGTATGAATTTAGAACCACCACATTTTGACGTCTTGTGACAACTGGGATTACTCGTATTTCCCTTTATGCATAATGTATCAACATATCTTTACAAAACTACTTTTTCGTTGCATTCCGCATACTGGCAACAAAGGCCGCAAAAAGCAGAAAAAAAAACTTCCCAGCTTTCGGGGCAGCACACACGCAAACGTAATGCAGGCACAATGGTGCATAGCTCTGCAAGGCCGCTTTTGTGGCCTGGCCTTTATCTAACAGGGCCCCAGAGACCCGTCATCGTGTTCCTCGGCTTATGCCTTCAACTGGAAGCTGGTATTAATATTCCGTAGGTGAGCAGTTTCAGTACGATAGGACGGTCATGTACGAGTCGTTTCAAACTTATTACGTCGAGTTAAGGTTTAACAAAACATTGTAATTGTGTTTGTTTTTGAGCCGTTTCATTTGATTATTCCAGGGGTTAAACGTCGAGTTTGAAAAGCGATGGTAATGATAACAAAATGTTAAAAAATTTCGTTTTAACGATAACAACGGTTTAGTTTTAGTTGAAGTATTTAATTGGTTAAAGTTAATAATTAGTCTGTAAAATTATTAGACATTTGTGTTTTTTTACGCAATACACTGACATTCATAATACTCATTAACTCGGTATCATCATCACCATTTCAGCCATAGGACGCCCACTGCTGAACATAGGCCTCCCTCAGTGAACTATCATCAGGGAGGAATTGCCAATACTCGCTACGCTTGGTCGGCGGGATGCCGAGCGCAGTTTTTTATAAAATTACGTACTACAGAAAATAGTCGTCTCTTACGATACGCCTCCTGTTGGCGATGGGGAAGTGTATTTTTACGGCTGTTCCCACACAGCACTTATTTAAGATACAAAATTGTAGAGCAGAACGACATAATTCACTTAATATAGTACATAAATACCAAAAATAATAATTTACTAGAAAAAACTCGATTGACTTAAATGGAAATCGAATTTTCGTCCTATCGCTAAACTGGCTATAATTGCTTTTCAAACTAATATAACATAAAAATTAACTATCTTTATTTCTCATCCTACTCTTTTGTCTACATTGTTAATCAATCATTCTTAGATAACATAAGTGAGCATTTCAATGAAATATTTCTGCAGTTTTACGATTAAAATTTTCTACTAATTACAGATAATTACATTATAGTTTTAATTCAAAACATCGAAATCTACCCAAGTTCTTAAGTTATCACCTGAACTCAAACTACGTTATCTATGAACCACCATTTTAGTTAGTCAATCGGTCCACAGATCTGAAGCCATTAGAGCTGCCATACGAGATAACATTAACTATCTGTGTAACTATGAAGTTGAGTACTTGAGTTATAGCAATCAGAGCTCGCTCTCTCGGGGCACATCAAACTTGAACTGCCGACGCATCGGGTTAAATATAAGGGTATGTTAATGCTGGTTTAGTTGGGAGTTCAGTCGATTGTTAAGTTAAATGATGTGTGTTTGGAAGTAATGGAACTGATAAACATAGCCTGTTAAATGAGTATGTGGAAAATTTTGTCGTTGTTTAATCTAATCGATTACGCTACGGTATACTTGATATTGCCGTGTGGAGACGGCCGTAAAGAATGCAAAGTCAAAGTCAAAGTAAAAAAAAATATTTATTCAGTTTAGGACAGAAAATTGCCACTTATGAACGTCAATAATAACATTATTGGCCCATACGGGGCCAGAACATGTCTCCCTTTTTTTTGGGCCCTACTAGCGCTTCGAGACAAGACACAGACAATCTGGCAAGTACTGAGAAGAAACGCCGGAACAAACTCAGTCACCACTAGCTGCCATAAAAAATATAAATCAAAATAAACAGGTAGGTACATCAGTTTAGTGCCGGCTGGACTGACTATACATTCTCGTCATCAAGATAGTCTTGAATTTTATAATACCCCTTAGAAATTAGTGTAGTTTTGACATGTGACTTAAATTTATTATTAGGAAGTTCGATAACATTGTAAGGTATATTATTTAAAAAAATTGAGGTGAGGTTAAGTATCGTAAGAGGCGAATAATTACTGTAGAACGGGACAGGCAGCAGCGTAAGCGTGCGAAATGTTATAAAAAACTGCGCTCGCCAACCCGCCTGCCAAGCGTGGCGAGTATTGGCAATCCCCCCGATGAAAGTCATTGGGGGAGGCCTGTGTTCAGTAGTGGACGTCTTATGGCTGAAATGATGATGATGATGATGATACAGATATGTTGTATCTTTCGGTCTAATAAGCTGATAACTAACTTAGAAGTCCTTAAATGGACTACGGAACTAAGAGGATGAAGCAAGGAGAACATGCACACGTGGGGTTACAGCTTGGAGAGCGCATGTCTATGTGGTATTTCAACCCAGACAATGGCACATCTTTTGTCATGCTCTGCGTGTCCCTACACCTGCACGCACGAGGATCTCTACAAGGTCACTGATAGTGCTTTATCGGTGGCTGAGTTTTGGTCCTCATATATATGAAAGCCTAGTATGACTGTGTTCATTTAAAGCTCTTTACAAGTAATAAGTCCGTGGCTTTCACGACAAATGCTGAGAAAAGGTTCCCCTTTTAGACACATCAGCTATGCTTTTTTTAGTTTTATTGTTATGTATTTTTCTCCTAAGTTTGTCGAATGAACATTTTCCTATTTATGATAACAGTATTTTGTATTCTCTTGGCTACCATTATGTTACTGCTTCGGTTTACCAGCAGTCTTCCTTCCAAGCCAAGTATCTAATACCCAGTTACAAACAGGAAATGTGACATGAACATCAACAGGTGTATATAAGACACTAAATTAATTATTATAGTTTTATATGTAGGTGCAAAGAGCCTATGTAGCAGGTATTAGTAAGATAATTATGTCTTTGACCAAGAGTCAAAAGTCCAAACTCAAAGTTTGCCAAAGGGCTATGGAGCGGAGCATACTAGGTGTAAAAAGGATTGATAGAATCCGCAACACCGCCATCCGCTCCAAAACCGGTGTCGCAGATGTAGGCGAGAAAACTGCAAAGCTAAAGTGGGAGTGGGCAGGACACGTGTGCAGAATGCATCCAGACAGGTGGGCCCAAATCGTCACCCGATGGGTACCTATAGACGGCGGTCGCCGAAGAGGTAGACCCAAAAAAGATGGTGTGACCACTTGGTTAACTTAACGAGGGATTGGGAGTCATTGGCGATAGATAGAGATCGATGGAAGAGTCTGGGGGAGACCTTTGCCCAGCAGAGGGAATGAAAAGGTTGATAATTTTTTTTAAAAAAAATTATGTAGCTAATTAAGAAGTTATCACAAACAAACAAAAATACTTTTTGAAAATTAGTAGTCCGTCATTTGTACAATTGGAAGTCATTGGGGGTGACCTATGTTTAGCAGTGGATGTCCTATGGCTGAAATGTAGCGATGAAATAACCATGGACGTAGGACATGGACGTAGGACGTAGCCAACGGCAGGTCAACCTACCCGAAAAAGGTCAATGAACCGATTTTCATCTTTAAGTCCGACACGTAGAGATGGCGATAGGTTGAAGAGCTGTTGTGTGTTGTGTGTGAAAATTGACAAAGCAAGATTGACTCTTCGTCTACGCCTCGAAGTACAAAAAAAATAAAATAATCAATGATGAAAAAGGGTTATTATACTGTTAATGACTATCTAAATGTCAAAAATGTCTGGAATTAAATACTGCCCTGCTCGCACAGGTATACATTATTTTCTTTTCCTTTTTTTTTTGTGGCAGCTAGTGGTGACTGAGTTTGTTCCGGCGTTTCTTCTCAGCACTTGCCAGATTGTCTGTGTCTTGTCTCAAAGCGCCAGTAGGGCCTAAAAAATAAGGAGACGTCATGTTCTGCCCCATATGGGCCAATAATGTTATTAATGACATTCATAAGTGGCAGTTTTCTGTCCTAAACTGAATAAATGATTTTTGACTTTGACTTTTGACTTTGATCCATATTAACTTAGTTTTTTTAAATAAATTATTTTTGATGTTAAAATATCTTTCTACATATATTAAAATAAATTGACGTTTGTTAGTCTTACAAAAACTCAAAAATGGCTAAACCGATTTGGCAAATATTTGTTTTAAAATATTTGTGCAAGTTTAAGGAAGGTTTAAAAGATGAAAAAATATAGGGAAATTGCAAGAAAATGCATACACTTATTTTATTTGCTTGTCAAGCAGGATGCGTTCAGAAATAAATTTTGCGATTTATTTCTATACATTTTATTACAAAGATCGCTGGTTCAATAAAAGGGTGTTGTATTTGAGTAGCTAAATCGACCTATAAGAGGTTTTGCGTATTTTGAGGTTGTATACAACGTGTTAAAGGGACGGGTTTCAGATATTTAACCTTATTCTGCAACAAAACATATCACTAGACCACCAAACTCAAACCCGATCCAATAGTTACAAACACAGCCCAATTCCAGTGTAACAATTCGCGGCAGCCGCAAATAAACGAAACACATCAGAGTCGGATCGCCGGCGGGCGGCGGGTCCCGCGGGGCCCGTCATCGTTACACTTGCCGGAATAATTTCCGACGCGGGCAGACCCGCGCGGGTACGCTGAAGATTGCCGACAATTTTAGGAGCTGAAAACGCTGTTCACACGAGGTTTTTATGGAATTCAAATATTTTGCCTTTTTATTTGAAACATGGTTGTTTCAAATTACCTATAGTAAAAATCCATAAGGAATCAAGTAACTCTACTCTGATTTTTTTTAAGGCTATCCGCCGCATCCTTATACAAATAGACCGCAAAGTCCGCAAGCGATTTATTTTTTAAGGGTGCGTACAGATCTGGAAAACGCGCTGGTAACTGAGTACACGCACAGCTCGTGAATTGACTACTTTTGCTAATGTTAATTTTTTTATGTGTATTGCGACGAAAATTTTGGGGAAATATCTGTCTCTGAAAAAATACCAACATTTTATGCATGTATGTCTAATAAAAGTATTTTTCTCTCTCTCTCTCTTTCTCTCAACCTCTCCCAATCCCTCCAACCAATTCTGTCTATAGCCGATTTCTGCCCATACCAGGAAATATCATGTATGTTTTTCTCAACCATACAATTCGGTCTCTCGTAAAGGAATAATCCACTTTTCATTCATGTCATCCCTCAAACAATCCATAACCTCTTCTTAGGTCATCTTCTATCTCATTCAACACACTCTCATATCCTTCTTATGCCGCTCTTCCTTTCTCATCACATGCCCGTACCAAGACAAACGATAATATTTCCACTTTTCCGTCCTTGGTACCATTTTTAAAATGAAATTCGATAGGTCATTTTTGTAGGTTAATGACTGTTGAGTGTTGACTATAAATGGTTGTGGCAATAGCTGCAAAAATAATAACTAGATCTAGAAGAATAGCCGCATCGGATCATCACTAGTAACATACAAGACCCTAGCAGTTGGTACTATCGATTGGTAGGTCTGTTGTTGTTCAAATAAGAATTAAATGTCATTAACTCGTCATGTCACTTTCATGCCTCATTATTAAAGTGTCAAATAGGTTAAAGGTTTTAAGGATTTAGAAGAGTAAAGAATTATAATTATGCAGAAAAGGTTTACTTACATAATCCTATTCATAAAATTGAGCTAATCTCCTACTGTCTGGAGTACTTAGCAACACGCTTTAAGAATAATTGTCTAAGACGAGAATCTCTCTTCTGGATTAATTATAAATTCGCGGGACACGTGACTCGGCTTCCGATGAGCAGATTCGTTGTACAAGCAAAGAGATTTAATCATTTTTAACCCTATTTCTATGGATCTAAGGCCGGTTTTGTTTGTCTTAAGAGAAGCAAACTGCGATTAAGGTCGTAGCTTCATGTTCGCAAGTCATTGAAGATTACAAGGCGGGCTTAAGGTAGAAACCAGTATATTATTTCATTATTGAATTTACACGCATGTTACTCGTATTAGAATGTTACTTTTTCTTGACAGTCTTTAGAGCCTGTGCACACCACGTTTTTTATGCGCGCCGTCGACGCGCGTTTGTGCGATACAGATGTGATACACACGCAAGTCGGAAGCAGCCTGTAGACCCTAGAGTATAGTGACTATACCAAAAGGAACTGTAGACCTTTGCAAATAAGCATTAATTCAAACGCAAGTTTGAATCGATACATAGACGCGCGTTTGTATTGCTACAAACGCGCGTTTGTAGCGATACAGGCGCGATGCTAACGAGCGAGAGAACAAAAGTTTAAGAAACGCGTATCGTCGGCGCTTTTAAAAAACTTGGTGTGCACAGGCCCTTATAAGGTTGAGACATATATGAAAACAACACTAGCTTACTAACAGCTAAGTAACACTTGAACAAATTCAACACCATAAATATGACCGTAGTTCAGTTAAAAGAGCAGTCAGAGAATGTATCGCGAAGACTCGTGGGCTTAAATATTATCTTGTAAAAAACTTAAATAAACTGAAAAACAAAACCTTAAAATAAGAAGATTAGTAAGATAAAACCTGGGTGTCAGATTTCCTTTATCCAAACGTAATTATACAAATACAACCCACGCCATTCACAGCCCAGGGAACAAGCAAGGTATTGATTGGATCCCAAGACTGATGGACAAAGAGAGAGTTTCAATGCAGTACCAATCATGCGGTACTTGTGTTTGAGCGTGTCATACTAGTTTGTGGGGTAAGTTGCAGCGCTATAGATAGAACAAGTTGCTAATTATAGCAATTAGGGTTTTAGGGTTTAGTTCCACTACCTATTTACCCGAATGCTAAAGAAGGGTTATGTTTTTCAAGCGTATGTTTATGTATGTATGTGAGTCTTATTCTTTGGCACGCTCCAAAGCCTAAACCGTTTAACGGATTTCAACATTTTCAGATGTCATAGATTCGTCTTATCGTTGTGGGAGTGACATAGGGTATATTATTTCTTGAAATTCCAATGGGAACAGTTATTACGCGGGATAAACTGATCTCAAGCACTTACTACTTACCTGATTTCAAAACTTTCTTTAATCAATTAAGTTATATAACATGAGTGCTAATAGTAGACCATATTTTATTTTCCAAATACTAAGGGACCTTTTTGATACCACTATAGATGTCCGTCAGCAGTAGGATGGTTATATCGGGACTCTGTCAGGAAAAGTTATTTATAGTTCAGCTGCTTATGCCGTGAGAAAGATAAGACAATTGACTGATATTGGAACGGCAACACTAAATCTTTATCCAGTGAAACTAGAAAGTTTGGGATTAATTGCTATGAGCGTATATTGATCCATAAATTCAGGGATGCCTTGTGTAATATATAGAACTTGTAAGTATATAACTATAACTTACAAGCTGTCATTCATTTGGAGTAGGGTTGTTTAGTTTTTGCTCGATTCAATGCCTAAACATTTGAGTGAAACGTGTAAAAGCTACTCCAAATGGATCAACGTCCAACTTTATACACCAACCACTCGTATCTCTAAAGTTTAAAAGCTGAATTGGCATCATGTCCGAAACACCGCATCATTCATCAACCAGGATCAATAGCTCGATGTCAACTCTGCCTCCGAGCGCGTTTGGTCTGCACTGAGCAGTCAGTACCTAGTATCTTTAAAACAGACAACTCACTGTATAGCGCAACTGGATTGTCAATCGACGTCAACAATTAAATTATCAAATAAATGCCAAAAATTTTTTTTAAACCAATTTCTTTTGTGTGGTGTCCAATAAAAAGTACTTATAGATAGCTATTTAAAAAACGATTGATAGCAACAATTTGGCTATTTACCATAAGATCAGAGCAATGTATGTGATATTGTCCAAATTTATTATTTATTTATTTAATTCTTTTCTGTGAGTAAGGACCAGATTATACCGAACAAATAGCAAGGCACATACGCAGACCAAAGATAATAACAACAAAAAAATATGCAAATCTTAATTTTTGTTGGGAGTGAAAGTTATTTATTTATTTTATTTTTTACAAAATCCACAGCTCTTAAGTACAGAATACATTTTCTTAGTGACAAAGCAGACAGCCGGTATTGGATTTACATTTGTTGTGTTTAAAAAAGAAAATAATTCCTTGAAAGCTTATTAATAAAATATGACCTGGAGAATTAGGTACTACTAATATTTTGATAAACAAAATCAATTTTGAATTTGTCAAGCTTAAACCACCCATTGTGTCTGTCTGTCTCGCATTTTGGGGGCCTCACGGGGAAACCGTTTTCTTTGTGCTATGATACTAGGCCGTCCGCATCAGTGTCTCGGGGGTGATTTATCGCAACATGGCGGCGCACGCACAAATATTTACGGGCGTGATTGAATTTTACTTTTCCGGGAGTTTCATTAGCAGGACCTGTCGGGACGGTCAGCGATATTTGCACCGGTTAATGGTAAACGTGTTAGGTGACGGTAAAATTAGATCGGCAACGGGATTTTTGAAAATAAATGTTTTACTGATTTTCACACATTCGCACACAGCGATCTATGGATTCGTCGGAACCTGGTTACGTTTTATACCACGTGGTGGAAAGTATCGTAGATTGTATGTATAGCTATGGTCCAAAATTGACTGGGGATCTTGGTATAGGAATGGACCTCCTTTAAACCTGTGAATCTTCTATGAAAATGAATATCATATTTGCCGGCAAACGCAGCGCAACCTTTACCAAGTACACCCCACAAGGTGGACAGACGACCTGGCAAAGGTTGCAGGAAGCCGCTGGATGCAGGCTACTTTCTACCAGCCAATCTGGAAGTTACTATGAGAGGCGTATTTTTAGCAGTGGAACATCCTATGGCTGGAATGATGATGAGTCTAGTTTCATCCAGGTTAAGTGTGCCCCGACTAGAAACTGGACAAAAATATAGTTGAAATTTGATCAGTAAAAGAATGTAATAGGTATGTCTATTGCATCTCTACCTAGTTACTACTTCCCCACCGCCAACAGGAGGCGTGTCGTAAGAGGCGACTAATTCCTGGCGGGCAGCAGCAGCAGCAGCAGAGACGAGCAGCAGCGGCTGCGTGAGAAATCTTATGAAAACTGCGCTCGCAACCCGCCTGCCAAGCGTGGCGAGTATTGGTAATCCTCCAATGAAAGTCATTGGGGAGGCCTATGTTTAGCAGTGGACATCCTCTGGCTGAGATGATGATGATGATGATGGCATGGTAACGAATAGGTACCGTTGCAGTACTGTACCAAGTGGTGAAAAATTAATAAAAATTTGAAAAATATCGAGGTTAAATATTTACATCAAAACGTGGGTAGGATTCGTTTGTAATAAAAAATTTACTTCGTTTTTCAAATGTTATCAGAAATGAAACAGCATGTCGTTTTAGGTGTAAACGATAATATTACAAAATACAAACATATGAATATTCAGGTATTTATTAAATATGAAACCGCACAGCAGCTGCAGGGAAAACACGCGGGATAAGAGATGAAATCAATTCGAATATGAATTAAAATGCAATGTTGGAAACACCGATAATCCGTAGGAATGGACCATAATTCGCTACACATTACATTTTAATTTTTATTACGATGTTATACGGTTTGAAATCGTATGAATATTATCGGTAGAATTAATATCATTGCAAAACTCATAATGTAATTAGGATCAGCGTAGGATATTTGAATCACGATATGTTATCAATAAGGTATAATATTATTTTGAAAAAGCAACCATATTTATTTTTTACCGTTACATGTTTTGTCTCGAATATAGATGACGCAACTAATATTGTTGCGCTCTTTTGGGGAGGCTTACGTCCAGCTGTGGACTTCTTTACAACATGATGATGATATTTCAAGAAATTTTTAATTTTAATTTTTTTATTTTTTTTATAAATACTTAGCTGTTTTCCGCTACTTTTTTCGCGTCTTTAACTAAATACAAAAACGTTCACCGACGCGTGCGCAACAACTTACAAGTTTCGTTGCTATTGAATTAATGATTTAGAAACACACGATGATTCAATGAATAATAGAGATACAAGTAAATTCTACGCTCACTTACTCTAAAAAAGTTTCAAAGAATTGTCAGATCTTACGTCTAAGATTTTATTATACAGGCGCGTTCCGGTTTCCGAATCGGACCAAAATCCATTTTGGCGCACCTTACTCGTCCGGATTGATACTCCGCTCTGTCCGAGTGATACCGTGTGGCGTGTACCTATAATTTCATGTTAATATGTTGTCCCATCTGGCTGGCACCGTGCTTGGGCGGCGGTGCTTCGGCCTATCGGGGGTTCCGTGTTTTCTCCGACCGATTTTGTGCTCCTCATGGGCCCGGAGACCGTTGGAGGGATTTGGGATTCTCTGGTGGTCCGATGTGCCGCTGCGTCACTCGCTGCACGTTCCAGCGTCGGAGGTTCCCGCCGGAAATCAGCGTCGTGATAAGTCCGTGGCTGTCACGGCAAATGCTGAGCGGGCACCTTTTCGACACATCTGAGTTATATTGTTTTTTGTATTTTTTTTTCTCTTGTGTGTCGAATATACGTATCTTTCTTTCTTTCTTTCTTTCTTTCTTTCTTTCTTTCTTTCTTATTAAATTAGAATAAGTGTAATTGTCCTTATCATCTTTGGTAAAATTGTAAACCAATTAAATCGTAAAAACTAATTAGTGCTCATCGTTTTAAACAGCCCTAAGCTAATACGTCTAAAGCCTTTGCGAAACAGACGGAATTCACAGTTTTTAATTTGCATACAAAACAAAAACCGAGCTGCTCTTTAAAGCATGAAACCTCGAAATCCTTTTTAAAATTGCACTCAGCTGGCATGATGCATGTAATTAAAAAGTGGGGCAATGTTACGTATGAGACCAGGATAGCTTGATCCGGAATATCTGCAGCTACACTTCTTTATGTATTAAAAAATTTTCTGAAACGACCGAGAAGAGAGGCCAGCTTATGTTGGTTAATGTGTTGTTGTGGGGGTTGTGGAGAGGGTAAATGGGGGGTTTCGATGAAACCGCGAAGCTTTGATATCAGTGCATCGTGATAGATATGTTGATTCGAACGTGTATGGAGTGCTTGGATTAAAATTTATGGGGGCTAGTAACGGACATGAATTTATTGAGGTGTGAGTAATTCCGACCGGTACATGGTCTGACATGTACCATCGAGTGACGTATTTATAACGTGTGGTGGCGGGAAAATAATTTTGTTTTAGGGTTGATATTGAACTCATCTATCATCATTTTAGCCGTTGTATGTCCACTGCTGAACACAGGCTTCCCCCAATAACTTCCACTAACGGGGTGGATTGTCAATACTCGCCACGCTTAGCAGGCGGGTTGGCGAGCGCAGTTTTTTATTAAATTTCACACGCAGACGCTGCTGCCTGTCTCGTGACTACAGGCTACAGGAGGCTACAGGAATCAGTCGCCTCTTACGACACGCCTCCTGTGGGGAGTAGTATTCTTTACGGCCGTCCCTACACGGCACGAAATCTCTCTCTTACGAAATCTGTGCCATGTTTTCAACAAATAAATTTATTTTATTTTATTTTACATGGAATTATTTCTGTGTGAAAGTAGACAGGTCGGAAGATGGGAACATGACCTACAAGTTACTGCAGGTACGACATGGAGAAAAAAATCTCAGGATAGACAGACTAAAGAACCGCTAAGGGTTGCTATATAGGTCTTTAACAGGTAGTGAATGGCAGTTGCGTCTGGTCCTGTCAGTCGATCCCAAGATATTAATCGTAGGACTGCCTTAACCTATCCTTAACCTAGACTTAATTACCAATGTAAATTCTTGAACAAACACACGCACAAACTTACACTTACACATTCACACATAGTTACAACAAAAGAGAGCAATTCTAAACTTATTTGTAACGTATGTACTTTCTCACGCCTCTTGTAAATTTCGTTCAAGCAAAAACGTGAATGCATCTATGCACATTTTTATTGCAGCTAATAACCGGTTGCAGCCGCGAATATAAGCTTTTAATATTAAAACCGATCTCGCGACGGACACGACTTTATGCGACGTAGTATGATGTTAACTGGGCCGTGGAATAAGTCACAAACGAAGAGTTAACGTTGCTTAGAGAGCTAGGGTAAGAGCTTATATCAGATATTTAAAAAAAAAACCGACTTCAAAAAACTAAAACGCTAAAAATAATATTAACACTTACGTACCTAATCAGTTACTTTTGGAGTCGGTGCAAACGAAAACATAGAATCTCTCATCGACTGGCACCGACTCCAAAAGTAACTGATTAGGTACGTAAATGTTAAGATTATTTTTAGCGTTTTAGTTTTTTGAAGTCGGTTTTTATTTTTTTAATAAAATTAACTTATTTCATCTATTTTAGTGAAAAATCCTAATCAAAACAAATCTTACGAGTGCAAACATAATTTAAATGCTGAACACCGATTTCATTTCCTATTTTTCCACCCTTAGGGGTGAATTTTTTTCCAAAAATGTTTGATTATAGTATCTTTGAATGTATAATATAAGTATAAGCTATTCATTAAAAAAAGAATCATCAAAATCGGTCCACATTTGGCAAAGATATTATATAAGATAGATACTAAAATCAGTTGGCGTGGTACGGAGTTCAAGCAATGTTTGATGATTTTCTTATAGATTTCATCATCAGAATTCAACCAAATTTCTATGGGACCATTCTGAAAGTATTACCTTTCAAACAAAAAAATAATTATCGAAATCGGTCAACGCAGTAACGAATGATCGCTGAACATACATAAAAAAAAGATACCGACGAATTGAGAACCTCCTCCTTTTTTGAAGTCAGTTAAAAGGTTAACAGACAGAAAACTTAAGTAATCAATTTATCTCAAAGAATAAGCAAAGTGTAGTAGCAGTGGGCTGGTCATGATTGACGTGAAACCGGTAGATGTGTTCTTGAGTCGAGACTGCGGCAAGAATAACGCAGCGTAAGGTAACCTTGGACAAGGTGGAGCGCTGATAGATATACGCAAAGCTGCTGGCAGTGGATGGAAAAGAATAGCAGAGGATCGAGCTCAGAAACATATGTCCAGCAGTGGACTGATGTGGGCTGATTATAATCATGATGTCAATGAGATAATAAATAAATAGTAAAGAGTAAAACCTCAAATAAAGGCAAGCATGGTAGAAAATAGTCAGCTAAGAGAATAGCTAAGGATCACGCTCGGTGGCGTTCATTGGGAGATTCGAGATTTGATTTTCTTCAGTAGAGTTCCAAACGAGGGGAGAGCACATTCTTATTGACAACCTCCGTAGCCGTGAGGCGAGCATACTGGACTTGGTGTCGCTATCTCTGAGGTTCCGGGTTCGATTCCCGGTCGGTCAATGAAGAAAAATTACTTTTCTATATTGTCTCGGGTCTGGGTGTTGTGGTACCGTCGTTGTTTCTGATTTCTGTAACGCAAGTGCTTAAACTTCTTACTATAGGATCAGAGCAATGTATTTGATGTTGTTCAACATTTATATTATTGGCGCCCTACCTAGTAATAAGAATAGGGTGATGTGATGAAAATGAAATTCTATTTATACCGTTAGTAAGATTATCAAAAAAGAATGAACATTTATTTTTTCTTTTGTCAATTAAACAAAAAAATTGCAAAGATGGTTTCAGCGGCAAAGTTTGGGAGTGGGGGCTCGTGACGTCACTTCTAAGTAAAATTGTACCAAGGAGTAAAGTCACGCAATAGATTCCGCTTGTTGCTTTCGTACCGTACAGACGCATGTCATACGCTCGATCGCTTTCGTTCTATTTCTCGCTCTGTCGAGTCTCTGTTTTTGTGAGGTCCGTCACATAGACGTGGTTTGCCCGCGGCTCAACTGGGGGATACCTAACGGTGCTAACGAACCCAGAAGAGTTCAACGCCTTTCTCAAGGCGGTTCCGCTCGTTGGGGAGCGTCGGACAGTGCCTTTTTCAAGGCGCTGAAGCACTCCCCCTTCCGCCGGTACGTCGGTAAACGGACCTTGGCCCCCTGGAGGGCACGCTCGAGAGGGTGAGGCGTTCCTCCTCGCCCTTGAGGCACTAGGTCCGGCTGCCTGCCACTGCCGGGGTTGACCCCCCTTCCCATCCCCGTATTCCATCCCTTAGGGAGCGTATCCCGGGTCCGCCCGGTCCCTCCCGAAGGTCAGATAGGAGTAGGCTACACACCCTTAAACACTGGTTAGGGCTCACGTTTAGACTCACCCCGACCTGTTTACTAACAGGGAGGGAGCTACACACCGTTATACGTCTGAGTTTCTTGCCGGTTCTTCTCAGAGGTGCGACTTCCGAACCGGTAGTAGAAGCACGTCAACACGATGTCGGTCTTGGAGGAACTCCTGGAGTTCCTCCAAACCGCGTACCCCGACGTTTTTGAGCGGTTTAACGCCCTCCGGGCGTCCCGCTCACGGGACAGCCCCCTCTCCCCCGACCCTCCTCCGTCTGAGGAGGGTTCCTGCCCGACCCGCGAGACCGATTCTCGGTCTCGCTCTAATTCGCGATCTCGTTCGCGCTCCCCCCTCCCGCTCTCGCGGCCTAGAGACGGTTCGTCCGTCTCGCTCTCGCCCGCGCCCGTCTCTCGGCCTTCAGCCGAAGACGTCATGGACTACACGTCCGCCCCCGAATCAGCCGAGTCCGGTGACGACTTCGTCACCGTGACAAAAAAGGCAAAGCGCCCGCGCAAATCGCGCAAGTCCCCGCCGCCCCCGCCCCCTGCAAAGGTCGTTAAGACCAATGCAGGCGCGGCCAAACCGGCGCAGTCCCAGTCCTCTGGGACTCCCGCCCCTCCCCGCCCTTCCGGCAAAGTACCGCCGGTATTCATACAGGACAAGTCGTCCTGGAATACCGTCTCCTCCGCGATCAAAGAGCGGAAAATTTGTGAGTTTTCTCACGCCAGGGCTTGTGCCGTTGGCATCAAGGTCGTGGTACCATCTCCGATGGACCACCGCGCCCTCACAAAATTCTTGGACGCCGAGAAGATCGGCTTCCATACCTACCCTCTCCAAGAGGAAAGGGAACTGCGGGTAGTAATCCGCGGTCTCCCTAAGGAGATGGACACCGGGTCCATCCTCCTCGACCTCCAGGCGCAGGGGTACCCCGCCAAACAGGTGCACCGCCTGTACAAGGCCCGCTCCCGCGAGGCCTACGACATGGTCCAGGTGGTCCTGGACCATTCTTCAGAAGCCAAGGCCGTCTTCAATGTGAAGACGGTATGCTTTATGTCCGGCCTAAAGGTCGAACCCCCGCGTAAGCGAGGGGCTCCCGGGCAGTGTCACCGCTGCCAACTCTACGGGCATTCCGCCCGTAATTGCCACGCCCGCCCGAGGTGCGTCAAGTGCCTCGGGGATCACGGCACAGCCGACTGTGTCCGTGACAAGGCGACGGCCACCACCCCTCCCGGCTGCGTATTGTGCGGCGGTCTGGGACACCCCGCGAACTATCGCGGAT
This sequence comes from Anania hortulata, assembly GCA_963576865.1. Classification (NCBI taxonomy): domain Eukaryota; kingdom Metazoa; phylum Arthropoda; class Insecta; order Lepidoptera; family Crambidae; genus Anania; species Anania hortulata. The sequence goes on along the minus strand of OY756389.1, from coordinate 496,296 downwards.
GCCCCAGGGCCCCACGCGTCCAGCCACGCGCCTCCGCCCCTGTCGCCCCTAGGACGGCGCACGTGTCTTCTACGCGTGCGACAGTAGCGCCTTCGGCGTTCCCCGAACTCCGCCCATGCAGGCCTAATGCATGGGCCAAGCCCTTGGGCTCCCCCAAGGCAACGCCCCCCGCACCCGCGTCACCGCCCCCCCAGTCGGGGGCCGTCCCGCGCGCATCCCCTGCCATTAAGGCAACCGCCCCTAAGGCGACTGTCCCCAAGGCGTCCGCCCCTAAGGCGATCGCCCCAAAAACTGCCGCCCCTAAGGCCCCTACGGCCCCGACCCTCGAAGGCGTGCACAAACGTGCAGCCGATCTCGCCGCTGTCGCCTCCTTTATGGGAGGTATCGACTTCGACGAGCTGAGCGTCGTCGCGGAGAAACTCCGCGCCTCTAACGGCAACCTCATTCTGAGGATGGCCGTCCTCGCAGAGCACTCAGAGTTCTGCGCGTCCATAACTTACTCTGTTCCATCTTAAATGGATATCACAACTTCTAGGAAGAAACCACGGTCGATTTCCGTAGCATTTTTCAATGCGGACGGCCTCAAATCGCAGAGGGATGAGGTTGCCCTCTTCCTTACCGAACACCAGGTCGACATCCTCCTGGTGCAAGAGTCCCTTTTAAAACCTTCAATTCGCAGTCCTCGGATTGCGAATTACAATCTCGTTAGAAACGACAGACCCACACGTGGCGGCGGAACGCTTATTTATTATAAGCGCTCTCTGCACTGCGCCCCCGTTGATCCTCCGCCCCTGACCGACATGGAAGTCTCGCTTTGTAGGCTTGGCATGACCGGTCATCAATCTATACTCATCGCTTCGGTGTATATCTCACCCCTCAAAGCTCCCTTAAGGAGCGACTTCGAGGCACTCTTCGCTATGAACGACGCCGTCATTTTGGGCGGCGACTTTAATAGCAAAAACACTCAGTGGGGCTGCTTATGTACTACCCGAAACGGGACGGACTTGAGCACGCTCGCTGAGGAACTCGATTTCGACGTTATACCGCCCCTGTCTCCGACACACTACCCGTATAACGTCAACCACCGCCCCGACATTCTCGATATGGCTATTCTAAAGAACGTAGGCTTACATCTATGCTCGATAGAAGTCTTTCACGCCCTCACATCCGATCACCGCCCGGTGGTGGTCCAACTCGGCTCTCCTGAGTCCTCCCCTGAAATGAGAACAGTGGTAGACTGGAACAAACTCAAGTGCAAACTTGAGAACTGTGACAGTCCCCAGCTGTCCTCGATCCCCGATGACATAACCTCGCCTAACGAGGCTATTCATGCGATCGACGCACTCACTAGCCACATCTCGGTCGCCATAGGCGATTCGTCTAGGCGGGTGCCTGCGATGGGTGACCATCGTTTCAGGCTGCCTGACGACGCGCGAGAACTACTGAGAGCTAAGAACGCGGCTACTAGAGCCTACGACGCTTATCCCACTGAGGAAAATCGGAGAAGCTTACGCAGCTTGCAGCGCGCTGTCAAGAAGCGTATTGCGGAGCTCCGAAATAATCGGTGGGACGATCTGCTAAAAGAGATCTCGCCATCTCACCAAGCTTATTGGAAGTTAGCGAGGTCCTTTAAGTCGGATGAAACAGCGTCTATGCCCCCCCTGACTCGTCCCGATCAATCCTTAGCGTTTGACGACGACGACAAAGCCGAATGTATGGCTGACAGTTTTGAGGCGCAGTGCGCCCCTAGTACTCTCCCCGTAGACCCCGTCCACCTCCATACGGTGGACGCCGAGGTCGACCACCGCTCGTCACTCCCACCCACCGCCCCCCCTCTCTCCCCTACTAGTGTGGACGAGGTACAGGCGATAATTAAAGGGTTCCGTCCCAACAAGGCCCCCGGCCCGGACCGTATCTCTAACAGAGTTTTACGCGCCCTCCCCGCACAGCTTCTCTGTCTGTTGGTGTCTATCATCAACACCGCCATGGCGCACTGCATCTTTCCCGCTGCGTGGAAGGAGGCAGAGGTCATAGGCATCCCTAAACCGGGTAAAAACCGGTCAGACCCCACCAGTTATAGGCCCATCAGTCTCCTAAAGACCATGGGCAAGTTATACGAACGAGTATTAGTTTCCCGACTAAAAGATTATATTTTCTCTAATAATCTTTTAATTAATGAGCAGTTTGGCTTCAGAGCCACTCACTCTTGCGTCCACCAGGTGCACCGCTTAACGGAACACATTCTGGACGGTCTCAACAGAACCCGCCCCTTAGAGACGGGAGCGCTATTCTTCGATGTGGCGAAAGCGTTCGATAAAGTCTGGCACAATGGCTTGATTTACAAGCTATACCAACTCGGTGTGCCAGATAGGCTCGTACTCATCTTGCGAGACTTCTTATCGAATCGTACTTTCCGCTACCGCGTCGATGGCACCCGCTCGTCCCCCCGCCCCGTCCGCGCCGGCGTCCCGCAGGGATCGGTGTTATCGCCGTTACTATTTTCGATCTATGTCAACGACATACCCAAGACGCCGGACGCGGAGTTAGCCCTATTCGCGGATGATACCGCTCTCTATCGCTCAGGATACAACCGTCGTTACATCACGATAGCGCTACAGCGCGCCGCTGATGCTCTCGGCGAGTGGTTCAGGAAGTGGCGTGTGGAGGTGAACCCCGAGAAAAGTGCAGCAGTGTACTTTACTCGAGGTCGCTTCAAAACGCGGCCTTCCAAACAACCCCGCTGCAAGAAAGTCCGTTTTAACGTCACCTTATTTGGCCGACCGATCCCCTGGGTGAGGGAGGTCAAATATCTAGGTGTCACTCTCGACCATCGGTTATCGTTTGTACCCCACATTACGCGCGTTCTCAATCGAGCGAAGTTCTATACCCACCGACTATACCACCTTGTCGGTAGCAAGAGTAAAATGTCGCTTAGAAATAAGTTGACAATTTACAAAACTTGCATCCGCCCCGTGATGACATACGCCAGTCCGGTGTTTGCTCACGCTTCTTCTAACAGCATTAAGAAAATGCAAAGTTTCCAAAACAATTTCTTGCTGAGAGCCTCGGGTCAACCGTGGTTCGTACGCCGCAAGAATCTCCATAAAGATTTCGACATGCCCTCAGTAGCCCAATATATGAAAGAAGCGTCTGAGCGCTTCTTTGATAAGGCAAAAAACCACTCCAATCCGCTCATAGTCAAAGCCGCCACGTACACGCCCCAGGAGGATGTCGCTGCCCGACTCCGTCGGCCTCGGCACGTTTTGGACGACCCTGACGATTCCTACACCGCGTACTGTAGAACAACAGCCAACACCGCCTTAAGCACTTCAAGTACTGCACAACATTTTAGTTCGCATCACCGCACCCGCCGAAGGGTGCGAGGTCCCGTATTTCATTTCGGCCGACACAGACATGTGCCTGGCCGTTTTTCTCCTGCCCACCCTACGGACGACGGCCCAAGCCGAGGTCCGAGCCTATAGAGGCGCCCTTGAGGCCAGAGTCCGACTCACCCCCAGATCGGGCCCGCTAGAAAGGAGCCCGGCAGCGGTCCGGCCTGTTTCGGCAGTTCCGGTCCCGTCGGCGCCACCACTAGCGGGTTCGCCGCTTGGTAGGGTGCCTTTTGCACTCCACATTGGCCCGATCACGCCTGCTAGTATGGGGCTCGACACGTACGAGTCTGAGGCTTCGCTGCGCGAAGCCTCACACTCGGCCGGGTCGGGCGACCGCTAGCGGGGCGGACCTAGGCCGTGCGCCTTCAGCGCACGCCACAACTGCCCGGGTTAAGCTGGCGAATGTCTTCCTCAAAGGCACTCAGCGATAGGTCCGTCCATTAAAAAAAAAAAAAAAAAGTCACGCAATATTTCAAATCAATATATCTCTGTAATACTTTGATTAGTATGAGATAAAAGAAAAAATACGTGTCTACCTGATAGACGAAGAAAAAACCGGCCAAGTGAGAGTTAGACTCGCGCACCGAGCGTTCCGTACAAACCTGTAGGTACCTATACAAGTAAAAGTTCACCCATCACGGCAATCGAGTCATAGTTATGGTATTTTTATTGCAAAATGAAATTCATAACATTACGAAAGGTAAATTGCGGTTTACGATTTTTAAAAAAACTGCTTACTAGATCTGGTTCAAACCAATTTTCGGTGGGAGTTTGCATGGTAATGTACATCATATATTTTTTTTAGTTTTATCATTATCTTATTTTAGAAGTTACGGGGGGAGACACACATTTTACCACTTTGGAAGTGTCTCTCGTGCAAACTATTCAGTTTAGAAAAAAAATATATTAGAAACCTCAATATCATTTGATGGAAAATAAAATTGAGTTTCAGTTCTAAGTATAGGTCACCCCCAAAATTTATTGTTTTTTTTCTATTTTTGTGTGAAAATTTTAATGTGGTTCACAGAATACATCTACTTATTAAAGTTTCAACAGTATAGTTCTTATAGTTTCGGAAAAAAGTGTCTGTGACATACGGACGGACAGACGGACAGACATAACGAATCTATAACGGTTCCGGTTTTTGCCATTTGGCTATGGAACTCTTAAAAGTATTCGTCATTCCTATTCTGCAAATTTTTAGCTCACTAAAAATTGTACCACGTCTTCTCTCGCGGTCACGCCCGTCCAAAGTACCCACATTCGTATGTGGGTATTACTCGTGTAATCTACTATCAGCTGTAGCCACACTGTCGTCTCACAGCTCACTAGAAATTCATAAGCACTGTTACAGCTGGAGAAAGTATTTCCAGTCATGCAAACTAAATTGCTTGAACGTAATGTGGAAATGTGAGAGCGGAGTGATATTGTTTTTGTTACATTGGAGCTGATATTTTTATATCTATTTTGCAAACGTGTAGATAAAATATTGGATTAGTTAACATTAGAGACTATCTATTGTATTTATTTACTTATTGCCTATTTAAGTTCTTAAATTTTACAGTGTTAGTGCACTAAGCAAGCTTGTGTGGTAGCAGCCATATATTTTTCCAAGATAAAAACTTAATTAGGACATATGGTTTTAACAATTATTAGTTAAGGAAATAATATAGAATCAACGATTAACAAAATTAACGATGTCAAGGATAATATTTTACTCTGGTGGGATTCGAACCGTCCTCGTTCTTATTTACTTTTTAATGTACGGAACTCTAAAAATACTAACAGATATTCCTGAGTATGACCAAGATTAAACAGTCAACATACAAAAATAACTACGAAATGACAATTTCCTCAACCGATTTTCTGCTTAAAGTTAAATCAATCAATACAATTTTGGTTTTCTAGGAGATTGATTACTTTCGACTGTACTAGAATACCCAAAGCTCCGCTGATCATAGTAATCTGTCAAATCTTGTCAAGTATTGTTATTTTTGTAATTACGAACCAATCAATCATTGTGGTTATTAATTATTTGATTCAGCAGCCCAATAAATTACAATAATCCTTTAAATTCCGACGCAATAATAGACTTCATTTAAAAATAACAGTAACATTGGTTCAGACTCATTGAATTCCCAGTATAAATTCACCTCCGAGCTTTGTAAACCCCGTATTAAATCAGAGCTGGTAATCAAATTAGCCCGAAACTAACGCTAATTGCCGAGAGTTTTGTTTTGGAGCCGCGAGGGCGGCGCCACTGTGGCACTGGCGCGAATAGGATGCGTAGTCCCATTAATTATATTAGCCGTGACAATTGCACCGTTATATTTTATATATCCGTGGTGCAAGCTAATTTGCTTTTTGATTTGTAGTTATTTTACGCATAGCTATAGCAATTATCCAGCAGGACGTCCACTGCTGAACAAAGGCCTCCCTAAATGACTTCCAGATTGGCCGGTTGGAAGTGGCCGTGGTTCATCCAGCGGCTTCCTGCAGCATTTACCAGGTCGTCTGTTCACCTAGTGGTTGGACGTCTTACGCTACGCTTGCCGGTACGTGGCATTTCTGTTATTTATTTACTAACCATTGATCGTATATCAGACTATTCACTAATAATGACGTAAATTTAATGTTAAACACATACCTTCACTGTTACCTTAACTCTCTACATTGACCGCCTTGCACCATGAAAGCTCAGTTTTTTTAATGGATTGTATGTCTTAAGATGCCGTGTTCACAAATGGTTTCCTTTATTAACAAAGATGTATAGATGCAAGGACAATTGTGTAGGTGGGGCTACACTGATATAACCAACTACAGATGTGAGTGCGAATCCTCCTCCCAAACAATGGCCTATCTTCTGTCTTGTCCCGCGTGTCCACACACCTGCTCACAGCAAGACTTACTTCAAGCCACTGAAAACGCTGTCCACGTGGCGAAGTATTGGTCACATAAATAATATTTTGTTGCCTTCGACACAAGAAGAAGAAAAGTATATAAAATATAGATATCATCATACAACAACTATAAAAGACCCGAAAATACAAAATAATTCACATCTACATATCACATTTCACATTCAGAACGAAATACACATTCTGAATGTATCACTCCGCAACAAATTCATTCATCAATACTGATTTATGGGCTGTACGAGGTCCGACCGACGCACCTGTGCAAATACCCTTAAATGTACAAAATACGCGCCAAAATAGACCTTAGTACGTTCCACTAAGGTTGAGTGAGAAAGTACGAAAAGATGGGAGCTGTCAGGCAAGTTATTAAAATAGGGTGTAATGAGTGGAGGCAATGAATTGATGATCGGTCGCGTTCAGTCATTAGGGAGGCAGCTGTAATAACGTATCTATTTCGTGTTCTGATATGAGTTTTCCTTGTATGAGCTATGATTGGCCTGATAAAACAACATTATTAATAGATTTTATTCTTAGAAAACCTACTTTTGTGTATATAACTCGATGATTCCGGTTTTTATTTTTTTATAATAAATAATTTTAAATATTGGCCATCACATACATTGCTCTGATCCTAAGGTAAGTAGCTACAACACTTGTGTTATAGAAATCAGAAACAACGACAGTACCAAACCATCCAGACCGAGACAATATAGAAAAGTTATTTTTCTGCATTGACCGACCGGGAATCGAACGCGGGACCTCAGATATAGCGACACCAAGTCCGGTATGCTCGCCTCTCGGCTACGGAGGTCGTCAGGTACGGTAGGAGATTTGAATTAAAAACTTAAGGCTTTTGTTTACAGCAAACAGCAGATTTGAAGACTATAAACATTTAAAAAAAACCTAATACCCCAAGCCAATACTGAAAAAGAACACATACATGAAAAAATCGATGGAATTAAAAGACTGACTAATAAAATTATCACACGAAGGTTACAGTTTCCTTATTATAAGAAAAAACTCTGTGATCTTAAGTTGTAGTGGTTTTGAGTAGTATCATTCAAATAATGATAATTATTTTTATCATCATTTTAGCAAATGATTTCCAGATTAACCGGTTGAAAGCGACAAGGTGGACAGACGATCTGGAAACATACGCTGCGTTTGCCGTTTGCTTGCTTTCATGGACCTGAAACGTGGTCTATTACTCTACGCCTCTTAAAAAAGCTCAAGCTTGCACAGGATGCTATGAAAAGAATACCTCCTCGTTTCTTTCCAAGATTAAATATTAACAGTTGCTGACATAGCCCGCGGATTAACAAGCTAAAGTGGCAGTGAGCGGGGTAAATAACAGCTACAATCTCTATTTGAGCAGTTGAGAGTCACCTACGCTGGTACGGCCATGTTTTGCCTAAACCCAAGCTACGTAGGAAACAAATGTCTGGCCATACCGCCACCTCCGGGTCCTGGCAAAAGAGGTAGACCCAAGAAATGCTGGCTTGACGTCGTGAGGGCTGACATGCGTGCCAATGATCTCACAACTAGAGACGCTCAAGACCGCGCGAAGTGGAGAAGTAAATCAAGGAAACCGGACCGGATTGACCGTATATATGAAGAAGAAGAATCTCTATTTGAGCGATATAAAATCGTAAGCCTATTTATTTATCACGTCTGACGCGCTCTACATGACCAAACACAATTTACCATCACTCGATTCTGATCCAATTTGGATATTAGCCTGTCGGTGCTTGTGACCGCGCGCTCAAGTGGCTTCACTCACAAAGAGTGCTCCGAGCGAGCGATTGCAGCTGCGGCGAAAATTACTGTAGGAAATCTCGCAACATCTACGGGTCAAGTAGTAAAAATACCCTATTTTTCAACCTCATATAAAAAAGGTGTTTAAAGATCAGTTACGACTCGATGGAATCTATACATATAATAAAACTGTAAAATATAAATCCTGTACATTGACTAGAAAAAATAAATAACAGTTCCCAGGCATTTTTTTTGACTAGTGGACTCCAAAAAATGCGTTTTCATAATTCTTGTTAATTAAATAAATGATCAACAACAACATACAACCATTTCGTATTTTCAAAATAGGAGTCAAGCATAAAAATTAAACTTGCGAACGTGTTTTGCTAGAAGACAAAGCTGTCATTTTGGTTACCTTTGGCAGTATTAGCCAGTTACTCGAGGAAAGAGTTCAAGTGCACAACACCGCGCTATGCACCTGCTCACTCCACTTTTCGCTCGCTCGAGTGCTCGCTCAGCTTCCCGCATGCATTGTTGTCGGCCGCTCTATTCGCTTTTTAGCAATTTTGTTGGAGTGCCACAGTGGCGCGGAGACGAGTCTATTTACACGTTGTACTCCGTTATATCATAAATTGTGAAGTTTGATGTTTTTAGAAATGGTCGAACGTGCAATTTCATAGGTTCCGTTTTTTTTGGAATCTAATAAAATTGTTGAAAAATTATAAACAAAATATAAATAAATATTGGACATCACATACATTGCCTTTGGTAAGTAGCCTAAGTACTTGTGTTACAGAAATCAGAAACAACGACGGTACCACAACACCCAGACTCGAAACTATTTAGAATAGTTATTATTCTACATTGACCGACCGGGAATCGAACCCGGAACCTCAGAGATAGCGACACCAAGTCCGGTATGCTAGCCCCTCAGCTACGGAGGAAAACTACGAAAATTCGTAGAACATACATAGGGTATGATTCAGATACCTATCAACACAAGTCACCTAAAAAAAATTTTTGGACTTCACTTTTCTGGCCACCCTGTTTAGATTGCAACTGCATAACATTCACAATGTAATCTGTTTTTTATTTGTTTTTTTTTTAATATTGTACATACAAATAATATTCCGCGTATTATTTATACCTTATCATGACCAACGGTCCTACACGTACAAATAAATAGCTTGGCGGATATTGATTATTGAATTACATTTGTCTCACTTCACACAAAAAGGCCCCGTAATTGTGGCAATAAATTAAATTGCTTGTTCGCAACGAGTATTCAAGTGCTCAAAGTCGGTGTTGTAATTAAATATGGAGGGAATTTTGGTCAAATATAATTTCGCAGAAAATACAAAATTGGCTTTGAACGCTTTTTGGTGCAACATTTTCGTATGCTTGGCGGCATGTCGTAAATAACTTATAAATATGAAACGATAGTAATAATCATCATCATCATCATTTCAGCCATAGGGCGTCGACTGCTGAACATAGGCCTCCCCCTGGGACTTCCAGATTGGCCGGTTGGAAGCGGCCCGCATCCAGTGGCTTCCTGCAACCTTTACCAGGTCGTGTGTCCACATTGTAGGTGGACGTCCTACGCTGCGCTTGCCGGTACGTGGCCTCCATTCCAGAACCTTTCTGCCCCATCGGCCGTCAATTCTACGTGCTATGTGCCCCGCCCACTGCCACTTCAGCTTGCTAATCCGTTGGGCTTTGTCAGCGACTTTTGTTTGTTTACGAATCTCCTCTTTCCTGATTTGATCTTGCAAAGAAACACCGATCATACATAGTATATTGCCCTACCCATAGCACGCTGTGCAACCTTGAGCTTTCTTATGAGGCCCATAGTGAGAGGCCACGTTTCAGTTCCATATTCATCACTGGTAACACACACTGGTTGAAGACTTTCATCTTTGGGTACTGAGGTATTTTGGACGAGAAGACGTTGCGTAGTTTTTCGAACGCTGCCCAGCCGAGTTGGAACGAAAAGATAATAATATTATTAATCTAATAATCACAGTGTTTATTGGTTGTAATAGGGACATGCTTCTTCGAACAAATTATTCTTCGCGATATACGTATAACACAAATTTTGATATGCAGCCAATAATAGAGAAATATGTTTGTATAAACCACCGGTTTTCTAGGTTCTGTGGTCAACACAGAACCCTTAAAGTTTCATCATTTCCGTCCGTTTGTTTGTCTGTTGGTCCTTAGTTTAGAGACTCTCTGTATTAAAAGCCGTAATTTCGCACCAACAAAGTGGCAGAATAAAATCTTGATTAAGTTTTTGGGGAACCTCCCCTACAACAGTGATAATTATTTTCGTTTATCGTATGGGGTGGGGTATCGTTGGATAGGTCTTATAATATATAGTTCTTATAATATTGTGTGTGTGCAAAAACCTTGTTTTGAATTAAAGATCCGTTTGCGTAAAGTAATTTTTTTGTTAGAGCCAAATTCCTCCCTCCAGCGAAATGTTTGCATTAAGAACTAAGAAAAATTTACGAACGTAGTCAAAAGGAAAACTATCATAGCTAAGTAAGTTTTACAAGTAACTGAGTTAACGTGTATTTACTTTTATTACAAAATATACCGTGGCTGAGGATAATTGAAAAAGAAAAGAAAAGAAAATTTTAAATTATGTGTTGATGTGAACAAAACTCCTGAAATCATTATTTTGTGGAATTATAAATCGATACTTTTTTTATTATACGCACTGTAGTAGAAAAAATACGCAGTAAAAATAAAAAATATTGTAATTAGAAATCGAAGCCGTTGATTTCTTCCCTGGCGCTTGATTTTATCATTTAGTCTTAATAACCCAATATAAATCGAAGACTTTGCCGCCACTTAAAAATAGACAACCAATATCAATTTCTGATCTTAAAAGACTCGTTAAAACGCGGAAGCGACACAGAAATTAATCGGAAGGCGACCAGACAGGTACTTGTGTTTAATTATTTAATAATTATTTAAAAGTAACTTACCGGAAACGCTGAGAAGCAGGAAGGCGGCTACGGTTCCGCTCAGCATCGTGCCGTTTCTGTTGAAATGAAAATGGATTTGTAAAGAATTGTACATGATGAAACTAAACTATAGGATTTTTATTCCCAGAACCGAAAAATCCGAAAGAAAAAAAATGGTTTAAAGCCTATTTCGCGCAATTTAGTGACCAAATTTTCAAGTATTTATCGTTGTATGTGTTAACCTATTTTAATAGGTAGTGGGATTCAATGGAAAATGTTCACGTACCATTACCAAGTGTTTTTTAACTGACGCTCCAAACCAGTTGCATGAACTATGTCATAGTCACTCACAAACTAGAGGCGCCTGTAGCGTCTAGTGAGGTGGGACGAAAATTATTATCTACCCGCACAATTTTGAAAATTAAATTCTTTGGTATTGGTTTATTTGTCTGACTGACAAATAAACTACACTAACATTGTCCGAGTTTGTTTTACCTGACGTCACAATCACTGATCACTAGGTTCTATTTTCTCTATAGAATAGATATTATTTTTATGTGAATTCTCGTACAAAACCTGGTATAAGATAAAGAAAAATCTAAATTTTTTATTCAGTGAAATGAGCTGATAACCTTTGAAAACGGCTGAACTAATTCTTCATAAAATATAGCTAAGATCCATCTCTGTAATATCGGCTTTGAATAAAAAAACACTACATCAAAATCGGTCCATTCGTTACGCTACGATGCCACAGACAGATACACACGTTAAACTTATAACACCCATCTTTTTCGTCGGGGGTAAAAGTAGACTCATTGACATGAAGGTTGTGTTCCTATACCCATACCCACTTTGACCTAAATACGATCTAAAATAAAAGGGTTCAATTTGGTTACCAGTTACCATTTAACCTGATACAGGACAGCGGGAGAAGGTGATCAGCTCAACTTAAACGCAGCGAACAGCCTGTTAAACACCGGTAGGAGGGAACCACGAAACAAAGTGACATCTAAGTAGGTAGGTGATCAGTTAAATAGGTATTACATGAGTTAGTCTTATGGCTCACTTAGCGCTATAACTTGGCCAATGGTGACAGACATTAATCGCGACTTCGCTAATGGATGTTTGATGAAATACTTGTAGATAACATGTAGAGTACTTACAAGTCTTAGTTAAGTGATTTATTGCTTGGTTTTTATCATGAAAAAACGACCTAATGGCATCGTTGCGCAGTTGATCACGTTAAATTAAAAGAGGCACAGATTCGATTTCTGGTTTGACTCAATTTGACTCAAAATATTCTATGTAAATGGTTTGAATCTAGCTATCCTGAGAAATGCCCCTCACAAAATGCATTGTCATATCTCATATCATACATTCACTTAAGAAAAACATTATTTTTATTTCGAGACAGTGATAAATGGTGTGTTCTCTAGCGCATTTTATAAATTAATAAAACCAATAAAACCAATTTATTTCTGTAAATAGGCCTAAATTAAGCTCTTTTACACGTCCAAATATATTTTTTTACCCTACCACTGCTTCGGGACAATATTGTGGGCTAGTGCCGAGAAGAAGCAGCGCAAGAAACTCGGTCACTATTGTCAGCCTCTTTTTAAATAGTGTGTTTAAATTACAAGATAAAATGAACCTGTGCGAGCACGGCAGTATTTAATTCCATACATTTTTATCATTTAAATAGTCATTTACAGTGTAATAACCTTTTTTCATTAAAATCATCTTGACATGCGATTTAAATTTATATATAGGCAGTTTAGCAATGGACTGTGGTAATTTGTTAAAAAAGCGAATACATTTTCCCATAAACGAATTACCCACTTTATGCAGTCTGAAATTTGGAACGCCAAGTTTATCTTTATTCCGGGTATTAATATTATGCATGTCACTCTTTTTAGGAAATAGATGCAGGTTTTTGCGAATATACATGATATTTTCATAAATGAATTGAAGTCTTTCAATGTCCACATCATATTTACATCTACTTTCATGTAATTTATTATGATAGATTTCTAAACTATCCACTAACTCTATGCGTTGTTTTCTTAACAATATATTTTTGTAAAAGCATTTCTGTTTTTTAATTAATTTGTTAGTTTTTGTAATAAATTTACTAATTTTGATATATTTTTTAGCCTTATTATTACTTAATAATCTAATTTGTTTGTTAGTTTTCAGTAATGTTTTACTAGTTAAATGTAAATTCGAATCTGCTGAATGGCTACCAGGGCTACCAATCAGCTCCTTATAGAGATTCAACGTCTTTGAGTATTCTTGTTCTTTTTTCTCTTCTTCTAAGTGACGAATGGTCCTATTGGCATCTCGCAGATCATTTTCCAGTTCGTTGCTACGCATTAAAGTTTGCTCAAAGATGTTGCTGCACTGGTCGAAGGTGCTGACAGTGTTGAGTAGCTTGTCACGGTGTACGGTGACTTCCTGGAGTTGGGCCAGCAGTTCGGCTAGTTCTTTTTTCAGTTTAGAGTTTTTATCTATTACAATCCTAATTTCTTCTTCACTTTCATATCTTTCCCTAAGAAGTTGGTTACAGCTTTCTTTACTCTCTTTCAATTCCTCAAGTGCCTTTTTGAGTTTTAGCTCAGCGTTCTGAGAAGTCATTTTTCTGGTCATAATTCCACTCCGGGTAGTCATTTTGAAAGTTATAGGTTGGGCCTGATCTGGAATTATCAAAAAGAAGTGTACAACAGATGTTTAAGAAGGTATGAGTATTTGTGGAGAAAAATATTAATAATTTGGAATATAGATACTAACTAACCAGAAACATACGCTATAGTTTCTATTGAATTTATTTAATTTAAAGATACAAATAATATTATCCTATTAAATAAAATGTTTTATTGAGCAGTGAATAGGTACTTAGATGTCAAATTTATTAATTATGGATGGTGGTATCTATGTTGAGAGACAACTACAATCAAACTCTCAAAACAAAACTGTTAGGTTTTTAAACAATATAGATTAACAGTACAATTTTTTTTATTTATTTCTACTTGAGGGTATTTTTTATCAATATAAAAACGGTTTCCTCTGCTAAGTTATGCCAAATTATTTCCTATAACTAAAAATATTTCTCACTGATAATTACATTAATGTATATTGTTCAGTGTAAGGAGTAAAATGTCTGCGGCAAATGTTGTTTTCGTCAACTTTACTTTCACTGTATGTCAAGTAAAGCGAGGCACAACTAGGCCGAAATGTGATGAATTGTGACGCGTCTCACTTTCGTGAGGTTTGTGCAGTGTTAAATGTTGTAATAACGTTATTACAGTAGGGAAATATTTGCTAACACCAAGTAGTTACGCAGACCTTGCTCACTGCAGTTATAACCTCAACTTACTAAATAGGTATAGGTACCCGAAAGTCTAGATTTACTTAAAGACAACTAAACGTATTATGTCCTAATAAGGATAAATAATGGTTTGAAAACAGTACTCCCCTGGTTTTAGGTATTCCGTTAAACTCCTTTTGAACTTTGTTGTCAAAGCCGGCCGGCAACTTTGTCCAATTTTACGTATTATTTAGTAAATTGGTTTGTTTACACTGTCACATATTATTGATAAAACGTTGTTTTCATTATTTAAGTTTATTTAATGTTTGTTTTAAACAAATTAATAATAAATTTTAATTAAAATTACAACAGCTGTTTACGCTGCGTCTGACAGGCCCAATAAGTAATAAGGATTACCTGTTCATATTATTAACAAATGTTCATTAAATGAAAGTATTAAAAAAAACCTATTTGGCTAAGGGAAAACTTTTAATCAAACTCACAATTGAATTGTGATACCCACTATCTTGTGGATTCAGATGTTAAGTATTTTCAACCGACTTCAAAAAAGGAGGAGGTTCTCAATTCGACTGTATGTTTTTTTTTTTTTTTTTTTTTGTATATTTGTTACGCGATTACTCCGCCAGTTATGAATCGATTTTAATGATTCTTTTTTTGTTTGGTAGATCATACTTCAGAGGTGGTCCCATATAAATTATCGAAATTGATTTAGAACTTTTTGAGAAAATCAACAAATATATACCCAGATAATATTTTGGTTGTGGTTCTTGTTACATAATATCTTTGACAAATATGAGCCGATTTTGATGATTTTTGTTTTATTGAATAGCTTATACTTCAAAGATAATATGATAAAAGTTTGCAAAATAAAAATCACCCCTAAGGAAAAGGAAAATAGGGGATGAAATCGGTGTTCAGCAGTTAGATTAGGATTTATCACTAAAAATTGATGAAATAAGTACATTTTATTAAAAAAAATAAAACCGACTTCAAAACACTGAAATGCTAAAAATAATCCTAACACTTAAGTACCTAATCAGTTACTTTTGGAGTCGGTGCAAACAAAAACATTGAATCTCTCATCGGCTGGCACCGACTCCAAAAGTAACTGATTAGGTACTTAAGTGTTAGGATTATTTTTAGCATTTCAGTGTTTTGAAGTCGGTTTTATTTTTTTAAATAATTTTATTTATGATGATAAATAAGTCTTTAACAATAATAATAAAAAAACATATCGTCTATATTATATTCCAAATTTTAACAATTTCTTTAAATCTACGCTGTAAGTGTACATAAACTAAAGCCACGTTATATTCAGCAAAGAATTTGTGGTACCTACATTCTGCATGCATTTATCATGGCCCGCATACACCCGGCTCGGTATTCGGGTACACAAATTCCATTCTGCATATACTGTATGGTGCGTCTATTCCGTTTTGCATACACTGTGTAGTGTAGTACGTCTTGTTTCAAGAAACAGGTCAGTGAAGCTGGGCTTTTTGTATCATTCTGTAGCTACAATATTCAATTTAAACTGAAATTCAATACTAGTAGTAAATATTTGTTTGAAAATATATATGATAAAATTGTGTTTATATTATTTTTATTTAAAATTATCGTCATCTTCATTATTAGCTCATCAGTCCACTGTTGGACAAAGGCTTGTTTTCTTAATGATTTGAACAATTACAGATCTTATATAATATTTATCTGAAGTTTACACAGTATTCAGAATTATGAAGCATTTTCACGACCGTCTGGTGTAGTGTTCGCGCTCCGGACAAAAAGCCAGCGGTTGCGGGTTCGAAATGTTTGTGTGATGAGCACGAGCATTTGTACCTAAGTCATGGATGTTTATAAAATTATTTAAGTATGTTTATCTGTTATCTAGTCGCCATAATACAAGCTTTGCTTAGTTTAGGGCTAGATAATTGGTGTGATTCTGAAATTTATTTATTTAATATTTATTTAGTCTAGCTAGTCCCAAAGTATATAAGTAAAGTAAGTAATGAATCCTTACACCTTAATTTTTTCCTTTTGTAATTACGTACTTTTTAGGGTTCCGTAGCCAAATGGCAAAAAACGGAACCCTTATAGATTCGTCATGTCTGTCTGTCTGTCTGTCCGTCTGTCCGTCCGTCCGTATGTCACAGCCACTTTTTTCCGAAACTATAAGAACTATACTGTTGAAACTTGGTAAGTAGATGCATTCTGTAAACCGCATTAAGATTTTCACAAAAAAATAGAAAAATAATAATAAATTTTGGGGGCTCCCCATACTTAGAACTAAAACTCGAAATTTTTTTTTTCGTCAAACCCATAGGTGTGGGGTATCAATGGATAGGTCTTTAAAAATGATATTGCGGTTTCTAATATCATTTTTTTCTAAACTGAATAGTTTGCGTGTGAGACGCTTCCAAAGTGGTAAAATGTGTGTCCCCCCCCCCCTGTAACTTCTAAAATAAGAGAATGATAAATCTAAAAAAAATATATAATGTACATTACCATAAAACTACCAGCGAAAATTGGTTTGAACGAGATCAAGTAATTAGTTTTTTTTTAATACGTCATAAATCGTAAACCGCAATTTAACTTTCGTAATGTTATGGATTTCATTTTGCAATAAAAATACCATAACTATGACTGATACTGACGATTGTCGTGATCGGTGAACTTTTACTCATAACGGTACCTACAGGTTTGTACGGAACCCTCGGTGCGCGAGTCCGACTCGCACTTGGCCGGTTTTTTATATCTAAGATATCATCATCACAATTTCAGCCACTTTAATCTTACTGGTAAAAGCCTATTTCTAAGAGCACTATGTACAGATAACAGCTCGTCAACCTACCACAAAACATAAAATTTTCTCAATTGTTATTGATCTCTACGTGTCGGACTTAAAGTTTAAAATCGGTTCAATGATCTTTAACTTTTAGTGTAGGTTGATCTTCCTTTGTTTGTACTACGGTCTTGTGCTAATCGAGTCCAGCGGATTCCCGTCTTTCCTGTTATATCACCAACCCATCTAGCAGAAGGACGACCCCTATCTCTTTTCCCATTCGCGGCTACCATTCGGTAGGACTTGCTCCACCTGCCATCACCATGTCTATCCAGGTATCCTGTCCACTGCCGTTTTAGTGTTGTAATCCGCATATCTGTAATTTTGGTCAAACGACGTATTTTAGAACTGGGAATACGATTGCTAATTCTGATTTATAGTATGAAGAGGTCCATCGCTCTTTGCGCCACTCATTTCAATGATTAGTCTTTTGTGCTCGTCTATTTTTGAGTTCCGTGTGTCATTATTACATAACACTTGAAAAAAAATCCTGCCTCAGACCCACTAGCATGACCAAAACACGAAATGATATTATATCGATATGATGTCATGATGTCGATATATCGCATATCGACACCATTTGACGATTTTATTAAAATATGATAGTTAGCCGCCATCTTGAACTTTGATCAAAAAAGCGATCAAAGATGTTGTAATAATTGTCAAGGCATTTTGTTCACTTTTATCTACTTCATATTATCAGATCAAGATTATTAGCATGCAAATATTAATTAAATTAAATGTAGATACATTATGCATGAAACAATTATAATATAAGTAGATTGGTAAATTAATAACATCGGTTGGAATACTAAATTATTATAACTTTTAATTACTTTTATTAACTATATCACATTTAATCAATTGGTCAAATTAAATCGAGTCAATGAGAAGTGCGGTAAAGTAGTTCTTTTAGGTCATAAATTCTTTGGTCAATAAGCCACTTGTACAATTTAGTCTTAAAAACATTGATTTCCTATATGTTGAAGTTTTCCCCGTTGTATCTAAAGTAGTTATTATATTTTCTTATAAACACAAATAAATATTTCAAAGTTCTGCGAATACCACGATATTGTACACATTTATAATTTAAACGATGTTTTTGTATAGTTTCAAAATTGGTTAAGTTATTTATAACATCCGTGCCTTTAGGTTGAATATTTTTTTTTCAAATAGTCTAAAAATTAAGAATTATAAGGATTTTTAATGGAATTCACTCTTAACCCTTACTTTTCCATTAGTGAAAATTTTGCTCGTAATAATAATCTATTTGCACAGGAGCGCAACAGATGGATGTTTAGTCTGCGAGAAGCATTTGTATTATCTTAGGCACGGAGTAGATGTCGCGCGAGTCGACGCTAAATGCTTAAGGTCACTTGCTTTCCCCGTCGCCTTAAGATAGACAACTTTAACTTTGAAACTTATACCTATTTCAGGAGAAATAGTTCACATTTCTATATAAAACAATAATTAACATCGGCTACAATTTTTGGAGCAATTTTTTTTGTCAATAAAAATATGTAATCAAGCATTTATATCATTCCACCTCCATGTGCATGCATAGCTAGTAACTTTGCAATAATTTAATAAAAACAATAATAAAATTACCTATGGATTTTATTTGTGTCATAACGTTGGCCCTAAGCTTACAATTGGGTAAAACATGTCTATTGGAAAAGGCAGCCCAACTTGTTAAAGTAATGTTCTCATTCAACCTGACATCCTGTATAAAAAAGTAGTTGACGTGTCAAAACTCAGTCTAGCCTAACCATTACAAGATTCATTATTGTCCGCAAATCCTGTCACTTTTGGGTTGATTCTATTATTCATTTGTATGTATTCCCTAAGGGCATCAACAAGGTATCGCGCCAGGTACAGCGGCTGCCCCGCATGCAGATGAGATATCCCCGTAATGAGATTACGGTGCCCCGATCAAATTAATGTAAACAAAAGGTGATAGTAGAAAGGGTATTATAGAACAAATTAGTTTGAAGTTGTTGTTGTGTTTTAAATGTTTGCCATCATTATTCGCATTAGTGCAGTCGGTTCTGGGGTACTGTACAAGTATATGGGGAGGCGCTACAAAAACAAAATTGACCCCAACTCCTGCTGTGAAAACAGCATTTGCTAAAAGACAACTTGACAAAC
Source organism: Anania hortulata (assembly GCA_963576865.1). Classification (NCBI taxonomy): domain Eukaryota; kingdom Metazoa; phylum Arthropoda; class Insecta; order Lepidoptera; family Crambidae; genus Anania; species Anania hortulata. The sequence continues at coordinate 476,941 of OY756389.1, read as the reverse complement.
GTTTTTCTTATTTATATAATTACATAAATAAACAATTTAATATTTATTCTAAATCCAGTAAGGAATGTAAAATACTACTACTGTCGCCTACTGCGGCGGATAGTTGCCTCACGCTAAAAATGCTTCGCGGTATACTTGCCCCACGATAAAATTACTTCAATTTATTTATTAGATTTCTTTTTTAATTTTTGTTCTTTGTTTCTTTGAACCCCAGTACTTAACTCTCTTCAGTCCAGCTGATGAGACGCAGGACCACGCTAGATTTTTGCAAATATTGGCTGGTCATTTTTCTCACCTGCAACATGAAATCTTCAAGAAATAATAGTTGCCCTTAAGGCAACTATCCACAAAAGTATATGGGGTGACTATCGTTTTCAATACGGATACTTGCCTTTTAAAATAAATAAAAAATGCTTTTTATCAATAAAATGTAATGGACCGTATAGTTTAAACTGCAGTGTAAACGAAGAAACAAAAAGTTGATTGAATCCATAGCCATGTAAAAAAATATTACATAGAAATGACTCACAAATATAATTTTGACGCTCGTGTTGGTCATGCCGTGCAAGATTTTTGCTTACACACACAAAACGCAAGGACTTTTTCTTATGGCTTGTATGGCATTGAGACTTACGGGAGGACCGCTTTTGATCATTGGAGAGCCCTAACACTGGAGGCATCTCTAACATAGTGTTTTCAAAACCAGGGCATGTATCCCACTGAGGCAACTATCCTGGTTTTATCCTATTCATCTCTCGGGGACAAAACAATTAAATAAAAAATTTGCTAAATGTTATGCTTGATCAACAAGGTTTAATTGAACGCAAAACCTTTTGGGGATTGATTCTAGTACTTAAATACAAAAAAAAATACCATAATGTAAACATTGAAATCCCAAAAAAAAAATACTACTCCTTAACAAATCAAAAGTCAAAGTCAAAAATCATTTATTGAATTTAGGACAGAAAACTGCCACTTATGAACGACAATAATAACATTATTGGCCCATATGGGGCATAAGATGTCTCCTTATTTTTTGGGCCCTAATAATGACAGATTAACTGTGACGATATGTTTAGAGAAGTGATTTTTACGTTGAGATTTCAAAGTTGGTTCCAGTCTGGAACACATGCTGTGGAAGGAGATTTAACGACCAGGGTCTAGAACAATATTTGTTTAGCGTTTGCTGCCTCTAGTCCTCGACTGTCCGTCTAGATATAATGTACTTATTTAGTCGAAGGGTTAAACCAAGGAATTTATGTTTACCTAAAAATTCCTTGGGTTAAACCGAAAACCGATATTACCTACCGGTATAATACCACTGATCAAGTAAAACGTACGTCAAAATAAGTTCTGGGTTCAGTCCAGACAAAATATTGCTTTATTCATTAAGTCAGAATTAGCCCCTAACATATTTTGCATTTTTTAATTATAATAATAATATAATCTTTATTGTTAAATAAAACCTTTTCACTTCTATTACATTGTATATTTAATTTTAATTAACACCTTGTTCATGTGCGTCAAATTTCACTTAATTTCGTTAAGCCAGTAATCTAGACATACAAACTTTCATATTGATACTATTAGTAGGATATCTAACGTGTTTTTTTTTTGCTTTTTTAAGTCAATTTTTTTGATGGAAAAACAGTTTTTTTATTAAAATAACCTTTTGGTTATGTTCTGAAATAAGGTTGATTAAAATCTATGTCCACGAGATCGTTTGATCGATTTTGGTATAAAATAAACTACATGATCACATTTTAAAAACCATTTACTTTAGCTAATGAAGAATAAGTGTAACAATTTATTAATATGCATGCAAAATATATATTTGGTAAAATATTATGCAGTTTCTTATAATTCAACTCCAAGTTCGTGATTAGTATCATTTTAATATGATTTTTAACCTTTGTAAGCCAGATTTTGAGCAAAGTCGTTATTATTAATATCAACGTTAACATGCCTCCAAAGGCATATTTTCCCTATTAGTAATACGTATACTTCTCCTTTGCGTCGCAAATCGGCTTACGTTCGTAACACACTACGCTGTATCGCAAAAAGGAAAAAAAATAAAAAGTGTAGAAGTACCACTTTATAAATTGTTTCTGGAAAACAATACGAGTATAAGAACGCCGTAGTATATAAAACATAAAACAAAAGTCGAAACCTTTTGACCATTTTAAATTGGAATGTATCATAGCTTTAAATTTACAAAATCGGCAAAGTGCGTGTCGGACCACACGCAATGTAGGGTTCCGTAAGTAACTGTCGCAATATGCAATATTTACTACCTGTTTTACAAAACTAACAACTGCATTTAAGCAATTTTCTTCTAAAAGTACAATTTACATGTTTACACTTGATAACAGGTGAAGCCTACATATTACTTCGCATTATCAAAAAAAAATTAAATTGATCTTACTTAGATGTTCGAAATAAAAAATATTTTTTATTTATTTATTTTATTTGGTCATTATCATTTAAAAGCTAGTAAGGCGGCCAAAGGCGACATCCTTAATCAATATTCCCAAAAACAGTTTTATTATGTGCTTTACAGAGAACATAAAACGTCTTACATTTTGCTAGGACGTTGTGTGTGCTTGCATTGGGTAGTTTTAGGTACTTTCAGGTTTAAGTTTTTTTTTTTTTCAAAACTTACAGAAGAAAACAAATTCTCAAGAAGATCTATTTTTAACTTTTTATCAAATTTTAATCAACTTACTCTTTAAATAGTTATTATTATTCAAAGCTTTTCAACCGATCCTTAACTAATTTTCCATTACAAATGACTCATAATCGATTGAAAACATCGATTTTCTAGCATTTTAAAATAATTTATTACTAATTTTGCCTAATATAAAAATCTCAATTTATTTATTCGTTTCGCAAAACCAGACTAAAATTGTTTTGTAAACTTTAGTAAAAATATTATATAGGTACTTCTTAGCTGTTTTCGTTCACATACTTTTCACAAGCTTCAAAGGGGAATGATACTTTGATTGTAATCTTTCATTTTATTTGTGTCATTAAAAAGTTGGAGTAAGTTCATTTCTTTTGTAAGTGTCGATAATATTTTCTATAAATCAATAACTAATATTAATTTATTTATTTTAATCATATTTTATATTACAAAATAGTATAATTAAATAAATTATAATACGTTTGATTTAATCATAAATATATAAAGACAATTGGTTCTTAGGAAAAAACAATAAATACAAGGGTTTAAATGATAGGATAGAATATAGATAGGTAATAGATAATATAGTAATAGGTGATAGATAGGTTTTAATGTTATATTCTTATTATAAGTGATTGTGATAAAATCAGTTTAAAAAAATAGACACAAAATAAAACTATTTATCAAAGACGTTTTTGGTTAAATATATGTAAACAGTTGAATTACTTATTGTTTGTTTTATGTATCACAAACGGTTCGCATATTTTGTTTGATTTTGTTAAATGAATATCAAGATATGAAAAGTTAACTAACTCATATATTTATTTATTACATAGACGCACATTAACTAACTATATATTCGAATTTCATAGACCTCAAATAGTTACAACAAAGAGTTTAATTTTTTTTGTTCTACACAAAACTTTATAAACTTTTTATAAATAAGAATATCTTTATAAATTAATTTACGTAAAATCATGTAAGTAATAGTCTTAGTAGGTATATCAAGTGAAAATAAATAATTAGTTTAATATACATACAAATAACTTGGTTTTTAAATTTGGATATTCATAATAGCTACAAATTTTGATCTGGCTTTCTTACTGTACAAACACGAATTCAAAGTTTCTCACCTCCACAATCCAACATGAGATCAAATAGAAAGATAAAAGCGACTTACAAATTCTCAGCAATCTCGAACTCAAATCCACACGAGAAACATCTTTCAGCACTCTGTCATATCAACAATTCAGCGAGAAACTTTCTTGTTACTTTCGTAGTTGTTTCCGAGACTACGGCGCGACGACTACGGCGTAGCGACCGCGCGCGACAACGCTACTTGCCCAAGTGCCGCTACGGATTCCCGCGCACTGCTACGAAGTTTTCGAGCGGACGGAACGACGGACATTGAGGGATGATGGGCATTTACGAACAGTTTGATAATGTAATAAAAATATTTTACACAAATTAAATTTAAAATAATTACGTTAAGGAAAAAAAAATTAGGAAATGTTATTTTAAGTACCTATATTGTTTATTAAGTGTTATTCTTAGTAAGAAGTTTAGTTTTAAATTTGTTTTGTAATAATATGAAATATTTATGTAACTTGTTCATTTACACATATACATGCTCAGTGCTTACTATTAATTAGTAATGACACTAATGACGTAAGTTTACTAGTCATCAATACATTTTAATGCACAAATAAGACAGTAAAAGATACATTTTATAAAATTGAATAACAAAAACTAACCCTAAAAATAAAAAATATAAATATGTACAAAAATATTTACAAATAAAAAATGTGTCCCAAATCGCTGTCCAATGATCGGGGCATGGTGCCAAGAAGGCTGGCCGCATTTCCACGCTGGATGGCCAAACTGATACGTTGACCAAGAAATGCGCCAGCCCTCCGGTCGCCCGTACAGTCAATCAGCCGCTTGGCTAACTGACTGTACAGTCGATGTGCGCTAGGTCCCCACGGCCCGAGCGTCTCGACCCCAAACGGCTCAAATATGTAGGAACTACTGAGACCTACATATTTGCGACGCTTAAGGTCCTCCGCTGATGCAGCAGCAAAGCCAGCCCCTGACGAGGTACGTGAAAGATGAGATGGAGCAAGTGTGTTAAAGCAGGTTGCGTCCCAAACCAGAGGCCGACCCATCTTCCACGGAACCAAGGTCATACCATCAGGCCTCTTGCCATCACTCCGCACCAGGCCATTCGGTTCAAGAATAGCCGGTACGGACGAGATAGCAAGAGCTCTACGGATTATGTCGTTAAGGCTGGCATGACGGGAAAATCTCCCGGCGCTTCTGCTGCATGAAAGGCCGTGATGACCCAACGAGTCTACCATATCACCACAGGGACAGCGATGTGGGACATTGCAAGGTGCCCCCAAACGAAGAGAGACGGAAAGGTTAAAAGTGGAGTTATCTAAAAGTGTACCCAGATTTGGAGATGGGAGGGAGTGGAGCCAAAGTCCCGATTCCCACTCAGCTACGGCAAGGAGACGAGCTCGATCTGCAGTACTAGGAGACGTGTTCAATAAATTATTCCGTACTAGTCTGCAGAGCGGCTCGTCCCACTGCCGTTGTGATGATACTGATGAAGGCAAGTCTTCGGAGCACAATTGTCTCCAAGCGTTGATGGCCTCAGCCCGATAGACAATTGCTGGGTTACCAAAAGACTTGCTAAGTATTTTAGTAACCAGCTCTGTAGTGCTATGAGTCGAGGACAAGAAAGCCGGGAGAGCAACACTAGAAATTTTACGAATACCCAAGCCCCCAAACCTGATGGGAAGTGAGGCTTGGGTCCAGGTTCGATCGTCCAAAGAGAGGTTCAGCACTGAGGATATTATGTTTTTAACTGTGTCGTCTAATTTGGCGGTCAAACCCGGAAATTTCCAAAAATGGGAAGAGCGGACGCAATATGTAAATTTTGGGACAAAAAGACAATATCTAATAATTGTGTAAGCCATATGTGTATTAATTTTGACAATGCGATCTGAAACATTATTGAAACTTCGTAATTTTTCATCAATAAAGGGGGAGAAACCTTCATCCAGTATTGGTGACCCAAGGAGGCGAAGCGAATCATTTTTAATAATTTTTATATTTGGAGCTACTTTATTAAAATTTTGAATAATTGAATTTGGATTAGGACAAGAGTCTGGTATAAATAATTCGCATTTGGAAAAATTTAACTCTAAACCAGCTTTTTTAAAATTATGAATAAGTGAATTTAGATCAGCCAAAACAGTGTTAGGATCACCTCCAAGAGTACCATCATCTAAATACCACACGTTTAATTTTGAATTTAGTTGATTTAAAAACGGATGAATAGAAAGGCCGAAAATAGCAGGACCAAGAGGGTCACCTTGTTGACATCCAACTGCTGACTCAATAAGATGATCCTTATATTGAAGATGGCTTGGAGTGCTATAGCACTGCCAAAGAAAAGGATAGATAGATGGTGTTAAAGATTGGATTTGTGTCAGCAAGGTGCCCCTATCTACGGAGTTAAAAGCGTTTTTGACGTCCACTTTCAGCAAAATGTCGTCAGGGTTGTTGCGTATAAATGAACGTACAGAATGAATGGCGGCTTCGCACCCTCCCTTGATGCCAAAACCAAGTTGAATTGGTTCAAAATATGCTGCAAGACTATTTGAAATAGCCCTGCAGCATACCTTGGCGGCAAGACGTCGTAGAGTACAGCCAACGGCTATGGGCCGAATACCGCCATCCTTTTTCTTAAGGGCGCAGAGGTTGGCTCCGTAAAGAAACCTAGTAAATAATGTATTGACATTACCAGAGAGCATTAAATTTATAAGGCTCACCAAATTCCTCAGTAGGGCACTACCGGCCTCACCACAGCCAACACTCACGAGGTCTTTTAAGTGCTGTGGAGTGAGGCCATCCATGCCCCCGGCAGAGCCACTACTGAAGGAGTTGATGGCACTTAGAACTATTTCAGACGTTGTTTGTACAAAATTTTGTGATTGAACAGGCTGGTCAGGAAGTTGGTTGTTGGTTGCTGAAAGTGGATGCTTGCACTGTAAGGCCAAGAGGGTATCGGGAGAATTAGGCGCAATGAGATCATCAGAGAACAGAAGTCGAGCTGCCCCTCTAATATCACCATCACTTACTTTGGACTCAATATATTTTTGATTGAAGTTATTGTTATTTGAAGAAAAATTTTGAGGAATGAGTGAAGGTTGCCAAACTAAGGAGTTATTACAATTATCTTTTATTTTTTGAGTCAGCGAATGTGCTGTGTTGATTTTACTAACGTGTAGAATTCTGTAAGTGAAGGTAAACAAATGCTCCCAAGCCTCAACAGTATTTTCGGAGATGACGTTGGATATGGTGTGGCTTAAAGAGTGTGCGACTGCCGTGCGTGCACCTCTTGGTATGCGTTTAATGATTGGGTGCGTGTGTTTTAATGTAAATAACTTTTTCCAAAATGGTTCACTAGGTGGAATGGGTGGTAATGTTGATGAAACGGGATCAAAAACATGGGTATGGTTAGTGGTGTTTTGGTGGATTCTGCTGATATGAATTTTTAAGCCACGTTGGCCTTTGAAGTAACGAGTCTGGGAGCATTGGGGGCAGCGAATTAGGTTGTCCGACGAGACATTAGTGGTGTCGTTTGGGGGCACTGGAGTAAAAATAGGTGGCGAGATATTCATAAAAAATACTTACAGACTGACTTACAAAGTACGCTGTACACAATTACTTACATTAACTAAAAAAACATTCAAAAATATGAAGCTATTTACAAAAAGATGTTGATTTCTTGCTATAAAGTTGCCAGGAGACCGCCGCGCATGTGTTGCGTCGCCTTCTCTGGTTGGCCGATCTCACGCCAACCTCTTAGCAACGTAGGCGTCCCCGGCAACTGTCAGTTTGAAGTCAAAGCATCCAAAACAAACTTTGATATTAACTATTTTGCAGCACTAAAGGGCCTTCTAGACACCTGCCCACATGCACACAGCTGCCTTAGCACTAAAAGAGTCTGTATTATAAGTGCACAAAGCAAAATCAAATTAAAAGTATATTATTTTAGAAAGCAAGCACGTAGCTGTTGACAGTGCTTTTTTTGACAGTTCACAGTCACAAATCGAGTCCGTAGTGATTTTTTTTGCTACTGGTCAAATTTCACCTTAAACCTACACGGAATTCCGTAACAATTATATTAAGTTATTAAATCTGCATATAATAATTTATGTATATTGGTTTCGGCAATATAATTTTAGAAGGCCATTTTCGGATTTTTTTCCCTTTATACTTGTGCTTTAAGAGCTTGCTTTTTGCTAAATTTATGATTCTAGGTCAACGGGAAGAACTTTATAGTAGCCTTTAAGCTCGAGTGAGTAAGTTTACGAGTATTAAAATACATATATGATTTATATGTCCATAGCATTTGATGGCTTTTATTATGAAACTCCAATTTATAAACTTCCATTATGGTAGGTACTCTTTCATATTATTGATTTCAATTTGACACTACAAACACCACGCACCGAGATCATAAAGAAAAAGACGATAACTTTTCATTTTCAACCGACTTCAAAAAAGGAGGAGGTTCTCAATTCGACTGTGATTACTCCGCCAATTATGAATCGATTTTAATGATTCTTTTTTTGTTTGGTAGATCATACTTCAGAGGTGGTCCTATATAAATTATCAAAATTAATTTAGAACTTTTTGAGAAAATCAACAAATATATACCCAGATAAAATTTTTGGTTGTGGTTCTTGTTACCTATCTTCGACAAATATAAGCCGATTTTGATGATTTTTGTTTTACTGAATAACTTATACTTCAAAGATGCTATGATAAAAGTTTGCAAAACAAAAATCATCCCTAAGGGTAGGGAAATAGGGGATTGAAATCGGTGTTCAGCAGTTAGATTAGGATTTATCACTAAAAATAAATGAAATTTATCACTAAAAATAGTGCCAGCCGATGAGAGATTCAATGTTTTTGTTTGCACCGACTCCAAAACAAGTTTTTAGATGAACTCGGCGGGAAACAAGTTTGACACATCTGCACACTCACACGGACACGCACACACACACACACATACACACACACACACACACACACACACACACACACACACACACACACACACACACACACGCGCACACATGCACACACATACACATACATGTAGCATATTGTTGAGTTAATTTGAGTTTTATTTAAATTTGATTTTGATCATTATTAATTAATTAATTATAGTTGTTTTGGGGTGCTTGACGACCAGTATTGAGGTGTCACTTTTATTCGATCTGGTTTAAAAAATGTGAATCCTTTACTGGCTGCTTGTTTAGTTTTAAGTGTCTGTATTAATTCTGTTTGTGAGCTGTGGATTTTGTAAATAAAATTTAAAAAAATACACGATTCTCTATTATTTTTATAAATTGAACAGCTGTTTTTAAGAGGCCAAAGATGCATAATGTAAACTAAAATATGTTATTCCATCATTGTTGTCGAGATAAAAACTATTGTAACGAAAAGTGAACTTTTTTCCTTGGATTTTGATATTGGTGCGAAAGTAAAATTGTTCATTTTACCGGTAAGAACATCTTGTAAAAGCAATTTCTCTGCCTTACCAGTATAATATGTAAGGAATCATAAACATAAGATCTTTTCTACGACCATCTGGTGTAGTGGTTCGCGTTTCGGACTACAAAGGAGATTGCGGGTTCGAATCCCGTAAGGAGCAAATGTTTGTGTGACAAACACGAGCATTTATACACAAAACATGGATGTTTATTAACGTATTTAAGTATGTATCCGTTATCTAGTCGCCATAGTACAAGCTTTGCTTATTTTGGGGCTAGATAATTAGTGTGATTGTCAAAATATATTTTTTATTGTATTTGAAATATATTTCAAATTGCAACTTGATTTACAATTATTCCCTATGGTGTCCTTCCGCTAGGCAAAGGACAACAAAAAAATAAGGGGAGATTTGGGAGAGCCAAATGTCCCCATGTTTCTTTGTTGTTCATTAATAATTATGACTTAAAAATATATTTGTATTCATCACTCGCAGGCTTGTCGCCTCATTGCGTATTCGCCCGACCCTGACATAATTGAACGTGAGACCGTGTTTGGCGCTGATTAACACCCTTTGTTTTAATACTATTGTGGGATTGGTGGTTAATAATTAATTATAATTAATCCGATGGGGATTCTTGCTGCTACAAGTCGATGTTAATTGAATTTCATTGTACAACAATGAAACTCGAAATTCGTTTGATTTAATTATTATTATCTTACTAATAGTATGAATGCAAAAGTTCGAATGGATGGATGTTTGTTACTCTATCATGCCAGGATGGCTTAACGGATCTTGATGAAATTTGTAACAGAAATACAATATAGCCTGAAATAGCAGAAAGGTTTCTTTTTATCCCGAAATAAGAGACGGTTCCCAAGGGATGCATAGTGTCATTATAAATGGTGCTTCTCACTGTTAGATGTCTCTGTTCAATTGGGAAAAAAAATGTGAAAAAACAAGTAACACCTAGCTGTTGCCCGCGACTTCGTTCGCGTGTCCTGTGCAAAACCTTATTTAGACCTAGTTAGGTCTTAATACGGTTTTGCAAAGACTAAAGACCACGCAAACAAAGTCGCGGGAAATAGCTAGTTACTAAATAATTGCCACGTTTACAATACATTCAAGTGGCTAAAGTGCTAATATAATTAGTTGTAAAAGGAATTAGAGGCGTTATAATTCATCAAATACATAACGACTAAACTTGCCTTGATTGTCAATCACTGTTTGCTAAAGTAACAATGTAACAAAAGAAAAACCCTGAGATTAATTCTATTTTGAGAACATCGAACTCACTATTTAGTTTTTACGAAACAGTTTGTTTGTCGACTTTAATCCTACAAATCCAAAATTCATCGATTACTTAATATGTAAATAAAAAGTTTTGTTTGCATAACTATCGATGTGTTTAAGTATTAAATGTTTCAGATACGTTTAGTTAACACTCGAAGAATCACATTACACAAAAAACATTACACTCCCTGGGTCAGTCGGGTAAAAAAGCATTGCAGCTAATTGTGTGAATATTCGGATCAGTGATTGAGATGACAAGCCCACAGGGAGCTGTAAATGATCCCATGGGACTAAGCCTCGAAAACGCACTCGCGAGAAGCAAAAACAAAAAAAGAATATGAAAATAGGTGCAGATACGACACTCAGTAGCTATTTGGAAAAATCAATTCAGAATCTTGGCTTTACCCACTACGAAGGTAGAGGTTTAAAGTGGCGTGAATTACTTCATAAGGATGTTACCATCCAGGCAATGCCCGTCGTTTGCTCAATTTGGTCCGGCCACTGCCATGTCCCCGGATTATTCTTTTGACACAAATTGAATGATGAGCCAACTCCTTATCAAAACAGGTTTTTAATTTTTTAATAAACGGCGAATATTCTCTATTTAGGTATTTATTTTGCTTGTGGAAGTCTTCTTTTCATGTCGACTGAAAATTTTACTTTTTTTCTGTAATTCCGCCATCCAAACTGCACAATGTGTTCCATAATGAGAGACAGAAACTGTAAATATAACATGCAATACGTTTACTTTAGTAATGATATAACTAAAAAGTTGTTAACCCTTCGCGTGCCACTAAAAATGTTCCCTATTGTTTTCGGCCGGAAAACAATGTCCGGCCTACCGTGAGTAAGTGGAACGCGAAGGTAAAACTCTCAGCGATATTAAATTGTAGGCACAAAAAACCCGTATTTATTCTTTGCAAACACTTGAGTGAGTTTTTATCAGCCCGCGACAGCCTGCCCGCCGCAGATACTCGCACAAACGGAGCGGATTCGAGATATTTAAACTTCAACACTTATTTCATAAACTGAAGGATTCACGCGCCTATGCAGACTTTCGAAAACGTATTTTATTTAAGATTAAATAACGTATTTTATTTAGTTCTTGTTAATGTTGCATAAATAACAAGTTGAAATGACAAAGAACTTTAAAAGTGTTTCCATAAAGAGTCTAAAGCAAATTGAATTTTACCCAGTTCCGAAATCAACATTTTAAAAATAGTCAAAAAACAGGGTCTATAGTAAAAAAGTAATGTTATAATTTCATTGAAGTACGTAATCAGTCGTTTTTATGCTACCTATATCTTTTAATATGGAAACACCATAGAAATAGCACTGCTGATGACGTAAGTACTTTTAAAAAAGTATGTAGAGACAACAGCTCGTCAACCTACCACAAAAAGTCAAATTTTCTCAATTGATTGATCTCTACATGTCGGACTTAAAGTTGAAAATCGGTTCAATGACCCTTAACTTTTTGTGTAGGTTTACTTGCCGTTGTTTGTACATAAATTCATATTAATTCTTTATTCATTACTATGGTTAGCGTGACAGCTTCAAATAAGTAGATAAGATGAATACATATTTTCGACTGAGCATTGGTATAGTTGTGAATATGCCTTGATTAATTAATTCGTTATCATAACGTTTTATTTTCGTTTTCACATCGGTTATCTGAATAACCCCAGAAGCAATGTTCGGCAGCTTACAGCGAATTACGTTCAATTTGAACTGCCACCGAACTTTGCTCTCTCTCTCGCTTGCGTGCGGCTGTCTCGCTCCGACAGTCGGCTTTGTCGCTGCGGAGTTTGCGTCGTTGTTGTTTAGCAACTTTTTATTGCTTTCTGATATTTACGCGCGCATTATATATTTAAGCGAAACAAGCTGAATAAGTGATAATTCCACGGATTATTTTAACCGAAACGTTTTGACTTATGCGTTTTGTCTTCATCATACCATCTTAACAGCCATCGATCGTCCACTGCTAAACATAGGGATTGCTAATACTCATCACGCTTAGCAGGCGGGTTGGTGAGCGCAGTTTTTTTAAGGATTTCGCACGCAGATGCTACTGCCCGTGTCGTGTTAAAGGAATTAGTTGCCTTTTGCAACACGCCTCTTGTTGGCGGTGGGGAAGTGTATTCTTTACGGCTGTTCCCACACGGCACTAAAACTAATGCGTTTTGTAATTTTCTTTATTATTGTATATTTATAACCATCACATATTATTTTCCGGAATCTATGTACAGATTAATACCACTTGCATTGCGGAACGGTAGGTAGAAAGCAAGAAATAGCGCTAATTTAATGAAATTAACACAAAGAAATAACTTTAAGCTCGTCACTAAACCAGAAAAATCAGTCAACTGTCCTAATGCCCTAATCCTTTAAAGCTTCCCAACAGTTGTGAATCCGACCGAATATCGTTCATCGCCAGGTGTCAACCACACTAGGCGCTTATTGTAACGGTATTTACGGAGCGTTATAACTCGCTCGCAGCTCAAACCCATAACGCAGGAGGCTGAGTGAGCGCTGAATATTCATGTTGTGTGAACACGCGAGTAAGGCCTCACTATTAGCGGGATCTAATTATTTTAATATTTTATTTATACCAATGCGTTATTTATTACGATATTCATGTACATACGTTGTTTTTTGCGTTTATTATGTACAGTCCGTGTGCTACTCCTTAAAATCCTCAAAACGAACTTTCTATATTGTCTCGGGTCTCGGTGTTATGGTATCGTCATTGTTTCTGATTTTTATAACACAAGTGCTTTAGCTACTTACCTAAGGATCATCGCAATATACACACTAAAAATTTGCACTTCTAGCTAATCGGAACCATTTGAATTTCGATTTCGATTTTAACAAGACTGTGCCGCTCGTCTTCAAAATGCTTTTGTTGTTTGAGCACCGTGAGGCGATGGTTTGCTGAATTTGAGAGAGGTCAAGTTTCTTTACATGACGAATTTCGTGAAGGGCGGCCTTCAACTGCCGTCAACGAAAATTATGTGGCTACTGTTAAGCGGCTAATTGAAGAAAACCCGCAGATTACCTATGAGACAATTCGAGGACTATTGGGGATTAGTATGAGCCAAATTCAGAAAAAATTACACGAAGAATTGAAAGTTCGGAAATGTTGCTGTCGTTGGATCCCTCATGAACTGACAGCGGAGCAGAAGCGGGCTCGCGTGGAATGGTGCTCACAGATGCTACTGACGTATGAGCACGGACATTCTAATGCTGTTTATGACATTGTCACAGGAGACGAAACGTGAATTTATTGTTTTGAACCCGAAAAAAAAACAGCAATCTTGGGAATGGGTGTTTGAAAATGAGAACAGGCCAACAAAAGTGAGGCAGGCGAGAAACGTTGGTAAAAAAATGATGGCGTTTTTTTCTCAGCTACGGGTCAATGAAGATCAAAAGAGTGTTAATGTCGAGTGGTATTCTACCATTTGTTTACCCAGGGTGTTCGCGAAAGACGACCCAAAAGCCGCGTTCTCCTACATCATGACAACGCTTCTTTACACATGGCCAACAAAACAAAGTCATTTTTAGCTTCCGAAAAAGTACAACTCGTCACCCATCCTGCGCATAGCCCCGAACTAGCACCTACCCTGTGATTTCTGTATTTCCCCCAAAATCTAAGATTTGATGAGAGGTTTTACTTTTACCAACTCTGAAGAGGCAGTGATAGCGTTCAATCAGCACGTAGAAAAGAGGCCTCCAGATCTGTGGTCCTCCTGTTTCAAAAAATGGTTCGATCGCATAAAAAAATTTTTAAAATGTAAAGGAGAGTATTTTGAAAAGAAATAAACATAATATTTTGATTATGACATGTTGTTTTTTTAAGTTACGCAAAACTTATAGTGTGACCTACGTATAAAAATAAACTGACTGTAAAAAGGCATTTTATAAAATGACATGTCTTTTGTTGTGACCTCGTAGCCTAAACGATTTATAAAATGACCACTACCGTTTGAACATGGGACTTCCCTAGTGATTTCCAGACAATTACGTAGCCAAGAGGCGAGCATACCTGACTTGGTGTCGCTATTTCCGTGGTCCCGGAACTAAAAAAAACCTTTTATATATTATTTCAGGTCTGGGTTGTTTTAGTACCGTCTTTGTTTCTGATTTGTGTAACACAAGTGCTTAAAGCTACTTACCACAGTTTGGAATGTTTGGGGGTGGGGAGGAATTGGGTGTAAAGTTCCTCATCCCTCATTGAAAAGGGAGGATCCTCCGATTAGACGGGTGTTGTATCTGGTGGGCTACTGCCCGACGGTTGTTGTCGGGTTCTTGTATATATGTTTCAATCGCTCCGATAGCTTTAATATCACGATGTAGGATACGTCATTTTAGTTTGTATGTGGCGAGATAGATGTCGCTACAACAGGATCAAAGCAATGTATTTATGTGATGTTGACCAATATAATAACTATGAAAATTCTAGAGATAAAAAAAATTAAACCGCTTCTTGCTTTAAATTTTAAAAGGGATGCTTAAACTTAAAAAAACAAAGTAAGCGGTTTTACCTGCGGTAGCTATGTATTAAGTGGTCTAACTATGAACTATAGAAAGTACGTAAGCATTGTAATTTATAATTTATTTTATACCAAAAAATCAAAACAAGGATAAAGTAATACTGTTTAAGGAGTTCATGTTTGAGTTTCATGAAATCGCTAAATAAAACGTAAGTGTACTTTTCGCTCGTACTGAGGCCACGCACAATAACAAGGTTTTGAATAATAAAGCGGCGGCTGATCCGCGGCCGCGTTTCAATCGGCTCGAAGCGCGGATCATCTTGTCAAGGCCCGCGGAAGATTTTATCTACATCCCTTTATAGTCATATTTAAACTAAACAGGTTTAAGAGGGGATATGCGGTATAATAATGACTGCGAACATGACTAATGATGTAGGAGATTCATGTCTAAGCATGACGCTTATGTATGTCGCCGGTCGCAGCCGACTGGTTAAAATAGCCGTTTAGTTGCACGGCTAGCCAATACATTGAACAATTCCATTCAATCACATTTCTAGTTTTATAGTTCAATCATTATGACATCTAAAACATTCAACATCACGGCTGAATTAAAAGCCGCTTTTACATAAAATTAGGTTATTTCTCCACCACCGCGGCGCTGTTTCGTTTTGTTTACAAGATGGTGGCAACAGCAAGTGTTTTTTATCGTGGGTTGTTTTGAAAAAAGACAAAGTAAGTTCCGCTATTTAGAAGTAACAAATAACAGAGTTACCAGCGTTTTAAGTGAATGAAAATTTATTGTCATTTAACCACTAGCTGAGTGTTGTGTAGCAGTTGAATGTTGTGTTCAACCATTCGACTATTTGACATCTAGGTGTGTCTTTGAATGAGGTTGTTCAATGAAAGGGCTAGCCGTGGAATTTTAACCAGATGGCTGCAACATACACACATACTCGTAGCTTACAGGAAAAAGCTACTATTAAAATAAAATAAAAAAATCAGTTACAAATAAAGATTTTATTAAAAAATCAATAAACAAATACTTCGTCGAAAAGTAAAAGTGATTATTAAAAATATATGATGCAATTATGTCGATTATATTTGTCAAATGGTTTCTTTAGATGTTCGTTTGGATTTGTATGACTAATTCATTACACAATTTTCATTTCATTATATCAATTCTTGACCAAGATCGAAAAGCTACAACAAGAAGGTTATGCGATTTAAAAAATACGACCTCATCTTACTTGTTCAATTACACTTGTATTACTTTCAGGGTGTACATCTTGAAAAGATAATGTAAAATGAAAACTTGTTATCTGCGCTTAACGGAATGCTTGCGTTTTTCGCTAACACCTCCGACAAAGTGGCTTAAGCCAGCATTGCCGGCGCGAGGATCTTATTAACAACTTGCTAAATCCACTATCGTCGGGTGACAATGATGTAGCTTAAATAAAATGGGACAATAAATTTGTTTGTGTGTATGGTTAGGTTAGCTACCGCTCTCCTGAATTAAATTTTACGAGAATATCATTTCAATCAGTTATACTTCATAACTGCAATATTTTACGATAGATTTTCTTCAGTTACCTACTTTCTTTTAGTCAGGGGATTCAGATATTTTATTTTATTATTTTCTGTTACAATGTTTACGTTAGGCGTAGGTTTTTTTTTGTTGGTATCATTGTTTAAAAAGTCAACCTTACCAAGTCAACATTAGATAATAGTATCTAGATGCGCAATTTGTCATATGTAAAATTACGGTCAAACAATCCACATACAGAACTTCTCTTATTACAACTTCTTATTTTTTCTTCTTCTTTGGTCTTAGTCTAAGCTCTTTGTCTCGTTGCTAGACTGACTCCGCTTGACCATGACCCTAAATGAGGCAACTAGTTATTAATCAATTGGATTGTTGGCTATCAAATCTACATTAGGTACTTTTCGAAAAAGAAACCTGATTATTTTGGACCATGGACACATCCAGTTATGTCTGAATGTAAAGGTCTCCAAAATATACACCTCCAAGCAAGATTTACTAGTACAAAAACCGTACTTTTCTATTTTATCGATAATGGCAACTTTTCAACCCCTCGTTTAGTAACAACATCAAATTTTAATTGTTGTATAATTTACTATCCGTAGAAATTCTATCACATGGTCATACCAACTCCCAACCATGCCACTCAACGAGTAAACAATACTCGCAACCTCCTCTCCTATGTTAATTTAACCCAGTTCTGAGTCCCTAGATTAGGGGTCACATAGTTCGAGGAGACACAAAATTAAATGTCTTGTAAATTGATAGGAGGAATGTGTGGATGTTTGTAGGTACCTTGAGTAGGTAGAGCTATAGGATATAGCTTAGCATCCATACTCAAAAAATGCTTTTAAACTGTTGCTTCAAAAACACCAATTATTTGTGATTAGACAAAATATTTTCCTTTATAGGTCAAAAGCAACCGTGAGACAACTCCGCACGCGGACAGCATTTTTATGGGGAGTTAAGTCTGACTAAAGTTTATTAACAATTGATATTTGAGGTTTTGAGGTAGT
Organism: Anania hortulata; assembly: GCA_963576865.1. Taxonomy (NCBI): domain Eukaryota; kingdom Metazoa; phylum Arthropoda; class Insecta; order Lepidoptera; family Crambidae; genus Anania; species Anania hortulata. The sequence continues at coordinate 459,342 of OY756389.1, read as the reverse complement.
CGATAAGTTAATTACTATAATATCAACTACCTCAAAAGCTGATTCATAAATGATTGATGATTTGATTGAATAGATGATTCTGGAATTTTTGTGTGACAATAAAATCAATGTCTTTTTATAAGGATAACGTTTGCTAAGTTGTAATAATAGAATTAAAATAAATTAAATTATTTATTTATCACGCATTATAAATTAAACATGTAAATAAAACTACTGATACATCTGTTTATCAGTATTGTCGTTTGTGGATAACTGGTGCCCGTGTTGGTTCAAAGACACGTATAACAGGTCAATTTGTAATTTATTAAAAACTAGATTTTATATTTTGAATTGCTAATTTTAAGTTATTAAATTGTCTTATTGTAGAAAAAATTACAACAGTTTAAAAGCAGGTAATTTTGCTTTTTGCCTCTAATGACAATTCTGTAAAAATAACTCAATTTTGTGTGTGTTCTAGTGTTATTTTTCCATTTTCTCCTTATTCGAGCATCTAAATCCCCAAGGATTTAATGAATTGCGTGTCTTATTTCGAGCGGTAGGCAAATATTTTCCGAACAAAAGGTCGGAATTGTTAGGCGCTTGGCATCGGCGGAACCAGCGTGCCCTAGTGCACAATTGCTGCCATTATATGAGAAATTGAATTGATGTAAACTGAAGAAGTCTTTCTTTTGTCCCTACGTGAAAGTACTCTGCCCCTACGTGGTCTCTACTCAGCAAGATCTGGATTCTACTATTATATTAGGGAGTATGCATAAAAAAAAAAATTGTTTTACTATATTTATAAGAAAATATATGAAATTCTAGTGCTAATAATGAAAACAAAATTCATCATTTCATCATCATTTCAGCCATAGGACGTCCACTGCTGAACATAGGCCTCCCCCATTGACTTCCAGATTGGCCGGTTGGAAGCGGCCTGCATCCAGCGTCTTCCTGCGACCCTTACCAGGTCGTCTGACCACCTTGTGAGTGGACGTCCTACGCTGCGCTTGCCGGTACGCGGCCTCCATTCTAGAACTTTTCTGCCCCATCGGCCGTCAGTTCTACGTGCTATGTGTTGTAAATATAAACCAAAACAAAATTGGTTTTAGGTAAAAAATAACCGTAATGTAGTAATTAGAAATTAAGGTATACCTATCTCTTTCTAAAACAACTTATAGTATGAAAAATGCATGGCGCGCGTGTAATCTGACGTCACGGTACATATCGGATCTTGTCGAACACGACGCGACTTTAATAGGCTGTAAGTCAGGTATTTATCAATACTTTTCAAAAATTCCTAAAGTTTTATTAATTATAATTAAGTACTATTTCTTTAGGACCAAATAAAAAACATGCATAATATTCCCCAAGACTGTTTAAGCTTTCACATCTTCGTTTAACATTAATATAAAATCTGCCGAATAGTTTCAATAGATTTGAATTATATTATATTATTTAATAGCATATTATATTATATGGTCACTGTTGGTCTCGACATTTCCTCTATCAAGTAGTATTAAGTATGTTTAGTGTATGTATGTATATATTACTGTTATGTATTTATGTATTTTTGTGTAAACGTCTATGCTATAAATTTCGCAATCCTATTTGTAGCAGGTACATTTTAGAATTATAAGAACTCTGCACCACCTTCCCCTCTCTTTATTGGTTGTCCTCTACCTGAAGGTTGTCTGGAAGAGATCGATAGGGAGCGATAAGACTGCCTAAATTGTACTTTTTTTCTATAAAAATTATGTGTAGTTTACTTGTATAGTGTGTGTTAGCGATGCGTCATTATATCTGTAACGTAGGTGTCATGTCACTTATAGTTTTAATTTTCATTGGAGGGTAATCCGGTGTCACACCACAACTCGCTCATACCTTTACCGCGCCAGTCTGCAGCCAATCGTACTCGGAGCGACACCGTATTACGCCTCCTTTTAGTAAAAACACGTGTTTGTGCAAAAGTGTACCGAATAGCGAAATAAACTTTATTTGTTAACCCTAAACGACGTATTTTTCGTATACACGAACCTGACCCATCAACAGTGTGCAATAAAGAGTACTTTCTTTTAGCGTTTTTTGGACTCTTCACTGTACCCTCTAAATTTTAATTAACTGTCCTCTATCTAAAAGTTGTCTAAGAGACCAGCGACGACACCATGTTTGTGCATTTCTAAAAGTTTTTCCCTGTGCTTTGTTTTGTGCGGTGTGCATTAAAGAGTATCTATCAATAATATCCATCTTTCTGAGTCACTCTAAGAACTGATGAAATAGAGAAATACGGATGGAGCTGAAACAAGTCTATTCTAAACGTGACATGTTATACGTAACGATAATGTTTATTATGTGCAAAGATAGATAGATAGATAGATAGACACTTTATTGCACAAAAACATACAAGACACAGTTATGTACAATCAGGCGGCCTTATCGCCAAAAGCAATATCTTCCAGACAACCTTAGGGCAGAGGAAATTAAGTTTTAATACAGTGGGGTAACGTAGTGCGAGAGCAAAAGAGTGCGTAAGTCAAGTAATCAAAAATAAAAAAAATACTTACATATAATACACAAAAATAGCAAAACGTAGATAAATATATAATATACGTACATAAACATACATAAATAAAATACAACTATCTACGCGAACCGAAACATGTATACAACATTAGCACGATAGGAAAAAAGCTTTGACCCTAGCCTTGAAAATGGGAAGGGACTCGGACTGCCTAACGGATAAAGGTAAAGAATTCCATAGGCGGACAGACTGAACAGTGAAGGATTGTGAATAGAACTGTGAAGAGTGGGAAGGGAAAGAGAGTTGGAGTTTTCGAGACGAGCGCATACTGTCCTGATCCTGACCTTTGGTGGACTGCAGAAATTGGAAACGTTCCTTGAGGTAAAGTGGAGTTCGCGGGTTAAATAAAACCGAGTATAGTAAAGTAAGGATATGGAGGTTACGACGAAGTCGAATTGGAAGCCAGTTAAGCTGAGCGCGAAACTTCGAAACGTGGTCATACTTCCGAAGACCAAAAATGATGCGAATACAAAAATTTTGAAGGCGAAGCTTATCAAGGAACTTTTCATTGAGGTCCAGATAGCAGCAATCGGCGTAATCTAGGATCGGAAAAAGTAAGGCCTGTACAAGAGCAATTTTGGTGGGTATCGGTAGAAAGTTACGTAGGCGATTGAGTGAGCTTGCAGACGCAAACATCCTCCTGCTTACCTCGCTAATTTGTCTGTCTCAAGCTAGTGAGCTGTCCATATAAACTCCCAAGTTTTTCACCTCTCTACTATATGGTATCTGGACACCGTCGAATACAACTGGAGGCAGTGAACCCCAACCGATCCGAGAAATCAGCCGGGGGCTGCCAACAACCATCACCTGCGTTTTAGCAGGGTTAACCTTGAGTCCAAATGACTTACTCCACTCCAAGATGCGGCGCAAGTCAGAATTGACAGTATGGATTACATTTGCAAGGTCATCAAGGCTACCCTGACAATAATGTTGAAGATCGTCCGCATAGAGGTGGTAAGAAGAATCAAGACCAAGGGTGACAGAGTTAATGAAGAGAGTAAAGAGGAGAGGAGACAAGACGCCACCTTGTGGTACACCAGCACCGATGTCGCATCATGCCGAGGATGTATCCTCGACAATGATGCGCTGTCGGCGTCCATGCAGGTAACTATGAAACCAGTCAATAACCGCTGGCGATAAGTTAAGTGAACGCAGTAAGCCAATCAAAATGTCGAAGTCAACAGTATTAAAAGCGTTGCTAAAATCCAGCAACGTCAGAAGAGTGAGACGCTTATTGTCCATACCATGGCGGATGTTGTCAGTAATTTTTACCAGGGCTGAAACTGTGCTATGGCCTGGACGGAAGCCGGATTGGAAAGAGTTGAGAAGATTACATTTAGTAAGAAAAAGACTGAGCTGTTGGTGAACAACACGCTCTAGAACCTTGGAAAGGAAAGGAAGAATTGAGATGGGCCGATAGTCAGAAAAGGAGGATGGGTTGGATTTTTTAGGGAGAGGAATAACTTGTGCATCTTTCCACGCTGAAGGAAAGGTGCTGGTGCTTAGTGAATGATTAAGAATTCGCGTAATTATTGGGGTGAGAAAATTAAGCAGGGGAATTATCATTTTGCGGCTAATGCTATCACTGCCAATGGCATCAGAAGCTATGCTTAATATGTTCTTCTCAACATCATCAGCGGATAAATGATTAAAGATGAAAGACGAATGGTCAGGAATTGAAAGGGATGACAGCTGATTTAATGTGTGTGCTTTTGTTGCAGCATCAATAGCTACAGACGAGGAGAAGGATTATTTAAGACGTCAACATTAATATCTTTTGGGACAGAATGGTTATGAGATTTTCCAATTCCAATTGACCTAAGAAATTTCCAGACTTTGGCTGGATTTCCGTTTTCAACCGATTTGTGTATGTGGCGTCGTTGAGCATCTCTACACATTCTGTTGCAGCGATTCCTGAGCAATTTATATTTCTCACGGTTTTTAACTGACGGGTCCATTTTAAATTTGGATCTTGCTGAATTCTTTTTGTCACGCAAAGCCTTTAGGTCGTCGGATAACCAGGGCGCAGGAGAATGCTTCATCTTCACAGGCTGAACGGGGGCGTGTTTGTCAATTAACTGGATCAAGAGCGAGTTAAAAATGTTGACTCTCTCGTCAATACAACTTACGCTGTCGATTACAGACCAATCCATTTTAACAGCATCCAGTCGCAGCTCTTCGATGTTCATGCCACCAAAATTGCGTTGCAGCAGTATTTTCGCCTTGGGTTTAGGAGGGTGGACTTTGTATGAGAGATACACTAAATCATGGTAGGAAAATGCATCAGCAGAACATTGACCATGCTAGACGATGTGGTCAGTAGAAAAGACAATCATTAGGTCTAAGAGAGTTGGCGTGCAGTTTGGAAAATAGTGGGTTGCGTCAAGGGGAAGAATATGCAAGTCACAGGCATTAACGAAAGATTTTAGCTCGGGTGTCATTTTTAATTAGGCATGTGTTTAAATCTCCCATTAATATTGTGTGACCATACGAGGGGGTAAGGTCTTCCAAGGTCTTCTCAAGAGTAGAAAAGAAATCTACTCTTATTGATGGGCTGTAAAAAACGCCAAGAAGGATTTTGGTATGTGAGAGAATTAATTCTACAAATAGATGCTGCGCAAGGCCAGAGGAAGAAGTGGGAGGTGAGATGTCTACTATAGAGTAGGATATATGAGATCGTATATAAATTGCAATGCCACCACCGGTTCGGTCAACGCGGTCGTTTCGTACCAGCTGAAAACCGGGAATCGAATACGAGGTAGACGGATGACAGGGTGACAGGGGACGGATGAAAGAAACATGTAGATACGATTGGTAGCGCGGTGGTTGGCCTTAAACTTGTTCAGGTTAATAGTAAAACGAAGTTTTCGAAACTGGCTCGGGTTCTGGGGAGATTTTGTGTCTAGTACCCCATTACTACGTAGGTCACACTATAAGTTTTGCGTAACTTAAAAAAACAACATGTTATAAAACCAAAATATTTATTTATTTATTTAAACTTTATTGCACAGGTGGGTACAATTGGCGGACTTAATGCTATACAGCATTCTCTAACAGTCAACCTTGAGGTAATGCAGATAGTGAAGTTTGTGGCGGAGTATGAAGTAACTGACAAGTTTATTACATAAGAAAATACTCTAATTAAAATAAACATTACATACTATTACACATAAGTAAATATTTTATAAAAACTAGATATACATATATATTAAATACACATACATAAATAATAATAAGAATACATACATACGGGGAAGTCTAACATATTCACTATTATGTTTATTGCTTTTCAAAATACTCTCCTTAACATTTTAAACATTGTTTCATGCGATCGAACCATTTTTTAAAACAGGAGGACCACAGATCTGAAGGCGTGTTTTCTACGTGCTGATTGAACGCCTCACTGCCTCTTCGGAGTTGGTAAAAGTAAAATCTCTCATCAAATCTTTGATTTTGGGGAAAATACAGAAATCACAGGATGCTAGGTCGGGGCTATGCGCAGGATGGGTGACGAGTTGTACTTTTTCGGAAGCTAAAAATGACTTTGTTTTGTTGGCCGTGTGTGAAGAAGCGTTGTCATGATGTAGGAGAACGCGGCTTTAGGGTCGTTTTTCGCGAACTTTTTCTAAGACCCTGGGTAAACAAATGGTAGAATACCACTCGGCATTAATACTCTTTTGATCTTCAAGTAGAATTGTACAGATGGGACCCGTAGCTGAGAAAAAAAACGCGATAAATTTTTTACCAACATTTCTCGCCTGCCTCACTTTTGTTAGCTTGTTCTCATTTTCAAACACCCATTCACAAGATTGCTGTTTTTTTTTCGGGTTCAAAACAATAAATCTACATTTCGTCTCCTATGACAATGTTATTATTAGAATCATAGCGTTAGAATGTCCGTGGTCATACTTCAGTAGCATCTGTGAGCACCATTTCACGCGAGCCCGCTTCTGCTCCACTGTCAGTTCATGAGGGATCCAACGACAGCAAAGTTTCCGAACTTTCAATTCTTCGTGTAAAATTTTCTGAATTTGGCTCATACCAATCCCCAATAGTCCTCGAATTGTCACATAGTTAATCCACGGGTTTTCTTCAATTAGCCGCTTAATAGTAGCCACATTATTTCGTTGACGGCAGTTGAAGGCCGCCCTTCACGAAATTCGTCATGTGAAGGAACTCGACCTCTCTCAAATTCAGCAAACCATCGCCTCACGGTGCTCAAACAAGGTGCTTCTCTCCCAAGAGAATTTTGAAGACGAGCGGCACAGTCTTGCGGAGAGAGAGAACTTTTAAAATCATAAAAAATCATCGCTCTAAAATCTTCACGACTTAATCTGGGGGCACGGCAGTGCCCCCGCCAAGTCGAGCAAAAAAAAGCGGCACGGCCGTACTATCTTTTCTCGAAGCAGTTCAGGCCATTTTCGACCCCCTATAACTTCGTTGTGGATTAAACTAGAAGCCTGTATTTCTAGTAACCAAGCAAGCATTGTAAAGACACAGTATATTTTAAATTTCATTCAATTTGAAGCAGTAGTTTAAGAATTGTAACTAGTCAAAGTTCTTAATTTTGTTACTCACTGACTGACCGATCATCAAAACTCTAAAGCACTTCTAGTAGACATAGAAGCTTCAAATTTTGAATACAATTAGTGTTTAGTGTATAAATTAAGGAAAAACTAAAACATTTTGCAATTTCAGTCCAGTTTTCTAGATACACCAACTGGCCATCGCATGAAAACACAATGTAACTCACAAGCAATACATATTATAGTTAGTAAGATTGTTTAGTGCGATTGCAAAATCGCGCTGACTGAGTTGTGAGGCTTGTTTTTTTTTACAAGTTTTGTTTTTGACGTGTTTTCATGCGATGGCCAAGTCAACTTATTTTATTTAAACATAAAAGATTTTTAATATTAATGTGGTCACTATAAGATGTTGTTAGATTAGCTAATTACGTAATAACTTAAGACAGAAGGTCCCTTAAGTATGGACTAAATAAATCAATTAACTTGGTATTACATGGATCTCACAACTTTTTACGGTAGAAGAACTTAGTTGCAAGACTTGTTTTTTGTACAATTTTTGTTTTTGATGGCATTCCATTTTCGTTGCGTACGTAGAACTTTGATGTGTGATAAAAAATAATTGATAAATCATTTCCCGCCAATTGTTTTTTTTATTACTAAGAAGGTTGCAACGTTTAAAAAAAATATAACATTCGAAATTCAAATAGTTCCGATTAGCTAGAAGTGCAAAACTTTTAGTGTGACCCCATGTATAAGATCAATAATTTTCATTCCTTGTTTCGATATCAATTTTGCTCCCACACCCTTTTTTGACAATAGCATTTACTCTTTCAGTCCAATGAACCCTTTCTGTTACACCCTGCATAGCTATTGTTACCCGTAAATTTATGTAGAGTATACAAATGATGGCTACCGAATAATAAATCTCTGCCTTTCCGGACGCAAGCACGCATTCGAGCCGTCTCGAGCGACGAAGGTCCATCGCATCCAGTTTGCTCTGCCAACGCTCGCAAATTGGATGTGGGGGCAAACATCCCGAGGCGTTTATTTTGGGTGGCGACACTAGACGGCTAGTCACGTCATTTTGATAGCCTGAAAAGATTGCTCCTTTGAACGTGCCCAGAGGATACTCCTAGTCCAATCAGATTACTTTTGGTAAATAAATGAATGAAATGTGCATTAATTTTGATTAGGTGCCCAAAGTTGCACAACGTGCTATGAAAAGGGCTATGCTCAGAGTTTTATTGCGAGATCGAATCAGGAATGAGGTAATCCGTAAATGAACAAAAGTCGCTGACATAGCCCAACGAATCAGCATGCTGAAGTAGCAGTGGGCGGGGTACATAGCACGTAGAACTGACTGCCGATCAGGCAGAAAGGTTCTAGAACGGAGGCCGCGTACCGGCAAGCGCAGCGTAGGACGTCCACCTACAAGGTTGACATACAGGTCGTCGGTAAAGGTTGCAGAAAGCCGCTGGATGCGGGCCGCTTCCAACCGGCCAATCTGGAAGTCACTGGGTAAGACCTATGTTCAGAAATGAACGTCCTATGGTTGAAATGATGACGATAATTATGATGATCAACTCTATCAAGACCAGCCAGAATCATAAACCACATTACTAGAAAAGCACTATAAACCATGGGAAAATAATGACAATCATTAAAAAGAGTCCGACTCACCCCCAGATCGGGCCCGCTAGAAAGGAGCCCGACAGCGGTGCGGCCTGTTTCGGCAGTTCCGGTCCGGTCAGCGCCACCACTAGCGGGTTCGCCGCTTGATAGGGTGCCTTTTGCACTCCACATTGGCCCGATCACGTCTGCTAGTATGGGGCTCGACACGTACGAGCCCGGGTACGCACTCGGCCGGGTCGCGGCGACCGCTAGCGGGGCGGACTTAGGCTGTGCGCCTTCAGCGCACGCCACAACTGCCTGGGTTAAGCTGAAGAATGTCTTCCTCAAAGGCACTCAGCGATAGGTCCGTCCATAAAAAAAAAACAATCATTAACCCATTACTAACCAACGAGGACACATGCAACAAGCACGGATACAAGCATCTATATTTTACGGATAAAATATTATAGCACGCACGCCGCTTACTCAACGCTGTAGGGTATACGCGAGACACTTATTACGCGCAGGTACTCTGAACGACGTCTGCTTGCTTCGTTCTGGCCTTTGGTATAAGTCACAAGAGAGTGAGAATTCGAGTTCATGGCAAACGTACATGGGCCACATGTTGTTAAATGATAAGTAACGGACAAGATACTTATAATGAGCGCAGGTTTTTTTTGAGTGAAGTCTGCTTTGTTAAGGATTTGATGTGAGTCATAAGCTTAAGCTTTATAACAAGCTTGCATTCATTACAGGCTGAACTTAGCTTACAACGAATAGCCTAGTATATATGACTAAAAATAAATGTATTTACCAAAATACCTGATACATCTACGCGCTCCGTGGGAAAAACGGTTTTGACAAACGAACAAACAGACAGACAACAAAGTTACCCTATAAGGGTTCCATTTTATTCCTTCAGGAATGTGGAAGATACCTCCACAATTTAAAAACTCCTGAGACATGTGCCTTCATCGCGGCACATAGAGTTATTTGTGCAAGTTTTATTAGTCTCAGGGCTGATTTTCCAGTCGCCAGAATAACTTAAAACAGACAACTAAAAGTGAGGCTTTGACACATTTTCTATAAGAAAACTGTCAACATGTCAAACTTATTCGTCGTATAAAACTTATCTGGCTATTGAAAACCAGCCCTCAGTCTTATAATTTAACTTGAGTCGAGGGGTCGTATGTCACGTGACTCGTGTTTTATGGTCATGTTTTATTTTGCCGGGAGTTATAGCATATCAACTTAACTACATCTTTTGTGTTATACCACAGACCGGAGGCGCACTACACGCCACAGGAGCGCTCGCCAGTCGCCGTCCACAATTAAATTGTTCCCCGAATTTCCCCCGAGGCAACCGCTGGAGACCAGGGCGGCCGGCGGAAGCCGGCCTGAAATCACTTATCTCCTACTTCAACGTTGTTTTTACCTCTAAGTGGTTAGTCCTCGAGTACTCGACATTCTTTCGATCGAGCAAAAGTTATCGACTGAATAAAAATGGTTCAAAACAACCATCAATTCAATAATTTTATGTGTCATTTTGACGACCTCCGTAGCTGAGAGGCGAGCATACCGGACTTGGTGTCGCTTTCTCTGAGGTCCCGGGTTCGATTCCCGGTCGGTCAATGTAGAAAAAATACTTTTCTATATTGTCTCGGGTCTGGGTGTTGTAGTACCGTCGTTGTTTCTGATTTCTGTAACACAAGTGCTTAAGCTACTTACCAAAGGATCAGAGCAATGTATGTAGGTAATGTTATCTAATATTAATTATTTATTTATTTTCACCGAAGTGTAATCTATCTCTTTTTGTGAAATACCTAAGTAACCTCCTTGAAAGTACCTTTTATAACACGTAGGTAATATGCACTAAAAAGGATTAGGTAGGTACCTCTGAACACAGTTTTAGAAGTGACAGACGGGAATACTTTTTATTGAATACCATAAATTGCATTTGTAGGTTTGTGTTCAAAAATAATTAATTTAATAAATAGTTAATAAATAAATTGTTTACGCAATCACACCAATTACCTAGCCCCAAACTAAGCAAAGCTTGTACTTCGGTGACTAGATAATGGATAAACACACTTAAATACTTTTGTAAACATCCATGACTTAGGTACAAATGGTCTTGCTCATCACACAAGCATTTTCCCCTTGCGGGATTCGAACCTCGCTGGCTTTGTAGTCTGAAGCGCGAACAACTACACCAGGCGGCCGTCAATTGATTTTATTAAATTTGAGTTTGCTTATATTTTTATTTATTTAGATTTTATTAACTTTATAATAGATATGTTAGAAATTAAGGTTAGTTAGTGTACCTAAAATAATTATTTTTATTTATTACATGTATAGCTATATATATATTTTTTTTTTCTTAAATTTTAATAAAATAAAAGATTCAGTACATTAATATTTTCTAGACAACCTTTAGGTAATCTTCTATCTTGATTTACACAAGGCAGGAAAGTGTACACATTACAATTATTCTTTACATCGTCAACAACATTATGTCAACATTTCTCTGTTCAACAGTACACACATTTTCCATGTTACTCGTATCAAAATTCCTTGTTCCCGTCTGTACCGCAAACGCTTTCATAAACATTATTATAATGCATCGTGCAGCACACGGCTGAGATGCGTCGAAATTAAATTTCCAACGGCGATGTTGGGTGCAAACATTTCTGCATTGTCGCGTATACCTACTGCATATATGAGCCTCGGTAGAGGCAGGTAAGAATAAGGTTAAATGTTCATCTGATTTGTAATAAGTGTAAACAAATTATTAAAATCTTTTTTGTTCAGCCCAAAGGTACATTTTGTGTATGACAATATAATTATTATTATTTGGTTCCTTTGGTGGTGGATATTTAATAATAAAAAATGACTGTAACAGGAAACAGAGTATATAATTCAAGATTCTGCAGTAAATTACAGTGACCTTACACTTAGAAGACCTTATGATGGGAGTGTAATCCCGAGCGTCGATGTTCGCTCGCAAACCGAATGTTACTCGCTTTCGTTCGCCGCCGTTACCCGATCCGATTTCACAAAACCCTTCGTCTGTGGTACCTTGCCTGTGCGTAGATACAATACAATAATAAATTCACGCCCAAATTGCTCTTTTTATAAAAAATAAGTATCTTATAAAGTTTAAATCTTTTTTATGTTTCCTGTTATACCTGAGTTGTAACAAACTACGTAAAAACCTGAGTTGTAACATACAAGAACTGTCTCTATGAAAGTATAAGACGATGCCGATAAAGCCCGCTTTCTTAGCTGCTTCAAGTCCATTAATAAATTCATAACATGTTGATTAGATCCAGAACAGCATCCTGCACTTACGTTTCTGCAAGGAATCCAGTTAAAATGCGCATACGAGCCTGGTTGCAATTAAAATTCCAACACTTTCGTCTGAAAGTATGCGCAGCGCGGTGGGTATGCGTGTCACACAGTCGGCGCAATGCGAACTACTATAGTTGGATTTCATGACAAATTACTGCTAAATGTTCTGTGGAGAATATAAAACTATTTGGCTTGCAGACAGAATGATAAATTAGTTGTTTTAGTGTTTAAAACACTCTGCTCTGTGGACTTTTGGACATGATGAAGACCCGACTGGTGTCATCGTTTCAGCCATAATAGGACGTCCACTGCTTAACATAGGCCTTAATGACCTATCATCGGGGGGGGGGGGGAGGGGCGATTGCTAATACTCGCCCCACTTGGCAGGCGGGTTGGCGAGCGCGGTTTTTTATAAGATTTCGCATGTAGACGCTGCTGCCCGTCTCGTGATACAGGAATTAGTCGCCTCTTGACACGCCTCCTGTTGGCAAAGTTGGATTCGATTCCCGGTTTGGGTCAGTTCAGAATCGATCTTTAACTAAATTGTTTCGAGACTGGGTGTGCAGGGGTGTCTCCCTGGCCAAAATTAATTGTCTGGTACCTCGTTACACCATTGTGTTAATTCCTTTGGATGTTAAAATAATAGTCATCTATATGTCTTTCTCAAGCATTTGCAAAAATTACCTAATTATACCTATCTTAATTGTTTTAATAAAAAATACGTACTATATAAAGAGTTTTCTTATAAGATAATATTGTCTATTTATTTATTTATTGTGTTTGATTATAAAATTCCTAGACTTATGCGTCTCAACTATTCAGTATATTTAAAGACATGCTACTAATAAATTTGCTATTATTACCAAACGTTTGCAAATCAACTTAACACGATACGAGTACACGCAGCTAAGATTTCCATTTCCATTCCTACATCCGTGTAATTGATTCGTGCTGGCCGCAAAACTGGGAGGATTTGCATTCGACGGACCGGGGAACCGATCGAGCTTGAGGATTATACTTAGTCTACTAAAAATATTATATATAATAAGTGACGCAACTTTTCATGCACATTTTTGATACCCAAGGAATTTTTCCACCAAACTTCATGTACCTACACCAGGTGCATCATTTATGCTGTGTGTTGTCTGTCACTAAGTCAGTATGACAGAGAGTCAGAGATCGAATCAGAAATGCGGAGATCCGTAAACGAACAAAAGTCGCTGACATAGCCCTAGCCTAGATTAGCAAGCTGAAGTGGCACTGGGTGGGGCAGATAACACGTTCTGACAGACGATGGGGTAGAAAGGTTTTAGAATGGAGACCACGTGCCGGCAAGCGCAGCGTAGGACGCCCACCTACAAGGTGGACAGACGATAAGGTAAAGGCGGGAAACCGCAGGATGCAGGCCGCTTTCAACCGGCCAATCTGGAAGTCATTAGGGCAGGCCTATGTTCAACAGTCGATATCCTGTGGCTGAAATGATGATGATGACGATTAAGTCAATATGTAACAATAATTTTTACCGGCGACGAATCGAAGAAGATATAATTATAAGTTAAGGGTGAGAGGTTTTTTGTCTGTTAGTTTATTATTTTGTGTGTGCACTCGAATGTTATTATTTATCTTCGAAACGGTTCGACCGATTTAGATACGGTTGACTGCAAAGGGTTGGTAAGTCATCAGAGATGGTTCGTATAGAAGTGTTATAGAGTTAACTCACTAGGCGACGCTGCAGTATAATTTTTTTGTATTTTTGGCACGATAGGTAGGGTTTGATGTGTTGCTTACAGAAGCAACCGCCGCATGAATTCTATTTGCACGGTAAAAAATAATAATTAAAATATTTTGTAAGAAATCTTAATTAAAAAAAAATTAAAAAAAACTCACGCCTATTCTTGTAGATCTTGTAATATACAAATTTTAAAGCTCCCCAACCAATAAAACGAAAGTAACCAATGAGAACATGTCATTCACTGACTGATTGAAATTGCATTGGGTATATAATTTCCCCTATTCATAATCTACCTAAAGGTTGTCTGGAAGAGATCGCTATTAGCGATAAGACCGCCTAAATTGTACATCTTTCTGTAAAAATCATGTGTATTTTACTTGTAAGGTGTGCAATAGAGAGTATCTATCTATCTATCTATCTATCCTGGGCAAAAATGGCAGCCTTAGATTGGACTTATTAATATATCTCAAAAGCTTTTTTTGCATAAATACATAGTTTGAATTTTAGTTCTATAAAGTAAGCCTCAGGCCGCAGCCGTACTATGATAATTATTATGCTATAACGCAGATTGATTGTGCCGTGTGGGGACAGCCGTAAAGAATACACTTCCCCACCGCCAACAGGAGACGTGAAGTAAGAGGCGACTAATTCCTGTAGCACGAGACGGGCAGCAGCGTCTTCGTGCGAAATCTTATAAAAAAAACTGCGCTCGCCAACCCGCCTGCCAAGCGTGGCAAACCCCCCCGATGATAGGTCATTGAGGGAGGCCTTTGTTCAGCAGTGGAAGTCCTGTTGCTGAAATGATGATGATGATGATAGACGCGGATTGACATTACATCGTGATTTAAATTTAGGTTGGAAAGGGTCTTGACACAAGGGTTTCTTCCCATTCCTTTTTAGGTACGAACCCCTTTTTAAAGTTTATATTTATACATATATTTATCAGATATTTTAAGTCCTCTAATGCACCCTATATAACTTGTTTTTTTAGCCTAATGGTCGACTGATAAAGAATGCCAAAAAGCATTAAGTTTTGCATTTGCATGTTTTTTCAATCTGTGCAATGAGGTTTATTTTAATTAGTAGTTAAATCTAAGAGTGACCGTCTGAAATATCATTGATACTCAAAGTACGCTCCTGTGCTAATTCAAATAATTGTGTTATCTGTTTTGTGGCATTATTGTTTCCTGCTGTAAGTAAGTATAATTTTGTTTCTTTGTATTTACTATTCGCAAATTTGTAAGTAAATTATAAAACCGTGCGCCTGTATGTACATAATGTAATGTATAGTCTTGTGCAGCGCTCCGCCGGCGTCGGGTGATTGTATCACGTACACATTATTAAATAGGCTCGGAGGTTGGTGATAAATTTTAATACTAGCATTACTTAATTTAAGATAAGATAAGATAAAAATATTTATTGCTAAAGGACATCACAACGACACATAACAGAACAGCACACAAATAATAATTACTATTATCATTATAGAATTTGAACATAAATTATCAACAACAACAAAAATGGTAATACGTAAATATAAAAAATAAAATCAAATGAAAAATATTAATGACCAAACAGTGCCGCTACGTGCGTCGCGATGCTACTGTGTTTTTCTATTAAAGTATAAATATAAATAAATATTTGTATACAGGGTGTAACGAAAAGGTGAAATAAATCTTTAAGGGGTTTTTCTACGGCTAAATTACATCAACTTTTTCTATTGGACCAACATCAAAATCTCAAAAAAAAAAAAAATTTACCGTTCCATACAAACTGATGCCAGCTGGTCGCGTTTTAGTGTGGGAAAGTGTTTTTTTTTGCGATTTCGATGTTGGTCCCATAGAAAAAGTTGATGTAATTTAGCCGTAGAATAACTCCTTAAAGGTTTATTTCACCTTTTCGTTACACCCTGTATATAAAAATGAATCTCTATTTCCCTTGGTCATCGCATCACGCGTGAACGGGTGGAACGATTTCGCAAATTCTTTTTTTGTTGTGTTAATTATTGTTAGGACAAGGTTCTTATGAAAGAAAAAAATGAGAAAGTTGCGCAGATAATCCTTTATGAATAAACTAAAGACCATGCGAACGAAGTCGCGGGCAACAGCTAGTATACAATAATTTGGCGGCAGCGCTTTGGTAGTGATAACCAAAGTTTAGCTACCTACGCCGCGGTTGTGATTAGATGGGTGACCATTCCAACCATATTTAGTGACATTTATCACAGGCATCTTCGTGCTTCGGAAGGCTCGTTAAAAGTTAGTACTGGCTAATGTCGCTGGATAGTAGTCGTAAAGCCTAGTTAGAGGCCTTAGGGCGGCTTAATAACATCTCAAAGTAGGGTTAAGTCACGGAGCACATACTCTAGAGAGTAGAAATGTCATATGATTTGTTCGAAAAAAAATTCCGCCATTTTTTAATATGTATCTGTACTGTATGGGCAAGCGTCGACAGGAGCTGTCATTTCATACTAAATGTAAGTGAAAAATAACTTACTAGTTTCGGAGAAACATGGTTTGTATTGCTGCTCTATAGAGTATGTACTCGATGGGTTAAGTCAATGGCTTTACAACACCCCTCCACCTACCCGCACTGGGCCCACGTATAGCCCGTAGTATAGCCCATACCACCTCATAGTTGAGGTGAGGACTGTACCCTGCAGTGGAACGTATATAGGCATACTTTAAATATACTAATAACTACATTTCTGATGTTAACTAAACAGAATAAAGTTACAACTAAAAATTAGTTATTAATATATTATTATACAGGGTTATATTGCAAAGGGGTGCCAAATCTTTAGGAGTGGCTCAGAATCAGTAACTTAATCGAACAATGCAAAGAACATCAAAAATCACATTTAATTTTTCCTATTCGCTGTAAAAAATCGTACACGTGGATAATTTAACTCATTCATGAAAAAAATGCACCGTATGTGCACTGCGTAAGGTCCTTGTTGGCTCGCCGTACCTACGCCTCTGATGAATGACCGCCCGACTTTCGTAGTCTCTCTATTGACTTTATTTTCGGATATTTTGAAAATTTTTTTTTTGGTAACATACGATTATTAGAAATAATCACGATTAAGACGCTTCTTTATATTGTTCCCTAGATCTTATTCTTATAAATTTGGCACCCCTTTGCAATGTAACCCTGTATATGATAATGATGACGATGATGTAGCGTTGGTGATAAATTTAAAAAATATCTATTAATTAGTAACTATCGTGAACTGTATAGTAATTTTTTAGTAGATGAGATGTTTTTATCAAATAAACATTAAAATTTAACAAAAACCGTTCTACAAATTATTATTAACAATAAAACTATCTCTATTTATCTCTTGATCTATCACCGTAAAAGATTATACCTATTACCTACTCATTGCACGCGTCTTTTCAAGCATACTTTCAATGAATTCAGGTAGATAAATTCATGATAGAATACACGTTAAATTTCATTCTGCAAATTAGACATAATGTGACCAATAAGCGCACTGTCTCCGTGCCTACAACATGTCAGCTAGTATTACGTGTGTCACTGGCGATCGATGAGCTGCTCGCTCGTGCGTGCTTTGTGTATAAATTACATTTCCGCACGTAACTAGCTGCAACTTTCCGCCTTGTAAAACAAATTAATTTTGAAATTGTAAAAGAAAAATCATACCAATTGTATTCAACACACAAAATTTTTACTTACCTAACTCGTTCAATTTTCAAACTCGTTCATGTAGTCAAGTTCGAACAGTCATTAGGTCGTTGGTAAACTGTGCCGTCATTCTAAAACTAGATGACGTCGCTGAAATAACAAAACTTATGTCTATATTGTCAGGTATGCACAGAGAAATTTGTCTCTATCATTGTATACACAATGTTATTTGTGAACCATCAACAACCTCCTAGGGGCTGATTTTGATCGTCAAATATAACAACTTTTTCTATGGGACCAACATAGAAAACTTTAAAAAAATTCACTGCTCCATAAAAACTGATGTCAGCTGGTTTCAATGTTAGTGACATAATTTTTTTTTGTATTTTAGCACCGGAATCAGCCCCTAGGAGTTGTTGATATTTTACAAATAAGCCTGTATAAATATTATGCGCCAGACAACACACTAATTATGGTGGTCTCGAAGTCTAGATATCACATCTTTATGATAGTAATAGATAAGAAGTAGAATAGAAATTCTCGTTGTTATTCTCTTCTCTAATATGACGCTACCTAGTGGTGGTATTATTGTCTATTTATTGAACGTAATTCGGATCGGCTCGTGGAGCCAAAACATTAATTTAGCGCCTCCTGTATTTACATATCGGATAATGAGAGCTGTGCGGCCACGTGGATACGTAAAATGTGGTATAAAAAAACGCAATGATTTTACTAAATTTATAAATGTGAAACTTTATGTTAATACTTAACTATGCGTTAGTGCTAAAAGAATAGAAATCATCATCATCATCATTTCAGCCATAGAACGTCCACTGCGGAACATAGCCTCCACCAATAAAATCCAGATTAGCCGGTTGTAAGAGGCCTGCATCCAGCGGCTTCTTGTAACATTTTCCAGGTCGTCTGTCCACCTTGTGGGTGGACATCCAGGTAGACATACTTATTTGTCAACAAATTCGAGAGTAAAAATCTAAATCAAAATCATTTATTTTTGCAAATAGGCCATTAAAAGCACTTTTACACGTCCCAATATATTTTTTTGCCCTACCACTGCTTCGGGACAACTTGTGGGCTAGTGCCGAGAAGAAGCATCGCAAGAAACTGGGTCACTGTTGTCAGCCTCTTTTAAAATTAATATTTTTACAAGTTTTGGTGCGAGCTAAGCAGTTTTAAATCCACACATTTTTATCATTTATATAATCACTAACGGTGTAATAACCCTTTTTCATTAAAATCATCTTAACACGTAATTTAAATTCAAATACTGGCAGTTCAGCAAGGGATTGTGGTAATTTATTAAAAATACGAATACATTTATCCATGAATGAACTTCCTACCTTGTGCAATCTGAAATTTGGAACGACAAGTTTATCTTTATGCCGCGTAATATACTTATGTATGTCATTTTTCTTGGAAAATAAGTGCACATTTTTGCGAACATACATAATATTTTCATTAATATATTGAGAAGCAACTGTAAGTATGTTAATTTCTTTAAATAGTTCTCTTAGAGAGTCTCGTGGTCTAAGGTTATAAATAGCCCGAACAGCTCTCTTTTGCAGTATAAAGATGGTTTCAATATCTGCAGCTGAGCCCCATAACAGTATTCCATATGACATTATACTGTGAAAATAGCTAAAATACACTAATCTTGCCGTTTCAACATCAGTCAATTGTCTTATCTTTCTCACAACATAAGCGGCTGAACTAAGTCTCCCTGACAAAGCCTCAATATGAGCACCCCATAGCAAACGGGAATCTAAAGTTAGTCCTAAAAACGTAGTGGAATTTGTCGTATCTAGTTGTTCATCTTTTACAATAATATGCGTTGAGACCTCTCTTACATTAGGCATTGTAAATTTTATGCATTTTGTTTTGTTTGCATTGAGCAAAAGATTGTTAGTACTAAACCAATGCAATACAAGCGAGAGGGCATTATTGACATCGTCAAAGGATTCTTGACCCCTTTTGATTTTGAAAATTAACGATGTATCATCCGCAAATAACACCATCTCACATAGGTCTTTTGTAAAGTAAGGAAGGTATCTTTTTTGCGTGCCCCAGGGTCGGGGTGCGGCCCGCTCTGCTACCTCATGCACGTCAACAGCCTCACGAACGTCATTCGCCGTTGCACTCCCTACATGTTCGCCGACGACCTGTGTGTGCTGAGGGCCGGCACCGATCTGTCTAGCATACTAGATCTTGTGCAACGGGATGTCGACAGCATTGTTAAATGGTCCCATGACAATGGAATTGTTCTATGTGCTGAGAAAAATAAAATGATAGTAATCAGGTCACCTTATTCACAAATTCCCATAATAAACCATCCCATTATAGCACACTCATATGATTGTTTCCACAAAAAAACAAATCTATCCTGTAACTGTCTCCCGATCGAAAGAGTATCTAATGTCAAGTATTTAGGATTAATAGTGGATAAAAAAAAATTCCGGGTCTAACCATGTCGATTATATTTGTAATAAACTTAGATTATTGTTAGGTAAATTTTATCACTTAAGGTATAGGGTACCACTTAAAATACTGAAAACTTTATATTTGACTATGGTGGAATCGGTGGTGTCCTACGCTCTCGACAGCTATGGATTGACATTTAAATCATATTTAGATAAAATAGAAGCATTACAAATTAGATTCCTGAAATTACTTGTTAACAATAAAACTAAAAATAGATGTAAAAATAACTACTACCATTTATTTAAAATCTGTGAAATATTACCAGCTGGCTTAAAACACAAATACTTACTACTAAAGAATAACCATAAGCGTCTGGAGCGTTTGACACCGCTGCAGCACAGTCACCGCACTAGGGCTGCTTCGAGCGGCAAGTCACCCAGTCATTACCCAGGGTTCAAAACTATTACGGAGACCGTACATTAGACAAACGTTTACCATATCTGATCAACGCGCTGCCGCTCAAAATAGCAAAATTGACATTTAAAAAAGAATTTGGCATTAAACTTAAACGACACTTCATAAATAAAATATCGTATGTTATAACTTTTAACAGTTTGTTAAGAATAAGCCAAGGTTCGCACTCGCAGTCAACCACGAAAGTGGTTTGCGAGGCTTAAATTTAAATGTATTTTTTTTAACAGTGCTGTAATTATAATAAATAAAGATAAAGATAAAGATGTATATAAGAAACAGTAGCGGTCCTAATATTGATCCCTAAGGTACACCCATAGATAGTAGAGCTCTCAACTGATACTGGGTAAGGCGCAACATGGGCATTCAACATGTTTTTCGTTTTATTCATGTTGATGTTGAAGACTTACCTGTCGGGAAACTCGACAAAAGCATGAAGCATTGTGCCGAACCGAAAGTGATGTACTCGCCGCTAATATTGATGCCGAATCCAATTCATTCCAGAAGCTTAAAAGAGTCTTCCAATGCAGTGCAGCGGTATACAATTTCGGAGATAATAATGATGACGATCTCCGTAGCCGAGAGGTGAGTATACCGGACTTGGTGACGCTATCTCTGAGGACCCGGGTTCGATTCCCGGTCGGGAAATGTAGAAAAATATTTTTTCTATATTATCTCGGGTTTATGTGTTAACTGTGGTACCGTCGTTGTTTTTTATTTCTGTAACTTACTTACCATAGCATCAGAGCAATGTATGTGATGATGTCCAATATTAATTTATTTATTTATTACTAGCTGTTGCCCGCGACTTCGTCTACGTGGTCTTTAGGGGTATGAAAAATAGATGTTGGCCGATTCTCAGACCTACTCAATATGCTCACAAAATTTCATGAGAATCGGTCAAGCCGTTTCGGAGGAGTACGGGAACGAACATTGTGACACGAGAATTTTATATATAAGAAGATAATGCCTTACGCCTTGCCTTACGCCTCGCTGCAAGGGAATCGACTTCCTGCTCTGTTCTACTCAGACTGTACTCAGACCGACATAGTGGCTTATTTATATAAATACTTTAACACCTTGCTGTACCGTTCATCAATATGGAACCGCTGTCAAACCGATAACTATCAGAAGTCGATAATTTGGAAGAAATATTTAATGTCGAAATTAAAAAAAGAAAACCTCTTTGATTCTACAATTTGCGTACCGCGCTACCATAAAGCGTCGTCCCAGTTTGGTTTCGGTTAAATAATCATAGCGAATAAAACTATTTCACGCCCCAATACACACCATCGGCGATCTCACTCGAACTCCTATTTCACTGATAGCGTACACGCTATTCGGGCATTTACGTGTAATCGGTTGCATAGCCATTGACCAATATTTCGAATTCGATAAATGATATGTTAGCATCTTCGTACATTATATACCACACATAACGAAATTGTTAAAAAATACTTTTCATTCTGTACCTAGTTGTTTTGTGGTTATGCCAAATTTCTGTTTACTGTTTACTTTTATACAGGGTGTAACGAAAAGGTGAAATAAAACTTTAAGGGGTTATTCTACGGCTAAATTACATCAACTTTTTCTATGGGACCAACATCGAAATCGCAAAAAAAAAACCACTTTCCCATACTAAAACGCGACCAGCTGGCATCAGTTTGTATGGAAACGTCAATTTTTTTTTTGAGATTTCGATGTTGGTCCCATAGAAAAAGTTGATGTAATTTAGCCGTAGAATAACCCCTTAAAGTTTTATTTCACCTTTTCGTTACACACTGTATAGCTTTCTTGCTTAACTTGTATTAGCTTCTAATTTCGCCAGGTTTGGATGTGGAGAGATTGGTAATCTGTCATACAGGTCTCCTAGTACAGACACCAGTCTCTCACTTAAACTGCATTTTAATGCTATTTAAGTTAAAGGAAATACTTTGTAACCCTTCCCGGACCGACAAACATATAAGCGCCACGTACCCGCTACGGGCATGCACTTGAAATGTACTTAAGTGTTTTTGCAATAGGGTTGCACCAGCCGATTTCTATATCTATCTTTGTTTGCTGCGTTAAAGTAGTTAGAAGGAAGATAAAGACAGACTTACCACACTAAAATTTGAACAAATAATGATGCGTCAGGCATCAGGTTTTGAGCATTTGTAAACAAAGGCGCCGCGATGACTCATCAGTCGGCCGTCTTTGAGATCGTTGTGTTTGTGATATAAGTGGATGATAGTTTAGATTTCGCTATCAAACAATGGATATGTTTGTACTAACTTAATTTATAAACATTATGAGGTGTTTGAAACGTATAGTTCGCTAAAACTTTAATAAAATTGTGATAATGTCGTCGATCCTGACTTTGCCTGTTCATAATTTTGCTGTATTTTTTAAATAAATATATTTTTTTAATTGGCCATAAAATAGAAGAAATCTTGACTAATCTAAAAATGTATAGTGTTATAAGTGCCACTATCGCAAAAACTCCATAAATTTTAACTAGAAAAACCGGAAGTACACGTGCGTGGAAGTACACCCCCTACACGATGCGGCGTGGCAAGGGGTAATGTCTATGAAAGATAATTAAAAAACGATTTATTTGTTTGTTTATATTATCTATTATAATATAATTTCTTGAAAATATATAGTATCTCTCGTCTTGCAACTTGTGGTCACCAAAGAAAAACGTTCTTCCCCAACGATTGTCAAGTCTGCGAGCAATATGGTGTGGTGATGCTGTTTACAAAATAAACACTCCTACAACATTAACATTACATACCACAGACATTACTGCACCATAAAAAGCGTATGCAATTGTTAAATAATTAGTCGAAACAGAGGCACAAAGGGACTTTGCGCTAATTAAACAGCTGTTTGGGACACGTGATTGGTTCATTGTTTGGGAAAGCACAAGTACCTACATAGTAGGCTTGTTTTCCAATATTTATACACAATATTTGTCATACAACTGAAAGAGCCACGCCGCGGTCGTTACTTGCTTATAGTACTAAATCTTTATTTCCGATGTCGGCGGCTGTGTCGACCAGCAAAAAAGCCGCAGCGCGACACAACCGCCGACATCGAAACGCGCTGCATACAAATTCATAGAGAGCGGTGCCCCATAACCAGACAGCCGATGGTCGCGACTACTAGGCAGTGACGGCTAAAATCCGTCCAGAACCTTTAGCTGAACTTTCGGCAGTTCACCGGACAACCTCGAAACGCCGACACCTGAAGCTGGAAGCCACTTTGGTTAGTGGTCGATACAGGTAATTGGTGCTATTAAATTTTGAAATAAGAATATCTTTTTTAAAGACGCATATGAAATCGCAAGAATCGTTTACAATTGTAATCGCTTACTTTTTTCGAGACCATGAGAATTTGTTGTGTATTGTAGGTGCAATAATTAACCATTGCTTATGCTTTAATTAACTATTTTTATTGAAGTGTGGTAAAATACAGATGATTATTATCGACTAAAATGTCCGCAACACTTCCGACTGCCACACCTGGAACTTTTAAATTAAAGTCCGGCAACTTTGTTTCTTCTGTGGCACCGATCATAAATACTACGATGGATTTTGTTGGCAACTCACTAAGTTTCTCGAGCAACTTATCGAGTAAATTGTTTGATTATATCGAACGGAGTTTAATTTAAGTTATGAAACCTGAAATAAACTCGTCGCGTCACTAGATAAGGTTACATTAACCTCCGTGATGAGCAAGTTTGGCTAGTGGTTGCTGGTTGATTATTTTGTCTTCTTAATTTTTTACCGCGTCAATGATTTTAGACAGACTGCAATCAAAACTTGGCAACTTCTGACAAATATTGTGTCTTTGTGTAATTAGTTCATCATCATCATTTCAGCCATAGGACGTCCATTGCTGAATATAGGCCTCCCCCAGTGTCTTCCAAATTGGCCGGTTGGAAGCGGCCCGCATCCAGCGGCTTCCTGCAACCTTTACCAGGTCGTCTATTCACCATGTAGGTAGACGTCCTACGCTGCGCTTGCTGGTACGTGGCCTCCATTCCAGAACATTTCTGCCCCATAGGCCGTCAGTTCTACATGCTATGTGCCCCATCTACTGCCACTTTAGCTTGCTAATCCGTGGGGCTATGTTAGCGACTTTTGTTCGTTTACGAATCTTCTCATTCCTGATTCGATCTCACAAAGAAACACCGAGCATAGCCCTTTCCATAGCACGCTGTGCAACCTTGAGCTTTCTTATGAGGCCCATAGTGAGAGAACACGTTTCAGTTCCATATGTCATCACTGGTAACACACACTGGTTTTAGACATTCCTCTTCAGGCACTGAGGTATTTTGAACTACAAGACGTTGCGTAGTTTTCCGATCGCTGCCCAGCCGAGTTGGATTCGACGATTGACCTCCTTCTCAAAATTTGACCTACCCAACTGGATCACTTGTCCCAGGTAGACATATTTGTCAACAATTTCGAGAGTAGAGCTGCCAACTAATACTGGGTAGGGCGCAACAAGGGCATTCGACATTGGTGTAATTAGTTGTAAAGACTCAAAGGGCAGGATAGTATGTAGATTGTAGTTTGTAAATCTGCACCACAATCACATCCAGTCTACCGCTCGCTCCTCAATCACTTTACTAAATTAAGTCTACAGCGACCGACTTCTTTACGAAGACAGATTAACTCTGTCCATATTGACCAAAGCTATTTGTGCCAGGTCTTCCTGATTGCAAGTCTGCACTTTTAAAGGAAAGAAAAAGCATTTAAATATACAATAACATACTCTTCCAGACAATCTCCAGGTATATAGTATTTGAATTAATGTTGAAGTAAACAATAAAGAGTCCCAAAAACACTCAATAGAATTGGCTACTAAACACACATGTAGTATTAATTAAATGTCCTTATAACGTAGATATCGAGATTTATAGATCTTCACTTCTCTGTGTGTATTTATTTTTAACAGCTCGAGAATTTTCTTTGGTTAAATCACAGAACAAATATGACACGCTACGCTCTGCAAAATAATAAGCAGACAAATATTAACCTCCACCAAGCTTTAAGCTAAAGAGGCCACACCTGGAAACGTTACATGCGTATATTTTAAGACCCTTTTGTGTCTTCCCGAAAAGATATCAATTTTTATAAACATCGCGCCCTTGTCAATTTATCAGCGTCCTATCTCAGCGCCGGTGCACTACATATGGTATCAATGTTACATTATGTACGCTCATCGCTCGCCCGCGCATCGATCGACGCCCAATTATTAATATACGTGCTTGTATGCGTTGTAAGGTGACAATCATTTTAGTGTAGTCTTGCTTACCCTTCTTTCTTCCCACACATTCCAAATCAAACTAAGCTAACATATTGCCTTCTTTTCAAATCATAACTGCATAAGGTTTGATAAGAATACATAAGGATTTGTGTATTTCTCTGTTACTACGATATATCGACGACTTTAATTAAGGACTAATTTTTAAAAAAAGTTTTTAATTTGTAGTACATATTTTTCTAGACTATAAATAATTACTGTTAAACGGTAACGTAAGACATTACGGCAAAAATAGCAACTGTAAAAAATTTGATAATTGACTACCATCTGGTGTAATGGTTTGCGGCCCGGACTACGAAGCTAGCGGGTGTGGGTTCGAATCCCGCAAGAGGCAAATGTTTGTATGATGAGCACGAGCATGTATAAATAAGTCATGGATGTTTATAAAAGTATATTTATCCGTTATCTAGTCGCTTTAGTACAAGCTTTGCTTGGTTTGGGGCTAGATAATTGGTGATTGTAAAAGCCATTTATTAAATGACATTGAGTGGTTGACGTGTTTTTAAGTGGAAACCGTGACAGAGCTAACGCAGAGTCGGGCTCTTCGACAAAGTGGATGAAGTGCGCAAAATTGCTGGCAGCAAACGCCGAGAAACGGGCTTACGAACGTGCACAGGGAAGGGGCTACATCAGTAAAATGACTCGGGCTGATTATAATGATAATGATTGCAGAAGAATTTTTCATTAAAAAAACTATTGTAACTCAAACACCGATCTCATGGTCACTTCACGTGCAGTTTTGGAGCCGTGTAAAATGCCTGACATACTTTATACAAGAACAAAGTAAATATCCGGACACGCGATGTTAAAATTGAGTTCACCTGGATACCGGGTATCCGGGTGAGTCAACAGGATCTTGTTATCATAGCTTTTGTTCACTAGCCTATTCCATTGAAACTCGTTGGCAATTAGTGTCAAATACGTAATTCGTGCAAAAGTTTTGTTTGACTTGATGTCTAGACGAAAAAAGATTTTGTTTGTTTGAATGTTTACATATATCTATTGTATATATCACTGGGGGAGGCCTATGTTCAGCAGTGGACGTCCTATGGCTGAAATGATGATGATGATGATGATGATTGTAGTAAAATATTAGGGGAGGCCTATGATCAGCAGTGGACGTCCTGGAGCTAAAATGATGATGATGAATAAAATTAATACAGTGCCTAAATCTCGTAAAAACTCAAGAATTTAATATTTATAAAATGTAGTATACTTTTTCTGTAGTTTATTTCTATTTTGTTACCTTAACCTATAGACTTACTTAATACGCTCTACCCCTAAACCGGTATTTAGTGGTTTACAAAAAATGAAATAAAAAAAAACCCAAACGTAAAAATAGAAATTGGTAAATCTAGATGGGAATGCAGTTTAGATGGTACGAAGTTCACCGGGTCATCTAGTCTTTTAATTTAAATACATCACTTCGAAATTCTTCGTCATTTTGCCTACGTCCTATCTGTCTGTACAAGCTAATCTCAAAATATACTACATATATTTTTCTCCCAATAAAACCAAAGTACGCCGCTGAGCCCGATCTTCGGCAATTTTTTTTCCATCCACTGCCAGAAGCTTTGCGTATATCATCGCTCCACCTTGTTGGAGCCCTAAGCTGCGTTTGCCTAGTTTGATGTAGTTTATAATAATAGATATCTGGTATTTTCTCTGCGAATATGGGGCAAATCGCTAGTTTATCGTATGTTTGTAATCTAGCTATCAAGTAACGAGTGTACAGATTAGTAGATATTATGATTAATGTTATTAGTTTGGTAGTCGGCAACCGAGTTCAAAACAATGATATTAATCTTCGAGCCTTCCTGACATTGTATAGGCCTCGTTTTCAACTTAAAATGGAATACGCGGATTTCCTGTAATTATGAATAGATGAATGATAGAAATAATAATGCAAAAATTACTATCCCTTTATAAATAATTTCCTATTCCTTAATAAGGAAATAATAAACGCTTTGTCATAATAATTTATCTTTATGTATAATTTTTTGCAAATTATTTTGCTGGTATTGTAAAATAGTTATTAAATTCAAAAGCCAACTCACCCTTTAAACCCAGGACTCTTGTTGAGCTTGCATTTAAATGATTAAGCTACAAGGACCGACGCGACAGCTACACATGACTTACCCAATGCGTCGAGTTTACATTCTTTATTAAGTACCGTCTTTTTATCAGCATTTAGGAATTCTACTCACATGTTTTTTTTAAATCTGGCTCGCTCGCACGATTTTTCTTTTCTGACGTAAGAAACTCTAAAATAATTTTACAGATACATACAATTGTGGAGAAATGATACCACTGTCGACTTCAATACATAGATTTATTCAACTGAACTCCTAACTTTACAAACTCTTTGCCTCATAATAGAAATTATTTACATGGTCATTATAAGTAGTAACTACACTATTTCGACTGTCACAGTAACTGCTTAGCATGTGCTTCCTTCGAACGCTAACGAGCAACTGACTGAGTAGCGATCGATTCCAATACTACCGCAATGTTTCCCCCACCATAACTTAATTACATCACGTCCTTTCCCCGATAGACCAGTAAGTGTTATGAAGAAAATATTATTTTAGATTTTGAATTTGTTTAATATAAAATATAAAAATTTTATTAAAAAAAAGTAAACCGACTTCAAAAAACTGAAAAGCTAGAAGCTAGCTAAAAGATTAACTTTTTTTTTATAAATTTACTTATTTCATCTATTTTTAGTGATACATACAAAACGAATCATTTGAGTGCAAACATAAGTAACGGCTGAAGCTGAAGTACATAACGGCTGAACACCGATTTCATCCCTTATTTTTCCCACCTTAGAGGTGAACTTTTTCCAAAAATTTTTCTATAAACCATCTTTAAAGTATAAGCTATTCAATAAAGAGAGAATCATCAAAATCGGTTAACAAATGCCGAAGCCGAAGATATTGGGCAACATAAGTACAAAATCAGTTAGCACTATATGGAGTTCATGCAATGTTTAATGATTTTCTTATAGATCCCATCATCAGAACTTGATCAAATTTATATGGGACCATTCCGAAAGTATTCCCTTTCGAACAACAAAGGACTATCGAAATCGGTTAACCTGGTGACGAATGATCTCAGCAATCATTCGTAATACATACATAAAAAAAAATAAAAAAAAATAAAGAAAGATACCGACGAATTGAGAACCTCCTCCTTTTTTGAAGTCGGTTAAAAAGAGAATTTTATGAAAAATACATCAAATCACGACACAATACTTAGCCGGAGATAAGAAGCTGTCTTGTCACTATTGCCGTTGATGTTGATGCCATTACCATTCAGTTTTATGTAACTTGTCGTGCAAAAATGTCCAGCACAAAGATACCGAATTTACAAGTGCCACTGATAATAATAGAGCCTGTTCGAAGCCCGGCCTTTGACAGGTGGCGCGTGAAATCACTGCGAGTGTGGCGCTCAGAGCACAAGCTAAATTTCAACCGCAATAATGGCAAATTATATTATTTACTTGCATCAGTGGCTAACGAGCGCGTTACTAATGTAAGTATCACATCGACACGTATTAGCACGAGATAGTAAAAAAAGTACAATATCGATCCCTGTTTTGAGATTTATTTGTAAAACAACGTGTAATATTGTCTCGGATCTGGGTGTTGTGGTAACGTCTTTGTTTATTATTTCTGTAACACAAGTGCTTAAGCCTTATTATAGAATCAGGTCAATGTATGTGATGTTGTCATATTAATAAAAAATAAAAAAACGACTACTTAATACGCAAAAAATCTTAGGGGCTGATTTTGGTTCTCAAATACGACAACTCTTTCTGTGGGCGCAACATTAAATAAAATTTAAAAAATCTATCTACGAGTAAGTTCTTGGTCACATGATGTAGAGATGTAGAGCACAGTTAATTAAAGTGTGTTATGAATTATTTGAAAAAAGTTTCATTTAATATCACTTTTTAATAAAGATAATAGTAGAAACCGGATGGAGGCATCTGATTTCGGTGTACCTACTCTTATCCTCCTCCTATTTATTGTCCTCCTTTAAGGTTAGTGTCCAAACTTCGCAACCATACATTAAGATTGGTGTAATTATGTTTTTGTAGACGCTAATCTTAGTTTTTCTGCGTAGGAACTTAGACACCAGGACGGGATAACAGAAAGGATGGTTCTTTGAATTATCTTGGACCCAACATAAAGAGAAGATGGAAGCTGAGGGTAAGGAAGAAAAGAGAGGTTAAAAAAAGAGGTTGAAGAACTAGTACCTGAACCGTACATAGGTACTAGGCGAGATAAAAACATCACAACTTTGCTGGCTCGGGCAAGTGGAAAGCATGGGAGAGGAAGCCTGGGACGAAGCCTGTTTCCTGGGACGACCGTCCGGACGGCGCCCGGTTGGTCGTGCTATGTATCGCTGGATCGATGAAATCACAAAATACCTACAAGAACTTGGAGTGCCCAACTAGACGAAACTGGTACCGGATAGGTACAAGTGGCGAGCTTCAATGTCGGAGGCCAAAAACTATTTCGGGTCGCAGAGCCAACAAAATAAGTGCACTTACTTATTTCGTCTTATCCATTAGAAGAATTTTCTTTTTCTCTCCGAAATCATGGCTTACTGTTTCGAATGCTTTTGTAAAGTCAGTGAATGAATTATAATCAGAGTTTATCAAATCAGCTGTCTGATGTTTAGGGGCTGTGGTTAGAGCGTTTTATGACGTTATATGACGGTATGATTGCAGCGCATTAGCGCGTGCTCACTGCAAATGGAATGGCTGCATATAATTATCGGAAAACAGACAGGATTACTGTTAATTAGTTGCGTTGCGCGATGAAAGAGTCGATAATAAAGTAATTATTGGGACAGCGCGTTATAATTACTTCGACCAATATATATTTTTGAGATAAATTTTTGAAATACCTCTTGTTATTGAAATAACGCAAAACTGCCAAGGGGTTAATTCTCGTGTTTTTTATAGAACCAAAATTAAAATCTCAACAAAAAAATCATTTCCCCATTAATACTAGAAAATTTATTAAATCAAAGGAAACAAAAACGCAAGCACGAACCACTGTCGTGACCTCTTGAAGTATCCATATACTATTATAAGTCCTCAAGGCTAAGCTGAGCTCCTAACATATTAATCGTAGAGTAAACATGAATAATTACTAATTAATAGAAATAAATATGTTAAAACATTTGTCAGAAATAATAATGCTACATATTTGTACAGATATTCGATTACGAAGTTTGTTAGTTAGTGAAAAGTGAAGATAATAAAGTTAAATAAAAGACAAACGAGTGGGTTGCTGATAAACAATTTTGCAATAAGGTTAAAGTTAACGCAGTTTTCAAGTAAAACGCTTTAGAGATTATTAATTCCAAGTTTATTGATTTACTTGCCGTTTGTATAAATTAAGAGTAAGTTTTTAAGTATTTTGTGTTATTTTAAGTCTCAATAGATCAAAAGTTTAGACACTACAAGCGATCGAGAGGATTTATAATAACCCTTCATCTACCTACTTAGACCGCAGAATTAATGACGTATACTTTAGAATTACGTCAAAGTGGGAAATCAGAAAATCGGAAACATAAAAAAGGAAAATCATTATCAGATACATATTTAATTAAGCTAGATAAAGTGTTGTATCTAAGCAAGCATTAATCTTTCA
This sequence comes from Anania hortulata, assembly GCA_963576865.1. Lineage (NCBI taxonomy): Eukaryota > Metazoa > Arthropoda > Insecta > Lepidoptera > Crambidae > Anania > Anania hortulata. Next base: position 428,019 of record OY756389.1, on the reverse strand, counting down.
ACTTCCGACAAACACATTAAAGAAATAAAAGTTTATCCTTACAGCTAGGCGACATTCGCTGCATGTTCAAGACTTTTTAGTTATGCCCGTAGTTTTACAGTGAAAATTCAGCTCATAATAGTACCTAATATATAGCTTGACTTGTAGTCATGCGTACATACCTACCTATATCTGAACTTACCACGTTATCTCTGCTCCCCAGACTTATAACTTCTGAACATCAATATTGAACTTACTGCTGCAGTTTGGTGAAGTACCAGAAATTGGGAAGATCTTAAATAGAATATTGACCAAAGTTTTGCCAGAATATCTAGAACCTAGCGTTGGTTTTTAATACAAGACACACCTCTTCTTCTTTCTGGTCGTTCCCTCAATGCTGAGGATCGTGACTGTATGTCAATTTTCTCCACTCGGTCCGGTTCTGCGCCATATGTACCGCTCCCCGTATCTAAGACACACAGGTGAACATAAAATGAAATCTCTCGTGTTTTTGTGCGCTGGAAGGACGCTACCGGCAAAAAAGTACATGTCTTAGGCCTCATAACACTAGGCTGTAAATTCATTGTTTCAATGCCATTGTAAATGGTGCGTTGCATAAAGCATAATTCGCGACGTTCCATATCAACAAAGTAGATGAAAGTTTGATAAAAACCACCCGAACGTTCATCCAAACGTTTTCTCATATTAACCATTTCGCCGAAATGGATATTGTTATTTTGCTCGAACATTGATATTGAAATATCAAAACCGAAAGTGGTGAACGTGTACGAATATCAGCAGCTGCTAACCGTCCCTAACAACCCCCGGGACGTCGCGTCGCGGAGCAAACGTAGTTGAACGTTTTCTGTTTAGTATTACGACCTGGCCCTCTGGAGGTGGCAGTTTGGTGCAAGTCATTAGCGCAGAAGCTTGATTTTTTAAATTCACCAATAACTGCAATTGTGATTGTTGTGACACAACAACAAGCCAACGCTGTCGATCTCGGTGTAATCTGCGCTTAATACAGCGGTCACTTTTGTGACCACCTGTCGTTAGATGTTGATGTTTAAATACTGCATTAAATAATTAAGAAAATATTAGGGGTTTAAAAAAAGGTTTTTTTTGAGACCGATAATCACGTAGTTTTAGTTAAACTCAAACTCAAACTATTTATTGCAATCATGTGGTGATAAAATAATGATGTTCAAAGAGGTTTACAGTACCATAACATGAACCCTGGAAAGGGCATCGCAACATTGTTAAAAACACTTAAAATGAAATAATTACAATGATCATTATTACTTAAATTAAATATACATCTACTTTAATTGAGATCACTATTTATTAAACCTTAAGAATTATTTTCATTTTATTATTAGTTAAATATTAGATCGCTAAAAAAAGTGCTAAAAACTAAATGACGGTCAATTACATGAAGATTTAGTATAATTAATGTGGATATAAATGTAAAGCTAAGTGGCAAATGATTTCATAGTTACTTAAATTGTTAAAATTGTTATTATTTTTAAGACATAATTTGCTCCCTTATACCTATCATGATCATTAATAGCAGTATTACTTTAATCTTTTGTTATTTAAGAGTTAAACCTAAACAACACTGCTTTGATACTGTTTACCGTTACTTTTTATTCGTGGTAGGGGTGCCGATATTATTATTATTATTATTTTAAATGATCAATGCCTAGTATTTAAATTTAAATTAGAGTAAAACTAGAATATAAAGTGCTAAATAATTTCTTATTTAAAAAAAGATTAACTGACTGGCTTAATGACAAAAATTTCTATAGTGTTAAGGAATTTATTGACAACTAGCTCGATTTTACTGACATATATTTACTATTGAAATTTTGATTCCAGACATTTTTAATTATTGCAATTCATGTAGGTAATAACATACAATTTGCATGCTATTTTTTATTAGCGAAACATGAGCTCTTTTTATTGTTTAATGTTACCATTTATACCGTGTTTTGTGCAAATAAACGATTTATTTATTATTATTTATTATTTACTGACAACTTTTACTAATGCTGTGCCTAGATCCTCCTCAAACATTCAAGCCGCAGTCACAAACGGCGTGGAGACGTGTCTAGCTTCAAGATCACCGTTTTGCTCGACAGACCCCTTAGCACTTTTGTGGGTCAAGTCATAAAAAGTTATTTGTTTTGTTAAATTCTTAAATAACAATGCGAAAAAAGTGGTCATTAATATCAGGTAATAATCATCTTGGGATAAACGTGTTCTTGAGTAGAAGAGACTGTGACATCAAAACACGCAGCGTAAGGCACCCACCCTCTTGTTATGAAATTGATCTTTTTTACACGACGCAAAAGGAGTCTAATGGTTTTAGGTTTCATTTGTAAGATTATTTATTTTACCATAATCACTAAACTGTCTACCGTAGGTAAGTGGCACGCAAAGGATTAACCAATTTTGATAAATGAGGTATGGTTAATCTTACTATCTCCCAAGTAGGGCTATATATAGGCTATGTGATGTCATAGTTAAATACTATAGCGAATTATATACTTAATAATGTGCGGCTTAAAGAAAAAAAACTCCCAAACTTACCGAGTATTTGAAAGGAGGTTACAATAAATTTTATTAAAAAAAATAAAACCGACTTCAAAACACTAAAATGCTAAAAATAATCCTAACACTTAAGTACCTAATCAGTTACTTTTGGAGTCGGTGCCAGCCGATGAGAGATTCAATGTTTTTGTTTGCACCGACTCCAAAAGTAACAGATTAGGTACTTAAGTGTTAGGATTATTTTTAGCATTTTAGTGTTTTGAAGTCGGTTTTATTTTTTTTAATAAAATTTACTTATTTCATCTATTTTTAGTGATAAATCCTAATCTAACTGCTGAACACCGATTTCATCCCCTATTTTCCTACCCTTCGGGGTGATTTTTATTTTTCAAACTTTTATCATGGCATCTTTGAAGTATAAGCTATTCAATAAAATAAAAATTATCAAAATCGGCTCATATTTGTCGAAGATAGGTAACAAGAACCACAACCAAAATATTATCTGGGTATATATTTGTTGATTTTCTCAAAAAGTTCTAAATCAATTTCAATAAAATTTATATGGGACCACCTCTGAAGTATGACCTACCAAACAAAAAAAGAATCATTAAAATCGATTCATAATTGGCGGAGTAATCGCGTAACAAATATACAAAAAAAAAAAAAAAAAACACAGTCGAATTGAGAACCTCCTCGTTTTTTGAAGTCGGTTGAAAACATATACACCTTGTATGCTTAAATGTACTTTTCGATGATTTAAAAAAAAAACAGTAGTAATTTAAAAACACGACTTATTAAAAGCGTTTATTAACGGAAATCGTGTTTTTTATTTGTTTTATAAAGACTACACTACTCTTAATGGTCCAGAACCAATAACTGATCCATTTGAAATTCAAAGGACCTTAAATAGTAGGAATAAAAAATACATAAGTAATTAATTAATAAGGTTATCCGGCAGAGTCAAGTGGCAGTGAGCGGGTCATATTTAAACTTAAACAAATAACCGACGGTCTTGAGTAGAGATCGCGATTTGTCAAATGCAGAGTATCTTTCAACAAGGTCGATCGAAGAATAAGCAAAACTTCTGGCAGCAGATGGAAATGAATAGCCAAAAATCGGGCTCGTGGCGTGCATTGAAACGTGACGTGGGCTGTAAAAGATATTGATTAAATATAAAATCGCTTTATATTGTTAATTAGACCACCCGACCTTACAACGGTCCAGAACAAGGCATCGTTCCGTTTATGGGCGCCAGTTAACACTCGCGATTGTCCGACTGTCCCCGTTGTGTGCCATCGCTCGCCATGGCCCTTATAATCGTTTTAGATTAACCTCCCAATTACTTTTACGGGTTTTGTTTGTATACACAGAACGTCTGGGGTACGATGGGCCCAATTACATGTTTGTATTAGTTGCGAGACAAAAAAAGGTTAAAATTGAATACATTTTAATAAATCGTTTTGGGGTAATTTTTTGGGGTTTTAATAAATATATTTTATGTGTTCCGGATAAAAGAGTCACTTAGCCGCGTACCTTCTCAGTATGCGTGATATAACTTCGACTTCATCATCACTTATCAATAGGTGAGAAAACAAATGTCTCGGCTTCGTAAGTCATGGCAGGTAGTACGCTCTCATTGAAGACTTTCTCCTACAGATGTTCCATAAGATTAGCCTTGACAAAGTTTCCCTAATGCTGCCCAGCTTAACTGTATTCTTCAGCAAGCTTCTCTCTTTATCTCAACAGTAGCTTAATGAAATATCTTGCGTAGAATCATAAGATTTTAATGCATTGTGACATACAGATGAACAAAGCCTGTATAAGAACATTATCATTTCAGCCACGTCCTCCCCTAATGATTTCCAGATTGGCCAGTTGGAAGCAGCCTGCATCCATCGGTTTAAAGGACAAACATTGCCAAAGGATTCGTGTTAGTAAATTTACATGACAAACTTAATCTCAAGTGGATGAAGCCATTGTAAAAACCTATTAAAACATAAACCATCATCGACTAATGCAGTCATTACAATGGTAACATTAGCAGTATTACATATCAGTATCCTTTAATATGCTAATGATGTTTCATTTGGAGAAATTAATAGCCTCTGATAAACTAAGTGAGCTATTACAAACGAGTAGCCCGTTGTGAAGTGTATTATATCGTGGGTTAACATAACGGGTAATTGCTTGCACATAGCCCTGGAGCATAGACAAGAGATATCAGCCACTCGACTAGTATCTCATGTATCAACTAAGTAACCCTGTCACTATCATTACTACTACTACTACTGCTACAGCACACGTAACCTAACTACACTGTTCCCAGTTTGATAAGGTTCAGGGTTTTATCATCACTAATACCCAAAGCCGTCAAACACGAAGGGTTAAACATTTGGAATATTGGTACAAAAAAAATTTACTTTAGTTATAAAAAATAACTCGATAATAGCATTCTTAAAGTCTAATGTCATCATCAGCATTTCAGCCATAGGACGTCCACTGTTGAGTATAGGCCTCCCCTATTGAGCAATTCCAGATTGGCCAGTTGGAAGCCCCGTGCATCCAGCGTCTTCTTGTGACCTTTACCAGGTCCTACGTCTAATGTGTGGACTCTATAATACTTATTTATTTTGAGCACTTAAACATGTCCCAAAATATAGTTTTGGCCAAAATAAGAATCCTGGCGACACACATTTTGGCTGCATCTAATGTCAACATGTATGTATGTAGTCAGGACATCGTCTTTTGCTTTAAATTTTTGAGTTGATGCTTTTGATTGGACTATGCTTGAACTATCAGTGCACACTAACATACCTATCTCAATTTGGTAGGGAAATATGTAGGGCGGATAGCACGAATCTAGGTCAGCGGATAGAATAATTAAAGGTGGGTGCAACATGTAAATTTGGGGATCGCCTTGTTGATTGTTGCCTGTTTGATCTCCTGGTGCAATACAATTGAGGCCCAAAAGTTCGTGCTACTTTAAAAATATGTTAGTGGCCGAATTGAAGTTAATTATTGCCAAGACTTTATAGTGCTTATATTTAACACCTAAAACAGTAAAATTCACTTTAATCCATTAATAGTTTTGTTACCTTGGTTTCATACTTTTTAGGTAAGCTGGATGTACGTATGTTTTTTTTGCGTAGTTCAGTAACTGATTCTGCAAACACAAACCGTTGAATCCTCAATGACACAATTGTGCGTGCAGTAATTATCCCAAAGATAAATGATAACGTCATACTTCTTCATACTCTGCAATTTAGTAAATATGAATGAATTAAAAAAGGCTGCTACGGGTAATTGGAAGAAGAGGGAAGATAATCGAGCGGAATAGCGTACCTATTGAAGAAGTCCTACTTTCAGCAGTAAATGAAGCATCTTCATTATCAGCATTATCATGCTGATAATGATGTGCGTGTCGTAAAAGGCGAATAATTCCTGTAGCACGAAACGGCAGCAGCGTCTGCGTGCAAAATCTTATAGTAATTAAATTTCATAGATTAAAAAACTATTAAACACACATTTAAATGAACTAGAATAGATGTCAAAGATTTTACTAGTAACTATTAAAGAGTAAGTTCCACTATTCACCGCCTGCGCTGAATCATCAGATCAACACGGTGGCAACAAATTATTGAATTGTCATCAGAATGACACATTCAACTCCAAAATGAGGAGATCCGTAGAACCTAATTCTCCGACATAGCTTTTTGATTCGCAAAGCTAAAAAAGCAATTAACTTACCACATCGCTCCGTTCCGACCGTTCGGGAAGAATGGCTCTCGAGTGGCCACCACGAACTGGAAAAGGGGGGGTGGGTAGACCTCCCACTCTGTAGACTGACGAACTACTCAAGGTTGCTGTGGCGTTCTATAGGGCCGAAGCTCATGTCTAGTAGTGAACTTTCAACGCTGGGGATGATGATGATAATGATTTTTACAAACTTTGAAATCGATTCTACGGTTAGACGATTTGAAATCTGTTAGAAAGTTACAAGTAAAGTTAGTAAAAGTGTGTTAAAAATAACTCGGCCAAGTCTCGGCGCCAGTAATTGACGCTTATCTTGTTTTACTACTGAAATAACTTTGATCGGAATAAGTTGCATCTGCTCTATACATATAACGCCTCTTAAACAGTTCACGAGGCACGCACCACCCCGAGCCAACGTGAACTCCAGACCCTATCTAGTACACTCTGCCCTAAATCCCTTAAAGTATAGTTAAAATTGAAGTTTGAGTTAATAATTGAGTTAACATGAACTCTATAATATTGTGACCCCTCACAAGAAGCGTACATTTCTTATAGAATGTCTATACATTCTATAAAGTCCCCAGTGAAGTCCCCAGTGAAGTCCCCAAGAGACAGGATTACGTAGTTTGGGGACTACTGAAAACCACTGTATGTACATCTTTTTAGTAATAAACGTTTTTTATTATTATTTATTATTATTATTATAATGACTGGTAAAGAAATTGATTAAACAATGTTCCACACAGTATCACATAAAAACCTTTTCCAATTTTATATTTAAAACGATTGTTTTTAAAATCTTTTTCTACAAAAAATTGTGACAATGATATTAAAGGCAACAGTTTTTTAAAGTCAACATTAGCTGTATTGGTGTTTTGTTTTATGTTATTACATTCGAGCTGTTTGTTTTTCTTGAAAAATAATCTGACTACGAGGACTACTTAGTACCGAGAAGCACAGTACAGTTTGTTATAAACCAATTCTAAATTGAGCACGGTTTTGTCCGGCCTGTGTGTGCAGCGCACGTCACATTAGGTCCCCGTTTGTAAGTGCAGCTGACAGAGCCCGATCATGCGTGCGGCGACCCAACCCGTCTGCTTCCCCTAGCCACGGGCTGACCGGAGGAGGGTAAATAGGGAGATTCAACAAAATGTATGTTACAAAACAACATAAACGTTCCAACGTGCAGGCCGCTTTCGACCGGCCAATCTGGAAGTCAATGGCCTAGTTCTATGGACGTCCTATGGCTAAAATGATGATGACGATGAAACCTTACTTAGAGAAGCACATTGCTATGTACCTGTAAGTAGCCGAAAGTCGAGTACGCCGGACTTGGAGTCGCCATCTCTAAGGTTCCGGGTTCGATTCGCGGTCGGGTCAATGTAGAAAAGTAACTTTTCAATGTTGGGTCGGTACTGGGCGTTGTGGTGCCGTCGTTGTTTCTGATTTCTGTAACACAAGTGCTTTCGCTATTTACCTTAGGATTTTACCTTATTTATGTCGACTTCTATTACGCGACGTCATCCTCATACGTCACCCTAGACGCTTTTAATTTGTAGTGTTGAATACTAAAATACAAATAAAATCATTAATCTACCACCTCAACCATCTTTCTAAGACGAAGCATTAAAATTAAAACTTTCACAATAACTTCTAGTCATCATCATCATGTCAGCCATAGAACGGCCACTGCTGAACAAAGGCCTCCCCCAATGACTTATCATCGGGGGGGATTGCCAATACTCGCCACGCTTGGCAGGCGGGTTGGCGAGCGCAGTTTTTTTATAAGATTTCGCACGAAGACGCTGCTGCCCGTCTCATGCTACAGGAGTTAGTCGCCTCTTACGACACGTCTCCTGTTGACGGTGGGGAAGTTTATTCTTTACGGCCGTCCCAACACGGCACCACGGCACAATAACTTCTAGTAATAGACTACAATTTATTTGAAATTCGTGTAATGATTCTTACGTTTTCGTATGTTAATTATTGGAGTTGTATAAGTCGTAAACACTATAAGAGATCTATTATCATCATCATTTCAGCCACAGGACGTCCACTGCTGAACATAGGCCTCCCCTAGTGATTTCCAGTTTGGCCGGTTGGAAAGAGATCAGGGGCCTTACCATAAGCTTTTAACTATCCACTCAAATTCCAGGCAATTCAGTATTGTGCGTCTATTCTGAATCGCTCAGATTGGTACCATGATCTCTCTTTTACTGAATTGTTTATATATCTCTCTCCCTTCTTCGTATAGCGTTGTCTCGCAGTGATTTTTCACTCTCTCTTTTCCTCATATAGCGTTGTTTCATGAAACAATTCAGAGAGCCTAGGTCATTCATTCATTTGGTACCATGAGGTCTTTGCGTAGTTTAAATTGAAACGCTTAGCTCTCAATTTTGACATATCTTAGCGATTCAAAAAAAGTTAGTTTTTCTAACTTGCTTAATATGAAAATGAACGACTTTGAATACTAATACTGACTATTAAGATGCATTAATATTTTATAAGCAAGATGTTATTCGGAAATTAGAAATAAATTACTTGCCTCTGCGAAATCAACTAGAATTCTAAATAATATTAAATGCGATTTAGCGCCATCTTTAGTCTCATTGGAGTAGTACTCATCATCAAGTTAGTATAGTCATATTCTACAAGATGTCGCTTTTTAGCTAACCCTTAGAATGCCAACGTGGTTTTTTAGAACGTACCTATTGACAGAGGCATTAATATAGACTTAGATCATATATAATTTTGTGAACAGTTTATTTCCAAGTTATGAATATTGTAAAATATAATAACTAAATTAAATTAAAATTTTAAAAAAACTTGACACTTGAAGTGCAGTATCAGCTCAAGGCCTCGATCATCATTTATCTAACACCGACTCATTGAAACCATTCTTATGAGTCTAAACACGATATATCTGCTGCTGCTGCTGTGAGTTATTGAGGACTTGGGAATCCTGCAGACTTCTTGATGTGCAGCATCAGCTAAAGGTCTCAATCATCATCTATTTAACACCTACTCATTGAGACTATTCTCATGAGCTCTAAGATGCTATATCGCCTGTGAGTTGCCGAAGAGTTCAGAATGAATGAAAAAGAAATGATGAATCGAAATCGACAATTAAAACAATAATATTTTAAGAAAAACAATATTAATTGGAGAAACGCTAAGATTTAAAAAGGCCGTCTCTACCATTGTTCTAGTCTTATTGCTCTGCAAACTGCAAAAACTTTATTTAAAAATGAAATGATGTTCTGTAAGCTATCTGTGGTCTGAAAGACCACACGTTAGTAATTATAGGGTTAAAACTTTTTCGAAAGTGATTCAGAGACAATTCTCGGTCAATCATTCAATTTTATCAGACCACAAAGCTACTTAGTAAAAATACGTCGTAGTACGAATTTAAGCTATGCAGTTTAAGCACGTAGAATTGAATCGCCTGCAGTTTTGGTTCTCCAATTGGTCTTTTAGCAAACTCGACGATTCCTATTGGTGAATAGTATACTCTTGAATCTCTGGTAAAACGTTTCAGAGTGACAATTTCAAAAGTCTGTCAATGAAAATACGCATGGTTTTATTAAAGGATATTTCAAGCAGAATTAGATATTCGCGGCTGGTACTTATATAATTTAAATAGTGTTTGCTGAAGATTTTGGGCATCATGTCGTAAGTATTTATTTCAATATCTACTTAATGCTAGTTAATGTCCGGTATGTATTGTCTGCATGTTACGCCGCTTTGATTTTCTTAATGATGCTTCGCTCAAGCTCCTTGCTAGGTATCGTTACTGCCTACTGGGATGCCTGATCCCAAAACGCGTCTGCATGATGATCACTCTCTAACATGGCCACTAGTTCGAATTCGCATACAATACAACCTGACGCGCTACAAAATTCAGCGCCGTCATAATTCCATTTAGTGCTATACTTGGAACTTGCTTAAAATTTAAACTCAAATTGTTAAATGAAAAAAAAAAAAAGGAGTTTCTTTGTTGTATTTATTTTTTATTGCTAGAATGTGTAACAAGCTTAGATTATTCCTTTATAATCATATCGAAAGTAAAGTTTTATAGTTTTTTACATAAAAAATGCTTTAATATGAGTAATGTATTTTCAGTCACAGACGAGTAACAAACAACCAGCTGGAGTTCTTCGGCTATGGCGCTGGTCTTCCTGGGGCACGTGTGGAGCCTTTTATCATAGTATGCTACTTAGTTATGTTTATTGTATATTGATTAAATTTTACTGTAGAGTTAATTTAAATATTCTTAATTTTTTATAACACTCCGATGAAGACCTCACAGATGCCGAGACGGGGCCTCCGAGTATTATCCTGGTAAATGATCTAAATCACCAAAATATGTTGATTGACGAAACGAATATTATCACAGGTATAAAAAAAATATCTATCTTTTAAACATAAATATAATTCTTCTGTACGAGTGCATTCCAGAGCGAGAATCCTCTACGAAAGCATTTCTCCAAAACAACTTTACGAACATTTCACCAACACCTAGTGATTATTTTGTCTTTGAAAATAGATGCAACACTGGAAACACCGCCCCCTGTTGCTACCACCTCACGAGCAGTACGAGCACAAGCCACGGCACTGATGGAAAGCGCGTCTCGATCGCCACCACTGGCACGGGTGCAGTGTGCCGCTGCGGCCGCCGCGGCCTTTGCGGCCGTCGGTACTTGCTGCTACTATAAACACGATGTCTACACCACATCACCGTGCTGCACTTCAAGACAAAGTAAATTTTCGCCGCCGCTAATTCACATAGTCTTAGAGTTCTGCTAGACAATCTCTGATTGCAATAGCGCAGAGACGAGAACAACTAGAATTAAGAACACCACTCCGTGAAAACAAGCAACATGCAAAGTGCACTACCTACCCTCCCTAAAATTACATGCGAGACAGATGAATGCAAAACTTAGTACCCAACACCGGTATAAAAACCTTGACGCGTTTCGCCACTCCACGTGGTTTATCTTCAGGACAGATTTTCTCTTTGCATTTTGCTTGTGTTTGTTTACGGAGTGTGTGTGGGTGCCATATAGTGTGATGAGGGTGCCTATGTCTATCTGAACTGAGCGGAAATTGTGAGCAACATGATTAAATTTTCATATTTATTTAGTTATGAGCTTCCGGAAAGTAAAGCCTGATTCTAGAAATTTTACTTACATTGAAATAATGACAGAAAAAAGAAATGGAAAAATATAGCTTACTAGCTGTTGCCCGCGACTTCGTTCGCCTAGTCTTTAGTTTATTCATAAAGGATTTTCTGCGCATCTTTATCTTTTTTTTTTAAAAACAACCTTGTCCTGACAATGATTAACACAACAAAAAAAGAATTAGCGAAATTGTTCCATCCCTTTACGCGTGATGCGATGACTAAGGGAAATAGAGATTCATTTTTATATAGTTACATGTATATAGATATAGATGTAATGCATATCTTCTTTCTAGCATAGAAACTACAAGAAAGTAATATGACCACTGATAAAGTAAACCACCACAGGTTATAATGACTGTCTCTTTAAATCTGGTTTATACAATATCGAAAGTAAGTCGGACAAATAAATGATAGAAAACATGGTACGGAGGTAGATTTTACAAAGTATAAGTCATAGTGCGTGAATAATGTGTAATATTGAGTATTAATACCTAGTAATAAACCTTTACAAGCTCAACTTAGCTAAGTACTAAGTTAATTCAGCCTTATGAATTTTTGGTCTTATAAACTATTGAGATTTAAAATTTTCGGTCTTTTGTTGCTTCGGTGAAACAAGCTATCGATCATTAGTGTTCCGGCATATGTTTTTCTGTTTTTCGTGATTATATTTCGTGATTCGAGGTATAGCGTAGGGAACCCCTATAATTGACAAAACAGTCACTGCAACAAACTCACCCGTGCGTGCTAGCTCTAATACAATTTTGTTTATTTTTATTTATTTCTACGGATTTGACGTTTTAGATTTAAAATAAGCATTCCCTTGATGTGGCTAACAAAAAGACACTCGCCATGCCTTGTGAGTTTCCATGCATGGATTTTAATAGGGATGTTAGGGAGCTCCATAGCCGTAACCAAAACTATCATGATCATCATCATAAACAGCCCACGTCAGTCCACTGCTGGACATAGACCTCACCCATTGCACGCCACTCCTCGGCAATCTATCTATCTTTATCTTAGCTATCTTTTCCATCCACATCCATTTATTATCTATTTTTTAATCATAGTAAATAGAAATGCATTTTTCGCAACAAACGTCATATTCAAAATTGAATAACCTATTTTCTTTTTTTTAAATATATATATAAAAATGTTGAATGGCAATCTAGTTTATGGCGGTTGTTTACCTGTCAATTTCTTGTGCCTTTTATTATTATTTATCTGTGTATGTTTGTATTTTCTGAGATCTATATATGTCACTGTATGTCACTATGAGATTTTATAAAAAAAATGTAATACATTAGAATTTTGTAAAATAAATATTTTAAACTAAAATTATTAAAACCCTGCGAGTTGCGAACTACTCGTAACTATTGTAAAACGCACTTTCTGTCAAGGTGGAAGCTACTTATAATATTATGAAAATTGCGGGCAGGGGATGGAAAACAAAATACGTGGTTGTGGTTCAGCAGCATCTAGCGTGCCTAGGTAGACTAATGTGGGTAGAATATGATAATCACGATGAAAACGTGGTTCACGTTGGCAGACTTTATGATACTAGATATTATTTAATAATCTAATCATTGACATATTTTAAGATAATAGGTACATAATATTCTTGTCATGCAAGAATGAGATTTTTCTTCAAAATATGTACTTACATTTAATTAATAATTTAAGTAATATCTCTAGAAACCAATCCATGTGCTAATCATAATGATGTTGTCTTAAAACCAATATTATGTTGTATTATCTTCTTACAAAATAAAATAATGAATAAAAATATCAAACATTTATTATAATAAAATAAGTAATTACTTTTGGTTTGTTTAATTGATTACACTGTTTCACAGCGACGCAACGGTCTTCCTTTTTAATATGTACTTTTAAATATTCTGGTCTACGCTGTATCAATCTCTTGCAAACCATTGGAGCTAATTCCCCTCCTACAAAGTGATTGTCTGCATTGAGATACTCCTTATTCTAGTACTAGTAATCATGCAGCGTACATGGCCAGCCTAGTCAGCTCAAGGTCTTGTTTGGTGTTTTAAAGCGTGCGAGCATGTCGAAGAACAGGGTATCCTTCCCGTCCTTACCTAGAGGCACATAAACTGGGCTTCTATAACAGGTCATCTTGAGCCAGGCTTCCAGTTTGTTGTAGAGTTATCACGCGCTGGAATCTGGTGCTATCATAAGTTGTTCAGATATTATCAACCACATCCTGGATAAGTACTTAAAAAGTAATTTGTCATCAAGACGTGTATTATTTTGACGTTTCAATTTAAAACATGCCAACAAAAACACCAATATCCAGGCCCGGACTTAGAGAGCCAGGGCCCCAACTCGAAATAATTTATTTTGGTTTAGCAAATTACATGCCAAAGTACACAGAACTAATTACTTCAAAAAACATCAGAATAACGCAGTCTTTTTAGTATAGTTACTTTGATCTATTTTAAAGAATCATACAACAAGCATTCTTCTGAGCAAAATAACCAATGATGTCATCATAGTCAATTAACTGCACATTACACATAATGAATTTAGCCGGTTCTCTTCTATGGTAGATCTTAAGAGCTAAGAGCTAAGGCTAAGTGAGCCTTAAAAACGCCCGTATGCTGCGCAGTTTGACGCTGGTGTATGTATATATGTCGTTGGCATATTGTATGATAACAACAACGACGCCGGCGACATATACAATAGCAATCAAAGCGCAATCCCGACGTTTGAGTAGATATCCAAAAAGGCTTTTACTAATAAATACTTATTTGTTCAGTTCTAGTGACGATAGTTCTTCAAATGACCGCAACTCAACTCTTTCTTAGGTGGCGTTTGTTTTTTTTGACAATTTGGTGGACAAGTGCAAAAGAAAGACCACAATTGGACCTCCAACTTTTAAGTAGCTCGAATAAGTAATATTGTTTAAGACTCAAGAATATTTTCAATTCATTAATCTTGATAAGGCAAGTCAGACTGAGATTGTGTGCAGGTTCCGCCACTAGGACTGGGGACCCTAGGCTGGCTGGGCCTAGATAGAAATCCGGCCCTGGCATTATTACTTTTGACCAATTAGAAATTAGGCAAAGTGATATTTGGCCAATCAGAATCATAAAAATTGCATTAGTTCATTCATTGAATGAACAAAATAATGCATTTGCGATTCAGAGAGAAGGAAATATATTTCTGAATAGCTGTCAAAAACTTCAACCTAAAATTGAGTGGTAAAGAGACCTCGTAGTACGAAATTAGCAAAACAGCTCAATTTTGGTCGGAAATTGAATAGATCGTCTAGGTCGTGGTATGGCCCCTGTAAGTGCTAAATATTTTGATTTTGATGTACGAAAACAATACTTAAAAAAAACTTCAAATTATAGAATAATCTTAATTGTAAAACCTATGTCAATAGTTCGGCTAATAATTACGATAGTCGCTACACTAAAAAAAAAATCTTCCAAATTACATGTAAAAAAAAAAAATTGTACACCACAATGTGCTAGATAATAATGTACGATGCATAATACATGATTGATAACTAACCACAGATTAATGAATGGCTCACTAATTACGAACCGTGTCGGCGTCCGCGATGGATACTGATGACCTGCGCCGGCAGAGTGACGTATCGGACATGTATGACGTCACATCGAGCAGATAGAGGATTATATAAACAATTTAGAACACGATATATTATGAACATTGTAATATAGCTAAACTACAGTATCTAAATATACGGCGGCATAAAGATAAACTTGTCATTCCAAATTTCGGATTGCACATAGTAGGAATTTCATTCAAGGGAAAATGTCTTCGTATTTTTAATAAATTACTACAATCCATTGCTGAACTGCCAGTATTCGAACTTAAATTACATGCTAAGAGATTTTAATGAAAAAGGGTTACTACACCGTTAGTGATTATGTAAAGGTATACATTTTTAAAAAGGCTGACAACAGTGGCCGAGTTTCTTGCGCTATTTCTTCTCGGCACTAACACACAAATTGTCCCAAAGCTGTGGTAGGGCAAAAATAACAATATTGGGACGTGTAAAAGTGCTTTTAATGGCCTATTTGCAAAAATAAATGATTTTGATTCTGATACAGAGTGTTGTTTGTAACCTCGCATAATGAAGTGAATGAGTTCATCAATATAACCGACTTTCACTATGGGGCCAACATTAAAATCATAGAAACCATTTTTTGCTGCTCCACTCATCGTTAGTTTATTAGTTTGTATGGATAAATGATTTTAAACAAATGCGATTTCTATGCTAACCCCAAAAGAAGTTGTTGGTATGAATGAAAACATTCTCCTTCATATTAAATTTGGCGAGTGTTTAAAACTACACTTCGTATAAATAAAATCAATGTGTGTATTTGTCCCTTATGCTATAGGTACCTAAACCATTGATCAGATTGTAATACAACTTCGGTAGGGTCTTCTAAGGAGGCTCTAAACTGGTTCTAAATTTAATTGAAGACTACGAAAACCGAAAAAACTATTATTTCTGCAAATAGGCATAGCTTAGGTAATAGAGGTAAGCTCTTTTATACAGGGTTACATTGCAAAAGTGTGCCAAATTATTCAATTCAATTCAATTCAATATATTTATTGCATTCTATAATGTTACACAGGTGTTATAAATAGGTACATAAAACAGATCATTATAGACCCTGTAGGGCACAACAATAAGATAAGTATTGTGGGCAGAGAGGAAAAAATAAGATCTAGGGAATAATATAAAGAAGCGTCTTAATCGTTATTTTTAACTATCGTATGTTACAAAAAAAATTACTTTAAAATATCCAAAAATAAAGTCAATAGAGCACGAAAGCCGCGCAGTCATTCATCAGAGGCATAGGTACGGCGAGCCTTCAGGACTTTAAGCAGTGACATACGGTGCAATTTTTTCATGAATGAGTTAAATTATCCACGCGTACGATTTTTCACAGCAGATAGGAATAATTAAACGTGAAAAAAAATGTTCTTTGCATAGTTCGATTAAGTTACTTATTCTGAGCCACTCCTAAAGATTTGGCACCCCTTTGCAATGTAACCCTGTAGATCCCAATTATTTTTACCCTACCACAGTCACTGTCATGGTTTCGAATTAAAGAATTGTCACCAGACATTTAATTTTACCAGAGCCAAATTAGAAAAAAAAAGAATTTATATCCGAACCGAGAATCGATCCCAGAACCCTTTGTTCGTTCGTGGCGATTCACCACTAAGAAAATTAGTTTAAATCTAGTTAAACTACAATAAAGTTATGTAATATTCAGTTCTTCGCACCACTTTCCTCTTTCTTCTTAGCTGTTCTCTAACTTAGGATTTTCCGGAAGAAATCTAAATTGTCTAAATTGTGCATCTCTGTAAACATCAACTGTAACTTCTTTGTATTGTGTGACTTAGACGTTAGGAAAATAGCCAATGATTCAAATGGTGTAAATCGATTACTCGAAGAAAACATTTTTATCTAAACATTTTACAGTTAAACTAATAGGGCCTTACTACAAAAAGATAGATTAGGTTTGAACACTGCCTAAAGATTAGCCAACTAATTAAAAAGTATGGTAACTTAACCGAGACATGTGTGATGTGTCAATATTCCAAATTGTATGGCTATTCTTTAGACATGATTTAAACCTAGTCTATCTTTTTTGGAGTAAGGCAAATAATGTCTAAACAATCCCAATCAACAGTATTGTCAACTACTACAGCTTTACAAAATGTAGCCTTAAGTTTATTGCTTCCTGTAAGCGCCATCTTTCAGTTGTATCTGACACCAAAGGCTGGAACGAATGTACGGAATTTGCACGCCACCCTCGTAGTCACGCCGCTCGACACAAACTCGTAGCATTATAGTTCGTTGCTACGCCGTAGCAAGGCGCTACCGTAGCACGGTAAAGGAGGAGGTTGGAGAATTTTTGTTAGAGCAAATATGATCTGAGTTTTGGTTTTGTCCAAAATTCAAAATAACATACATATTATTATTTATTAATTTGCACACCTTTGCAGAAAGTGACATTTGTCATTAACCCTTTTACAGCGACCAATCGTTATAATCGTTGAATTATAAAGATCAAAAAATACATTATTTTTTATTTTTTCATGTTCATTTATATCAAGGTAACAATATCAAAAAATTACGGTGATGCGCGACAAAAATAGTTTCAGTAACATCTGGGTTAAATTGATACTACATCCAGAAACAAGAAGTGGTTTACAGTGTTTGCCAAAGATAGCTGTTAAAATAATATATGTACAAGCGTCAAGATGGCAGCACCTTCAGCTTTTTTTTTTAACTTTACTGTCATATAATTTATTTGTTAATGCATATTCAATGCAATAACTAATTAAGGGATTTAGAAAAATAAGCTGTAATTTATTGTAAACTGTTAGGATTAGTCACAATAAAACATATCTTGAAATCAACAGAATTAGGCGAAAATAATAATTTTAAAAAATATTATTCAAATTTGTTCAAATATTAAAATACTATGAAGTCCCAAATTAAGTAATCAATCAAAACTCATATTAAAGTAAATTGGTACTGTAACTCGTTTCAGTTTTAAATTCGAGCAATCAGTTTTACGTGTCCATTCCGCACAAAGGGCCTTGCTATAATATTTATGGTCAATTACAGCGCTTCAGGCCAGTGAATCAGATCTAATCTTCATTATGATACCTCTATGTGTATATTTGACCAACCCAGTTAACGCAGTGGCATGATGGCGCCTCAAGTGCAATGGTCTCGAGTTTGATTTCCGATCAGGCAATTTTTAAGGATGATAACAACACTTCAAAAAAGTTGTTTTATTTCACCGCAAATTAAAAGGTAGTCAATTAATAAAATCTAACCATAGATAACTATTTCAAAATGACTCAACTTGTGACTTATAAGGTGAATGAAAATCGTTTGTCTTCAAATGTACGTTATTTGTGATGCAATGAAAAAGGGAAGTGACGAGGAGAGTATTGAGTTCGAGTGTTGGTCCACAAAATTATTAGCTATGTGTATCAGAAGTTAAGCTTCATACAATGCACACTAGAGTAACGCACACATGGACATCGCTCATGGACACGAAATCTCAAACACTCGGCATCAAACTAGTGTTAGAGTGTTTCGAGACTTTGTGGCTGTCTATTACCAATAACTATTTATTTATTCATTTACATTGTACGTAGAACTGACAGCCGATGGGGCAGAAAGGTTTTGGAATGGACACCATGTACCTGCAAGTGCAGCGTAGGCCGTCCACCCACAAGGTGACCAGACGACCTAGTAAATGTTACAGGTAGCCGCTGGATGCAGCAGGCCGTTTGAAAGCGGCCATTTTGGAAATCACTAGAGGATGCCTATGTTCAGCAGTGGACGTCACATGGCTGAAATTATGATGATGATAATTATGGTGGTGAAGAGGTGAAGAAGGATGAGTTGGGTGGACTGTGTGAGGGAAGATAATATCTGAGAAGGGAAATTAACTAGACAACGATTGACCAGAATGCATAGATAGGAAAAAAAACTGCGCCGACCCCTTATGACCTGGGACATAGTTCCTTTTACACATATTTTCTGCATACCCAATGCCGCAGGTTTTTCATATTTTATAAACAGCAGCGCATTTTAATTTTAAATTTTGGCTGGCACAAAGGAGTTTTGTAGTAAACGATAACTGTATATCGGCAGTTCGATCCCAGCAGGCATTCTCGGTGGAATGGCTCGGCATTGTCAGCGCTCGCCGTGCCAAAGGATAATCTGCGAGTGACGCAGAGCGCGCCGGTGCAGCGCTTTGTGGCTTATGTTCTTAGGATATTATAAATCGCGTTCTGTGGAAAATTTTGCACAACGCAGAATCTTTTTCGCTCGATGTGATTCGCAGGCAACATCTGTGACTCACAGGTCTAGATGTATCACAGAGTACCTATGTGAGATTCAAGTTGACAAATAAAGTTCTAAAGATTACATTGCGGTTAAAAACCATACATCGGATTGCATTTAAATTTTCGTAAATAGACAGCAGCTAGTTCTTTTTTTATTATTTTACAACATACATAATTTCTAAGTACGTAATTGCGGTACATAAATTCACTATATTACATTAAAATTTGGTTTATATTTTTATTAGAATCTGTTACCCCATCATTGGTTAAAATTACTTTCCAATTAGTTCTTATACGATTAATTATTTTATGTTGTTCAGTATTATTACTTAGGAAATTAGAGATAGCATTATATAAGAAGGCGTTTTGTACTTTAGCCTAATATTTTTTTCCGGTTGAAGCCAAGCTGTCGCATGAGACCGAGAAAATTTCTATTGTGTCTCGTTTTTGCCCAGGGGGTTAATTGAAGACAAGGAAGTAAACACTTACAGCAATAATGCTTAACAAAATGTTATATTAATTAGGTAATAAACACAACCGCAGCACCTATCTTAAAAGTTAATTATCTAAATGGCATCCTTATTATAGCTGGCTTTGATTCTGAGTTATTATACGTAACGAAGTTAAAAGGAAAATTATCACAGTTAGGTAGCTAGTCTGTAAAGCCTACGTAGGCTTTACAAGTTACTTACCGAGTTAACTTATATGTATTTGAAGACGAAAATTACTTAAACGATGTTGTTAATTATGTAAAGATAATATCGCAGTGACGGAAAACTACAAAACCCTACATTGACCATAGCGCGACACGCACTTGGCCGTTTTAAACACTGTTTTTAAATTCCCGTGAAATAATTATTTTTTACTACTTGGTGTATTTCTGAAATCTACCCAGACGAGTCGAGGGCAAAAGCTAGTGTTTCGATATACCAATTTATTGGCAAGCAAAAAATAACATCCAAACTTAAAATCCTGTTTGCGCTATCCTAAGTCAACAAGGGCGTTAAAAAATAGTTAGGCGCGAGTGGCAGGACCACGAGAGCCCTCCAGTCAAGGGCCCAGTTCTTCGTTACATGCAACTTTTTACCGTATAGCACTTTATGCACTTTAACGCAACGTAGCAGGAATCATTTTGAATCAGCGGAGTTTGCAATTGAAATTATTAACAAGCTTTTTTTAAGTCCGCTGCAGACAGACTGTGTTGCGTTGGTAAGGTCTGTATCAAAACAAATTTAAAAAGAGCAATATATTTTGTAGCATATTTTTTATTCAAGAAATATGTTTGACCATCTGCATTTAAGGCCACTACACTAAATCAAACCAACCTAACTCAGATCATTGCTGTTATTGCAAGACGTTTCTCAATGTCAGTAATAAATCATCTAATTTTATTACCACATCTTGCGAGAAGATCTCTCAAAACGAGAAAACACGAACAATAATCTGACAGAGAGAAAAAAGTGAAATTTACGAGTTTCTAGGCACAAAGCCTTCCGCAGATGGCCGGGTATAATAAATTAAAGTCGAATCATCCCGCTTCAATAAATTCGCTCCGAAAATAGAGAAAGTTTAAAGTCCTGGCAGTGTGTACTGAATAACTGCAGTAAAACAGTATACAAAGGTATTAGTGGCGGTGCTCGAGACCGGGTCAAAAGTTGCGAGGCAGGAGAGAACAGCGAGATGAGGATGCGTTCAGAAGGGTATAAGTTAACTTACTCTTTACTTCTCCCATCATGTGTCGCTAAGTAATCAGTGAACACACAACAAGCTATACATATAGATATTCACTCTCAAGCTGAGCTGTCACCAAGGCGTTAGGACTCAGTAAAATAAGAGTTCAGCCTTTAGTTACCATCATCATTTCAGCCATAGGACGTGGTAGATATCCACTCCCAAGCTGAGATGTCACCAAGACCTGGGGGGTTGTCTGTATAATAAGAGTTCAGCATTTTATCCTCATCATCATTTCAGCCATAGGACGTCCAATGCTGAACATAGGCCTCCCCAATGATTTCCAGATTGGCCGGTTCATCCTTTAATGGAAACTAATAGCTATAGTTTGTATATGTACTATTGCTAACCTTGCTTTACCAACAAAGTCCTTGAATTTTAACTCATACAAAATTTGACATGATGAGTCTCATGTGAGTCTCTTTATATAAAACAAATTCGGGTTAGTTACATCATTTATAAGTCAAAAACGGCTGAACCGTTATGTTTTAAATTTATTCTTCTTAATTAATTGTCCTATTTCTGAGCAATGGCGGAATCTTAGACACAGCAGCGGCCCATGCGCATTTTTTGTTGTTTGCGTGCTTTACAGCACTCTTTTGTTCCTGTTTTATTTTACGAGATATTCTGCGTTTAAGCGCTTTAATTTGAAACAGTTCATAGCTTGTTCCCCGCCGTTTGTTTCAGTGCAGCGGATTCAATTAGACGCGCGGCGCCCCGGGCGCGCTGTATATTGCGCCGCGCGCTTTACAGCGCTCATTTACTGTAATGCGCTTTGCTGTTGGTGTCACCTCGCTCAGGTTCAGGTAGTGTTTAGAGAAAGAAATGTTTATACTTTTGCGTCCTACTAAAGAATTTTAGAGTAAAATAATTTATAAAATAATGAACAAACGACTAAATGTAACTTAGGGTACCATGTTCTGTCAACAACTCAAAAAAATTAAAGGTTTTTAAGAATTATTACATAAGTATCATTAAAGTTTAATTTTATAAGTCGAAACAAACGCTACAAAAATAATAAGAAAAAAAGTTTAATGGTTTCAATTTGAAGTTTCTGCCCGGCGGACTATCTGCTCTGAGTTTGTGACAACAGTTTCTCAGCGAGATGGCCGCGTCCAGTACTTGTTGTGTAAATTATGCAGTACACTGTTCATTTTATGAGAGACTCAAAACACAGCCTAGTGATAACAGCAACATAAGATTGTAGATTATTAGATCCTGTTGTGCAAATACATGTCTTAATTTTCCTAAGAAAACTGTAAATAAACCAGTGTTAATGGATTATGCTATGTGAGTATGGCAGTGTTTCTGTCTAAACTATGGGGGGGTAAATGTAGTTAGCTTGACGAAATTAGTAGTCAAAAAGGTGTAGTAGAATTTTTGTCAACACGAAATAAAGGAAAGTGAAATAAATAAATATTAAATATGCAAGACATTACACTGGTCGTAATGGTCGCGGTGCAAGGAATCATACGGTACCAGACAGTGAAATTTTGCCAGCGGAGCCTCCCAGCATACCAGGACCTGAGTTAATTTAGAAAAGTTTATCTATTCAATAGACCCTACAAAGAAATCGAACCTGGGACCGTTTGCGTTAAAGGGAATTACAACAAAAATGTGACATAGTGAATCTAAGAGGATAGATGCAAAAAGATCAAGACCATTTAAAATGGCGGGCTTTACCCCTAGAGCACCTACACCCAGTATTAAGTAGATACAAGATGGAGAGGAGACGATATAACTGCCTGTTATCTACGAGCTATGGTCCAGCGCTTTGCCGAGAATTTCCATATTAAGAAATATTTTTCGTTTCCACCGGTCATTGATCCGGCTCCATTTTTTATTAAGGCAAGTTAAATTTTTGTTGTTACTCGTGAACTCGAAACTTAAGTCGAGATTTTGAATTCTTTAGGGTACAATTTATCAAGCGAGCTTTTGTGTCGCTTTACTAAATATTTTAACGAAAAAAAAGACTGGATGAAATTAAGGTATTATGGTTAAATTTGCCCAAAAGTAAAAACCATTATTTTTAGAGATTACTTTATCAAAGAACAAAGAACGAGAAAGGAACTATATCAAAGAACACAATGGTACGAAAACCCTTACTATGTAATTTATGGGCATCTCAACAGAATATAGTTAAGCGTGGCGTGTCGAAATCTCAAAGAAAATTATGTTTTATAAGAGTCCACTGGCAGATATACGCCTTCCCCACGGAACGACACAGCAAGCGGCTTTGGGCCGTTTGCATTAATAATTTATTTATTTATTTATTTTATTTTCTTTATTAAGGAAACAAACAGCTATCAATATTACATTTGGCTTAAAAATTATGGATAGTACTTAAGCACTAAAGTGTCCACTGCTAGGTAATACGAGTGATTGTTGAAAAGACAAAATGCGGAACAAAAAAATAGGGATACAAGAATATTAGTTACATAGAAATCGATGTACTATTCACTAGCTAAGCTAAGCTAAGCTAAAACCAATCAGGCGGCCTTCTTTAACAAGCATCGAAAGTGTGCCATTCTTTCATGGAATATGTCGATGTGATTATACGTACTGTTATACTTTTTGCAAGCTCTAATAATAAAACCATTACCTCCATACTTGGTCGAACAGGAAGGTGTAACAAAAGTACTTAGGTGCCGTGCACTTAGTCTAGGGCATTTTAAATGTAATTTATTTAACAAATAAGGGGAATCTACATCATTATTAATAATTTTATATAGCAAGACCTGGTCTCTGTGCTCTCTACGATTAACTAAAGGCTCGATATTACTAGTGTCATAGTTTTTAAATCTGTACTGTAGGTGTTTAATAAACTTATTCTGAATATTTTCTAACTGGCTGATATATTTTTGATACATAAGGTTCCAAACCGTGGACGCGTATTCCAATTGAGACCTAACGTAAGCATTATAAAGTAAGATGAGTGTGTTGAAATTTTTGAAATCTGTGCTCTGACGGAATATAAAGATTGATCAAGCGACAAGAAGTTTTATTACCTAACTTGAAGACATCGGTACCCACTCCTAGGGCCTGTCTAAGGATGCCTTTATGGTTTTCATGATTTCATAATCATTTAATTACATTTTAATGAATAATATAACTTCAGTCTACATTATACGACTGGACTTACAAGATTTTAAAAGGTGATTACATAGGTACATTATGAACGTTATTTTATTTGTGAACTGATAAATTAAATTACCGTAATAATAACTTATATTCAATTTACTCATTACTAAATAAATATATTGCAATTCAATATAAATGTTTCGGTGAAAATTAAAAGGGGTTCACATTAAATTTATATAAAATTCAAACTATTTATTTGTTGTTCTAGGCAGGTAATACAGAGTTGGTTGTATGCACATAATTATTAAAGTTACACTATGTCCCACCCTGAGGCATATAAATATTTATTAAAGTAAAATTTTAGGCAATAATAAATAAACAATCATATCAAATACATTTAGTTACTTTGTATTAAACCTTTGAAATCATTAATATTGTTACACAACAGGAATCTTTTAATTTAAAATTGGAAAAATTCAGGGTTACATTGCAAATTTAAAAAATAAGATCTAGGACCAATATAAAGAAGTGGCTTAACCGTTATTATTTTAAATAATCGTAACTATGTTACAAAAAAAAAAAACTTTAAAATATTCGAAAATAAAGTCAATAAAGAGACTACGGTCATTCATCAAAGGCGTACGGCAAGCCAATACCAAATTTTAACAGTAACACAAATCACGTCATTATATCAAATATTTCTAAAAAATTTATAAAGTTATTTAAAGGTATCAGCGTAAATAACGGTTCACTTTGTCCATTGACCACTACCACTTAGTACCTCAACCGGTGTTAAAACCAATTGAATTACACTGTTCAGCTGTAAATAAAAATTCGCTGGACTAATAATAGGCCGTGGAAATAGCAATGCTGTCTCGCGTCTGCGACGATCCCGTTGGCTTCGAGGAATTCAATTATGGGTGATTTTCCCAGCACCAAATCGTAAACGGCATGGCTGAAACTGCTAGTGCAGGATGGCACTTTTAACTTGTAATATTTTTTTTTAGATGAAAAGTGTTGACTCCTACAACAGCCTACAAATATTTTTCCATTTTGATTGTCGCTAATAAGGAAAAAAAATATATAAACACCTAAGTTTTTCATACCGGTGAAGCGGCACAATTTGTTTTTCAGTATACTTTTAATCATATAATAAAAGCAGTTGATTTTTTAGGGATTTTCTTTTTTTTATTTAAATCCTAAATAGTGGCAGTACTTTATTGCGGAAACTTCATTACAAAATCTGTTGTATTTAATGAATGGTAAGTACAAATTCACGTGTCCAAATTAGATTTTTCACCGCGGTGAATTTTCGTTGTACGCGAATATCTAGGCATCGAACAACACTAGCTTCTTGTTACTGCGCAGTAAACTTGCGCACCAGTGACGCCTAAGCGCTTGATGTGAGAGGACGCGTGTTGCTTGTCTGGTGTTCCCGCCAAAAACGTAAGTAGTGGGTTCCGGTGACTTGGGACCGTTTTTTCTTTCATTCACGTGAGTGCATAAAAGTTGTGATCCAATGATTCGGTATGTCTATTAAATATATGTACTTTTACTTAATGTCGCTCGATCAAATAGGTAGTATCAATTTATTTCTATCATAAATACTGTCCTTGTAGTCTTAACTTCTGTTAGCTGTTTTTCATGACGGTGATCTCATTCCGGTGAATTATTGTCCACCGAAATGAGAAAATATATCATTTTGGTGATTTTTTTTCATTTCGGTGAGAACTTGTTCATTTCGATGATTTTTATCTTCATTTCGGTGATTTTTTTTTTCATTCCGGTGACAAATTATTTCACTTCGGTGAAAAACAGACCATAATTTCTTTTGTTACATTTTAGTTGCCAAAGGAATATATTTGTTTTGGGGACTAAAATGTAACTACTAGTTAAAAGAATAACCTCTAGTTGATGCTCGCGTGTGCAATAGGCTATTTGACTAAATTGTGATAATTAGTCCACTTTAAACGTAATTCAAAAATACTGAGCACGTGCTTTTTTAGTGTTCCGTACCAAAATAGTTTTGCCATGTCCGTCTGTCAGTCCACGGCCTAGCACAGATACTGTTTGTACTAGGGAGCTGTAATTTTGCACGAGTATAAACATTAAACACGCCGACAGAATGGTACAATAAAATCTTGAAAACAAAAATTCTAGGGTATCTCCCCTACACGTAAAGAAGGGATGAATTAATTATTTTTAGTCTACCCCATCGTTTGGGGTATCGTTGGATGGGTCTTTCAGATACATTGCGAGGACAATAATTAACCTTTGTTGTTTATATTCCGAAATATTTTTGCTAGTCAAGTGTCCCCATCCCCTACAAGCTAAATTGTTAAGTCAAAAAATCGGAAATAAATCATGAAGGTAGCACATACAACGAATTTAGAAGGTAAACTATTACAGTTAAATTAGCTCTGATAGATTAAGAGTAACAGCATATAATAGATCGCCCAACCAACCGAAGTCCAAAAATCGCATTGTACAAAATTTTTACTATTGTTTACCTCGTCAATGTACGGAAATCTTCGTGCCCGAATCCGACTCGCACTTGGTTGGTTTATTTATTTTACACATGACCTTAAAATTGAGAAGGTATCGCATTTTGAAATTCATTTTTTTAGACTTTCCCACCAACGCTACATACAAATTATCATTAGCTTGTGACGTCACACGCTAATACATAGTTTGTATGAATCCCTTAAGAACTTTGTTCGATAGCTATACTAAATATTGCGTTTATGAATATAGTATTTAAATAAAAGTTGCTATAAATTGAGAGGTGTTCTTAAATGATTTTTTTAAATCGACTTGTCCGCTGAACTTTAAAATGCTTTATGACTTGCAATTTTAAGAATATGTGTCTAATAATTTATTTTTATCTTCCTGATGGACTAATTAAAATTAAAAAAAAATGACCTAGGCAAATAGCCTATTAGCTATGTGCCTTATCAAAATATTGCTAAATGACTAATTTAACTAGTTGGCAGACAGATAATATTTCATTTTATAACATCGTAACATTTCATTAATTAGTATTTAAAAATGAATTCTGAAAAGTAAACTGCGTTATGAACTTTAAATTGTTTTTGTAGGATGCCAAAGACGAAATTGCCTGAAAATGAAAGAAAGGAAAGGCACAGATTGTGCGAAAGAAGGAGAAAGGCAAGAATTAAGAGTGATCCTGTATTGCGAGAAAGGTTGCTGCAAAAAGATAGAGAGCTTTATGCAAGAAAAAAGGCTGCAGGATTAATCATTCCGAGGCGTGAAATGGGTGCTCGAAAACTTAGAAATATACGCCGAAAAAATTTAGTCAGTGCGAAAGCGTATTATCAGCGAAACAAAATTAAAATCAAACAAGCCAAGAAAAACTCAGTGAAAGACATAGATAGCAATCCTAATTTGGAATCTAGCAATGCTAATTTAGAAACTAGCAATGCTAATTTAGAGACTAGCAATGCTAATTTAGAACCTACTGAAACTGATTCTGGTTCTGAGCAAGACAGATTAGTTCTTGATTCGAGACAGAAGCTGCGTTTTGGAAGCCCGCAACCGATTCACCGCCTTGGTGGAAATCTCCGAATTAATGCATTAGTTGCAAGTACCTCCAACTTTCTGATCTCAAGTACTCCACAACAGGTAAGGTTTAGTTATATTGGGACTAGCCTTCTTGACGTGTAAAAGTGTGTAGATTCTTTAAAAGATCAACTTGTGTGATATTTTTTTTCATTTTCATTTTCAACAGACACCACCGGAATCACCTCAAAACGTACCAAGCATTAGTTCTATAAACAGTTCAGCAGAATCTACGATTTGCCCATATAGTCCAGGATCAGACGCTTCAAGCACAACTTTGACACATAGACAAAAGATGCAACAAAAATTTAGCCGATATCGAAGAGCACAAATCCGTGAAATATATAAATTAAAGGATAAATTGAAACAAGTGTCAGAAGAAAGAAATGTATACAAAAAACGTTATGAAAGATCTATAAAGAAACCTAAAGAAAAAATTAAACAACAAAATACAGGAGTAAAGTTAAACTTAGATGAGAAGGACAAAATAAAACAAGACAAGTTGCGTAAAATAGTAATACAGTTTTATGAAGATGATGACAATTCAAGTTGCTGCCCTGGTAAGAATGATACCGTCACACGACATGGTGTAAAAAAACAGAAACGCCTAATGACTGATACCATAAAAAATTTGCACCAGAAGTACTTGAATTCAGGGTTTCCACCGATTAGTTACGTAACCTTCACACGAATGAAACCATTTTGGGTGCAACAGCCCAATTTGAATACGCGAAACACGTGTCTTTGTGAAAAACATGAAAATATGGACCTTTTAATAAATGCTCTTAAAGTACACAGAATCATTCAAGAAAACACCACATCTGAAGTTCTGAAAAGTATTTGCTGTGATATTTTTAACGTAAAATGTCTGCAGAGAACTTGCCCAACCTGCAAAAATAAACATGTCCTTTTTAGAGAATCTGATAACTCTACTAGCGTTTATTACTGGACCTGGGAAAAAAATAAAAATAGTTACTTCAAAAACGGACTCGAAAAATTTGCTATCACTGTGAAAAAAGTAAGATATTACGTAAAACCTTTAGAGCTCATTAAAAAGTTTGAAACTAACCTGAAACCTTTTCTGAAACATTGCGCTAATATAAGAAATCAGAGTAATGCTATTAAGTATTTAAAACAAAATATGACTGCAAAAGACTGTATTGTACACATTGATTTCAGCGAAAATTATAGTGGGAAATATAATTCAAAAGTTCAATCAGTTCACTTTGGCGGTAGTAGAAAACAGTTCACACTTCATACTTCTGTTATTTATTTCAATACAAATAATTCTTCTGAAACGAAAAAAACCCAAAGCTTTTGTACTTTAAGTACATCTCTGCGACATGATGCTGCTGCAGTTTGGGCACATCTCGTTCCAATTTTACGGGAAATAGAAAACACAGCACCTTCGGTGCAAAACATTTATATAGTGTCTGACTCACCGTCGGCGCAATACCGTAATAAAAACATATTTTATATAATATCACAATTAGCAACTTACATTCCAACTTTGAAATCCGTGGTGTGGAACTATTGCGAGTGTGGTCACGGAAAGGGTGCACCCGATGGTGTAGGCGGACTCTTAAAACGAACTGCAGATCAATTTGTAGCTCATGCTGGTAATATTACTGATATTGATTCATTGGTCACCGTTTTAAAGTCATCTATACAAGGCGTAAAAATCGATACGGTAGAAGATTACGAGGTGACTGAAAAAGACTGGCTTTTACCCAATAATTTGAAGGCTTTCCCAGGGACTATGAAAGTTCATCAAGTCGTTTGGACGAAAGAGTCAGGAAATCATTTGGCTCTTCGTTATCTGTCTTGCACGCACGCTGAATGCCTTAACCATGTTAACGTATGCCCTCATGGTCAACACTTAGGTTTTTACGATCTTCCATCACAGTCACAAAATATGGTTCTATTAGATTGCACTAATACCCAATCCACAACACCGAACAGACCCAAAAAGACTAACGAGTCCATCCAAAAATCAAAACATGATCTGATGTCTTTTATGCATCCAGTGAAATTAACAGATAAACTTTCATTGACCCCAAAACCATCAACTTCTGCTTATAAGCCAACTGTTTCAACCGACCTAAGTATTGTTGAAAATATAGTACTTGAAAAAAATTTGCCATTAAATTTAAATGACAGTGATATTCCATCATACTCACTTATAGAAAAAGCTGATTCTGAAATTTTGCAAGACATTGAAAAATGGGTAGCGTCCCATGACAATGGTTCCAAAACTTTAACAAAACCTATACATGAAACTAGTGATTCAGATGACAGCATATTTAATACAAGAACAAAAAAAATGTGACTTACCGTATTTACAGTGAGACTGATGATGAAGACGAATAAAACTTTTTTTTTTCTAGTTAACGTGTAAAACCTTTCACTTTATTTTCTTGAAATTAAGTCGAAAAAAGCTAGCTACATATATTTTTACTACATAGTTTTAAATTGTTTATGTAGTAGGCAATCAACCTACATGAAAACCATACCCATTTTCGTTGTATCACATAATTTTTACCATCAAGATTTAAGATCCTTTGTTTTATTTCATCGAATTCGTACCTGAAAAGTGTTTTCTTGTTTTAGTTACTAGTTTTAGTTTTGTCTAATTTAAATGTGACGTAGCTCAAATATAGAGGTTGTAAGTTGTGCCAATATTAGTTGTTTAGTTTACTATAACTAGCAAAAGAATATTGAAAATTAAGTTAGAAAGACTGATTATTTTATTACCAATCAATCAATGATTAAGTACTTACATATTGTTATTACTTACGTGTTTAAATTTCACGACTCATTTAGATATAAGTATGAGAAAGACTGATTATTCAATTATTATTAGATGTGCAACATGCTCTTGAGTAAAAACAATAAAGTATTTTTTTAATGTTCTCTTTTTAGAAAGTGCGCTACAACGATTTGACGCTAGTGATAACATTGATTTTAGTTTAAATTTTGTTATAAATTGAAGGACTGATTTTTGTGCTACCTGATTTATTAATGACTTAAGTGTAATAATAAGATTTTGTAAAGACAAATAACAAGAGATTACGTTTGTTTAATTGTTACATCATATATTACAGTATCTTTGTGTTATCAAAAGTAATAATTAAAATCTTTTAAAATAAGAATCTGCAAAAGTTGTAAAGATTTATATTTTTATGGTTGATTATTATAACATATTTGTTATTTTTGTTGTTTTATTCTCACACGTTCCTAAATGAATTTAAGTTTAAATTAGTTAATATCCATGTATGATACATTATAATTAATACTTTCATATACCATTATAGTATAGTCAGATAAGGATAATCTGTAGCACTCTTCAAAACGTAGGTAAGTAATTATGGAACTTGGATAGCAGCATTTTAGGTGCGTTGCGTGGTTACAGTTTAGTTTTTTTCGGTGACTGCATAAGTAATTTCATTGCGGTGACTCGCGTTTTTCATTTCGGTGATGAGAAGTTTCATTTCGGTGAACTATTCTTTAATTTCGGTGACACCAAAATTTTAAAGTACTATATCTCCTAAGTATATGAGCTCAATTTGATGTCGAGTAAAGATTAATCATAACAATATCATAAATAACAATACTACATGGTTTTATTTCAAAAAAAGTTATAAATAAAATAGTTCACCGTAATGACAAAAAAAATGGACTTGTTGAAATTGACCCTTATATTGTTTTGCGGAACCGACTCGCTGTGTAAAAAAGGACGCTTTAACAAAGCGATAAGTCGTTCGATCGTCGCTTGATTGCTTGTTTCTCAAACTGACAAAATATTGTATACTATAAAACTTACATAGACTTTTCTTTTTTGCACTTGACGTTACCTAGAGTCTACAAAACCATCAATTGCGGGCACGAATACCGCAAGGGCAAGTATTTATGTGATGAGCACGAGCATATTTTAGACTTAGTAATTGATGTTTTTATTAATATACTAGATTCCGCCCAACCGTTTCACGCAGCGGACGCAAAGTTAAAAAAAACTCGTTTTTGCAACATTTTCATTAATGCTCTGCTTTTGTTAACCGACTTCAAAAAAAGGAAATCAGAAATATTTATTTGCTTTTAACATAGTTTTACAAGATGTTTTACAAATGATATGTCCATATGTTTGACCTAATTAGTCATGCAAATATAAAAAGTTTATATTTAATGTACATAAAAAAAATAAAAACCGACTTCAAAAAACTAAAACGCTAAAAATAATCTTAACACTTAAGTACTTAATCAGTTACTTTTGGAGTCGGTTCAAACGAAAAAATTGGTCTCTCATTGACTGGCACCGACTCCAAAAGTAACTGATTAGGTACTTAAGTGTCAAGATTATTTTTAGCGTTTTAGTTTTTTGAAGTCGGTTTTTATTTTTTTTATAAAATTAACTTATTTCATCCATTTTAGGGATAAATCCTAATCAAAACAAATCTTACGAGTGCAAACATAATTTAACTGCTGAACACCGATTTCATTTCCTATTTTTCCACCCTTAGGGGTGAATTTTTTTCCAAAAATGTTTTATTATAGTATCTTTGAAGTATAAGCTATTCATTAAAAAAAGAATCATCAAAATCGGTCCACATTTGGCAGAGATATAGGTAAGATAGATACTAAAATCAGTTGGCGTGGTACGGAGTTTATGCAATGTTTTATGATTTTCTTATAGATCCCATCATCAGAATTTAACCAAATTTATATGGGACCATTCTGAAAGTAATACCTTTCAAACAAAAAAATAATTATCGAAATCGGTCAACGCAGTAACGAATGATCGCTGAACATACATAAAAAAAAAAAGATACCGACGAATTGAGAACCTCCTCCTTTTTTGAAGTCGGTTGAAAAATACAGCAATATTAAAGAACTTCAATGTCAAAAGGATAATCATTATCGATGATTAAATATTATATTATGATTAAAATATGTCAAGAAAAAGCTATATAATAATTAATTATTTGTCATCAAAATATTCTTGTATTGAGTAATAGCATTTATTCAGAAGCCAGGCATGCAACTGTTTTTTAAACATAACTATAGGAGGTTTTCAATTCGGTTGTATGTTTTTTTTTGTTGAGTCGGTGCAAACAACCACATTCAAACACTCCACGGCTGGCACTGACTCCAATAATAACTGTTTGGTATGATTGTTAAGAGTATTTTTTAGTTTTTTAGTGTATTTGAAGTCGGTTATTTTTTTTTATAATTTTTTATTTTATTTGTCTGTTTTTTAGTGTTTTTTTACATTCTAAACGGCGATCTGTGATGTAATTATACCTAAAATGCTTCTCATGACGATTCAAATAAGTCCAAACACGGCTATGATACATTGTTTTATCACAGAGTTCCGGTGCTTACCTTCCGCCTTCTTCATCAGATCAGTTTGATGGTATCATTCTCACCAGAATCATTTATTAAAATTTGATTTATCGACTATGGCAAGGCTTAACTGTCTTAATGAAAATATCTTATCGCGTGGGTGGGGCGTGCGTACCTTACTTGTGGAAGACTATTGTGGCCAACTATGGTCTCCTTCATTAGTTCCACCTCAGCAAATGATACTTTCTGAATGCAAATGCTTGACTTGTTAAATATACTAAAATCCCTCTATGCATACCTATAATATTTTAGGAGTTCCATTAATTCCTCATGGAATCAGAATTGAATTTTGATTTTTTTTCAAATTAATTTTTGACCAATCTATACCCTTTCCATTGAAAAAAGAATTTTTCAAATCGGTTCATTAATGGCGGAGTTCTGAGGTAACAAACATAAAAAGAAACGTTTTTGCAACCTTTTCATTAATGCTCTGCTTATATTGATTGCAGCTTGATGTTATACTTGGACTATCCAATACAATAATATTTTTTCAATTCGAATCAGTAGTTTCTGAGATTAGCCAGTCCAACCAAACAAACAAAAATGTATTTTTATTTTTTTTTTATTTGGATAAAATCTACATGAGTTTAATAATATTTGTATAGATTTAGGCCTATCTGTTATCTCGTCGACAAACTATGCAATCTCTTCTTAACTTCGTGGAGATACCTAATAATATTCTCACAATATTTTTAGTTATTTATATCAGGCCAGTGTAGAACGAACGAACACAATAAAGAGAAATACTAGATATTTACATAATTAGTGAAGTATATTTTATGTCTATAAAGTTATATTTATATGGTCAAGATTCCTGTTACAGTTTCCGTTGAATCGGTTTAATGTCGAATTGAAATCGTATCGGATACTATTAGTGCAACTTTCAAAGACGTTAGCTATTTACCGAGATGCTGAATCGCTTCGTTCATTTCGTTTGAGCTCCAAACAGTATTGATAAAGTTGTGCAATTGCGACGCAACGTCTAGACCGCTAATATACTTTAGCTTCGATTCACCAACTGTATAATATAATACATTGTATATAAACAAAAATAAAACATACTTAATAGACTGTGCCCTCTGTCCACAATATAGAAGCAAAAGAAATAGAGAAACTAAGTAAATATCATGTGTTAAAAGAAGTCACACCTATTGTAGTCGGAGACACAGGGGTTTTAGCTAGAAGCCTGCATAGTATTTCGATAAACTACTGACACATTTTTTCAGTTTATTACTGACATAAATAATTTAATTTGACTACTGTTAACTTTGATTTTTTTTATTATCTTGTAATTAAATATTTGCATGCTGTTTAACATAGCTAAGTAGGTCAATGCACTATTTATTTAAATACTTAAGATCACATTTTATGTACTGTACCCCACTTAATGGCAAATAAATAATTTGAATTTGAATTTGAATTTAAATTAGACTCACACATTAAATATTCACATCATTCAAAATTAGGCAGCCATACACACAGTAACAATTATTACTAAAGTTCTTAGGGATACAGTTTTTATCAATCGGGGGGGGGGCGATCAAGTACATATTTGGAAGGGGAGGAGACCGAGCAACCTTTTTCTTAAGGGGCTCAAGGTGAGTGCTCGGTAAAACCGAGTTTAAAATCTCGAGTAGATTGCACAAAACATAATATTATAATTTTTTGTTCTTGTTTGTTAATTAAGTAGTAAGTATTAATATCTTTGCATAATTTGAAGCTAGGCTAGGGATGTGATAGCAATTTTTTCTATTCAATTCAGACTAACATAACAACGACTGTAAATCTAAAGGAATTAAAGACTCAGGTGGTTTGATTCAATCTCATTTCAGCGTTCAAAAACAATGACCAAAGAAAACAATCAAGCTAAAGCTATCCATTCTTTGGCACCTTCCTTCAATTACTCCATATCTTAATCTGCGCGGGAGCTCGGATCAAAGTTTTAAATTGAGATCCGTCTGGCCTTTGTGCGACCTTTTTGCCAGGCTTTGTCTACCGCCTTTCGGAACTCATAACTTCAGCCTTTCAGACGATTTTGGGTTTAATCTGGGCTGTGTTGCCACTGCTGCTTCTTTAAGATTTGATTCTGAATATTTTTTATAAAGTTTCTGTCCTTTGTCAATACGCCGAAGAATGCTTAGTTTCATTAAGAGTAAAATATTGTTATAAAACACGATAAATCTGTAGAGGACCCAATTGGCATAGTGGTATGGTTAATCGCCTTGAACTCAACGGGTCCCGGATTCAAGTCAGTTCAGAAAACGGTGTTTTCTAAATTGGCTCAAGAAGCCCCTTGCGAAATACATTGTCTTGTAACAGAAGGATGTTAATTTTTTACCTAACTTATAAGAACTTACCCTTGGTGATATTGGAGTTCATCAACGTTAATTACATTTTCTTTTCAATTCTCTAGGTTAAGTTAGGTTATAACAATGACCATTGCGTGAGCCGAGCGAGCTAAGCGAGTGGTCGGCGAAGCGCCAAAACCAAATTTCTTATTTTATGCTATGCCTAGGTATGCATGAACATGATAAACTAAGCTCAATGTTCTCAAATTATCAATGATGCAATACATATGCAATAAAAAAAAACTTGTCTTAGATGTACTTAATTGTACTTTTATTTTTTGTATGGAGATTTATTAAGTCTGTCTAGATTCTAAGCAGTTAAAGACTTAAACTCCTTATGCTACTACAACACTATTCAAGATCAGCTATTCCCGTAACACGAAGCAATATTTCCGCCTCGAACTGGGGCACGGGGCACGAGCTACGACTGAACAATATCAATTTTCCAATTCCAATAAGATGTCTGTCTGTTGTTATATTTCGTCTCTTTGAGCTGCTTTATGTTTCGAGTATTGCTCTCATTTCGTTCGGATCTCGTTACTTCACAGTCGAGCGGTTTTATTTGTAGTTCCTAATATTAATGAAGTCGGTTCTTCCTCTGTCTAAGATCCTTTATTAAATCAATAATTAACTTATTTTTGAAGATCATTCTGCTGCTGAAATGTACTAACTTATAAATTAAATACAACCAATATCTAGATCTCAAAACAAAAAGGTTTTTCAAAATAATTAGATAAAATGGACTTTTGTATGGGAAGTTATTTAATGTTAATCTTATAGAGAATGGTAATGTTACCTATGTTATCTTAATAGTATGACGACTTCCGTAGCCGAGAAGCAAGTACACCGGACTAAGCGTTTGCCGTCTCTTAGGTCCCGAGTTTGATTCTAGATCGGGTCAATGTAGAAAATAAACTTTTATATGCTGTCTCGTGTCTGGGAGTTGAGGTACCTTCGTTGCTTCTTATTTCTTCAAAAGTGCTTTAGTTAATTGCCTTAGCTAAAGAGTTAGAGCAACATCACGTTAAGTACATACAACGTGTTCATGAAATAACGCAAAACCTCCGAAGGGCTGATTCTGGTACTCCAATACAACATCTTTTTCTATAGGACCTACATCGAATTCTCCAAAAAATTATCGACGTTTCCATACAAACTGATGTCAGCTGGTCGCGGCTTAGTATGGGAAAGTGTTATTTTTTTGCGATTTCGATTATGGCTCCATAGAAAAAGTCACTGTATTTTAGCAGTAGTAGTTAAAAGGTACATGGGGCACACTAAAAGTTTTGCGTTAGCGTTCAATCAGCACGTAGAAAACATGCCTTCAGATATATTGTGGTCCTCCTGTTTTAAAAAATGGTTCGATCGCATGAAAAAATGTTTAAAATGTAAAGGAGAGTATTTTGAAAAGCAATAAAGATAATACTCGATTTTGGTTATAACATGTTGTTTTTTTAAGTTACGCAAAATTTTTAGTGTGACCTACGTATTACGTTATTTTCGCACTTTTTCTCGTCCGGATTGATGCTCCGCTCCGTCCGAGTGACCTTGTGTGTTATGTTAATTAAGTTTTTTTTTATTTTGTTGTAATTGTAATTTTTTCCTTGTGTACTATTCGTTGTTACTTTAATTTTCTGTATATTCGTCAAAATTTTCAATCATTTAAAATTTCGTGTTTTCTACGGGTAAACCACATGAATGTGTTATTGATGTAAGTAATATTGTCTTGTGTGGCACCGTGCTTGGGCGCGGCGGTGCATCGGCCAATCTGGGGTTCCGGGTTTTTTCGACCGATTCTGTGGTCCCCATGGGCCCGAAGTCTGTTGGAGGAATTCTGGATTCTCTGGGGTCCGATGTGCCGCTGCGTCACTCGCTGCACGTCCTAGCGTCGGAGGTTCCCGCCGAAAATCAGCGTCGTGATAAGTCCGTGGCTGTCACGACAAATGCTGAGCACCTTTTCGACACATCAGATTTGTTTTATATTGTCTTATGTATATTCTATATACATATCTATTTCTATTATTTAATTAACACGATGTATAATACAGCTGAACCTTATACCACAGGTAATTTAAAGGCTCAGCAACATATCAAAAGATTGTTGTGTGCTCTGTCTGAAGATATTAGGTAGAAATGTCCATTGTCAATAAACATTCATAATCTTATTCTTAAATAGTCATTTGCAGAAGATGTCCATGTAATTTACTAAAGAAAGCATACTTATCTTCACTGTGAAATGTGAAAAATAAACTAGTGACTACTACGTTACCATAAAAATTGCAGGATTCTCAGTTTTTAAACACCTCATCATTTATGAATACAACAAAAAGCATTAAAAGAAATATTCAAACGCAAGTAAAAACTTGTACAAGTAATTCAATACCTATTCGCTTATTCCTTGAGACCATGCCAATATTTATCAGTTCATTTTCTACTTGCGTTCTGAAATAAGAATTCGATAGAACTTTTTAAGGAAAACTTAACTAGCTTACTCTTGAATACTATTCGGGAACAATTTTACTTTTTACTTTTGAGATAATAAAGATACCAGGGTAATTTAATAATTAAATAATAATTTGTTATCCCCATTACACCAATTATCTACCACCAAACTAAACAAAGTTTGTATGGCGAACTATGGCGATGAGATCGGACAAATGTACTTAAATACTTTGATAAACATCCATGACTTAGGTACAAAAACTCGTGCTCATCACACAAATATTTGCCCCTTGCGGGATTCGAACCCGCAACCGCTGGCTTTGTAGTCCAGAGCGCAAACTACTACACCCAGACGGTCATCGCATGGTCCGGGTCATGCTTTGTATTCGTGTCATCACCATTTTCATTTCAGCCATAGGACGTCCACTGCCGAACATAGGCCTCTCCCATTGACTTCTAGATTGGTTGGTGAAACCTGTAATTAGCTGTACTCATAGTAGTACTAATTAAGAATAAAATTATATTACAGTTGGTTTTCTGAATTTAAAAAAGTAGGTAATACTATTTACTATTACTAGTATTTATACTACAAGCTTCAATCAGATAAAGGTAACTATTTTACCACCTGGTGTCGTCATTCTTCAAAACCTATTTTCTTATTCTTCTTGTAACTTTAGAAAAAAATATTTTTTAACCGAATACATATTTATAAATGTTTTACCCATATTCTCCCATAGGTATCGGAGACCGGGGATAGTTGACCATCATCATTATCATCATAATTTTAGCTACAGGATGTCCACTGCTGAACATAGGCCTCCCCTAGAAGCGACCTGCATCCAGCGGCTTCCTGCAACCTTTACCAGGTTGTCTGTCTAATTTGTGGGTAGACGTTGACTTGATAGGGGTAAGTAGCTCTAAAAAACGACAGATTTGAAAGAGTTGCATTATTCAACTAGGTGCGAAAAGCCGTTTCCTCTTCCCACTCAGTCACCGGACACGCAACATTGCATTTAGCGGGCTATTTTGAATGACACATTTTTTAAACAATCGCAAAAAAACTAACACTAGTCTTTGTTACAAAAAATACCAACCTGCCAGTGCATAATGAATATATATTTCTATACCTACGTTCTACATTTTCACTATTATTTACGGTCCTTTTACTCAGTGGCACATCTTTCTCCAAATTGTATTTATTTTTCACACACGAGTAGAAATTTAACTCAGTCATATTAAAATCCGCGGTGCATTCAATTCCATTTACTCGCTTTCTAAGCTCCGAAATAATTTCGCCCCACCTCGTAGGGAGAAGGCGGTGGCAATGTTTCCTTTTCCAACCTTTTCTACGAGTCACTTTAATTACTTTCATTGTTCGACTCATAAAGTCATTTCGATCCACGCCTTTTACATGTCTCTACTTACAGTATAAAATTATAGATCGCATAAAAATAATTATATACCTAGACGATTGTTAAGAATAAGTTTTTTGATTGTAATTTATTTGACGTCGGTGAAAAAACTAGACCAGCTGAGCCTGTTAATAAATAAACGATAGAATGTCTACTATTGAGTAAATATTTTTACATTATTCATGGGAATAAAGTCTTGTAGTGTACATATTTTATAAAGAAGACATTATTTAACCTGTTCATTGAGAGGTACCTACCGCCCTTTTGTTACATTCTTTTTTCTTACGTACTAAAACTTATACTACCTTACAATCTAAATATTATGGTGTTTTTGATTTGACTATTTAAATTACTGAATTTAAATACAGTCTGTCCAGTGACAGATGTTGGCTAACGTCCTTAACAATTTCGAAAGGCAGATTGACAAGTGCAAATGACATTCAGGCTGAGTCGGTTATACATGATTGAGAAACAAAACACACTGTCATTGATAATAGGATTAAAAACTACACCTTGTGTATCGGGTATATCTCTTGGTAACAAAGCGAATATTTGGTTATTTTTCCTTTGTTTGTTAAGTGTATTCGTTCATTTCGCAATTTCATTATCCCTGCCGCCCCTGTCGAATATTTCTTTGTTATCAGCATTTTAGTATTATATCCGCCAGGAAATTTTATTTGGTGCGCGGAGTTCTTTCGAGAATCATTTCCAAATATCAAATGCTGAGAATTCATTACGAGAATGTCAACAGTGTTTTAATTATTTTCTGTGAGATTAAAATATTCGTAACGTTGAGCTGGCGTTATGAATAAAACATTTATTTTCTTTTAGTAAGACGATACCCACATGAGATCATTCTCTCAATTCTCTCAAGACTCAATTTATTTGATTTAATCAAAGTTTTGGTAAAAAAACCCCGAAAGATTTAACGTTATTAAAAATAGGCTGAAATTATCACCTTTGTCGGTAAACTATTTCTTCAAAATAGATAAATAAAGTAATCATTAATTTTTTCTGTTTATTATTAAGTATACAAAAAATAGACTACTAAAAGAGTCAACTTCAACTTTGAGTTATGTAGAATACCCTCATAAAAAAAATTGCGTTGAAATTCTAATTAGATCTTTGGCTTTAGGTCAATATCTTTCGCGGTATATCAAACAATAACATAGTTTTAAGAGTATCATGTTATGTTACTTAAAATCTGTATGGACTTGTATTGTCTGAAAATAAACAATTTTTATTTTTTATTTTATTTAAAGTGTCAGGAGATGTATTTTGAATCATGCGAATTCCAATCCGAATACGAAATCGCAAGATTCACATGCGAATTCCTAAAATCACTATTTTTGAAAATTCATTCCGTGAATTCTGCAACGAGTGGTCCTATCCATTAGTTTTTCATTTTCTACTAGTAGAAAGTACGAAAGAATGACATTGACAAGTAAACATATGTTTTACAGAAATTTGACTTAATAACTTTTTATTTACGTTCTGTTTTAAGCGATTCACTACCGGTTTTTAAAATCAATGAGTTTTTGTATTCCGTTTCATAATATTTTTTGCGGAAAACGAAAATAGTTAGAAAAGTTACGAGTGGTTCAAAAATGCATAAAATCGTGAGCAATAGAAATGAATTTCATACACGAATTGTTTCGTGTTCAAATTCGAAATTAATTTCTAATGCTTCAAAAATACGTCTCCTGGTCTTATTCCGCTTTCGAACGTGAAACCTCCGACAGACAGACAGGGTATATTCCTAACAATAGAGTTTCCGTTTTTACCATAAGGTGCCTCTATAAACGCCGCGATTGTTATAACAGATAACTAATCAAAGCGCCACTTCTCCCAAGTGACATCGTAGTCTCGTATTATATTTGCGGAAGTTCGAAAACACGACATCGGGGGAATTCCGAAACAAGCACGTTCTGAAACCATTAACCAATCTCCTATTTACTGACCCATGAAAGTGTTTCACTTTCAATTCAAAGCTAATTTATGCTGTAAAGCCGAAATGATTTTGCGCTTTAGGAACTCACTTAAATTAGGTAGCTTTTAAACTGCGGGCTTCCACGCTTAAACAAAAAGTGAAATATGCGGAATTGCATATCATTTTTCATTCGCGGAACAAAGGGAAGGTTTAATTTACACAGCAATATTTAAATTTCATATCCTGCTTTGGTGCTGTGCGTTTTATTCTTTTGAACGGAATCAACTCAAAGAGAGGCGAGTTGATACATTGTATAAATGTAGTCAGTAAATTATTTCTACCCTGTAGCTGGAATTGGTATATTTATACTCGTAAAAAAAGACTATCACAATTGAATTTTCTCACAATTTAATAACTTATCATAGGGACATAGTTAGATAATGCTAAAGCGGCAGGTAATAATATATTGTTGATTTTGAAATAAATATCACGAATTTTCAGCATGTCAGTGTTGTATGCACCTGCAGAGGCATATCTTTTAAACTTGTTTTTTCTTCCCAAATTGTTTATGTCCTTAAAATGATACGTTGATGGTGTGGTGTATCCTATTCAATAAATAAAATAATAAAGAGTCCGTCAGCCTATTGCAGTCCACTGCTAGTTGTAAGGAAAGAGCGCCAAAGAACACGATCATAGTTTTTTTCATTCACCCACTCCCAAAGGTCGTCAGTCCATCGAGCTGAAGAGCGTCCTGCACTACGTTTGCCGAGACGTAGTCTCGACTCGAAAACCCATTTCTCCACTGAGCTCCAACTTTCAGTGGTTCTGCGACAGATGTGGCCGGCCCACTGCCACTATAGCTTGCTAAATTAAAAAAATTTTTTTTTTTGCTATTTCTATTAAAGTATATTATTGATAGATTTGGAATATTTACTGAGTACAATTGGCAGAAAATATGGGAATGTAACAAAACTATAAAACAAACTTATTTTCTATTAAAAAGGTACACTGGCAAGACACAGGACCATACAAATTAATATATTCTTAGTACATACAAATTAAAATGTTTGCCAATGTTAAGTGTACACTACATTTGTCATAGTTATATAGGTTGCTCATTTATTATTATTGGTATTAAGTTAAAAAGCAAGGTTAACTTAATTTATTATTAGGTTAGGGTGGTGGTGGTCCGAGGTTATGCTGAGAGACCGAAATTAATTCTATATTTTTTAAAATAAATATAGGCTGTAAAATCCTTCATCTAACAATGTTTCAAGTCAAGTTAAAATGTCTAGGTACACGCAGTTTAGATAGGTGTGTGGTATTAGTAATGTGATTGCGAGTGTGGTGTGTCTGTCGGTTGGTGCGGGCGCCATGTCATTATCTCGCCGGTAAATACTCGGGATGTTTCGCGTAGTGGTCCGTGTGCACTTGCCTCATTACGGTAAACGTTCACAACGTTTATTTCCTGTCACAATTACTACTTAGTCGCTGTGTTTCGTATTTTTTGTGAGAATATAAACAAGAATTATAGGCAATGGCATGGCAATAAGCCTCTAGCTTATAAGATAAAACAAAAGCACTAAGCTTCAGAACAAAGCGCATAAGAAAATTTGAACTGCAGCAGTGTCACAAGTCGATAATGATGAAAATAATTATGTAATAATAAAATTATTTTATTTTCTCCAAAAATCTTACTAATTAACAATACATTGTACATGAATATACAAGGAGGCATTAAACATAAGATAGCGGCAGACTGGTGCCTGAGCTAAGAAAAAATTGCCTGTGTTTCAGTATCATCATTCATTCATTCATCATAATACTAACAAATTACAAGTAACAAAATACTTAAAAGATTTTTCTCATTTTCTTCGCATAAAGGCTTGTTAATTTTTCACAAAAAATTGTGTATTTGACAATCATGTCAAATACACAATTTTTTTTGCAATCATTTTAATCATCTAGACATTCTCAGCATGGAGTGGTCCTAAGCCGCCTTTAAATCCATAGGTATTAAGTGAATGTATTAAGTAAACTTTAAATGAAAACTTAGTTCCTTAGGATCCTTATTTATTTTACCACATTTGCCTATGGTACGATGTGATTCTGACCTTAATGTCCGCTTTTGTCATATATGTAGGAAATCACAACGCGAGCAGAATCCATGGATTTGTCTGATAAAGAATGTAAGTAATGTAGCCCTAAACAGGATGTAATGCGAATCCGTTTATCACAAAAGAATTTAAAATGCCACGACTAAATAATATGTGTACGGTTCACTATAGGGCCGAAGTGCTGAGTGTATTCCGCGCCCAATCTTTTGCGGCTCCGAATATGTGCGCAAATATAACGCGGCGTAATTGCGCGCATTAATTCATCCGCCGCTACTGATCCTGCGATAAGGTGGTTTTACACCATACAACTGCAGTCGTTAATGTATCTTTTTTTTACAGATAACTAACTGTACCAACTTTTTATGGTGTTCATTAAAGACTATTTTTCTATGGTCAGGCACATAAAAAAACCTATCCTATATTTTTATCTAATAATGCGATATGATGCATAATTTATTGCAGTACTGTAGCCGTGATTTGTCAACTATATTAATATGAACCTGGAACATATAAACTTCAGGTACTTAACTGAAAGAACATTCTTCGATATCTGCAATACACAACCGACTACTGGTCGGTAAGAAGATATTTATGTTATTCAACGCACGTTGGACCATCATACAAAGTAAAATTTGAGTTATACCATATACATCTACAATAATAATAATAGGTTACAAGTTACGAAACTTTAACAAAAATATTTGGCAGCAATGGTCAACAAGCGTTACGATGTGACGTCAAAAATTCAGCTTGGCATGTGCTGTAGTAAGACACTGTCATACTGACTTTTGACTGGAATCCTAAGTGTCGCATTTCGGTTACTAGTATAGTTACAATATGACTACACGTTTGACGACCGTCTGGTTTAATGATTCGCACAAAGTTACAAAGTCAAAAGAAGATTGCTAATTTGAAACCCGCAAGGGACAAATTTTTGTGGGATGACCACAAGCATTTACATAAATGATGGATGTCAAATGCGCTTTCTGATTTTTTAAATTATTTTTTTGTTTTTTTTTATTTTTTTATTTAATTTTTGAAGTAAAAACTTATTTAGCGGCGGTGTGCACTTTTTGGAATATGTAAAAACTGTTAAACTTGCGTCAG
The DNA here is from genome assembly GCA_963576865.1 of Anania hortulata. Lineage (NCBI taxonomy): Eukaryota > Metazoa > Arthropoda > Insecta > Lepidoptera > Crambidae > Anania > Anania hortulata. The sequence continues at coordinate 383,524 of OY756389.1, read as the reverse complement.
GATACGGGACTTGATCAAAAAATCGTAAGACGGAGGAAGAGTAGACCGCCGGCGCGGCGTAATAGAGGAAGAATTGTCATGTTTGTGTACGATAGCGCAATAAATGAATATTGTATTTTACCACATAAATGTTATCACTTTTATGCTGATAATTAAAGCAATTCGTGTAAAATTGTTCTCTATATTATTTTCTATTCTCAAAATATCAAAAATGTACAACGTTAATGTTCAAGTTTTAACTTCTGCCGGTACGCCCGGGGTGCAATACGTCTTTTTTAAAAAATTTAATTAGTTTTGGATTGCCAATCAGCAGCACGCTTAATAGAACCAAAAAATGCCAGACAAATATTTGGAATTCTGCACGTTGTGCACTTTAAGTATGTTATGCTTTCATAAAACGTACCGTGTAAACGCCTCTACGTGCTGAATTGCCTCGCTTACTCTTTCCTATTATGTTTTCCCCGTATTTCTCTTCTAAATATCGCCTAATGCTATTTATTTGTGTAGTGGGTGCACGTACTCGTCGGTTGCTAGTGTGTATTTAGTTTCGTATGTAACTGTATACGTTCACGAACCGTGGCGAGCCTTGATGTGAAATGCTGCTTACTTGAGAAGCATTTGTTTTGAAATATGAAAGTTGTATAAAATAGTGCAAGAGAGAAATAAAATGTATTCTTTACCAAAACAAGATAAGGTAGAGTACTCGTTAATTATTTATTTTGTATTTAGTTTGTTTTGTAAACTATGGAAAAAACATTACCCTACTTTTGGTTCAGTTGGGTAAAAATGAAGTAAATATTGATTTTATTTAGATAGTTTCCATAGCAATTCATAAGAAGCAAACTTCTATTTATTATTTATCCATAATTGTCGTGGCAGATCAATGGCAGAGAATGCCACATGACATTAAATCCACCTTTTGTATGATTTTAATTTGTGCAATAGAGTGGAAATAATAAATGGTAGTTTGCTTTTTCGTGACACTAACCTACAGTTGTTCTGAAATACATATATAAAGGTACAATCAACGGCAGGTCAACCTACCAAAAAAGTTAAAGGTCATTGAACCGATTTTTAACTTTAATTCCGACTGGTAGGCTGTTGCCTGTACTTTATTTTAAGTATAACATTTTTATTATAATAAACTAGTATTGTTGTGGATGTTTGAATGAATGAATGAATGAAGTATTTATTTGCATAAAACACGGTATTCATACAAAAATATTTACAGTACATACAATAGTACAATACAGTAAACACAAAAATGTATAATTTAATCTAATGTCATTATGACTACACAAATTAAAATGTTTAGAAGTTTAAATTTATTAGGAGGTGAAAAAAAAACATATACGGGCTTAAACACCCATATTAAAAGACCTGCAAGTTTATCTGCAATCAATTCTACTTCAAAAGCTTAACAATTGCGAACATTGGCTTCATTAACACCCCCAACTCGCACACTTCGCTCATTTGCCCAACTCCCCCCACTTGACAAACATCATCAGAAACAAAGCAAACGGCAAGAAATAATGACATACGTACTGATACGCGATACTGCTCAAAACGGTCCAGCGTCTCGGTATGGTTAGGGGGGAGATAGCCGAAGAAATCAGTATCTACATTTGAAGCAACATTCGTTTTCGGGAATAGATAATAAGAAAAACAAGCCGACCTCCAGAGACCACAGCGAGCATACCGGACTTGGTGTCGCTATCTCTATGAGGTCTCGGGTTTGATCCGTCAATGTAAAAATATAACTTTTCTATATTGTATCGGGTCTGGATGCTGTGGTAGTGTCGTTTTTTCTAATTTCTATTAACACAAGTGCTTAAGCTACTTACCATAGGATCAGAGCACTGTATTTAATGTTGTCTGTATCTGAATGAGTCAGATAGTCAGGCATCTGCCTTTATCCTCAATAAGTCGGCTAAAAGGTTCGTCGACCAAACTTGGATTTCCTTATCACATCATTTCAGCCACAGGAGGTCCACTGCCGAACATAGGTCTTCCCTAATGACTTTCATTGGGGGGGATTGCCAATACTCGCCACGCTTGGCAGGTGGGTTGGCAAGCGCTGTTTTTTGTAAGATTTCGCACGCAGACGCTGCTGCCCATCTCGTGCTACAGGAATTAGTCGCCTCTTACGACACGCCTCCTGTTGGAGGTAGGAAAGTATATTCTTTGAAGCCGTCCCCTATATACGGCACTTTCTTATCACATTAACATACGACTTGTTCAACCATTGAATCAATTAAAGCGATTTTGAATTTTCATTCAAAACAAAATATTATACAAAATTAAACAAATGAATACTTATTAGAAAACAAAGGTCTTAAGAAAGAAATAATGTTTCTTTACAAATCACTTTGATAATAAATACCTGTAAACAGTATCTTCCCGGATACCGAATTATAGTCGCACACTCAAAGAAGTCTGTTTAGCTTGCACTGTGTAGTGGGTAGACTGATGCCACCCTAGAGGTGGGGCGCTGGGTATTGTTTTAGTTAGAGGTAATTCAGTGGGAATCGCGTCTAGGTAATGTTTACTTTGTATCTAATGGCTTTCTTTTGTGTTCTATACAAGCGGGATAATTACTACCACGTGTAATGTAAGACTTCTTGCGTTCCTTATTCCGTCCTTCAGTAAAATGCCTTCTCAGGTAAGGAAACATTTATTTTCGTTATTTCGGGAATAGCGGGGCGTCTTTGTGATGTTTTCGTTACCTGTAGATGGAGAGTAAACATTTGTTGAGAAAATCTGGATTATTTATAGTTAGCCTATAATTTGGAAATAAATAATAATATCTACGCAGTAGCCGTAATATTAACTTTAACATGGCAACTATTTGTAACATCTAGATATTTTACCGAGAAGTATCTTCCAGTGTTCCCAGCAAATAACAGTACGGCTCGTATTACTGATACACATATAACAAGCGTATTCGTACAATTATTAGTTGTTTGTTAATCATCATAACAAGCTGTTCCCAGCGCTAACAATAGATGGCATTGTCGGCTAATTAGATCGCGGTGACAAGCTAAATCATCAAAATAAACACCAGACAACATACCTATTCATATACTTTCGAAGTAAGAAATTGATCTTCTTCTGTTACGAGCTACCGGGCATTTTTTTTTTGCCAAGGGTGTCTTGTCAGACAAACCCGAGACAATTTAGAAATAATTGTTTTCTGAATTGACCCGAACTGAATCAAACCCTTTGCGATCAAAGCAAATCGCTGCACTGCTACCCCGATGTTTTGTACCAAAAAATGTGATAAGTAAGAGTTTTTAGTATAATTGTATTAAAGCTAAAGGTAAATTATTTCAAACTAGTATTCATTTGGCTACATGATAAATTATTTTGGTTTTCAAACCTTAAGTTTCGGACTACAGTTGTTACCTTGTCATAATAGATAACCATTGTAGTCCCTTATCTCTGTGCCGGGCAGTGGAGATGGAAGTTACTGAGTGCGACAGACCGTGCGGCTCAGATAACGAAGGGTTTATTATCCGTTTGGTTTTTGAGACCCAATTTGCGGACTTATAAAGTGGCGTGGAAGATAGTTAAGTTTTGTTTTTGTTGTAAAGTTAGTTGTGAGACGAAAAATTAAGAAAGAGTAATAACGTAATTAACACACAAAACTGCATTTTTTTCTCTAAATCTGAATATGTTTAAATCCTTGATAATATTGATAGAAGGACGACAGTAAATTTTTTTTTGGATGTGAATAATGTTTTTCTTGCAACAATTTTCCTAATTAAGCTCTAAACAACCTATAAAAGTATCTTCTAAACACACTACCCTTCTTTTGAGTCAGTCGGGTAAAAAGCTTCTTCGGTCATAGGATGCTATGTCATCACAACCACTTATCAAGTTAGGTGAATCTTTTTTCGACTGTACTATCATAAGCCTCATGGTAAATAATATTCATATTTATTATGAGCAGAATTAATTCGCCTGATTCGGACAGTACTTACTTCATAGCCAAGGAGGATGATGTAAGGGCCGCAATCTTTTCTTTTAAAAGTGGGTCTGCCAGTGGTCTAGATGGAATTTCACCTCAACACCTAAAATATTTACTATCCACGTCAGTTGGAGACACTGGCAGAGCCCTACTTCATAACTTAACCCTTTTAATAAATTTGATGCTTTCCGGTAAAGTTAATAACGAAATTTGCAATATTCTTTACGGAGCCAACGTAATTGCTTTAAAGAAAAAAGATGGCGGAATCCGTCCCATTGCAGTTGGGTCCACACTTCGTCGGATTGCATCAAAAATCTTATGTAAACGTATATTACCATCCGTGTCCGAAGAATTTCAACCAATCCAGCTTGGCTTTGGCGTCAAGAGCGGTTGTGAAGCAGCTGTCCACGCTATTCGCACATTTATTTCCCGTGATGCCAGTGAGGTGGTGCTAAAGGTAGATGTTAAAAATGCATTTAAATCTGTGGATAGCGGAGCTATACTGACACAGGTAAAAAATAAAACTCCCTCAATTTTTAAATACCTTTGGCAATGTTACCATGAACCTTCCAAATTACTGTACAGGAATAACCTCCTTTATTTATCGGTCGGCTGCCAGCAAGGCGATCCCCTCGGGCCTGCAATCTTTAGTTTAGTATTTAGATGATGGAACCATCGCCGGCGATGCTTCAACTGTTCTTTCTGATCTTAAAGAAATCATTGATAAATTTAGGCACATTGGGCTTGAACAAAATTTTTCCAAATGCGAGTGAGAGTTGCATTTGATATCTGAATTTTCGACCCTTGCACCTAATATTAAAATACTTGATAGAAAATCGTTTCGTCTCCTCGGTGCCCCGATTTTTGATGATGCGATACCTATTTTTATTCAAGAACAAATTTCCAAATTTCAGCAATCTTCTGAAAAACTTTTCGAAATTAATCCACTTATGGCGTTATTCATTATCCGATTCTGTACTTTTGCACCTAAATTTATGTATTTTCTTCGCTGTACTCATTTATGGAATTTTAACGGACCTTTTAGTTAACATAGACACTTGTCTCCAAACCACCTTATCAAAAATTTTGAACTGCAACTTCTCAAATAGTTCCTGGGCACACGCCACCCTTCCCATACGTTTCGGAGGACTAGGTACTCGTAAATTCTCCACTATTGCCCTGCCAGCATTTCTTTCTTCTGCATACAGTACAGCCAATCTTTTTAATAAAATACTGCATCCTTCAGTGGGTTCTGTTGAGTTGGCTTACCTTGCAGAAGCAAGAAGTGCTTGGTCTGTGGCTTGCCCGGGGGTTGTTCCACCAAGTTCCTTATCCTCCCAGAGGCAGTGGGATGAGCCTCTCTGTTTGCGTGTTCAGAGTGAGCTTTTAGCTTCCTCCGGGGGCTCAACAGAGCGTGCTCGCCTCCTAGCCGTCTTTCAAGCAGAATCAGGATACTGGCTGCACGCTCTTCTTTCAGCCAATATCGGGACCCTGCTTGACAAGACCACTCTCACAATTTTTATTTGTTTACGGGTTGGCGCCATGACAAACCACCCCCATCGTTGCCGCTGTGGTAATCGCGTCAATGAGTTGGGGCACCACGGTCTCTCCTGCCAACTTAATGCTGGTCGTGTCTCTTGTCACGCCTGTATTAATGACATCATCCGCAGAGCTCTTGTCGCCGCCAATGTGCCAGCAGAACTTGAACCTGCTGGGATTTTCCGTGACAACGGCAAGAGACCTAATGGCATGACGCTCATTCCTTGGAAACAAGGTCGTGCTCTTATATGAGACGCAACCTGCGTAGATACTCTAGCACCGTCCGATATATAAGTAGTATTTCCTCTGTTGCAGTGAAGCGGCGCAAATATGCAGCTCTTAGTGATAGCTACATTTATGCACCGTTTGGCGTTGAGACCATGGGTCCTTGGGGCCCAAGTGCCCTAGCTCTATTTAAAGAGTTAGCTAAAAGGTTAACTCAAGCCATTGGTGATCCAAGGGCTGGCATCTACCTCGGACAAAGGATCAGCATCGCTATCCAGAGAGGCAATGCTGCTAGCCTTATTGGCACCATCCCTACTGGCAGCGCTGGGGCTGATATCTTTTACATTTTATAGTATTGAAAATTTTCTGTATTTATGTTTATTATTATTTTCTATTTAAAGTATTGGTTTAAGTTTAGGTCAATTGTTTATATTATTTTGTAAATATCTTAGGTATAATATTGAGCAGAATAAAATTTTCAAATGCTGTTTTTTAATTTGTATTTTTTAGGTTTTGTGTCCTAAATAAATTGGACTAGAGTAAGCCCCCGATTGCACAAACATACTGCACTGTGTCAGTGCGCAGTAATCAGTCACAGTCTGTGGTCAGTCTCATCGGTGACCGCTGCACGCGTGCTAACTACTAAACGGAATCCGTAATGATGCCAACACGTTCGCGCTTGGGAACTGACTATACTAGTTATTTGATTTAGTCATAGAATTAGGTACAGTCATTTTGAAACAAAAAAGTAAAGTAAACAATATCCTGTATTTTTAACCGCCTTAAAAAAAGGAGGAGGTTCTCAATTCGTCGGAATCTTTATTTTTATTTTTGTGTATGTTCAGCGATCAGTCGTTACTACGTTGACCGATTTCGATAATTATATTTTTGTTTGAAAGGTAATACTTTCAGAATGGTCCCATATAAATTTGGTTCAATTCTGATGATGGAATCTATAAGAAAATCATCTAACATTGCATGAACTCCGTACCACGCCAACTGATTTACCGATTTCAAAAAAGGAGGAGGTTCTCAATTCGTCGGTATCTTTTTTTTTTTTTTTTTTAATGTATGTTCAGCGATCATTCGTTACTGCGTTGACCGATTTCGATAATTATTTTTTTGTTTGCAAGGTAATACTTTCAGAATGGTCCCATATAAATTTGGTTACATTCTGATGATGGGATCTATAAGAAAATCATCAAACATTGCATAAACTCCGTACCACGCCAACTGGTTTTAGTATCTATCTTACCTATATCTCTGCCAAATGTGGACCGATTTTGATGATTCTTTTTTTAATGAATAGCTTATACTTCAAAGATACTATAATAAAACATTTTTGGAAAAAATTTCACCCCTAACGGTGGAAAAATAGGAAATGAAATCGGTGTTCAGCAGTTAAATTATGTTTGCACTCGTAAGATTTGTTTTGATTAGGATTTATCACTAAAATGGATGAAATAAGTTAATTTTATAAAAAAAATAAAAACCGACTTCAAAAAACTAAAACGCTAAAAATAATCTTAACACTTAAGTACCTAATCAGTTACTTTTGGAGTCGGTGCAAGTCAATGAGAGACCAATGTTTTCGTTTGCACCGACTCCAAAAGTAACTGATTAGGTACTTAAGTGTTAAGATTATTTTTAGCGTTTTAGTTTTTTGAAGTCGGTTTTTATTTTTTTATAGTATCTATCTTACCTAATTTGATTACCTAATTATCATTGCTAAAAATGGACCGAATTAGATGATTCTTTTTTTAATGAATAGCTTATAATTCAAAGATACTATAACAAAAAAAAAACGAAAAATTTAACCCCTAAGGGCGGTAAAATAGGAAATGAAATCGGTGTTCAGCAGTTAAATTATGTTTGCACTCGTAAGATTTGTTTTGATTAGGATTTATCACTAAAATCTATGAAATAAGCAAATTTTATAAGAAAATAAAAACCGACTTCAAAAAACTAAAACGCTAAAAATAATCTTAACACTTAAATACCTAATCAGTTACTTTTGGAGTCGGTGCCAGTCGATGAGAGATTCTGTTTTCGTTTGCTTGTACCGACTCCAAAAGTAACTGATTAGGTACTTAAGTGTTAAGATTATTTTTAGCGTTTTAGTTTTTTGAAGTCGTTTTTTTTTATAAAGAACTTTTTTCTAAGACAGGGGTATTTTAAAGGGTCTTTAGTCACACTATAAGTTGCATAACTATAAGTCGGCACCGTCTACTTGACTACCAAGTAACATGCCATTCATAATTTCGTCGCAAGTAGTCAAGCACCGATAGCGGAATGGCTGTGATCTCGGAATAATGTTCCACGGCCCGCGATTTCAAATCTGGTCCGCAATAAAAATAAAAGCTGTGTTAGCATTTTTGGTTATTTCTAGAAATCCTGTAAATTGGGAATATTCTAGTAAAATCAGGAACTAACTAAAAAGACGATGAACTAAATGACTACTTCTAAATTAGGGTCTGGCAGGTTCGTTTAGGGGTATAATATACGGGGCTGCAAGCCACTAAGAAATGGGCAGTTATTAAAGGTCTAGTGAAATAAGTAAGTATTTGCTTCCTTCTCGGACCGCTAACTGATCGGACAACCTTACAAATAAATTAAAAGTGAAATAAATTAAATAACTGAACAAGAAACTAAGAGTGCATAGAAGGACAGGAGGTTACGCTGCACCTAGTATAACGCTACGACCACAAAAATATATATATACGTATATTTCTATAATAGATTTATACTTCTGTGGCTACGACCTTCTCGGCCATCCGCGTCGTAGCAACACTGACAGATCGACCGTAGCACTGTACGAGATTTACACATAGTACTACGACTACAACACTGGCTACGGTAGAACCCCACCGTGCTTTTGACTTCCTGGTATTATTGTGATTTTGTATCAACGTGTTGGTTACAAGTAGTATCTATTACTAAACCCGATCTCTATCTACATCATATTCTCCTGGTACAAATATATACCGGCGATATAATGTCTGTTTGCGAAACGGCTAGCCCAGAATCTCAGTGATATAAATATAACTCCGCCGAGCTATGTATTTGCTTGCGGCAACGGTGTGACGACGGATGAGGATGAGATTAAAAGTATTATGTAATAAATACTGTGAAAAGCTGCTAGCTCTGTATCTGTTGTATCTGTCAAAGGACATTCAAGACGACTCTTGAAAATTAAACATCAAAAAGTTCACAAGATACGCTTAGAACCTGGGCACTCAAAGGAGTTAACAGCAGTGATAAGAAAGAGGAAAGTTTGTCATTTTATAAACTGCAGCGCACCATCGTAAAGTATACACCTTTGTTTCAAACGTTGTCACAAAAGATAAGAAGAATGTATAATAAATGTTTTCTTTTCTTTTGCCGTATACTCAACCCTATAACACTTTAAAGCATTAGGTAACTAAACAAATAAACAAATTTTAGTCCAAGTATTTTATTTCAGGTTACTCGGAGGACCTAAAAACTAGGTTGGGATTTTTTTTTCTGTTTCTGTTTTTTAGCTCAAGTTTTTAAGCTCAAGTAAATATTTTAATGAGCTAGATTCTTTCCTTTATGTAAAGCTTGGCTTTTAACTCAAAGTACATATCTCCTGTAATTTTGTTACTTTAAGTTGGTCTCTTCTTTTGTTAGTCTCTGTCTTTCATATTAAAAACCATAACCAACTATCCAAACATAAACAACTCAACCACTAATCAAATGCACTCACAATATTACACCTACCTAGCGATATATGACAACGATGACGTCACAGGGCTGCGTCAGACAGAGCTTATTAATGAGCGGAACAACTTACGAGCGAGATTGAATAATAAATCAGCGCATCCATCAGGAAGCGAGCTCTTGACGACAAAGCAAGACGAGGAAACCTTTAAATCTAGAACTTACGACAAGCAAAACTAAGTCGTATTGCGGTGGGATAGATTCGATTGAGAAAATAATAATTGCGGTAAGCGTGACGGTGTAAAAATCAAAATAAAGTGGTTTGATGAAGGATGGTCCGGACTCTAGGAGCCTGTGGTATAGGGTTTACTTTCTGTTTTTGAATAAAAAATATCGACATTAACATAAATATGGTATATTTTTCCTTTATAAAAAAATACAATTTAATCTCTAATCTGTCACGCTCAAACCACGTACACGTGTAACAATAAATTTTCCATTGTGTCTTATGTTATTTCCGTGTCTTGACATGAAACATCTTATATAACACAGAGTTTTTAGTTATTACGATTTATATAACTTAGAACTGTTAAATTATTTTAGAAATAAGACCGCCAATAAGCTTTAGAGTGACGATTCACCCAGCCTTGCAATGGATTTAGAGCAGCAGTCGACGGTTTTGGGGAGAAGACTTTTACCCAGGAGTGGGATGGTATAGGTAAAAAAAATCTTGAAGCTTGTTTATCATTTTAAGGTGAGTAAATAACGCTTTTAATAACTAAAATCTTAGATACATTATACACAAACATTATTATAGACTTGTTTCTAGTATGATAGCAGACCCTTTGTTTATAAGACCACCCCGGGGAAATGCTTTACGCGCCGAGAATTACCTATTATAATAGGATAATGTGAAACATTCTTCAGGCATATATTGACACTATCCGAGACATGTACCGCAGCTCCGATTCTATGGTTCGGACCGCTGTTGGCGACACCAAACGGTTCCCTATCACCGTCGGAGTACACCAGGGTTTCGTCCACAGTCCGTTTCTGTTTAGTGTGATATTAGACGTTGTGTCAGACAGCATAAGAGACTCACATGAGCAGCTACTATGGCTGCCAATGTATGCCGACGATATCGCACTGGTAGACGCAGACGGGTAGGCTGGTGAGACGGGTGAACAAGTGGACGCAGTCTCTTGAGAGCGGTGGTCTGAAACTCAATGTGGTGAAGACCGAGTACCTGGCCTGTAACTCTACAGATCCAACATCCGTCCGCATAGGCGGAGACAAGGTCGAGCGCACGGACCAGTTTGAATACCTTGCATCTGTACTTCACGCGTCGGGAGGCATAGATTGCGACGTCAAAGCACGCATTGCTGCTGCGTGGGCCAAATGGCGAGAGGTGACTGGTGTCATTTATTACCCCAAAGTACCGGTTAAGCTGAAAGGACAGATCTATAAGTCCATCACTAGGCCTGTCCTTTTTTATGGCAGCGAAGTGTGGCAGCGTGACAAGCAGGAGCTGCGTGTTTGCGTGTGACGGAGATGAATATGCTGCTGTGGATATGCGGAGTTACGTGGAAGGAACTCGCGCATCCGCGGTAGCCTTCGTGTCCGTGATTCGTATCCGTATCCGCCGGGTCCTGGCTTGATGTCGTGAGGCTGACATGAGGCACACAACTAGAGACACCCAAAACCGTGCGCAGTGGAGGAGTAAATCAAGAAAAGCGGACACTGGGCTCCAAAGCGATGACTTTGGATTGACCGTATAGATGATGATGATGATGATGAATATGAAACATTCTTCGATAATCACACGATGTTTTACCATGCCAGTAGGTTGAACAATTTAAGGACTGTGTAACAAGATTCAATTTGTTTGTTTGTGGTATGACGGCAGTTTATAGACCAACGACATTGTCTCCGTTACCACAGTCGTGAATGTCACGAAACTCACCTTTGCAACTCATTAATTTCATAACTCCTTAACAACCCTCACAATACTGAATATACTGCTTATTTCTGCTGGTATCAAAGAGTTAATGTTAGTTATCCGTCGCAACCCCGGTGACCCCAGCGAGTCGCCGGTCGCTCGTCCCGGTCGCTGCAAGGTCCGCAATCACGTGAGTAATTAGACTCCGATACGTGGCCGGCATGCGGCGGATTGTTTTGTCCTCTTTCGCTAAACCCATGCGAGATTCAGTTGTGTACCCACGCAGGGTAAAATGAACAGCCATCTTAATCCATTAGGTATGTAAAAGTTTTTGTTATTTATTACAATCTGGATATCGTTCCATTATTTAAACTAGGTGTAAGCTAAAGGTTCGAAGATCAAGTTTAATAAAGAAACAAAATGAAAAATCCTGAATATTTATCTTTTATCGATACCACCCTCAGATCAAGCCTGGAAAAACTGACTGAATTTACAAATCATTAATGATTCTTGGTCGCAAGCAACGCTCCCTATTTGTTATGGTGGTATCGGAATTCGTAAAATTTCAAGCGTTGCCCTTCCCGCCTTTCTCTCTTCTCTTCACAGCACTTCTTATCTAGCCAAGAAAATTTTTGATCATCCTTCTCTTCTTCCTGAGTTGAGAGAGGCAGAGGAAGCTTGGCGAGGTCTCTGTCCCAATGAGGATTTCCCAAAGGAACGTAACTTTCAAAAACTTTGGGATGCTCCTCTGGCGAGAGAGACCTTCAATTGTCTTGTCCAAAATTCCGTCAGTGATAGTAATCGTGCTAGGCTCTTGGCAGTTTCTTGTAAGGAATCTGGCCACTGGCTTAACGCTCTTCCATCAAAAAATCTAGGCACTCTCCTTGACAACGAATCTTTCCGGGTGTGTATGGGCTTGCGCCTTGGGGCTCCAGTTTGCGAATCACACCCGTGTCCCTGTGGAAAAGAGGTAGACAGACTCGGTCTACACGGTCTTTGTTGTCAGCAAAGCGCTGGGCGGTTCGCTCGCCATGCTGCGCTCAATGACGCCATCAAGAGAGCTCTTGCCAGCATCTGCGTTCCCTCCTCGCTGGAACCTCGTGGATTGCTGCGTGATGATGGCAAGAGACCGGATGGCCTTACGCTCGTTCTCTGGGAGCGGGGACGGGCTTTAGTATGGGATGCGACTTGTGTCGATACTTTGGCCCCTTCTCATCTTAGGGAAACAGCTGTGAAAGCTGGAGCTGCAGCGGAGTCCGCAAAAAAAGCCAAGCGGCGCAAATACGAGCCCTTTGCAAGTGATTACGTGTATGCGCCATTTGGCGTTGAGACTTTTGGACCGTGGGGACCGAGTGCAAAATTACTTTTCGGAAAAATAGCTCCAAAATTAATTTCGTGTACAGAAAATAAAAATGCTGGCTCGTTCCTCGCTCAAAGGCTTAGTTTAGTCATTCAGCGTGGGAACGCTGCTAGCATTCTCGCCTCTTTGCCTCATGGACACGCTTTTATTTTTGAGTAGGTAGCTTTTAGTTTTAGGTTAGTTTATATTTTTATTATTAGAATTTTAATTGTTATATTTTTTACTTAAAATAAAACATTAGTTAAAAAAAAAAAAAGAAACATTCGTTGAAATATAAATAACTACTTTCGGCCCGCAATTTTGTCCGCGACTTCAAAATTAATCCAAAGAGAAATTCAAAATCCATCCCACCAGAATACAAATGTAGGACAAAAATTTTTTTGTGTCAAGCTCGATCGAATATGTGTTATTAAACTTCAGCTAATTTCGTTTAGCCGTTTAAACGTGATTGAGTAATAAACACTCTAACTTAGAAACTATTACATTAATAATATTAAAAATATGATTATGGCCCTCCTATAAAAAATACGCGGTCAATTTATCGATTTAGAATTGCTGATCCATTTAGAATTATACTTGCTGATTGTTTGAGATAGATTTACGAGTAGTAACGATGTTCTACAACAGCGTCGGGTCACAATGTTTTAAAGCTGGAAAAGAAAAAACATTAATCCCTGCAAATGGCAACATTTGTTGGTAATGTCATTACGATTGTTGTGACAGCGCGGGCACGTAGTCCTTGCAATAAAATGTGTAAAATAACTATTATTTACTCTAATTGTAGCATAAAATGTACTGTTTACAATGCTTTTATACAGTACTCTATGTGAATTGTGTTTACAATAAGGTTTATAGTGAATTTCAGCCAAAAAATCAACAAGGAATGAACGCCATTATCAGGCGAGGTTATGGTTTGTTTTTGAATGATATTCATGAAATCAACTTACTAATTCATTGGTTCCAGTTACAGGTATGTACAATCAAATACTTTACTTCCTTTTGTACGTTACGTACGTTTGTACTTAGGTAACGTATAAATAATTGATAGAATCTAACCTAAAACGCATTTTTAAATTTAAAATTGTATACTTGTTCTTGATTGATATACAGAGTTACCAAGTTTAGGCTCCAATTCGTCCCAAAATTGAAAATACCTATTTACTAGATATAAATTGTATGAAAATAAAAGAAAACTGAAAATTTAGCAGCAAGCAAAACAGCAAGATGAAGAAAACATGACACTAGAATGGAGACACATAAAAAATAATAAGGAACCCTCTTCAGACTTCAGTCCATATCAATGAAATTGAAGTGTAACGCAATGGCTGGGTGCTAAGGAAACTTTACAAATTACTGGAATAAACTTCAAACGCCTGGGTAGTAAATACCTAATAGGCAATAGACAATACCATGAAAATTGAGCCAATGCACCCAATATTTGACATCTAGCTTCACTTAGCTTAGTCACTTAGCGAATGGACAGTATGACGCTATACCATGAAAATGGAAATTGATCCAGTGCACCAATTAATTGCCATCTTGCGCTATCACGATTGAGGATATACACATGTTGCAATAGCGAATGGACAGTATGTCGCTATACCATGAAAATGGAAATTGATCCAGTGCACCAATTAATTGCCATCTTGCGCTATCACGATTGAGGATATACACATGTTGCAATACCATGAAAATTAAAACTTGAGCCAGTGCACAAATAACCTGACATCTAGCGCTTTCACACACAGCTGAAGCTGAGGAAAGACAGTATTTTTCAATACCATAAAAATAAAATTTGAACAAGTACACTCAATTTCAATCAACTAGCGCTACTATAACTAAGACATCAAATAGTATGGACAAATGAGCAGGCTCACTCATTATTGAACAACAAGCGCTACTATCTCTAAGAGAATAGAAAGGAAGTATGGACAAACAAGCAAGCTTACTTGCTGTATTAACTAGCCTACTCATATCACTATGCAAGTAGTGTAATGTTACATAACTAACAAATGAAAAATCAGACATCTTATTTGAAATCTTGCACTGTAAGCTGATGCATAAAATTCTAAAACAAAATTTACAAAATCAACACAACATTATAATATTATTATTGTCAGAAAATATTGCAAAAATCTGATGAATACCATTATGAAACCAAATAAACAAAAATAGTTTTAACAAGTTTCTAAGGAATTAGATGGAGATAAGAATAAGAATAAAGAATAAATTTTATTTATTTGGCACAAAAAACACATCACAGTGACAATATGTACATAGAGAAAGAAATGTGCCAAAAAGGGTCCCCCGCTCAGTATTAGCAGCTAGTAATAGCTGCCGCAACACTGGTATTCTGCGGGATAGAAAATTCAAACCTGAATTATTGTGAAAATGGTGGCCCTTAAGTTCAAGAGAGAAGGTTACAGAGAGACAGAGACAGATAGTTACTATCAGAGGTATAGATTATATTACTGACCATCTAAATCACAATATAAAGTCTTAGCCATTGCAGTAACAAATCCATTATTTGGCTTAAAACATAATTTTATGTTTCATAACCCTCTTCTTGGTTTATTTCATAGTCAGATAAGATAACTGAATGATTAATCAAGAAATGTAATCACAAAATAACTAATTCATCATTTCATCAGTATCGTTTCAGCCATAAGATGCATCCACTGCTGAACAAAGGCCTCCCCCAATGTCTTATCACCAGGGGGATTGCCAATTCTCGCCACGCTTGGCAGGCGGGTTGGCGAGCGCAGTTTTTTTATAAGATTTCGCACGAAGTCGCTGCTGCCCATCTAGTGCTACAGGAATTAGTCACCTCTTACGACGCGCCTCCTGTTGGCGGTGGAGAAGTGTATTCTTTAAGGCCGTCCCCACACGGCACAACTATGACTAATTACCTAACTATAACTAGGCCGATTCCTTACTAATTAATTCGTTTTTGGGTATTATTGTACCTATATGATTAATTGAAGAATTAAATAGTCCTGCAAAATTGCAGTGAAACAAGGTTTTTGACTAGATAAATTTTATAAAATCCAGCTTGTGACAAATCAGGTGCCAGCTTATCAGCTTTTAAGTTCATATCAAACGATTGTTGCTTATTAATCAAAAAATTAATGCCACAAATAGTTTTATTTCAATAAATTAAAAAGTAATGGTAATATGGAAGTGCTATACAAAACCCTTAAAAGACTAGGTTTGCATTGCATAATTGAATAATTATAAGCCACCTAGATTTTCCAGATTCCTTTACTGTCAGTTTCACTTTTATAAGATAGATTTCTAAACTATTGGGAGAACACTTGATTTGTCCAGTCCTCAATCATAACGATGATGAAAAGAATTTAAAATAGACAAAATCTTTAGGTTTATAATTTGTTTTTCTATTTATTAAGTAGTTTTATACCAATGGTTGCCTGTTGACTCATAGCTTCCATTCCGGATGCTTCGAGGTTTGCACCGTTTTTTGCCAGTCGCGTCAAAGCTATATGTGTGGGACCATATTTTATTTGGCCGACCTCTTTCTGAATGTCTTATTTATGATAAGATTGAGGATGACTAAATGCATAAGAAATAAATTTAATAAAACCGTATTAAGGTAAACTTCTGCAACCGCCATATTAGCTTAAAGGCTATGTGAAGACCACTTATATAATACCAATTTAATAATTTTAATAAACCTTAAGATTTTAAAATATTTATGATAATAGTAAATAAATAACTAGTTTAATAAAATAACGCTGTGACTATCACATGCTAAGAAACTGCATCTAATCACTTAAAAGTTGTGATCATGATCTAACAAAATAATCATACATATTTGATTTCTTAAAATTTAATTAGTCCTTTTAACTTACCATTATTCACACACAGACAACAGATATTCTTAAAAATAAGGATAGATAATTTTACAATAAGTACATAGTAGGTAGCCCTACATAATTGAATAATAGGAGCAATTATTGGTCTTTCACCTCAAATTAACAAATTTTAACTTCTTTGTATGGTGTACAATAAAGAGTATCTATCTATCTAAAATTAAAAACAAACATTCTAGTACTCTGATAAACCTGGTACATGTAGAAACATGTCTCAGATAGAACTAATCCATTTTGGTAAACACTTAATTAACCCGTTTACTGCCCAGCAACAGTCAATAAAAATTTGAGATGGGCATTATAGTTATAACAAATAAGTTCAACTGATAAGTAAATACATTTATCATATTCAATAAAAATTTCTATGGCAGCAAAAAAAAAAAAAAAAACATGGTTAAAGATTAACACATTCCTTTACATTATGACTTAATGTTAAATTCGTTTAAATGACCTACATTCCTGTATTCAAATACGAGCTATAACTGAGTCCAGTTGGATTTTTTTTTCTCTGTTTAGTTTTTGAATATTAGTTATAATACGAGTAACAACTGATAATATTTGGTATTATAATCCGATTATACGCTCTATCTTAGGTACTAAATATAGTTAAAGCATAAGTTACCGTATTGAATTGAATCGATATTTTTACCCAAACTATGCATTATTCTTTCCTTAATACTAACATCGGTAAGGACTTGTGACCAATCTTGAGGTTGCTTAACCACGATCACCCATCCATTTTGTGACCAAACTTGAGGTTGCTTAACCCCGGTCACCCATCCATTTAGTGACCAAACTTGAGGTTGCTTAACACCGGCCACCCATCCATTAGTGACCAAACTAAAAGTTTCTTGACCACGGTCACTCTATTATTTAGTAACCAAATTTGAGATTGATTAGCCATGATCACCCATTCATATAATGACCAGATGGGAAGTCGCAATACTAATAAAATAACCAATTTTTATTTTATTTTATCGTTTATCATTTCAAGTAAATCAATATTTTGAACCATTATTGTCATCTTTAGTAAAATTATTACTAATTGTAATCATGCGCTAAGATATAGATATGAGTACATTATCAGCCTTGAGCCTTGAGCCATTAGCGGACCTGCGTTTATAAATTAATTATTAAAACGCTTTCTCTTTTCGTTGCGTTCATTTATATTCATTTACATCTTCTTTTTTTTGTTTTTTGTTAAAACATTTTATTTAAAATGTACACATCATAAACAATTGCTTTCAATGTTTAATTATTCAAGTATGGAATTGCCTTACAGTGGAGACAGAGTTGTTATATTCTGATAACAATTAAAAAAATAATAAAAATAATAATAAAAGACATTTTATCAGTGTGATGTAACACTACTATAAATATACTTGAAAGCAGGGCCGTCTTAACATATGGGAGGGCCCTGGGGCACACAAGAATTTGGGAGCCCTATTGCAAAGTAAAAATGAAATACTGTTGGTATGAATTTCAGACTCCAAAAAATATTTTCATATCTCCTTTAGAAGTATAGTTGTTTTTTTTTTTATAGGCCTTGACCCCCTTTTCTTTCTTTTTAGTTAACTATGTTTCTTAGTTTACAAACATGTTTTAGTGCTTGGGGGCCCCCGTGAGGCCGGGCCCCTGGGCACAGGCCCCGTGTGCCCTTATGGTAAAGACGGAACCGCTTGAAAGTTACGAATAATATAATACTTATACTTTTTTGTCTTTGATTTGCCATCAAACGTCTCTGTATTGTAGTTTTCAAAATGGTTATGCATTTTCTAAACTACAAGCAACTTATTCGCAACCGAACTTCAAACATCTACTCGTAAATCTATCTCAAACAATCAGCAAGTATAATTATAAGATTAAACGAACTTACCTTAAGTGAAGTTCTATCTTAATTATACGAAGCTGATTGTTTGAGATATGACAGTCCCAAAAACCCACCCACTAATACTTTGTATTATCCCAGTGTATTACAGGGTTGCTCATAAGGCTGTCTTTAAACGTAATGACATTACCAACAAATGTTGCCATTTGCAGGGATTAATGTTTTTTCTTTTCCAGCTTTAAAACATTGTGACCCGACGCTGTTGTAGAACATCGTTACTACTCGTAAATCTATCTCAAACAATCAGCTTCGTATAATTAAGATAGAACTTCACTTAAGGTAAGTTCGTTTAATCTTATAATTAAAGGTTCAAAAATATGCATCACATTTCGCCTCAAGTTTCATTGACAAAGTTGTTAAGACGTATCATGCGTACAACATGTACCTACTGAAATATAAATGCACTGTAAAGTTACTCATTGGTTATGGTCCTTTGATAACAGACAACTTCAGTTAAGGGGGCGGATCTACTACTCACATGCAACAATTTTCCTTTAAGTAAAGTATGCCTATTTAGGTAGTATACGTCCTACTGCATAGCAAAGTAGTATTAAAGCATTAGAATCATTGATAAAAAAATGATTACCTACTAGGTACCTCCCTAAATACGAGTGTTGGCTGTTTTCGTTTGCGCGTGCTGCGGTCGTGACTCGTTACTGACCGCGA
The DNA here is from genome assembly GCA_963576865.1 of Anania hortulata. Classification (NCBI taxonomy): domain Eukaryota; kingdom Metazoa; phylum Arthropoda; class Insecta; order Lepidoptera; family Crambidae; genus Anania; species Anania hortulata. The sequence goes on along the minus strand of OY756389.1, from coordinate 364,366 downwards.
CCTGTTTGCTCGGTAGCTTTGAAACTGAAACAACGCCTCATTTATATGTGACTTTCATTGTCTCCTTTAGTCTTTCATTTATTTCTTATACACATAGAAATAGCAGGTTTTGTTTGTAATGTTTTCTATAATTTTATCTGTGGATACAAGGTTCATTACTATTTAGTATCTTCACGAGTAAATTTTATTTATTACTTATAACTTACAGAATCTAATAGAATAGTATTCAAACCATTGGTGTTGCTGCCGTGCCGTGAGGGGACGCTCGAAAAGAATACACTTCTCCACCGCCAACAGGAGGCGTGTCGTATGAGGTGACTAATTCCTGTAGCACGAGACCGGCAGCAGCGTCTGCGTGCAAAATCTTATAAAGAACTGCACTCGCCAACCCGCCTGCCAAGCGTGGCGAGTATTGGCAATCCCCCATAATGAAATTCATTGGGGGAGGCGTATGTTCAGCAGTGGACATCCTATGGCTGTAATGATGACGATGGTGTAACTGGCTCTTGTAGCTATGCCTAAATATTAAAGACTCATTAAAATCAAGTTACATGGTAACACTAGCCTACAATATTGTCCGGAAGCAGTGGTGTAGTGAAAAAATTATTGGGATGTGTAAAAGAGCTTTATTTAGGCCTATTTACAGAGGCAAATTGGTGTTATTGGTTTTAAGAAGCTTAAATTAGTTATTTCTAATGGCTGTGATAAAAAAGTTTAAATTAATAGAATAATTATTAACATTTAATTTTCCATTAAGGTGCTATTTGCCACAAACTATAAACAGCTTAGTATGCTATAGGTATTTTTATAGGTCGTAAGCATTTGTTGTAATTAAAACCCGAAAATGTTATTTGAAGCACACTACGCATTTCCCAAATTCATCTAAAGGTATAATGTGGCAATTTTAAAACACTTAAAAACCATAATTCTTTATCAACCGACTTCAAAAAACGAGGAGGTTCTCAATTCGACTGTATGTTTTTTTTTTTTTTTTTTTTGTATATTTGTTACGCGATTACTCCGCCAATTATGAATCGATTTTAATGATTCTTTTTTTGTTTGGTAGATCATACTTCAGAGGTGGTCCCATATAAATTTTATCGAAATTGATTTAGAACTTTTTGAGAAAATCAACAAATATATACCCAGATAGTATTTTGGTTGTGGTTCTTGTTACCTATCTTCGTCAAATATGAGCCGATTTTGATGATTTTTGTTTTATTGAATAGCTTATACTTCAAAGATAATATGCTAAAAGTTTACAAAATAAAAATCACCCCTAAGGGTAGGAAAATAGGGGATGAAATCGGTGTTCAGCAGTTAGATTAGGATTTATCACTAAAAATTGATGAAATAAGTAAATTTTATTTAAAAAAATAAAACCGACTTCAAAACACTAAAATGCTAAAAATAATCCTAACACTTAAGTACCTAATCAGTTACTTTTGGAGTCGGTGCAAACAAAAACATTGAATCTCTCATCGGCTGGCACCGACTCCAAAAGTAACTGATTAGGTACTTAAGTGTTAGGATTATTTTTAGCATTTTAGTGTTTTGAAGTCGGTTTTATTTTTTTAAATAAAATTTACTTATTTTAAATTTATAGTTATATCTGTCTGATAAGGAACGTATGCGAATTGCGATCGTATTAATTATTGGTAACGGGTGACTGACGTTAGTGGGTAATTTTACTTTTGCTAAATATTTGGGAATACATTGATTGTTATGATTACCAAAGTTCACACCATATCTGTCACAGGATGGTTTCTAACTATACAGGGTGTCCCACTAAGAGCGAGTGTCCTTTAACTTAATCTATGTGATTTTTTGAAGTTGGTTCTGGCTAATATCGCTTAAGTCTAGCTCATAAACCTAGTCAGAGGCTTTAGCTTGATTAAACCTGATTGTAACAGTAAGATTTCTGACTAACAGCATCATTCATATTCATATTCATATTCATTTAATCACTTCATAATGTACATTATAGATGGTCAATTGTAACATTACAACCTTCATAAGGCATTCGTGAATTAAAATTATTTAAACAAATTAAATTTATAATTACATTTACATGTCATCATTATATTACATTCATACAATATTAGATTCATAAATTGGTCATTCATAAAAAAGTCAAAATTTACATTTTAAAATTTAAATTACAATTGTCAAAATAAAAATTGAAAGTTATACATAGTCATATAATAATTCCAATAATTTGCATTGAACTCTATTCCAAAATCACCTCATAGTTGAGGTGAGATAATGATTAATTAATCGTAACTCAATTAGGGTTTTAGCAATATAGCAATATTACCTACGAAAGTTATAAAAAAAAAAAAAAAAAACAAAAAACGATTTCTTGTTGTAATAAGCCTAGATACATGTTTCTAGCTCCTTACTCCTTAAATTTAGTTACCTTACCTTTATGAATAATAAAAGCCAATAATATTGTTGTTCTTCATTTTCTTTAGCTCAAATCATATGGATTTAAGTAGGCAATTACTAACTAGCTTCTCTTTATATAAGCTTATTACGCAAAATACCTGTAACTACGTATTCTTGTATGAAGTTGAGTAAACAGTAATTTGTGGAGACAAACATTGCCTTACCTGATTGTGTTGAAAAAGCTAAGTATATTGCGGGAGACGGCAAATATTGTGTTGAATTAAGAATGAAGACACTATCTAGTCGTATTTACACGAAAATATACTATTGTTTGTTATACATAAAGGAAATGAAATGAAATGAAATGAAATAGTTTATTTGTATTAAGCATAGTACAGATAGGATGGTGCAAGTTATTAGGCTCAGCATGCTCTGTCCTGGTCAGACATGCAAATATTTTTGTAAAAATAAAAAGGTTTAACATTAATGTCATATTGTGTACAAGGTGACTTTTTAAAACTCGAGTTTAATTTTGTTTTTTTTTATGAGAATCAGCGTCTTGATAAGTCCGTGACTATCACGACAAATGCTGAGTGTGTGTCACATAAACGTATTTCTTCTATTCTATTCTAAATTGTATTGTTGCGAGTATGAGTTCTCAACCCCAAAACAATACAGGGTTCTGTGGCGTGCTGCTATGTATATAACTGTTATTATGTTGTTGTTGCCATTATGTTGAAATGAACTTAATGTTTTGGTACTTGTTGATATGTTTAATGTAAATGGTTTTATTGTTTAGTACCAAATAAACGTTTTTTTATTCTATTCTAAATGCAAAGGCCGTTTAAAATTTGGCAGTTCACTGCTGGACATAATATGTCTCCCCATATAGAACGCCAGAGCGAGCGACCCTGGGCCGTTTAGAATTAGAATTTGATGTTTGCATCCAGAGGTTTCACGCAACCTTAACTAGATCGTCAGTCCACGGGGTTATTTTTCTAAATTATTTATTTTAAAATCAACTGGTATATAGCCGCGTAAACAATTGGATAAACATAAGGTAAGGTCGCTTCATCCAAAAAACTTCCAATCTTAGTACACAAGATCAAAGATAATAAAATTTGGTCCAATGTGTCTATCGGTCATTCAAAATGGACATGTCAAATCAGGTCCCAGCAGATTAGTGGGTGAGGATATTACACGCACGGGTAACTAGCGATGCTGTCTTAGAGCGAGTCGATTCGCCGGAATTGGCATGACGCAACGTGAGTGGATAACGAGATAAGGATGACCACTATCGAGTTTTCACGTCGATAAAAGTCATTAATAAATAAATTCTTTTAACAATCACACCAATTATCTAGCCCCAAATTAAGAAAAGCTTTTGTATGGCGACTACATACCGGATAAAAATACCATAAACACCCATGACGTTGGTACCAATGCTCGTTCTCATTATGCAAAAATTTGTTCTTGCGGGATTCGGTTTTGTAGTTCGGAGCGCAAAAACGTGTTTTGGATCTAGTCGGTTTTTGCTTACATAATAGTAAATTAATTGTATGAACCCACTTCAGTCCGCCTCCGTCTATTCGGTTAATTAATAGTATATTATTCTTGACGGGACGGGATTCTCTTATGAACGGAATATGTTCATTTCAGATGGTATCGTGCCGTATAGGGACGGCCGTAAAGAATACACTTCTCCACCACCCAACAGGAGGCGTGTCGTAAGAGGCGAATAATTCCTGTAGCACAAGATGGGCAGCAGCGTCTTCGTGCGAAATCTTATAAAAAACTGCGCTCGCCAATCCGCCCGCCAAGCGTGGTGAGTAATGGCAATCCCCCCCGTTGATAGGTCATTGGAGGAGGCCTTTGTTCACCAGTGGACGTCCTGTGGTTGAAATGATGATGATGATGAGACGGTATCGTAAACATCAAGCCATATTTGTTTTACAAGGTTTTCCCTGATTTGATAGACATTACAGAGTAAATTATAATAAATCAAGAGTTATAAAAAGTGTTAAAATACGAGTAATAATATACCCTTTTATTTTTTATATGACCGAACATATAATATATTCGTTCCCATTTACAAATTCCTGGAAAGAGATTTAATCAAAACAATCGATACGCAGTAGCACAGCTCTATCCAGACCGCCGAATGTCGGTAGCTTGATAGAGTGATATCGAACCACCGATGGAGATCTGCCAACTCGAGATAAGCGCTTATGCGGCTGGCGGATTTGGTGGAAGTATTCGGGTACTTTGAATATTTTACACCTGCATGGCCTCACTAGCTGCAACACGCGACCCCTAAACCGATGCAGAGGTTTAAGAGATTATACAGATAGCTCGGTCAATAGCGATTCGAAAATTCTCTTTTAGCTACTATATTTAGACTCGTTTCGACCAAACATATAGTTAAACCAGTTTAACTATCAGGGGAATAGGTATACTCCTTGAATTTACTCTACTACTACTACTATAATTTAGTTTACGTTTTTCCAACTTACTTAAGGAATACACTTTATTCGATATTGCTATTCTATGGTTCATGTGTGAATGATAAACGAATGGATAAATCTACTAAATACCATGTAATCCGTTTCTTCTTGGTTGACATAAACTGCCACAACAATTTAATTTTGTAGGTTAAAAGTGTCAATGCCAGATAATGACGTCTTGTCAGCTTCTAGGTGACAAGGGTGGATTTGACAAGTGACATTTACTAGTCTCAGTTGAATCTTTTACTCGGCCAAAATCGTCCGTTTACTCGTGTTTAAGTGGTTGGTAAAATGCAAAAACAGATTATTTTTTATTAAAAAGTGGTTTACGCTCGAGTAAAAACTTCAGTTTGGTCAAATCGGGCCTTAGGCGTAGTGAAGTATCAGTGTAAAATTCATGTAAAGATAGATCTACATGGATTTTAAATGTGCATGTCTTTTAACCGGAAAACAGTCATTTTTGTTTATCTCTGTGGGACTGCTGAAAATATGTAAAAAGTTGTGAGAAACTAAAAATAAATATTATGCCAACCTTGTGAATCCCTAACGAAGAAAAAGGCTCTAATTTACTAGGTACTGGTGGTACAAATAGAGTGTGTCGAGTGCTCGCCTGGATAAGTTACCACCTTTTTGCCAATTTCTACTACCAAATAGCATTGCTGTGGATAGAAAGCCACCGTATTTACTGATTGATGTCATCAAATATTACCTATCTACGAGTATCTATCCTATTTGCTTTGCTCTTGTCGGTGGAGTCTTTTCCATCTCTCCCTACATTCTGCCTCTCTTTTCGCATCCTGATACGACATGCCGTTCAGCTTCTCCTTTATTTGCTGCATGTATTGGTCTTCCTCGCATTCTTTTGCCCTCTATTATTTCTTCTATAATAATTTTCATAAAATCGTCATGTTGAATCAGGTGACCCAACATTCTCCCCCACATATTTTCGATTGTTTCCAAGTCCTCTACTTGCCAACCATTTTTAAAACTACCTCGTTTGTCTTCTTAATCAGATATTACCTACATGATTAAATTTTAACCTAGAAAAAAAAGAAACAATAATTGATGGCCAGTATTGTAAATTCAAAATATTAGAAGACTTTAGTTTATTTTCTCTCTATATATCAACACAATTTCACATTACAATTTAGTAAGGCCATTAATGTAGGCCAATTGTAAGAAGTTTTATGTACCGTTAATATGCTTACATAGTCAGTACCTTAATTAGCGGTATTTACAAACGTTTGTGATGTAAATTCCAACATAAATATTCCGGGTCTATTAAGATAAGCCAAATAAAGCATTGAAATTACTTTTGGCACACTGCTCGCCCACTTATTTTATCACCACAGGCAAACGTGTACTGTAACACAGTTTTACGTTGTACTACGATGAACCAATTTACGATAAACCTAAAGATATAAATACAAACATTTTGTCAAAAGTTATGGTAGATGGTACTTTGGCAGTACAGAAATATCACCAAATACTGGCACTATTTTAAGATTCATAGTCACCCGGTATCGTATCATTGCACTGTACCGTACCTACTACGTTCCGTTTTAAGACAGAAATACAAGTTAGGTGGGTACAATATTTATAGTCAGATATGAGACGGCAGACGACGCAATGATAGAGAACTAAGAAGTAGTTTCGATTACTGGTGTATGATGATGAGATAGGTACATAAATATTCTCCTACTAACTTCCGCCCGCGGCTTTGCACGTTTGGAGTTTAGTCTGTCGCATAAAGTCTTTATCAACGACCAAATAATGCATACATTTACAACAAATTTGATTACCATAAAAAAGTTTAAATGTCGTGTGGGGACGGCCGTAAAGAATACACTTTCCCACCGCCAACAGGAGGCGTGTCGTAAAAGGTGACTAACTCCTGTAGTACGAGACGGGCAGCAGCGTCTGTGTTTGAAATGTTATAAAAAACTGCGCTCGCCAACCCGCCTGCCAAGCGTGGCGAGTATTGGCAATCCCCTCCCAATGAAAGTCATTGGGGGAGGCTTATGTTCCTATGGCTGAAATGATGATGATAATGATGATGAAAAAGTTTATAGTGAATCGACCGTGATCGTTTAAAGGTAGACATATTATGCTTTATAATATAGCAAAACATGATTTTGGGTAACTTTAACCATTTATGCTACGTAAGCAACGGAAGCTGTCAAAAGGAATATTTCCATTTTTGAAAAAAAAATATTGATGCTCCGCTCCTATAGATTGTAGCGTAGCTTTTAACCTTTCTCAATAAATGGATTATCCAACATAAAAAAAATCCAATTCGAACCAGTAGTTCCTGAGATTAGCGCGGTCAACCAAACAAACAATAATTATAGTATGGTATTTTTATGAAAGAGTCGTGTCGATCAGGTAGCGAATAAGATTTTTGCATCGTTTCTCGTTCATCATTCGATCTCTTTCGATCATTTTTCCAGCACTCGTTCATTTGCTACCATAATCTATATCTACCACCACATCTCACACGTTTTCAACTGCTTTTCTGTCCCTGCAGATTTTGTAGATCAGATCAAGAACAAAGTAATAAATAAATAATAAATAAATATTGGACAACACATACATTGCTCTGATCCTGTGGTAAGTAGCCAAAGCACTTGTGTTACAGAAATCAGAAACAACGACGGTACCACAACACCCAGACCCGAGACAATATAGAAAAGTTGTTTTTTTACATTGACCCGACCGGGAATCGAACCCGGAACCTCAGAGATAGCGACACAGAGGTACAAGTTAGGTCGTATAAAGAGGTAAGAAGATAGGCCGAAGTGAAGAAATATTAGTCATAACTCCACCCACAAGATCATAATTCTTAAATTATAAAACATAGAAAACCTTAAAATAAACACTTTGTCGTTTCGGTATTAAAATTACATTTGCAACCATATTTCCAAATACATGTTATATTATATAATAGTTAATACAGATATATTTACATATATATAATTATGTCAAACCAAACTTAAGCTTTTTTGCCTTTGAACGAGAGCAATGATGTTTCTCTTAGCTCACTCCATTAAAATCTCTTTAAGTCTACATAATTACAACAATAAACATTGGTCCTGGCTAATGCCTGGTAAAATATGCCATAGTTGCAGCGCTGGAGCGGGTCCAGAAAGTTAATGGCATTATTATATCCTGATAGAGATCGCTACGTGACGCTGATGCATAAGTCCTTTATACAACACTAGTGTTATCATTGCTACATATATTTTTCTCGTTTTAAGGGTTAACTAGACCGCTGGCCGTTCCTGCTTACTCATATTAAGGTACGTAACGACTTATCATCGGGGGGGATTGCCAATAGTCGGCATGCTTGGCAGGCGGCTTGGCGAGCGCAGTTTTTTTATAATATTTCGCACGCAGACGCTGCTGCCCGTCTCGCTACAGGAGTTAGTCACCTCTTACGACACTTCTCCTCTTGGCGGTGGAGATGTGTATTCTTTACGGCCGTCCCCACACTTTTTTATGACATTTATGTGTTTCTAATTGTGTGGCAAGATGTGCCATAGTTAGATCCAATTTTGGGTTGACATGCAAATATTCAGACATGATAACTGGTGATATTGGTGGTTTCCTAAGGCACATTTAATCATGAAGCAACATGAAATATGGTAAGATAACCATGCAAAGTGCATGCTCAGATAATATTAAATGTGTAGCCAAGCAAGGTGATTGTTATTTTTATCTGATGACAATCAGTTCAAATGTAATGCAAAAATTCCATATTATAAACCATGGTCGAGCGTATCCCGAATAGAATCTCAACAAAATGCTTAGAGGAGAAATTAATTCCTAAACCAAACACCAAAATACCAAAAACAAACATTTCGCTTAAACCCAAAATCAACCATAAAACCACTATCGCACTCGGTCCCGATCTCGGACAATTTATTATTGCAAACTTTGGGCCGGGCCATTGAAGAATTGTAATGGCTACATTCGCGATAACGACATCCTCGGAACAAAAGTTAGAACTAGTTTGAGAGGGCAGCCTCGCTTAATTTAATGATCCTTTAAAACCATTAGAGCAACAGAGGTGTGCTCCTAGTGGGGACTCGTGGGGACTTCGTTAATTGAGAAAAGTTGTCGTTTTATGTAAATGTTAAAGATATACCTAATTAGTCCTAATATCTACACGTCGTTATTACTTATTACCTACTAGGTAATATATTAAAGAGGCAAATTTTGAATGTAGGGTGTTATCTTCGGAACTACTCATTCATTACAACACATTTAAATAATAGGGAATATGCATGTAAAAAATATATTGCTTTTATTAAATTTATAAGAAAATATATAATAAATATATATAATTAAAGTGCTAATAGTAAAAACAAATTTGATTTTAGGTAAAAAATAACCGTAATATAGTAATTAGAAATTAAGGTATACCTATCTCTTTCTAAAACAACTTTTACTATGAAAAATGTATGGAGCACGTGTAATGTGACGTCACAGTAAATATCGGATCTCCTTGTCTAACACGCGACTTTAATGGACTGTGTCAGGTATTTATCAATATTTTTCGAAAATTCTTAAAGTTTTATTAATTATAATTAAGTACTATTTATTTTAGGACCAAATAAAAAAACATGCATATTCCCCATTCTAAAACCGATATAAATGTCTGCTATTTGTCTGTTTTATTTATCTTTGCAATTAAGTGTAAAAAAAACAAGTTTTAAAAAAATGGATTTGAATTGAGATGTTGTTTCCCTCTGTCTGATAAACAATTTACTTCTAGGTTTTTTTTTTTAAATTTCGCTTTAGCTAAATCCAATTCAGGTTTTATTTGAGTCACTTTACGATAACAACAATTAAATCAAACCAAAAATTAGACTACTATTATTATTAGATTATTAACTATCATAAAAAAAAACTAAATCGGCAAGACGTTCTTCTTCTATGAATAAATCAATCTTTGATTGTAAAGATCCAAGTAAGGAAAATTGTAATATCCGGGTTTTTCCATTGCAAGTGTGTACAAATACCGGTTGATATTTGATCACAACTAACAAAAGAAACGTATCTCTTTGACATAGGTGGATATTTGAACAATATGTATGGTAACAATATTTATTCAGCAGAGAACAAACAATAAAAATAATTTTATCAATGCCTATTTGATTGAACGCAATGTTGGCATTTTCAGAGCAAAATATTATTTTGAAACATTCAAAAAGAGAAGTTTTTATGGTCCAACACGATAAAAAAAAAACATTTACCTATTGTTTTGGCCTAAGTTGAAATTCTTTAATTGGCAATAGTATTTGTGCTTGCGTCCAAAGATATGTATAACGGGTAATAACAATGTTATTTAGAACTTTGAAATAAATGATTTGAATTTGAATTTGATAAATTGTGTAAATCCAAACAGTTCCACGACTGTTTAATCGGATCCGACTCCAAGCGTTTGTCCGAAATTGATGCGGGCCGTCCGGATATTAATATCCGCACACACGAACACGCGCGGATATTATGCCCGTGACGTACTACTCCGTCACCGATCGCGTTGAATAAAATCGCTTTGTTCGAAAGTAGTGAAATTTGAATTTTAGAAAGGTTCATTTATTAACTAAAATAAGTAATCTAACTAAATCATCATCTAATGCATTAAACGTTACATTCTAAATTAGCCTTTATGATACAAACTGGCTGAAAAATACATTTCTTCTTACTCCATTTTAGTAGGTTATTCGGTAGTCCTGTGGCTCAATGATTCTACGGGTAAAAAGAATTTCCTGCTCATAAGAGTCTTGTTAGCATTATATCTTTCGTCAACAATAAAGAAGTATATAAACGCTATTCTTAACGTTATTTCACTCGATTATTTTAGTAATCGATTCTCGATTGTAAGTACATAAGTCAGTTGTTTGTGTCCCAGGGTACTGGTAAAATATTAGCTCGGCGCTACGTCACTGCAGTCACTGGCGGCCAATCTGCCTAAAACGCGGTGATTGCTTTGAGCGAAGCAGGCCTGTCACACGTGATATGACGCACGTATGCACTGACCTTTATTAACCCTCTATAAACACAATGTGAATATGTTGAAAATTTTCATTGACTTTCAACCTAATGATAAGTGAGTAGGTACTTAAATTTCAATAACGGAGAAGTGCCCTTAAATGGAATGGAATGTAAAAAAATATATTTTCTATATTATCTCGGGTCTGGGTGTTGTGGTACCGTAGTGTTTCTGATTTCTGTAACACAAGTGCTTAAGCTACTTATCATAGGATCAGAGCAATGTATGTGATGTTGTCCAATATTTATATATTTATTTTATTTGATAATTAGATATTTATTGGCTAAATGGAAGCTTCACAATGTAATTACAAAATAGAAGCATGTTTAAAATGTGTGTTATTATTTTAAAGTGTATATTATTATTTTAAAGTGTACATTATTATTTAAGAGTGTATATCATTACTATGATTTAATAGATGTCTCTGATTCAGGCATAGTACACAATGAAATGTTCATTCATTTGTTTATGAAGGGCGTAACTCGAACCTCTTCTATTGGCTCGTGGTCACAGCAATCAACGTGTTTGTAGTTCACTGTGTGACGTCACAAAGCGCGATAATGTTTGCTAGTGACTGGTAAGCGGTGGTTGTGCTATAGCTGGCCTGATTAGCCTATGAACTCTAAACGATTTTCAACAGCGAGCTAGTTCGGTTTCCGATAAAACGGACATCGAAATCACTTTTGCTATGCTGCTTCGTCTTGGTATACTCGTATATTTGGCTTACAAAATAGTACCAATGCGAAAAGGTTCTAGGTAGACTAATCTATTTACTACCTACTTGAAAGACGCCTTACTTTTAAGAAGAAGGAAAACCTTTTTAGAAAAATTTATAATACTAAAGAGGATGTCTTAAAAAAGGTTATAAATAATAACCTCGTGTTGAATTTCATGAGTTCAAAATTCACATTATAAAGTATTCAAAGTATTTATTTGCAAAGAATAGGTTTACAAAATAGATGCTATAAGTATAATATTACATTTCAGTTCTCTATTCTGCTAACATACATTAACATGCAAAATGTGTGCTAAGAAAGTCCTGGACACTGTAGAAGCAGGAAGTTGTCAGCCATTCTCTTAATTTATGGATCATCAATTCTGTAAGACCAATTTTAAATTTATGGGGAATTTTGTTATACACCTTTACGCACATACAGTAACAGCTCTTTTGACAAATTTTGGGCAAAAGTCTAATACGAGTGTATCAGATGACCTTTTGTTCCTTGGATACAAATACACTGTTAAATAAAAAAGGAAAATTATAAAGTACACGATTATTCAAATGACAAGCGTTCTTTCATTTGCTCTGTGTACTATATTATGTATGTGTATGTATATGTATATAATTGATAATCATATATATTTATACCTATTTATTAAGTATGTAATGTTGGTGTATATATATATGTTTTTTTTCTTGCTGCACCGCCTGTATTTCTCTGTTTGATCACTGGTTGACTGGTAGAGAATGCTTCTTGGCATTAAGTCCGCCATTTGTACAATTATTTTTAAATGTGCAATAAAGTATAAATAAATAAAAATAAAATAAATAAGAGTGCATGGACTTATACTGCATCTAGCACTTACTACATGGCTTGTAACAAAAAGGCTGACAAAGATGACTGAGTTTGTTGGGCCGTTTCTTATCACCAGCCGATATGTAGTCCCGAAGCGGTGGTTAGTGTATATCTATATTTTTGGGACGTGTAAAAGTGCCCTGGCCTATATATTGAATAAATGAATGACTATTAGTGGGCCCAGGTCTGTACTATCGCTAGATATTTTTTTGGGACACCCTTATTATTATATAAGGTGAAAAGTAACACATTCAATTTAATTCAATATATTTATTGCGTTCTACAATGTCACACAGGTGTTATAAATAGGTACATTATACAGATACTGTAATTGTTACCTACCTAATTGTATTCATAATTGCAAAAAATGAACTTTGAACTTTGATCATTCTAGACCCTGTTAGGCACAATGTTTTTTGTAGTGAGATGCAGAGGATGACGCCATGCATATCTACTCGCACTACACCATCCTCTTAACAGTAAACGTTAACCCTCACAAAAGAAACATTCTCCAATCTTTTCCACACACATTCCAAGTTTGGGGTCTCATAAATGTTATCTAGTAGCCATTCCAACAAGATCGTGAAGTTGGACACAACCAATAAATAAACCATTTCGATTGCCGGCATTATGCTCGCGATTGCTCATCGACGCATGTTATTAACTGAGTCAAACGCGTTGATTTGCGGTCACAATTATTATGGATATCGAGGTAGGTCTAGTGTTGCCGAAAAATCGATAGTTTTGCAATCGATTGTTGAACGCTAAATTCATCTATACGTTCGATAGGATAATCGATAGTATCGATAGTATCAATATCTCTTTTACTGCAATACTATCGGTAAACAGCAATACTATCGATAGTATTGAGAGTTTCGATCGCTGCCAACTAATGAACTATCGATAGTATTGCTCTTCAATATCAAGAAGACTATCGATAGTGAGCTTTAATTCAATAGTATTGCTACCTAAAAATTCAAAGAATTGCCATCTTTATTTTAAAAAAAAGTTTCGTTGAATATACCACTCATTATGCCTGCATACTGAATGCAATAATGTTGAAATAAATATCACTATCGATAGTATAAAATTATCGATAGTATCGATACTATCAATAGTCTATTAGATATTGAAGAGCAATACTATCGATAGTATCGATACTATCGATAGTTCATTGGTTGGTAGCGATCGAAACTATCGATACTATCGATAGTTCATTGGTTGGTAGCGATCGAAACTATCGATACTATCGATAGTATTGCTGTTTACCGATAGTATTGCAGTAAAAGAGATATCGATACTATCGATAGTATCGATACTTACGATAGACTATCGATAGTATCATAGTTCCTTCAACTATCGATAGGCTATCGATAGACAATCGATATTGACCTATCAAGCGGCAACACTAGGTAGGTCTCGTTTGTGTATCGGATTTGTGTCAAAGGAGTAGGTAGGTATACACGGTGATAAAGATTCTATAGGTTTTGACTGTGGTTGCGTAAGAAGTTAATGATAGAAACAGTATTCAGGATAGAAATAAATATATATATTTTTTATTGAAGTCATACACAGAGTAACAAAATACAAATAAATATGTTCAGTTCAGTACAAACACTGCATTAAGATCTGGCGAAAAAATATGAGTTTTCAAAAGCTATAACGAGTCATTTTTAGTTTTTGTAAAATAAAAGTGTAGGATACCTACAGTTAACAGTTTAAAAATAACAACTGACAACAATTTATAAACACCGTTGCGTGTGTTGTAAATATTCTGGCTATAGGCATGTTCTGGTGAAACCATGCTTTATTTTATAACCAAAAATTGTTTACACTAACCAATATTAGGAATACGAGTAAGTAAGACAGAAGGCTCGGTCGGTAGACATTGATGCGTTGTGTTAACAACGCGGTGTGCACAGTTGTGCAAGAAGAACATAGTTGGCCACAATAGTCTTCCACGAGTAGAAATAAGACATCTTAATTATGACAGTTAAGCCTGGCCATAGTCGACAAATCAAATTTTAATAAATGATTCTGCTGAAAATGGTACCATCAAAGATCTAATGACGAAGGCGGAAGGTAAACATCGGAACTCTGTGATAAAACAATGTATCATAGCAGTGTTTGGACTTATTTGAATCGTCATGAGAAGCGATTTAGCTATGATTACATTACATACCGCCATTTAGAATTAAAAAAACCACTAAAAAGGTAATAATAACTTTTAAACAATCATACCAAACAGTTATTTTTGTGTTTTAAAAGTCGTTTTTTTTAAATATTTTTGTTTTACTATTGTGCCTCCCCTTTGGCAATCACTGTAATTGGTATAGCTCATTGGTGGCATCAGTAACTAGCATTTGTAAAATTGAGTATATGTGTAACTAGTTACATAACACCACTGTGTATAAAACTAAATTAGTATCCTAAATTAAGCACAATAAGGATTAATGATGAAACGATTTTGAAGCGACTAGTTCTTTACTTTTATGTAAAGAGTTTGACAGATATTATACGAGTTCGATGCAATGTCTCTTAGTGTGGGTTAGCCCTAACCTTAACGTACTATAGATTGCACTCATGCCAAATTCCGCATCGATCGTCTGGTGTTTGAGACGTTTAATATCGTCTCAGCGTGTATCTTGATACTAGATACTATCTTCGGAGTTAATACAGACGGTGTTCGGTGAAGCTTGAATAAGTGTATCACTACATTCAACTTTACCTTTGACAACGTTATTATACATAGTCACTACTGATTACGTTCTTACTCATTGTCATTTAGATAAGTGCTGATAAAACAGTAAAATAAAAAAGTATTTTATATCTTAAATGTACATTTCAAAACTGAACAATTATAATTCAATTCAATTCAATATATTTATTGCATTCTATAATGTTATACAGGTGTTATAAATAGATACATAAAACAGATCATTATAGACCCTATAGGGCACAACAATAAGATAGGTATTGTGGGTTATAATATTATTGTAACTTTAATATTTACTATTATTTTAATAAAACTTATGTATCCGATGAGGGTACACTTTTTTTACACTGTTATTACAATTTATTAGTGCAATGTACACAGTAATTGGCAAAAACAAATCCTGATTTATAAAATTATAGTCAGTGTCAATTTTTTACCCTTCCACTGCTTTGAGGCAGTCGGTTAGTTATGTAAGTCAGTTAGTTATGAATTCAATCATGCGTTCAAGTCTATCTTATAGATGAACACAAAGTAAGTATAGAAAATAAAAATCTAATGTTTTATTATTTTAAAATAGCGTTATTAATAAACTAAAGCTATGTTGATTCGTTTATGCTGTCAAAGCTTTTATAAAAAGAAAGAAAAAGATTAGATTGCAATAAAATGTTATTAGCTTTATTAAAAAATATAATAATTCTATGTGTTTATATTGTAGTATCACACAGCTCTTTTTGAAAGCCATCTCACGCGAAATCACTTTTTAACTAACCCTTTGTCCTCAAGCGCTTCGAGAAAACTAATCTCCTTCAATTGTCTAAACTTTACTATTGCCATTTATCTTACTCATTTTCTTTATTCTTCAACCGGCCACGGAGGGACAATGAAACTGTTTAATTACCCACCTTCGGTCACTCCCGGACCCCGAAGGGCGGAGAGGGGTCCGCAGTGACCCGGAAACGATGTGGCCCCGGCAGGATATTAATTTCTCCACTCGAACGCACTCGCAAGCCACCTGGGTTCTAATTTAAGAAGCGATAGGTTTGATATTTACTAAATTTAGAGCTAAAGCCTTAAATATGTGCTTAATCATAATAAAGAAATCAGTTTTTGTTTTGTGTTTTGCCAGAATACATCCATAGTAAAGGTCTTAATGATAAACATAAAGTAAATGTATTCAGCCTGCATGCAGACGTGCAAATTTTAACAAAAAGCTAATTTTAACATTAATAATTATTACTAATTAGTCGTCTAGGAATTCCTTTACGCTGTAAAAACAATGTGAAAATAGCCAATCTGTTAGCTTTCGTTTAAACGCGAGACCATCTAACACTTTTATGTCGTCAGGAATGTGATTAAAAATCAAAACACACATGTTTACAACATTTTTTTTATATCGCCTAAATGACTAGTCCTAAAGGACTAGTTGTGCCCGCAGCTTCGCGTGTAATACAGTCCTCTTCGATCGTGACGGCCAAGGATCGTGACGGTGCAACCACTAGTCGGGTTTACCCCTAGCCGGGTGCCCTTAGCACTCAGCAAGTTCATATCGTGCCTGCCCGTACGGGACCCGGACACGGACGAGCCGGTAGAGCGCGTTCGGTGCCCGCTGGCCGGCCGCTTTTTAGGCTGAGTACCTTCTGTACTTGCCAAATCTGCCCGGTGAAGCTGAAGCAGAAGTGATAGCATAGGTCCTTTCAGAAATCGTTTAATACAGCTACGATATACGAGATTAAGTTTCTTCGTAACAAGTTCATTAAATCGGTTAAATGGTTTTGCTTTGACAAAAAAAAAACTTTGAATTAAATTAAGTATTTTAGTTTTAGTGTTTTGACTTTTGAAAGCGTTAGACTAAAAGAGTTACTGTTGTCTTCATATTGTTAGTTTATATTGAAAACAGTTTGTGTAAAAAGATGCAGATTTAAACGTAATGACATAATTTTTTAGTTATTTATTAAGTGTTATTTGAACAAGTACTTAATATACATGTAAATTATAGTAATGTGAAAATTTTATGTTAATAAAAAAACCGACAATGTTTGAGTTGGACTCGCGCACCGAGGGTTCCGCACAAACTATTAGGTATGTTAATAGTTTGTTCATTAACTTGTCAACACTAATCAAGTCTTGATGACTTTTACCGCTTATTCAGAGTTTGTTCAAAAACTTTCTTTTGTAATGTAACTATAAATTTTAAATAGAATAAAATAGAACACGTTTATTTGACACAGATGAAAAATACTTATCAGTAAAAAAAACTTAGATATCTATGGTTTTCGGACCTTTTTCTGTACTTGTATAGCACAAAGACATTGCTTTTTATCAAATTTCATGTCTCTATGTCAACGGGAAGTAGGTACCCGTAGTTTAGATCTTTATCTTTGTGTCAAAACATGCGGCTTAAACAATACAAAACACGGCTGTATTACGTTGGCATAAAGGTTTTTTTTTGACAGCTCCAAGGGATTGGATTTGAGTATTTCATTTTAATTTAAACTTGGTAGCGCCACGCGCTTCGAATAAAAAATTACATGATAGTCAGACAGACGGACAAGGAAATGATTCTATAAAGATTTCTTTTTTCTTTTTGTGAAACGAAGAAACTAAGAAAACAGTTTTAAAAAAATACACTCAGTCAATCTAATCAGCAAAAGTTCATAAGTATGTCGTATACTTATTAAGATAGACCGATTTCCTACAAACAACAAACCATCTGAAGACTTTTGTTATCTAATGGCTCGCGTTTGGGACTGTATAGGCATGGGATCGCAGATTTGATTCTTACAAGAGACAACCGGCAAGCGCAGCGTAGAACGTCCACCTACAAGGTGGACAGACGACCTGGTAAAGGTTGCAGGAAGCCGCTGGATGCGGGCCGCTTTCAACCGGCCAATCTGGATGTCACTGAGGGAGGCCTATGTTCAGCAGTGGACGTCCTATGGCTGAAATGATGAAGAGACAAGCAATTCTACCCGAGTCATGTTTTTTCATATAATACATTTAAGTTTATATGTCCGCTCAGTAGAAAACAGCACGTCAACCTACCACAAAACGTCAAATTTTCTCAACTGATATTCTACGTTTTTTATTAATTAAAATATTATGAAGGTCCTATGAGTTATATGAGGGATATTTAAATAATATGTGTTCAATATTTCCTTCCTCCAAACCACGTTCACTTAATAGAAGAATCCATATTCGTAATATTTAATTGGCGCCATTTTGATGTAGTATCGGAACATTGAACTAATTTAGTGATGTCCTCAAGACGATATACGTAACGTTTTCGATCTATTCATTATAGTTACAGTGTGACAGTGTGGTTGCCTAGAATACAAGCAAATAGTATTTGAAAATCCATTGTATTATTTTTTTTAAAATCAAAAACGATCCGATTGTGCATCTTCAAAAACGTTCGATAAGGCTCCTGCCTTATCGAACGTTTTTGAAGATGTTGTTACTATAATACCTACAGTGGGTAGATAGATAGTGGATTTTTGATAATAATATGACGATGCAGTTTTTTTTTTATCTATCTATCTCTACGTTTCGGACTTAAAGTTGAAAATCGGTTCAATGAACTTTAACGTTTCGGGTAGTTTGACCTGCCGTTGACTGTACAACAGTGCTTACTACTTTAGGTTTTTTAATTTGAGTGTATCATTTACTTCTGTTACTGAATATTTCTAAACAGAAACCATCAAAAAACATATATAAAATAGTTTTAAGTAAAATTACCGCAAACTCATGTAAGTCGCAAGCCAAAACAATATTATCGTGACCCTGTTAGGTGTGACAGTGTTATTGTTTTTAGCTTTGGGTCCGTTATATACGTTTGCTACACAAAATAGCTGGTCGTTCTACCCAACTGCAGAACCTAACGTCGGAACAGTGCAAGCTGGTCGGGCAGTAACATTAAAAGTGATATTTGTTTTAAGCTACGGCCACACTGGGTGCTAAAAGATAAGAGCTACTAGTACTGGTTGACTAATATACACTATATTATACATGTATTTTATTAAATTAAATTTGCAATATCATTGTTTGTTTTGAGATTTAGTACCAATTACAATTTAACTTGGACCTTTACCGCACCCATTACCTGCTTAGAGAATGCCCTTGGCATTAGGTCCACCTGTTGTACATTTTTAAGTTTGTGCAATAAAGTTTTTAATTAATAAATAAATATACATATAAATAATATAGTTTCTATAAACCTTCTAGTTAATGTAAACACTACTAACTTTTTTAGTCTTTGATCGACTTATATAAATAGTTAATAGACTTTCATCATTAAAATTAAATAAAATAAATCCCGAAGAAGACTGCTAAGGACTTCTTAGTTTAGCACTGAAAAATTGAAGGGTCTGTCACTTGTCAGTCTTTGAATTCTTGTGATTGCAGACTGTGTTTCGTATTCAGGCATGTTTTAAAAGACATTCTACCCTATGTTATGTTAAGTATGTTATTAATAGTGCATAATTATAATTCAATGTGATAGATGTAAAGTTCAATTAAAGACTTCGAAGACGCAGAGTCCCACTGTCCACATTCTACCTTCCCATAATGTAGATTAAACCCTTGGTAGTTAAGGTAGAATCCCTAATTCTATCAGTTACAATACTGGTAAATTTTGCTGTCCCTCATTTCACCACCATGAGACCTGACCACGTCACAACCGGCGCGGCGCTGTCTCTGTGAAACGGCACGGCAACGAGCCCTATACCTTGAAAATTTTCGGCACGATGCTGCGTCGATTTTAGCATCCGATCCGTGTGCCTTTTAAAGTTTCAGTTCAATTACTGGTGAACTAAACTAAACTACTCACGTTCTTCAATTAACGATATTAAAATCTTTACTAACAATCAAAAGCAACGTATGTGCGCACTTCTTCTTCTTTGCGTGTCGACACACAGGCTTTCATAAATGTAAGCACTGTTTGAGAATATAACTTCAACTTATAAAATCGCTTGTGCCGCATCGTGTAACGGCGATGTTGTTGCTTTTGCACGGCGCTGCGTGGTATCATTTCACAGCACGAGTCCGCGCCGTTTTTTGGTGATGGTTAGGATGTAGCTGGACCCTTAGATAGCTCACACGCAGCTTAAGGCGGTTCAGCATTTCAGCATTCTTCCCCTGTGTGGCACGCCAGACAATAATGAATAATTGTCAGAAATAATAAATAGTAGACCAACTATTCATAAAAAAAATTCAGTCTACTTTGAGTTTTCTAAATTATTTATCGATTGGTCAAAGCCAAAAATTAAGTTAAGGAGGTAATTCAAAGAATACATTTTTATCGACGTTGTAGATGTTTTCGTAAATATACAAGTAAAATAGAGTAATTACAAATTTTAAACAATGATTTTAAAGAAAAAACTTCAAAATTTTTTGTTGTTTTTTAATTATTTTTACATGCATTACTTACAGGAGTAAAAAGCTGTTCAAAAATTTATTGGAAAAAACGAGTTACGCTAAAGGTTTGGTGGAGGTACGGCCTTAACTCTTGCAGTGTGGTTCGGGTCTAAAGCGAACATGTGTGCCGGCGGACCCAGGCTTGGCAACGCGCCTGATGCGTGCATCGACGTTACGCTTCAGAAATAACACCGGCGCTCCGAGACGATATTATAAAAGCATTGTAGGTACTCTACAATTATCACTTGAAAACCAAATCAACCAGACTCCATACAACAAACAGCTTAAATATTACTAAAAATTAAATATCACTGCAGAGCACAGGCCTCACCTCAACTATGAGGTAGTTTGGGCCATACTCCATCACGCGGGCCCAGTGCGGATTGCTGGAGGGGTATTGTAAGGCCAGTGA
The DNA here is from genome assembly GCA_963576865.1 of Anania hortulata. Lineage (NCBI taxonomy): Eukaryota > Metazoa > Arthropoda > Insecta > Lepidoptera > Crambidae > Anania > Anania hortulata. The sequence goes on along the minus strand of OY756389.1, from coordinate 343,299 downwards.
CCTAACCTTATTGTCAGATGTTATTAAGCCGCCCTAAGGCCTCTGACTAGGCTTCACGACTAGTATCAAGTGATATAAGCCGGGACCAACTTTTAACGTGCCTTCCGAAGCACAGAGATGCTTATGATAAATGTTACTAAATATGGCTGGAATGTTCACCCATCCAATCACAACCGCGGCGTAGAAGGCTTAACTTTGGTGATCACTACTAAAGCGCTGCCACTCAGCTACAAGCACCTCTGGTATTTTTATTAAGTATTATTTTGTTAAAAGCATTTTACTTCTAGGTTTTCGTACAAGTGAAAGCCATGTTGTAAATGGTTTTAAAGAAGAAGAGATCTACCATGTGACAAGCAAATAAATTATTATTATTATTTATTATTATTTACATCTGATTCTCAATGCTTGATCTAGATTACTAGATATTCCATTCCACACACACTGGCAGATACGACTTATTTGCATGTTAAATAAAATTTAGATTAAGAGAATAATTATTTTTAGTTAATTTAACTAATTACAACATTATATTTTTTAATTACAAAATGCAGTCTATAATAATTACGAAAAGGTTTTCACTTTACAATTGAAATGAAAATGAAAAATGAAAATGAAAATGTTTTATTACATAAATAAACTTCGTTTACAACACATTTTGGTAACCTTCCTTTTAAGTATAAAATACCTGTAGTAGGAGGTTACCGCTCTTCCAAAAGTATTAACATTACACTCTTAGTTAGTGTGTTTATGTGATGTATTGAGTGTTTAGTGGTCGGCTGGTTGTACTAACCACTTAAGGATGTTGCTTGCGTAGTATGGTCAAATCCGGTGAAATGATAACAGCTTGTAGGTTTCACTAATATATTGTTCCAAGCACACAAGCACACATAGCATATATAAAAGTCAGAAGGAAGAAGATAGGCGGATAGTAGAACAGATAGGAAAAATAAGCAAAGCGTTATTATAGCACTACGAAACAGTAATTATTGTTACGCGCGCGGCAACCTATGGCAGTAGGCATACAAGCGATCATCAAGCTACACGGGCTTCGCGCGGGACGTAAAGATTTCGACTCGCGAGTGGTATGTCCGGCCGCGCTCCTGCGAATGCGTAGTTTTGCTGACGCTCGCGCAAATGCGAGCAGGTTTCCTAAACACTCGGCCGACAAGCACGCTGTTAGGTCCGATAAATTATTCGGATGATTAAGTAAATATTATACTATTGTATGTATAGTGTTAATGTAATTTAAATATATTTAGTTGAAGGTTTCGTAGATAATATTAGGTAGGTATTTGTTATTTGTAAATAAATAGTTATAAGTTGTTTTTATAAATAATTATATTTTATATTTGCTAAATATGTCTAAATAAGTAATTGTGTGTAAGTAGGTAAATGTGTGTAAGTTACCCACATCACTCCCCTCCAGAGGCCGTGTCTACGGACGGTAATAGTCTGGAAAACGAACTTGTCTACCGGAACGGGTTGTTACTAATTTAGAAAATGTGTTTTCGGTTTCTGTGTTTTTTGTATTGTTTAGCGTTTTATTTGTTGTAATACTACTAGGGTTAGAGATTTGGTCATACAATGCATAGGCTGGTTTCAAACGGTCTATTGACACCGTGACCGATTTACCTTTAATTTTAATTTTGAATGTTTTAGGGCCTCGGTTCAAAACTTCGAATGGGCCATTATAGGCCGGCTGGAAAGTGCCACGTACGGTCTGAACCTTATCTTTCAGAGGCTGAGCACCAGAATGAGAGATAGTATAGCTAAGAAAAGATACTTCGGGCTGACCGAAAACGCATTTAGCCGTGTTGATGAGTATGCCATAGTCTCTCATTTTAGTGAAAAGTTGACGAAGGTGGTTTTCGTGATCGGACTCGGTTTTTGAGAACACTAAAAAATCGTCCAAATATGGGTAACAGAAATCAAAGCCACGAGTCATTTCGTCAACGAACCTCTGAAAGGTTTGGCCGGCGTTCCTCAAACCAAACGTCATAAAGGGAAACTCGTAAAGTCCGAAGGGTGTGGTAATGGCTGTCTTCGGGATATCCTCATTAGCTACCGGTATCTGATTGTAAGCCTTGACCAGGTCGATAGTGGAAAAGACTTTGCAACCTGAAAGACTTTGGGCAAAATCATGAATATGACGTATGGGGTACTTGTCAGGAATAGTCCTAGAATTGAGAAGTCTATAGTCACCACAAGGACGCCAGCTGTTGTCTTTTTTGGGAGCAAGATGAAGAGGCGACGCCCAAGGGCTGTCTGAAGGACGAGCAGTACCGTTTGCCAGCATAGCTTCAAACTCAAGCTTGGCGATTTTAAGTTTATCCGGTGCTAGTCTGCGGGGTGAGCATGAAATTGGGGGGCCTGATGTGGTGCGAATATAGTGTACCGTGTTATGTTTTGGTGTGTGTGGCGTGCCAGCTGGTCGAGTGATTTCTGGAAACTCACCGAGGATCGCATGATATTTCCCGACACCAGTCAAGACCTTGACGCTTGAAATAAGGGTGTCTGAAAAAGAAATCGTAGCTACCGTTGACACATTGGTGTTGCTATCAATTAAGCGTTTGTTGCGGATGTCGACGGTTAAATTATAAAAAGAAAGAAAGTCAACACCAATAATCGCTTTGGTAACGTCGGCTACCATGAACTGCCATGAAAAGTCTCGACGAAGTCCAAGGTTTAAGCTTAACTGCACTGAACCATAAGTGTCTATAGTGGATCCGTTGGCTGCACACAATTGGTAGTTGGTTTTCGCACGACGTTCCCGAAGCGTAGATCGTGGGATGACACAAAGATCACTCCCAGTGTCCACGAGAAATTGGACTTTTGATCTACGATCAGTCACGAACAGGCGACCAGTCATCTGAGGGCAATCTTCAGTCGCCATTATCGATCGCCCTTGGAGTTTTCCGGTTTGTAGTCGCAAGGAGTTATACATTTGTTGGCCTTGCTTCCAAATTTGGCATGGTACCAGCAAACTGGATGCTTTTTGTAGCTGGAATTAGATCGGCTACGGCTGCGACGACGGCTATTGGACCGGTTTTGGGGTCTGGAGCGCTGAGTCGTAAGGGCTTGCACCTGCCTAGTTAGCTCTGCAATTTGTCTTGCCATATCATCAAAGGTACTAGCTGTAGGTCTGGCTGATGAAGTTGACGCGACGACAGGAGATGGGGGTGCAATGTCTTGAATCCGGTCTGCTAAGTCAGCTAAGGTCTCCATCGGAGATGTGGCCTGGGAAGCGATGATCTGTTGCATATTGTGTGGCAAACGGCTGGTCCAAATCGTTCTTACGAAGTCTTCTGGAACACCAGGTCCTGCCAGGTTCTGCAAGTGCCGAAGAAATTGGGAAGGTTTGCGGTCACCAAGTTCTTCGTGCATGAGTAGTTGCTTCACCTTTTTCTCCTTCGAAGCTGAGAGCCGCTTGATAAGTTCGGATTTAATCTTTCCATATTTGTCTGAGACTGGAGGAGAAACAATAATATCCTCGACTTCAGCTGCATACTGATTGTCTAGATGCGAAATTACGTAGTAGAACTTCGTTGTGTCTGCTGTTATATTTGAGATAACAAATTGACCCTCTAACTGCGCAAACCATATTGCAGGCTTGTCCGGCCAGAAAGGTGCGACACGAACTCCGACACGACAAATGTCGGACGGGACAGTGGAAACGCGCTGCTCTGTATCGCCATTTTGGCTTACGCGCTCGGTGCTACGTTCTTCAATAACCGATTTGATTGAATCTTCGCTGTCACTTGCCATCTTCTCGAGGTGTTCTGAAGGAGGTCACCAGTTTAGTGGTCGGCTGGTTGTACTAACCACTTAAGGATGTTGCTTGCGTAGTATGGTCAAATCCGGTGAAATGATAACAGCTTGTAGGTTTCACTAATATATTGTTCCAAGCACACAAGCACACATAGCATATATAAAAGTCAGAAGGAAGAAGATAGGCGGATAGTAGAACAGATAGGAAAAATAAGCAAAGCGTTATTATAGCACTACGAAACAGTAATTATTGTTACGCGCGCGGCAACCTATGGCAGTAGGCATACAAGCGATCATCAAGCTACACGGGCTTCGCGCGGGACGTAAAGCTTTCGACTCGCGAGTGGTATGTCCGGCCGCGCTCCTGCGAATGCGTAGTTTTGCTGACGCTCGCGCAAATGCGAGCAGGTTTCCTAAACACTCGGCCGACAAGCACGCTGTTAGGTCCGATAAATTATTCGGATGATTAAGTAAATATTATACTATTGTATGTATAGTGTTAATGTAATTTAAATATATTTAGTTGAAGGTTTCGTAGATAATATTAGGTAGGTATTTGTTATTTGTAAATAAATAGTTATAAGTTGTTTTTATAAATAATTATATTTTATATTTGCTAAATATGTCTAAATAAGTAATTGTGTGTAAGTAGGTAAATGTGTGTAAGTTACCCACAAGTGAATTAGTGTGTTGTGTTGTGAGTGGTGTATTGAGTGAATTAGTGTTTTGTGTTGTGAGTGGTGTATTGAGTGAATTAGTGTATTGTGTTGTGAGTGGAGTGTTGTGTGTGTTATGTGTGTAGCAGTTTATTTAATTCATGCCATACCCCATGTCAATCCAAATATCATCAATTCATCATATTTATTAGTATCTAGGTAGGTGTTAATTCATTTAATAATTCATGTTATATTATTTTCTTAAGTAGATTTTCTGTTTCTGTATAACTGAGGGATTTTAGCCAGATTGTGATTTTTTTCTTACAGTCATAGTATGTTAAATTGTATATGTTAACTTTTTTATTTATTATTTTATACAGGTATGTCGACCGTGTTAAATAGTGTTTAGCAGCATAAGCCGTTTTCACAGGATTAGTGGTGAAGACTCTGTCTATCCTTCTCTTAGTTAGTATTTCAGGATCATATGGTATGGTTTTATGTAGCTTAAGTATGCAATTAAGGATGTACAACTGTCTTATTGTCAAGAGGTCACTATAGGTATACAGTCTGTCGGTGGGAAACCTGTAGGGTAAAAAGTGCATTACTTTGAGTAAAGATCTTTGGGTTCTTTCTACTTCCAAGAACTTTGTTTTACTTGCACCACCCCATACAGGAATACAATAAGATAGTACGGATTGGGCCAAAGCAATGTAGACACCCGTGAGCAGATTCTTGTCAGCAACATGTCTAAGTTTTTTAAATACCCAGATAAGTTTCCTGACCCTACTCATCAACAAATCAACATGTGGATGCCATGACAGGTGCCGATCAAGAACAACCCCCAAGTACTTGGCAGTAGTAACTTTCTCAATGGGTTGGCAAGAGCAATCAAGACAATTCACAATTCACAAAGAGCTTGCTCTTTAAGGCATATTGTCAGAATCTGTACACGGGCGGTCTGTGGATCTGTTCTACTAAAAGATCGCTAAACACTCTCCGTATCCAATACAACAATATCTTCAGGATGATGTTGGGACTTCCTCGCTTCTGCAGTGCGTCTGAAATGTTTGCACAGTCAAATACTGACGGTTTTCAAGCTCTCATTCGAAAGAAGGTGGCGTCACTGATAAGTCGAGTGCGGGGAAGTGACAACAGCATCTTGAGGACTGTGGCAGATGATCCGCATGCGCCTATATTAAGGCATTTCATGCGAACGATGACTGAAGTAGCAACCAGCACCATTTCCGGGTCGCGTCTGTACGGAGTGCCACTTAGGTACATGGTACAACGATTAAATCTTAAATTAAATTATTCACACCCTAAGTTGTATTTACTAACCCCTATTTTATAAGCTATTTGGACTAACCCATGGACCCATGTAGTCTGCAATAAATAAATTTTGATTTGATTTGAAATTAGTTCTCAACTCTCTATCACAAAAGTATGGGCTTAATAATGACATACAAAAAGTCAAGAAAGTTAGCAACAAATCTAGAGGCATGGTAGTGCCCCGCCGAGGCGAGCCAAGCGAAGCGCAAGAGCACTGCATACTTTTTCTCGAAGCGCTTCGTTGTTTTTTGAACCCTCATAACTTGGGTTTTGATCATAATAAATAAACAAAATTTTCGAGATATAACGTCAATTAACTTATTAAACATGTAAAATTTCAATCGCCTAGCTCTTATACTTTAGATTATATTATTGGTATCTGAAAAAACCCATTTCGTCACTGACTCACTAATCATTATCGAACTTAACGAAAATTTAAAAAAGGCCAAGCCACACATTTTGACGTTCGTTGAGTTAGTGCTTGTAGAGTTAAAAGCTTGGCTCTACGTGAGATTTGATAACTTTTTATTAGTTCGTACTATATTGGTCTCGCTTGACAACATTTTACATTTAAATGTTTTTGGTTCGATGTATTAAATGGCTTGAAGATAGAGCTTTCATGCTACTTATGATGATAGTCAAGATGAACGGAACGTATTTTTTTTTTTCAAAAATTATGTAAATAGTTTTTTTTTAGTAATTTATGATAGTATTCGTTTTTTTATGTGCCTCTATAAGTTACTTAGCAATTCAGTGACCTTTACACTAGAGGATAAACCACAGTTCGATTAGAGCTGATTGGGAGTCGGTCACTCGGGCCGGGCAATCATTGCGCGGATTTGCGTTAATTGGAATCCGTGATTAACTGTTGTGTGTCCACTTATACGCGGAAACGGATCATGTCGATATTATAACGATAATTGGATATTTTATGCAAACGTGGTTGCATTTATCACACATTTTTGATGATCATTAGCTTAGTATTGATGAACATTTGATTAGCAACGGTTTTAATAAATTTGCAATATTGTAACACAAAAAAAAATAGTCTATGCTCAAAGGAAAATATTGAAGAACAATACATTGCCTTATATTAAAAAGAAGCCTCGAATCTAGAATATCATACATTATTACATCATTAGTCGATTCGAAAACTTAGATAAAGATGGAAAAGACTGTAAAAGACTTACCCTAGAACGGAGTCATATCTCTAAAGACTAACAATACACACTAACAGCTAATCATAGGTATGTTGCAGATTCATATTGTAAACAAAAGTGTTTATAGTTTTCGTCGTTGTTGTTTCTGATTGTAATGATTGTATGTTATGTTGTCTAATAATATTTATTTATATATTCCTACTTCCACGGCAATATTATACAAGTATACTCATATATGGAACCCCAAACACGAATGTTTATACTTGTATACAAGTATGTAATCCCCAAAAGTTCCTAGAGTCAATTTGATGACCACTTATGAGTATTTAACGGAAACTCCCACGATTGAAAAGGTTCCGTGTTAAGGTTTGATATCACCTGCAAAGCAAACGTGTTAAGGCCGCGTCATCCAGTTTCATGAATTTTAATATAGAGATAGATGGGTTTAGAAAAGGACATAGACTACTTTTTGTCATGAAATCTTGAACTCAAGAGAAAGGAATATACTACTATTTTTATTCTATCTCATAAGCGAGTTAAATAGGGTGTGATAAACTGTATTCCACTCGAGCAAAGCCGAGGGTTAGCCGAGAGTTTAGTAAGGCTTCATCATAATCATCATTTCAGCCAAAGGATGTCCACCGCTGGACATAGGCCTCCCCCAATGACTTTCATTGAGGGGGTTAGCAAATACTCGCCACGCTTGGCAGGTTGGCGAGCGCAGTTTTTTTTATAAGATTTCGCACAGACGCTGCTGCCCGTCTCGTGCTACAGGAATTAGTCACCTCTTACGATACGCTAAGTAATGTTTAGATAGTAATAAAAGCAATATCAAACTATTACTACCTCCAACGAACGTAGCCGAGAGGCGAGCATACCGGACTTAGTGTCGCTATATCTGAGGTTCCGGGTTCGATTCCCGGTCGGTCAATGTAGAAAACTAACTTTTATATATTGTCTCGGGTCTAGGTGTTGCGGTACCGTCGTTGTTTCTGATTTCTGTAACACAAATGCTTAAGCTATTTATCATAGGATCAGAGCAATGTATGTGATTGTCCAATATCTATATTTATTTATTTACTACATACTCGTAAGTCGTGATCTAAAACCGTTGTTTTTGTGCATATTCAAATTCACTATTGATATTTAAAAGGATATTACTTAATATTTTTACACAAACCGTGCCTTATCAAGCCATGATGTTGGGATAATGCAATCGAGTGGCTTGTGAGTTGTAAAAACTAAAAGATACACGCGAGAGGAATGAGGAACGAAAGGAGTTCACTTTCGGGTCGGGAGGAAATCCTCTACGGTCACAAAATAGGAAGGTACAAAAAGCCTGGTCCACATTCTCGCTAACAGTGAACCCCATAAACCCCATAAACCCCCATAAACCCCAGTACAAATACAAAGTTATATATTGTCAAAAGTAATGATCATTATCATCATCATCATTTCAGCTATAAGACGTCCACTGCTAAACAAAGGTCTCCCCCAATGACTTATCACCGGGGGGGATTCCCAATACTCGCCACGCTTGGCAGGCGGGTTGGCGAGCGCAGTTTTTTATAAGATTTCGCATGAAGACGCTGCCGCCCGTCTCGTGCTACAGGAATTAGTCGCCTCTTACGACACGCCTCCTATTGGCGGTGGGGAAGTGTATTCTTTACGGTCAAAGTAATCAAATCGTTAAATTATCTTCGTAATAATAATCGTTAAATGTTTTTCAGTCAAAATATTTTTTCTCATAGCACATTAATTTGACACCTGAAGGAGAGGTTAATTATTACCCTGAAAACTGCGATTGGAAGGTATAAAAATTCAAAATACTAAGAAAGTATCATAATCAGAAAAATATGTATTTTATAAAGTAAGTAAGCAAAAGCGTGTTTATAAAACGTTCCGAGATAAAAAGAAAAACGAGACTGACCTACGTTTTACGTTAGTACAGACCGACCCTTCTGAATTAGTCTGAGCTGTGTCCCGGGACACGGAATACTGTTGGAAAAACATCGTAATGTTGTAAGTCTTTGATCCCCTTAGTTTTATTTTAACCCAATCTTTGTGAGTTTGGGATACAAAAACAAGATTTTGAGTCTACAGATTTCTGATTATTTATTTGGTGAATTCACAATATTTTTAAAATAATAAAGAATGATGCTTCCTGTATTTAAAAAAAAAGTTATAAAAGATACTGATAATAATAAAAAATAGTACTTAAGTTTAGGTTAAGGATAATTCGAGTTTCAATACCGTGGTTTAGTTACCGTTTTAGTTTAAGGAGGATAAAAATAGCGTGAAATAGTAACTACATTCCATTCTACATTCCACTTCGAACGTTTAAAATTGTCTCAACAAGGTTTACTTGTAACAATAAATTGTTATTGTTTTAGTTTCTATTATTGGTGGCAGCACAAACAAACCGCAGGTGGCATAATATATCATTTGTTCTATAAAACATTATGTAACAACATAGATGTTAAATAGAGGTACAATAGATCGTTAAAGACACGGTTGGGCAAACCAATAAAGTAATGTGGAAAGATCTTATCTTTCCTAACGATTATCATTTTTGGTACAATTCTTTTCTTTTTTTAAATTTTTGTGTACCAAATAAAATATTCTTATTTTCATTTTCGGTATAATCTAGCCGCAACGTACTCGTAGGTCTCCTCTCAGCTCGTGACGGTTGGGCGAACGCTCGAGCGCCACGGCCACGGAGCGAGCAAACTTTGATCAACTTCGTTATCTGCTTCATAAATTATTACTTTAATCCGCCGGCCGTCGCGCGTTAGTTTGCCCACATCTTATGCGCTTAGAGATAAGTTTTCGCCCCTGTAGACAAAAATAGATGATCTTCTGACCGCTTTAATATTTAAGGCATGTTCTACTTAGGTTTTAAAACGTGCAAAAAAATGCCGTACGGGGACAAGAAATGACAACAACATGCATTTTTTTTTGTTTTGAAATAATCTTTTAAAATAAATAGTCTATATTTTAAGTAACAACCCGTACTAAGCCCGCTTAGTATAGTGTATGGCCAAAACCATAAAATTGAGGTAAGGCCTGTGCCCTGCAATGGGACGTATTAGGCATACTTAACTTTACTTTACGAAGCAATATTTAATGTTTACTGTATGAAATAATTTTAAGGACTTGCAGAAGCTTAATTTGAATTTTCTTACTTTTGAATTAATTTAGTTTTTTATAAAAAACGACGTCTTACAAGTTTTATTTTATTTGGGATAAAAAACAATTGTACAATTCTTAGGCTAAACGATTAAGTTTGCAAATTAGTTAGTTGGAATAGGCCTGAATCCAGTGGCTTCCCGCAACCTTTACTAGTTCGTATGTCCACCTCGTGAGTTTACCTACGGTGTTTTCCGGTAAGTTGCTTTCATTCTAGAGCCTTTCTGCCCCATCCATGCTTCCAACCGGCCAATCATGAAGTCACTGGGGAAGGCCTTGTTCAGCAGTGGACGTCCTGTGAGCATAGGACGTCCGACGACGACAACTATAAACTTGTTTCATCATGATCATGAGATTATGTAAAAAAAGTGTACAGTATACTTATGTTTGAAGATTTACTTATACAGGGTTACATTGCAAAGGGGTTGCCATATCTTTAGGAGTGGCTCAGAATCAGTAACTTAATCGAACTATGCAAAGAACAAAACATTTTTTTTTCACATGTAAATATTTCTATCCGCTGTTAACTCATTCATAAGAAAATTACACTGTATGTGCACTGCGTAAGGTCCTTGTTGGCTCGCCGTACCTATGCATCTGATGAATGACCGCGCGGCTCTCGTAGTCTCTCTATTGACTATATTTTCGGATATTCTAAAGTTTTTTTTTTTTCGTAACATACGAATATTTTGAATAATTACGATTAAGATGCTTCTTTTCATTGTTCGCTAGATCATATTTTTTTAATTTGGCACCCCTTTGCAATATACATAACTGTAAACCCAATACAGTTGGTTACATAATACATAATCAATGATTATGTTCCATAATCTCGTCCTCATTGTGTACAATGTAGTACGCACTTTTTGCTACTGCACTGATTACAATCTTCAAAGTTAGGCGCGTGCATGAACGCGTCAATAAACTAAAAAATAAATAACCGGAACGTGCCCGCACCGTCACCTATCAATGTCATCTGTCACCTGTCAATGTCATTGTACTTTTTTGTACACAGCACTGAAGACATAAATATTTAGAATAAATTAGTTTTTAAACTAATTAGTGATGTACAGCTTACATACAAATGCAAAAAACCAAGAAGAAAATACGGTGATGTTTGTGTAAAAGTATGGTGGCTGGAAAACAAAACTTGTCAGTTGAATTTGTGAAATTGTTGGACCGATACCTCGGCTCAATTATTACGATTACTACGATTTCTATCACCACCACAGCACACTAACTTTAGTGTTATTATATTTATAATATCATCACCATCACCATCATCTCAGCCTATTACAGCCCACTGCTGGACGTACGGGAAGGACGCAAAGAGCGCCAAGGAGTACGATCTCCTGCTTTGATACAAATGTATCTAGCCATATTCCCGAGTTCGTCGGCCCATCGAGTTGAGAAGCGTCCTACACTACGTTCGCCGAGACGTGGCCTCCACTCCAACAACATAATCAGCCAGAAATTAATCATGAAAACAAGGAGTGTGTGTGACAGAGTTGCGTTATTCTTCAGCCCGCAAACGAGACAGAATGAATGACATCGGAGCTTTCACGGGAGGTTGGCCGTGGTGATCATTAAGTTCATTCTAGTTGTCTCTCATGTCTCAGAATGAATGACATCGGAGCCTTCACGGGAGGTTGGCCGTTGGTGATCAATATGTTCATTCTAGTTGTCTGTCATGTCTCCGAATGACTCCACAGAAACTACTCTGTACAGAAGCACTGGCCTTTACGATGGAGTGGCCAGTGGGTTTTTTGTTCAGTCTGAAGCGTCTCCTCGAGGGATTCCTCCTGAGACGTAACATTATGGCTCTAGTCTTCATGAAGAGTTGACCATGAGACCGATACAATGTTGCACCAGAAATATACTACAAAGGATCTGTAATAGCATAAGGTAAGTTATTAATATTATAAAATTCTTCTAGCGCATCATATGTACCGAGAGAACAATTATTCCTCTTTTCTGTCTCGCAGCAGAATTATAACACTTCCACTTGCTTTCACGAGGGGTTAGCCTGTGGCTTAAAATTTTTGTTATAATATTGCGGGTCTGCAAATCTTATAAGGTTGACCAGAGACCGACTTCATTAATTGAAGTTGAAAATATAGTCGAACACAAAAGTATCAAGACGATACATATCTTCGAATGCCACTAAAAAAAAAAAAAAAAGAGAGGAGGGAGAATATGGGTACCGAGACCATGAGGTAATGCCCTCCGTCTTAGTAATTTTTTCAACTTAACATTTTGACTCTAAGGAGGCTATGAAAGAAGCTCCTTTGCCTGCTGATATTAAAGGCTTAAGGAATTCTGAGTCTTGTGTAAACAAGTCATATACTTACCTAGACAATTTCAGTCTGTTTATAAAGATTTTAAGTTTTTAATAATTTCATCAGTTGTTACTATCAAATTGGGCCTTTGGCAACCATTAATGGTACCAAGACAATCTGTTGGTCTCAGATCTGCTTGTCTTATTCTGCCCCATTTATATACATACAAGTCAATGATAAATAGCGCTTTTACAAATTATGGTTTATCTCGGTGTGGATTTCCACAAGTTTTTTACCACAAGTAATTGAGATACTTCTTGATGTTGGCCCAAGAGGGCAAGACTTTATAAAGCATACCATAGAAAACAACCTGTTTACTCCAATAGTTCATGTAGTTATGACCATATTAAGTTTTTTTTTTTCTCTTATATTTTACTAAAAAGCTTAAATAAATAAATAAACATTACTTGACATTGCTAATTGATATCTGTGACTTAAAGATCATTAGTCCACTTGATTCGTGAAGTGCCTTAACGTAAAAGGTCCCAGGTTCGATACTCTGGTCGAATGACCCTGGCGAGATACATTGTCTTGTACCTCATAATACAGGGAAGTTGACTGCCTGTTTGAAGACCATGACAAATTGATGCTGGCTGGTGCATGTTTGTATGTTCCTATACAACTGATATGGTATCCCATTTGTGTAACTTATAATATTAGATCTGGTTACAACCGGGTAAACCTTAAATTCTCATAGTATCAAGCTTAATTCTCAAGATTCTATAATAATCTATGAAAGCAATTAAAATTTAACACTGTTACTGACTTAAGGTTATTATTTTAGCTGGTCGCCATGGCTAGTTAGATTATTTCTAGTCTTCATCAAGTGAAATAAAGACACACTCAAGATGAGTGTTACTTACAAATAATGTGAGTGAAGATCACTGTTACAGAAATGGAAAAATAATTCTCCTTGTTATCAACAAGATAAAAATTACCATAATTAAAAACTTTTTTAACTGTAACTGTATGTTATATTCCAATATTTTCAGTCAGTAAAAACCCATGGAAAGATTTATGCAGCTTTATTTACAGGCAAAAATGTCGCACCATAATTGATCCTTATGTACTTGTCATAAGGTCGAAAACCAATTATTTTAATTTTTAAGTAGGTACCTGCTACCTTTGGAAAAGTAAGAGAAATTCAAAACTAGACACAAAGTTCCAATGATAACTTGAATTTTCAAATCTGACCTAAATATATTTTTAATATATTTTTGTTATAAACCATATATTTCTAGACATTTTATTATTTGTGAAAATGTTTGATACCAAAAATTGAAGACAAAGATAAATAATCATCCAATCATTAAATTATCAAGATACTAAAGATAGTAAATAAACTGAATTATCCCAGGTGGATAACAAAGGTTCATATTTAAATAGATGATTATAATAAAATATGATTTATTAAAACATAATTTAAAAAAAATAAAATTGTATCCATGAAACTATAAACTTCTTAAAAAATATACTACTGACTTAAAATTATTATTTAAATTAAGGCATGAATCTTACAATTAAAATTGAAGATTGTCAAGTACCTATGTAAGTCTATGTATAAATAATTTTATTAGATATTAAATTACCATGTAAAGCAAAAATGGAGATGATAAATAATGACAGAAAATTTCTAACTTAACTTAAATGAAAAAAAAAAAAAATAATAATTGATGAGACGATAGAGGCATTGATCAGTGGCAATAATTAAGGCAATGCAGGCAATAAATGTTGCCTTACTTGTTATTGGACTAAGGCTGTAAGGCAGCTACAAGTATTTTGAGCCGGAGTAAACTTTCTATCTTATCCGATGTGATGTATTGGTAAATTATTACTTATTTAATTATTATTTTTTATTAGCTTACAAGAATTGACCAGTCATTGAATCTTTTTATAAATAAGTATTCAGACTGTTTCATTAACTTATTAATATCCCCTACCAGGGATCCACACATAAAGTGCAGGAAGTCTCATACTGATTTCCAGCCATACAAGTGTAACACATATAACGGTTTTCTAAGAAGATGAGTAAAAATCAATCTTTCTCAGTAAAATAATGTTGAATCTATTGTCAACAAAATAGGATCCCTACTGGAACAATACTAGTAGTATTTGTATATAATTTCCTTATTTATAACATATAATTAATGAAAAATTTGCGATAGTAAACATCCATATTATTTTTTTTTAGTTTCCTTTACTTTGGAACTACACCTTGAACAGGAGTTATTAAGAATACCTAAGACTAATTTATTTGCATAAAAAATTGTATTACAGACAATGATAACTTAAAAGGTTACTAGATTTTCTTATTATATAAAATAAAATAAGTCTTTTCAGAAGAAATACTAGCTTAACTACCTACTTGCACATCGATAAATTTACCTTGTTAGGTAACCATATACTAAGTATGTACTACATACTACTGGATAAATGAGACGGATATTAATAGTTCAAAGCATTGGCTCCATTTCCATGACAACTTATTAAACTAGCTGTTGCCCCGCGATTTCGTTTGCGTGATCTCTAGTTTATTCGTAAAGAATATACCTACTTAATAGCGCGGGGTATTTATTTAAAACTTTATTGCACAAACTTAAAAGTGTACAACAGGTGGATTATCAGTCTCAGTCCCAGCAAATCTATAAATTCATAAAGACTTACAGTTTTAACAAAAATAAACGAGTATTGCAATTAAAGTAAAATTTGCTATTTTCGATTTTATAGAATTCCTACACATTTTTTGGCCCACCTGTATGGTATAAAATAGGTACAGGTTTGTGTCATCAAATGGGATGGGACTGTATCAATATATACATGGTTGTATTAGCATACGGGGTTATATCATCATACAGGGTTGTATTATCATACAGGGTGTATCATCATACAGGGTGTATCATCACACAAGGTGTATCATCATACAGGATTGTATCGATATACAGGGTTGTATCGATATACAGGGTTGTATCGATATACAGGGTTGTATCGATATACAGGGTTGGTTGATTAATTCCAATGAATTAATCAAACAACTATATCATTGTTAGATAAAACTTGAATTAAGCATCTACCAATAGATAGTTAATAAAATAAAGTTTTATCATGTGCGAAGACTTTAGCAAATCATATAAATGATCATAATACATGTTTATATTGCTTTGTCGACACAACTTTCCTCTTTGAACATCTACATTGTACACAATGAGGACGAGATTATGGAACATAATTTATATGATCGGACTAACTTACCTAGTGACGTCCGATCCTCAATTATGTGAAGTAATCTCGTCCTCATCCTATCCCCAGCCCGACCCAGTTAGTATGTATTTATCAATCCTTAAAGTACAAAAAAGATTATATGCTATAAATACCTACATACTACTTAGTTTCCCTTCTTTTTGAAAGTTGTGTCCAGTTTTATCCTTTGAAATAATGACATTGACAGGTGACAGATGACATTGATAGGTGACGGTGCGGGCACGTTCCGGTTATTTATTTTTTAGTTTATTGACGCGTTCATGCACGCGCCTAACTTTGAAGATTGTAATCAGTGCAGTAGCAAAAAGTGCGTACTACATTGTACACAATGAGGACGAGATTACTTCACATAATTGAGGATCGGACGTCACTAGGTAAGTTAGTCCGATCATATAAATTAAACGTTATTGTTAGAAGTATAATTATTAACACACTTATATTAGCTTCACTTGTAACCAACTAACTAACTATGTAATCAAATCTTGGATGTAATTTTTTATCTACTTCAAACTGACGTATCGATTTAAAACTTTGTAAGTGTTTGACATTCGGATGACAATACAATAATTCGACGTCATCATGCTGATCTGATGATGGAGTCGGGAGGTGGGTAGTGGAACTCTTCAACCACTGCTAGTAAAACCTTATTGGGCCTCGTTTGGGGCTCATTAGATTTGTTTTGACGAATTCAATACGTGTAAGTGTGTTTTATAGTTTTTAATAGTAATAGTTTAGTATGTGACCACTGTCTATTATAAAATAAATAGACAGTGGTCACATACTAATCTAAAAAATCAGCAAATAGTAATCTCAAAATGTTTTTTTATTTTTTATTTATTTGAAAACAACAGACATCAGTTATATAAGAAACGATATAAATGTATAAAGTTATTGGACTAAACTAATATCCTAAAGGTGTTTACACTGCTGATTAAATCAATTCGTTAACAAATTATATAATATCAAAATACTAATTATAAATGTCTTGAATTATGATTCAGTTAAGATTAACGAACACCAAAAATGGACCTTACTGCCGTTTTGAACCTCGCAAACCCTGAGTTAAATATGTCCAACTTGGAGTCACTTTGCAGGAGATTATATTTACGACACATTCTGGCGATAGGATTGTGGCGCGATACGTTGTTCTTATTTGTAGGAAGTACAAAAGTAGGTAAGAAGCGCCTCTTGTCACATTGCAGTTTATTTTTAGGGAAGAGGTAATATAATAATATTTGTAATGTAATGTCTTCTTTTTCTCTTTACAACTCCAGAAATTAACCTCTACTTATATAAGGTGCTTTAAAAATATCTGCCACGGCTGAAATGGGTGAAAGTATTACTTATGTAGATTACGGTAGTGAAGGAATTACGTGCCCCGGATCGGTTATAATTGTTTGAGAAAAGACAGTAAAGGACAGCAACGTTAGCATTTTGGCGGTAACATGAATGTACGGTTAATGTCCACACATTTAAAGAATGTTGGTAGATAAATGAAAGTCACTGGTATGAAAGATTTTTAACTATATTCACTTTAACTACTACGCTATGATGGTTGAATGGTAATTGTATGAATGAGCACGATATGCGCGATATGTTTGGTGATTCGTCGAGTACTGGTCAAATAATAAAATTATACAAAAAATGAAATATTCAATCGATGTGTTGATGTTCAGTGAAAATGATGACGGCGCACTGTGGCGCGGCGATTTCGCAATGTACGTAAACCGTACAATGAACGAATTCGTAACCGCAGCGCGTGAGACGAAGTACAAGCGGGCTGGTTAGATGAGTGTGGACGGTTTGAGACTAAATAAAGCCTAGTCATTAATTAATACTATTTTTAATTAAAAAAATTAATGATGTTCTAAACTTAAAATTTCTTTACTATCGTAATCTATTTAAGGAATACTTTTACCCATTTCAGCCGTGGCAGATATTTTTAAAGCACCTTTTTTATAATTGCATGCTATTTTAATGGCTGGATAGGTGATCATATTTTATCATTGTCAAACTTCTGTACACCCTGTTCAATAGCAAATAAATGTTTTCTTCTTCTTCTTCTTACAGATTCACGTATGGGATCCTAACCTAATCATTTAGTGGCCAAAACATATCCCAACAAAGTTAAATGATCCCACTTTGGTCTGCTCCATTAGTGGCGAGTTAACCAGCACTTAAAACAGCTGAAATTAAGTTAATTTATTTAATTACAGTTTCCATTAAATGAAGATGGTTTAACCGCAATGTCCAAGTACCTACTGCAGCAGTTCTCTAAACTACTCGGTTTTGATGCAGTTAACTTAATTATCTCGTGGGTCCGTTTAGTTAATGAGCTCATTAAATTAATTATGATGCGGTGGTCTCATTATTTAGGGGTTAAAAGTTTAGTTTAGAAGAGTAGGCTATAACTTATAGCTCTAATAAAACCGCCGGTTAATTATAGTTGTACTCCGATAAGATTGTAGGTAGTGTGCATAGACAGATAATAACAATAAATCGACAGAACTATCAACCTTTTTCCTGTTTCTAAATAGGGTAATTGCGGTTGACCATGATCTTGCCGTGTGGGGCAGTAAAGAATACACTTCCTCACAGCCAACAGGACGCGTGTCGTAAGAGGCAACTACTTCCTGTAGCACGAGACGGGCAGCAGCGTCTACATGCGAAATCTTATTTAAAAAACTGCGCTCGCCAACCCGCCTGCCAAGCATGGCGAGTATTAGAAATCCCCCCCGATGAAAGTCATTGGGGGACGCCTGTGTTCAGGAAATGATGATGATTATCTTAGATGTGGAAAGTCTGGTTACTACATTTGGAGTGATAGCCATCAGATCTCTTTAGACCTACATCAGCTACTACGTACAATGGAGAGTGTTATCTAAATGTCCAGGTTTCTTGAAGATGTTTTTCCACAGCGCCGAGCAAGCAAATAATTGTAACATGTATTGTATTTTACGTAGTACATGCTAGATTTCAAACTTAAACCACCGTTCTTTAGATTTTTTGATACCCAAAATTAGTAAAAAGCCTAAGTAACTCAGAAAAATATTGCGAATCACAGGATGTTCTAGATCAAATTTACATACCTGTATTAATGTCAGTAATCATTTTTTTTCTTTTATTTTGTATTTAATGATCAAGCATACGTTAACGAGACACAAAAGAAATTTCATTGTTATACGGTCTCATGAGACCGCTTGGATGTTAACGGGTTAATTGAGTTACGAAATTCTTCTGAAATGGAATCGAGTTTCTAGCTGCTACAACAAATACATAGTTGTCTGTCTGTTTTCTCCGAGCTGTGAGAAAGGTGTCACTTTTCCGTGCAATTAGCTAATGGTAGTGACGACGCGTAGAAAGCGTGTTTTTACACATTTTTAGACTCTATGGTAAAGCTTCCACCAAGCTTTAGTTGCATAAATGTACGTGTACAAATTACGGAGAGTGCTAGAGTACTTCGAGTGAGGAGTGAGTTAAAAACTATTTTTAAATAGTGCCGTTGTTACATTGCAACTATTGCAATATTACTTCACTAATCAAATAAATCAAATAAAAATAAAAAAATACTGTAGTAATAAAAAAAATATACAACCTCATGGTGTGTCGATGGTATTTGGTCATCAGTCCTTTTTTGAACAAGTATGAGTATCATAATAATATGAACCAATACGTTTATTCATAGCTTAATCATCTTACTGAAATCTATATTAAGTCTGTGATTATTTTAAGTCATTTCGTGAACTTAGCAAGGTCAATTTGCAGATATCATATTTGTGTTTAATAAATAAGCAAGTCTATGGTATACATACATACTTAATTTACTTGACTTAAAACTGTAACAACACTTTTTGTGTGTGATAACACTTTTTGCTTAATCCTGCGACATTTTCAAGTTTCATAAATAATATCCTAATGAGATAGTTACCTTGCCAAAGCGAGTTTGAAATTGTTTGTAAAATAAATAAAAAAATTTGAAGCACGCTTGTTGAAAAATCCGAGGCTAAATTAGTTGCACTTATGAGCGGGGTGGCCGGACGGTAAGAGGGCGTTGGTAGCCGGTAGACGGACAAGAATCCCGGACGCTTGACCCCATGCCGGACGGGTTTTGGTTGCTGCAGCTACTTTAGAATTTAGGTTGCATTGAAAACACGGAAAGAAACGTTTTGTTCATGACGTGTTTATCCAGCAATGATCAATAATGAATGGGTTAGACCAATTTTTTAAATCTCCATCCTTATGTCTATTTAACTACTAAAGTGCATTCAATAAAAGAAAAAACAGAACCTATGCAGTAGAATATAGACGGTGAATTTTTATTGATTTTTTTGGTTTTGCAGCCAAAAAAGTTACATTCCCAAAAATTTTAAGGTGTTTTTATTTGAGCAAAATTGAATATTTGCAGAGAAATTAGAATAATGTGCATTGTGCATAAGGGGAAAGTCCCTTCTCATTTGTTTTCGTAGTTATCATTACAATTAGAAGCAACTCTGCGGCTTTAATCTTTATAATGCGCGGCGCGACTGACTTACACAGTCTCGGTCTAACTGTAGACGGGACAGATTACTACAGGGATAGGTCCCAAAATCATTTGTTTGAATAAACATTCTTTACCAATACTGGACGTTTGCAATAGCAAGCATAGAGCATGTTCTTATCGGTTTCTCATATTAAACATGTTCAGGGTCCTAACAAAGATAACTAATTGCAGTATTACTTTATCTTTTAAGACTAAGCCCAGGAAACCGAGACACAATTGAAATTCTTTTGTTACACGGTTTGATGAGTTAAACAATACTTACATTCCTACTTCTTATTTAGCGTTTACGTTAAGAGTTTTGATACGTAGACGTAGGCGTAACTAATAGCGTTCTATAAATAGATATTGCAAATTGACCAAGACTGGAAGTACTAGGTTGCGTAACGATCTGACGACCGCGCGAGTACCCGACATCGGCAGATCTGTAGGCACTCTTAAGAGGCTTTTATATTAGGTCCTTACATAATATAACATTTCCAATACTCAATACTGGAAACTTTGACATCAAATATCTTGCGTTTGATTAAGAATTCTAAATTCAGATTTATTTCTAAATCAAGCCAGAATTATAGCTAGAAAAGAAAGATTGTTTTAAAATTCTTAACTATTTGTTTTCACATCATTTGTTTGAGCTTCAACATTGATGCTATAACAACAACAATAGACAAATTGAAAATTCGCCGTATTTACGAATACGAGTTTCACCGTGGCACCATTGCTGCAGAAACGACTCGAAGAATTAACGACGTGTACGGACCAGGCGCCGCTCACGAACGGTGCGTTTTTGGTTTCAACGTTTCCGTTCTGGAAATTTCTATTTACAAAATGAGCCTCGTGGACGACCTGATACTTAGGTGAATAACGAAGAATTGAAGACGATAGTGGAAGCGGATCCATCTCAAACCACTTCTGAATTAGCAGGAGCCTTTGGCGTTAGTGACAAAACGATAATGGCAAATGGATAACCATTTGCTCCAAATCAGAGAAGTCAAAAATCTCAAAAAATGGGTACTAAACGAATTGCACGAAACTGAAGCAAACCAACAAACACGCGTCGCTTGCTACGTTTCTTTGCTCAATCGGTGACGATTATTTATTGTAAAACAATGAGGGGATTTTGAACCGTGTCGTGATTTGTGATGAGAAATGGATCCTGTACGACAATCGGAAGCAATCATTACAATAGCTTAACTCTGGAGAACCGGCAAAACCTTGCCCTAAGCGAAAACTGACCAAAAAGAAGATTATGGTTAGTGTTTGGTGGACCAGTGCTGGTGTTATACAATACAGCTTCTTGAGATCAAACCAGACGATTAGTGCAGACTTGTATTGCCAACACTTGCAATGATGGAAAAGCTCGACATTAAACAACCGAGACTGATGAATTACTCTAGCCTACTGCTCCTTCAGGATAACGCTAGACCACACACTGTGCATCAAACGGTCGCTAAGTTAGAGGAGCTGCGACTTGAACCTTTCGTCACCCACCATACTCTCCAGATCTTGGCCTAACCGATTACCACTTTTTTCAAAATTTAGAAAACTTTTTACAAGGAAAAAAAAATCAAATCTGATGAGGCAGTAAAACCGCCTTTAAACAGTTCAAAGACTCTCGTTCCCAGGATTTTTTTTCCAAAGGGATCAATGATCTGCCTATAAAACGGCGGATTATTGATTAAATAATAATTTCATTTAAAAAAGCTGATTAATTTTTTTGATACTGAACGGCAAATTCATATAATGTTATATTGGGTATATATCACAAATGTGTAAAAATACTACATACGCAATGCAGTTTAACAAAAAACAAACCTTTTGATAGGAAGGTGTAGAGGCTTTAGTGTGTTATGCTCCAGTATGCACTGGTGGTTAATGAGAAGTCCAGATGTACTGATGAATAAGTTTACTGGTGCATCAATATATATACACTATAAAATTTTGATGGTAAAGCGCGGTGGGTGACGATTGCCGGATTTACATCGTACGGTCCGAAACTGCACACGATGCAAAAATGCGAACGTAAGCCGCTACAAAAGCATAAAACAAACTATGTACCTTTATCATAGTAAAGTCAGTCTCCGAATATCAGTTGCATTAAAGCTGCTATAATGTCGGATAGTCAGAATTAAGTCAAAATCACAATTTACATAATTTTCTTTAATATTATCCAAAAAAGAATTATATAAAATTACATTGCCAAATCAACCATGTTTTTAAATAAGTTAGTATTTATTGAAAATACCATATTTTAAAGCTTTAGAAAAGATTGAATTATTCTTCATCGTCCCTAATCAAACTATCGGGAGCCTTCTCGCATATGAAACTGTATGGATAGTCACAACGAGCGTTGATGAGCTTGGAGGTGGATCTGGCTAGAGCACCGCAGTGGCACGTTTGGCAGTAGGTCGGGTAGCCGTTACCCCAATCCCATGTCCCGTACCCGGCTTCTTCGACACTCTGACCTGAAATATATATTGATTTATACTTTATTACACAGACAAAAAAGTAGTACATGATACGATTGTTATTCTAAATAAAATTATTGAATGTAAGATTATATGAAACGTTTATTATAATATATTAAGTGAGCTGAAGAAAAAATAATACTTATATTACATAAAATTATATCAATAAATCGTCATACTAATAATATTTATTTGAAACATTACACACCAGAGTTTTAGGCGTTAAGTTTTCGGAATTTTAATTATTCGTAATTTTCATGATTGGAATTCGATTTTTGATTGAATTTTTATGGATAATTAATGAGTCGGAATTTTAAATAGTTTGACCTATTAAAAATCGGAATATTGAAATTAGGAATTATAAACGCTAAGAAAATTGAAAATCGGAATTAGTATAAATAAGAATTTTAAACCGTTCGGAATTTAAAGATTCGGTGTTTTGCAATTCGCGATTTTTTTCGGTTTTATATTGTGTACCCCTTGCAAAGCTAATGCAGACTAGATAAAACATACATACAGGGTGGTATTATTGAGTATTATAGGTCCATCCAAATATACCCTATATATGTTACCCAATTTTTCGTAGTTTTTGAGATATATTTTTCACTTAAATTTTGAGAATTTTCGTTCTAATCTAATCGTGTCTGAAAGTTTTTGAAATGATCAAGGAAACTGTAAAACCACTTTTTTTTTTAATTCAAAATTAAATTCTGTCAGTCTGTAGTCAAAAACATAACCCTTCCTTGGCAGTCGGGTAAAAACGCACCATGTACTGTGTACCAATCCGTGATAGAGTTACTGCCGTTGCCCCAATCCAAAAATCCAGCTGAAGTTTTGTCAATATCTTTCGAGAGCCTGATCTGATCTCTTGGGTTTTTTGTGAAAAGTTCCTTGATGACGGTCGCCTCAATTTCGCTGTTGACGATGACAAGATGGCCGCCCTCTGCACGACATGTCATCGCCGCTCGTTTCCAACTCTTTGCAATGCGGTGAAACTTGTAACAGCTGCCAGTACGCTTGTCTAGAGTGTAGCCTAAAATAATTTAAAAACCATATTAGTTAAAGCAAAGTTCACAGCTACTGTACCACTTTAATGTCTCTATTTCTAATAATAAATCTAGTCTAAGCTCTCCAAAAACCTCAAATATATAATATTATTACATCTTGGTTTTTATTTTCTAAGGCCCATCCCACATTTTAATTCTGAAATAGCAAATCTCCGCCCCGAAGATGGACACTCCAGATAACTAAACTCAAACTGGTTTACAAAACATAGCGATAGCACAGTAGCTATAGTAACACATTGGTACGATATTGGGACGCAATTGCAGGTAACGTACGACAATAGGTTACGTGCGACAAAAGATTTAGACTGATACAAATATGAGTGAATAGACAAAACATCAAATTTCATGACTTTGAAGTAATTAATTTACAACGAAGAACCAGACCATGATTTTTTGTCAGAGGCGTCTCCTAGTACACCCAAACCCGATCCAATTTGGAAAAAATCGTGTTCCTAATTTATTCGAACCGGTATTTAATTATCCCCTGTAAAGTTAGGCCCCGTCGTATGCGCAGCGCCTTAAAGTCCCCTGTAAATGTAACATTTACCTGTGTCCACAGTGCCACAGCCAGTAACTACGGGAGTCGTTACTTTCTTTTTGTAGCAAATGTAGGGGTACGTTTCGTTGCATCGCACGTCAGCTACGGTTCCATTTGTCAGCATAACGATGCAGTCCTCCTGGTTATCCAAGTTGTTGGGCTCATCTGGAGCCCATATAACTGGGATCTCTGATAACGGGACCCCTAATAAAAATTAAGCATATTTATTTGCTAGATTTCAATACTATCAGCGGCAGTTTTTGTAGTCTTATCATTTGTGTTAACAATAAACTTGATAATATTTTATAGTGGAACTTAATATTTGAAGATTTAAACATAAACCAATTCTTTTTATTTTCTCGCACGGTTGAGGTCGCGATAAGTTACTGCGATACCGTTTGTAGCATTGTGTTTAAGCCAAAGCGGTCAATCACTGCTATCTACGATCAGTGCATTGGTCGCCCGCGCGATCATCTGACATTTGAAGTATTCCAGATTTCAACGATTATTTTTAAATTAAAAAAAAATCGTTGGAATCTTGAACTGCAACTGCAAATTATTTTTACGGGTATTCGACATGGAAAACGCCAATAGTAAGGAGAAATATAATGATTGACTTAAGGGGCTGAATGTAGCCAAATTGTGCTAACCAAAGAAGGTTTTGTGTAAAATGTTTAGCTAATATCATTTTATAAAGACAAGGCAGTAATAATTGATCGTATTTCTGAACTAATGCTCAATTTCACAACACGATTCCACAAACTTCACTCCATCGAAAAAAAAATCCTCTGAAAATACCTAAATTCCATTTTTTTTATTGTACAGTAATGTTAATGATCTTAGGCAAAATTATGGATTTTATATTACTAAATTGGTCACTTAATTTTTTTTATAAATTGGTTATTTTCATTAAAATCGTGTATTTTGTGGTTAAGCACTTATGCCCTTTCATTCCAAGCAGCACCTTCTCTGTCACTACTGGGTTTGACATACGTGGTCCTGCTTTATCGAACATTAAATGGGCATGTCTATTGCTCAAGATCATTGGCTCTAGTCAGCGCTTTAATACTCGCGGAGATCGCGCGTTTGGCGTAAATGCATTTTGCCAATAGTAGATCGCCAGCGCCCACAGATTGACCGAAGCTTAGCTGTATTATAATTTACTTCCCACTTAAGTGCCACGCATTGCTCTTTAACTTCCTAACCTAAGGATTAAAACTCACTTTCTGCTAATATTTTCCATAAACACAATAAAGTTAAATTAAGGCATATTATGACATTGCGAAAAAACTCAAAATTAAATCACAAATCTGATGCAAGTCACTTATTAATATGTACCATCAATCGACTCGAAGTCGCCTTTGGATATGGTGGCGTGGATTCCTGTGAAGACAGCGCAATCCACGTTCGAAGCAACCTGCATCATGATCATGACTTTGCGGTGGTGTTCATCCATCGGCGACGCCAGCATTGCACCTAGAGAACAAAACACCTGTAATTTATTCAATTATAATGATAAAAAATAAAAACAGCTAAAATGTTTCGCCTAGTTATTTGGAATTTATTATTTATGGGGTGTGTGTGTAAACTGCAAACTTCGATATTTGTATTTTTAACCGACTTCAAAAAAGGAGGAGGTTCTCAATTCGTCGGAATCTTTATTTTTATTTTTATGTATGTTCAGCGATCATTTGTTACTACGTTGATCGATTTTGATGATAAATTCTTTTTTTGTTCTAAAGGTAATACTTTCAGAATGGTCCCATATAAATTTGATCAAATTTTGAAAATGGGATCTATAAGAAAATCATCAAACATTGCATGAACTCCGTACCACGCCAACTTATTTTTGTGTCTATGTTACCCAATATCTTTGACAAATGTGAACCGATTTTGATGATAATTTTTTTAATGAATAGCTTATACTTCAAAGATTCTATAATAATAAATTTGTGGAAAAAATTCACCCCTAAGAGTGGAATAATAAAAAATGAAATCGGTGTTCAGCAGTTCAATTTTGTTTGCACTCTTAAGATCTGTTTTGATTAGGATTTATATAATACATATTTACTAAAAACAGATAAAATAAGTAATTTAATCTCTCATCGACTGACACCGACTCCAAAAGTTTGTTTGTGTTTTTTTAGCTTTTTAGTATTTTTTATGAAAGAAATGTTTGAATTCTTAAATTTGAGCCATTACTTGTCTGAGTCAGAGTTAAATAACCGTTCTATATAATAATTTGTTTAATAAGATCACCGAAAAGTTAACACCGACAGTAATTTTAATTATTAATGACAATTTGAAAGATTAAACAATATTATCTTAAATCTATAAAAAAGGGACTCGAATCGCTATCCTATAAAAAAAAACATATTTTATAATAACCTTTGTTGAAGCTAAAGTAGTTAGGAGAGTAAAGTAGTACTAAGGTGTATGCTTAAAATTTGAATAAATTTACCTTCTAGGTTGCAGTGAAAAAATGCGTCTTTGAAGGTCGCCGGCACTTTGTGAAGTTTCAGCCACCCTCCCACCTCCTTGTTGTACAAGTAGTCGTACCGGTATTTGCCATCGGTATCTTAAAACATAACAATAAATATCTTGTACATAAAAGGTACATACCAAGTAGACTTTCAATATCCTTAAACGAAATGGCCTAGGATTAAAAAGAAACTTGAATGATCTCAATTCGACGGATTGTTTTTTTTTTAATCGACAGAGTTAATTATTTTACCCCATGACTTAAATTTTGTCATAATAAATTACTGATGGATTAAATCATAAAAGCTTCAACTGATTATGACTCAATTGGGTAAATTGATTCATTTAAGCGATTACTTTTAAAAAAAAAACAAGACAGCAGTCGCGCATTACATTAGGTTTAGTTTTTTTTTTATTATAAAATAACTCACTTGCAACGTATATGGCGAAAATTAAAAAATAAGCAATATTTCGACCCATGATCACGAACGATATGGTTGCGACTGGTGGTGAACTGTTGTCGGAAATGAATGAATATTATGGCACATCACAAAATAATTGTGAAAGATATGACATACAGAAATAACATTAGTATCAAAGGAAGTGATGGTTTTATCGGTCTGTATTTTTGTTTAGCAGGGAATTACCCATGAATGTTAATAACTGATAAGTAACCACACAGTACGAGTTTCCTGTGGGAACAGTGTGGTAATGATGAAATTTGTACCTATTTTTCGAGACTTCATCCACTTAAACAACAAGGCTATCAAAATGTATAAAAAAATATTGCCGTGTTAGTACCGTCAAAACTGTAGTAGAAGTAAGGGTTGAGAATGAGGTTAATCGTTGAATCCAAGTCGGCAAGGCAGCGTTTGGTACACTAACAATGTCTTTTTATCCGAAATACGAGTACCTAAAGACGAATATCTACCACCATGTGTGGCCTTTAGAACTAATATGTTTTTTTATAGCATTCTTGCTTATTTACGAGTCATTTGGAGCAAAACGGTAAGAAAAACATTCACTGATCAGATAAATAGGTAAATTCTCTTTGGTTGGAACTGCGGCACATCGATATCGCTTTGACCCTGTGACCTCTCATTGGATGATATTCATCCATGATTATAGTAACATTCAGTGCAAGTGTCGTAACCCCCTATTGCTGCAATATATTGCAGGAGGATTCGTCCGTTTGCAGTCGCATTGATCAGTGCAAAGCAAATTGCGAGATCTAAATCTTTTTTTAATAAAACTACTGGGATGTGTCACTATAAAGGGAAATAATTGTCACTCTGGAGAAGTCGTCGGAGGTTCTTGCCGAAAATCAGCGTCGTAATAAGTCCGTGACGGTCACGACAAATGCTGAGCGGAAACCTTTTTGGCACACCAGATGCCCTTCATTGTTTTGGCGCTGTGTGTTTTTTTTTGTGTGTTTCAAATAAACGTTTCTATTTCTATTTGATTTATTAATTTAGATCAAGTACTGGTCAAAAGACCTTTTCCCGGCCGTAGTACACCATCAGGTCGGCCTCTTACAGTCCACTGCTGGATGTAAAGCTCCCCCAAAAAGCATCAAAAAGCACGATCTCCCGCTTTTTTTTATCCAGTCACTGCCAGCCATCTTCCTAAGGTCATCGGTCCATCGAGCTGGGAGGAGTCCTACACTACGTTTGCCAAGGCGCGGTCTCCACTTGAAAACTCGTTCACTCCACCTTTCATAGGTTCTGCGACAGATGTGGCCGGCCCACTGCCACATTAGCTTGCTATGGCAAGATACATTTTTGGACTATGTCCATTACTTTAGTCTGCTGCCGGATAAACTTATTTCTTTTACCATCGACCTTTCAATAGCTCGCTGAACGTGACGTAGTACACCATAGCTACAGGTAAAAAAAAGTGACCAAGAACAAGTAATTAGAAGTCTAAATCACTTAGATATAGTAAGTAGGTATGCAGTAATGATATTTGTTTATTCATTACTTAACATTTTTATGCAAGCATGGCATTTGCCCAATTCACTCCTTCCTAACGCTTTCTGCCCTTTCTAGTCGGAACATGCTTGACCAAAAAAGACGAATTTTGTTTAGAATGCACTTTGCCACCTTTCAAATTATCAGTAATAGTCACAACATCTAGAAATCACTACGAAAAATCATAAAATATGTCACCTTTAGCGAGCGTTGTAGTCAATCGTTCGGAAGGGTTAAAGCGACCGCACGCGTCAATACGCTCGCTGGCGGGAGGCCAGCGGTTACTATTAACACTGCGGTCTGAATAGCCGACTGCGGTCTCCATTATACTACATGTATAGTACAAGTTTTATATTAGGAACATTATGTGACATCTCTTGAAACTACCTAGAAATATACAGGTGCAGCAGTCTTCCCGCGACGTTGGATATCTCTTGCAACATCAGCTCAACAGTTGTCAATTGATGTGCAGTTTATAGTTCGCAGGAATCTATTTATTAAATATCTACTGTACTTAGTATAGAGATTTATTTTTTAAATTTAAGGATGCGAATGTGTTGACCAATGCAAAAATATCATCGGGATAGAGCGTTAGTTTGATTAGGAAAACAAAAAAACGCGATTTCGTTATTAAGCCTATTAAAAATGCTTTTATTGATAAATATTCTCGCTCTCTTTGGCAACTGTAACTAACCATGTATATAAAAAATATAATTAAACTAATTGACGTACTTACAGTCTGTTTTTTTTTTTTTCAATTTTTTTTTTAATAAACATTTAAATTTTGCCTCCGGACAATAAATGTGGTTTAGTATCAAAAATATATCAAAAATAAGCTAATAGATTTTTGATGAAAACCCTTCATACATAACGTTAACTTAAATACCTATAATAGTTTGATCTGCTTAAAAGAGTTCTATTAAATATAACCAGTTCTTTGTTTAATAGTTTATTGTTTAAATCGTGTCTTAAAAGTTATTAAAGCAAACGCTATCTTTTTGTTAGTGTTTTCATTTGAACCAAATAAAAGTTTCCAGCTTTGGAAGTTCGAGCTCAGGCTCTCGAATAGTTCTCTTTATTAAGTCTTTGCAACAGATTCCCTAGCGTTATCATTGTTTTGTCGTGAAAGTCGCAATTCAACTTATTTCAATTTCGGTTCCAAATTGTTGGTAGTTTTCTTTGTTTCTCTACGAGAGCAAAACGAAGTGAACTTAGCGCTTTAACTAAGTTGGGAATGTATTCTGTTGGGATTTTCCTAATATATTGTAATCAACACATTACTATTGGGTTAACCTTGTAATGATAGTTGTAATAATTTGTGTGTACGTGGATAAAAACAAACATTCATTTTTGATTTAGCAATGAATAAACGTAATAAGCAAGACACAATGAAAATACTATTGTAAATAGGGAAAATGTATGCTCTTGAATACTTCCATGACATAACTTTATGGAGTAAACAGGTTCTCGAATGGAGACCACGCCTTGGAAAACGTAGTGTAGGACGCCCCCTAGCTCGGTCCATCGACCGACGACCTTAAGAAGATGGCTGGCAGTGGCTGGATAAAAACAACGGGAGATCGTATTCTTTGGCGCTCTTTGAGGTAGACATACGATCAGTGGACTGCAATAAGCTGACATGATGATTACTTAATTATTGCACTAAATCTATTTGTTAATGAATACTCCTGGGTATCTACGTCAATCCTCAAGATTTACATTGTCTAATGCAAGCTAATTGGTAGTGAGTAAACAAGCCGTCCGAAATGAGCTGCTCAATATTTAGTCCCATTATTGGCTAGTGGTGCGACGGACGCATTCCCGCGGGAATGCCAACCCGGGAATCTGCACGTCACACTAGCGAGTACACACGGCTACGAGTCATGCTATGTGTTTTGCCTTTATGTGCTGACTAAACATATAATAATGGGATCGCCTGAACAATGTATATTCAGCTTATAATGGAATACATGCAGGTACAGATACTCATACTTAAAAAGATGCTGATAATAATGTTCTCAATTTTAGTAGAATAAAACAATAAAATTGCGACTTATAAATAATGACTACTATGTCTTGCGCCAGGTCTAGAAAATTTTAAAGCCAATCTATTCAACAAGAAAGGAGAACCTACCAAAACCATTAATAATTTTCATTAAAATATCTTATCTCTGTGCTTGCGGCGAACCAGTAGTTAGTGGAGTCAAAGTTCTTAAACCTTTACTTTAATTGACTGACAACAGTGACCGAGTTTCTTGCGCTGCTTCTTCTCGGCACTAGCCCACAAATTGTCACGAAGCAGTGGTAGGGTAAAAAAATAATATTGGGACGTGTAAAGGCACCTTTATACGTCCGTTAATGCCCTATTTGCAAAAATAAATGATTTTGATTATCGTTCAACAAATTATGCGTTATTTCGCGGGGATTTTCCGTCTGCGGTATATCGAATATAACAGTAGGTCGACGGAAGCCGAAATAAAAGATGTACCTACTTATTCCATATCAAAGGCTTAATGAATCATAATTAAAAATTATTCAAGTTTATATACTAATTTAGTTACTTTATGTAAAGTGAGTTTACCCACTCACCACAGAAAGATAACGGAGCCTCTACTTAGCGTTTGTCTCAGTATTCAAGGATTAGTGGTAACTAATTGAAAATTATTACCATAATAATGAGCAAACTACATATTTTCAACCGACTTCAAAAAAGGAGGAGGTTCTCAATTCGACTGTATGTTTTTTTTTTTTTTTTTGTATGTTTGTTACGCGATTACTCCGCCAATTATGAATCGATTTTAATGATTCTTTTTTTGTTTGGTAGATCATACTTCAGAGGTGGTCCCATATAAATTTTATCGAAATTAATTTAGAACTTTTTGAGAAAATCAACAAATATATACCCAGATAATATTTTGGTTGTGGTTCTTGTTACCTATCTTCGACAAATATGAGCCGATTTTGATGATTTTTGTTTTATTAAATAGCTTATACTTCAAAGATGCTATGATAGAAGTTTGAAAAATAAAAATCACCCCTAAGGGTAGGAAAATAGGGGATGAAATCGGTGTTCAGCAGTTAGATTAGGATTTATCACTGAAAATAGATAAAATAAGTAAATTTTATTTAAAAAAATGAAACCGACTTCAAAACACTAAAATGCTAAAAATAATCCTAACACTTAAGTACCTAATCAGTTACTTTTGGAGTCGGTGCAAACAAAAACATTGAATCTCTCATCGGCTGGCACCGACTCCAAAAGTAACTGATTAGGTACTTAAGTGTTAGGATTATTTTTAGCATTTTAGTGTTTTGAAGTCGGTTTCATTTTTTTTAATAAAATTTTATCAGTTCAAAACAGTGCTAAAGGTCGTCTTATCTATAACAGGCTGGAAAAAGATAAAAGGATCAGTTGGTGGGCGAGCTTAGGTTTCGAAGTTTTAAGTTAATCTTGGATTACCTAGTACCCGAGAAGGTGTTAGTTGTTCTAACAGTGTTAAAACTTAGAGCGTTCGGGATACTTTCAAATCGCACAAGTAATTCCACAATGTTATATTTTACTAGCTGTTGCCCGCGACTTCGTCTGCGTGGTCTTTAGGGGTATGAAAAATAGATGTTGGCCGATTCTCAGACCTACTCAATATGCTTACAAAATTTCATGAGAATCGGTCAAGCCGTTTCGGAGGAGTACGGGAACGAACATTGTGACACTAGAATTTTATATATAAGATTTAGCCCCCGACGCAAAGCGAGGAGTGTTTTAAGTTAGACCCCAACATCTGTGTTTCTGTTTGTTTGTATGTGGAATCATAGTTTTTAAATGGATGAACCAGCTCGGACACGTTTGAGAGTTCCAAACGTCCGGATGAAATGGAACCCTCATAGGATCACTCGTGTCTGTCCGTCTGCCACAGCCAATTTGCTCCGAATCTACAAGACTGAGTAAGTTGCAATTTGATAAAATATTAGAACTCGACCGTTGAACGTATATTCATAAATAATTTCCGAAAATAGAAGTCACATATGAGTACAAAGCGAATGTTCTGTGTGTCAAATCAAATTAAACGGCTTGTTGTTCGGGTCTCAATTCTTTTTTATAATTTAATTGACCAATTATACAAATTAATTTTGGTTCTGTTTTTACAACGGCGCATCTGTTTGTAATTTTATACGAGATAGAGTATATTTTTCAAAGATTTGACTGTTTCTTGGGGATACCTATTATACTCTTTTATCAATAAAATGGAGGCGGTAGTAGAACATATCGTATTTATTACAAATAGGTGTGTTTTAATTCCTTAAGAAACCAATTTTAATAAAGTTTTTAATATTTTATGACCAAAAACATTTTAAAATATTGATGATCGATTTACGTACGTGTACCTACTTCATATTGTGTACAGTCCTAGCTCAAACATCAGCTGTAACAACGTAGCCTATTGCTTTATACAAGATCCGATCGAGCGCAAAGGGAAATATCAGATATTGTGCGCGAGGCCCGGGGGAGCGCTCGCTCGAGTCACGTGATACCCAGGAATAGTCTGGATTTGTTTACATATAAACCTGCAAACAAACTAGCTTAGGCGTAAATGACTGAATACAAGTTAACAAAGTGTAGAAACACCTATTGACAAATGTTTATCCTTGAAAAAGTTTGAAAAGCAGGTAGCATCAAAATATGTCCCGAGAAAGCATTTTTTATTTATTTATTAATAAAACAACAGTAAAAATTTAATTTGAAACGTAAATAACCGGTCAAGTGCGTTTTGGGGCCACGCTCAATGTAAAGTTCCGTCTGCCCGTCACAATAATGTATTTTTTGTATGAAATATGTACACGAAAACGCAAATGCAACATAAACAAAGGGTACAGTGTCCTGTTTTTACACATGGGTGATTTTCCCAGCACCAAATCGTAAACGGCATGGCTGAAACTGCTAGTGCAGGATGGCACTTTTAACTTGTAATATTTTTTTTAGATGAAAAGTGTTGTCTCCTACAGCAGCCTACAAATATTTTTCCATTATGATTGTCGCTAATAAGGAAAAAATATATATAAACACCTAAGTTTTTCATACCGGTGAAGCGGCACAATTTGTTTTTCAGTATACTTTTAATCATATAATAAAAACAGTTGATTTTTTAGGGATTTCCTTTTTTTTATTTAAATCCTAAATAGTGGCAGTACTTTATTGCGGAAACTTCATTACAAAATCTGTTGTATTTAATGAATGGTAAGTACAAATTCATGTGTCCAAATTTGATTTTTCACCGTGGTGAATTTTCGTTGTACGCGAATATCTAGGCATCCAACAACACTAGCTTCTCGCTACTGCGCAGTAAACTTGCGCACCAGGGACGCCTAAGCGCTTGATGTGAGAGGACGCGTGTTGCTTGTCCGGTGTTCCCACCAAAAACGTAAGTAGTGGGTTCCGGTGACTTGGGACCGCTTTTTTTTTCATTCACGTGAGTGGTTAAAAGTTGTGATCCAATGATTCGATATGTTTATTAAATATATCGCACCCCCGCTCAAACACTGTCACAAAACAAAATTTATGAAATTTCTACTTTGTGTAGAAATAGACGTGAAATATCATAATCTATTATCTCAAAAAATGACATAAGTATACTTCTAAAACTGTCCGAGAGATGGCATTAGTGTCTCTTTTTTACGCACAGAATATTCAATGGACGGTGTCATAGACAGTGTCACTTCCGACTTAAGCCAAGGTAGACGCCTGCAAGTTGTAAAATAAGGTGACCGTTTTTGACTTGTGACGCTTTATTTGATTAAGGTAAGTTTAAAAATATGTTTTCTTCATCAAGTAAATGTGTTTTATTTTATTTTATGTCTGTTTTAGACAAAAATCGTATGGAATAACCTAAATTTGAGTATAATAAACAGTCATAACCTAAATCGTGTCAGTTTATGTGTAGATTATACGTGAATTTACTAGTGCATTTTAGTTTGTGTCCCTTTACGTGATTAAAGTAGTAGAATAATGAAAATTTAAGCAAATAAGTTGTATTAAGTCGATTATCTAAAAACAAAATAACTTATTTTTCGTGTTAGTTAAATTATTTGTAACGCTATTTTTCAGAATACAATAAGTTCAAGGGCTGCATTAATGCTCAAATTATGTAATTCTGGGGCAACATTGAGTGACAACAAAGAGAATGATAGTAATAAGGCAAATAATCAATTTAATGGTAAGTTTTTACTAGTAGTAAAATTCATATTATATTTTGACTAGTAAAATAAAAATATTATGTAATTGTTATAGGGGCAGAGATATTTTTAGAAGATCACAAAAATCGAAAGGCGAGTCCAGATTTATTGCAGAATTGTAAGCACTGATATCTTTACTCTATTTAGGATATTATAATTTCAAACATTTCTGTGTGTATTTGAGTAGGGATGTTTATTCATTGTCTAGTCACCAGAGTATAAGCTTTGCTTTGCTTGGGGCTAAGTCATTTATGTGATCGTTAGAAGAATTTTAGTTTTTTCTCCAAACTCTGCAGTTTTGTGGTTTTCATTTCTGCTAGAAAATTTCATGTTGCACTTTACAACAATAAAAATTACATTGATAAATTAATTTATGATTGACTAAACTTAATGATGATACCTCCAAATCGACGAAAGATTAATAATAATAATATTTTTAGGTGCCGATATCTCCTAACATCTTACATGACCACAATGAGATAGCCAGTCCTTTGCTAGAAACTCTACTTACGCCTCAAACATCAGTCACTAGTCCAAAACCCAGTACTTCTGGATGTAACAGGTTTATTGATAAAGACCATTTAAAAGAAGACGGAGACTTTAATTTTGATGACTCTGGCAAGGATCCAAATTACTGTTCTTCGTCATCGTCTTCAAGCTCATCGTCTTCGTCATCTTCATCAAGCTCATCATCCGATTCAGAAGACCAAAATTCAGTTACGTCCTGCTTATTCAAATAAGTTGAATATTAAGCCAAATAAAAAGGCTGATCTAACCAGTTTAGTGAAAAGTCATCACATACCTAATTGTTACGCAGATTTTTATAATAATTTGTAAGGTTTAAGATTAAGAATGTTTCTATTGAAAGAATTTCAGATGATTAATTATTATGTAAGATTAAAAAGATAAAGTCAAACAAAAAGACTGATTTAACCTAATAAGGAATGTGATGACTATCACATTCTTTTTTGTTACCAACGCAAATTTAAAATAAATAGTTACTAAGTAAGTGTAAATTTGATTCAGAAGTTAAATGTTTTGTTAAAAATATTATAAATTTATTTAATTAGATAAGATTTAATATTTGATATGTTTCTACTAAGAAGTTTGATATATCTGTTAAAAATATTGTTTTTAGATGATTATGTTTCTTATTCTTATCTTGTTCTATTAAAGACGGAGTTATTTGTGATATTCGATTCTTTTAAAAGACGGCAAAGTTAATTTAAAAAGTTTCATGACATTTAATAATGCTAGGCATAAATATAAATGTTTTTCTTTTGGATTTAGTCTTTCGTTGATCAATATTTTTGTACACAAGATTTTGTTTAAAGATGATTTTACGATTTCATGATTTTTGGTAGCCTGATTATTACATTTCTTTTATATAATGTGGTTTTTTTCTTCTTATTCTTATTCAAATAAAGACCCATAAAGCATAAAACGTCGAATTTTCTTTACAAAAACTGTCACAACTCTAAAATTTTCTCTTTTTTTTTTAACTTTTCCAATTTATCTTTTTAGGATTAATTTCGTAATGAAATTTTAAAAATAAAACATTCTATCATTTTTACCAATATAATGCCTTAATTCTAAGGTAAGCCACAAAATGTGTGATTTTAGGTTTAGATCCATTTTGTTTTGCGTTTACTGAAAAATTACAAATTTCGTTTTGTGACGGTGTTTGAGCGGGGGTGCGATATGTACTTTTACTTAATGTCGCCCGATCAAGTAGGTAGTATCAATTTATTTCTATCATATATACTGTGCTTGTAGTGTTAACTTCTATTGGCTGTTTTTCATGACGGTGATCTCATTCCGGTGAATTCGGTGACCTAAATTGACACCGAAATGAGAAAAAATATCATTTCGGTGATTTTTTTTCATTTCGGTGAGAAGTTGTTCATTTCGATGATTTTTATCTTCATCTCGGTGTTTTTTTTTTCCATTCCGGTGACAAATTATTTCACTTCGGTGAAAAACAGACCATAATTTCTTTTGTTACATTTTAGTTGCACAAGTAATATATTTGTTTTGGGGACTAAAATGTAGCTACTAGTTAAAAGAATAACCTCAGTTGTTGCTCGCGTAGGCAATAGGCTATTTGACTAAATTATGATAATTAGTCCACTTTAAACGTAATTCAAAAATATTGAACACGTGCTTTTTTAGGTTCCGTACCAAAATGGTACGAAAGGAACCCTTATACTTTCGCCATGTCCGTCTGTCAGTCCACGGCCTAGCACAGATACTGTTTGTACTAGGAAGCTGTAATTTTGCACGAGTATAAACATTAAACACGCCGACAGAATGGTACAATAATATCTTGAAAACAAAAATTCTAGGGTATCTCCCCTACACGTAAAGAAGGGATGAATTATTTATTTTTAGTCTACCCCATCGTTTGGAGTATCGTTGGATGGGTCTTTCAAATATATTGCAAGGTTGTGAAGACCATTTTTCGATTCAGTGATCGGTTTCCGAAATATTAACCTTTGTTGTTTAAATTCCGAAATATTATTGCTAGATTCGTGTCCCCATCCAAAAAATAGATTTTTGTGCTACCTGATTTATTAATGACTAAGTGTAATAATAAGATTTTGTGAAGACAAATAACAAGAGATTACGTTTGTTTTATTTTACATTATACAGTGTGTAACGAAAAGGTGAAATAAAACTTTAAGGGGTTATTCTACGGCTAAATTACATCAACCTTTTCTATGGGACCAACATCAAAATCTCAAAAAAAAAATTGACGTTTTCATACAAACTGATGCCAGCTGGTCGCGTTTTAGTATGGGAAAGTGTTTTTTTTTTTGCGATTTCGATGTTGGTCCCATAGAAAAAGTTGAAGTAATTTAGCCGTAGAATAACCCCTTAAAGTTTTATTTCACCTTTTCGTTACATCCTGTATATTACAGTATCTTTGTGTTATCAAAACTAATAATTAAAATCTTTTAAAATAAGAATCTGAAAAAGTTGTAAAGATATACAGTGTCCCAGAAACATGGATAAACCTTTAACTGTCGATAGGTTTCGTCAAGACCTCTCTAATCTCAAATTATGACTTTAGTAAAAATATCTCGGTTTTCAAGATAATTGAGTTAGTTTTTTTTTAAATGCCACTTTCGGTTAGTTTTTAATGTGCTATTTTTACAAATACGGACTTTTTCTAATTCAGTTTTTTTTTATTTCTAAAAGAATAGTTTAGCTATCAATAACAATGGTTAAAATAATAATTGAGCTTGCTAATCACGAAGTGCTTCAAAAAAACAATGTTCCAAAAAAAAAACAAAATTATTTTTCCTCATATTTGGTCAACTACCATGTTAAAAAAATGTATGGCGCTCATCGTGCCCATTAACTTAAAAAAATTCTTAGTTATTCTATTTTCCAAAAAGGTATAATAAGCTTATGTTTTCTGTATCTCTTAAACTTTATGACTGATTTTTTTTTTTTTAATTAAAATTACAATAAATGTTCGAATTGGCGTCCTTGCGCTCTGATACACGCCCGGCATCTTTTTATAAAAGAACTAGCTTTTGCCCGCGGCTTCACTCGCGTTAGATTTGATTTTAAGTGAAGTATGAATGTCAAACTCAGTAATTTAAAAAACTACAAAACTTCTAGACAATATTTTTAGCGTGACTATCGAAACACGATATGATATGATAATTATAATATAGCGATTTATCAATTTTAGGATAACGCGGGTATACATCAAATGCAAAAATAGAACCTTTGTGTTGGGATCACGTATAGCTGTCTGTCAGTCCGTCTGTTACAACCGATTAGCTCCGAAATTACTGGCCCAATTGGATTGCAATTTGGCACAAATAATTTCAAGAATTTTCATGTTCACAATATTAATTTTAAAATCAAAGTTCCAAAAAAACATAAAATCTACATATTGATAGACATTTCAACCCCATCGCATCCCAACAAGGGAGATGGAATTTCACGTCCGCAACGTTACATTTTAAAATCGTTGTTGTTTTCGTAATCAGCGACCCGATAAACCATAGAAACAATACCCATGTTGATTTTCAGACTTTGTCAGCCCCCTTCCCCTTTTTAGGAGTTGACTTTTCAAAAAATCTGAAACACATGTTTACTCATTTATCGTAAGGAGAACTTACTCCTGTGAAGTTTTGAATAAAAGAGTCTGACTAATCTTGTTTACCCATACAAACTTTGGATCCCCATTTCACCCTTTTAGGGGATGAATTTTGAAAAATCCTTTCTTAGTGACCCCTAGATTTTATAAGAAACCTACGTGTCAAATTTGGAATCTCTAGAACCCGCGGCTTAGGCTGTGCGTTGATACATCAGTCAATCACTTTTGCCTTTAATATATGTATATAGATTAATTAATATAGAATGGAGTAAGGTGCTGCGCATACACCGCAGTGGTGCGGCCTTTTTGACCGTAGAGCGTGCCAAAAACCTATAAACACACATACATACGCTCGAAAAACATAACCCTCCTACGGCAGCCGAGTGAAAATAACAATGTATTGAGTAAGTTTACTATAAACATAAGTTTAGTGATTATAACTTTAAAAATGAAGGACTTTCAAGACACAACTTAATATACTTTTTCACGCCTTCAGGGGTTGAATAATCAAGAACGCTGTAATACATAAATTTATTTTTAATCTTCACCATAATACAAAATTTGAAAATTATTATTTGAAACTGATATGCTTTCATTAAATTTTCATCCCCTATTTTACCCCCTTAGGGCTATAATTTCCAAAAAAAACCCTTTCTTAATGGATGTCTACACTGTATAAGGTAAGGCTGTGCGTTGATATATCAACAATTAGTCAGTTTACCATTTTATATAAATAGATAACTGAAATACAAAGTTTCTTTCCCCTTTTCACCTACTTAAGGGTTGAATTCAAGAATTTTTTATGTCCACAATATTAAATTTCCAAATCGATGTCATTTTCGTAATTAACATCCCAAAAAACCATAAAATCGACACCCATTTTGATATTTAGACATTTCAACCCCATCGCACCCCAATAGGGGAATGATATTTTAGGTCCGCAAAGTTGTATTTTAAAATTGTTGTTGTTTTCGTAATCAGCGACCCGATAAACCATAGAAACAATACTCATGTTGATTTTCAGATTTTGTCACCCCTTTTACCCCCTTTAGGGGTAGATTTCGCAAAAAACCTGAAACACGTGTTTAATCATTTATTGTCAGGAATACTCCTGTGAAGTTTCGAATAAAATAGTCTAACTAATCTTGTTTCCCCATACAAACTTTGGGCCCCCATTTCACCCTTTTAGAGGGTGAATTTTGAAAAACCCTTTCTTAGTGCACCCCTAGACCTTATAAGAAACCTACATGCCAAATTTGGAATCTCTAGCACCAGCGGTTTGGGCTGTGCGTTTATATGTCAGTCAGTCAGTCAGTCAGTCAGTTTCTTCTTTTATATATATAGATGTTTGATGCGGCTCGCGTAACCAGACGTTTTTATGTATGCAGCTGCATTTTGTATGCGAGTCCGCAACTCTGATATTGAGGATACTGGTCTCGCGTAGACAAGGTCTTTCAGACATCCGCAATAAAAAAAAATCAAGGGATTTAGATCCGGCGATCTGTGTGGCCATAAAATAGGGCCGAGCCGGCCTATCCACCTCTGTGGGTAGTGTTGATTCAAATAATTTCTTACTACTATTGCGTAGTGAGCTGGGCACCCATCATTTTTAAGCCACATTCTCCGCCTCACTTCTAAACTGATATCTCCTAGCATGCCGGGTAAATCATTTTGTAAAAAATTAAGGTAAATTTCACTATTCAGTGTAGCTGGATGTTCATATAGCCCGATCACCTGTCCGCCAATAATCCCAGTCCACAAGTTAACTTTAAATTGAACTTGGGACCGATCTTCCCTTATCAAATGTGGGTTTTCTACTTGCTAGCTATGTAGATTGTGGATGTTGATATATCCATCTTTCCGGCATGAGGATTCATCCGTTCACAACATTTTATTGAAAAATTGCAGGTCCTCCCTTATTTTATTTAACATGATTCTGCAGAATGCAATCCTGCGCGGATAGTCAGCAGGCTGTAGAGTTTGGACCCTTTGAACATGGAAAGGGTGCAACCTGTATATTTTTA
The DNA here is from genome assembly GCA_963576865.1 of Anania hortulata. NCBI lineage: Eukaryota > Metazoa > Arthropoda > Insecta > Lepidoptera > Crambidae > Anania > Anania hortulata. Next base: position 302,170 of record OY756389.1, on the reverse strand, counting down.
ACCAACTTCAAAAAAGGAGGAGGTTCTCAATTCGTCAGTATCTTTGTTTTTTTTTATTTATTTTTTTATGTATGTTCAGCGATCATTCGTTACCAGGTTAATCGATTTCGATACTTCTTTTTTTGTTCGAAAGGGAATACTTTCGGAATGGTCCCATATAAATTTGATCAAGTTCTGATGATGGGATCTATAAGAAAATCATCAAACTTTGCATGAACTCCATCCGTGCCAACTGATTTTTGTACCTATGTTGCCCAATATCTTCGGCATTTCTGAACCGATTTTGATGATTCTTTCTTTATCGAATAGCTTATACTTTAAAGATGGTATATTGAAAATTTTTTGGAAAAATTTCACCTCTAAGGTGGGTAAATAAGGGATGAAATCGGTGTTCAGCCGTTAACTTATGTTTGCACTGAAAAGATTCGTATTGTTGAGGATTATCACTGTATGTATCACTAAAAATAGATGAAATAAGTAAATTTTATAAAAAAAAGTAAACCGACTTCAAAAAACTGAAAAGATAAAAATAATATCAACACATGTACCTAATCAGTTACTTTTGGAGTCGGTGCAAACGAAAACATTCAAACTCTCATCGGATAGCACCGACTCCAAAAGTAACTGATTAGGTACTTATGTGTTGATATTATTTTTATCTTTTTAGTTTTTATGGTTGATTATTACAATATATTTGTTATTTTTGTTGTTTTATTCTCACACGTTCCTAAATGAATTTAAGTTTAAATAAGTTAATATCCATGTATGGTACATTTTAATTAATACTTTTAATACCATTATAGTATAGTCAGAAAAGGATAACCTGTACTGTGTGATAGCACTCTTCAAAACGTAAGTAAGTAATTATGGAACTAGGATAGCAGCATTTTAGGTGCGTTGCGTGGTAACAGTTTAGTTTTTTTCGGTGACTGCATAAGTAATTTCATTGCGGTGACTCGCGTTTTTCACTTCGGTGATGAGAAGTTTCATTTCGGTGAACTATTCTTTAATTTCGGTGACACCAAAATTTTAAAGTACTATATCTCCTAAGTATATGAACTCAATTTGATGTCGAGTAAAGATTAATCATAACAATATCATAAATAACAATACTACATGGTTTTATTTCAAAAAAAGTTATAAATAAAAAAGTTCACCGTAATGACAAAAAAAATGGACTTGTTGAAATTGACCCACATATACCTACCAGAAATATCCACAACTCTGCCATTAAAGAGACGAAATTACAAACAGATAAAAAGCGTTTTTGGTTACCCAATTGCTGTAATGCTAACAACTGTTTGTAATATACCTTCATTATTTTAGTGTGTAAAGTTATCGACTGCGCCTTTAATTATTGTAACCTAAGTCCTAAAAGTATATTAAAGTAAAAATTAAATAAATAAATAAAAATAATTACTGAATTCGTCTAATTAATTTTCTTCTTCACTACATAAAACAACTTGTAAACCTTACCAATAAATATGAATAAATAAATATAATGTTTATTCTATTGGTTTCAATATGTTTCACATTTCTTAGTAATAACGACCAGTGCCTCCTTTAAAGCTTAATTAAAGCCTGTGCCAAAAGACACCGCTCTTCCTTAAAAAGAAGTTAGGTAATTCATAATTATTATATTCTAGCTGTCCCGGCGAACTTCGTACTGCCTCTTCATACATTTTTTTTGTGAATTTATCCGTTATTTTAATATTTATTCTGCTGTTCGGGGCTGCGACAAATTCAACAAATCAATCAGTTCAAATTTAAATTTCTTTATTCGCAGTAAATAGGGTAGGTAATAAAGATGGTACAGGAGAAAAGTTAAATGTTCAAAGACCTATTTAGCCATAAAATATAGCATGCAAACTTAGGTACATAATTCATTCAATCAAAGATCATAAAAATCATCCAGCTGTTGTTGACTTTTAAATGGTGTAACTACCCGACTATGTTTTATACAGTGTGTCTGGTCACCGGTGTCCGACCCTTTAGGGTGCAGTAAATAATCATATCATCGCTGCGATAGTTTCCCTTTAACTTCGTTAATAGTCGTCATTTTTTTCCTATTTCTAAAAGCAAACATTTAGCTGGCAGAGGGACGTGGGTTCATAAATCTGTGAACATTTAAGGCGAAACACCACGCTACAACGCCAATCTGGTTGTAAAAGAAAAAACAAAAGGCTACAACAACCTGGGATTCGATTTAGGACTTTTATGACACTAGGTTATCCCACAGAGCAAATACGGCACGCGATATCGAGGCTGTGAAACCTATTACTTGTATCTGTTACCCATGCAGCGATCAGATATTGTGCGAGCAGGCCCCAGGGGCGACTCTTGCGCGCGGAATAACCGCGCGGAGCAATCTTTGTCTGGGCGGAAATTTAGTGTTACGTCGCCTCTACACTAGATATTTGAAAGTGTGGGTAAAATACGCAAACGAAACGGTCGCGTTTGAATGTTGTAAGAGCATAATCATTATAAATAAAATAAATATTGGACAACATCACACACATTGCTCTGATTCTATGATAAGTAGCTTAAGTACTTGTGTTACAGAAATCAGAAACAAGACGGTACCATAACATTATTTTGTTACATTGACCGACCGGGAATCGAACCCGGGGCCTCAGAGATAGCGACACCAAGTCCGGTATGCTAGCCTCTCGGCTACGAAGGTCGTCAACAAGAAGAAACAAGACCCGAAAGGACGAAGTAATACTCACCACAACAACAAGTCTTTGTTAAGCGCTATCGTAATTCCACTAGATAGCGGATACGAATTAATCATATTTCATAAATCAAGGTTATTTGTATAACATCAACAACCTCCTAAGGGCTGATTCTGGTGCTCAAATGCAAAAACTTTTTCTATGGACAAATAAGATCTAAAGAAAAAATTCACTTCTCCATACAAACTGATGTCAGCTGGTGGCGGCTTAGTATGAGGAAGCGTTTTTTTTTGCGATTTCTATGTTTGTCCCATAGAAAAAGTTGTTGTTTTTGAGCACCAAAATCAGATCTTAGGAGGTTGTTGCTGTTTTACAAATAACCGTGATTTATGAAATATGATTAATTCGTATCCGCTATCTAGTGGAATTACGATAGCGCTTAACAAAGACTTGTTGTTGTGGTGAGTATTACTTCGTCCTTTCGGGTCTTCTTTCTATTTTCTATGAGAGCGTTACGGGTTGTTATAGAAGACTCATTTATGATTCATAAACTACTAGCATTGGTTGTCTGTGTGTGTGCATCGGACAGACACACAGACAGGACCTAAAGTGAGGCACGGCGATGATTAAATTTACTACTTAAGTTATTATTTAATGTCTAATTTCTAAAACATTGAAAGTGTGAACTGTAGATTACGTAATATTTTAATTTCGTAAAATTGGTATATAAAGACGTCTTCGGTCTAGTTGGAGACTAGGCTTTTTGATAGAAATAAACCTAGAGCCTCTAACAACTAAGTTAGGGAGATGTTGATGTGATGCCAACTTGAAGTGAGTTGTGAAGTCCAAAGTTTTAAAGGCAATTATACTACAATACGGCCCTAAGATTTGGTAGTTTCACAAACCACTGCAGAGTTTTTTTTTGTTCTTATTATTAAGCTTGGACTTGCTAAATCTGAAAAACTAACTACTTAAGAAAGGTTTTTAAGTGGCAACCACGAACTAAAAGACGCAACATGGGCAAACCCTATGGACTGACGACCTATTTAAGGCATGCCTCTCCAATAGAACACTCGACCTAAATTCATCTGGACTTTCCAAAGCCGATGATGATAAATGTTTTTGTTATCACCTGACTGTAAGAAAATACAGTTTAACATTTAGTTAAATTTATAACACAAACTCCATTCTAAATAACTCCCCAAACACACCATATTCACAAAGGAATCCTGTCATGTTTCGCTCGGAACAAACGTCATATGATTGCGCGCACAAAGGCGTTTTTCACAAAGTATCGCGATCGCAGTAATTGCGTTTGCTCGCTCGGCTTATCGCTCGCTCCGCACTAGCTCCTCGCTGCATAGTTTGGCCAGTTCGTGCCGTGTCAATGACTGGTTCGTTCTTTGTTACGGTTAATTGCTGAATACAGTTTTTCGTTTGCCCACAAACGTATGGTTTTTGTTTGCTTCATTAGGGTGGCGGAGGAAATATAGCAACGAGTTTGGTGCAGAAATTGTAACAGACATATTTTAAGGTACACTATTTTACTCAGCCTAATTGATATTGAATTTTAAACACAAATCTTTGTATTCGTACTTGTACAGTCAACATAAGATAGAGTCAACATTGTTTAAATAAATACATATTGGACAACATTACATTACATTGCTCTGATCCTATCATAAGTAACTTAAGCACTTGTGTTACATAAATCAGAAACAACGACGGTACCACAACACCTAGACCCGAGAAAATATAGAAAAGCTATTTTTCTACATTGACCCGCCGGGAAATGAACCCGGGACCTCAGAGATAGCGATATTTAAGATACTTAATTGACATTAGTCACATTGATTTAACGTTGATTATGTCATTTTATTTCTTTACAGCCTTATAAAATTAGGCTGGTTTTTCTTCAGAGCTAATGTTTAGGCTACACAATAATAAATTAAAATAAAATTAAAAGGGTTAATCCAATTTATAAGGGTCAAATTTAACTTTAACCACAATTAATTTAAAGCTAATTATATTACCAAAGTATAAAAAAGTGTGGTATGTGAGCGTTCTTTATTAAGGCGACGGGTAAGGCAAGTGACCTTGAGCATTTAGCGTCGACTTGCGCGACATCTATTACGTGACTACGCAGACTAAACATCCATCCTTTGCGCTCCTGTGCAAATAGATTATCATTGCGAGCAAAATATCCGCTCATGGAAAAGTAGGCGCTAACAGTAAAATCTATAAAAAAATCTTATAATTATTAATTTGTTGACTATTTGAAAAAAAAAAACTTCAACCTAAAGGCACGAATGTTATTAATAACTAAACCAACTTTCAAACTAAACAAAAACGTCGTTAAAAATATAAATGTGTACAAATCCGCGGTATTCGTGGTACTTTGAAATATTTTTAGTGTTTATAAGAAATAATAACTAGTATTTAGATACATCACGAAAAACTTCAACAAATAAGTTACATGATATATTAATTTTCACATCCTATATCCAGTATTTTCGCCAGAAAACTTGTGTGCAAAAACACCTCTTTTACGTGTTTTCTCCTTACCCTACGCCTTAAAACAAATACTATGTACCTATACAAAATGATCTACCACAACCTATAAGGGCTTACTTGACAAAAGCGACAGCCTTTCCAGTTCTCACCAGTCGCGCTCGACAGTTATCGTGATTCGACAGTTGATCGACAGAAAAATTATTGTATTTGCTGGCACTGAGTCGACATCATTTTTACTCGCCGCTTTAGAGATGATACGATTGCTTCGAATGACTGCCATATATGTTAAGTTTGTTATTTTATAAGTTTATTTTAGAAGATAGACGATAAATTTATTTGATGACTGTCTGGTGTAGCGGTTCGCGCTCCGGACTGCCAAGCCAGCGGTTGCGGGCTCGAATCCCGCAAGGGAAAAATGTTAGTGTGATGAGCACGAGCGAGATGATTTGTATGGTTATAAAAGTATTTATGTATGTTTATCCGTTATCTAGTGCCATAGTACAAACTTTGCTTAGTTTGGGGTTAGATGACTGGTGTGATTGTGAAAACCATTTATTATTATTATATTTATACCTATATAGGTATTTGTTTAGATTTAGGCCAATTACCATCAATTTTTTTAAATTATTTTAGTTAATATTATGGATTACTTTATATAAACTTTACAGTTGAGTGTAGCAGAACACATGAAAAGGTACGTACCGGAACAATAAACTCAAGCAAATAATAGTAATACTTTTTAGCGTCTCATGTGATATGAAGCTCATACAATCTACTATAAATAAATGAGAGCAATTTTATAATTAAATGACATTAATTAAAGTAAAAATTTACTAACACAAGTGGAAAGAAAACCCACATCCCTTTACTTCTAAATGTTTAATTTCAACTTGATAAGTTTATTTATCAAAAACGTAATTTATATGGCGAAGTTTTATTTAGTTTTGTGTAACTGGACTTCAAATAATATAATTACACATTCCGTGAATTGCAAATGTTACTTTTAAAACTCTTCCTCGTTTATTCGAAAAAAATATAAACTACTTTCAAAAGATGCAATTGAAAATGTATGACACCATTATTGAGACAAATAGTATTAGGTATCTAATGTTTTGTGCATTTTATTGTTCAGTTATTCTTGTCTGGCTTAATAGTTAAGCTAAACTTTTAAACATTTCAGTTATTTAAAAAATGTAACGTTTGCTATCTTGCAAACATTTAAAACTGTCACTATGATGTAAAGTAAAATGTTTACAATGAAGAGTACTTTAATTCCACGTCTCGCGAATATGTCCCTTCTTTGTTACGCCCGTATTATGTTTCTGGCATGAGCTGTACACCTAGCTGCGTAAATAAATACCTAATTTGAAGCCTAACAACAGACACTTAAGGTTGAAAATCTACACCTGGTATTGCGTGAAACTGTACCCCGTAACCCATAACAAAGGGTGCACCACACCCGTCGCAAATGGAATGTTTATGAACACACCTACGCTAAAATGTAGTCGAAATTGTTATTTATTGTAAGTATTCACTATTCATAAACGCGCTTTCGCACTGAACTATTTACGATATTCATATATTTAAACGCTTCATTATTGTGTCATCGAAATTATATTGAAAAATGAAAAATGAAAAATATTTATTTCTTTTCATGTAGTGTCTGACAATAATCTGTGGTTGGGACCATCCTTTTAAGCAACTGATGCTTGTGTCAGGAGGCCCCAATATTGTACGCGATTTATGTTAAATTTGTTCATATTTATCTGCTTCGACACGATAACGATATTTTTTATATTTCCACTAAGTCCTGGTCCAAAATGGTCTGGTTTCTCTGTTTAAGTGTAGCGGAGGTCTCATGATGGAATCGACCCAAATGTAATAACCAGCGTACTCTGTCTAGGAACCTGATACAGCTAGGAGAAATACCAACTTCGGTATTTTCTGGAAAAAGAAGTCATCTCCTTTTTTGACTGAATACGCTAACTAACGTTAACCACAGACGCTTTCATTACACATTACTAACATACAACGTAAACAGGAAAGTTTACTCTAGCGTCAAAGTATCCTCCTATTCCGTGACGTTACAGGAATGCGGCGCGCGCGGCAGCAATATCGCGCGGCATGGAACAACTATGTCGAGCATCCGCCGCTTATTTCTATTAGGATTTCACGTGCAATTCACATGTTCGATGGTTGCGACAACTACTTTATTTGACATGGTATTGATGTTATCAAACGGATTGCGAAACGTTGACAGTGACTTGCGCTAACTCTGCTGTATTTTCTTCTAAATCAAATTAACTAAAAGTTAGTTTTAAGATATTTTTCTTTTAGGAAAATTATTTAAAGAGCGAACGACCTAAAAGCGCAAATTTGAAGATCATTTAATAACTCTTTACGAAGTTTTAACATAGTGCTAAGCTACACTGTGTTCAGCATAAATGAATCAAACGAATGTTTCATTTGCAGCAATAATTTATGTGCAATAACGGCCGGGCTGCTGCCATTTTTATGCAAATTTCTGCGAACGCACGACTATAGTCGAATGATAGATTTGCTTGTCAAGTTACAGTTTTCATTGAGTATATAACAGGAATAGCATAATTTTTCGATATTTTGCTAAATTTTTTAATATATATTTATTTATTTAATATATATAAACCTATCTTTAAGAAAGGGGACAAGCTTAGTGTTACAAACTATCGTCCTATTGCCTTATTACCAGTCATATCTAAGATATTTGAAAAAGTCATATGCCAAAGAATTTATACATTTCTTGAAAAGTATAATGTCTTACATAATAATCAACATGGCTTTAGAAAAAATCATTCAACGGTATCAGCTGTATTTGAATGCAATCTCGAAATATTAAATGCACTTAATAAAAACCAGTGCGCTATAGCTGTTTTTATGGATATGACTAAAGCCTATGACTGTGTCTTACATGATATTTTGATACAAAAACTAGAAACACTTGGTATACGTGGAAAAGCGAAAAATTGGCTCTCCTCCTACCTATCCAATAGAAGGCAATTTGTTCAGCTAACTCATTTAAATTTCACAACCAGAAAACTGACACAAATTAGATCATCTACTCAAAATATAACTGGGTCTATACCCCAAGGCAGTGTGTTAGGTTGTTTGTTATTTTTAGCCTACATTAATGAATTGCCTTCAGTAGTCTCTCAAAAAATAGTTTTATTTGCAGATGACGCTACACTTATAGTCACTTGCGCACTTGATTGTATAAGCCAATTACAAGGTATTATTAGTGATTGTCTCCAAAAAATTATAACACATCTGAAAGATATTGGCCTCACACTTAATTTTGGGAAAACGAAAATGATGCAATTTAGACCGTATCAGAGAACAGAGTTAATATATTCGATTTCATACCAGGGACAAAAAATTGAACAAGTGAATACATTCTCACTATTGGGTATCACGGTAGACTCGACATTTTCGTGGAAACCACATGTGGAAATAGTGGTGAGTAGGCTAAGTAGTTTTTCGTATGCACTACGGGAACTCAGAAAAAGTACAAATGAGGAGTGCGCTCTCACTGCGTATCACAGCCACGCCGCCGCCTGGATACGTTACGGAATCATATTCTGGGGTAACTCGACCGATGCATCCGCGGTATCTATTTTGCAAAAGCGATGTCTCAGAATTATAACGTTTACAGCACCACGAGAGTCATGTAGAATCATATTTACACAATACAAACTACTTACGGTCACTTGCATATATATATTTGAATTGTGTCGTTTTATAAGAAAACATAGTAATTATTTCCAGCACTTTAATGACACGACGAGCCGTTATGCCTCGCGTCGAGAAAATGATTTTGTTTTACCCGCCGCCCGACTTGCGCTTTTTAAAAACGGTCCGTTCTATATGGCTGTCAAAGTATACAATCATTTGCCCAACTTGCTCAAAGCCCTTCAAGGTACTAAATTTGATAAAGAGTTAAAAAAAATATTACTTGCCAAGGCATATTATGATTTGAATGAATATTTCAGGGACAAATTTTAAATATCATAATTTCTTGACATCTTTGACATAATTTTGACATAATTGTAAATTGAAAACGATAGTCATCATTATCATTATCATTTCAGCCGTAGGACGTCTACAGACTGCTGAAAATAGGCTTCCCCCATTGGCTTCCAGATCGTAATAGTTGTATTTCTGTTTTGTGTACTGGATAAATTAAATTAAAATAAAGATTGGCCAGTTGGAAGCGGCCTACATCCAGCGTCTACCAGCAATCTTTACCACCTTGTGAGACTCTGTAACCTTTCTGCCTCGTCGGCCGTCAGTTCTATAACGTTGATGGTCTGTTGGTGCATGATTTGGACTACGCAGAAACTAGAAACGGTAGCAATGTGCAAGCATTTGTACCTATGACATGGATGTGTTCTATTTAGTCAAAGTCAAAGTCTGTTAATGTTATTTTTCCCTACAATATAATGATAAACTGACTATGTATAAATTTGAATTTTTATTTTGACAATTGTAATTTAATTTTACTTTTTGACTTTTTTATGAATGACCAATTTATGAGTCTAATATTGTATGAATGTAATATAATGATGACATGTAAATGTAATTATAAATTTAATTTGTTTAAATAATTTTAATTCACGAATGCCTTATGAAGGTTGTAATGTTACAATTGACCATCTATAATGTACATTATGAAGTGATTAAATGAATATGAATATATGAATATATATATATATATAAATTTATGTATCATCATCATTATTTCAGCCATAGGACGTCCACTTTTGAACAGAGACCAGAGACAGTGACTTCTAGATTGGCTGGTTGGAAGCGGCCTGCATGCAACGGCTTTCTGCAACCTTTACTAAGTGATCTTTCCACCTTGTATTTATGTTTGTTAGATAGGAACTTGCTATTTTTTTACGGATTAGCAAGCTGAAGAGGCATTAGGCGGAGCACGTAACACGTAGAACTGACGGCTGATGGGCAGAATGAAGACCACGTACCGGAAAGCGCAGCGTTTATCATGCCTTTACCAGGTCACACAAGCTGGACAGATGACCTGGTAAAGGTTGCAGGAAGACACTGGATGCAGGCCGATTCAATGGGTGAGGCCTATGTTCAGAAATAATGATGATGACGATGAAATTGTTTATTTCCTGTAGCAATAATAATGATTAGACAAATCCTGGTATTGCAATATTTTTGTCATATTCTTAACCAAATTATGTTTCACACAGGTTGTTTTCTAAATACTCGTCAGTAAATAAATGTTTCCGACGCGAGCACTGAGCTTTTTATTTGAGCAAAGCGAGTGTATTTGCTTGAACTGTTGCATTGCTGACTGAACAAGCAATAGTTTATATTTGAGTACATAAGTACTACATCATTAGGGTACACGGCGTAGAAATTGCCACTGTTTTCATTGATATTCTCCTTAAACGATTGCCCAAAGATATTAGTTATAATTAATCCTAACTTCCGTAAATGTAGTGTGCAATGGTCTGTCTCAGTTTTATCTGTTCTGGTGTTTAACTGATCAAGCATACGAAAACGAGACAATAGAAATTCTATTGTTATGCCGTCTCATGAGACCGCTTGGATGTTAACGTTTTAATTAATACTTAAGTTTTTCAAGGTGATGCTTGTGATAGTTTAGATAATTATAAGTTACGCCGTGATTATATTTTTATTTACATCAACGCTGGCGCTACAATAAAACACAATTTAAATAAATCAAATAAAAACCAATAAAAGAAATGTTTTTTTTTTAATTTAAATCAACCCTGGCTACAATAAAATACAATTTAAACTTATCACTAAAATCATAAATTTTCAGAGTTCAATAAATATCATTGATTTTTATCATGAAGAGGTCTGGACACTTATCACTGTAAATGGACAAAGCTTGATAAAAGTTGCAAGCAATTATTAGATACAGTTTACATAGATCCCACAGGTAATTACCGCTGAAGATTTATAGGCAGACATAACGATAATGGTTTTAAATTATTTAATGGGCACCAACAGTCACAAGGAAGACGCAAAACATGAGTATGGTAAGACGTGTGTCTCTTGATGTACAATTTACATATTAAACGGCGCGGGATCAAGTTAGCGCCACAAAATGTTACAAAGCTACGAAGCCGTTAACATTGTTATGGACTAATTAACAATTAAAAATATAAAATTGTTTATATAACTTTCACTTACTTAAATATAATAAAAAATATTCATAATAGTCATTTATTCAGTATATAGGCCCTCTTCCGGGCACATAAACACCTCCCAAAATATAGCTTTGCCCTACCTATAACTATTTATTGTAAATTGAAAACGATAGTCATCATTATCATTATCATTTCAGCCGTAGGACGTCTACAGACTGCTGAAAATAGGCTTCCCCCATTGGCTTCCAGATTGTAATAGTTGTATTTCTGTTTTGTGTACTGGATAAATAAAAATAAAATAAAGATTGGCCAGTTGGAAGCGGCCTACATCCAGCGTCTACCAGCAATCTTTACCACCTTGTGAGACTCTGTAACCTTTCTGCCCCGTCGGCCGTCAGTTCTATAACGTTGATGGTCTGTTGGTGCATGATTTGGACTACGCAGAAACTAGAAACGGTAGCAATGTGCAAGCATTTGTACCTATGACATGGATGTGTTCTATTTAGATAAGTAGTCATATTCTGTGATAATAATAAGTTAATCTGAGGGCACGGCAGTGCCCCCGCCAAGTCGAGCAAAAAAAAGCGACACGGCTGTACTATCTTTTCTCGAAGCAGTTCAGGCCATATTCGACCCCCTTCAACCCTCACAACTTCGTTGTGGATTAAACTAGAAGCCTGTATTTCTAGTAACCAAGCAAGCATTATATAGACACGGTATATTTCAAATTTCATTTTATTTGAACCAGTTGTTTAAGAATTATAACTAGTCAAAGTTCTTAATTTTGTCACTCACTGACTGACCGATCATCAAAACTCTAAGGCACTTGTAGTAGACATAGAAGCTTCAAATTTTGAATACAATTAGTTTTTAGTGTATTAATTAAGGAAAAACTAAAATATTTTGCAATTTCGGTCCAGTTTTCTAGATACACCAACTGCATACATAACTTTGTAATCCTATACATTTATATAGGATTACAAAGTTATTTATGCAGTTAATGTATCTAGAAAACATTTGCAGTGAATGAATGAGTGTAGCGGCAGATACATTCTATTTTCATGCGATGGCCAAGTCAATCAATTTATTTAAAACATACAATATTTTTAATATTGATATGGTCACTATAAGATGTGTTTAGGTTAGTTCATTACGTAATGATTAAATAAATATATCAAATATATATATAAATATAAATATATATGTAGCTCGTATATGTAGATTACATACGTAGCTGGCATGGCAACATGTGTAAGTAAGGTTGTAAATAACTGCGGCGCGCGCAAAGGTGAATGCGAGACCTAAAATTTCGGCGCTATCCCGTTCTCAACAGATCAAGGAAGCAGCGGCTCGTAATCACCAGAACAACCCCAAAAAACGTAAAGAGATATTAGCTCGTTACAGTTCTTCATGTCCGGAAGTTCACAGAGCAGCTGTAGCGCGTTACACTGCGTCTCATCCCGAAGTTCACCGAAAAGCAGTTTCATGTTACACTGCTTCTCATCCTGAAGTTTACCGATAAGCTAAATTTTAAATCTGTCCAAAGGAAAAGATCAAACAAAAATTACAATTTCGATTTAAAAATTTAGTAAAAATTACTCATGCGCTAACAAATAAAATTGAGAACAGATTAGAAGCGAAGAAACTAATTAAATGGGTAGTTCATAACAGGCAGCAAACATTAGGAAACTTTAATAAAACTATTAATAAACTGAAAGATAAATTTTATGTATCGTAAGAAAAATTAAGTTCGTGCTCTCCTATACAGAGTGTAACGAAAAGGTGAAATAAAACTTTAAGGGGTTATTCTACGGCTAAATTACATCAACTTTTTCTATGGGACCAACATCGAATTCGCAAAAAAAAGAAAAAAACACTTTCCCATACTAAAACGCAACCAGCTGGCATCAGTTTGTATGGAAATGTCAATTTTTCTTCTACTGTAAAAAGTTTTGAGATCCTTGTAATACCAAATCGGTTGATTTATTCAGTCCCTACTTAAGGGACCTTCTGTCTTAAGTTATTACTTAATTAGCTTATCTAACAACATCTTATAGTGACCACATTACTATCAAAAATCTTTTATGTTTAAATAAAATAGATTGACTTGGCCATAACATGAAAATACAATGTCATCAAAAACAAAACTTGTAAAAAAAAACAAGCCTCGCAACTCAGTCAGCGCGATTTTGCAATCGTACTAAACAATCTTATTTACTATAATATGAATTGCTTGTGAGTTGCCAGGGGAATCTCGGAGTGATAAATTTAGGTAGCCCTTAATATTGTCCCGAATCAGTGGGGTTTACAGAAAATTACTTTTTATTGGAGTAGGTAATATTTTAAGAAAACAGCAAATAAAATCACAATTAGCTTTTTGCCATCCTAAAACATAGGCCTTCATAGTGTTTGCCATTCAGATCGATACTTTGTCCTCCCCATGCAGCTACCTTCATTAGGGGGCTTACTATGTTTTAACTGTATACAGTTTGACGTATCAGCTAACTAACTTCTTTAGCGTTCATAGTAGGTCCTTTTAACTACGGAACCTAAAGAGCGTAGAGCTCTAACTTGTCAAATACGCTGAATCCTAAGAACCCTCGACATGTTATCAGACTTTTTCACGGCTCAACGGGCAGCCGAGTAAAACAAATACAGATACAATGTAATATCTGGGTTTGACAAAATCAATATTTAGAACACAAAGGAAACTGGAACGTGGTTGGTAATAAAATATCTGTCAATAGGCGCTCATATACGTGGAAGGGGGGAGTGTCCAAGACACGTGAGATACGTTTCAGATATCGTGTTTCAGACTGCTTGATGTTAAGTTATCGGCTGTATGATATTCATTGTGTGGCGGGCTATCTTTTGTAGTTAAGGGAAGAATAAATACGAACAAACACAATCGATTATTATATTGGACGACCTCCGTAGCCGAGAGGCGAGTATACCGGACTTGGTGTTGCTATCTCTGAGGTCCCGGGTTAGATTCCCGGTCGGTCAATGTAGACTCGTCGGTCGTCCCCACACGGCACCGAAAAAAAATACTTCTTGATAAATGACAGTATAACTGTTACGATTTGTTTAGAAAAGTGATTAATTTAAACACAGTTTTCTTTGGTGAGACAAAACATCACACAACAAAGCAGTTTTACTTCTTGTTATTCAAGAAGCACGGTTGTAATTTGCCATCACACCAATCCAATGTAGAAATGCAATCCCGCGCAGTTTGAAGTTACTGCAAACAAACTGCCTCAGTGCAACAGTTTAGTAAATTTATTGCGGGACACATTACGCGCTATGGCACTTTATCGCTGCTTTAAACTATTTAAGAATTAATGCCTGTTTACAGAATACGAGAATATTACCTTACTGAGAATTGGTGCTAAAGAAACGGAAATATTATGTAGCCAAGCGCACCACATTTATCAATGTAGAAGTCGAATGGGCAGCAAGTTTTATTAACGTGAAAACGATTTCAAAGGCTACATTTGACGACCTCCGTAGCTGAGAGGCAAGCATACCGGCTTTGGTGTCGCTATCTCTGAGGTCCCGAGTTCGATTTCCGGTCAGTCATTGTAGAAAAATAACTTCTATATTGTCTCGGATCTGGGTGTTGTTGTACCGTTGTTGTTTATGATTTCTGTAACACCACTTAAGCTACTTATCACAGGATCAGAGCTATGTGTGGGATGATGTCCAAAATTTATTTATTATTATTTATACTAAGGTCCCGGCAGGGTTAGCGACCTAACGCTTTTGGTATCTCCGAAAAATTGTGATGGATTCTATTTTTAAGTATTGTATATATTCTGTAAATAGATAGTCTTACATTTATTGAAAAATTTATGTCATCGTGTGTTCAATTAGGTACTCGAGCAGAAGAGAGACCACTTCAAAATTCACTTTAAGCGCGAATCATTATTTCACAATGAAAAAGGGTGCACGAGATATTTGCATGTTATCGTGTAGACACAATTAATACAGGTTAGATAAACAGAAATAACAATTCGTTAAGCGAAAAGTTGTGCTTGGTGATGGGTCAGAAAACGAATAATGAGAAAATATGGTCAAGCATTATGGGAAAATGTCAGAAGCCAAGTACGACTTGATCTTGCTTATCCTTGTCCACCCACAATGTGAACAGACGTAAAGGGTGCAGGAAGACGCTGGATGCAGGCCGTTTCCAACAGGACAATCTGAAAGTCAATTAATCAATGACTATTCAGCAGTGGTCGTCCTGTGACTAAAATGATGATGATGATGATTATGATCCTTTCAGCCGATTGATTACTTGTTATCTGTCAGAAGACCTCATTTCTCCTAGTTATCTTGTAACTTTTACCTAATATCTATAACGTTCCTCAAACTTGGTAACTTTGCGACCGAACTCAGTCTAATGAAGAGTCCTAATCTCCAATAACTAACCGCACGTCGAACCGATTAACAAGTTCCCCGACTGCATGCGGGTCCTTGCACCGCACAACTTGATACGTTATTAACTTGCTCAGATTCTCTAGCTCTGGAATTTCGTATAATGCGCTGCACATTTTATGAGTTAATATTTTAGAACAAAATATGAAAAGTTGCGAAATCAACTACAAGGACGCCACATGACTGGATAGACCGATGCTCTACATTTGTAAATATATAATATGCTTTGCCCAGCCCAGCCCAGTCCAGGAGACCTTTTCCTAGCAGTAAGACACCATAGATTTAAAAAATACTTGCACAGATATTATTTATAAGTACTCAGTAATGACATTAATTAAAAGAAATAAAAACCAGTTAATTAATTAATAACACAGTCACAAATTTTAAAATGTTCATTTGACACAAAAATAATTTGCAGTTTTTTATTTCTAGGCGTGAAGGGCATTGAGAGGACTAAATTTTTATTATAAGGCACCTGTGACGCTGACGCAGGAAACATGTCATGAAATTTGAATATGGATAATTTCATACTTTTTTTTCAGGATTTTATATCTTGTGTCAGCTTGAGATATTTGTACGGACAGTAAATAGATTTTAAGCTTAGCTACAGAAACAATTCCCTTTGTTATCATAATATTGATCCGAGAAGAAGTAATCAAACCTTCGCGTGCCATTAAAAATGTTTCCTATTGTTTTTCATTGTTTTTCCATTCTACCGTGGGTAAGTGAAACGCAAAGGTTTAATGGGTTCATCTTTAAATGGTGTTGCAGTCTTAACTTTACGTATATAAGTACGTACGAGTAGTAAATTGTGAGCAATAAACAATATAATTTTGACCATAACATCAAATATTTAAGTCAGAACAAAGTGAGCTTATCTTTAAACCAAAGTCTACGTTAGGTATATCCTAAATAGAGTCGATTTATTAGTTTTCTAATAGACTGCAGCGGAGTCCTCTCCAACTTGTTACGTATTAACTAAAGTTCAGGTTTAACTTAGGATCGCTTATGCGCTAGGCACAGTAGACTGCAAACACTACCTAATACTGGATGGTAAATAGCTATGATAGCATATATTTCCTTGGAAGTAAGCAAATATTGATCGACTTTTGCTATGGGACCAACATAGAAATCAGATGATCATTTTGTTTGATTAAGTGACAATTCGTCTTGAAATTTTGATGTTTCATCAATAGCTAAGTTATGGTACATTTACAGCTGATTATAGGTTTTTTTTTCTGCTACTTACACCCGACATTATAAGAAATCATTCTAAAATATCTCTGAAATACAAAATCTATGTCAAATCTATGTCAAAATCAAGTCTAAAAGTCAAATTTTTTAGATGTTTGCACAAAGTTTTCATAGGTCGCTAACTCAGTCGATATACCGCATGTGGTTAGTTGCCGCACGAATGAAAGTCATAAGTCGCCGACGACACGCGGAATATAAGTTTTCGGTCGATAAAAAGCATGCGAGCTGCTTGCTGCTGCTGCTGCATGAGAATGCTTTTAATATTTAGGGTTCCATACCTTAAAAGGTAAAAAGGAAAGGTTTCATTACATAGAGACAGACAGACAGATTCTTAGGAATCGCTACGTTGTCCCTCTGTCTGTCTGTTTGTTGAAATTAATATCAAATATGTACTCAGGTCTTTAACTCCTTACAAAAGTTTTAAAAACCGGCCAAGTTCGAGTCAGACTCGCGCACTGAGGGTTCCGTACAAACCTCTAGGTACCTATATAAGTAAAAGTTCACCCATCACTACAATCGAGTCATATTATGGTATTTATATTTCAAAATGAAATCCATATCATTACGAAAGGTAAATGGGCTAGTTTCCTAAAAAATCGAATTACTCCGTCAGTTGGATTAACAGAAAATATTGGACACGTATTTTCTGAATCAAACAAAAAATGATGAAGATATAGCCCGTTAAAGTTCTGCGTATCGTCAGGCCTTGCGATACTTTTTAGCAAGACGTGACGTCACCTACTCACTTTGATGCTCTTTATCTTCGTCATTTTTTGTTTGATTGACAAAAGACAAAATATGGGTCCAATATTTTTTGATAATCTAACTGACGGACTAAATAGAATAATATTTTTTTGACCCAGGAAACTAGCCCATTGCGGTCTACGATTTATGAAGTATTTAAAAAAAACTACTTACTTTATCTCATTTAAACCAATTTACGGTGGAAGTTTGCATGGTAATGTACATCATATATTTTTTTAGTTATATCATTGTCTTATTTTAGAAGTTACAGGGGGGGGATACGTTTTACCACTTTGGAAGTGTCTCTCACGCAAAATATTCAGTTTAGAAAAAAAATATATTAGAAAACTCAATATCATTTTTGAAGACCTAACCATCGATACCCGACACGTATGGGTTTGATGAAAAAACATTTTTTGAGTTTCGGTTCTACACCACCGTCGGTGCACCAACACTCTCCTGAAGGTAATTGCTAGCAAACCTGATGGCCCTATCCTTGCACATTGGGTGGCAATCCACGTGACACCCAATGTGCAAGGATAGGATAGGATATACATGTAATATATGATATTATAATTACTAACATAGCTATTAAGTCATACTAACAACTTATATGGATATCATGTGTGTCCGAAATAAATAAAAATAATTTTAAAAAAAAAACTACGTATGGAGAACCCCCAAAATGTATTGTTTTTTTTTTCTATTTTTGTGTAAAAATCTAAATGCGGTTCACAGAATACATCTACTTACTAAGTTTCAACAGTATAGTTCTTATAGTTTCAGAAAAAAGTGGCTGTGACATACGGACGGACAGAGAGACAGACAGACATGACGAATCCATAAGGGTTCCGTTTTTTTCCATTTGGCTACGGAACTCTAAAACTCAAACGTCTAGGTCAACTCAATTAAACGATACGGCTGTTTGCGCCGCATTTTTGATACTCGCAAGGGAATCGAAACTTAGTACTTCCCATTGACTCACGGCCATAAAATTTGGCAAAAAGTTAAAGTTAAGACAAGTAAAAGAAAAGTCCGAAAACCGTTAACTTGTAGTTACATCACAAAAAAATACTTTTTGAACTCGAAAATATTGGCAATAATCTTCAAGACTCAATTCCCATTATGGACTGAACTTTTTACCGTAAGTTTGTAGGAAAACGATTTTTTTGTTGTAAAAATTTCTTCTGCAGTAAGTCACAAACAGTTAGATAATTGCTTTTATATAATAGTAATTGTCAATCCATGATATATTGTGCATCTCTCGCGTAGTTTCTCAAAGGGACTAATGAACATGCGGGGCAGGTGCAGCGTACACTGCATACGAACTTTCGACCAATGAAAACGTCATGCGGGCCGTATGGCATGCGGTACAAATATCTTCCGCACCCTACAAGCGAGTGCTAAAAACCGAAAAAATGCCTTTTCCTACTATTAAAAACATATTATTATAATTAAGAAAATCAGGCACTGCTAAAATTATAAATCACATTCTATTGAATATATTGCGAACATCTACATATACAAGGTACGTTTTCTGGTTTTGTTAGTTATCCTGAAATTACTCAACGATACGAACAGATCGTCGTTTGTTTATAGAAACTTTCGATTTTACCCAACTTACTGTAGGGGCCACATATTAAATTTCATCTATTTAACTGAATTCTGAAACAATTTCAATTTACGCCGCTGCAGCGGAGTCGCCTTACGTAACGTAGATACCGAGTTCAGGAGATAAAAGTTCACAAAATTTCAAAACGCTTTCCTTTTTTGGTACACCTTAAAGCACAGTAATAAGGGTGAGATTGGTGTGGTTTTTAGGAGGTGAGCGGGGGTCGCGCGGGGCGGTCCGGCGGCACCGGACCGTGAAAGCGGATACGGGCGGTGTGCGCGTGCAAGACCGTGGATGTGAGACTAGTTTGTAAAAGGTACGGACTTAGGGTCTTAAATGGGGTCCTATTATACATTTTTAAAACAGTTTTGGTTATATACATAAATATGCCAGTCCACCTTATTGTTAATAGCCGGCTGTTTAATTAGGGTAAAAATATTTTTAAAACTAAATGAATTCAGTTTTTATAAATTGTTAAAAATCATATTGTCATATTATTTCCCCTTTAAAATAATAGTCAATGTCAAATTAAAAGTATTTAATTATAATAACCAGTAGATCTAATGACGAGTTAGATCGTTTTGATTATTTCTTTAATCTACATCCCCACTGCGATTTATTTGCAGACCAATGGGGGTTTATTTTATGTAAAGTTTTGTCTTTTTGTGAATGTGTGTGTTCATAAAGCATAAGCTTGATTCATATATTTATTTGACACTTATTTTACCTATTGATAAGTTATGGAATTGGGCATAATGCTCGTGTAACTATTATACAATAAACAAAAATAAAATAAATAAATTGTCGTTGTGTTATAATTAAACATAAAACTTTTGTAATGGTAAAGTTAAGGATTAGTAAATTTTTTAAATAATAATATAAGAATAAACTATAAAAATGTTAAAATAAAAGAGTTTCTTAGTGTTCCATATTAATTTTGCTAATTACACTTTACACTATGATTATTTACTGTAGATCACATATTTAGAGGTTGACCTCCTTTGCCACCGCCCTAAAGTCCTTCCCTGTTCATACTCGATCGGCACGGAAGCCGTGACTGGAACCGTTCGGACGCAGAAAATATTACCTTTTATCCGATGGATTTATGAACGGGTAATGTTAAGTCGCATTGAATGTGGACGCCCTATGGACTCTCGGCGACCGACTTTGCGATTTTAGGGTCTTTTTGTACGTTTGCAGCAGTCTGCTAAAGATAAGGCAAAGAATCAATGATGTTATATACTTAAGTTACTTTACCAACGCAGAATTGGAAAATAGAAACGAAATAACTACATTTTTTAATGCTGCCTCTATCTTACAAATGTTATGATGAATGGAACAAATTTTTTCTACATTGACCGACTGGGAATCGAACCCGGGATCTCAGAGATAGCGACACCAAGTCCAGTATGCTCGCCTCTCGGCTACGGAGGTCGTCGTCGTAATTAACAATAGTTTGTTGAATTGAATAATTCATTTTGATAAAAATTTAGAAGCCTTAAATGATATCCACAATTATTTTATCAGTTTTCAAAGTACAGACATCAATGTTATAAAATCTTAGAAACCAAATTTACAAAGTTAATAAATTCGTAGAACTCAGACACGAGAATTAATTTCAGAATTTAATAAAGTGTGAAAAAGGACTCATTGTAACATTAAAACTCTTGGAATACCCAAAGAAGCTGTTATTACAACAGCCAAAAGTTAATTGTGTTCTGTCTCTTTGTAGGAGTATTGTTTTGAATTAATTACTCGTACCGCCTACTCCTTTACGTTAAATCACGTGACTAAGCGACTTGATGGGCGTCAAAAAGCGTAATGGGGTGAGGTACGACCGATTTGAGTTTGATTAAGGCAGAATAAATTTATAATTAAGGCCCACATGCACAATCTGCCTGAATCTAGATTTAAACTAAACCTTGTTTTAAATATTTACAAGAAAACTGACATCAGGAAATTTATTTGTCAGGGGTTACACCGAAACCTAGACAATTTAGAAAAAAAAGTATTCTAAATGGACTTTAACTGGAAATCGCGCCCGGGTGTCGAAAACATAAAAACTATCTTGATTTTCTTTTTAATTTTACATTTTCATTATCAAGTCATTATAAATTAAAATATATAATATATAAGCTTTTTGCGTTCAAGGCGAATCCCAGCATAACTATACCATACAGGTGGTCAGATCATGTTCGAATCCAGATTTATGCTAAAACGGGGATTTCTGGGCCATTAATGTAAGTAGTTGAAGTATGGTTTAAAAAAATGGTCATATTTTTCCATCCTAACGCACAATAAATCTGCCCATTTCTCCTCCTGGAAACTGAGCAATAAGAAAAACAAGATTTTTATGCAGTCACTACAAAATCGATTAAATTAATATCGATTTATGTGAATAATATTACACAATTATTATTGATAAAAAAGAAATATTTTTGGTCTATACTAGGCAATTAACTCAAAAAAAAAATATTATTTTCATTAAAATAAATATATTAAGCTATTTTAGCTTATAAAAATATTATTAATCAAATAAAAATAAAAAGATTTCGATTATTAATCGATTACTTAGATAAAACCGATACTGTTTCTGTGCACTGATACTGACAGCTGGCTTGTCAAATAAATAAATAAGATTTGATCACTCGACGTTTCGTATTTTACGTTTCTGCGTGTGCGTTTTGTTTGTGTGATTTCATATTATCTTTTGGTTTTTTTATCGACCACGGCTTTGTTTCACTAATTCTGACTCTGCCTAACTTGAACGACCCTGCAATGCTTTCAATCTGGACACGGAAGATCTTGATTATACGTCTGACTTAGATTTTTTAATTTGGATTTTACTACCGGCATGAACTGGATACAGAAGATAATGAATCTCTGTGTAAACTGTGTAACAGCGATTAGTCACTGTACGCACTAAGCAAACGACCCCTAAACGATGAAACTACTTTGCATGTATTTCAACAATGGCTTGCACCCCAGTCTGTAAGTTTGTAAGTTTATCTTATCTAACCAGTTGTTGTCGTCTAGTTTGTGGCCTAAATGTAAATAGCTGTATAGGTAACGTTAAAATATCTTTTGTATTTCAGAAATCAGCTGTTTATTACATAACCTTACTTTTACTAAACCCTTAATTAATTAGCTCTGAGATTGACAAAAACCGCAGAATTTTCAGTCAAGGTTTGCCAAGTATCTATTCATTCTATCAAATCTATTCATTTACACCATTTTTATCTTATTACATCCAGGGCCCAAATTTGTATGGAAACGTTTCCATCTCCTTTATAGCCTTTAACTTTACAATTATCTTAAATTGAATACAAGAGTTACCTACACCTATGCTAAGACACTATCAAGTTGCTAAGACGCTCACTGTTGTATTTTAAACTGCTTTTGGAATATTATTTTCATTACTTATTTATTTATTATTTTGAGAAAGTTGTTCGTTATTTTGATTTTTGACTCGTGGGGGACAAAATTGGTGGGAACCAATTTTGTCCGACTGGACTCGTATCCCCACCAAGTTTGGTCCCGCTACAAGTCCCACTGATGGTGACATTTAAGATTCATGACTCGTAGTCCCAACCGCTTCCTATATAAAAGTAAGTCGATAAATTAAGTGAATAATAGGAAAACAAGTGAACATCGTAAAACCAGTGAACATCTGAAAAACCATTGATCATCAGAAAAACAAGTAAACGAAATTTTTATTTCATAAGTTTTAAGGTCAATCCGTGTTTCTAATTGTAGTTTAAAAGATAACATACCTTCAGAATTATTGATACTAGTTCGAAAATTATGTAACAGATAGAAAGTGTCACTTTTCCTGAGGTTGCTAATTTCCCATTTTACAATACCCCGGGAACAAAAATACAGGTCCCGTGGGATAGACTAGATAGATTAGTCTTTCCGTGACAAAACATAATGTACAAGAGATTGGAGAAGCAGCAGGCAAAAGGTAGTTAATAAATAAAAGATTTCGAGCCTTTCTTATAACACAATACGTTTTAATTATAACAGTGGTATTTTTGCGAAAATTTTCTTTTGAACCCGTAAATTCCCGTTACTTTTACTGTAATTTCATAAAAGTCGTTAAGGTCGTTCGGCCCGTACTTGTGACAACGGATCGGCCTCTTACTACATAATTAATTTCGGCGTATTATGTTCAAAGCGACAAAGAGCCTTTACGGAGAGGACGGGGCACACTGTGTGATGTGGATTAAATATTTACGGACACATTAACTGTTACTAATTTTGGGATGAATATTAAAGTTTCTTATTATGAGTGTATTTTTAACAGATACAAGTGTATGCTGTCATGTCTACCTACTCCTGACAAATAAAAATAGACAATAAACAATTATTTTATTAAAATTTACAAATTAATTTTAAAAAACAGCTAGATTATAAAACGGATTGACTAAAAAACCTAACAGGACTGGGAGGGTCTGGTCGTATATGGAGGCAATCAAAAGGGGGTGAAGAGGAGGTGGAACTAGACTGCTACGTTCAGCTACAGTCGTGGAGATCCCAGGCGAGTCAATAATCAACACTGGGATATGCGTACTCGTAGTGCAGGACCGCGTCAGAGCGTCGGCGATCCTGATTTCACTCACGTAGGGTCGGAACAGGACTCCAGAAGCAAGCGCTAGGTCCCTTTAGGGCGTCGGTGCTCCAGAGCTGTCTCCCTGGCGTGGCTCCGGTACTTCTTGTTGACTTTTTGTCGGATAAAAACAAACTTCTTCAGGTTTCCATTCCGACTTATTCCTTTTGCAAGAAAATTATAGACTCTCCCATATTGGGGTGAGCGTGTATTTATAAGGAAATCTGCGCATTCTAGAAGCTTTAATTCCTTTTATGATTCTAAAAGTGTAATCGCCCGACTCGAAAAGTATAGACGGCCAGGATATTTACAACCTCCTTGTCGGGCTAAAATCCGGGAGTGTGACAAGAGCTTATAATTATAATTTAGAATTTAGATATTCAGTAGACAAACATAAATAGGTATAAAAATCCAGACTTACGCTAGCCGAAACATTATAAATGATTATTTAGAAAATACAGTTATAGTACAACCTCATTAAATAGGCGGTATGGAAAAACTATGCTAGAAAAAGAAAGAATAAGTAGACATGAATTGTCAGTCAGAAAAAGTCAATTTTGACAGTTTGATTGAGATTTTCGCGAAATTCATTATTTCCTAATTTGCTGCGAAATGTGGAAAACTATATAAATGATGATACCTATGAATGATAATATATCGTAAGTACCTAAACATAGTAGTATCTAGAATAAGTACTACAATATATAGCGGAACAGGTTCTTCAGTGTAAATATATATTTAGTAATTAGGCAAATGGAGGTACTTTAGAGGTTGGACTGTAATTATTTCAAGGTCATCGGTTTTGTAGTTTAGAAAAATGGGCAAAAATAATGCTGATGGATTCCTAGTAGTCGGTGGCGCCACCACCTACTGGCCAATCTTGTTGAGCTGCATTGGAGAGATTAGGATTTATCCCAAAAAATAGATGAAATAAGTATAATTTATAAAAAAACAGGCTAAAAAAAATATTTGTATAAGTATAAGTAGGGTTAGTTTTGGAGTCGGTGCCAGCCGATGAGATTTTGAATGTTTTCGTTTGCACCGACTCCAAAAGTAACTAATTAGGTACTTATGTGTTAATATTATTTTTAGCCTCTTAGCGTTTTATAGTAGCTTTTTTTTTCATATTAGTAAATTCGCAGCGATGTATCCCTGACCTTACCGAGCTGTCCCCACCGTGTGTACCGTGCGGAGGCGTGTGCGCGACCCTTTTTGTTCGTTCCGTCGCGACGCAGCTGCAGCGCAAACACTTGCTCTACGAGTATGCCTGCTTTGTTTTAAGCGAAGTACGCATTACACTAATTATATTGTTCTTTAATGTAAAAAGTCCACAGCGAAAGTTATGAAGTGCAGACAACGTTTAATTATACTTTCATTGGGGAAATCGGGTTGTTTTCAAAACCGTATTGTGTCAATGTAATTCAACTTATATACCGAATCGTGCATTAGTGTTTGTAGATTTTTAAATTGCGGTAAAGTATGGGGAAATTATAACTGTGACAACCTGTATTACTTCCATAATTTTATGTAATAATAAATGTAGAAACGAAACGGTTTGTTTTTTTTTTTTTTAATATTATCTATGGTACGTAAAGTCTATGCTTTTTTTTTTTGGAATAAGGTGTAGAGAGTGTGTGACAGACTGAAATGTAACGAACGGGTGGTTTTTTACCAATAAAATATTTAAGTTTAAAAGTGAGTGCGGTTTTTCTCTTGAGCCTATATCCTGGACCCACAATTTTGGGGGCTCGTCCGGGATCTCAAGAAAATACTTACGACGAACGTACTTTACTGATTGGCGACATAACCTCTTTCTTGCACGCGGCCGGCGGGGTGAGGTTTGTTCTTGCACGAAGAGAAGAGAAAATACGACGAATCTTAAGACGATATAAACGAAGATACGAAGAACTATGTCTGAAGCCCAGAACAAACTAACGGCAGAAGTGAATCAAGCTGACGAGAACCTGAAAAACGATTGTACCGTTGGCGCGACCACAGATGGCTTCCTCGGCGTGTACAACACCATAACAAGGTTCAGCGGTGACGATAAAACGTACCCTGTGTCGCAGTGGGTGCAAGATATTGAGGACAATGCAGAAATATTTCAGTGGTCGCAACAACAAAAGCTAATTATAGCTAGGCGAACGCTAACAGGAACGGCAGAGCTATGGCGGCGGACGGAAAAAACTTTTAAAACATTTGATGAACTCAAGGCCGCTATATTTAAGGAGTTTTCAGATTCCGTAAACCCAAAGGAAATGCATGAAATAATGGCAGCTCGCAAAAAGCTCGAGAGTGAGTCTTATTACCAGTACCTACTAACTATGAAGGAGTTAGGGAAACGGGCTAAAATTGCAGATTACGTTGCCATACAGTACATTGTGGATGGAATACAAGATCAGGAGAATAATAAAGCTATCTTATATGGTGCGACAACATACGGTGCTTTAAAGGAAAAACTACGTATATACGAGCGCATGAAAGAGAAGACGGCTGCCCAAGCTAAACTTGCCCAGGAGGCTAAAGCGCAGCGAACCTCATCATCATCATCTACAACTACTCCAAGACGATGCTACAATTGTGGAGGCATGGGTCATGTAGCTAGTGCATGTGTGAAAGGCGTTAAATGCTTTCGTTGTAACCAGAGCGGCCATATTGGACAGCATTGTACAGCAGCCGCAGCTAACAGCAGAGGAGGGAGCGGAGTTTCGGCGGGAAAATTTAAAGTGTCATCATCGGCCCACAGAGGAGCGGTGTCGGTAAAACAGCCGTCAGCCATGTTTGGGACGTCGACAAACGAGCATCATTGTTCCGGTTCCTGTAGTGGCGCTAGTGTATCTGTCCCCGTTGAAACTGACAATGACAGCGAAACGTCAGACCATGAAGTTATGCAAATCGTAAATAAAAAGAGTGCGAAAAAATCCATTAAAGTGATAAAAATAAACGAAATAACAGTTAACGCGTTAGTTGATACCGGTAGTGACGTGAATTTGGTGTCGTCGAGTTTGTTTACATCGCTAAAAGCGGCCGGAATGGACGACAACTTGGTGTTGAGTGGACTTGGACAGTCACAAGTGCAATCTACTTGCAAAATAAATGTGGAAGTGTTCGTAGATGGATTGCTTTTTAAAGATGTAATATTTCATGTAGTCCCCGACAATGTAATGCCTTATCGAGTGATAATTGGTCAGGAACTGTTAGGCTTTGTAACCATGATAATGAACGAAGGGTCAGTAAAGTTTTTGCCTGAAGATTTTGACTGGATTAGTAAAATACATTATTTTGCAGGCTGTATCAACATTGTTTTAGACCACATAGTCGATCCATTGGTGAAAAGTAAGGTGATAAAGTGCATCAAGGGATACAAACCTATTCAAACAGAGGAGGCGCCAATTGAACTGAAAATAGTACTTAAGGATGATATACCAGTAGCCCAACGGCCTAGGAGGCTATCTATTACTGAACAGCAAATCGTGGAGGAACAGGTAGAGGAGTGGTTGCAAAACGGCATAATACAGGTGAGTTATTCTGAGTATTCCTGCCCATTAGTGTTGGTAAAGAAAAAGGATGGATCAGTGAGAGTATGTGTGGACTATAGATTGCTAAATAAGAAAATTGTGAAGGATGAATTCCCATTGCCCGTAGTGGATGATTTGATAGACAAATTGCGTGAGGCAAGAGTATTTAGTGTGCTGGATTTAAAAAATGGCTTTTTCCATCTTAAAGTAACCGAAGACTCTAGAAGGTACACCTCTTTCGTCACTCATCATGGGCAGTTCGAGTTCTTAAGAGCCCCATTTGGTCTTTCTACATCACCTAAGACATTCATGAGATTTGTCACCATAATCTTCAGGGAGTTGATTGTGAAAGGAATAATAATGATATTCATCGATGATATTTTAATTCCAGCTAAAGATGAATTAGAAGCACTTCAAAGGCTGGAACAGGTGCTAGAGGTGTCGTCACGTTTTGGATTGGAAATAAACTGGAAAAAAGCACATCTCCTGCAGCGAGAAGTTCAATACCTCGGCCATGTCATCAAGGAGGGTGAAGTCAGGCCATGTTCAGAGAAGACCGACGCTGTAGCAAGGTACCCAGAACCCAGAAATATTAAACAGTTGCACAGTTTTGTGGGCCTTACTGGCTACTTCAGAAAATATATAGAGAATTATGCTGTCATAGCGAGACCCCTAACCGATTTACTGAGAAAAGGTGAAGATTTCTCCTTTGGTGATGAACAACGAACAGCTTTTGAAACATTAAAGCAAAGATTGACTAGTGGACCTGTCTTGAAAATTTTTAATTTTAAATTGAAAACAGAAATGCACACTGATGCATCCTGTTTGGCTTATTCAGCCATCCTCATGCAGCACCATCCTGGTTCCGGGTTACACCCCGTGCATTACATGAGTCGAAAAACAAATGAAGCCCAAAGAAAATACTCTAGTTATGAATTAGAAGCTCTAGCTATAGTCGAAGGGGTGAAAAAGTTTCGACATTACTTGTATGGCATGCACTTCAAAATAGTAACTGACTGCCAAGCATTCGAACTGACCCTCAAAAAGAAAGATCTAACCCCGAAGGTAGCCAGATGGGTAATGCTTTTGGACGAATATGATTATGAGGTAGAGCATAGGGCAGGATCCAAAATGATGCATACTGACGCCCTCAGTAGGAACCCCTATGTTGCAACAATCACCACTTTGAATGAGGATATAAGATCTGCTCAGGACGAAGACGAGGGTTTAAGAGCTATCAAGGAAATATT
The DNA here is from genome assembly GCA_963576865.1 of Anania hortulata. Lineage (NCBI taxonomy): Eukaryota > Metazoa > Arthropoda > Insecta > Lepidoptera > Crambidae > Anania > Anania hortulata. The sequence goes on along the minus strand of OY756389.1, from coordinate 273,375 downwards.
GAAAAAAAGTTCCTTCAACGACTATTGGTTGGAGAATGGGCTGTTGTATAAAGGAGAACAGAAGTTGTTAGTGATACCAAAGTCTTTGGAGAAAGAAATCATCAAGAGGATACACAGTAATGGTCATTTTGCCAAATTGAAGATGAAGGAATTGTTACTAAGAGATTACTACATAAGAGATGTAGACAAAAAAATTGAAGAGTTTTTGAGAAGCTGTATACCATGTCTAATGTCAATGAGAAAGGAAGGTAAACAAGAGGGCTGGCTCAACCCGATAGAAAAGGAGAGCATTCCATTTGACACCATACATGTTGACCACATAGGGCCACTAACTGAGACAAAAAAACAATACAATTATATATTAACAGTAATCGACTCTTTTACCAAGTTCGTGTGGCTGTTCCCTACAAGAACCACTTCCAGTAAAGAGACTCTTAACAAACTTCAACTGCATCAACAAACTTTCGGGAACCCACGAAGAATAGTAAGTGATAGAGGAACTGCATTCACCAGCAAGGACTTCGAAGAATATTGTAAAGAAGAGAATATTCAACATATCAAGATCACTACTGGTGTTCCCAGGGGAAACGGACAAGTAGAGAGGGTACATCGGGTCCTCATTCCCACCCTGACTAAACTATGTATTGAAAATCCTGGTTGGTGGTATCGATACGTCAGTAGAGTGCAAAGAGCCCTAAACAGTACATTTCACAGAACTGTGCATACGACACCATTCGAACTGTTGATGGGAACCAAGATGAGAAATAAAGAAGATGTAGAAATAATGAACCTACTGCAAAGGGAAGTCATTTCATTATATGATGAAAACAGAGAAAACTTAAGAGAACAGGCTCGAGAACATATTCAAAAGGTTCAAGAGGAAAATAGGAGAGGGTTTAATAAAAAACGGAAAGAGAGCTATGTGTATATGGAAGGTGATGTGGTGGCTATAAAGCGGACGCAGTTCGGCCCTGGACTCAAATTGAAACCTAAGTACTTAGGACCCTATAAGGTAACAAAATGCAAGCGTAATGATCGTTACGATGTTGAGAAGATCGATGTTTCAGCTGAGGGGCCTACTAGAACTTCCAGCTCAGCAGACCAGATGAAAAAATGGCCAGATCGAGGCAGCCTAGTCACCTTGAAGTAAGCCGTGAGTTTATCTATTTTATTTGCTTCTATTTTACTCTATCTAAGTCATTACTTTGGGATTTATTCCATTATTATAATTGGTTTACCCTAGCGTTCATTATCATGGTACCAGTATTATTATTAAGTAAGTTGTAGCTTTTCTAAGTCAACTAAGTTGGTAATGTTCTTTTCTTTTTTTTAATTAACACAGTATTAATTCTTTAAGTTGATGTATTACTTTATAAGATGTTTATGTGTCCGAGGACAGACACAGGTCAGGAGTGGCCGAAATGTAGAAACGAAACGGTTTGTTTTTTTTTTTTTAAATATTATCTATGGTACGTAAAGTCTATGCTTTTTTTTTTTGGAATAAGGTGTAGAGAGTGTGTGACAGACTGAAATGTAACGAACGGGTGGTTTTTTACCAATAAAATATTTAAGTTTAAAAGTGAGTGCGGTTTTTCTCTTGAGCCTATATCCTGGACCCACATAAATATATGTATCCTAATTTCCTCCGTAGCCTAAAGGTAAGCATACCGGACTTGGTGTCGCTATCTCTGAGGTCCCGGTTGGATTCCCGGTCGGTCAATACAGAAAAATATATTTTCTATATTGCCGCGGGTCTTGGTGTTGTGGTGCCGTCGATGTTTCTAATTTCTGTGACACTAGTGCTTTGGCTGCTTACTATAGGATCAGAGCAATGTATGTTATTTTGTCCAATATTTCTACGACCGTCTGGTGTAATGGTTCGCGCTCCGGACTACAAAGCCAGCGGTGGCGGGTTCGAATACTGCAAGAAGCAAATGTTTGTGTGATGAGCACGAGCATTTGTACCTAAGTCATGGATGTTTTTAAAAGTTTTAAGTATGTTTATCCGTTATCTAGTCGCCATAATACAAGCTTTGCCTAGTTTAGGGCTGGAAAAAAACCATTTATTTATTACATTTATTTAAAAAAACATGAGAGTAGGTACACAATGGTGCCTAAATAAGCCTGTTTTCGTGTCTTGATTACCAGCTATTAACGTGAAAGAGGCTAATAATAATACCCCCCCCCCCCCCGCAGGGCAGCTTTGTGGCGAGCTGTGGTGAGTAGCGACACCACGGGGTCAGTTGTTAATCCGAGTGCTCCCGAGAGTCGGCCAAGGCCCTCGTCTTTGGCTTGCCGAAGTGGAACCCAAGGGGGTCTGCAGGACTCTCGCCTCTGGCTTGCCTTAACCGGCCGACCAGAGTGGAGTCGCTAGAGCATGATGGGGATCTAAGGGTGGATGTGGTTCGTAAGTGGCGAGTGGGCACGTGATGCCGGACCCTCAGGGGGGAGCAAGTGATCGTCGTTTAAAGTCCAGAGCCACCTCTCCACTCTTAGCCGCCAACAACAGTGTTTGCCCCTCAGTCCGGTCTTGCATGACCCACGACGCCAGGGGGGGCCCATTCAGTTGGCAGCGAGTCACCACCTGCCAATTTTTTCAGTCCGAGACTATGAACCAGGCAGGTGACCAGTAGTCTCTATCAATAGCCCAGAACCCAGTCCCTCCATCTTCCTTCAATAGACCAAGTTAACCAGTCATTAGCTGCAATAGTTCATGTACACATGCTGGATATAATCTCTGATTACATCCCATGATGTAGTCAGAGATTGGATCCAGCAGTGTAACACTTTCAGGTATGATTATTTGCGCTTAAAACGGCCTCTACGTGTTGGATCAGTATCCCCACGCAAGCCTTATAAAGGACCGGGTCACTTTTGGCCCGTGAACTCCTAGAGCGTACATAATAATAATAATAATAATAATTTTATTTCAGAAATTACATCCATATGGGTTAGTATCACAAAGATAACTTATTAACTAATGTTAGTAATTATAAATATGCACTAGGTTTAGGGTTTACATGTAATTTAGTCCAGTGTTCAAAAAATGAACCCTAGACCCGACCAGCAATAACAGTGAGGAGGCCGTTACCGCTGCCACGAAGTCTGCCCATCAGAGACGCAGTTCTTTTGCGTAAGATGGCTGCAAACCCATCTATGCCTGCATCCGCAAACATTCCTGATGCGCTACAGAATCGCGGCAGCCGCAACAGCATCTTAAATATATTATTGTATAAAACTCGCAGAGAGCTGAGAGCCCTTTGGCTGTAGTCGACCCACAAGCTACAAGTGTAAAAATTTTGACAGTATGATTGGAACAGTGTTACCTTTACATTGTCGGTACACCTCGAGAACCTGCGGGCCAGCATATTGCCCCGAACAGCCAGTGCCCTACGTTCCCGCTCAATATCAGTATTGTCCTCTAAGGACTCAGTGACCCAGTGCCCCAGGTACTTAAATTTAGTGACCCTATTTAGAGGAGTGCCGTTCAGCATTACGTTTGGAACAGTATGATAACATTTTTTTCTCGCTTTGAAAACCAGCAACTCACTCTTGGTCGCATTATATCGAAGACCCTGGGCCTCCGCATATCGCTCACAAATATGGACTAACTTTCGGAGAGCGCTGATCGATAGACACAGCAACACCATATCATCAGCGTAACTGACGTTGTTAAAACTCTTTCCCTCCACGGAGCACCCGATATTAGCATTGCTGAGCTCAACGATCAATCGGTTCATATACAGATTGAAAAGACTCGGCGAAGTAAATTCCCCCCTGCCTTACCCCGCACTCCAACCTGTACACACCCGACACAGAGCCCGCCCAACGTACACAATTATCCTGATTATTGTACCAGTATTGAAACAAACTGATGATATCACCTGGAAGATCAGTTTCTTCCTGCAGTTTGCTCCACAATCTGTCATACGATACCAGATCGAAAGCCTTGGACAAATCGAGGAAGCAAGCATAAACTGGAGTTTTCCGCGAAGTATAGTATTTGACAGTATGCTTGAGACAAAGTGTGGCAACTTCAGTCGATAATCCTTCTCTAAACCCAAATTGAGCATCGTGTAATTTGAGGTGCTTACTTAGTTGCTTCTCAAGCAGACTGTCCAACACTTTTGCTACTATTGTGGCCAGGGATATAGGGCGATAGATCTTGATGCTCGAGACATCGCCCATCCTATTCTTCACTATCGGGACAACAATGGTCTTCATCATCTCCGGTGGCAAGTAGGAGTGCCCAACACAAAGATTGAAAAACAGAGTGAGCACTCTAGGCAAATGTACGCTTCCGTACTTCAGGTGTTCCACACTGAGAAAGTCATGCCCCGGGGATCTACCGCGTGACATCCCCTTTATGGCAGCCTTTACCTCCTTAACCCTGAAACGAACATGCGCTTTTTTCTTTGTGCTCCTAAGAGGAGCTCAGGCAAAAGTAATAGTATAATATCTTCCTAAGTATTAAATATATGGCTTTTTAGCAGCTTCAAACCATTGACCAAAATGCTCCAAGCATACTTTTTCGGTACGTTAAATTCTAGTGAAAACACTCGTTTATAATACACTAGCTATCCCGCCGAACTTCGTACTGCCTTTTTATCTTATTATTTTTTTGGTGCACTTTTAGATATTTTAATGGTTCGGGTCTGATACAAATCCAAGGAATCAAAGATCATAAGAGACGGTCTAGCCGTTCTTGATTTATAAATGGTGTAACTAACTCGACCTTGTTTTATGCATAGAATTTTGTTAGGTTCCACGTCATCATGAGATTATAAGTATCCTATTACACGTTTTGTGTACCGCTAATCTCATTATTACTAACTCGCTTATATAATTTGCAAAATCGTCATTCTCTGTAGCGACAACGATAATCAATTTCACGGGCAGCGACCACTTCTGGATGATAAAAGGGACAATCCACGACCTTGGGTATAATTGGCTTTTCACGGTGCCCAGTTTTATACTTAGTCGAAATGTTGATTAGGGCGCCAATTTCAGGGGACCGACCAACTTTGAAAACCTCTCCATATAACTAGATGAGTCGAATGAGGAGGTCTGTATGATTGGACGATGAAATGAGTATTACAATTGAACTGCTTTCACTAATTAAATGGTGGCTCGTCTATCGCTTTACTCGGAAAAGTTGTGACCATACCGGGTTAGGTGATTATCTGATACACGTACTTGTTCTGGGAATAATCAAATTTAAGTTTTGGTGCTATCATCTCAATTACACAAAATTAAATGTTTAAATAATAGCAGGAGGTAAACTTAGTTTGACTTTTAATAGCGTGTAAAAACAGCGTTTAAGCAAAAATAATTAAGATTTTCTGTGTTTTAAATAAAATAAAACAAACAAATAAATGTTTTATTTAGTTAGGTAATTTTTTAGTTGCAGACTTATAGCAGCACAGTAACAGTTTTAATTAAACCTTCCAATAGGAAGACGCCAAGTAAAACTTTTTAATAAGCCATTCTTTCGCGAAATTTTACCACTTTTATAAACTTTAATTAAAGCATTAAGAGCTCCTTTTATAGCCTGGTTTGGGGTTCAGTGGTCAAAGATCGTTATTTCCGCCGTCTGTCGCTGAATACTGAATTCTTTTGATCCTTGTTTATGACATTTCGAAAACGTTTTTCTGTGACCTTGATAATCATTAAAAAAACTATCTGTAGTAAATAAATACAATGAAAATAAAGATTACGTATAAAAACGTAGATGTAACGACAGACAAATCTATAGATCTGGCGAATGCACTACACGCTCGCTTCTCACGCGCTATATATAATGTAAACTAAAGACGTATTTTTAAAAACATTAAAAATTAATCTTGAAATCGAACACGAATACAATTCGTGTGCGAAAAAACTTTCCATTGCTCACTATTTCACACATTTTGAATCACTTTGTATTGCTATTAATTTTAAATCTTGTTACTATTCGTTTCACGCATAAAATATTAAAAACCGGAATGCAAATACTCATTAATTTTAAAAACCGGTATTGAATCGCTTACAACGGAACGTAAATAAGAAGTTAATACCTACGTCAAATCTCTGTCAACCATAAGGGCCTTACTACAAAAAAGATAGACTAGGTTTAAACACTGCCTAAAGATTAGTCAACCAATTAAAAAGTATGGTAACATAACCGACACATATGTGATATGTCAATATTCCAAATTGTATGGCTATTCTTTAGACATGGTTTAAACCTAGCCTATCTTTTTTGTAGTAAGGCCATAAATGTTTACTTGTCAATGTTATTCTTTCGTACTTTCTACTAGGTAGGAAACAAAGTACGAATGGATAGCAGAATTCACGTTAAGAATGATTTTTAGGTACCTACGAGTATCCGCATGCGAAACTTATGATTTCGTATGTATTGTAATACACGTCATGATTTAAAAAATGTGTCTTCTGCCGTGAGCCACTCGCGTGCTATCCATGCGTTTCGTCTTTGTTTGTATACACTGTGTAATAAATGAACTGGACTAAATGCTCACGAGAGCCACGCGCATCTGTTACGAACCTTGCATGAGTTACGCTAAAGAGTCAACTGTTCAGAAACTGCGCGTAAGAGGCGCGCAAGCCACACATTCGCTAGATATGGTATTTTCGATTTTCTACTAACCGAAGTTACTTGGCTAGTAGAAAATCGCAAAAGCAAAGGTTTTACCAGTAATAATTAATATCGGCTCAAAACAAAGCTATACCGAGCAGGACCCAACTGCCGTTTTAAGTCCATTATTCTTAGGAACTATCTAAACTAAATTCCTCTAAACTCTCTTGATTAATTCTAGACTGAACAATGAGGATCAGACGGCTTTAGAGAAATATTAACTAGCATTCCTATAAAAGGAACTCTTAATTAATAGTTAGGCCAGGTGTAATAATGAATTTCAGTTTTATTGTAGGCCGAAATTTTCATGGAACAATTTCCAAATGGTTGCTGAATCAAATCTTCCAAACTATAACATTAAGTAGGTGCCCATGATTGGAAACACTAACCGTATTTGTCGCGTTGCAAACTTCTGAAATCGCGTCGAACACTGCTTTTCACTTAGCCACCAGTCACACTCACAAAGATCAGCTTATCTCAAACCCACTTCTAGGCTTTTTGATTTGAAGAAAACTTTTGAACGTGATGTTGTCATCACGTTCAAAGGATTTCTAGATGGTAGTCCATCAATGTACAATAATTTTGATCCTTGTTGTTGTGTCCAATAACACGGCAAGTTCCTATACTGTATACTACGTGTATGTTTCACCTGCGAGGCAGTCTGTATAATTGTGTTATAAACATCAAAATCAGCACAAATCCGTATAAATAACGATCCTCTGATATTTTCATCAGGCCATTCATCCTATTAGAGTTATGTCGTGGCATTTTAACATCGAATGTTTACAATTTTTTATTTATTTACAGTGTTAACATTATTTATCTACAATATACTTCTTAATTCCCCCGTTCTCATTGATGAAAATCAAAATTGAACTGTAATAAACAACAACAAATAAAATCAAGGTTAAATTTAATTTACTATTATTATAACTTGATCCTGTTTAGCTTCAAAATGTTATACATAATATATTTTTTAAATTTTTATGTAACCATGGCAAATTGCCACTATGTTTGTTCTGGCAATCTATTCGGCTTGACCCTCACGAGACAGGCCTAGCCTAGTGTGGGAGTCATAGAATGTTTGTATTTTGGCTAATGTGATCTGTTTATTAAACATATTTTATTAATATAATGTTTGAATTGTGTGTCTGTTTTCTGATATAATAATACTTAATCTTTTTGTCGGCTTGTATGTAGTTACTTTTGCGAAAAATGTAATAAATTGGCAAGTATCTCATAACGTATGATTGATGTGTGTGAATAAGGAGTTTATGGAGGCGCAGCGGAACAAACAAATCTTGGTACATCGGTTCACACTTAAGCTATATGGGGATCGAAAGCTGGGCCATAGCTTAGGATGATTAAGCCATAACACCTACACTTATAAATTCAAATCCCTCGCCATGTTTGTCGTCTGTCTTGTCTCTTTGTAAATGTTAATATTTCGGATAAACCACTGTTTTGCAAAAAACCTAATGAGTGCACATTTTTATTACTCTCTTATACATTTCGTACTTTAGGCAACATTTTAATGTACATATTTTGTGCGTCATTCTTTTTCAACCTATGGTTTTCTACTGCTGAGCAATGTTTTTTATAAAACCAATAATAAAACCAATTTATTTCTGTAAATAGGCCTAAATTAAGCTCTTTTACACGTTCCAATATATTTTATTACCCTACCACTGCTTCGGGACAATATTGTGGGCTAGTGCCGAGAAGAAACAGCGCAAGAAACTCGGTCACTATTGTCAGCCTCTTTTTAAATAGTGTGTTTACATTACAAGATAAAATTAACCTGTGCGAGCATGGCAGTATTTAATTCCATATATTTTTATCATTTAAATAGTCATTTACAGTGTAATAACCTTTTTTCATTAAAATCATCTTGACATGCGATTTAAATTTATACATTTTAGCAATGGACTGTGAAGTCTTTGTCAAACTTGACTTCCTCGGTTTTGATTCTTCGCCCTCCAGCGTGCCTTGGACGAAGAGACGCTTGCTGCTTCCTTCTTTCATGAATCTATACATCGACATCGTAGATCAGTTCAAGCATTCAAAGGCATAATATCCACGTGATTCACGCGCTAGATTTTTATATTACAAGATTAGCAAGATATTTATATTACAGATTCGATACACGCTCTCTTCCCTAACGGTACCAGTGACAAAACGCGAAGACAAACATGATAGTGTCGAATATAAACGAAATAATAAACAATGAGTGGGAAACTATCTCAACGAGCGAAGAATTTGGAAAGTGAATTATTTTTGGTTGAAATTAAAAGATGTCAGTATGCAAAGCGTGACGGATTAGGTATGTTCTTGAGGCTTTGTTTGGTACGCATGGGCGTCTAATATTGCCGGACCCTTCCGGCAGACGTCAACGACCACAGTATATGAGTAAAATCGTAAAGAACGAAGACCTGAAGAAAGTACTCGTAAAGAAAATTATTTAATTGATGGTGTTCCTTGAAACATTGTACTTGCGTTAAAAAGAAAAAGAAAAAAATATGGAATCGGAGAGATATTTAACCATATTGAAACAAGGTGTTGTTAACCTTGACCGAAATACCTGCGTAAACGTAAGTTTACATAATTGAAGATCAAGTTCGCGGCGTAGGTGTGACAGACAATGCAGACCAGTGCAAATAAACTTTATCGGAAGATATGATACAAGTTGATATCAGTTATTTTATGTATTTAGAAACCTATTACTCTATAAACAGAATTGCAAATGAGCTTGTTTGTTATACGAGTAATATTCATGTATTCCTTCCTACATTTTAATAAAATTTGTTGTATTAATACTAAAATTATTGTCCTATTTGTTTTTATACAATTGTATGGCGTACAGGTTGTAACATTTGTGGCAGTTGCTTCAACCTATTATTACGAGGGGGTTAAAGGCTAGAATGAAAGTGATAACTGTGGTTTTATGTCAGCAGGCTGCTAGTTATCTGAAGCTAAACAAATTTCACAACAGACAAATGGAAGTGTATCTCTTCTTTTGTGTATCTACCGTTAAATTAAACTTATGAATTGAAAAATGAGTTTATTGCTTTCACAGTATTACAAACATACATAAGATAAACATTTTATTAAATTGAAAAAATTGAGACACCGTTCTTGATCTTGATCCTGACGGAGTTGAAGGATAAGGTAGCAGACTGAACAGGTAGGCTGTAGGGCAGATGAATATCAGAAGAAATGTGTACATTGTGGCAGGATCGACAGTATCTCGTAAAGTCTAAAACAATAGCAGCATCCTAATTTATGGCGATCGTACAATTTGTAACAATAAAATTACAATATACTACATCTGATCGATCGGAGTCTTAGTTCGACGAATTACATTAATATACAGTGTGAGCCTTTATAATGTGCACATATTAAAATATGGGAAATTAAAAAAATTATTAAAATTGGCAGTTCAGCAATGGACTGTGGTAATTTGTTAAAAAAGCGAATACATTTTCCCATAAACGAATTACCCACTTTATGCAGTCTGAAATTTGAAACGGCAAGTTTATCTTTATTCCGGGTATTAATATTATGCATGTCACTCTTTTTAGGAATCAGATGCAGATTTTTGCGAATATACATGATATTTTCATAAATGAATTGAGAAGCCACTGTTAGCATATTAATTTCCTTGAACAGTTCCTTCAACGAGTCTCGGGGTCTGAAATTTTAAATTGCCCGTACAGCTCTCTTTTGTAGTACAAAAATAGATTCAATATCTGCTGCTGATAATAATATTCCATATGACATTATACTGTGAAAATAGCTAAAGTACACCAATCTTGCCGTTCCAACATCAGTCAATTGTCTTATCTTTACCTCACGGCATAAGCAGCTGAACTAAGTCTTCCTGACAGAGTCTCAATATGAGCACCCCATTGCAAACGGGAATCTAAAATGATTCCTAAAAAGGTAGTGGAACTAGATGTATCTAGCAGTTCATCTTTTACAGTTATATGTGTTGGGACCAGTTTTACGTTCGGCATTGTGAATTTAATACATTTTGTTTTATTTGCATTAAGCATAAGATTATTGATAGTGAACCAGTGCAATACTTGCGAGAGAGCAGTATTTACATCGTCAAATAAATCTTTACCTCTCTTGATTTTAAAAATCAATGAAGTATCATCCGCAAATAACACTGTCTCGCAACACCACCGTACTTATCTTTGGTGTGGTATCTTTGGTGTGGTTCTCCAAAACGTCATGCTATCGTTTCCTTCGGCATCTCCTAGTGCGATAATTATCTACAAGCATCCATTGAGTAACAATTTGTATAGATGCATCCAGCAAACATGACCATTAAGTAACTATATTTCTTAGCAAAATTTAAATAATAATACCGTTACACCTACCAGCATTTTCTATCATCTCAAGTGATTGACTTATAACAGCCAGGTTAGCTATCGTAGAAATAACTTGCGTATGTATAAAGCAAATTAATGCTGTATTTTGCTAGTCTGTGGTTCTGTGAGCCGATTAATACTCCCGTCTTAAGGTGCGGTGTTTGCTCGCCGCTGCGGGGCTGGATAGCCTCTCCTTACGTTTGTCACTGTCAGTAGGTACTAGTGGTGTCTCTTGATAAATCATTGTGTCGATAAATCTACACAGTGTATATGAATTCGTGTACTTACTTATCAAATTAAGTGCTTATATATCATAACTACTGTAAGAAAATTTTTGAAACAGCCAAAAAGTTTTTTATGCAGCTTTAACTTAAAATTTAGATCTTGTACCCTTAGTAAAAATTTATTCAGTAGGTAATAATAAACGTAAAATATTAACGAATTTAATGATTTCAAGCAGAGTCTGCATTCATACAGTCAAGAACTTGATGGTTTGAATACAAGATATAGAAATTCCTTGACCGATTATTTGTAACTTAAAACTCTCATCACGTAGAGTAAAATCAATAGAAAAGAAGAGGTTTTGTAGAAAATTGATGAGCTGTTGACCAAACAACTACTGTTAATGCAATACAAAAATAAATGGCATCATGCATGCTATTGTCTATAGCTGAATAAGTAAAATTTATTAAAAATTGTGATCTTTTTATTACCTTGTTCAATAGCAATTAGTTTTATCACGGTCACAAGTTCATTATTGATACTGAATCAACTTTTAAAAACTCTTCAATTATGAAAATACAAAATTATAATATCGGTAGCTTAGCGACAATATGTGGTAAGATATCATCGATTTTATTGCAAATCTTCTAACAATCCAAAGTCCTTTTTATCTTTGTTAAATATCGATACCGACAGAATTATTACTTTAGCATCACTAATCAGTGTGTGCAATGAGATAACTGTATACATCTACACTATGGCTTTGGCGGAGATTGTGTAAACTGCGATCCAATTAAACCTGCTATTCCGTAACTAAATATAAGCTGGATAAAGCACATTATTGGAAACAACCTTAAACCGAAATGCAGTTCTCTATCTATCTAAAGTTACATTGGTGGGAACGAAGAATTTTCCCGTCTATCATAGTGTTTGATAGGACAAGAATACCATGCCAGATTGGTCCATTACCATTACCCACGACCTATTTTTTAAATATTTGCAAGTAGATAGGCCTTCTGTTCTCGCTCTGTTTCGACGTACAGACAACAGCAGGTCAGGTGAATTTCATTTCATTTCAAAAAAACCTACCCAAAAAGTTAAACTGGGTCATTGATTTTCAACTTTAATTCTAACTTGTAGAGATCAATATCAGTTGAGAAAAGTTGACGTTATGTGGTAGGTTGACGACCTGTTGTGTGTACTAGCGTATTCTAAGTCTCTGGTCTGTACCTACATTTAGTACACACTCATCTACACAAATATCAGAATCATTAAAGTAGGACTTTCCTTTCTTTATTTCTTAAGCTGAAATTTTAGCAGATACCTCTAGAAGTTTATACTCAAGATTATGGAAATTACTCTGAATTACGTCTTTCTTTAGTCTGTAAACTTTTTTTTTTTGTTAATAAATAGGAATCTATTTAAACGGGATAATTGGTACAGCAACAGATATTTTATTTATTGCTATGCCAATACTTGGGCTACGGCAATTCGGAGACCTTATAACCTACAGTCGTTTTCTGTCGCGTAAGTGTTTTCACCAAAACGCAAAAGGGAGAACAGTGTCATATGGAAACATAGTTTCTCTCGCCTCTGTTCCGTTTTAGGAACCGTCTGTAGGAATACCCACACAAAGCCTACTAGAACTATGTATATTATGGTTCAATACTCGAGCGTTACCCCTGCAAGCATTCATTCGTAAGCGATCCGGGATTATCGTACGCGCGTCTGTACGCTAACGAGCAGTTAAATCCACTACAAAAAGAAGCTTTAGCAATTGCGTGCGCACGACACTACGTTTTGGATTAGCGAGCGATGTAAGAATATCCACTTAACAGATTAGGAAAATAAATTATAGGCGGAAAACAACAAAGCTGGACTTGTTTTCCGCATTCCGAAAATACACTTTGTAGGTAAAAAGCCAAAAACTCATGGGAGATACATCGTTTTCAAAAACTTTACCGCGTTACATTGTATTGTATTTAGCATTTAAGTTACATTAGTATTTAGTCTAGACTTTAGCGCGTTCAGTTCTCACAGTAATAAACCAAATATATTTTCTAATAATTATTATCAGCGAGTTGATGGTCTGAAACCTTCTTCGTAGTTAGTCCCTCGAAGGTTGAGAATTGTATGCCATTTTCTTTTACGATTTTTTCTAATTTATTTAACAGTATTTTTTCGTGACATCGACAAATGCCTGTCCCTTAGCAATTTCATTATAAGTAATAAATACTTTTATTAGCGAAATTGTCTTTACAGCGCACCAGGGGCCGTTTCACTGAATTGGCTATAGCGGGAGTGGCTCAGTGGTGCCATCGTTACGGAAATTCAAAGCGGGCTCAAAGGTCTCCAATAAATAAACGTAAGCGGGCACCTTGCGGCCGCAACTTTTCTCATTTCCCTGTTCGCGGCGGTTCGTTTCTTACACAATGAACGTTCATACAGTTAGATCATTTCGAACTATGTCTTTAGGTATTACCTAAAACTTAAACTAAATGGAGCAGATTGAAGCACATCGTAGCTTAAAGCACTGATGCTTACTTATAGTGCATTTAAGAAAAAAAAAACATGATGAATACGATTATACCATCTTGACAGTTTCCGAGTGAGGCGCGTGGGTTGATGTGACAGGACCGAACGGGAAAGTACACGCCAATGCTCAATCACTCACTGAATCAATCAATCAATCATTGCTGTTTGATCTATTCCGTCTAGTTTAAAATATTTTCGCATATTGTAATTTTTTTACACAAACTAACCTTAATATTGATGCTCATGTGTTTGATTCCTCTCAGTTAACTTAAACAATAATTGTCATACAAATGTTAAATTACGTAGGGTGATATATTTAAGATTTGCGAAAAACGATTACAGTCCCTTGCAAAATCTCTAGGAGCACTTCAGAATCTCTAGGAGTATTTTTGCTTTAAATAGATAGATAGATTTGGAAGTCAGGGGAGGCCTATTTTCAGCAGTGGACATACCATGGCTGCAATAATGATGATATGAGAGATAGATACTCGTTATTGCACACCATATAAGGTAAATAACACATTTTATAGACGCATTGTATTGTAGGAAGAGATCCTACTACATTTACTTACACTGGACTAGTCACTCTTACGAAGACTTGTTAAGGGCCGCATAAACTTAGACGGACGGGATCGCAACTTGTTCACGAATCATATTCAAGCAATTGCAGTGGGAATAGCAATTGCTTGAATATGTTCAGTTTGTGAACTTTGTACAGTTGATTACCTGAAGCACTAAAATGGAAATGCATTCTTTGTTGTTCGCTGTTCTGTTCTACTATTTAAGTTGATAAAGCGAGTGTATTTTTGTGTCAATAAATTTAAATTTTTGAATAAACTCTTAATGAATGTAAAAGGTTTTTCCTAAATGTTTAATTTTGTTTTTCATTTAAACTTTTGAGAGATCTCCCACAAAATATTACAAACATTACTGCAGCACTCCCTAGCGAGATAACACTATAACTTTTATCTGAGAAAAATGATGATGAAATATGATTCTCCAACCCTTAACAGAATACCGCATCTGAATCAGTTGGACCATCTCGGAGATAAATAGCTATATTCGAGTGCAATCACTAGCAAATAAACAAACAAACAAACAACCTCTCACCCTAAATGCATATACCTTCTTAGTTCTGTTGTAGGTAAAAATAATTTCATCTAGTTCATTGCTTGCAATATGTATCACTGCACCAATACATAAAAGGAGAGTATTTTTTGTGGGTCAAACTTGAAAACATTTTGATCATAATTTAGGTTTATAGAACGATGCACGATGCGTTTGATATTCATTATTATATGTATGTGTACTAGTTTTTTTCCGTTAATAATTGCGTTTGTTGCGAGAAAATTAGAATAACCTTTAAGATAACTTAACATTTTCTATAGAAAAAAGGGTATTGAACAAATTCTGCAAACAATTTTGGTGAAGTCACACTTGAATGTCCAGCTGTGTGAGTGTAAACTAGCCTTAACCCTGCACGTCCGCTGCGACCGCACGTTTGCGACGTTATGTACTTTCGCAAGACGTTCTCGCTCTATGGCCACTTGTCCATGTTTAATTACACCGACTTGTCTGAAGTCTTACTTAAGAGGCTCGGAACTGTCAGCACCTTGGGAGACTATTTACAATACGTTAATTGTCTTTAAAAGTTCGTTAACTAATGACGTGAGCATATATTTTCTTGGGATACAAGGGTTTTGGACAGCACCTTAAAATCCAAGTCGACCTCACCAGCATACCTACACGCAAAGCCGAACAATAAACCAAGTCATGCCATACAACCATTAGAGAATCCATAATAAACTTGCTTAAGAACCATTTTTGCTTTTTCTGCCAAAATGCCATCGTATTTTGTCTGTATCCAATATCAATATAGTTTTTTCTTGTGTAGTCCTTAGTGTATTTAGTGTAATTTTATACCAATTTGTAAGGTTTTATGTACAAAAATTCTGCTTTAGAGAATAGTAAATCCTTATCTAATTATTCCTAAAATAAATCTTTGTTGAGTGTTTGAAAGCTCCTAGTCTTGTTTTTTTATTATCTAATGCCGTAGACTTAGGCGCCCACGTAAATGTAGCTTTAACTTTAAAATATTATCCCTTATAATTAAGAAAGAAAGAAAGAAAAACACATTTAATATCTTTTGGACATATTTAAAATTCAAAATAATTTATTTCAGACAGCAAAGATGTGTGCATGTTAGTATTTGGAATGTATTTATAAACATTAGTAACAATATTTTAATTTGTCATGTACCTGCGAGGCATCTCGCGCAGACGACACCTAGCTTAGTTAACGTCTAACGTTATTTCGATCGTTATTCGCACGAAATACCTCACAAATAGATGCCTGCACATATTTAGTATGCTGCTGCTATGTCCCCCACAAAAATGCTTATAAGTAGCAACTAAATGTCTGCATAATGTGACCCTTAACCTTGACATCATTATTTACATTCTAAAACAAAAACTTATTTGTTCCTAGTGAAATAAATCATATAGCAAAATTGAAATGTTGCTGGATTTTCAGTTCTCCTGTAACGTCTAAGCAGAGCCAGAGACTATTATCGTATCTGCGTCTAAGTAATATAATCTCATGCATGAAGAAACAAGGATGTAATATGTTTTCAACTTCCCACGCGCCGTTTTTGTAGATTATGAAAGGATTTATTGTCTCTCGATAAAATGAAATCGCTTTGTGTACCTAATAATGTTTAATATATTGCCTTCTAAGTCTGAACTAACGAATGATACTTTGAATTATTCATATGAAATCATTTTCGATGAATCCGTTTATATCATAAAATGTATTATGTTCCATAATCTCGTCCTCATTGTATACAATGTAGTACGCACTTTTTGCTACTGCACTGATTACAATCTTCAAAGTTAGGCGCGTCCTTGAACGCGTCAATAAACTAAAAAATGGTTATTTATTTTTGAATGGAACGCGCCCGCACCGTCACCTATCAATGTCATCTGTCACCTGTCAATGTCATTGTACTTTTTTGTACACAGACCTGAAGACATAAATATTTAGAATAAATTAGTTTTTTAACTAATTAGTGATTTACAGCTTACATACAAATGCAAAAAACCAAGAAGAAAATACGGTGATGTTTGTGTAAAAGTATGGTGGCTGGAAAACAAAACTTGTCAGTTGAATTTGTGAAATTGTTGGACCGATACCTCGGCTCAATTATTACGATTATTACGATTTCTATCACCACCACAGCACACTAAAATATAATATCATCACCATCACCATCGTCTCAGCCTATTACAGCCCACTGCTGGACGTAAGGGAAGGACGCAAAGAGCGCCAAGGAGTACGATCTCCTGCTATGATACAAATGTATCTAGCCATATTCCCGAGTTCGTCGGCCCATCGAGTTGAGAAGCGTCCTACACTACGTTCGCCGAGACGTGGCCTCCACTCCAACAACATAATCAGCCAGAAATTAATCATGAAAACAAGGAATGTGTGTGACAGAGTGGCGTTATTCTTCAGCCCGCAAACGAGACAGAATGAATGACATCGGAGCTTTCACGGGAGGTTGGTCGTGGTGATCATTAAGTTCATTCTAGTTGTCTCTCATGTCTCAGAATGAATGACATCGGAGCCTTCACGGGAGGTTGGCCGTTGGTGATCATTATGTTCATTCTAGTTGTCTGTCATGTCTCCGAATGACTCCACAGAAACTGCTCTGTACAGAAGCACTGGCCTTTACGATGGAGTGGCCAGTGGGTTTTTGTTCAGTCTGAAGCGTCTCCTCGAGGGATTCCTCCTGAGATGTAACATTATGGCTCTAGTCTTCATGAAGAGTTGACCATGAGACCGATATAATGTTGCACTAGAAATATACTACAAAGGATCTGTAATAGCATGAGGTAAGTTATTAATATTATAAATTTATTCTAGCGCATCATATGTACTGAGAGAACAATTATTCCTCTTGTCTGTCTCGCAGCAGAATTATAACACTTCCACTTGCTTTCACGAGGGGTTAGCCTATGGCTTAAATGAAATTGGGCCTTTGGCAACCATTAATGGTACCAAGATAATCTGTTGGTCTCAGATCTGCTTGTCTTATTCTGCCCCATTTATATACATACAAGTCAATGATAAATAGCGCTTTTACAAATTATGGTTTATCTTGGTGTGGATTTCCAAAAGTATATAATTGAGGTACTTCTTGATGTTGGCCCAAGAGGGCAAGACTTTATAAACCATACCATAGAAAACAACCTGTTTACTCCAATAGTTCATGTAGTTATGACCATATTAATTTTTTTTTTTCTCTTATATTTTACTAAAAAGCTTAAATAAATGAATAAACATTACTTGAAATTGCTAATTGATATCTGTGACTTAAAGATCATTAGTCCACTTGATTCGTGAAGTGCCTTAACCTAAAAGGTCCCAGGTTCGATACTCTGTTCGAATGACCCTGGCGAGATACATTGTCTTGTACCTCGTAGTACAGGGAAGTTGACTCCTTGTTTGGAGACCATGACAAATTGATGTTGGCTGGTGCATGTTTGTATGTTCCTATACAACTGATATGGTATCACAACCGGGTAAACCTTAAATTCTCATAGTATCAAGCTTAATTCTCAAGACTCTATAATAAACTATGAAAGCAATTACAATTTAACACTGTTACTGACTTAAGGTTATTATTCTAGCTGATTGCCATGGCTAGTTAGATTATTTCTAGTCTTCATCAAGTGTGAATAATTTCTCAGAAAAATTATAAATAAAGACACACTCAAGATAAGTGTTACTTACAAATAATGTGAGTGAAGATCACTGTTACAGATATGGAAAAATAATTCCCCTTGTTATCAACAAAAAAAATTACCAAAATTAAAAACTTTTTTAACTGTAACTATATGATATATTTCAATATTTTCAGAGTCAGTAAAAACCCATGGAAAGATTTATGCAGCTTTATTTACAGGCAAAAATGTCGCACCATAATTGATCCTTATGTACTTGTCATAAGGTCGAAAACCAATTATTTTAATTTTAAAGTAGGTACCTGCTACCTTTGGAAAAGTAAGAGAAATTCAAAACTAGACAAAGTTCCAATGATAACTTGAATTTTCAAATCTGACCTAAATATATTTTTAATATATCCTTGTCATAAACCATATATTTCTAGACATTTTATCATTTGTGAAAATGTTTGATACCTAAAATTGAAGACAAAGATAAATAATCATCCAATCATTAAATTATCAAGATACTAAAGATAGTAAATAAACTGAATTATCCCAGGTGGATAACAAAGGTTCATATTTAAATAGAGATAAAATATGATTTATTAAAACATAATTAGAAAATTAAAATTGTATCCATGAAACTATAAACTTCATAAAAAATATACTACTGACTTAAAATTATTATTTAAATTAAGGCATGAATCTTACAATTATAGTTGAAGATTATCAAGTACCTATGTAAGTCTATGTATAAATAATTTTATTAGATATTAAATTACCATGTAAAGCAAAATGGAGATGATAAATAATGACAGAAAATTTCTAATGAACTTAATTGAAAAAAAAAAAAAATGGATGACACGATAGAGGCATTGATCAGTGGCAATAATTAAGACAATACAGGCAATAAATGTTGCCTTACCTTGTTATTGGACTAAGCCTGTAAGGCTGCTACAAGTATTTTGAGCCGGAGTAAACTTTCTATCTTATCCGATGTGATGTATTGGTAACTTATTACTTATTTAATATTTTTTAATTTTTTATTAACTTCACAAGAATTGACCAGTTATTGAATCTTTTTCTAAATAAGTATTCAGACTGTTTCAATAACTTATTAATATACCTTACCAGGGATCCACACATAAAGTGCAGGAGTCTCATACTGATTTCCAGCCATATAAGTGTAACACATATAACGGTTTTCTAAAAAGATGAGTAAAAATCAATCTTTCTCAGTAAATAATGTTGAAACTATTGTCAACAAAATAGGATCCCTACTGGAACAATACTGGTAGTATTTGTATATAATTTCCTTATTTATAACATATAATTAATGAAAGATTTGCCATAGTAAACATCCATATTATTTATTTTAGTTTCCTTTACTTTGGAACTACATCTTGAACAGGAGTTATTAAGAATAAGACTAATTTATTTACATAAAATTTTTATTACAGACAATGATAACTTAAAAGGTTACTAGATTTTCTTATTATATAAAATAAAATAAATCTTTTCAGAAGAAATACTAGCTTAACTACCTACTTGCACATCGATAAATTTACCTTGTTAGGTAACCATGTACTAAGTAGTAGTAGTATGTAGTACATACTACATACTACTGGATAAATGAGACGGATATTAATAGTTCAAAGCATTGGCTCCATTTCCATGACAACTTATTAAACTAGCTGTTGCCCCGCGATTTCGTTTGCGTGATCTCTAGTTTATTCGTAAATAATATACCTACTTAATAGCGAGGGGTATTTATTTAAAACTTTATTGCACAAACTTAAAAGTGCACAACAGGTGGATTATCAGTCTCAGTCCCTCTATAAATTCATAAAGACTTGCAGTTTTAACAAAAATAAAAGAGTATTGCAATTAAAGTAAAATTTGCTATTTTCGATTTTATAGAATTCCTACACATTTTTTGGTCCACCTGTATGGTATAAAATAGGTACAGGTTTGTCATCAAATGGGATGGGACTGTATCAATATAAATGGTTGTATTAGCATACGGGGTTATATCATCATACAGGGTTGTATTATCATACAGGGTGTATCATCATACAGGGTGTATCATCATACAGGGTGTATCATTATACAGGGTGTATTATCACACAGGGTGTATTATCATACAGGATTGTATACAGGGTTGTAGCGATATACAGGGTTGTATCGATATACAGGGTTGTATCGATATACAGGGTTGGTTGATTAATTCTAATGAATTAATCAAACAACTATATCCTTATATATATCCTATATATCCTTGTTAGATAAAACTTGAATTAAGAATCTACCAATAGATAGTTAATAAAATAAAGTTTTATCATGTGCTAAGACTTTAGCAAATCATATAAATGATCATAATAAATGTTTATATTGCTTTGCCGACACAACTTTCCTCTTTGAACATCTACATTGTACACAATGAGGACGAGATTATGGAACATAATTTATATGATCGGACTAACTTACCTAGTGACGTCCGATCCTCAATTATGTGAAGTAATCTCGTCCTCATCCTATCCTCAGCCCGACCCAGTTAGTATGTATTTATCAATCCTTAAAGTACAAAAAAGATTATATGCTGTAAATACCTACATACTACTTAGTTTCCCTTCTTTTTGAAAGTTGTGTCCAGTTCTATCCTTTGAAATAATGACATTGACAGGTGACAGATGACATTGATAGGTGACGGTGCGGGCGCGTTCCGGTTATTTATTTTTTAGTTTATTGACGCGTTCATGCACGCGCCTAACTTTGAAGATTGTAATCAGTGCAGTAGCAAAAAGTGCGTACTACATTGTACACAATGAGGACGAGATTACTTCACATAATTGAGGATCGGACGTCACTAGGTAAGTTAGTCCGATCATATAAATTATAGCATTGGTAAGAGTATAGGTACGTTATTCATCATTTATGATCATTTCAGCCATAGGACACCCACTGCTGAACATTGACTTCCAAATTGGCCGGTTGGAAGCGGCTTCTTGTCTGTATTTATCACTTTGCCCCCCCCCCCCCCCCCTTCCCCTTCCCCCCTCAAAGTGATAAATACAGACAAGAGGCTAATACTCCCAGTTTTTTACAATATTTTGAACGCAGACGCTGACGACGCCTCTTACGACACGCCTCCTGTTAGCGGTGGGGAAGTGTATTCTTTACGGCCGTCCTCACATCATTTATAGTTCATAAGAAATACTTTGAGCCACGTTTTGTGTCAAAAGTGTTATCTTTCGATGAAGGTATAATTAATATTTAGGCTTAGGTCGGTGTTTCCAATTACAACGGTTAAAATATAACAGATACACATACTTAAATAACTAAGTACTACACGGCTAATAAGAGTAGGTCAATAGATATTCTCAAGATGACGCCCATAAAACGCCATCACTAATCATACCTACCCTCTTTGCGTGCGCATTCACACAAAATAGAAGTAACGTATTTTTTTCAGAATGTCTTTTCGAGAATTCTTGCTTTATGATATCTAAGTTGAACTCGGCCTGGGTCGGCTGTCGGTTGGTGCTACAATATCGAGGGTACCCCGCATTTATCACGGGCCTCTCCGCCAAAGAAACGTGACAAATGAAAACTCATAAAAGGTAATTCAGTTAGGCAGCACTGGCTACAAGTAGGGGTGCCCGCTGTAAAGGCAATATCGGGACAGAATCTTGACAGAGGGAAATAAAGAAATCATGTCCATTCTTTACGGATTGGAACCTGTTTGGCGACCTTTTCAAAGAAATTATCGGGCCGTACCCTCAGCAAAACTTATTTTTTCCAACTCTTTAGCAGCTTTCTACTCCTTATTTAATGTATATAAAAACAATTGAAAGCAAAAGAATTTTAAAAATTTTATCTTTTAAATCATCGTTTAAAATTTGTATCTACTCTATTTTATATATACGGGCTATTTATTATACGGCATATTATATAAAACAGGCTTTTAAACTACGTCGATAAAAATGTATTTTATGCATCTCTTCCGTAAGTAATCCTTATCTTAATTTTTGGCTTTGACCACTCGATAGAAAATTTGAAATACTTAAAATTGGCCGAAAAATGTTTTTGAATTAGTCCATTATTGATTATTTTTGTCAATAATTCATGATTTACGAACAATTTTATCTCTGTCGTGCCGTACGAGATAGTAAGGAAATTCATGCTCAAGGTCATTTGCTCGGGAAACCGACTTAATTCATTTTTTTTTTTACAGATAGTTCAAAAACAGTAACTAGAGTAAAACAAAATTGGCATTACATGTAATTGCAAACACCAGAGAGTTAGTATATGTAGGATAATATGTGCTTTTACAGGTACTTAAATTCTTTAATTTTTAGGGTTTCGTACCCAAATGGCAAAAAAACGGAACCCTTATGGATTCGTCATGTCTGTCTATGTATCCATCTGTCCCTATGTCACAGCCACTTTTTTACGAAACTATAAGTACTATAATGTTGAACTTTGGTAAGTAGATGTATTAAGATTTTTACACAAAAATAGAAAAAAAAATTTTTTTTTCTAAACTGAATAGTTTGCGCGAGGAACACTTCCAAAGTGGTAAAACTTGTCTAACTTCTTAAATAAGAAAAATATATTTAAAAAATATGATGTACATTACCATGCAAACTTCCACCGAAAATTGATTTGAACGAGACCTAGTAAGTAGTTTTTTTTAATACGTCATAAATCGTAAACCGCAATTTACCTTTCGCAATGTTATGGATTTCATTTTGCAATAAAAATACCATGACTATGACTCGATTGTCGTGATGGGAGAACTTTTATTTATATAGGTAACCTGTAGGGGTTTGGTAACTAACCCTCGGTGGGCGAGTCTGACTCGCACTTGGCCGGTTTTTTATTTGTGCTTGCAGCTGATGCTTACAGGAAAGTATATAACTAGTTTGAAACCAGAATAACAATGGAAAACATATTTATTTTTATTTATTTGTTTGTTTTACAAAATTAATTTGTTTTTCTTCGCTTAGAGAATCATAAAATACTATCCCCGGGACGTCCCACAAAGTCCATAACACCTTGCGGCACTACCCACGCGGCGTACCTCACTAAATTACTTTTATTGGTGTTCATTGTTGGACCCGCCCCACCTCACCCCCTCTTGAACCCCCTTATTTATTACTAATTCTGATACAATCAATGTCTTCCGGAATAATTAAATTTATCTGATCACGTGGCATGATTAACGATGTGTCAGTGAAAATTGTTGATTAAATATACAAAGCTAGTTGGAGTTTGTTTATGAGGGATAAAGTATGTTTAGAGCCGTCTTGTCAAGGCATTAACTTTCATATTTGGTCACTTTCTATGCAAAGTGTGCTATGCGAGACGGTAATGCAAAAACTAACACCGTTGTTATGCCGAAAGCGTTAATGAATTATGCTAGGTAGCGCTAACAAAGCATAACATAACCTTTGTTTTCGTCGTCTGTCGTTTACGGCGGTCATTTAAATGCGTGGGATTGTGTTGTGTATATTTTTTTTAGATTATATTTTTATTTTACCAGAGAGCCAACATTTCTAAGCCGAGCTCAAGTGTGTTGAACTACTCCAAAAACGAGAGTTGCGTAAACTTTAGATTTTAACGGTTTATTCTCGGTCTGCACACCAAGACCCGAGTACAACAAAAGTTCTATAACTTTACTATTAATTGAGCTTACTGGGCTCTTAAAAATGAGCTCAATAGCTCTAGAAATGCTTAAATAACAAATCGTCATCATCATCATTTCAGCCGTAGGAAATCCACTGCTAAACATATGCCTCCCCGAATAGGGGGTGATTGCCAATACTCGCCACGCTTGGCAGGCGGGTTGGCAAGCGCAGTTTTTTTATAATATTTACTTTTTTCTGCTGGGGCTCAGCAGCAGATATTGAATCTATCTTTGTACTACAAAAGAGAGCTGTACGGTCAATTTACAACCTTCGACCCTGAGACTCGTTAAAAGAACTGTTTAAGGAAATTAATATACTTACAGTGGCCTCTCAATTTATTTATAAAAATATTATGTACATTCGCAAAAACCTGCATCTTTTCCCTAAGATAAGTGACAAACATAATTTTAATACCCGGAATAAAGATAAACTTGCTGTTTCAAATTTCAGACTGCATAAAGTGAGTAATTCGTTCATGGGGAAATGTATTCGCTTGTTTAACAAATTACCACAGTCTATTGTTGAACTACCCATGTTCGAGTTTAAATCGCATGTTAAGATTATTTAATGAAAAAGGGTTTATACCTACTGTTAATGACTATTTAAATGACAAAAATGTCTGGAACTAAATACTGCCCTGCTCGCACAGGTATACATTATTTTCTTTCCATTTTTATTTTTTTTGTGGCAGCTAGTGGTGACTGAGTTTGTTCCGGCGTTTCTTCTCAGCACTTGCCAGATTGTCTGTGTCTTGTCTCGAAGCGCTAGTAGGGCCCAAAAAATAAGGAGATATGTTCTGCTCCATATGCGCCAATAATGTTATTATTAACGTGGCATAAGTGGCAGTTTTCTGTCCTAAACTGAATAAATGATTTTTGACTTTTGACTTTTGCACGCAGACGCCGCTGCCCGTCTCGTGCTACAAGAATTAGTCGCCTCTTACGACAGGCTTCCTGTTATCGGTGGGGAAGTGTATTCTTTACGGCCGTCTCCACACGGCACAAAATAACAAATGCCTTCTTTTTATTTATGTATCCAAAATTATTTAATTTAATTTTAAATGGTTTTGAATCAACGTTCATACAAAACATAAAATTTCATTTCTATAACTCAATGTTCTTTACTATGTGCTTCTGTGATACATTTTGATAACTTCTCTTTTCACTCTAATTTTTTTTTCCATATTCCTCGTAAAACAGTTCTCTTTACTAAGTTTTTATAGGTATTATGTACTAGGTACATGACAACGACTAAATATAACAGTTATGAATATTAGGAACCCACACCTTGCCTATAAGTCCGGGCTTCCCACTCTGTGGTTTCTTAGTAGAAGCATTTATATAAATTCGCAAAAATATGACAGAATATCATTATTCTGCCGAAAGAATATCCTTATTACCGCGTTCCTACCAAGCTGATGAATATGTATGACGCAGAGATTTGTGGCTTTCGAGTCAGCGGCAGGATTGTCTGCGCAGGCAATTAATAAAGTGATCCATTGAATTGTTGATTGCTTACGCAGAAACTCTTAAGATAAATCAGTGGAAAAATAATAGGTAAACGCCAGGGAATAAAGAACATCGTTTGACGTATAGTATATATTGATGTTTCTTTCTTTTTGTTGCGTAAACACCGATTATAATATTAAGTAAGTATACATGTATAGTATACATGTATGTATAATACTATTTGTATCTGGCTGGTTTTGATGACATTAAAGGTAACAAGGTGGCGGTAGTGGTGGACCTGGTAAAGATCGCAGGAAGAAGCTGGATGCAGGCCGCTTACAACCGGCCTATTACTATTTTTGTTCAAAAGAAACGATTGTAAATAAATACTTAATGGGCAACAATCCCGGGAATCGAACCCGGGACTTCAAACATTATGTCCACGTTAAGGTCTTTTAAACCAGAATAGCTCATCTTTATAACATCTCTAGCCGCTAAAATATAGGACTTTTATCTAACAAGGCCCTTTGATCAGATAAACAGAAAAATATTTTTGTTTAAGGCTAACCTGACTTTTTAAAATTCAAGAATCTATTAACAAATTTAGGTCTTAGTGTGCTAAAGTACTGCCCACCTTACTTGTCACTGAGTAGTAACTATGTATCGAGTCTCTCGACTAATTACTCGAACGCGACTGTCTCAGGCCGGCGCATTAATTTATTTATTTAAAAACTTTATTGCACAAACTTAAAATGTACAACAGGTGGACTTAATGCCAAGGGCATTCTCTACCAGCCAACCTTTGGGTCATGCAGAAAGCAGGTAATGACACATAACCGCACTAGACAAAGGATTTAGATCCAATATCGGATGTCTGCGAGTGCTTTGTGAGGGCGACACCACGTGCCTGACTCTATAACGATGAGATAACTATTCTTGAATCATTCGAAAATTACGAGTATGTTTAATTCAATCCCTTATAAAATTGTTTTGGAATAGGGTTTCAATGCTTTATTAAGTTTAAGTTTGGTGAAAAATGGTTGCTTTTGTGCGCAGTGTTGGTACCGTTATCGGAATCTAGATTATTTTTAAGAGAGCGATTAATTATTTATTTACTATGGTTACTAATACAGCACAGTAAGGGTAACTTTAAAAAATCTTACTTAGACATGCGATGTTTATTGATTGACTCGTCTATAGGTTCATTTCCCACATTTTGGGTCACTCAATCTAACTGCCACTTTCCGATACCACAAGCAGCCCTGTGGTTGACCATGAACAAATTAAATGAATAGTTTTATGATAAGCATAAGAGATTTTTAGCAGTACATAGCCAAGGGCAAGGGCCATTACAGCCTGTCAAAAGCTCTCCTATCAGCAGACTGATGCACCTTACCGTAAAATAACCAAGAAAGCCGTTATAAATCCAAAGTAAAATTTTTAATGCGAACTCTATCTGTTACGCTTTAGCGATAAAATCACCAAAAGCTTGTATTATAGGTAATAAGGAAGTAAAAAAAGGTGACAAACTCTATTCCATGTAGGTGAAGTTCGGGCACAGAAAGGTTTTAAATAAAACGTGAGAGATAAGTCGAGCGACTCAGTAGTATGGTGTTTTCCCACACAGTTGGGCCGCCCGCCCTGAGGCTCTGTGTGGCCCATTTTAGGGTATCGCGGGCCGCCCGATCGCCGGCGATTGCGCTGAGTTATAGCTCCGATAGCCGCAATTAGCCCCTAAGACCCTAATGTTATCGGACTACTGATTAAATATGGACTGGGTTACTAAACAGCTTATGCAATCAGTGAAGGTATAATCTACTAACTAACTTTGTCACTTTTAATAACTCTCTGAGTTACTTTGTTTACTTTTACGTTTGTTTAACAATCAGTAATTATAATATATTGACAGCTCAATTAGGGCAGTGGCGCGGTTATTTGCCTTAAGAATAAGGGTTCAATCCTTGGTCAGGTGAATTCAGAAAATGACATTTTCAAATTAGCTTTCGTTTCGGTATACTGTTAGACGACTCTGGTTAAAATATTTTTTTACCTCTTTACAAAATAATATTTTTTTAGGTTATATTATTACGCACTATTATTTATTTATTTGATTATGTGAGACATATTTTATAAATTATTTCAATGTTAGCAATCACGGAAAAGTTGATATACATTTTGGACCCAATAAACACGAGACACGTTCCTATTAAATCTAGACAAATATCCAATTACAACGCAACGTTGCTAATATCTTTCATTACAGACTGAAAATAAAGATATAACCATAAAAGTAAATGATATGATCGCTATGACAAAGGCTTCAATCCCCTTCATCCGTAACTACGCATGTCCTTGGGACAAAGGACGAGCTACACGAGTTTATTCCGGTAGATTAGTGGCGGCTAATCGGTGATAATACTCCTTATTATTGCTACGAATTGTAATGTCACATGACAAAATGTAATATCATGTGACAATGTGAGTTTTAGATTTTTTGATCTGTTTTCTTGCAAACCACCTATTTGTTGCTCGCAATATACTCACTCTAGAGAGGTAAAGTTTATGGAATTTTATTCTTTCGTTATTTTATACTTGGGGTATGCCAAAGAGCTATGGAGAGGAATATCCTGGGTATAAGAAGGACAGATCGGATCCGCAACTCTATCATCCGCTCAAGAACTGGGATCACAGACGTGGGAGAAAAGGCTGCAGGGTTGAAGTGGGAGTGGGCGGGTCATGTCCATGATGGATTCTAAAAGGTGGACAAAAGTCGTCACGCACTGGCTGCCTACTGATGGACATCGTTCGAGAGGTAGACCTCGAAAGCGATGGCGCGATGACTTAGACAATTTTCTCCAAGATTGGCAGGCCCTAACCACCGACAGGGATAAGTGGAGAGGTTTGGGGGAGGTCTTTGCCCAGCAGTGGAACAGAAACGGCTAATAAAAGAAGAAAGAAGAAAGAAGAAAGAAAGAATTCTTTCGCAGTGGAAGTAGTAAAAACTTAAAATGGAATATATATTACAGTTAATGGTTTATATGATACTTTTATTAAAATTATAAGTATTCAATGTTATAATGGCAACATTATACTTAGATAGATAGACACTTTATTGCACAAAAACATTAAAGGTTATTACACACAAGACACAGTTATGTACAATCAGGCGGCCTTATCGCCAAAAGCGATCTCTTCCAGACAACCTTTGGGCAGAGGAAATACGGAATATTGCTCAATTCCGTGAAATATTCGTCTATTATGAAGCCACGAGGACACCAAGTAATTTACAGTAATGGAAACACATGTCGCAAGATACCGCCACACCATACTACGCAATATAAAGTAACTTTATATCCATTTATAAGCAGTAACATTGTTAGAGGAACAATGAGTTGATTCAAATTCAACGATGACTGCTCCTTACTCCATTAATTGCTTAACCTATTCAGGCGACTATGCCGGGCAAGTTATTATAGCTCAAACGTATTCTTTTTCTTGTACTTAACTTAAACTCTGGATTCGAATTCACAAACTCTGTAGAGGTCCTGTGATCTCGCATACTACGCCAGTGTCACTAACCGACATGTTTCCACTGAAATGGTCCTAGCGCCATGGCACTACACACACACACACACACACACAGTTACACAACGCATTGTTATAAATAGCAGCATTAAATGTCAGGTATAAAACTGTGTCTATATAATTTGCTGTATAAAATAGTCGACTGTCTGTCAATGATATAGTAATTTAAATGAGTTAAATAAGAATAAAAACGCGGGCACGCCATTTTCAAAAATATTTCCGCATTTAGTTTGACGGCGCGGCGGAGCACGACGTACACACGACTGATGAACGTTCTTTTTTCAAATAGAAAATTATTTTAATTTTTTCGAAGTGTCAAGTCAATTTAGATACTTTTTACGAGTTGTAGTAACTATCACATTATTGGTTTGATCCTAAGGTAGCAGCTAAGCACTTAATTTATGTCAGAAACAGTGAAATCAAAAACAACGAAGATATCACAGCATCCAAACCCGACCCAACATGAAAAAGTTCGTTTTCTACTCTCGGCTACGAACGTCAGATTTTCTTACATTCTGTATGAATAAGCATTTTCCATTTAATTGTATTGTTTACAACTTAGCTTGTTTTAACGAATCTAAGTTAAACATGTGAGTATACAATCTTTACAATTTTTACAATTCTGTAAACACAAATTGTAACTTCTTTGTATAGTGTACAATAAAGATACTCTTCTATCTCAAAGAACAAGTCCCCGTTTAAAAACTACTTAAAATAATGTAGTTACCTAGGTAAAAATCAATTGCAGCATGCTCTAATAATCACTTCAAGACCAAAAGAACTTGTAATAAAATTCATCAGTGTAAGAATTGCATGCACCCGACAATTCTCGCATCGCATCGCATCGTCGCGTTCATTGTCACACGATGTTAATGCGGGCCGGGTGCATTCGCGCGACGCCGCACGGAAGCCTGCGACTGCGACGATGCGTCGTTGCTTCACAATGAACACATCAGCCTTTCTCTGATTTACTGAAATAATGCACCAATGAGAACGTATTATGCAAATGCTGCTAAGTGATGAATAATTAATGTTAAATAACTTATAAAACTACTAATGAGTTACCAACCTAGTTTCGAAATGTTTTTTTTGTAATCATGATAAGTATTGTTTTTTTTTATTTGAATTAAAAAAGGTCGCTCCAAAGCTGCAATAAAAAAAAAGCCCTATCGACAAATGGGACATCAGTAATTAATCTATGATTGGGACAATCATGACATCAGAAATCTTTTTGATTTCGATGTTAATATGATTTTTATTTTTATTTATGATTTAAATTTAAATAAGGTAAATTTAATTCAATATAAAAGTTTTAAATTAAATTAATTAATTACATACTTAATCAAAAGTAAATGCTTGTCTGTGAGGCAAGGATGCTGCCAGCAGGCAGCGTTTACAATTGTGAATACCTACTGCTTCTCGTGAACAATAGATTGTAGTTCATTCAGTTTCACATAAATCTTTTGCAGTGAATCTAATCAAAATGGGGTCTATTGACTCTGCTCTAATTTAATTCGTAATAAAAACCATTGTAAAGTAATTGTGTCAACATACCTACACGTTTAAATTTTATTTACATTGTAATCTTACAAATACAATGTAAAAACTAACTGGCGCAACTTAGTGGACATATTTTTGATTTAAAAAGTTTTTAATTTAACGTAAGATTTATAAAACACACAAGATATTTTTGTAATAAACAAAAATATGTTTACGGCACCTCGGTAAAAATGCGGGCTTAGCAAGAGAGCTCGAGGATAGTAGAGCGAGATAATTGTTCCGTCTTAGTTGCCGGGGTAATTCGCTCCATATTTCCCTTCTTTATAACGCTCTTTACACCGGGAAATATTATTATTGTATTGCCAACTACTCCGTTCCATTAACAAAGCAGTCTCTGTATTTCTTTCTTATCTTAATAACAAATTACATTCCAGTTCAACATTGTCTTTTGATTATTGTACGCTTGCCTTGGAGTTTTCTACAAAATATTATGGTTCATTTGTTTAGAGAAGTTTTGTTTTTGTGAATATTAAATGTAAACAAGTGTTAATTTAAATCATCATGATCAACATTTAAGCCATATGTCCGCTGCTGATAGGCCTTCCCTAATGACCCCCAGGTTGACTGGTTGGAAGCGGCCTGCATCCAGCGGCTTCCTGCAACCTTTAGCAGGTCGTCTGTCCATCTTGTGGGTGGTCGTCATACGCTGCGCTTGCCGGTACGTGTCATCGATTCAAGAACCTTTCTGCCCCATCAGCCGTCAGTACGTGCTATACCCCCCAACTACCACCTTAGCTTCTTCTCTTCTAAAATTCCTCAGTACCAAAAGATGAAATTCTACAACCAGTGTAAGTTACCAGTGATGGCATAAGGAACTGAAACGTTGCTTCTCACTATGGGTCTTATAAGAAAGCTCAAGGTTGCACAGCGTGCTATGGAAATGGCTATGCTCGGTGTTTCTTTGCGAAATCGAATCAGGAATGAGGAGATTCGTAAGCGAACAAAAATCTCTGACATAGCATAATGGATTACCAATGTTATTAAGATTATATAAAAAAGTTATACCTTTTAACATTGTTGATGAGAAAATTATAACTATTAAGGATCGTGGTACTTTAAACTTATCTTAACGCTTTTATTTCAAATTTGTTTATTATGAAAAATCTGTCCTACCCGCTGTGAAAGAAGACTCGCCATTATGCGCAATACAGCTTCGCAGTCAAGAATATTAGGTGGGATAATTATTTGCCGACTTAGAGCCTGTCAGGGAAAATGAGCTAGCATTTTCACTCTGTGTTATTGTATTCTCATCCGAAGTTATTATTATAAGTATTTCAATTATGTATGTTCATATACCTTTTAGGGTTGGTGGAAGTAAATATAAAATAAACCAAAAATTTAAACATTAGTGCAACAGGGATACTTTTTACAGTGGTCTGAAAGCAATATAATGTTTTTGATTCATTAAAAATTAAAGAATTGCAAAGAAAAAAACTGTTGTTTTTTTCTGATTTAGATCAAAAACAATTTACACATTTTCGCACGATGAAACAAAACATGATTTTTAATTCCCCTATCACGATTAAAATACAAGGCTGTTGCGTTTCTGTGAATAATTTAATAAGAAACTTTACATGTTCCATTATAATAATTATAACTATTATTCAAACAAAAATTCAAACAAAATAGATAATAGCTAAATATTTGCACATTTCAGACGCACCGTAGGTACATTAATTACATCGGTGTCACGTCAGCGCTGCGAGACGTCTCGTCGGGAGCGGAGCGAGGGCAATTTCGCTTAGCTCGCTCGCTCGCGTGACGCGCTTCGCTGATAAGTGTTAGCTACCGGTATAATTGTGCCCGTCTTAGCGTCTTGTCAAGGGATAATAACCAGCTTTTTCTGAGGTCGAGTAACGAGGAGGATGGAATAAATGTCGTTTATGTTTATTGTTTTTATGTTGCGAGAAAAATAATACTGCCATGTTCTTTACCGTAGAAGTGAAATTCTTATCCGGTTCAGGGCAAGTAGCTACCTAATGATGATTGTGGTAGATTAATTTATCATACTTAGCTAGGATTTTATTACGTCATCATTGTTACCGTTGTTTTAAAAAAGTTATTTAAGAAAACTGATTTGTCAGGAGAAGGAAAAACTTAAGAAAGTTGCGCAGATAATTATTTATGAATAAACTGAAGACCACGCAAACAAAGTCGCGGGCAACTGCTAGTATATTGATAAAAAATCAAGGCTTATATTCATATTAATTTATTTGTAATTATTTCATATATTTTGGTAAGGCTTAGGTTATAGCTACGGTACAAATATTTGCCACTTGCGGGATTCAAGCCCACGACCGCCTGGCACTGCTGGCCGGGGCACAAACCACTTGACCAGCTGTCAAAGGTCGTGTTATCGTCTTTTTACGAGTAAAAGCGCACAAAAGTATAAAAAAGTATTAAGCGTAGGCGTGGCCAAATAAAGATAAGACAGTAATCCCAAAAAGGCTCTCTCTTCGAATATGCCGCCATTTTGCCGAGTGCCTTTTCGTTTTAGTTAATTAAAAACACTTCCAGTAGTTGTGCGCAGCTGAGTGCCGGGCTGTTAGCTAAAGGCTGTAACGATGTTCAAATGCACCTAGTTTGGCAAATAGGTGCTTTAGACCGATCTTTATTTTTAATAAACTATTTTTACAATGGCAGCTTGAAGCGTGTGGACTCTGTGGTTGAAGTATGTAATACCATCTGTAGATAGTAAGTTCGAATCCAAGCATTAATAATCCTAATCATGATGATTCATTGCTTTTTCATTTGGATTACATGGAAAAAATAAATAATAGTAGTTAATAAAAATGTCCTCAAATGGTAGTTCATCTTATTATCTTTAACCACGCTGATTTAATATTTCTAGTACTGATAGGCTGCGAATAAAATGGCAGTGACATACAGAGAGGTAGATATAAATATATGTATACACTGGATAATATTGTATTGCTATTTGCAGCAGCTTTGGACAATAAATAATTCAATAAAAATAAATTTATTTCTGTAAAATCCTTAATTAAGCACTTTTACACGTCCCAATTTTTTTTTACCCTACCACTGCTTCGGGACAATATTATAGGCTGGTGACGATGACGACACGACATTTAGATACCAAGCGTCTTAATAAATAAAACACCTCACAAACATACTGGCATCAACTTTGAGAATATTTGGGAACCTTTAAACATACAAATAATAAAAAAGTATGTTTCTTAAAAGAGTATAGACAAAATACGTCCGAGTGAAAAAACAAATAAAACTTGAGCACAGTAAATCGAGGTAAAGTTAAATTAATTTGCGTAGAAACCTTTAATTTGGCGATTGTACTAATAAATTATTCAAAGTCACTTAGTGGCACATTAGCATTTTATTGGCTCGCAATAAAATTGAGAAATTCGCACTTTATGGAGTTTTTACGAGACACAAAACCAATAATAAAAAACCTTTTTCAATTAAGATAAAAATATTATGGTCATCCCGTTTTTTAATCAGGATGGACTGTGTTCACAATAAAGAAGAATGTATATATTCATATAAGAAATATGTATTTACATTTAGATATAGGGTTGCCGATTCTTAGTAGACTTTGAGATACGAATGGAACACAAGAAGTAATTGTATTTCTAACTTTTATTTTACGATCTATGAGGAAACACCGCTAAAGGTACATGTGGTTTAATTTTCTCCAATTCAACTGTCACCACCTCTTGAGTCATTTTTTGCTTTTCTGTGGTTACTTTAAAATAGAACATGCAAGGTCTAAAGCAACTTTCTGAATTTCCCTTGTGCTTGTTGGAGTATGGGTTCCAATTTAACATTAATTTTTTCTGCTTACTTTACAAGTTAGTTGATGATGGTACTTTATGAAAGCTTGCAATATAAATAGAAATATTATTTATTGCATAACATTTGTTACAAAAAAAAAGTCTGTGTCAAGTGTAGTTACTACCAATAAAAGTAAATTATTCTATAAGCCCTAACCACCGAAAGGAAGGTCTTGCAGCCACCCAGCCGTGGGACAAAAATCCTGAAAAAAAACCGGATAAGTGCGAGTAGGACTCGCTCACCGAGGGTTCCGTTAGAAGTTTGATTTTTCCACAGGTTCAAAGGACTGTAGACCTATTTTGTTTTACCTATGGAGGCGTTTTCGAGATAAAGGGTCATGACAGACAGATGGACAACGAAGTGATTCTATGAGGGTTCCGTTTTTTATCTTCTGCGGTACGGAACCCTAAAAAGGATAATAAAAACACTTTTCAAGTTCATACATAATGTGTTTTAATAATATTATGATTCGTTATTATCGTTGTCCATAAACCGTCATTGAAGCTATCAATATCGTGTTCTACCGTCAAATTCAATGTAGAGACGATTATAAATTGCTATAATTATTAAAGTTAGTCTCTATATCAATCTTTCCTTTCTTTCATACGGCTTGTTCATTACTTATCCCGAATATTTCAATCCCAGTCAATGAAGAACACCACTTTTACGCTACCTTTAATAATAATAACACAACATTAATTCATTTGTTATTTACGAAACTTTATGTATGTAAACGTCGATAGTGAATTATAGTGACTTGACTGCTATAGTTCATGTCGTATGTGCATACTACCCTCTCCCCGCCATCCGGTGGCAGTGTTGCAATGGCTTCCAAAGTTTCTCTCAGAGAGCGCTATTGCCTGGTCACGTTGTCAGACAACATTGTATTTAGATTAATTTATTATTTTGTTAAATGTAATTTTGTAAACTTATTTAACTGAAAAATACACCTTTTAAACTTTTTGACATTAATTATACAAATTAGTTTTTGTTATAATATTGCCTATATGTCTATTGCCATTTTATTGCAAATTCAAATTCAAATTCAAATTATTTATTAACCATTTCGTTACATTGCATAACATTGGTACGTCAAAATTTACAATTTCCATAATTACATTGTCACTTTATTTATAACTGAGAAATAATTAAATATAATAATAAAATAATTTAAACTTAAATAAAATAAACATGTCAATAGAAATTAAATTGTGTGTATGTCAGAAAATGAACATTAAAAAATGTTTTTTATTTTTTTTTGTTTCTGTTTTTGAATACAAATTTTGATGTCGTCTTATATTTGAAGTTAAGTTTTTATTTATTTTAGTTTGTTGTTGAAGGTGCACAGTAAGTATTTACTAAGTACTTTGATTATATAGAGTACATTTAAAGT
The DNA here is from genome assembly GCA_963576865.1 of Anania hortulata. Lineage (NCBI taxonomy): Eukaryota > Metazoa > Arthropoda > Insecta > Lepidoptera > Crambidae > Anania > Anania hortulata. The sequence goes on along the minus strand of OY756389.1, from coordinate 237,395 downwards.
CATGTAATTCCTTGATACAAAACCAGCCATATACAATAACTTTTACTATGCAAACTACTTCAAAATCGTGGCAAAAATTTTGAATCGTCATGGTTGGAAATGGAAAAAAACTGGTTATTTAAAAGTTAGAGTTGTAGTATATTAGCAACTGATTGCTTCATCATCATCATCATTTCAGCCATACGACATCCACTGCTGAACCAAGGCCTCCCCTAACGACTTATTATCGGGAAGAATTTGCCAATACTCACCACGCTTATCAGGCGGGTTAGCAAGCGCAGTTATTTATAATATTTCGCACGTAGACGCTGCTGCCCATCTCGTGCTACAGGAATTAGTCGCCTCTTGCGAAAAGCCTCCTATTGGCGTAAAGAAATACCGTAACGAAAGAAATGGCCGTAAAGAATACACTGATTGCTTACTTTAAATTAACTATATGCCTTTGACCTCGTATAGGTGAATCGTGAAAAATATTCAAGCGACTTTAGAGGCTTTATTGAAAAGGGCGCATCGCATAGGTAAAATGAAACGGCAACTCGATGCATCCACTCATTCCACTCGCTTCTCGACTCTCCCGGCCGTTCGGCCCAAAGCGAGCCCGACTCCTATTCAGGCAGGAGGACAGTTCTTTTTGTATCCTGATGGACGAAATAAAAATAGAACACTATTCTGTCGTGACATGTCACTGAGCTATAAATGAAAATACTTATTTGGGACGATGTAGCTAAACATATTTTTCTTAATGTAAAGCCTTGATTGAGTGAAAATAATAATTTAAAGCTTGATTTATTAGGTGTAAACGAAATATTCTTTAAATATTTCTATAAATTGAGTGGCATGGTTCTGCATTTATAACTCTACATTTCAGAGTTCCGAAGTGAAAACCCTCAAAGTTTTCCCATGTCCGTCCGTCTGTTTGTCTGCGGTTTAGCTCAGACAAAAAAGCAAGATTAGGTTATAATAAAACCAATTGTTTCTTTATATACCGTCCCATAATATACATGTCTATACCGAATAGGACGTTGTAAAATGTTGGGGGTGAGTAAAAACTATTATTCAATTTAGGCTGGCTGAACCAACAATTTCTATAGTCTAGAGGACTTTTTCAAATTAAAAAAAGGAATTTAGGTTATGGCATTTCAACACTGACTCAGTAATTTTTGTATAATTTATATAATAATATAATTCGCCTGTTATTATTAATAATTTGGAATTTGGACATGAGCAGATTTGACATTGTAATAATTTATCAGATTTATTTGACATTTTAACTATTTTTCATCTTTTATTGTACCATGACATTTGCATGCTAATTTATGTAGCCCAAATATGTGATTCGTTTATTGTAATTTGACCTTGTATACTATATTTGACGCAAATAAATTGATTGATTGATAGGGATCCATTTCCGTAATATAAAGCTTTAAAGTACAAAGTTTTGTTACAGTCAAGTGTTTTTGTTGCCAGCTAATGTTTTTTTAGGAAAGGTGAATAAATTCATGTCACTAGTATATAAAATAAAGTTAATTGGTAAACTAGTAGTAGTAGTAGGTTTTACAAGTTAACAAGTATTTTTATTTAGTAGTAGTAGTAGTCTACCAACTTATAAAATTTTATAGATACCTATTGCGCGTGGCCCGACATGCACTAGTGCGGTTTTCAGATCTCGTTAACCTAACAACGGAAACCTTTATTGCGTTTGTTCCAAAACACACATTTTCCGGTTTTTTAAACTTATCAATTAAACTCATCTTACTTGTAAAAAATAGCTCTTAGGTGAAATGAAACGCAATATTTAGTTCGCAATAAGAAATGTAAGCGTCAATTTGTTTTCTTTTTTCAGACTTTTACATTTCACGTGCCTGCTGAATCGCAGTGTCCAGCGCAGGTCAGCGGCATTCATAGGCCGGCGTGCTATTCGTTCCATTAACAGCGAAATAAAAACCGCCCTAAAAGCGACACGTATACGGAACTTTTCAGCTCTGTGAATAGAGCACTCGGCGCCACGGGGCCACAGGCACTAACAGGGTTGCTGGTGCCCACTATTAGGTTAATGCATTTATTACAACTTAAAAATATAAAATTAAAAAAACAACTCTTTTTTTTTGTTGACATGTTAAAGGTTTATTTTAATTTTAACACTATTGATAAAAAAAACTATGTTTACTAATAATATTATTTTTCTATAATTTCCATTGTTTTAACAATCAGATGTGAATACTGTTTGTTAGTCTACTCTTGAAATAAAGAACAAAATATATACGGGACAATAATACTCAATAATACTCAATAATACTCATTTATTTTGTACATAGGCCCTCTTCCGGGCACTTATACACGTCCCAAAAGTATAGCTTAGTCCTACCACCGCTTCGGGACTACATATTGGCTGGTGATGAGAAGAAACGGCGCAACAAACTCAGTCACCTTTGTCAGCCTTATTTTACATGAAATACAGTTTACAAGACATGTAGTAAGTGTGAGCCAAGCAGGTTAAGTCCATGCACTCTTGTCGTTTAAATAATTGTCTATTTTATAATATCCTTTTTTCATAAGGATTTTTTTAATGTGAAATTCATCAAATATTGTCGCCTTACTAAATTTAAAATCAAGTTGAAAGTATTTGTCAGAGTTTGTATTTAGTAAAAATCCGATTAATAAACTCGTTTTAACCTCGGAATAACATTACATCAATCTATGTATTAAACAATTCAAAAGTTGGAAAATTTGGCATATCTTAATACTGGTGACAAACATTACTAATTGGCTGGCTAATCTGTAGCTATGGTATTAAATCTGGACTATTATTTTTAGGGGGTTTAGAAACTCAAAAGGAAAAAACGTATCCCATATAGGATAACTTTGTTGTTCGCCTGTATCAAGAACCTTTATCTCGGGAACGCGTGGAGGTATCGTGTTGAAATTAAAATCATATCTCAGGTCTATTCCTTGAAGCAGTGAAAAAAACAAACTTGTAGGTTAATTTAAAAAATATATATATTTTGTCACTTTTAAGGGAATCAAAATTTAAAGAGTAATTTCTGTTGACCTAAAACTATGAATTTAAACTTTTTTTATTTTTTGCATTCTCAATAATGCTAGTTTATTATTTCAAGGAAAATAAGTTGCCCACCAGAGGCAGTAAAATTTTTTTTTACGTATTTTTTTTTCCTAAAACAATGAAATTGGCAATTGTATTGTTGTCTCATACTACAAGTACAGGAAAAAATCTGAAAACTATACATTTGTAATAAAATGTTGTAATGAATTAGTAATTAAACTGAGAGACTCGTTTCCTGAAGTATTTATAATTTGTACGGAACTCTCGGTGAGCGAGTCCGACTCGCACTTGTCCGGTTTTTTTTATTATTAAAAGGAAAGTGTGTGTAATTTACACAACCAACTATAATTACACCCTGTATACTTACTCATTGTTATTCTGATCCATGGGTTTATTTTCACTTGCTGAATTTATCAAATATATCACGACCTTCGTAACCGAGAGGCGAGCATACCGGACTTGGTGTCGCTATCTCTGAGGTTCCGGGTTCGATTCCCGGTCAGGTCAATGTAGAAAAATAGCTTTTCTATATTGTCTCGGGTCTGGGTGTTGTGGTACCGTCGTTGTTTCTGATTTCTGTAACACAAGTGCTTTGGCTACTTAAAACAGGATCAGAGCAATGTATGTGATGTTGTCCAATATTTATTTATTTATTTATCATCCCAACTAAGTATACTTTTATTTAAAAATGAGTCCTAATATTGTTATTCGAATCAATTTATTCGTAGCAGCCCTGCGTCACCCAAGCGTAAGTGAATAAAGCGTAAATAAAATTACAGGTGGTGTGTAGGGCGGCTCGGAAGCGTTACAGCCATTCAAGATGCTCTAGTGTCACCCCCCCCCACACTCCTCCCCTTGGCACGGTTTCATTAAGGCTGGCAGGACGCCGCGGTTTAAACACAGCACTCCGAAACGGCCGGCTGCACGCGCAAACACTTCTTTTTGAGTTATTGGCCTTTTTTGGTAATTGAAATGGCTAAAAGTGGAAGCCATAAAGGAGAAGGGCAGTTTTAAAAATCAGTCCTAATGGACTTACATGAATTTATTTTATTATTCAATCCCTTATCTATATCTATCTATATATATATAAATGAATCTCTATTTCCCTTGGTCATCGCATCACGCGTGAACGGATAGAACAATTTCGCTAATTCTTTTTCGTTGTGTTAATTATTGACAGAAGGTTCTTTTAAAAAAAAATAATTACAAAGTTGTGCAGAAAATCCTTTAAAAATAAACTAAAGACCCCGTGAACAAAGTCGCGGGCAACAGCTAGTTGTACATAAAAAACTAAGTTGTCCACCTTTTGTTTTTTTTTCATTTTGTGATAAAAGTGTAAATAAATGACAATCATCAAAAACAACTGTAACTTAACTTATATTTAGCTTGTTTCTCTGCTGTTGCGCTATCAAAAAAAAGTAATACGTAATTAAAAATAATGTGACACAAACATACGATATCCCTTAGTTAGTTATTTATTAAAATGTCTAAATAAAACACTTTTTTTTTAAGAATTTCAAGTCAAGAAGGAATATAAGAGTTAAAAATATCAGGTCAATTAAATTAAATATTATAAGAAAATTTCATGAAGCTCGAAGTAGTCCAAGGGCTTCGAAAGCTAATATTTTCCTACAAAAGAGAAGTCTATGTGTGTTGCCAATATTTTATAAAGACATCTAATTATTTTCATCTGTTGATTAACTCACTCATTTTATTTACTGTGAAAATCTGAAGTATATTTTCCTGATACGAATTGTATATTTGTTAATTTTATTATACAGGTTTCATTGTTTCCACATCCCGTTTTCATCTTCTGTACCTATATTATTTATCACGAAAATTGTTATATCACGTCACGTATTATATAATTAAATTAAATTATTTTATACATGTGCATGCGTGTTTTTAAAATTAATCAAACGTAAATATACAGTTTTTTTTTTCGTATTTCTGCATAAATTTCCGCAAATTTTCGACACTCGCAAGGAAATCAAGACCTACTTCCCGTGAACTCAAAATCTTGAAATTTGGTACAAAGCAACGTTTTATAGCACAGTTAAGGAAAAATTGCAAAAACCGTAAATTTTTCGTTACATCATATAATAAAAATATTTTTAATAATTTTAAACTTACTACCCCTTTCCTCGTGAACGCCTAGAGGTATTATATTTAAATTTATATCGAATACTTAGTCTATAAGCCTTTAAACTGTAACAAAATCAAACTTCTATGTCAACGCAATCAAATGAAACAGCAATTTCAGACGCATATTTTCAAACTCCAAACTACTCACAAGGGAATCAAAATCTAAAGAGTACTTCCAGTCAACCTAGAATCTTAAAATTTGGCATGAAGCAATGTTTTATAGCACATACTTATAAATGAAAAATTCCGAAAACCTTAAATTTTAGTCACATCACATATTGTAATATTAAGGATACCTTTTGCAATAAAAATATCATAACTATGACTCGATTGTCGTGATAGGTGAACTTTTACTTATATACCTACAGGTTTTTACGGAACCCTCGGCGCGAGTTCGACTCGCACTTGGCCGGTTTTTTTATTTAAGTGAATGTCATGAATGAAGATATCTAGCATCGCATAGCATCATATCTTTGACCTTGATTACTATAGATCATGCATACAAATGCATCTCTATTTCCCTTGGTCATCCTATCACATGTGAACGGATGGATCAATTTCGCTATTTTTTTTTGTTGTGTTAATTATTGTCAGGAAATGGTTCTTATAAAAAAAAAAATAAGAAAGTTGCGAGAAAATCCTTTATGAATAAACTAAAGACGAGCGAACGAAGTCGCGGGCAACAGCTAGAGGTAATAGAAAAAGGACGACAGCTTATCTGCATTTCTATGCAAGAAAATCCTGAAGCCACAATGAACCTAATGCGCTCTACCGCCGAGCCAACTAATCCTGCCACAAATTGCTTCCTAGTGCGTGCACATTGCGTCACCTCGTCAGTGTCCCGGTGCAGTTTCATTTTCTTTTCATCTGGCATCTTCGCGCCTCAGGGACGACGTCTCAGCGCCCACCTCATTTACTATCCCCCCTACCTACCCCTTACCTCAACCCCCCTTTCATTTTGATAACGTTTTAGTTTTTTTTAAGCCGGTTAGTGCTCTCGAGTGAAAAGCGGAAAACTTTTATGACTTCACTGCAGCGAAACGTCTGGGTACAGTGGGATACGTCCCTATTCAAATTTTAGAGGAAAACTTTACGTTTAAAGAAGTTTTAGGAATAATTAAGAAGTAAGTGCTCTACAAATAAATACGGAATTTGAATTTTTTCTTAATGAGATTAAGCGTATAAATGAAGGTAGCGATGTTGTATCATTCTTTCAAGATTTTAAGTAGATCATCTTCACCAATAAGAGGAAAATGAACTGACCTAGTCGAATGATCCATAGATTTTGCAGAGCATAGAAAGCGAAGTGCAAACATTTGTTAATCTTTACATAAATCAAAATACACGAACATTTGTATCATATCATAATAAAATAGCATATAACATTTAACCTCAATTATTACTCGTATAGTGCAGTAATCTACAATTTATTTATGAACAAGCTGAAAGATTATTTTAACGCACGTAGTATATTTCTAATTGACCAAGCTTAATGATTGGCTCGAATAAAATGAAGCTAGATAACTTTATTTCAAAGCGTAATTAGTGCTACGAACTCGGGATAAAGAAACGGCTCTAATTGCTGCTCAATTTCAAATTTGAGTCAGTGCTAAAGGAAACCTTATTTATTCTTTTGTTGACAGTTCCATTGTTGGTACTCGGCAATACATTGTAATCATTTTGGTTTTATTATCCATTCTGCCAGTTTTTGCAAACTATGCATAATCGTTGCTTAAATGTAGTTATTTAAATAAGCCCAGCTTACTTACATATGTTTTTTTAAATAATTTATTTGGGCCAATCTGAGTTTTCAAACGTGCTACAACAGTTTCGAAACGAAATTAATTTTAAGGACCTTTTTTTAATATTTTGCGCGCTGCATTTCTTTCGTACTTAGAAGATTTTGATCCAAAATAGGTACTAATAATAAAATCAAATTAGAAACGTGTACGCATGGCATTTAATACGAATTTGAAAAAACACAGATTAAGAATTCGGATTTAGTGCGCAGCCTATGCTTAAAAAATACATGTTTAAGACGACTTCGTATTGTCATTTAATTTTCTCAAATTTGGATCGGACGCGGATCGCATCCAAAACGCCTTAAATCTAAAAATTCGGCGATCAGTATTACCTAAACGTCATTTAATTTATATAAGTGACTTATTATACACATTTCATCAATTGACGTTAGTTGCCAGTATCGTGGTATTTGTGGCAGTATACTTCTAACGTAATTGTTACTTAATCAGTTACACTATACTTTCACAAGACGAAAGCTGAGACGCGATCTGTCACTGGCCAATCACATCCCAATTTTATTTCGTTAGGCGCTTGAATCGAGTCACGTATCTACGCTTAAAAATTACAATATTTTTAGTGCCATCTTTCTGTCACAATATTTATTTATTTATTTATTTATTTATTTATTTAACCACCACCACTTTACACTATCATTACAGGAGAACCCCAATGCGATAGTATTATCCTTATTTACATTACCGTTTTCCATTCTTAATTTATATAATATTTCTAATTTCTTAATTTATCTTATAATAACAAATAATATAATGTGCTATCCTTGTGAATTCGCTCATAGTACAAAAAAATAGGTCCAGCTCCACCGCTATAAGGTTTAGAGTGCGCAGCGCACGCGTCAGCGGTGCCTTGCTCATCAGGTTAGTCCGCCCGCGAGGCAGGGCCAGCAGTTGCGGCCGGCGCCGGCGCCACACGTATCTGTTGGGAACGCATAAATGCATCTTCTCCAAGATGCTTGCATTCGTTATTCTTCCAACAAGAATATTTAGCAGGTATGTAGTTAGCGCCACATCCCGCCTAACCCCTAACTGATTATATCCAACCATGCCCAAGATAAATAAAGTTGGGTACATGAGAGGGTAAAAGGGATACACCCCATACAATCTTTTATACAAATATCTTATATATTTATTTTGCACTCGTTCCAACATGAGACTATACTTAGCCTCGTGTGGCGCCCATATTGCTGAATTAAATTCCAACTGACTTCTGACTAAGGTGTTATATAGTGTAATGATGACAGTCATATTTGTAAAACCTTTCACCCTGCGTAGAACAAAACCCAATCTTCTGTACGCTTTCTTGCAAATATTTACAATGTGCTCTCTAAATGTAAGGTCGTGTTCAAACATGACTCCCAAATCTTTGACTTGCTGCACCCTGGCCATAGGTGATCCTTCGATAGTGTAAGTATGATGTACCGGTGTTCGTGTACGGGTGAAAGATATTGTCTGACACTTCGAGGTATTAAACTGCAATCGATTTTCCTTGCTCCAGATTACTACTCTGTCTATATCTTTTTGAAGTCTCTCATAGTCTTTCTCATCTTTGACCTCTAAATAAACTTTAAGGTCATCCGCAAATAATAGACATTTAGCATCCTCGATTACTCTTGGCAGATCATTTATCATGATAATAAATTCCAGAGGTCCCAAATTGCTTCCTTGGCTCACCCCGGATCTAGTAAAATAAGGCTCGGATAACTGACCTGCGTAATCTACATATTGTTGCCTATCTGTCATATAGCTCGCAAAAAAATGTAGCAAATGTGGGGTAAAACCGACACTCGCAAACTTTTTCAGTAGTACGTCGTTATCGACAAGATCGAACGCTTTTTTTAAGTCGAAATAAGCGGCGTCAATTTGTCCCCCACTATCCACCACAGGTAACAGGTCTGTCATGTAGCTGAGCAGATTACTGGCAGTACTTCTAGCCGGGCGAAAACCGTGCTGAGCGTCAGAGAGCTGCGCACTCACCTGCGTATATATACTCTTATGGACCGCTGATTCGAACACTTTCGCCGGTGTGGATAGCACTGCCACAGGCCTATAACCCTCCACTTTCGTCGACTGACTTCCTTTTGGAACCGGAACCACTTTAGTTGTTTTCCACCTCGCTGGAAACACTGCTGCCTCTAGACACCTATTAAAAATATAATGCAGTGGCTCGACTAGGATCCCTCGGCAATCCCGAAAGATGTAGGGCGGAATACCGTCCGGTCCCGTGGACCTCTTTGGTTTTAACTGCTGCAAGGCCCGTTCTACTTCTTTTAACGTTAAACCCGTTAAACTTACATGCGCTGCTCCGTTTTCGCTGTCCGCTTCTACTACAGCGGTACTTATATTAAGATTTGCTCGTTCCGTGCTGTAAACTGAATAAAAGTACTCCGCGAACTCTTTAGCGCAATCTTTATTTGTTAATACTTTCCCGTTTTTTAAAATCGTTTGTGGATTTCTACTTGTTTTTTTGTTTTTTATGTAACTCCAAAAAGATTTAGGATCGTCTATAAGTCTATTTTGAAGGCGTTGCCGGTATTGCTCTTCTGCAATTTTAATTAATAATTTTACTCGCGACCTACTTTGAGCGAACGTTTCTAAATCTATCTCCGAACCACTAGCCTTAAACCGTTTATGAAAATTAGCTTTCAACTTTATTTCACGTATTATCTCGGCAGTATACCACTCAGGATAGACGTACCTAGAGTTTAAACGGGACCTGTTTTTTTTGGGTACGCAGTCGTCCATAATTTTATTGATGGTGCTATAAAAGAAATCCAACGCCGGTTCCAAATCTAATTCGTAAATTGGAGACCAGTCCACCAGAGCCAAAGTCGAATACAATAATGAAAGATCCGCTTTGTTAAAGTTCCAACCTGAGGTGGAACGGATACCATCACTATCTGCCGTCGGATGCTGCGGCGCGTCATCGTGGCCGAGGCGGCGCAGGCGCACCGTCACCCCGAGCGGCGGGTGGTGCCGGTCCACTGGCACGAGTGGCTCCGCCGCGCGCACGCACACGTCCCCCTCCCCATCAAAAGTACTCAAAACTTGATCTAACTGGCGATCATTGCAATTTCCTATTTTATTACTCTGAGCGAATCCACAATACGTTAGAAAGTATTCATAGTAGTTTGTAACATACGAAGTACACGAGTGTAGGTTAAAATCTCCTAGAACTAATATATCATTGTACTGAGCACAGTATTTCTCTATAATATCAAACAATATCATGTAGTCATTGTCACTACTCTTTGGCGGAATGTAAACAACACAACACAAAAATAAGAATCTATTTCGTAGGTATACACTACCGCAAACCAGTTCGAACACCTGATTGTCAATGTTGACGTCACACGGCACTGGCACTCGTTGCACTTGGAAGCGCGGTGTGGCCACGAAAAACGCGCCGCCCTGCTTACGCCCGTCCGCGCGGTCACATCGGATAATACTGTATCCTGGTGGAACTATTTCTGCATCATGTATGGATTCGTTACATCCTGTTTCCGTTATAGCAAACAAGTCCACATTTGACAATGAAACATTCATACAGAAATCCTCTAATTTTGTACGAAGTCCGCGTACATTTTGGTATAGGACATCAATGGATTTTGTCGGAGGTCCTTTTTGATATGGCCGCGGCCCGGCGAAACCACACCCATTCACAAAATTCTATATTTACTGCCCAATTTTCTGGTTGGGCCAGTTGTTCGTATCTGCTTTCTGGAACTCCTATTATGAATGAAGCATAGTCTCTTTCTGTCTTATGTATAATTTTTTCTACAGAGACTGGCACTTCGCTTTCCCATATACTGCTTACATATTTTTTCAAGTTTTCTACTGTAGTTTCTTTCTGTAATCGCCATACATGCAAAAACTTTTTCCGCTCCGTTCCCAATATTTCGACCGAATTTGTACTTCCTCCTTTTTTTACCTGACTGGCGGGATATCTGTTTTTTTTTCTATTTATTAATGTCCACTTTTCTATTTTCTCTCCCTCCTTTTTCTCTTCTTCAATGACATTGTGGACTAGATTTGTTTTCTGGTTTACAGTTTTATTTTTTTCCTCATTCGCTTGTTTAGTGGCCACACTATCCTTCGCCCCTGCACAGTTGGTTTTTTCTGGTATTCGTTTGCCTACTATATGTGCAAATGATTGTTTTAATTCCTTAGAGTTATCCTGTGGGGGTGTAGTTTTGGCAATACATGCTTCCAGGTGTTCATTTTTTTCCATTAAAACCTTTACTTTTGATTCCAAGATATCAACTTTTTTGGCCTTCTCTTCAACTACCGTCATTATGTTTTTTAATTGTTTTAACTCAATCTCCGTGTTTATAAATCTGTTTAGTAGCAGTTTGTATTCCCTATTTTGATCATCTAGTCGTGATATGACTTCTGAGCGAAACTCACGCATCTCATTCAGGATTTTATCGCCGCTTTCAACGATTGACATATTATTATCATTTGAGTGAAGTCGATTTCCGCGTTTCGTGTTAACATAAGTGCCCGGAGTGAAAGTTTTATTTAACAAGGGAATTTCTCGCACTGGTGTATTAGAGTTATCCCCTTTTGGGACACTACGCATGCATTCAGGACATACCCATTTGGATTTGTATTCCTCGGTGAAGCTTTCAAACTGCTCTGTTGTCAGACCAAGACAGTTCAGGTGGTACATTTTCTCACATGGTTTTTGTGAGCACTCCATAAACAAAATATCATATATTACGGCCGAGCAGCCGTAACATATAGTACCCATTTAGGCCACGGGTATTATTTTTACTATTTTAAACAATAAAACAATATTTAAACTTGTAAAACACGTCCGACGTCGTCCTTTTTTTTTTTTTTTTTATATAATCCCAAAGATAGATTAGATTATAATAAGGTGGGTCAACCTATATAAAAGCTATCTTTTCGTGAGTAAGTGTACCTTTTAATATAATTTGTTTGTGAATAATATTATACAATAATTTACTCTTTAATTCCTTATATTAAGTACCATGATAATGTCCATCCTTGTCAAAAATCTTCTTTTTCCCATCCTGGAAATTGAAATCCGAGCATCGGATATCATTTTAATAATGGCTGCTACCCACAACGAGAACGCAGCGCCGTTTTTATTCTCTTATTTTCTCTGAGCACCCGCGCCGCTCATCGCTCGTCGCTTTTCGCTCAGCTCGCTCTTTCCCGCGCTCATCTCGCTCGCAGCGCACTCAGCGGCCGGCCGCGGGTCGCGATAAACGCGTTAGCTCGTCCTTCTTCGCAGCGGATTGCGAAGTGATGGCGCGATGTGTCGGTGACTTGTTACAGTTTGTGAACTGAAGTTGTGTGTTAAGAACTTTATGGGATTATCTTAAATTGGTTTAGGTAAGTATTTTTAGAGTCAGATTTATTTTAATTATTTTTGTCCCAAAATATTACAGTAAAAAGTCCTTTTTCAAAAGTTAAAAAAGTAATTAAATTTAAAAGTTTCAAAATCTAATTATACAGTTGAGTACTTATATGCCATCAATATTGAACACTCTCATTAGTTAAAGTTTCAACTCAAGTTTTCTTTGGAAACAGTGGTAAATTGTATGATTAAATACGAAAGAGCTAACAAAAGCTTACATAAACTTTGACATTAAACACAAAGTTGTTGCTTTAAAATTTAAAGCAAATTATAGAACATCTTTTTACATTTACTTTCTTAGTTTAGCGTCAATTTTGTTTTATGTTGGAAAAAACAACATAACAACATTTAAACTTGAAAACTAAAAAATCGGGGAGCCTCACCCCCTAGCCTATAGCCTATTTGCCTCCTAGGGTAGCTCAGTCTCAGGACTTCTACATATCAATATGATTTCGGTCACCCAGTTATTTTATAAAAAGATAAAATAAATGAAAACCTCGTATATGTGCCAATTTCATCCAAACGATAGATCACAAAGTGTCAAGTTTTACGCGCGGGTTGTAATTTGTCGCGCCATCCAAGTCGCTCGCGGCCCGCGGAATGCGCCCATCAAATTTTGTGAAGCCGTTCCGACTCCCGCGCTAAAGGAACTTGTAAACACACTTTTATATCTCCTATACTGTAAACTTTAGTACAAGAAGATTATGCTTAACCTTTATGGATATTACATGCAATATGGTGCTGTGCCAGAAACCAATAGTAACTTAGTTGTTTATTTTATCGTTTATAAAATAACACAGAGGCCCAATTCCCGTAATTTGACATTAGTCGCAATCCGGTGTCGATCCGCTCCCAGTAACATTACGATCACAAACGGTATTCTCGGAAACCCAAAAAATGCAATTAAAGTTCGAAATGTCACTAAAAATAGAAGAAACCAAAATAAGATTTTTTTTTTGCTCTATTTTCAGTCGTTTTGGGATAGTTTTGATAAATTTAAGTCAAGTTATAAGTTTACGAGAATACCGTTTGTCATCGTACTGTTACTGGGAGCGGATCGACACCGGATTGCGACTATTGTCAAATTACGGGAATTGGGCCTCTGATCTATTATTATAAAATATTCCATAACTCTTTCTAGAGTTTTTTCTAATTGCTTCAAATTGTAAAAATATAATTGAAATGGCTGTAGAGACAATTTTTTTTATTGAAAATTACACTATCTCGAATATTTATGTCAGCAGATAATCCTAAAATATACCTATAAAAACTTACTCAACCACATAAAAAAGTTACAGATAAATACTTAGATTCTAATAATTTATCATAGATAAAATCATATATATATATAATCATATATAGATCATAGATAAATGTAGCTGCTGCTACATTTTATGGCAAAAAAATTTTGATTGATACGCGATAACGTCTTTTAAAACAAACTAGCTGTTGCCCGCGACTTCGTTCTCGTGGTCCTCAGTTTATTCATAAATAATTTTCTGCGAAACTTTTTTTTTTCTAAAAACCTTCTGACCATAAATTACAACAAAAAAAGATAATTAGCGAAATTGTTCCATCCATTCACGCGTGATGCGATGACCAAAGGAAATAGAGATTTATTTTCAACCGACTTCAAAAAAGGAGGAGGTTCTCAATTCGACTGTATGTTTTTTTTTTTGTATGTATGTTACACGATTACTCCGCCAATTATGAATCGATTTTAATGATTCTATTTTTGTTTGGTAGATCATACTTTAGAGGTGGTCCCATATAAATTTTATCAAAATTGATTTAGAACTTTTTGAGAAAATCAACAAATATATACCCAGATAATATTTTGGTTGTGGTTCTTGTTACCTATCTTCGAAATATATGAGCTGATTTTGATGATTTTTGTTTTATTGAATAGCTTATACTTCAAAGATAATATGGTAAAAGTTTGCAAAATAAAAATCACCCCTAAGGGTAGGAAAATAGGGGATGAAATCGGTGTTCAGTAGTTAGATTAGGATTTATCACAAAAAATTTATGAAATAAGTAAATTTTATTTAAAAAAATAAAACCGATTTCAAAACACTACTAAAAACAAACACACTAGTGTTTTGAAGTCGGTTTTATATTTTAAATAAAATTTACTTATTTCATAAATTTTTTGTGATAAATCCTAATCTAACTGCTGAACACCGATTTCATCCCCTATTTTCCTACCCTTAGGGGTGATTGAATACTACACGAGCAATATCCCTCGCTATTATGTATTGTATGTTGTTTTATTTATTTTCCCTTCGAAACAGTTTATCACAAAGGTCTCAAGCAAAACTTTGTAAGAGATACAAGTAATTCGGAACTCTGACTACAGACTATACTATAACATTTTACCTTATAGCACCACAGCAAGTTCTGAAATATGAGAAGAAGAAACTAAAATTAATGGTCCCAAGTTCTGAGTGAGCGCTGGCCGCTTGTCGCTGGACCGAGATAGTTTTTGTTATCACAAAGACACGAAGTGTTGGAAATGCTTGCAAGATCTATGAAAGTAATACTACATATAAGTCGTTTCTCTTTTCCGATATCCTTGTTTTTTAAGAGTTCTTTACATACCGCGGCTTTTTTTAATGATACTTTGAAATGTTACAAGCAATGCACCTTCCCCGAAGTTCGCTGAGTGTAAAGGCGCTTAACGTCACTTCATTTGTCGGATTTGATTAGCGGTGGCTACTACTGAAATTGGCTTTACAGAGGCAGAGACTGTGCTGCAAAATAATCTTACATATTTAACAGATTTTGAAATAAAATACTTTTTTATGAAAGAAAATATGTGTCTGTTTGTGTGAGAAATATTGAAAAGTTATAAAATGCTGTACAATATTGTTAGATGTTGCATCTCAAATATTGCAGAATGTTATAAAATAATTTACTGATATTTAAGGAGATTTCAAAATGTTTAAGAAAATCTCGAATATTATTGATGAATTTAAAATATTAAATATTTTTTATAACTTCTATAACACTCACTAGAATGTTCTTAAATATAACACAATAGATGTAGATTGAATCGGCTTTAATTATGAGCTAAGCGAGGGTTACTTCGGCATTATAAATTAAATTAAAAAATAATTGTATTCTATTGTATTTTAAAGTTCACTTTTGTGTTTTTCTGTTGACCTTTCCGTCTGTCTGTATAGATTTTAGTTAACACGAGTGTCTTCTAGTTTTTTCGCAATAACCAGTAGCTATTCTTACTAATATTAGCCTCCGTAGCCGAGAGGCGAGCATGCCGGATTTGGTATGGCTATCTCTGAGGTCCCGGGTTCAATTCCGGGTCGGTCAATGTGCATAAATAACTTTTCTGTATTGTCTCGGGTTCAGGTGTTGTGGTATTGTCGTTGTTTCTGATTTCTTTCTTTGACATAAGTCCTTTAACTACTTACCATAGGAATAGAGCAATGTATGTGATGTTGTCTAATTTTTTTTTATATAATTATAAATGTTACAGTTTGTATGTTCGTTACACAATCACGGTAACGGCTGCATGGAAATAAATGAAATTAGTCACACATAAAGATTGTCTGGTAAATCCTAACATAAGTAAGGTGTTACGAGATACCAGACAATTAATTTGGTAAGCAGCGTTTCCCAGCACTGCCAGATCCGGACCAATTTAGAACAAAAACCATTTTCTAAATTGATCGAACGGGGAATCGACCCCAGTACCCATTGCGTTCTATACGAACTACCGTGCCACTACACCAATCACCAGTAATATTAAAATGCCCACCACTATTTAAAAACAGAAGCCCAATTCACGAAATTTAACAATAGTCGCATTCCAGTGTCGATCCGCTCCCAGTAACATTACTATCTACAACGGTATATCTATAATCGATTTAGATAGTTATATAGCACGCAGACGCTGCTGTCTCGTACTAGAGAAATTAGTAGCCTCTTACGACACGCCTCCTGTTGTCGGTGGAAAAGTTCATTCTTTACGGCACCTATTATCAGATACCGAATTAATCGACTTTCATTCTCTCTATTATCAGATACTGAATCAAACAGTAAAGTCGTTATCGAGATTCAACTAACTTAATTTTCGCGTATAAAGCATACCGTCCCTCCTGGGATATTACTAAATACGGTTGTGGTATTTAGTGACATAACGTTAATACAGATTTGATAGCTTTTGTGCAAAAGCTAAGGAGTATTAGTTTAATATTTTGTTACAAATATAATGAAGGTGACGCAACCACTACGTACTTTAATTTACATAAAACGTTAACGGTAAAATACTCCGGGTATTTAATTAGTATGCGGTATTGTTTTATATAATTTGTATTTAATTAATATGTGGACAGGGAAAGTGTTAATGGCGTCTGAAAATTACTGTAGTGACGAGTACATGTGGTGGTAAATATGATTGAAGTTCTAAAGTGGATAAACACAATTTTAATATTTAGTTAGACGTTCTAAGATGTAGCCCATCTGCGTAAAAAAGGGCTGGTCACACTTTATTTTACTTCCTGAATTCTGTAGCCTTAGTTTTTCGTAGAGTTCAAGCTTTCTTTAAACAATTTTTTTTCCCACAATCACACCAACTATCTAGCCCCAAACTAAGCAAAGCTTGTACTATGGTGACTAAATACCGGATAAACATACTTAAATACTTTAATAAACCTCCATGACTCAGGTACAAATGCTCGTGGTCATCACATAAACATTTGCTCCTTGCGGGATTCAAACCGGCAACCGCTGGATTTGTAGTCCGGAGCGCGAACCACTACACCAGACGGTCGTCAGGTTTGAATCAATTCAGTGTTTTTTCTGTGCAAGCATAGCGGACAGAGTTTTCAATATTGGACAACATCACATACATTGGTCTGATCCTATGGTAAGTAGCCAAAGCACTTGTGTTACAGGAATCACAAACAACGATAGTACCACAACACCCAGACCAGAGACAATATTATAGAAAAGTAATTTTTCTACATTGACGTGACCGGGAATTGACCTCAGAAACTTCTTCAGAGGACCTCAGATACCTCAGAAATAGCGACACAAAGTTCGGTATGCTCGTCTCTCGGCTACGGAGGTCGTCAGTTATTAGCATAGATAACTAAGCATATATCTTTAACTCATTTTTTTTCGGTGCGGCATATTTTCATTTCGTTAATATCAAATCATAACAATTATTTATTGGCCTGAGGTGTATGGCGCGGTGATTCACCATCAACGCAACCGATCCCGGTTTGATTCCTGATCCAGGTCAAATCAGAAATAGTTTTTTTTTAATTTGGTCCGGGTGTAGGAAAAAAATGGTCTGGTTCCTACAGGATACACAGGGATGCTTATTACTTCGAGACTATGAGAATTTGGAGTATTATTTATCTGGCATATTAAATTCCTTCCTGAAATACGAAGCCAATCAATCATCCTATTACTCTATCAGTAAACAGAGATCCGTATTAAGTACATTAATATGCTGGACTTGGTATTGTTACATGATACTCGTAACATGGCGAGTATGTGATTTGATATAACATTAATTATTGAACTAGTTTCAAGTATTTAGCATTACAAAACTATGAAAATAAATTATTATTTTAACATTAGTAGTTATGATCTCATCTTAAAGATCATCATCATTTCAGCCATAGGATCCATGATAAACATAGGCCTCCCCTATTGACTTCCAGACTGGCCGGTTGGAAGCGGTCTGCATCCAGCGTCTTTCTGTGACCTTTACTTAGTCGTCTGTCCTGAAATAGAAAGACCACAAACAAATAAATCATACGAACATAATAAAAAACAATTGACAATATCATTTTACCTATATATTTCAAATAAATATAACATAAGCAAAAACAACGATAAAATTACCATCACAGGCTACGCAAGGTTAACTTCTCAGCGATTTATTGTTACTGATCTCTATAACCCTCATTTTGGCTTTGCCATAGTCGGGTAAAACAACGTCGTCATTCCGCACTCGCGTTTATGTAATGGTGCGTTTATTTGTTATAAACACGGAATGCATTTTAATCAAGGTTTTCATCTCTTTTTCTTTTTCTTTTTACTAACCTTATCCATTAAACAAGTAGTTACAGATCATTAAAGTATAGAAAAGTAAATAAAACGAGATGTCGATATTAACAAACCTATAAGCTAGCTGAAGCTTAGGCAGGTGACGTGCAAAAAACATTAAATTAAATTACAATTAAGTAATTTGTAACGTTTCTAAAACTGTAACCAATATTTTAAATAGACTCAAAGTTTCTCTCATCTCTTTCTCTGTATTTTTTGTCCATTTGAAGTCGTTCTGAGCCGTAATATTGAAAATAAACGCTGGTCTTTGCTCCCGAAAGCAACAATAGTGTTTTAAAAATACTTCAGCATTGTTCCGTTGTTGAGGCGGTGCCTCGCAGTTTTGTTATGGTTCCCCAATTTAATCACCGTCCCTTAAAAGTCATTGTATCATTTTTTGGGAAATATTTTTCCTTATCTTCTTATCTTTTGTTACATAGGAAAGATGTTTTTATCTGTATTAATTATAAACGGACATTAAAAATTAAATATTTTGATGAAAGTTACAATAAATCAACTCTAAAACCTGGTTTAACTAATTATATTATTGTAGCTGGATGCTTAAATTCAAATGTGATTATGTCGGTTTTTTCCATTGATATTATTGATTACTTCGTAAATCGTTTTCCTATTATTTATATATTTTAAGTCTTAACATTCGACATCTCCTCGCATATATGTATTTAGTATGTATGTTTATTGTATGTATGTATAATTATTGTTATGTATTTATTTTATTTTATTTTTATTTATTTATTACTGTATGTATATGTTTATGCCATAAATTTATGCAATTCTATTTGTATCAGGTAAGAATTTTAAGAACACTGCAACACCTTCCCCTTTCTTTAATGGTTGTCCTCTACCTAAAGGTTGTCTGGAAGAGATCGCTATTAGCGATAAGACCGCCTAAATTGTACATCTTTCTGTAAAAATCATGTGTATTTTACTTGTATGGTGTGCAATAAAGAGTATCTATCTATCTATCTATCTATCTTAAGGTAAATTTACGGTGGATTTTGGTGGTAGCGCCAAAATAATAGTTCTACTCAAATTTTATATATTTTTTTATATGACACCGAAATCTAAAAAATACGTCTCTTTAGGTACTAATTCGTACCAGCGTTCAATAGTAATACTATACACTACACGGGTGTTAATGCAACACACATCTCTTTTTACAAATTGTTTTTTTCCGGCGTTGTATTAATACCCGTGTAGTATATAAGGGCTCGTTTAAAAAATGCAACAAGAAAGTTAAGAAAGCGTTCAACAGGTTATTTTGTACCATTTTTATAAAATTTCGGTGTTGGTCCCATCCTTATAGTTATCGTATCTGAGCAGAAGAACGTGATTTTTTTCATTTCAAAGCCACCGTAAATTCACAGTGTAAATATAGTTTGATTTATATATTTCGTGTAATATAAGTTATGAATCAAAAACCTAAACGTTGGTTTGGAAAGTGGATGAATTGATCTCGATAAAGACTGTCATCGTTTACAAACCAAATACAAAAGTTAGCGTGAAGTTTGACCTGTTCGATTAATTTGATTTTCGGTCAATAAACCGAGGGTTAATATCGCTGCCCTACTCCTCCACCGTGTCTTGAGATGGCCAACTTAATTATAGGCAGCAGTAACGTTTTGGAAGATCGCCAGCAAACTTAATCTGCCCTCTAGCAGATGGTTCGACTTTACGTGCAATTGGGTTGGTACACATTCAAAAACTTTATGCGTTCATTTGTTAGATTATATGTTCATCTATTTCCTATGTATAGGCAGGTTGTACGAGTAAGATGTAGGGGAGACTGGGGATAGTTAAGTATAGGGGTAGGTTGACTACTTGTCAAAAAAATTACCTTTTTAAAAGTGTTGTATTATTCAACTGAGTGCGAGAGGCTGTTTCCTAGTCCCACTTTATCACTGGACATGCGACATTGCATTTCTCGCGCTTAGTTAAATAAAGCAACACTGTCAAATAAGTCTAGTTGTTGACAGTTAGTCAACCTACTCTTACAGTCAACTATCCCCGGTCTCCCCTACTTATTGCGTAGCGTAGGCTAATACTAAAAACTGCTGCAAAGGAATTATTACTAATTATAACTATATCAGCCCCTTTTCAAATAGCTATCCCTCAGGCAAAACGAGATACATTGTGTGACTTGCATACGACTGCTTTGCATTAAATAAGTTAACTAGGAATGTAAGCAAAATAATAGCATTTTATGTTCTCAAGTAATTAATCTTGTTTTTATTTCGTTGAAGTAATGCTTACATTAACCGAAAAAAACAAGAGTTGTATTCATTCGCGAATATGGTGAAATTACGTAGTGACCCAAAAACACAAATATTACGTTCGTATTGAAATAATTTATTTTCATTTTGACTATCAGAATCGTATTACACGCTCAAAACCCATATTCCGGCGATATTGCGCATTAATTAAAGTTCAATATGATCGGGCCTATCTTGCGGCGTTACTGGCAAGGCCGGCGATTCGATACTAATCCCAAATATTAGGATGTTGTGATGTTCCAAAACTTGGTTATTTTCGAACTAACTTCTCTACTATTACTGCGTCCTTAATTTCAAGCTGTTTTAAAAATGGTTTAATTATTATTTAACAAGGAATTTTAATTGTCATGAGTATATGAAATTGTACAAATTGAATAATAAAATCTAACCCATATAAAGAAAAATATTTACAAGTAAAAAATGTGTCCCAAATCGCCGTTCAATGATCGGGACATGGTGCCAAGAAGGCTGGCCGCATTTCCACGCTGAATGGCCAAACTGATACGTTGACCAAAAAATGCGCTAGCACTCCGGTCGCCCGTACAGTAAATCAGCCGCTTGGCTAACTGACTGTACAGCTGATGTGCGCTAGGTCCCCACGGCCCGAGCGTCTCGATCCCAAACGGCTCAAACATATAGGAACTACTGAGGCCTACATAATAGTAACGCTTAAGGTTCTCCGCTGATGCAGCAGCAATGCCAGCCCCTGATGAGTTACGTGAAAGATGAGATGGAGCAAGTGTGTCAACGCAGGTTGCGTCCCGCACCAGGGGCCGACCCATCTTCCACGGAACGGAAGTCATATCATAGGGTATATAAATATTATAAATTATTAAATCTCACTAAGATGGAAGACTTTATGCTTTATTAATTTGATTAAACTTTTACCATGATAGTTGACAAAATAACATAGATAGTTAATTTTAATGGTTTTTAAAGCTCTTTATCTGTAGGAACTTAAATGGCTTGTTACAACCCACTCTGATTGATGCATCATCGCTATCGCGCAATCATTTACAATCAGTCACAATTACTCGTGTTGTCGTGTCGTGTACAGATCGGACGGATTTGATGATAAATACTGTAAATATTAATTTTAATCTGTAGTTTCTAACCGGTGTAAAATCTACAAAGGAAGTGCCATGTATCATTGTTCTTATTTCTGCGATCATTGTTAGGGTTTCGTACCTCAAAAGGAAAAAATAAACCTTATAGGATCACTTTGCTGTCCGTCTGTCTGTCTGTATATCAAAACCCTTTTTGTTAGAAATCAAATACTCAGGTTTGCAAACCCTGAAACTGTGAAATAAGATTTTTTTAAAATCAAAACAAATCAAAGATACCGCTGGTTATGCAGCGTTTTTTACACTCGTAAGGGAACCAAAACCCATAGGTTAAACAAGTGTGGGAATCTTGAAATTTGGTAAGAAGTACAATACTTTTTAACATACTCAGGAAAGGAGAGAAACAGATAAAATTTCGATTTCGTGATATACGAACTATTTTCATACCTACAAGTTTGTTTGAAACCCTCAGTGCGCGAATTCGAAACGCAGTTGCCAGGTTTTGGTATTGAAGATCAAAGACACAATAATTTATGAAAATTTGAGACAATTTCACAAGTCCCAATTTTGCTCAACTACTGCTTTGAAACAATTGTGACCCATAACTGACTCACATTTTTTAAAAAAATAAGTTGTTTTACAAAATTGTTTCTCTACTCATTTATTCAGTATATAGGCCCTCTTCCGGGCACTTATACACGTCCCAAAATATAGCTTTACCCTACCGCTTCGGGACTACATATCGGCTGGTGATGAGAAGCTTTGTTAAGTTCGTTTATTGACAGCCCTATTTCAAATAAGTAGTGTACAGACAACAGCTCGTCAAACTACCACAAAACATCAAATTTCTCAATTAATAATGATCTCTACGTGTCGGACATAAAGTTGAAAATCGGTTCAATGACCTTTAACGTTTTTGTAGGTTGACCTGCCGTTGACTGTATATTTGTCTAAATATGCCAAACTAACTGCGAGTGAGATAGTGAGTGATAAAAAAAAAATTGACATTTACACGCCAGGGTTACCACCCACACCCATTTAGACAGGGTAAAATACACTGTTTCCTTCAGTACAAACCAATTTCTTTGTAAATACGTGTATTTGTGAATAAATAATTTGAATTTGAATTTGATATTAAACGCGTAGTTCTATTGGAATACCTACATTATAATATTATAGCAATTATTTGATCAAATGCCTTTTGCATACTCGCCAATGTAATAATAATGTGCAATCAGCTGATTGCACACAACCACCGAACGAAATTATTATCAAACTTCAATGGGTATTACTTACAGTAAACCGATTTACAGACAAGCCTAACACAAAACACTGGAATTTGAAACAGATAAATTTCAACTCCGTCTACCAATTACAGATTTAATTTAAATGTTATGTACACCACTGCTAGGCCATTATGAAATTATCTTTATTATAAGTATTACTATTAAGAAATTTATTACTAGAATTATGAAATATTTATTAAACAGGCAACTCACCCATGCTGGGATTTGAACCCAGGTCTCCTGCTAAGGGCGCAGGCGTTTTATTATGAACCATTATTGTTAGTTCGTACGTATAAGCCATATTAATGCAAGAGTAAATTATTTTTATGTGGTACTTCAGAAAATAATTGGAACTCAGTGGTTGGAGCCTCTACGGTCAAAGAGAATAGGTTACGCAATTATAATATAAGTAGCCACTTGTTATGCGAGGCTGTCTACGAAAGTCGTAGCAGAAATACTGATGATGCTACGAACAGTGATCGCTAAGCACAAAAGTGCTGATTCTTAAATTCTTTTTTTTATATGCGCCAGACATCATACCAACAAACCATCTTGGTCTCGAAGAATTAACATCCTTGTGATACGAGATAACAGACAATTTTGCCTGGGGCGTCTCCCAGCTCACTTTGACTTAGACTCAAATTATTTGTTTTTCAAAGTATGTATTGGGACATCAATTAATTGCATTTATTAGTACTATAAATATGTCATGCCTAGTGAAAATTCTTCAAACCTGGTGAGTTCAAAACCGGGCTACAAGGTTTTTAAAATGTTATGATAACTAATACAGTTACGACGACCCTTTGAAAAACCTTTCAAATCAGATTAGTTTTTACGATTATAGATAAATACCTACATATTGATATCTCTTAAATAAATAAATAAATATTGGACAACATCACATACATTGCTCTGATCCCAAGATAAGTAGCTCAAGCACTTGTGTTGCAGAAATCAGAAACAACGACGGTACCACAACACCCAGACCCGAGACAATATAGAAAAGTTCTTTTTCTACATTGACCGACCGGGAATCGAACCCAGGACCTCAGAGATAGCGACACCAAGTCCGGTATGCTCGCCTCTCGGCTACGGAGGTCGTACATATTATTTATTTATGAATACTAAATGTTAGATTTGATAAAAATAATTCCAAGCACAAGCCGATGCAGAAAGAATTTTACAGCTTTCAGATAGACAGTTGATAGAGAGTCTCGCACCATTCCCCCTGGGGCCCAAGCGCGGGTATTAGCTGAGTGCGGTTGCAACTGCCGCGACCGCGCGATATACTGTTATTCCTTTATGCACTTTTGCTGCAAGCTGTAGCTCTTACTATGCAGTGTTTCTAATATAAGATTGATGTACAAGAAAGTCTCGTGTTTAAGGTAATAAAATATTGTTTTATTATTGATTTTAAATAGGTACATCACTTGGACTTCTAAACAATCTGTGAAATTTTTAATATGTTGTAGATCTTGGCATTGTTAGCATCTACAAAGTTTTATGAAAGTGGCTTAAATTAGTTAAAGCCTAATATCGTATGAAAATTTGATCTTGGTATGACATTTTTTAGCAACATTCAGAGTACAGTAATTTTTAACTTACTCCTGAAAGAACTGAAAATACGAAATAAACGTTTACTGATAAAAACCAATAAATCTTTTTTTTTTTTTGGAAATTGGCCTAAGTTACGCTACACGTCTCAATTATTACTTTTTTTAGCCTACTATACAATAGATACTAAGTCAAAAAATACTTGTACGCACTATAAATTGAAGTAGCGATGATTCTACTGTCTGACGATAATCCAATATGTCAACACGCATCACTCATTTGCGTCTACTGCTACCAAACTAGTCGTATATTACTTTACGCTCCCCATGTGTCAGCGGCAGGCTCGCGTCGCGAAACTCCATGTTTTGGCGATATTTCAACAAGTGCCTTTGTACCGAGATTGGCTGGGTTAGAAGATAAACTATTCGCTTCTAAGTCAGGGTAGTAAAGTTCAAATTTATATGAATGTATGTTCTCGACTATGACAACGCGGAACTATTCATATGCGTTTGCGGGATGGCATCGCGATCTGTTTTGATAATCCTAAAATCACAAGGGTAAAGCTCTTTCACACACAGACGAAACGCTTTTTTTGGGTCGGGAATTTGGTACGATTCGTATAATTTTTTTTAGTCTCTCATAGATTTACCTACACGCTTACGAATTGGCCACTTGGGTCATAATGGCGAAGATTGGTCTCATAAAGATATTTGAAATCGATACAATAAGAAAAAGATTTACATTTATTCGTAATATTATTAATAATCTATATGTAGTATTAAAATTTCAAAACCATTTATGCAAATAAAATGAAAAAGTTCTAGTCTAAGTTATAGTCTAACAGGTTAACAACAAGGTAAGTTTCGCTATCCGTAAAAATAAGCAATTTCCCTAGACTAAAGTAACATAAGTAACTAGATTCTCAAGTCTCCAAGGGCCTGAACTCCAAACACTTGAGACTCCCCGCGCTCCAGCGAAGGTTTTATTGAGTTCCGAACTGCGAGCAACTTTGAATACGCACAAAAGATCCGCGCTCATTTTCCCGTTATGTCTATTTTTGTTTGTTGGGCCAATCGTACGTGACTACGACATCACATTGGTAATCATTTGATGTAAGGAATACATACGATATCTACTGTGTTTGATGTACAGTATCCGTTGTTTCAACGTATGGCTGCGCAAGCCGGTGTCCACAAACTAAAATAAAAATTTAGGAGCAAAATCGTACGAATAGAAAAGCTTTAACAAGATTTATTTTGAAAAGTCTTTTAGAGGATTTATGCAATTTTCAAAGTTGTTAAAGGAAAATGATGTATGGCATAATCAAGAATTGGGACAAAAAGAAGAGAGTGTTTTTTTTTTCAAACAATTTATGTTGAGTGTTGTTCAAAATGTTTAAAAATTTCTATTTTGAAAATGTAACTCAAATTATGACATAATGGAATAAAAAAACTCACAGAACTAGTAAAAAACATAGCGCTACGCGGTATAACTTTTATTTAGTACTAGCTGACCCAGCGAACTTCGTTCTGCCAATTCGTTTGACAGGTATGAACAGTTTGAATAGGAAAATAAAATTTAATAAAATTTCAAAAATAAATAAAAATAAAATAAAATTTCTTACCTTTTAAACCTTCCCTGAACTTCTACAAATATTTCGAGATTAAAATTAGTTAAATCGGTCCAGCCATTCTCGAGTTTTAGCGAGACAAACGAACAGCAATTCATTTTTATGTATATAGATTTAGATATTGATCAATATTTTGCTAAAGGGCATAAAGATCAACAAAAACATGGCCAGTGCCACCACTGGTCAGTTTTGCACTTTTAGCTAATCGGAACTATTTGAATTTCAAATTTAATATATTTTTAAGCGTTGCAACCTTCTTAGTAATAAAAAAAACAATTGGCGGGAAAATGATTTGTCAATTGTTTTTTATCACACATCAAAGATTTTAGAGCAATGATTTTTTATGATTTTAAAAATCTCTCTCTCCGCAAGACTGTGCCACTTGTCTTCAAAATGTTTTTGGGAGAGAAGCACCTTGTTTGAGCACCGTGAGGCGATGGTTTGCTGAACTTGAGAGATGTCGAGTTTCTTTACATGAAGAATTTCGTGAAGGGCGGCCTTCAACTGCCGTCAACGAAAATAATGTGGCTATTGTTAAGCAGCTAATTGAAGAAAACCCGCGGATTACCTATGACTATTCGAGGACTATTGGGGATTGAGTACAAGCCAAATTCACAAAATTTTACACGAAGAATTGAAAGTTCGGAAACTTTGCTGTCGTTGGATCCCTCATGAACTGACAGCGGAACAGAAGCGGGCTCACGTGGAATGGTGCTCACAGATGCTACTGAAGTACGACCACGGACATTCTAATGCTGTTTATGACATTGTTTTTTTTCGGGTTCAAAACAATAAATCCTCGTTTCGTCTCCTGAAACGAGGATTTATTGTTTTGAACCCGTAAAAAAACAGCAATCTTGTGAATGGGTGTTTGAAAATGAGAACAGGCCAACAAAAGTGAGGCAGGCGAGAAACGTTGTTAAAAAAATGATCGCGTTTTTTTTCTCAGCTAGGGGCCCATCTGTACAATTCCACTTAAAGATCAAAAGAGTGTTAATGCCGAGTGGTATTCTACTATTTGTTTACCCAGGGTGTTAGAAAAAGTTCGCGAAAGACGACCCAAAAGCCGCGTTCTCCTACATCATGAAAACGCTTCTTCACACACGGCCAACAAAACAATGTCATTTTTAGCTTCCGAAAAAGTACAACTCGTCACCTGCTGCTGCTGCGCATAGCCCCGACCTAGCACCCTGTGATTTCTGTATTTTCCCCAAAATCAATGATTTGATGAGAGGTTTTACTTTTACCAACTCCGAAGAGGTAGTAATAGCGTTCAATCAGCAAGTAGAAAACATGCCTTCACATCTGTGGTCCTCCTGTTTTAAAAAATGGATAGATCGCATGAAAAAAAAATTAAAATGTAAAGGAGAGTATTTTGAAAAGCAATAAGTATAATATGTTGGTTATAACATGTTGTTTTTTTAAGTTAGGCAAAACTTATAGTGTGACCTCTGACCCTGAAATTCGAATTCATAAGTAGTATAGTATCAAACAAAATACTTTTTAAATCGTTTCTTAGAAGTTTCAAACAACAAACTATGTAGGATTACAACTATACACAATACCTTATAAATCCCCATAGAAACCCACATCCACACAGATCGAATACAAAAATAGTCTCACAATCAAGTTCGCCCCTCAAATAAGAAACACGCCCTCGACGGCCATTGTGGATTGATTCTTCGACATCTAACGACAATCGTATTGTTGACAGGCGACAAAGGCGGCTCGCGGCGACAGGCGTCGACGACAGGCGACAGCGACATGCGAGCAGTACTACTCGCAGCGACGATCCTGCTCGGCCGTGAGTACAATACTTCGTTTGAGGACGTCTTATGGTTTTGGGTTCAGTAAAATCGGAAAACTTTCTTTTTTCATCATTTATAAAAATAAAAAGATTATATATGTTATAGGCAATGTGTATAATGCAGGCATTCTATACAATAC
Organism: Anania hortulata; assembly: GCA_963576865.1. Lineage (NCBI taxonomy): Eukaryota > Metazoa > Arthropoda > Insecta > Lepidoptera > Crambidae > Anania > Anania hortulata. The sequence goes on along the minus strand of OY756389.1, from coordinate 209,127 downwards.
CTAGGAAATGTATAGAATGCCGGGGTCGTCCAGGCAATGTATGAAATGATATTAAATGTTCAAACTATTTTACACTTTACCTAGGAAATGTATAGAATACCTAGGCATTGTATAGAATGCCGGTTGACGCATAGGTAATGTATGTAATCGATTTTTCTTCTCTATGATCAATCAATATGGTCAATTAAATCTACTTGACACCGGGAATTGAACTCAGATGACAGTATGGGCTTGACGACAATTCCCTTTTTTATACCTTTTTGTTTTTGCTGGCACGGTTCACAAAGCTGTAAGTATAGCTCAATATCATGTCAGGTTATATTCTTGTACCGCTGGCTAAGTTCTTTTAACATCCGGTCTCGTCCTCCATGACCAATATCCTTGTGTGCATCGTGAATCACTTGAAATAAATCATCATCAGAGACGTAGTATAACAGCGTTTAGATCATTTACAGGGAAAATCTACTTACGGGTTTGTCCAACAGTGATCACGTCGTAACGCTTCAGCAACCAATAATCACGCGGAGTTTTCTTGTCTAACGTTTTCGCTGTTCTTATTTCCTCCAACAATTGTGTGTAACGTAAATCATCAATGAACACTCGATTCTTTGTAGAAGCCGATTATCTTTTAGTACGCAGTTCTAAGTAAAACCTTTCCTTCATTAGTAAGTACCGCTGATCTGTAGCCATTTTCCACTGAATAATCACACACACACAATGAATGATCACACTCAATAATTCAGTTTAGAACCAATGCGTAAACTAGAAAAATACGTCTCCTTCCCGTGGTCGTTCGTTTTACACATTTCCTGATACGCTTCGGGCATTTTATACAATACCTAGGCAATGTATGAAATTAATCTTATTTTACACATTGCCTGAACGTTTTAGGCAATGTATACAATGCCTAGGCATTCTATACAATGCCGGATTATACACATTGCCTATAACATACATACTTGAAACAACGCATTGATGTATAAAGTTTTATGTAACAAAGTTTAAGTAAAGTTAAAAATATTATACGCAACTTTGATAAATTTTCAGCCATAGGACGTCCACTGCTGAACATAGGCCTCCCCCAGTGACTTCCAGATTGGCCGGTTTGAAATAATAAAAAAAAATCTTAGAATATTGATTGGATAAGGACAAATAACTTTGTAGACATAGACATTATTTAATAGTGAAAGATTATACTTCATTATACGAAACCTAAATGAGAGTGTCACTCGTTCTTGACCAATTTTTCCCCTCGCACAAAAGCCTCTCCAACCACGTTCCCGTGTTCCTTTTAATTTCGGAGATTGGTTCCGTCACAATGCCTGCGGAGGGATTACAGGTATATTGTAATAATTTCATTTCTCTCCCACCCCTCTCCTCTTCTCGCCGCCCGCGCAACACATTTATTTGGAAGGACACAATTGAAATTTCATGTACAAAACGAGAAAGCGCGTTAAGTGCGCTGAACAAGCGTACCGCGATTTAATTAGAAAGAGAGAAGAGAACTTCAATAACTCGGTTACTTTCCATGCCACTCTACACTTAATTGCGGCAGTAAAACAGAACTAAATCTGACAAACAACTGCCAACAAACTTAACCGAATTACACATTTGAGGACGATTCGTAGGAATCGCCGACACAAGTTTCCGACTCCGACCCGCGACTTCTTTTTTAGGTCAAACGATTTTAAAACTCAACTTGTTTTGTTAGAGTTTTAAGTGGCTTAAAGTTAGTCTCTGTTTGCGAAAAGAATCCACGCAGTTACTTATTCTAAGTCCCCGCGAGACACATTCAGGATTTTTACGAAAGTGAACCTTAATGAAACCGAAAAACTTTTGTTGTTTTTGTCTTTAGCTATCGAGTTAACGCAGATAAACTCACCGCCCGGCAAAATGAAAAATCCAGGGTCTCGAGAAAACGGCGAAGGACAAAATAAAAGTCTTTCTAATTTTCTTCTGAGGCTTACAGGGAGATAACATTTTATATTCTGGATTTTCACAAAATTGAAAAAGGTCGTGACTCTTAGGAAGTTTTTAATACGGTTTTGTAGGCCAAAAATAGGCATAGGGTAATAAACAAAGGGGGCCGTTTTGTGAATATAATAGAGTAGAATAGAAATAGAATAGAAATCGTTTATTCGCTGAAAAGACGGTAAAAAGGTTATTACAATTATGTTTATGTTCTCATGTTTTGCCACTTAAAAGTAGCATGCAAACATTGAGTAAGCTACAGAATAAATATCAATTATAATTATGAATTAGGTACTATTAATGTCAGTAATGTGAACTATGTCAAAAATGACAGTAAATAATGTCATTATAATGTAAGGGAGAAAAAATCTTTCAGCTCATAAAAGCTTTGCTCATTAAGCCATCTATAGAGCCTACTCTTAAATGAATTAATAGCGAGCATTTTTAATTCATTGGGTAGCTTATTATAAATACGAACACACATACATAAGCTACTCTTCCCGTATTTACTAAACCGTGGTATATCTGGGATTATGAGTCGTTGGGGGCATCTAAGTCTCAGATTTCCAGACCTTTGAAAGAGTTCTGGATATTTGTGGACAAATACAGAAACCTCCTGGATATAAAGCGATGCGAGTGGCAGTAATCCGAGCTTTTTGAACAAAGGCCTACATGACTCATCGGGGGCGATTCCGCAGATAGCTGGAATGCATTTCTTTTGGGCAATAAATACCCTGTTTTTAAGTGTACTATTGCCCCATAGTATTAAGCCGTAACGTACAACGGATTCTATATAGGCATGATATGATATAATTGCTGTTTTTAGATTAGTGACTATCCTTATTTCCCGCAATGCATATACGAATTTATTAATCCTACTACACACACTATCTAAATGTGCTTTCCAATTAAGATCTTCGTCTATGGTAACGCCTAAAAATGTTAAAGTATTTGTTTCGTTTATTTTTGTTATGTTCAGTGTAAAGTTGTATTTTTTGTGCTTAGATTTATTAAATTGTACGTATTTAGATTTGTCAAGATTTATTTTCAAATTATTTAATTGTAGCCATTCAATTATTTTGTCAATGGTGTTTTCAATGTCAATTTCATGATAACGTAAATTAGTTTTGTCATTAGATGATATAATTATTGAAATATTGTCAGCAAATAAGGTACATTTGTGATTTGTTATTTTATTTATGTCATTGATATATAATAGAAATAAAAGTGGTCCCAATACGCTTCCCTGGGGCACACCAAAGGATTTCATTCTAAATTCAGATGAAATGGACCTTATTTCACAACTAACAAGTTTATTAAATCTAACACATTGCTGTCGGGAACTCAAATAGGACGCTATCCATTTCAAAGCAGGTCCTCTAATCCCAACTGTTTCTAATTTATAGAGCAGGTTATTGTGGTCAACATAGTCAAAGGCTTTTCAGACAGATCAAAGAAGATGCCAGTTGTTAGACATTTTTGGTTTAGATTGGCCAATACAGTAGCTACCAGATTGTATATAGCTAAGGTAGTGGACTTATCTTTTTGAAAGCCAAACTGCTCTTTTTTTTATTATGCCATGTTTGCTACAGAAATTGTTGAGCCTTTTGAGCATACACTTCTCGAATACTTTTGAGAGAACTGGTATAAGTGTAATGGGCCTATAATTTTGTGGGTCTTCGCGGTCACCTTTTTTTTACAAAGGCTTGACGATTGACATTTTTAATTTATCAGGGAATGTCCCTGAAGAAAACTTATGTTGAAGGAACTTATGTTGCAAGATGTCCATCTATAACGATAGCTATTTTCAAATTCAATTCAAAATTCAAAAATTGTTTATTCACATAAATGACAGTTTTATACACTAGTTGTCGAAGCCGCCTTTTAAGCATGTTAATGCCTGTGCCAGGAGACTCCGCTCCTTCTTAATAAATTTTAACAATAGTATACAATTATGTGACATATTATGCTACAAACATTTGCTATTTATAACTTAAGTCTACAGCTTGCATTTGTGTTACTATTTTTTTTTTAAAGTAATTTTTATAATAAACTTAATCACTTCTAATGTCCAGCTTCATTTCGCTTCGCTTCTCTCATACGCTTTTTTTCGTCGTGGAGCTTATTTTATCCTTAATTAACTGTCGGAAATACTTAAAACCTCTGGTATGAGATTAAATTAAAATTAGAATTTAATAAAACATGTTTATTTGACACAAATTTGTTTATCAACCGACTTCAAAAAACGAGGAGGTTCTCAATTCGACTGTATGTTTTTTTTTTTTTTTTTTTTTTTGTATATTTGTTACGCGATTACTCCGCCAATTATGAATCGATTTTAATGATTCTTTTTTTGTTTGGTAGATCATACTTCAGAGGTGGTCCCATATAAATTTTATCGAAATTGATTTAGAACTTTTTGAGAAAATCAACAAATATATACCCAGATAGTATTTTGGTTGTGGTTCTTGTTACCTACCTTCGTCAAATATGAGCCGATTTTGATGATTTTTGTTTTATTGAATAGCTTATACTTCAAAGATAATATGCTAAAAGTTTACAAAATAAAAATCACCCCTAAGGGTAGGAAAATAGGGGATGAAATCGGTGTTCAGCAGTTAGATTAGGATTTATCACTAAAAATTGATGAAATAAGTAAATTTTATTAAAAAAAATAAAACCGACTTCAAAACACTAAAATGCTAAAAATAATCCTAACACTTAAGTACCTAATCAGTTACTTTTGGAGTCGGTGCAAACAAAAACATTGAATCTCTCATCGGCTGGCACCGACTCCAAAAGTAACTGATTAGGTACTTAAGTGTTAGGATTATTGATAATAAATTTTGATTTTTTTAAGAAATGGATGGAAACGTGGATGAAAATTATGTACCGGAGTATGTATATTTGGGTCAAATCATTCCTCCCAACAATCTGATGTCCAAGGAGATAGACAAAAGAATAGCATGTGGCTGGAAAAAAAAATTGTTTGAAAAAATCTAAAAGAAATCATGAAGAGCAAGGAATTTAAACATCAACATTAAAAAGAAAACGTTCAACACCTGTATCCTCCCCTGCCCAATATATGGTTGCGAGACTAAGTCCCTATGAACCACAGATAAAAGCTTGCAAGATGTCAAAGGTCAATGGAGAGAAGTATGTTGGGAATAAAACTTAGAGGCAAAATTAGAATTCTGTAATTCTACGAAACATACGAAATAAAACTGAAGTTGTAGACATACTTGCTCGTATTGATCATCAGAAAGAGGGCTAGACAGGACACATGTTACGGTGCAAAATAAATAAATGGAGCAAAATAAGTCACATTATGGTACCCAAGAGACGGCACTTGAAGACGGGGACGTCCTGCAATAAGATGGGAAGATGATATTCGTATGACGAATATTTCGATGAATAAATGGCTATTATTATTATTTATTATTTAATAATCTAACCGATGGACTAAATATAATTTAATTTACTTTACCCAGTCATCATTCGTATTGTCATGGCCTCGTAGTAAGGAATTAGCATCATAATAAATAAATAATAAGTATTTTATTATTATTTATTTGTTGTGTTACGAGGTACAATACAGTGCATTAATTGTCTAGTACCTCGTAATAATACAATGATGCTTGCCACGACAAATTCATTACAAACGTCTCCCAAAACAACTAGACCTGAGTCAATATAAACATTGAATCTCTCATCGGCTGGCACCGACTCCAAAAGTAACTGATTAGGTACTTAAGTGTTAGGATTATTTTTAGCATTTTAGTGTTTTGAAGTCGGTTTTATTTTTTTTAATAAAATTTACTTATTTTACACATTTCATACACATTTAGACTCACACAGTAGGCAGTGCTGTCAGCCGCGGGTGCTGAGTACTGCCGAGCCATGACGAGTTATGACAACTGACTGTTTGCGATTATCTATAAAAAAAACTTACTAATCAAAGAAAAATTACTTACTAATCAAACGCAGGCAAGCGTGCTCCTCTAAGAAGGATTATGAAAATATATAATGAGTACTTTGTTAATACAGACTTATTTGCTTTGTACATTTTGTAAATTTAGAAAAAATGTTATAGAATTAATAGACACACTTTAAGTGTCCAAATATATTTTTTAACAATAAAATAGTTTTCGTTCTAATGTGTAGGCATGTGTGTCCCTACACATAAGAACGAAAACCTTGTTACATTTGAACGCCTTCAATGCTTCAATGTTTTGTTCACAATGGCTGGTGCCTGCTGCATGGTGGCAGTGGTCAGCATTTTTACTATAAGTTTCACTAATGTATACGATCTAAGTAACCGTATGTTCTTCGTTATTTCTGTGGATATCGGTGCTGGTTGCACTTTTTTTTTTTGTAATTAGCTTCTTATTTTATTAACATGTGCTGCAATTGTTTGTTGTCCCTAATAAATGAAATAAAATAAAAATTAAATTATTTCAATTCTCGGATTAGAGTGTAGTATTTTTTCTCAACAAATAGGCGTTTTGGTTCTACTTTATATTTATAAATAAACTGTGGTTTGGGGCTAGAATTCAAAATTTTAGGTACTAGAAGAATAATCAAAAGTCCTGTTTACAGCGGCCGAGCCTGCCAGCCCTAGCGGGGAGCCAGCGCGACTGACGCGCCTGGCTCCGGTGTTCGTGGCGGAGCCGCCGGCGCTGGTGCGGTATGCCGCGGCCGGCGGGACCCGGCTGCGTTGTGCTGCGAGGGGTGAGCCACCGCCTGCTATCACTTGGCTGGGAGACGACGCGGTACCACTGGATGACCGCCCTGGAGTCAGGTAATGTTGACTTTTCTTAATTTTTTGTGAGTAAGTGTGACTAAGGGCTGTGTGAGCAGTAGAATCAACTACCACGTACTTGCACGTTCTATGTAAGTTAGGTATAATAGGATGAGATACTCTGCACTGAACAGGAGGCGTATTTTTGAAGCACTCGGCTTCCAATTTGCATACGATATCCCAAAAATCGTACTCGAATTCCTAGGAAAATACGATCTTTAGGATTCTTATCAAGGATAATTATTTTGCATTTGAAAAATATATTCATCTGGATCTGGTGGGATTCGAACTCTCGACATTTCGCTATCCGGCCGACTGCTCTTACCAACTGAGCTACGGAGGACATAGTTATGTTGGCGAATTTCTTTAATTGTTTATAGCTTTTAGGAAGCCAGCGTTGTTTCATAAATGTATTGGATTTTATGCATACGAGTACAAACATCCGAAAGAAATATTATTGCAAATATTCAACAATCAGATTTATGAAACAGCTTAAACGTCAATTTAAACTTTTTTCATTATTGCATATTATATCAAGAAATATTCTTAACTTGAAAAAAAGATTAACTCCCTCTGGCGGGATTCGAACTCACGACCTTTCGCTATCCGGGAGAAAGCTTCTACCAACTGGGCTACGGAGGACCGCAAGTAGCCACCGTTATGGTGTTTACGTAATCATCCGTTTTATAAATTGACTTGGAGTTAATTGGAAATCAAATCCAGTCATTATTTTAGATTTTATCTATTGAAAAATCATGGTAGCACTTCATCATTTATTAATATTTAGAAAACGTCACTTAGCAACCAAATATACGCATTTTTTGGATAGGTGTTTAATAAAAGCAATATAATATTATTTTTTGCAACTAGGCCTAAATTAAGGTCTTTTTCACCTCCCAATTATTTTTTTACCCTACTACTGCTTCGGGACAATATTGTGGGCTAGAGCAGAAAAGAAGCGGCGCAAGAAACTCGGTCACTATTGTTAGCCTCTTTTTATACAGTCTGTTTACATTACAAGATAAAATGTACCTGTGCGAGCATGGCAGTATTTAATTCCATACATTTTTATCATTTAAATAGTTATTTACAGTGTAATAATCGTTTTTCATTAAAATCATCTTGACAAGCGATTATAATTTTTACATAGGCGTTACGTATATAGCTATCTATGTATGAATCTAGTATATACAACTGTATATATTCATCTAGTTTGTTTTAGTTTTGTATGATTTAATTTAACACAATTTGTTTTTTTGTTGCACCGCCTATATCATCTCTGTATGGCCTCATGGTTGACTGGTAGAGAATGCTTTTGGCATTAAGTCCGTCAGTTGTACAACTTTTTTTTTTAAATGTCTGTGAAATAATGTTTAAATAAATAAAAAATAGGCAGTTTAGCAATAGACTGTGGTAATTTGTTAAAGAAGGGTATACATGTTCCCATGAATGAATTACCTGTTTTATGCAGTCTGAAAATTGGAACGCAAGTTTATCTTTATTCCGGCTACTAATATTAAGCATGTCACTTTTTTTTAGGGAATGTATGCAGGTTTTTGAGAATAAACATTATATTTCCATAAATGAATTGAGAAGGTTATTTACTAACAAAAAATAACACTAAACTCCAATGAATCTGTAATAGTTTTAATTCCAGTGACCTAGTTTCGCGTTTCCAATTTGGAGCAAAAAAGGATTTATGGGCTTTGTAAACGGAAAACAAAGGGGATCACGTGAAATCTAAATTGGAAGGCGATCGCCCGCGGACTTGTTGCTTGGCCGCTGCAGCGCCGGCGGCGAGCGGCAAACAGACAAACAACTCGCTAAACGCAATTTGCGCTTTGTTCGCTGCAACTAAATATACTCTCTATGCTCTATTACTTGTTCGTAATAAAGACAAACATAACTAACTTGTGCTGCCATTGCGCAATGTGTCGAGAAATAATCAGCACGAATAGATAAATAAAAAAAAATAACCATCTTGAAAAACACTAAAAAGCTAAAAATAACTTTTAAACAATCATACCAAACAGTTATTTTTAGAGTCGGTGCCGACTCCAATAATAATTGTTTGTTGTTAGTGTTTTTGAAGTCTTTTTATAAAAAATTGTTTTATTTGTCTGTTTTTTTGTGTTATTTCACATTCTAAATGGCGATCTGTGATGTAATTATAGCTAAATTGCTTCTCATGACGATTAAAATAAGTCCAAACACGGCTATGATACATTGTTTTATCACAAAGTTCCGGTGCTTACCTTCCGCCTTCTTCATCAGATCAGTTTGATAGTATCATTCTCACCAGAATTATTTATTAAAATTTGATTTGTCGACTATGGCAAGGCTTAACTGTCGTAATGAAAATATCTTATCGCGTGGGTGGGGCGCGTACCTTACTCGTGGAAGACTATTGTGGCCAACTATGGTTTTTTCATCAGTTCCACCTCAGCAAATGATACTTTCTGAATGCAAATGCTTGACTTGTTGTTAAATATACTAAAATCGCTATATGTATACCTATAATATTTTAGGAGTTCCCTAAATTCCTCATGGATCCCATCATCAGAATTGAATTTTGAAAAAAATGGGACCAATCTGGAGGTAACAAAAATAAAAAAAACAACCAAATTGAGAACCTCCTCCTTTTTTTGAAGTCGGTTAAAAAAAACTGTTTTCACAATCACATTAATTGTCTAGCCCCAAACTAACCAAAGCTTGTACTATGGTGACTAAATAACGGATAAACATACTTAAGTACTTTTATAAACATCCATGACTAAGGTGCTCATCACACAAACATTTGCCTATTACGGGATTCGAATCCGCAACCGCTGGCTTTGTAGTCCGGAGCGCAAACCAATTCACCAGACGGTCGTCTAAATATTAAGATAGTTATATGTTTGTTGCAAAAATACAGGAAAAAATACTATTTGACTTGATTTGTTTGCTTTGCTTAAGCAGTTATTATTGTTGACAGTGGCGCTGTGACACTGCATTTTACACAAATACCAAAATATACTTTAGAGCTTACAGAAATGACACTTATTGGTATTCTTATATAATCTATTTATATATATTTGTGTCTATATCTGTAAATATTGGTAATTATATTTCTAAATAATTGCCTTTATTTCAAATTAACTCACTTGAGCATTCTCTGCGTCACCATAACACACCGATAGGTGACTCTAAGGAGGATAATTAATGAGGCCACTTTTTTACTAGAAAAAAGTAATAATTAAGCTCGATGAGGACGATCATAATTTGTCTGCAGTAATTGTTCCCGAGACAAACTGCTATCATTAGGAGTCTCCTTTGGAAATTGCAAAGAATGAAATTTCATCCTTCCTTTGTCTCGCCATTGTAATTGCTGATACTTTGTAATATTAATTTATGCTATAAAGAAACCAAAATTAGGCTCTATATCACATCTTTAAAAACCGTCATTGCTGTCTAAGCGTTACCATTAGGTGTTTAAAGAGACTTCAGTAAGTTATACGTCAATCAAAATCGATACGCAAAGCTAACAAATCTACCATTTTTCAAGATAACTTTACACTTCATTCTTCACAACAAAATCACGTTACTTTTAGCTTGAAAATTATAGCACAAAGAGCTATGGAAGTGCATTTATCAAAGCTCAAAGCAACCCTTTAGAGATTGCAGACAGCTTTTTCAATATATCCTATTTCAAACGAGTTTATGCGAGATTCGTAGGCAAAAAGTTGTTTTTGGTCATGTTATTTAAACTATGTGTAACGAATAATAATATATTGTACAAAGATATACAAATCACCAATAATATTAATGGTTAGGTATAATATATTTTTATTCATAATTTAACTATAGTAAATACTTTTGATAATGTATATCCGCCTTTAGAGTTTTAAACATTAGAAATCTTACACATTTATTTGATGTAAGCATGATAAAACATTGATTTGAACAAAGTCACTTTCTACGAATTATTATTTTTCGTAGCAAGCGTAGCACTATCAGATACGACAACGGACGGTTTCCGTAGCAGTCACACCATGCCGCAAGCTTATACAAATGAATGTAAGAACGTGAAATATACTGCAAGTTTCCGAACGCATATTCGTATGTCAAACACAGGCGCTGCAATGTTGTGGCTGAGCCAAAGTTGGTGTTTGACGTCTAATTAGTAGAAGTAGCATACTAAAACAATAACAGTCTTAAACTGCACAGTTTTTAACTGCAGCTAAATGTTTACTTTACATTCTAAACATATTTTAGGGTGAACAAGTATGTGTATTAGGTCAATCACCAACCGTTTGGGCGGCAGCTCTTGATATAAAGCCCTCAGACCTGTAACTGCTTAAATTAAATGAAAATGTTAAGTAATGACGACCTCCGTAGCCGAGAGGCGATTATACCGGACTTGGTGTCGCTATCTCTGAGGTCCTGGGTTCGATTCCCGGTCGGTCAATATAAAAAAATAACTTTTCTATATTGTCTCGGGTCTGGGTGTTGTGGTACCGTCGTTGTTTCTGATTTCTGTAACACAAGTGCTTAAGCTACTTATCACAGGATCAGAGCAATGTATGTGATGTTGTCCAATATTTATTTATATTTATTTATTTAATGTTAAAAGTTTATACAGAAATAACTCTTATTATAGATAAATGTATAAAGTGTACAATAGATTAGTTCTCACTATTAGTAATTTATTAGTGTCGAGTGATTTATACCAAATTATCTCAATGAAGGCGCTTTACAGAACTACTCGACAATATTTTGTTGCTTTAAAAAAAAGTTAAATACTAAATTACTCTCCACTTGACTAAAATACTTGTCGAGTCTGACCTAAGCTTGAAATATAGGTTATGTATATGTTTACAACGCTATCTAACTACTTCTGCTCTTAGGCTGGTAACGCTGGGCACTTATTAGGTTCATATTTTTGCTTAAAATAAATAAATAAATATTGGAAAACATCACATTCATTACTCTGATCCTATGATAAGTAGCTTAAGCAACTTACAGAAACAACGTCAGTACCACAACAACCAGACCCGAGACAATACAGAAAAGTTATTTTCCTACATTGACCGACCGGGAATCGAACCCGGATACTCAGAGATAGCGACACCAATGCTCGCCTCTTGGCTACGGAGGTCGTCATTATATCAGTATTTTATATCGGCTTAATATCAGTATTTTATACAGGCGAGTGTACGGAAATGGGACGCTAGAAGTGCTGCCTTCTAGCGCATACCATAACGCAGCGGGCACGCTGCGGTGTCGCGCGGTTAACGCACACGGCGTCGCACTTTCAAGAGATGTCACCTTGCAACCAGGTAAATGATGATTATTTAAGTAGCGATTAAATAAATGTTATCATTATTTAAATACAAAAAAATATTCCACTTCACATACATAAGGTAAGCAGCTAATAAATTTGTGTTATAAAAATCACAAACAACGACGGTACCACAACACCAAGACCTGAGATAATATAAAAAAGTCCTTTTTCTATATCGAACTGAACGAGAATCGAACCCGGAACCTCAGCGACGCCAACTCCGGCGTGCTCATCTCTCGGCTACGGAGATCATAACTCATTGCAAAAATTTAGTAAATGCCACATATTAGGTAATTTTGTGATGTAATATAGTCATTATTTATTTATAAAAGTCGCTAAAAAGCGTCCGGCGCGAAGGATCGGTGTCTAATTGCCCGAAGGCCGGCCATGTTGCCGCAAACTTTAATGATGTCTCGTGGTATCCGCTATAATTACATCTTACTGACATTAATTGTTGGCCAGCCTTAAGCCTGTTTGTCAGTTGGTACATTTCCATGCCTGTTACTTGTCTCCTGTTACGATAAGACTTAATTTTAAAAATGTAATATATTTTGGTAACTTGATCATTATTTTTTCCGTTATCTGCTTAACAGTTTGTAGAAAGTTAGTTAAAATGAACTCGAAACACGAGGCAGTATTATTATCTGCTTATTTTTTGTTTGAAAAACTCTCCTAAATTATTTTGTGATGTTATCATTTACCACACTGTTGTACTAACTTGTTTTCAATTTCGACATAAAAGTTGCACTTGCCTCGTTACATTTACCATTAAAAATGTGCACATACCAACTTAAAGTTCGACGACAAACAACGAGTTTCGACAATGCATCATGTTTCGCTTGCTCTACAAACCCATTTTTGAAATTCTGTTTAAATTTGAGTAACTGCATCTCCAAAATTGCTTCCCGAACGAAACAAATTACCCACGTCGGGATATTCAGAGCGCAAACTCGCGGCCAACTCGGCCAATAAATCGAACTCAGACGTGCAAGTAGTTACTGTGCAGTTGGGCCCTTATCAGATCTGAGCTCGATGACTTGCTCTCGATCAGAGTTACACTCAGTTAATTAACTGGACAAGTTTCGTATCGTTTATCTGAATCGTTACAAGTGTTATAAATTTGTTATGGAGTAAGTATAAACACAAGCAAATAAAGAATAGAATTACTAGTGTTCACGATATAATTTCCAGTACAAATAAAACTAATAAAATATATACTAATAACTAAGTAAATATGTAATAAATATTATAAAAAAACTATTAATGAGCGGAAATTGTTGGTAAATAAAATATTTACATTTTTATAATTACGAGATGTCTTTTTTTAATTTTGACGTCGTTTCAATAGAAAAAGTTGCTGCACTTGAGCAATGCAATTAGCCCCCAGAAGGAAGTTACGCAAAAAAAATATGATCTTTATGTAATAATATGCTGAATTCCAGCTAATTCCGTTCAACCGTTAAAGCGTCAGTTAGTAACAAACATCCAAACAAGTAATAAACATTGGACAACATCACATACATTGCTCTGATGTTACAGAAATCAGAAACAACGACGGCACCGCAAACTGAGGTTGCGTTAAACACTAGAAAGCTATAAACTCTATGTATTTCTAGATTACGTGTTCAGCCTTGTAAGTCTGCTTTTATAAATCAAAAGAAGAAGTTTATTGTAACGCGTTGTTTTGTCTTATGTGGCCCGTGTCAGTTTTACAAGTTAACAGCGGCCAAGTGTATGTCAGACACGCATAGTACAGGGTTCCCTAGTCCTAAATTCATGGAGCCCCACAAAAAGTCAACTTCAAACCTTTACCTATCGTTAAGGGCACATTTTTCTTAAATGTAATTAACATTTAAATGTTAAAGGCAATAGTTACACAACATTTTTTTAAGACCCGACAGTACTATTATGCAAATAAATAAAAATACATCTCACTTTTTACATATCCATGATTTAGCATTGTTTTCTGGCATCTCGCTTGCTATTGTTAGTTAATCTTGGAATTAACCTTAATATGTTTGGAGCTTCATTACTCTGTATTATCTTCTTTCATCATCATCATTTCAGCTCACAGACGTCCACTGCTAAACATAGGCCTCCCCCAGTGATTTCCAGGTTGGCCGGTTGGAAGCGGCCTGCATCCAGCGACTTCCTACAACCTTCTTCTTCGTCTGTTCACGTTTTGGATGGACGTCCTACGCCAAATATCTTCTTTATGTTTTTTATACCAGTGTCAGAGGCAGGGTGGGATGCCGTGCTGTCAGCGCCTGCAGCAGCAGCGAGTGGAATCGCAGCACTTACTTGCACCTCCACTGGGTCGCCAGACTTGGTCGCACCAGCGGTCTGGTACCGAGGCGACCGGGTCATTGACACACACCATCCTACGCCAGGTATGTCACCTCATATCGCTATGAATGTATAGCTTGTTTTTTGGAACTTGGGGCTAGGTTATTAACGTAGTTACAACGATCATTGACCATCTAGCTTAGTGCTTCAAAAAATTTAAATTTGAAATGTGTTATAAGTTTGCATGCCGAATCGCTGTTAAATATGCGGACATTATTATTGTGACCACCTGTATTACCATATTTTATGCAATAAATACTATATTTTATTTCTGCGAAGGATAAGTACATTTTATTTTGCACTGGAAACTTTATTAATTAACTTTATGACGTTGGGAAATGCTTACGCATGTCCGCTACCTACCTCAAGATAGCACTCATCAGAATTTATAACTACTACTATTTATATGTAGGTACGTCTTATTTTTAAGGCTAAATAGAATAAAGAAATAAAATATATCAATAATTTCTTATCCTTGATGAATTCGTGTACGCGAACTTTCCGCTACTATCGATTGAGCCAGCTTAAGTCATAAATAAAATATAATCTCGTTTCTTCGCTCGAGACTCTTGAACATCGACTAAGCTTAATTATTTAGTATACACTCGAAGGAAGTTATTCGGATAGTTTCCGAGGGATTATCGCACCGCACTCGGCGGAAAAACACGGAGAGGCGAATAAATCTATCATCCGCCTCGTGTCCGGCCGCGACGCTCGTAACTCACTCCGATAGCGCTCTTAATTAATTAATTTATTGGCTTCCTGATATCAGGCGACGCCGTTTTGCGCTTAGATTGTTTCTCGTGTTCTTTCATTTAGAATAATGTGGTACTTGACTTTATTATGATCTAAAATAATAAAGATAAAATTGATAATATCTGAATAAATCATTTCATTACTAAATTGCATGTTAGGATCATGAACGCTAAACATATAAATTTAAGTTAGGTATGATCTAAAATATAAAACTACCACTTACAAAACTATTTACAATATATTCATTTCTGTTTAAACATAGCACTAAGATTCATCACTGTTTCATGAATTTTTTGTATTTTAGGTTGATGTTACCACGACAAAGATTTTTACAAACACATGTACGAGTATTTCGTTAACAATATTTGCCTGGCATCCTCGACATTTCTGTGTCTACATTAGTAACTACGCTAGTTTAATGCTCAAAATAAGCCACTAAGAAAAGTTGGCGGATTAAACTTGAATCATAATGCAAAAAGTTTCCGAGATTAATACCCTCTTTGTGTTTTATGAAAATAAACTCGCCGGGGTCGCAACACATCGCGAAACTTAAAATATCAAGTATCAAGGAAACCCTAAACTCTTAATTAAAGCCGAGTGGTCTAACAAGGGCTTCTGCCGTGCCATATTTATATCTCGGGGAGTAATATTAATTAGGGCCATATCTCATTTGCGCCCGTATTCCTCGCGGACGCTGATAAATGCCGGGATAAGAACTCGTTATAATCTCCCTCAAGACACTGAATTTTCGCGCGTATGCAATTTTTATACCGACTGCTAATTAATTATTTTATTCACTACCAGGATGCTTACAGTTATGTTGGTTTTGTACTGTAAGTAAATTCATAGTGAATTAGGTTAAATGGTATGTAATCCTTTTGTATCAATTGATTTGAACCATGATTACCTTGGACTGCTTCTGCTTTGAAAGGCAGAAAAAGAAATAACACATCATAGAAGATTGTTGGAAAAATAATATAGATAAACGTTCATGCTGAGCATTTTAACCTGAAATACACTCATATACACAGATTAAGAATACAGAATAGATACATTCTAAAAAGAATTAGCAAACAAAGTCGTAATTTCCTCCTGTGATTTTAAATAGTAGCAAATATGGAAAAATTTACACAGCATACTTGCCAATAGGTTTTTTTTTTCTGTACTCAATTTCTGCAAACAGTGATTTTAAAAGCTGAATTACTTATTAATTAACATTTTGTTTCGAAAAAATTAATAAGTTATTAAAGCCAGTAAGTTAATGTTTCCGGTTTTTATTTTTTTGTGTAAATTCAAAACAGTCGAAAGCGTTGAATTTAATAGCAACGCAAATTGTACTGATTCAATGATATGAGAAAATTTAAAATGCACTTTAAGGGACTGATATTAGTGAGTGAATTAAACTGTCACCTTTATCTTATCCGTTTAAATAGTCTCTGCATGTGCTAAGTAAGTACTAGGTCTAACTTTTTAAAATCTCTTTTCTTTTGTAACATAGATGCCCGATACCTAGTGGCCGGCAACACACTGCTGATTCGCGACGTGTCCGCGGCGGATGCGGGCCCTTACAGCTGCCTCGCGCGGCACGCACTCACAGCACACACGAAGCGCTCGCGGCCCGCCCACTTGGCTGTTACTAGTAAGTAGTCTACTGATTTAGTTTACTCTAGCTAGGTAATATTGAGAGAGACTCGATAGGTAACTTAGTAGCCGGCAACACACTGCTGATCCGTGACGTTTCTGAGGCGGACGCGGGTCTGTACAGCTGCCTCGCGCGGCACGCACTCACGGCGCACACGAAGCGCTCGCGGCCCGCGCACTTGGCTTTGGCTTGGGTTTTGTATTGCTCTAGCCAAGTAATATTGAGAGAGACACGACAAGTAACAATAGCCAGCAACACACAGATGATCCGCGTAATGTCTCTCTACTCCAGCTAGTTTATAGATAGTATTTGTCTCTCTATATGTCCATCTAACAATCTAGTACTACGCTACGCGTGAGATGTCAGTATGCGATTGGCTGTAACGGGCGTATTAACTATTTGTTTGTTAAGTATGATTAGTTAAATGTGGAACCCATTGATGTAGACCACTGTCTATGTTTCATATTTTACATGATTGCGCATTTGTAAGAGGATTACGTAAAAAAACAATTTTAAGAAATTTTATAGCATTAATTTATCTTGAAGATCCGTTAAGTGATTTTTACGTAAAATCATCCCTGTCACTTAAGTCCCATTAAAGTGACTGAGCGCTGTGTTTATGTAAGTTGTCTCTCCTAATTTATTTCAACACAAACACAAAACGGGACATTTTCGCTTCGCAAATTTCCTGTCACAAGTTTCATAACGACAAAACGGATGAAGAGTGATGGATTACACCTGAAATTGAGCATACTAAAACATTGATTATGGTTTGTTCATTGGGAAATTCAGTCATTTTGATGATTTCACACCAAGTATCATGTTAGGTTCATAAAATTATTGTTATTGACTAAAATCTAGCTTTAACCTAATAGATTTTTCTTGAAATTGTTCATAAGCTACTACCACCTTGACTTTGCACAACCGTGACCAAGTATTCAGACACACTGTATGACTGCCTGCGGCAATGATTGTATTTATAACAGAACCGCAAATTATTATTCTTTGTATTACATAAAAAACTGTTACATTTTTTTTTATTATTAAACAAATGACAGTTTTAAATGCGATGCGAAAGCGATTTTTCTCTTCCACCTCCTAATAGGAAAATACTAGCACTATTAAATCCTTCTTCTGTTGATGAGTAGAGTAATAATATCCAATAGCCGGTTTTAAGCAAAAAGAAAGGCTAACAAAATGTTTTACTATTTTGATTTTAATTTTGTTACTGCTTTTTGTCAGAATGAAAATACAAACTATGTGAAATTGTATAAACATCATAATCTCGTATGATAATAAGAGATTTGGTTGCAGCCGGTCCTTCGAACTCGGCGCCGAGACTGGTAGCGACGTCGAGCGAGATCGCGGTGCCAGCTGGTGCAGATTTTTGCATACCCTGCGTTACCACTGAGCACCCCCCGCCGCATTACACGTGTGTATTAACATAATTCTAGTTTTATGTACTTCTTCAGAATCGTTTTAAGAAACTTATAGTGCTTAAGTCACAGCATGAATGTGTTTTTGAATTAAATAGCAAAGTTGGTATTTGGGTATGTCTGTTTCATATATTTATAACAATTTTATTTTATTATACATTGTAAACAGAATGGAGTTACCGGTATGTTATTAGAAAGGAATATTTTAAACAGAAATAGTAGAAACTCTGTCGCTGATATAAAAGTCTGGTGGCGATGCATACGAGAATTCGTGATATTGGAATCATTGAGGTTACAACAACCATTTAGATGACCAATTAATTAATAAACGACGTATTTATTTGTACGACTTTTTTGACGTATTAGCACGATTCTTCGCCTTGAATACAATGGGATAGTTTCCTAACAAAATCTAATTAGTCCGTCAGTTGGATAAACAGAAAATATTGGACACGTATTTTTTCTTTTCTCAATCAAACAAAAAATGATGAAATATAGCCCGTTAAAGTTCCGCGTAACACGTGCAAACTTTGATGCGCTTTATCTTCTTCATTTTTTGTTTGATTGAAAAAAGACTAAATATGGGTCCAATATTTTTTGATAATCTAACCGACGGACTAAATAGAATAACATTTTTTTGACCCCGGGAACTAGCCTATTGTTCGATTATTGGTTTACGTTATTTCAGTAAACAATCTTGTCTAAATTGGCTAATGTCGTTGTGGCCTGGGACACCCCTGAGAAAATACTTTCTTATTTAGAAATCATGACATTTATTTTTTTGTCTGGTACAAATGCAAAGGTTACATAGTTTTGGTTGTAATAGATGGTATCGCGAAAGTGGAGGTCGGTTGCAGCCAGTAGAGCCATCCACATCAGTGTGGGCTTGGTCTGGCGGCGCGGCGCTGTGCTTTGCGCGTGCGTCGCCGCGCGCGAGCGGTGCGTGGCTGTGCAAGGCTTACAACGTGTACGGTGATGCCACTGCGCAGATGAGGATCGATGTGAAGGACACCTTAACGGTCACCGTCTCACCGGCTGTTGTGGTGAGTATTCAGTCCGGTCGGTGTGTTTATGGTACACCGAATACGAATATGGAGATCAGTGATCATAATGTAGATACGAATATCCGACACAAGATGAGGGACTCCATTAGGGAGAAATAAGGTGTCTTATGCTCAGTATCATAAGCCCACAGCTTACTTTAGTCCACTAATGATCATAGGCTCCTCTCAATGCAAGCCACAGACCAATCCTCGGCAATTCTTTTCCAGTCGTTTGCCAGCAGCTTTGCGTAAATCATCGCTTTACCTTGTCCTGGTAATCTAGTATTCACTCAAGAACACGTCGTGTTTGTATGGCATTCCACTGCTGGGCGAAGGTCTCCTCAAAGTCCAAGTTAAGAGCCAAAGTCTGTCAATACCCAATCAGTTATCGTTCATTAATTAATTTTATCATCATTATCATTTGAGCCTTAGGACGTCCACTGCTGAACATAGGCCTCCCCCAGTGACTTCCAGATTGGCCGGTTGGATGCGGCCCGCATCCAGCGGCTTCCTGCACCCTTTGCCAGGTCGTCTGTCCACCTTGTAGGTGGACGTCCTACGCTGCGCTTGCCGGTACGTGGCTTCCGTTCCAGAACCTTTCTGCCCCATCGGCCGTCAGTTCTACGTGCTATGTGCCCTGCCCACTGCCACTTCAGCTTGCTAATTTGTTGGGCTATGTCTGCGACTTTTGTTCGTTTACGAATGTCTTCATTCCTGATTCGATCTCGCAAAGAAACCCCGAGCACTTTCCATAGCACGCTGTGCAACCTTGAGCTTTCTTATGAGGCCCATAGTAAGAGGCTACGTTTTAGTTCCATATGTCATCACACGCTGACTTTCGTCTTATTAATTCATTTATTTTCAAATCACATGACAAGAACCGTATCTGAAAAACCTTTTAAAGTACTACACCCGCCATTCGATAGTCTGTTTCGATACTTTTGATATGTACCTATGCAAAGGCTCGGCAGAATTTAAAATTTAAAAGATTGTTTTGTTGACTATAAAAAATGCCAGGTAGCGGACAGTGGCAGTACAGTACGCATGAACTGCAGCGCAAGCGACTCCGGCGCAAGTCTGTCGTGGGTGCACGACGGCGCAGCGGCAGGCGCGGGCGCGGAACTTATCATCCGCGGAGTAGCGCGGGCGCACCGCGGGCTGTACCAGTGCTTCGCGAGGAGAGGGCGCGACAACGCACACGCTGACGTGGAACTGCGACTTGGAGGTCAGTGACACTGAAAAATACAAGTAACAGCAAGGTTTATAGCAAATAATGACGATCTTCAATGTTTGAGTAGGTCGTTTTTACTGTTTCTTCATCTTGGTACATATTATTATCTTGTTATTTTTCTGTATCCCTCGTTTTGACTTTTGATTGACTGCAGTATAAAAAGTGTCCACTGAGCCGATGCGTTTAGCATCGCATGTAGACTATGGCTGTACAACGTACATATACGGCGACGCTAACATCGCTAAGCCGAGGCTCATCGGCTTAGTGAAGGCTAATCCTGCCTAAGTTCATTCATGTAATTTTTCTGATACGGAACGCTCATCTCAACAAAAACTACTAAAATTTATGAAATTAGTTTAACGGCAACACCACCTTTCACAAGTAAAAATATTTTTGCTGCTTAGAACGCTGATCGTAGTTTTTGTTTTTGAATAGAACATAATTAAACGTAAAAGAAAACTTTCTATAAATTGAAATCATGCTTAGAATAATAGAATCTCATTTCTCTCTCTTAACTATTTTAGGAAAGGCATACACGTTATTCCTTTCCATTTGACAAGTTAAGGCGCCTGCACAAAATCTCCAAACAGAACAGTGCACCCGACCGGCCCGATTTACTCGCACTGACACACGGCCGCGCGTGACTCGCGAGCGAGAATATACTACTACAATAGATGTACGGTGCAGTGGGCTCACTTCTATTAATGAAAAGAACAAGTAACATCCGTAAATCCCGAATATATCCCGCTTAATAGGGGCCAAGTATAAATTTTGTAGTACCAATTTTATTTAATCACACCACCTTTACTACGAGTATCTCTGTGGGGTAAGAATGATTTTGCCATAAATGTCGTTATTTATACTACTTTTAAGAGTTTTGTACCTCGTAATGTAGGAAGGAACACTTATAGAATCACTTCTATGTCCGTCTGTCTGTCTGTCTAGACTAAAGTCTACATAAAATTAAGCACTTCAATTATTGTAAGTTTGTATTCACTTCAATAAAAAATAACCTTTAATGTCATAGAAACTATTTCTCAGTAAGCCATTTAAAAAGTATATTTGTAAACAAATTAATAGCGAGTCTCTTAATGTCTTTGGGAAACTTAACTTATAATTAACTTAACTTATTATTATAAATACGATCACGCATACAGATACAGCTTTTTCCATATATTTACTGAATCTCGGGATGTCGACTAGTTGCAGTCTTTGGGGACATCTCAGTCTAGAATTTTCAGCCTTCTTGAAGAGGTCGGGACCCTGTTCTATAGTCAATGTTGTCTATATACGTATAACAATATAAACAAATACATTATTTTATACATATAATACTATGACTGACTAAATCTACATCGTAGAATAAGTTTAGCAACGCTAAATAATAGGATTAAAATAGAATTGCAAGTATGGAATCGCAATACGATTTCATATTTTGATATTTGACAATTTCATACATTATTATTTAATTCTACTAGGGTTGTAGCCATCTGATGCTACGCAGTGTGTGGTCAGTTAGTAAACTTACTCTATTTACCTCCATTATTGTACTACAGGCGTCTCACGTAGCCACATTAAACTATAGAAGCTTGGTAATAAACCAAACTGTGTGTATGTAAACCTGAAAGTCGTGAAATCTGTGTACGACCCCTATGCCTAATATCTAACTTAAGTATAGTGTCAAATATTCGGTACATTTCGTAACAACATACTTTTTTCTGTTGGAATTAAGTTTAGCTATGTTTTTCAGGGCTTTCTTTATTGTAATGGAATTTGCAAAAACTTTGTAAACAACAAAATAATATATTCTCCTCGAGTGCCTTCCATTAAAAGCGCAAGAAGTGGAAAACAGAACATTTTAATACTTTGAAAGTTACGAAGGGTGCAAAATGACCTTTCTGCTAATTGGATGTTTCAGGGAGGAGCTATCAGCAATTTTTCTGTGTAAAAATATATTACTCGCTATAAAATGTTACCTAAAAAGCTTCACTTAGTTATCTGTGCTAAAACGCGGAATGGATTTCATGACGTTTTCCGGGGTTTTATTAGATTTAGTACCCTGATATTTGGGGCACACGAAATATTGTATTTGAGGAGCGTGCGTCACATACTCCATTTCGGAAATAATGGAGGTAAACGAACTCTGTAATTCTGTTTAACTTGAGCCTTTGTAAATTCAGTATAATTATAATTGTTAATAAGAGACAGCGATAATAGCTTCACGGGAAATTCAAATTTGACGAAGTTACCTTGAATCAGGAATCTTTTAAGCGCTTTCTGAATTACAAACGATAAAATTTCGAGCGATAAATCAATGAATCAATCATTGAAAACAGCCAAGCGGCTTTTTGTAGCGCAGAACTGATAATACGAAAGGGGTAAGATGGCCATGGGGAGTAGGGGAGATGGGGAAACGGGGAGGTAGGATAATCAATCTCAATGTAGTGTCGTCGCGGCTCGGTCGGAATCAATCAGCGGAGGCATTCGTCGAGCCGTCCTATTGTCGGATACCGAGCCGAGCGTCGCTGACAAATGTCGGCCGGGACTGAAGATATATTGTTTACTTTTTACACTGCAACGCCTTTTGTTGGCACGGGATACGATGGATGAGAAATCTTTCGACGATGAATTACGCAAGATTAAAAACATTGTACTGATAATATAAATAAAACATATTACTACTTCTGTATTTTCTGTTTTTATTTCGTTGTATTAATAGCATTGCGGTCCTATTTTGTTAGTAAAATTCCTTTAGTAACAGTAGAAAGCCCTCCTAGGGTACCTAGGATAATACCTCCCATAAGAAAAGTTTTTTATTTAAACGTTCACTTCGTAGAGGTACATTTTGCAAGCAAATTAAAACAAAGCCCTAAGGAGCAGCCTTATTTGCAGTGGGATCAAGGCAGCTCAAATGATGACGATAAATAAATAATATCTATTGGCTTCAACACTATCTTAAAATGAATTTCGATTAATTTAAAATAAATATATTTGAGTATCTGTAGCTCAGTGGCGGTGAGGTGGTGTAGTTCTGTATCGGAACGCTTTGGTAGTAATTACCGAAGTTAAGCCACCTACGCTGCGGTTGTGATTGGATGGGTGACCATTCCAACCATATTTAGTGACATGTATCACAAGCATCTCCGTGCTGCGAAAGGCATGTGCAAGGCATTGCATGGCATGAAAGTTGGCTAAAATCCCTTGATACTAGTCGTGAAGCCTAGTCAAAGGCCTTAGGTTGGCTTAATAACATCTGACAGTTAGGTTAAATCACTGGCCTTACAACACTCCTCCACCAATTCGCCCTGGGCCCGTGTTGTGGAATATGGCCCACACCCTCCATAGATGAGGTGAGGCCTGTGCCCTGCAGTGGGACGTATAAAGGCATACTTTATACACCGCTATCTGTGGGCTTAGACTTTGTTCCTAATAGCGAGTGATCCTACTGCATGATCTACAAATAGTGCCAGTAATCAACGAACGGAATGCGTTGAAGAGGTTACAAAGGGGTGAGCTGGAGCCGACTGACAAGGATATTGAGTATTCAGGAATGCAGGCTTCTGTGCAGATTAAACGGCTGATTACAAAGATGTACCATGAGTACATACTAGGTATCGTGTAAGACACCTAAATCACGTATAGTTCACACAATTTGGTGTAAAATTCTCAAAATCCGGCCAAATTCGACTCGGCCTCTCGTACCAGGGTTTTGTATTAACGTCCGATCCGGTCGTTACAATAGACCTGTTTATCTTATGGCTTATAACTATTTCTTTACTTGTACTGTAAGGCGTTGTTTCTTGGCTAAATATTATGATTCAATGTGGAATTTATAAAATGTATTTAAATAGTTCAGACTTTGCTAGGTTTAGGTCTAGCTAGTTGGTGTTCTTGTCAGAATTAATTATTTATATATTTTTAACCATATATCTGTAAAATAAACCGCTTTTAACGTTTGAACTTTTTCCATTCACAATGTACCCTTTTTCATATGCAAATAAATTTTATTTCATTTAATTTCGGTAATATTCTTATTAACTTGAAGTATAGTAATTAGTAAAAGATAATCATACTGAATAGAAATTACAGACCACTTGATGCTTACACCACTACAACTGGACAGCTCCTTTTTGTAGAATCGACTTAATACTTGAATTATCTATCAAATGCGAAGTGTTTAATTTCCAGCCAGAAGCAATTGACGATTAGGACTAAACTAAATAATTATGTTTAAAGGGTTAGGCGAAATATCGTGTCAGTCTCGAGAAATGCAGATATCAATGCCCAACAAAGAGCTATGAAGCACAAAGGATCTTCGAACTGTGCGTGGATGCAACTCTGTTGAACTACGTACCTAACCAATTGGAAACAATGATACGTATCGATTTCAGATTTAGCTACATATACGGGATTGAAAATTATTCATAGCGAATTGTAATGAAACAGTTTTAGTGCATAACTGCATTGTAGAGTAAAATTTTAAGCAAATAAATCAAAATAAAATCACCGACAGAATCATAGCCCTTTTGAATCGTACATTTACGTCCAATGTTTTTGTAACATAAAAAGCATAACATCTTGCGGTGATGATCTATTATTTTAGAATTAAAAATTGAATTTAGTAGAACCCGTCTTATTTACCTTCCCTTATTGAAATTATTCTCAACTAGCTGTTGCCCGCGACTTTGTTCGCGTGGTCCTTAGTTTATTCCTAAAGGATTTTCTGAACAACTTTCTCGATTTTTTTTTTAAAAGAACCTCCTCCTGACAATAATTAATACTACAAAAAAAGAATTAGCATAATTGTTTCATCCGTTCACGCGTGATGCGATGACCAAGGAAAATAGAGATTCATTTTTATAGATATAATAGAATAATAATAACGTAGAATATTGAAATCATAATGAAAACGGTTGTAGAATTTCGCTATTCGAAAGGACAAATCTGGTATATTATTAATTTGCTTGAAATTGTATTTTATGAAGAAAATATCATTAGAAATTTAAAAAATAACTATGATAACTTAACTAGAGCCATTGTGAAACTCTATACTACCTTAAAAAAAGCTATCTCTATACTACCTTATTGTCGTATTCAGTATTTGACGACTTCCGTAGCCGAGAGGCGAGCAAACCGGACTCGGCGTCGCTATCTCTGAGGTCCCGAGTTCGATTCCCGGTTGGTCAATGTAGAAAAATAACTTTTCTAAATTGTCCCGGGTCTGGGTGTTGCGGTGCCGTCGTTGTTTCTGATTTCTGTAACACAAGTGCTTAGACGACTTATATAGGATTAGAGCAATGTACGTGATAGCCAATATTTATTTATTATAAATATTGGATGCCAGATTGGCCGCTTTCAACCGGCCAATCTGGAAGTCACTGGGGGAGGCCTATGTTTAGCAGTGGACGTCCTATGGTGATGATGATGATGATGATGATGATTTATTTATAATTTGTTTAACAATATAGAACGCAGTATTTATATATTTAAATTAATAAAATTAACCGCTAGGGGAAAGAAGGGTAAAACTTCCTATTTTTCTATATTTTATGCGTAATTTTTTTTCTTCTGCGATAAAAGCAATGGTATTTTATTTTATTTATTTATTTCAGGACAACCAACAAAGCATACACCTTACATTCAACAATATACAATATTAAACAACAGGTTATAGTGATGCCTTAATTAAAGGCTGCCACGACATGCACAGAAAAATGTATGTTGAAAACAAACTATGACTAACGTAACAAATTTTTTAAAATTTAAATAACAATTTACTACGTTTCTAAAAACAAATAATGTGCTGATAATAACTTTACTTTCCAGAATTACTTATGCAATTCAAAAACAGTTAATTTAAATTTGCGCAATGAATATGACATGTCAATATCGGTGCTAGTTGAGCGTGACAATTTACTAAATTGAGATTGGATCCTGTTTATAGCGGAAAAATGGCCTAACTTAGTCCTAAAACCATTTGCCTTAAACGGCAAATACCTGGACAGCCGAGCCAGTTTATAGGGAACATTGTAATTTATTAGTGCAAGAAGATCGGAACAGTCAATATGACCGTTAATTATTTTGTACAAGAACATGCTATCCAGCATTCTCCTACGATTTTCCAGGGTAGTCAATTTAAAGTGTTCTAAACGTGAGTTGTAAGTAGGAAGTCGTTTAGCTAACCTGCTTTGATATGACAGGTGCCATAGGAACCGCTTTTGAATAGATTCCAGCCGGTGCTTATGTACCTCATATAAAGGAGTCCAGACAACACAACAATATTCTAAACCTGAGCGTACTAATGAATTGAAAACAGCTACTTTACTAGAAGAAAGTTTAAAGTCCCGACAATTACGAACAATAAAACCCAGTAGTTTAAAGCCTTCGTATTTCTTCGTGTAACTAATAAAATATACTTTTACTCAAGTACGTTAAAGGTTTGACATTGATTTTTAAGCAAGCATCTTAATTCAGACAATTCAGTGCGCCTATACGGGTCACATGTGTGCTCTGATTTGAGTTTTCCGAGTAGGTACTTCTTCGGGACCAAAGATTTTTTTTTCTTTTCGCAAATTATTGAGTGTCATAAATTTCAGCCGAATTTCTATAAATAGTGCTCCTTTTACCTACCTTATTTCCTACAATATTCTCAATTTCGATTTCCGGGTGCACGAAGAAGGAAATATATTTCTCAGTTGGTTTGAATAGAAGTCGCTTTTGGCATAGCCCGCTACAGGAAATCATTTTACCAGTTTGCAACCATAGCATCTGGCGTGTTGTGAGGCGGATATTATTGTTGTTTTTATCATTTTCTTGGTAATGGATCATTACATGTCAGCCTATTGCAGTGCACTGCTGGACGTAAGCCTCCCCCAAAGACCGCCAAAGATCACGATCTCCTTTTTCATCCATCCGCCGCCAGCCATCTTCCTTCCTATGGTCGTCGGTCTATCGAGCTGGGGGGCGCCTACACTACGGTCCTAAGGCGCGGTCTCCATTCGAGAACCCGTTTACTCCATCTTTCATCGGTTCTACGACAGATGTGGCCGGCCCCCTGCCACTTCAGGTTGCTACATTTTAGGACTATGTCACACATATCCGTTGCAGCGTTGGTATCGCACAACTTTAGCCTCGTTCCAAGTTGGCGTTCACTTAACCATGATTCTAGATGCGGTGAGTCTAGGTAGTCTAGGTCTTCGCGTTCCACTTACCCACGGTAAACCGGAAAAACAATGGAAAACAAAAGGGAAAATGTTTAGTAGCACGCGAAGGGATAATTGAAGGCAGTTCACTAAGTACATAATAATGCTTTGTTAGAAAATTTAGAAGAAAGAAAGAAAAGACATTAATTATACATTGGACATCACACACAGACAGTAAAAGACACAATATATTATTTAAATTAAAAGAAAAAAAGAAAAAAAGAGTAACAAAATAAAAATTATAATAGAAAAACGAGTAAACCAAGTGGTGCCACTATGTGCCTGTGATGTCCGGGATAATGGGACCTCACTTAGCTTTAAAATAGTAAAAGAAGTTGTATGGCTTGTAATCATGTGTAATTTACTTTGTATGGTGTGTAATAAAGAATTCATCTAAAACACTGTAAACCCATGAGGTGCTTAAACTTTAACCAATGAATTATAAAAAACTTGTAATTAGACGTATTATTAGCATAACAGTAAAGGATAATATTTCGAGAAAACTTGCATGATATTTATAATATTACTGACTGGTCTGTAAAAGTAATTGCAAACCACTTTATTGAAGTTTTTTTTAAACTTTGCGTTCTATCATTGACTCTAAACTAGTTGTCCCGGTGAACTTCGTATCGCTCTACCTTTCTTTTTTCGTGAATTTTTCCATGTTTTAATGGTTATTCTGCTATTCGAGACGGAAAAAATCCAACAAACCATAGATTATAAAAATTGGTCCAGCGGTTATTGACTTAAGAGGCCGTCCTAAAAATCGACGTATTTCCGTACATTTTGTTCTCCAATTGCAAAGACGTGAATGATAATTAAAACAAAATAACACGTGGTTTTAAAAGATTATTTCTTATTCTTGCATGTAACGTGAATGGATTTTTCATATCATTTCAAAAATAAAGGTAAATCACCAAAAGAACTACCCTTATTTCAGAAAAATAACGTTTGAACATCGGTTTACAAGAAACTACAAGTTATCCTGACAATTCGATTTTATCATTTAATTGAAAATATGGTCAACTTGCACATAGGTTGAATACTGTTTTTTACTTTCTTACAAAATAAAGCAGTAAAAAAAATGCTGAAATAACATCAAATTTTAGAAATTTCCATTCAAATGTCATTTATTTTTCTATCGTTATGAACGACTATTATAATATTCAAACTATTATAATAGTCGTGGCAGCCTGTAACTGAATCTACACTTAGCTCATGCTCAAACGCGCAAAACTGATCGTTTTTCAAACCTAGGTAGGACGTCCACTACCTAATAAATTATCAATATTATCTTGTAAAGTATCAACATTCTTGACGCTTTGTCCCGCATCATAGACGCACACAAGCATAGAACTGTATTTCAATTTTGCACTGAAAAAAGGTGCACGGCCTCTTAAGGCGTACATAATAGTGTAACCTCAGTAATGCCTAAAGACGTGTCTTATGATAGAATTTTAAGATAGACAGGTATAGAGCCTCAGGTAAAATTAGTTCATAATCTCCTTGCTCATCTCCGGGTATGCCTATACATAAGTGACAATTCACAAGTTGTAACTTATCTTCTAATTCGAACATCAATCACTAAGTTTGCGACAAAGGCGATGGAAGCGATTAACTTCGCTGCGGACTGAGATGAAACTGTTGAGTCAAGTAAAATTACGCGCTTAATATAGACGACGAATATCCTTTGTCTGCTTCAAGTCTAAGATTTAGTGGATAATGCATTCAAGTTTTATTAAGTACTTAAATAATACAACTACTTATATGCCAGTACTTTTCTATGTTTATTTGTATCAAAAATCCTATGAAAGTAACAAACGTCAACATGCTGTATTAAAAATATTAAACACATGGATGCACTCAAATTAATTCTGTTTGACTTTAACTAAGTACAATTAAAATATAATGTTTTTTTTTCCCAAGTAAAAATATTTTAATTTGAATATTTTATAATAAATAATGGAAGTCGGACCCTTTTATCACTGTGCGAGCAAGACAGAAAAGTGACGTTACCAGTTTTCGCATCGAAAATATAATTCGATTTTTTTGGCATTTCAAAAAGATGGCTTTTGAGTTGTTCATACTTATTATTGTGAGTTGAAATTTTTATGATAATCTATTAATGATGTAAATTAACAGGCTTATTAAATGCTTTTGTTATTTTACATACTGTATATAAACCGCAAACAAATGAGGTCAACTAAGTATAAGTAAGTAAGTATACCAACGCGACTCCAAGTGACTCAAATCGTAAACAGATTTACTGTCCCAGTAGCTGCCCTGGGAGTGCTTACGGCGGGTTATTCGCTCATACATTACGCAGATTTATCGGGATCTCAGGTCAACTGCGGAAATTAATAACGTCGCAATGAGCGATTTGCAAGTTAAGCCGCTCATCAGCGCGATTGATGGCGGCTTTGTACCGACACGAGGGAACAATGGGAGTCGATCCAGTAAGTACAAGCCGAACACTACTAATTTGGGGCTAATTAGTTGCAGCAAGCACGTCACGCATTTGCCTATACTTTAGATAACCGCTGAGAGTCTATAGTACCTTTAACATAATGTAGGCTTCATTAACTTCGGCACCTACACATAAATTTGGCTGTAGCTACGCCCCGCCAAACTTACAAACTCTAGGAAACGTATTTTTGAATCATTAGAAATGAATTTATAATTCAAACGAAAACAATTCGTGTATGAAATTCTTTTCTGTTGCCTACGATTTATGCATTTTTGAATCACTCGAATAAAGTTTTGCTGTTAAAATGTAACTATTTTCGTTTCACGCAGAAAATATTAAAAACTGAAATGAAAAACCCATTGACTTAAAAAACCGGTAATAATTCGCTTAAAACGGAGCTTAGATAAAAAGTTATTACGTCAAATCTCTGTCAATTATAGGTTTACTTGTCGATGTCAATCTTCCGTATTTTCTACTAGTAGTAATCGAATATTGAGTGGGTTTGTCCACTCGTAGCAGAAGTCACGTAATTATTTTTCTAAAATAGTGACTTTAAGTATTCACATGCGAATCTTACGATTTTGTGTTCGGATTTCTTGGAATTCGCATGATTCAAAAATACCTTCGTCCGTCCGTTTCTGCAAAAACTTTACGTTTATAATGCTATAAACCTTACCTTCTATTACTACTGCTACTGAACGAAGCTTTAAGAAACTGAACAAAAAGTGAATCTGTAGGTAAAACCGTCATCAAGATTGCTGTAATTACAGTGCCTTAGATCATAATTTTCTTTATTCATTTACAACTGAATTTTAATGGATGAGCTTTCTGCGCCTATCTTGATTGTATCGAGTGTATCTGGGTCGGGGGCCGGCGTGTAACGGCCAATCGAAAAGCCTTTGACTGGATCGGCTTTGTTAGCAACAACGACTAGGCTGAGATAGAATGTTATGAAACCTACACAGACTAGAAATTATAATCTAGCTGACTATTTTAACTTTCCGATTATCTAACCAATTTAGTAACAAATTAAAGTGTAAATGAAGTTAAGAACTTTTTGATATTGTTTTATAATTCGGAGGGCCAGTTTCACCACTTGCTGATAAGTTCCGGATAACCTATCTGGCACTTGTTTTGACAGATAACATACAATTAGCTGTCAAAAAGTGCCAGATAAGTTATCTGGAACTTATCAGCAAGTGGTGAAACTGGCCCGGAATGAATGAATAATAAAGGATGATGCTAATCCTGGTCCCACTTAGGTCTCACCTTCCAATAGCTATGTGTGTGACATCGTTGGATTAGTATTTTTGAGTTGAACAAAAGTTACTATGGCACCAAGTTCTAAATCTTAGTCCGTTCTGAGTTAGGCTAAGTTCAGATGGTCACTGTGAGTCACACAGATGGACGGTGGACCAAGGAGTAAACGCGCGCACAAGATACCGGCGATGGAGCAGCGACGATCGCGCGAAGCTGCGCGTACACGCGCGTTCATGTGAACGGTCTGATGTATTTACTTAGAAATTCTTTAAGCGCGTAAGGATATTCGCGCGTCAACGCGCGACCATCTGAACTTAGCCTTATTCTTAATTAAACATGGCAGTTTTAACAGTTGCCAAGTAATGCCATTTTTACGTATTAATTGTATTTCTGTTTTTTCTGAAGATGCACTAGAGGATTTACCTGATTTTGGCATTGAGGAAGGTGCTTGGCTCTTACGTGGTCGTATACAGTCGCGACACGTAAGAGCTAGAAAGTACTACTGTTACGTATTAGTTCACAATAATAATATTATCCAAAGATATTGTACCTGCTTGACTAGACGACGTACTGTAGGGAACTGTGCGCATATTGTATCAATCATTTGGTACCTAGGTTACGCCAGGCATGAGGGATTGGTAGGCCCAGCCTTATTTTAAATGACGTCATTGTAGACGACGATAATTAAATAAATGTGAGTTTGTAAAATACGATATCGTTGTTTTATTTGTCACAAAAGCATTTGTCAACGTTAACATTAACATTTTTGTCAATATTAACATTTATTAACATTATTTTTTAATCTTATATTACTATGTTTAATTAAAAATAATTCAGAACGGACTAAGATTTGGAATTGGCGCCATAGTAACTTTTATTTAGCTAAAAAATACCTATCCAACGATGTAACACACATAGCTATTGGAAGGTGGGACCAGATTTCATACAAACCCTGTCATAATCCTTTATGATTGGTTAATTTATAAGGAATAATCTAATGACATTTTTTATGCGTCGTAATGAATTTATTAGCTCTAGTTTTCGCAAAAAAAAAACTATAGAACGCGTAAAATCCTTAAAGCTTTAGCTTAACCTGCTTTTAGCATTACTTGTATTTAAAAAAAATGATAAGAATGTCCTTGAGATGTGGTGCTGGAGACGTTTGCTGACGATAAAATGGACTTCTCACCGCACTAACGTTTCTATTCTGAAAGAGCTTCACATCAAAGAAAGACTTTCGTCAATTGTGCAAGTGCGAATCCTTACGATGTTTGGACATATCATCCGCAAAGGAAGCTCTTTGGAACACTTAGTGATACAAGATATTGTGGAAGGTCAACGTTCTCGCGGCCGATCACCCACAAGATGGAAAGACCTTATAAACTCTTCTACAAAGCGTTCCCATGTTGAGTGTGCCCGCAGTCCCACGATTAGAGAAAGATGGAGAAGTCTTGCAAAAGCCGCAACCAACTTATTAGACAATCCATAACCACGACCACTCCGCCAGGAGTGTACGGCTAAGAAGAGAAGAAGTATTTTTTTACTTTATAAGTTACTGCCAATAAACCGTTTGTTCTTTTGATATTAGGTACATGAAACCGAGAAAAAAAAGACATTGTTTTGGTGTCTGCTGAATGATCAATGTGTTAGCCTGCATGCTTACACAAAATAGCAAGTGCGCTGCCTTCAGATACTGGTCAGAAATAAACTGCTGCAATAAATCTTTCATCGGACAATGGCTGCATATTTTTCAATACCTGGGTCAAGAAATGGTCTGAAATTTAAACTCGGCATTCGGGAACATAGTAATGGGGTCGTTAAGTTGATCCCTCGGCGGGCAGCGGATCGGCCGATAGACCGCGGGCGGGCGACAGTGACGTGTAGGCTGCGGCGCGCCGATTGATCACCGGCCGGCTCCTTGCCGTGATACATTATGGAGAAGTAACCGATACCGTGTGGTACACAGTCGAGGGAATACAGTCTCAGTACGACCAGTTAATATTTGACCAAACATTTGATCAAGAGCATTATTGGGGAGTCTAAGATTTGGCCCCTGCCGTTTGTCAAACTTTGCGTCTGTATTTATTGCTTCAAAATCGTTAAAATCATTTACTATGTTAACTTTAAGCGGACCACGTTCCTAATAGAACTTCATTTTATCAGCCCTTAGGTTGCCTGGAAGAGATCACTTTTGGCGATAAGGCGCCTGATTGTACATAACTGTGTCTAATTTGTAAATAACTAACCTTAAATGTTTTTTGTGCAATAAAGCGTTTATTTATGTATCTATATTCGGTCTTTTAAAATATAATATTAGGTCTCTCGAAAGAATAATATTGAAAGTATTGAAAGCGGAAATTCAAATTTAAATATTTACTTACTTTAATAAATATTCATAGAGATATTACTTACATTACGATCTTGGTTGATGATTTCTAAACAGTTGCATGGTTATTCATTATTGACAGGGTTATTATTAGTTATAGGTTACACTTTATTTAAATTTTAAACATTACTTCTAATCTATTGACAGGGTTAGTTTTAGGTTACACTTTATTACATGAGGTAAATTTTATACATTACTCTATTAAAATACTTGTATTATTCAAATATGGGTTAATAAACAATATTTACACGTAATTTAAAGAGAAGAGAGTGAAAAGAAGAAGCATACTGGCTGCATTTTTTTAGCTAGGGTACTGCTAAACCGATAGCTATGTGGGAGTAGATAGGAACAGGGATATATCAAATCTGTTGCGTAAATGTCACAAATTTCGACACAAAGGTCTATATATCGGATCTGCCTTTTATATTTGAACACAAAGACGTATTCAACAGAGGAGAGTAACATGAAATTGTGTCGGAGCGTTTCAATTGAACATGATCCGATTTCCTATTAAAGCGAATTAATAATGAAATTAACACAAGGCCCGCAAATCACGGCCCGATTGTTATCATTATAATCGGGAACCCTGATAAATTTTATTGGTGTGAAATTCAGACTTTGTATTGTGCAAGTAAATACAATCGTATTTCATCATCATCATCATCATCATTTCAGCCATAGGACGTCTACTGCTGAACATAGGCCTCCCCCAGTGACTTCCAGATTGACCGGTTGGAAGCGGCCCGCATCCAGCGGCTTCCTGCAACTATTATTATTACAATCGTATTTACTGATATTATAATTATTTAAAAAAATAAAAAAGTTTATACTAACAACTAATAAGTATACCAAATACTTTTTGTTAAATCGGGCAGGTCTAAGTACGACTAGAAAGCCAAGACTAAATACTTAAATACTTATTTCATAAATGGCCATGACTTTTGTGCTTATCACACATACATTTGCCCCTTGCGGGATTCAAACCCGCAACTGCCCAAGTTTTGTAGTTTGGAGCTAAACCACTACACCAGACGGTCATTAGACATGTCTATTATTCATTGGCTTTGTCTAACTTTTAAACATACTTCGACCTGTCCAACTATAACAAACGCGGCGAATATTAAGTTAAAAACGTTCTAATTGAAAACCTCCACCTTTGAATTCAGTTAAAAACCAGAATCACATTATTTTGCAGCAAGTAATTCCAGAAATATTCTGGAAAAACTAGATTTGATTCTAAAAAGGCGTTGTTATCACTTATTATTTATATTGTACCTACAAAATTTGATGTAGATACATATATCATCATTATCGCATCTCTTATAAATAATACTATCTCGATGTACCTTTCCAACAAATAGTGTTGTAGAGAGAACTCTATGACTATTGTGTATTTTGTAAAGCCGCATATTCAGAACAATGCCGTATCACACATAGACTCCCGCACACGCACGGAAATCCTCCAGTTTGTTACAAGCCA
The DNA here is from genome assembly GCA_963576865.1 of Anania hortulata. NCBI lineage: Eukaryota > Metazoa > Arthropoda > Insecta > Lepidoptera > Crambidae > Anania > Anania hortulata. The sequence continues at coordinate 173,783 of OY756389.1, read as the reverse complement.
CCTGGCATTATTAACTGTCAGCGAGTCCGCATTATTCGGGCTTTTACCGCATTTGTTTTAGAGGTAACGTCATTACGAGGGTCACCGAGACAAATGATCGCTAGTTTACACCGCCCGTTCAAACGTCAAGGACTGCCTTAAATGATTGTTTATTCAATGCATGCGATAGGAGTCCTAAATAAACACAGTACACTTTTGTGTCGCTAAAAACAACATGTGCGGGTTGAAGGTACAGGAAAATTATTTTTTTACCAAATCCGGGTGTTTTTGTGGCAGTATACTTTGTTTTTTATGTATTGGGCAGCGTTGAGGTTTCCCCCAATAATTTTCCGTTGGTTTGTAGATCTAGAAGATATAAGCTCCCTTACTAACAAATCACATTTTTTGAGTTAATAGGAACGAACGTTTCTGTAGAAGGGTTAATATTCGTAGCTGGTGGCTCGATACAGAGGCCTGGGAGAGGCTTGTCCAATTACCGTCAGAATATCGGCTGTTGTGACAGACAACGCATTGAATCAAGGGAGAGCTTATCACTTTGGTTAACCGAACGGAACACTTTGGACACGTTTTACAATAGATAGAATATGGAAATAAATCCTTAGATAATGAAAGTAGTATTACTCAGACAGTAATACACATGAAACTGTTGACTTACATTTTATTATTGCGTCTCACAATTTTATAACAGTGCATCATCACATAAATTAATGAAGGCGTTGTTGAAAAGTTTTCCACTAAAATTATAAGATTAAACGAACTTACCTTAAGTGAAGTTCAATCTTAATTATACGCAGCTGATTGTTTGAGATATATTTACGAGTAGTACCGATGTTCTACAACAGCGTCGGGTCACAATGTTTTAAAGCTGGAAAAGAAAAAACATTTATCCCTGCAAATGGCAACATTTGTTGGTAATGTCATTACGTTTAAAGACAGCCTTATGAGCAACCCTCTAATATACTGGGATAATACAAGGTATTAGTGGGTGGGTTTTTGGGACTGTTATATCTCAAACAATCAGCTGCGTATAATTAAGATTGAACTTCACTTAAGGTAAGTTCGTTTAATCTTATAATTATACTTGCTGATTGTTTGAGATATATTTACGAGTAGATGTTTGAAGTTCGGTTGCGAATAAGTTGCTTATTAGTTTAGAAAATGCAAAAAACATTTTGAAAACTAAGTACAATCCGGAGACGTTTGATGGCAAATCAAAACAAAAAAGGTACTTATATTTAATCATATCTTTTATGTTTAGTGCTAAGGCTGAGTAACTAATGAATTCACGTAGAATGTCTGAAATTCTGAATGCGTCAGGAGTAAAATTACGTTCCATTTAGGTCTCACATAATATACTGCACAAGCCAGGCCACAAAATAATAACTAGTCTATTACGATAGTGTTACATCACACTTTTTTTTTTTTTTTTGTAAATATATTTTTATTTTATTATCTGATTATAACAACAATGTCCATTGTTAGCCAATTCCATAATTGAGTGATTAAGTATCGAAAACAATTGTTCCTGAAGACCGGTTGTAAGACAAATATGTTGTTATTTAATAAGTACTGTAAATACTTATTTCAATAAAGTGTTCTAACAAAAAAAAAAAACAAATAAAAAGATTAAAATGAATATAACGAAAGGAGAGTATCTTATTTTAAAAAAAAATGCAGGTGCGCAATCATAATATCTTAGCGTATGATTACATTTTAAAAATATTTATCTTTAAATGATAAAAGTCTTTGACTGCCACAAACTAGACACAATAGAAAATCTATTGTTTGCGGCTCCGCGTAGCGCTCAACGTGTTAACAATCAATTATTATATTCTTTTATTTTTTATCTCAGCTAAGGCCGGTAATCTATAGAATCAGTACGGGAAATTCCAAGTAACTGACCTATGTAATTAAGTTAGCATATTTGTTATTGTTGAGGGTTCATCCTGTGAAGTTTTTTTTTTTTTTTTTTTTTTAATTGGTTAAAAACATCAATCGTTATGCATTGTGCAACTTTTAATCTAGTCACTTAATGAATGGGTGACCGTGGTCAAACAACTTCAAGTTTAATCACTTATTGGATCAACCTCAGGTTTGGTCACTAAATGGATGGGTGACCGGGGTTCTAGAAACCTCAATTTTGGTCACAAATGTACGGATGACCATAGTTAAGATACATCCTTATTGCTACCGAATGTTAATATTATGGAAATAATATTGCATAATTTGGTTGAAAATATCGATTGAATTCAATACGGTAGCTTATGCTTTATATTTAGCAAGATAGAGCGTATAATCGGATCATAAAACCAAATATTTTATCAGTTGATAATATTGTAAACTAACAGAAAAAAATGTTCTTTAACAGATTCAGTTATAGCTTTATTTGAATGCAGCAATGTAGGCATAATTTTCATAAATGTAACATTAAGTTATAATGTGAAAGAATGTGCTAATTTTTTTTTTTATTTTTTTTTTTTGCTATGGAAATAAGATGAAAGAAAGAAAATATTATTGAATACGATAAATGTATTTATCAGTTTGACTTATCTGTTATAACTCTATATTGCCCATCTCTTATTTTTATTGACAGTTATTGGGCAGTCAACGGGTTAAGTGTTTACCAACAGGGAATGGTTCTATCTGAGACATGTTTCTACATGTACAGGTTAATTATGGTATCTACTAAAATGTCTGGTTACTAGGCTTTGTTTTTGGAATTTACTTCCATATTTTTTATTTATACCTAATTGATTTAAATTAAGTTTTCTACATGAATTAATTATTTGAAGTACAATTATTCTTAATGTATTATTTTCCATCACACATTATTGTCAAGATTGTCATCTTTAGTAATTACAAGAATACTTTGTTCAGAAATTTAGTTTCAATATGTCATATTTAAGGACATTCAAGCCCTGGCATTATGTAATTTTTATCAGGACAACAGGTATTAGACTGTTCCTGTTTTAGTGACTTAAATGAAATAAAAGTAATCTCTAAGATTATATTTAAGGTGATATACCAATAAGTACATATGTAGGGGTACCTACTATGTTCTTATTGTGAATTTATCTATTCTTAATTTTGAGAAATGTCTGTCTTAATGGTAATTTAAGAGGGATATTTCAATTTTAAGAAATTGAATAGGTATAATGATTTTGTTAGATTATGATCAGAACTTTTAAGTGATTAGAAGCAGTTCCTTAGCATGTGATAGGGGTCACAGCGTTATTTTATTTTATTATCATAAATATATAAAGAACAAAAGATTTATTGAAATTACTAAATTAGTATTAGGTAAATGATCATCACATAGCCTTTATGTTAATTCAGCGGTTACAGAAGTCTACCTTAATAAGGTTTTATTACATTAATTTTTTATAGTCCTCAATTAATCATAACAAGATATTCAGAAGAAGGTCAGCCAAAGAAAAGATGGTTCCACACATATAGCTAGGGCTCGACTGGAAATAGACTCAGCACAAAAGGCTTAATAAATAATAAATAAATAGTTATATATACATATTACTAATCTTACAGACTTGTCCATCTTATACTTATTTCATATCAATATGATGGAGGACTGAACAAATCAAGCGTTCCCAATAGTTTTAAAATGTATCTTATTTTGAATAATGGTACTTATGTAAGTACATATTTATAAATAGGTATTCTTAGTACATTACATTGTTTACCACAATGAAGTGGAAAGGAATCTGGAATATCTAGGTTATTATTTAATTAAATAGTGTAAGCCTAATATGTTAAGGGTTTTTATGGTACTTCCATAACACTTTTACTTTTCAATTTGTTTGTGGCATTAACTTTGGATTAGGGTTAATAAATTTAAACCTAAAGGATTTCTATGCAAAAATTCTTTGACATGAAGTATACGCTGATAAGATGGCATCTGATTTGTCACAAGCTGGATTTTATAAACGTTGTCTTGTCAAAATCCTTGTTTCACTGCAATTTTGCAGGACTATTTATTTCTTCCAAGAATTGCATAAGTGCAATAATACCTTTAAATACTAATTAATTAGTAAAAGATTGGGTTAGTTATATAATTTCTTGATAAATTATTTAGTACTGCAACTTCATTATCTGACTATGGTAAAAACCAAGAAAGGGTTATTTTGGAGTTTTAAACCAAACAATGGATTCATTAGCGCAATGGCTAAGACTTTATAATAGAGATTTGTGATTAATAAGATGGCCAGTAAAGTAATCCATAGCTTTGATAAGTAAGTATCTGTATCTCTATTGTAACCTTCTTTCTTGAGGTAAAGGGCTTTTCACAATAATTCCGGTTTGAATTTTCTATCTCCATCCAATTCCTTCCGCTTCCAACCGGCCAATCTGGAAGTCAATGGGGGAGGCCTATGTTCAGCAGTGGACGTCCTATGGCTGAAATGATGATGATGATGATCCAATTCCTTAGGAACTAGTTAAAACCATCTTTGTTTATTTGTAATAGTATTTATCAGATATTAGCACTATTGTCTGACAATAATAATATTATAGTGTTGTGTTGATTTTGTACAATTGGTTTTACAATTTTATATAGTATTGTTTCATACTGTCATCACATCAGCTTACAGTGCAAGATTTCAAATAATTTGTTTGATTTTTCATTTGTTATATATGTAATATAACACTAATTGAATACCAATAGGTTAATTAATATAACAAGTGAGCCTGCTTGTTTGTCCATAATTTCTTTTTATTCTAGAATTTATATACTAAATATTAGTGCTTGTTTAATAATGAGTGAGCCTGCCCATTTCTATATACTGTCTATTTGCTTAGTAACAGTAGGACTTGGTGTTTAAAAATGAGTGATCCTGCTCATTTGTCCATACTTTGTTGTCTCATGATAGTAGCGCTAGTTGATTGAAATTGAGTGAGTATGCTTGTCTGTCCATACTATTCTATCCACTTGGTGGTAGCGTTAGACATCTAATATTTTTGTGTACTTGTTCAAATTTAATTTTCATGGTATTGCAACATATACTGTCATACTGTCTTCCCGCTTTGTGAAAGCGCTTAATGTCAGGTCATTAGTGCACCGGCTCAATTTTTAGTTTTCCTGGTATTGCAACATACTGTCTATCCGCACTGTGATAGCGCTAGATGGCAATTAATTGGTGCACTGGATCAATTTCCATTTTCATGGTATAGCAACATACTGTCTATCCGATAAGTGATAGAGCTAGATGTCAAATAATGGGTGCATTGGCTCAATTTTCATGGTATTGTCTATTGCCCATTATGTATATACTACCCAGGCGTTTGAAGTTTATTTCAGTAGGTAATTTGTAAAGTTTTCTCAACACCCAGCCATTGCGTTTCCACTTCAATTTCATTGATATAGACTGAAGCCTGAGGAGGCTGCTTCAATATTTGAGTTTCCATACTTGTGTCGTGGTTTCTTCATCTTGCTGTTTTCTAAATTTCTTAAGTTTTCCTTATTTTCATAAATTGTATATTTACTAGGTGTCTTCAGTTTTGGGGCGAACTGGAGCTTAAACTTGATAGCTCTGTATTTCATTCTCAACTTCTTTAAGTTTTTTAGAAGAAAAAGTAACAAGATTATAATTTAAAAATGACTTTTAGGTTAGATTCTATCAATCAATTATACGTTAGGTACCTAAGTAATTCCTCCATAGGAGAATATCTATAATTCACAAAAGGAAGTAAAGTATTTGATTGTACATACCTGTAACTGGAACTAATGAATATATAAGTTGATTCCATTAATATAGCGTTAAAAAACAAACCATAACCGCGCCTGATTATGGCGCTCATCCCTTGTTGATTTTTGGCTGAAATTCACTATAAACCTTATTGTAAACACAATCCACATAGAGAACTGTATAATAGCATTCTAAACACTAACTTTTAAGCTACAAATAGAGTAAATAATAGTTATTTTACACATTTTATTGCAAGGACTACGTGCCCGCGCTGTCACAAACAATCGTAATGACATTACCAACAAATGTTGCCATTTGCAGGGATAAATGTTTTTTCTTTTCCAGCTTTAAAACATTGTGACCCGACGCTGTTGTAGAACATCGGTACTACTCGTAAATATATCTCAAACAATCAGCAAGTATAATCGACTTATGACAACGTTTAACTTGACAAGGCTTAACTTGACTACGGCAGGGTTGATTTGGTTCTATTATATTTTGTACTATTTATCCGAATTGGGTATTAGCATCCCACAGTAGGGCATGGCCCTTTGAATCAAGAATAATTACATTTATTTGGCATCAAACAAAATATAAATATTTTCTCTTTTTCAATACATCTCGAAATCTTCTGGGGTGTCCAAATATTTCCCCTATGCATTCTGGCTGTACTACAAATCCTTTCACGTCACGTCTCGTCTCGTCTCTGCACTCGGTGTTGCATTGCTAAAGATCAGTTCAACAGCTAGTTTTACTTATGTGTAGACGATCTATCTCTAAAGACACTGATAACTTGCAACTGCCCTGATGTAATTGTAAATTAAAGTACGTGCATATTAGCTGTAGTGTTTCTCCACCAGACTCGGCGCCGGAGCTGCACTACACATTCATCGAGCAGGCGCTGCGCGCGGGCGGGCCGGTGTCGTTGCGCTGCGCCGCCTCGGGCTCGCCGCCGCCGCGCTTCACCTGGCTGCTGGACGCGCAGGCGTTGGACCAGTATCGCACACAGCACAGGTAAGTTTAGTTCGTCAAGGGCAATGAACTCATTAAGCGACCCTTATTATGGCCGCGTCCATAAAAAAATATGTTCGTTTACTAGGATGTGTCATCTAAGGGATTATGTTTTGTTATCAAATTATCGTATTCTAAATTTGCTGTACTTTACATGTAAAAACTAAATTAGGTCCCAGTAGAAAACAGAAATAAAAGAAAAAAGACAGACAGAAGGTAGAAAACAGAGATAAACAGAAGTTAAAAAGTGATGAAGCAACAGCAATCACTTACCGATATCTTTTTAATGTTGGAATCAAACTGAGCTATAGAATATAATAAACGTCATGTTTTACTTTGTTCGTTTACTTTGCTTCTTGTTGTTTTTACTGGTAAGGTTTAGGTTGATAGAGACGTAGCGCAATAACGTTTTTTTTTTTTATCCAATGTGTGTTGAACAAAAAAGACTTATTATGATGTAATTTATCCTATACTTAATAGCCTGTACCCAATGCATGCCGCTACAATTAACCCAAATGCGGCATAGCGAAGCGCACTTAACCCCTAATTATCTCATGTAGATCCCAGCACCGGCCTATCGAATAGTTATGACGTGAGGCCTAAGCCGGGCTGATTAGACAGATTACCTGGCCCGGTTGAACAGTTCAGGGTAATGAAGAAAATTTTAAACACGATCTCTGCAAAACTAGTTCGCTCTGTTTATTAGCCCTAAAAATATGATTATTAAAATTATGTGTGCGAAGCTTATAGAATACATAACCAATATTTTCGATCGCACATAAAATTTGTTATAACAAAAAAATGTTTTTATGCGCTATATCTTCTAAGTTATCATCATGATCAGCCCGTTTGCATCTAGCGGCTTCTCACAACCTTGGCGTGGTCGTGGTTCACCCGGTGAAAGGCTTGCCCGCGCTGCGTCTTCTAGTTCGATGCCTGCCCATTGCCACTTTAGCTTTGCAAAAATTAAAAAGGAACGACGGTACTTTGATTTGTCTACGGATATCCTCGTTTCGGATATTATCTTGTAAAGAAACGCCAAGCTCTCTCAATAGCACGCCGGGTGACTATTCTGGGGCATCTTCTTAATTTTTTATGAGGAGGATGATGATCGTTTACAAACTAAGGTACTTCATAAGCGAGGAGACGTCGGTGAACGGCGACGTAGTGTCGGTGCTGAACATGAGCTCGGCGTCGGCGGCGGACGGCGGCCGCTACACCTGCCGCGCGCACAACGAGCTGGGCCACGCCGACCACTCCGCTAGGCTCAACATCTACGGTGAGTTTTCTAGATTATTGGTAGACCTCACTTTAGCATTTGTTTTTTTATCGTGTTTGGAAATTTAATAAAACATAGGAACACCATGTTTTTTTTTTATTCTTGACCATTGACTGTACTGCTGTCGTGACAACGTGCGTGAGGTTTAGGGCACCTTCTGTACTATCAGCAAAAAAAAAAAGATTTATGTCGATTTTCATCAATTTATAACTCGTACGCTGTGCGACTAAGATCAAGCTATTTTATTTTGCAAAAAATGTAAATTTTTGACAGTAATAATTGTTTTTAAGTCATTCACATTTTAAGTTCAACAAAGTACCTCACTCGTGAAGCGCACGGTGATGCGTGATGAAGTATTAATCGTAGCCTTTATTATCAACAAGCAAACAAGCCTATCCAGAGACAAAAGATGGCATGACTCGTTTCATGATCCCACTGCCTAACTTACCCTGCTATTCTTAACACAGCAAAGCTATTTCGGTTTAGGCGATAGAAAGAAGCAAAATCAAGAATGTCACGTGTGCAATGTATAGTCGACTCGTCAACTAACCCTTATCTCAATTGATATTCACGTGTCAAACTTTAAGGTGAAAATCGGTCTAAGATATTTTTTTGAGATTATAGATTTGAATTAAGATTATATTTTGTGGTAGATTGATAAGCTGTGGATCGTATGTAATGTTTATAATTACATCACCTGTACAAGTAAAAACCATTTTTATAAGTAATTTATATCCAGATTTTCGTAAACTCAACAATTGAATTCCACCACATGCTACTCGTCGGAAATTAAAAGCGTGTAGTGGAAATTCGATTGACTCAATTTACAATACTGTGACCAAATGTTTGCCCAGGTCCGCCTTCGATCCGCGCGCTGGGCCCGGTGCGCGTGGTGGCCGGCGCGAACGCGACCGTGTACTGCCCCTACGCCGGATATCCGATCAGGTCCATAGAGGTGCATTCGCTAGGATGATTCCTCTAACGCACGTACTCATTAGTAGCACGCTTGTGTTTCAGTATCCATACGAGTGAAATTAATATATGAGCTGTGCTAGTGTAATTTGAGTTTGACTTCGCTAAAGTATCTTTTTGTAACTATAATACGAAACTGCAAATCTAAATTGTGTGATATATGCTTTATGAGGCTTTTTGCAGAAAATGGTAGAGACAATTTTTAAATATAAAATTGGAGTTGATGTTTTTTATTTCCTTTTTAAAAATAAAACTGTACTTCAGGACACTATCATTAGCCCTATTGCTTTTAACATTTAAGACCATGCCACACTTAAAATGTATTATATTTCAAAATTTTTAACTAAATAATTACCAAACAAATCAGATAGTAATGTTCTGCCAACAAACTCATAAAGAAAGATTAGTTATTTTTGATATCGATCGCAGCTCGATCTCGTGGTGGGCGCGGGGTGCGGGGCGCGCGGTGGGCCCCGCAGGGCGCGTCTCGGCGCGGGGCGCGGAGCTGCGTCTGTGGCCCGCCGCGGGGCCCGACGCGGGACACTACTCCTGCACCGTCACTGCGCCCGGGGGCGCCGCCGCCAAGAGGGATATCGAGATACAAGTCCGAAGTAAGATGTAATCCTTTGCTGTCACTCATCGTAGGGCACAATGGGCACAATAGCAAAACTCAGTTGTCTGCCCGGCAAATGATTTTTGCCAAAGTAAGAGAGCCTGTCTTATAAGAATAATAAGTAACTTTAACTATTAAATCTTGCGAAAATTTTTAGGTTTATTTTTTGAGAAAAAGTGTTATAAAAACATTAATTTTGTGCCTTTTTTAGATCCACCGAAAATATCACCTTTTATATTTTCTTCTGAATTAACTGAGGGTAGCGCAGTACAAGTCTTGTGTGGAGTATCATCGGGTGACAAACCTATGTATTTCTCATGGCTAAAAGACGGGGCACCCCTGCCATCTAACTTGCAGGTAATTGAATAACTTTTGGTAAAACCACAAAAAATTATCTACTTAATTGAAGCGATTGTTTATTAAAGAATCCTTACAGATCGAAGAAAAGAGTTTAAATGAGTTTTCTTTGCTGATGTTCTCCGATCTAACGGCGCGACATAGTGGGGATTATACGTGTCGTGTTTCAAATCATGCAGCTACCGTCAATTATACTGCCACTCTTAGTGTAAAAGGTAGGAACATAATAATATGACCGAAATGCAGAAAGAAAATAAAGAAATCCATAACACCAGTTTTTTCTAACAGTGGCTCCAGTGTGGGTAACAGAACCGTTAGATACTGCAGTGTTACTTGGTGCCCCATTACACTTGGAATGCGCTGCTAAAGGTTACCCAATACCTACAGTGACGTGGTATAGAAAAATAGGTACGACATTATTTTCCTTAAGTCTGAAAAATAAATCAACCTGGTATTATGTGAACTTCTACTTTTGCAGGTGAAAGCATACCTTTGACTCCTGATGGATCAGAACAGTGGCAAATTGTCGAAAGTATGGACTGGGGCGAGGGTGTTGCAAGTAGTACTGCCGTACGTGCACGCAATGGGACACTATCCGCAAACGTAGCCGCACGGGACCACCAAGGGCTGTACCGATGTCTGGCTGACAATGGAGTCGGACCACCGCTTGTTAAACATATCAACCTTACTGTACATGGTGCGTAACACTCCTGCCAACAATATTTTTGTCTTTTTTTCATTACTCTATCTTACAACATAATTGTCTTTGATACAGAACCAGCGCATTTCGAAGGGGGTGGTGGTAATGTATCGTGCGTACGAGGACAAAGTGCATCACTAACTTGTCATGCCTTAGGTGATGCTCCTCTAACTGTGCATTGGACTCATTTAGGTACAAGGCTAGATCTTAACTCCTACAGGTAATATTAATATTAGCAACATACAAAATCTGTGTTGCGAGTGAGTATTTAGTTATATCATTGGCAGTTACACTATCTTTTTTCAAGGTGGACAGTATCAGAAGTAAGAACAGCAGATGGTCTGCGATCAGTTCTACAGCTTAGAGCTGCAGAAAGAGTTGATGCTGGAGAATACAGATGTCATGCTCATAATCAATTTGGAAGAAGTGAAGTCCTTATGTATTTACATGTTGAAGGTCGGTAAGATTTACATCAATGCGTAAATAAATTATGAGGTCACCTATTTTAAATCAATTTACTTTGTTGCTCAAACAGAACCACCAGAGGCACCTAAGTCTCTTCGGCTTGGAGGCGTAGGAACAAGATGGGTTCGCCTTATATGGCGATCTTTACCAGGACTAGGAGTGTACTATAGTGTGCTTTGCACTGCTTTACACTCTTTACCAGGAGTTGATGCTAAACATACTACTGCCAATTTAACTTTAGACTCTCTTGGAGATGATAGGTATGTTTTCAATATAGGTATTCTGGTCTAAATAAGTAACTGTTACGAGTATGTTCAGATTTCAGAATTATCAAGTTATAATAATCGCTTTTTTGATGCCATTAGGATTGAAACAGATGGTTATAAGACACTAAGTGCCAGATTGGAAAGTTTGAGGCCAGCTGCAGCATATTCTCTTCGGCTAACAGCTGCTAATCACGTTGGACAATCACCTCATTCAGACCCCTTATTATTCACTACGTTAGAAGAAGGTAATGCAGTTGTTGTAATAATTAAATAAAAAAGTTGTAATAAGGTAAACCACGCAGAACTCATGCTCTGTTGACTAACATTGTTATTTACTTTTGTTTAGCTCCCACAGCTTCACCACAAAATGTAAGAGTGAGGCCAGCAAATATAGGAGAACTACACGTATCATGGTCGGTAAGTTTCAAGTTTTGTTTTCTTCCAGCTATTCCTTAAGTAGTTATTTTAGTGAACAGAAGTATTTCTGTTACTAGTTTATTATCTTCTTCAATGATATTATTTTGTTTATATTTTTCTGCTTAAAAAAATGCATTTTTAATTTCTTACATTCTTTCTGATCTACGAGTATCCACTATTCTCATAGGCACCTCCCCAAGATAGTTGGAATGGCGAGTTGCTAGGCTACGTAGCATCTTGGCGCGAGTTAAGTCGTTTTGAGGAAGAAGCGGCAGGTGAGGATGGTGAACGCAGTGGGTCTGCAACGTCACCGGGCTGGAGCAGCGCTGAGATGACGCTGGGTGGGCTGCGGTCCTTTGCGCGGTACGCGGTAGCTGTTCGCGCATATAATAGAGCGGGGGCTGGTCCTCCGTCACCATTAGTTTATGCTACCACTGCTGATGGAGGTAAGATTCAAATACTTTTTTTATCAAATATAACGAACTATAAAGTGTTTTACTTGTAAGTACTATGTTTTTTTTATGCATATTCATTAAAAATCAGGTAAACAGAAGAGAATAGGAATACCTAAAACATCATAAACAAGTAAAAGAATAGTTGTGAGTTGTTTCGTATATTGTATTAAGAAGACAAGTAATAGAGAAATTTCTTGTTAGTGGCCAAGGTAGGTATGGCTGCATGGTTAAAAAACGTCGTATCTAATGCAGTACCAGAAGCACCGCCCACGTCAGTGTTTTGCGAGGCAGTGTCGGCGCGGGCGCTGCGCGTGCGCTGGGCGCCGCCGCCGGGCGCGCAGCACGCGCACTCGCTGCGCGGATACGAGCTGCACTACGCACCGCTGCACCTGTTGCCATGTGAGTCATTTATTGCGTTGACAAGTTGCTACTCCAAAAAGAGTCATAGCGAGGTGCTCTGCAACTGTATGTGGCTTCAGTTTCTTTTTATCGCATTAAACACAAACGTTTAGTAACACGGACATAGGCCTGTGGTGAAATAATACTACTGTTGACTTCATTACTGTAGTAATTATATGCATAGACATTATAGGTAGTAATTACACTGTTTCGACTGGCATAGTGACTGCTTAGCATCTGCTTACCTCGAACACTCACGAGCAACTGACTAAGTAGCGATCTCTTCTGGTACTACCGCGCTGTTTCCCCCACTATAATATAATTACGTCACGTCCTTTCTAAGACAGTTAGTTTTGACGACAAAATATTATTTTAGATTTTTTTTAGTGTAAAATATGAAAAACAATTTTAATAAAATACATTAAATCACGACAGGCCTCCCTAATAATCTACAGCGGGCCTTTCTGCATCATTTGTCATCGTCTCTCCATTTAAGTAGTCGGTCCAACGCTGCGTTTATGAGTCCAAAGAATTTGCAAGAAACATATGTATGTATGTACTTCATAAACTCTTGGAAAACAATGAATAGGCTGCGGAGTCAGATAGGCCGTTTTCAATTATAAAGTGCAGACAGTAAAAATGGTGTCATTTTACCATTAATAAAACTAATTTATTTCTGCTTATGGCCCTAAATTAAGCACTTCCAGATGAACCTTTACGCAAATTACGTAAATAAATACTCATATCTCAGCCGTTAATATTCTATTTATTTAAAAGTTTACTTTAGTGTTTAATACTTTATTTAGCGTGGAGCGGAGCGGGCGGAGGCATGGTGGCGCGGGCGGGGGCGGGCGGCGCGGCGGGCGAGGCCACGCTGCAGGGCCTGCGCGCGGCTACCAACTACAGCGTCAGCGTCCGCGCGCGCGCAGACCGCGGCCTCGGACCGCCCTCGCCGCCAGTCTATTGTTCCACGAGGGAAGATGGTAAGACCTTGGTTCAAAGCTTAAAAGTTGCATGTTTATTTTGACGGAATTAAGCTGTAAAGTAGTATCTGACATTTCCAAAGAGAGGGCTTATCTGAAGTTGTTTATCGATCAGACTGTTATATTAATATTATAAGAATCCCAAAATGTCATTAACAAAACCTGCAATTGTGCCTAAAAAACATTAGTCAGAATACAGGGTTACATTGCAAAGTGGTGCCAAATCTTTAGGAGTGGCTCAGAATCAGTAATGCCCCATGGCATTAAGTCCACCTTTTGTATGATTTTTATTTGTGCAATAAAGCTTAAATAAATAAATAAACTTAATCGAACTATGCAAAAAACTTTTTTTTTTTTACATTTCATTATTCCTATCCGCTGCTTAAATTCATACGCGTGGAAAAGTTAACTAATTCATGAAAAAAATTCACCGTATGTGCACTCTTTATTGACTCTATTTTCAGATATTTTAAAGTACATTTTTTTCGTAACATACGATTATTAAAAATAATAACGACTAAGACGCTTCTTCATATTGTTCCCTAGATCTTATTTTAAATTTGGCACCCCTTTGCAATGTAACCCTGTATAACAGAAATGTTGTAGTTGGCCTCGTAGGATGAGCGAGCGAGTCTCGATGTAAATTTTTTGTGAAGATGACCAGCACCTCGATTCAGGATCCTTCGGTTATATAACCGAATCAAAAGATTTGATATCATTCTCGAATCGAATGTCGGATTTAGAGCTATTCAGAACAGCATCCGATTCGAGTTCGAGTATGATATCGGTACCGGTTCGATTACAAGTTGCATTTACGAAGCCTATTGTTACAAAATATTAAAATTTAATTTAAATTTATAATTTATTATAAATTCAAATCAAATGTATTTAATTTATACATTATAAAAAACCATAATATCATCATATGTAATATTTAATGTGTAAAAAACAAAAACAAAATTAATTTTAACCAAAAAGTATGTAACACTTTTATAAAAACATGCTTTGTAAATGTTGACTGAGTGTCAGGCAGTTGCCACTGATTTGTCACTTATTATTTAACGTGCCAATGTAAATTTTAAATTTACGATAGCATTAAGTTTTTCCTAGAAGCAGACCTAAAAATAGATTTGATGCATCCCGCAGAGACCTCAAAATGCGTATTTAGCATTCAAAAATATATTTTGTACAATATTATGAAGATATCGGGTGCTTGGTACCACTCGTTAATTTATTGACAGAAATCGATCGGACGTCAGGAAAGTCTTGTACGATATCTGTGTTGTGAATAGCTTTGATATTCTTTGAGGGTCGAGAAGTACTGGTAATCGCACGAGTGTGACGTTATTTCGATTCGGTATGAAATATGTCAAGTTGATCGACGATACGGTTATTGTGAATTGAAATGATTATAAATCGACTGATTTCTGACCAAATCGGTTGATAACAGAGTTACCGTAGGGCTATTAAACTTCGAGTATGAGCCCAAACCATGTTACGAAAACAAAGATAAAAATATTATTTTTATGGTTACACATTAATTTCGTAACTCTGCGCATAGTGCCGGGTGCCGCGGAAGCGATACGCGCGTTGGCAGCAAGCGCTGACGCGGTGCGAGTGTCGTGGCTGCCGCCCGCCCAGAGGGCCGGCCGGCTGACGCACTACACCCTGTATACGAGGGAACTCGGCAAGTGAGACAAAACACTTTCATAATATAACTGACAGCAGTATGAGCCTCAATAATTTAATGGGTTTTGTCTTACAGTATGTGTATTTGTAGTATACTTAAAAACAAATAAACACCTTTTTTTAAAAACGTTTAAATTTTATTAGACCTAAATATATTAAAAGTTTAACAAGAATCGTTGTGAAATACTCTCTTGTGTGTAATTGTGATACGTTTACAAATCTCCGATGTATTAAACGTGACGTAGATACAACTCACAACTTACAAATCTATTCAATGTAGAAGGTTACGATTTACAAACAACCCCTACAATAGAAATTATTAGAACATACATTTACTCGATAAAGCATAAAAATCTGATTATAATCAATACACAATAATTATTTTTCATATTGCATCACAATATAATCTTTTGGAGTATTTAGTTACCCAGAAAATCATGTTTGATAATAACAGAACTCAGTTATTATTGTATTAAACGCCCATTTTGCGCTACTTTAAATAGCACATATCAATACAGGGTGGGTGGAGAATGGTCTCAGCGCGTAGAAGCAGGCGAGGCGTCCGACCAGACGGAAGCGGAAGCGGAAGTATATCGGGAGGTGGTAGGGTTGCGCGAGCGCACTGTGTACGAGTTCTGGGTGCGCGCGAGCACGGCCGCGGGCGCGGGCCCGACCACCAGGCCGGTCACGGCAGCACCCACACAGCACTGTAAGCTTTATTACTAGAAGAAACTGTTATCTAGTACCAAACAATTTAGGCTCTTACTCAACCGTTTACTCTTGAGTTGTCCAACTGTTCATAATTTATAGATTTTTTAAATTTATTTAATTACCTAGTGCTTTGGATTCTTCAATCTCTACATATCTTTTGCTTTCTATAAGAAGTAATCGTATCCCTCTCAACAGCATTTCTTGTCTCTGTGTAACTCTACCACCTAAAGATTTATAATCAGAATAAAACCTTTTTAGCTCATTAGCATCGTCCTTGTCAGCTGTTACTTGGAGCCAGTTTTTCTCTAGTTTAGTTTTTTACAGACCGGGTTGTGTGTATGTTAAACTATACCTGTTTTCTTCCTTTCTGAAATAGCCAAAACTTTTCTGATAGGATATTCTGCGTCCCGCTTTACTGCATGCCCAAACCTTAAGTTAAATTATCTATAGTTAGATTATTTATTTGGGCCCATGGCCCATTTGATAAAAATAATTATTCCTATATATCTCTCTTTCCACCTGTAACCATAGGGTATTAGATTTTGTCTTGTGACATGATTAAGAGACATGTATGTGTAGTGTCAGTGCGCATCTCGTCGTTCGGGCGCGTGGTGTTCGCGTCGTCGGGCGCGCGCGTGCGTCTCCGCTGCGCGGCGGTGGGCCCCGCCCCGCTGCGCTGGCGGTGGGCGCCCGCGCCCGCGCCGCCCGCGCACACCGTCACCGACGCCGGGGACCTTATTATACACAGTGAGTCATGTTGCAGGACGTGCTAAAAGTAATACGAATAATTAGTAAATTGTATTACTTTACAAGCTTTTAATTAACTTGCAATGTATGTTTTTTGGGGTTAAATCTTGCCACTAAATTTTAGTGCAGCTATCATCAACTGATTGAAATGAAATTTTGCATTTACGTTTAGTTTAGATGACAATGCATAGTTAGCTAAGTGACGTCATTCTAAATCCAATATAGCGGCTATTTTTTTAGACCATTTAAATAAAAGCTTGTTTTAAAAATGATTTATACTATTTTTTTTCTTTATTTTGTGAAATTTCAATTTATTTATACATATTAGTTCATTTTATTCGATACAACTAAGATATAATAACATCAACAATAACATTTTATTTACTATACATTTTCAGGATTAGTGCACTTTGCATTTTCTTTTGGTTGTCCAAGGAGTGTTTGTGGTGCGTATGTCGCTTAACTGAGCCGAAATTGGAAGGAAATTAATTACTTATTTACAGTTGTATAGTTATGGGTTTTTTGCGAAGTAACACCTGATACTGATTACTGACTATTATTTTTTTCGAAACTATTCTCTGTGATGGCCAACCCCTCATCTCTTACCCACGTAGAAGCAGAAGCCAACGCCAACTTTACGTGTTCGGTACGAAGCGGCGGTGGCGGCGACGCAGCGCAGTTTGCGCTTGTGGTGAGAACTGCGCCGGCCGCTCCTGCGCCACGTCTCGTGCGGGCCGACACGCACGCGCTGCACCTCGCGTGGGACCCACCGCCTGACACCGGCACGGCACTATTAGGTACACACTTGAAAAATATACTTGATCACTCAACAGACGATACTAATTAGTGGTTCCCAATCATCTTTACCCACTGACAATACTTAACATTACATCGTGAATAAATGAAGAACCAACAAAACTTTTGGATGAGATTGTGTACGATGATCTTTTACTTATTTACTTAGACACAAACTATCTTTGTACTTATTTATTTACTTAGACACCTACAATAACATAAATTTCATAGTCATGTTCCATATTAACACATCTCACTCATATTTTGGGTGTTCATCATCATCATCATCATCATTTCAGCCATAGGACGTCCACTGCTGAACATAGGCCTTCCCCATTGACTTCCAGATTGGCCGGTTGGAAGCGGCCTGCATTCAGCGTCTTCCTGCGACTCTTATCAAGTCGTCTGACCACCTTGTTCACTTTGTGTCATTTTTGATGAGAACAGAAAACCGATTGCTACTTCCTTCGGTTAGGTTACTCAGTATGGTGGTCTCGTGGCGGCGACAGCAGCGGCGGGTCTCGGTCGGCGCGCGTGGCGGGCGGCGAGACCGCGCTGTGGCTGCGCGGGCTCGCGTGCGGCGCGCTGTACCGCGTCACTGTGCGCGCGCACAACGCGGTGGGCGCGTCGCCGCACTCGCGCCCGCTGCTCGCGCGCACTCGGGGCGACAGTGAGTATAAATCTACTCTTCAGCACAACTAAATTATACAGCGTGAATATTGTAATTCCTTAAAAGTACGTATTCGGCCCCAAAATTTTTAATATGGCATCTTAATTAAAATTGGTACATTTTAACTAATTAGTTATTTTCATACAAAAATATGATCTACGTCAACTATAATAGTCATTCTAGTAAAAAGCTCAAATGTAATTTAAACATTGTAAAAGAAAAAAATATATTTAAAACCCCCGACTAAAAAGAGGTAAGTGACCAAAAAAAATCTGTCGAGAATTGCCATTTTCTTCCCTGAATTAAAAATAGGAGAAAATATATTTAAAAGCTACTGTAACCTTCGATAACTATTAAATGTCAGGATATCAGTTAAATGACCGAAAAATGTCAGACAACTGCGCCGTATCTACCGCTGATGGGATTTAATGATAAGATGTGTGTAGTTGCTTTAATTGCACAGATTTTACATAGCACTGTCAAAATGCAGGTCAGACGCAGTTGGCAAAAATGCATCGAAATTTATTTACGTTGGATGCGTAAAAAAATAGTTGTTTCAATTAGTCATTTACTCTAAAACTGTAATATTTAAGTCATTTCAGGGCAGATAATGACAGCCCCGACGGATTTTCTTTGGTAACTTATTTATAAAAGGATCAACTTCTTTCGATCTCGATGTCGTCCACCAAGAGAGTTGGCATTGTGCGTAGAGGCGAAGGCGCCGCCGGGCAAGGAGTTCGTGTGGGCCAACAGCACGGCGCTGCGACTCAACCTGCTGGCGTGGGGTGGCCGTTGCCCCGTGGCCACGTGGACGGTGGCGCTGCGGCCCGCCAATCCCGCCCCTGCTGCTTGGCTGGATCTGCTGGCCGATGGGGAGTCTGCTCTGGTAAGCCCTTTGTGATCCCGTCTGGCGTGGGGTAGCAGCATTGATGATGGCATTGACAGTGGCCCAGCGCTTTATCAACCTGCGTACGTCCGCTGGTAGGCTTGACCGGAGAGCCCCAGCACCTGGCAGGATATGGTCTGCGCTGGAAAGGTAAGACTCTTGTAGGTACATGGTTCATATAGTGTAACAACAGTAGGCTTGCTCACTTTTAAATTTCGTTTGAAATAAACCGAATAGATTTGAAATTTATTTTAAAAAGTAATTTCTTAGATAGTGTAGAATGTGTTCTTTAGTATCATCTGTGGCGTTGAAGAAGACACTTCAATATTTGCTCGTAAGTACTTAATTTATTGCTGCCTTGCTGCATCTGAATAACGCAATCGCTTAATAATACAATTTCGGTTGTAGACACTAAGTTAATGAAATAAACATTTTGTATTTTTGTATTTTGTATTTTTGTATTGTATCTCGTTTTGCCGTGCTAGGGGTAACACCTAAGACCTTGTCATCGTAAACAAACAATGTATAGAATTACAGGATTCTTAAAGAAATCCTTAAGACTCCTGAAATCAATTAATTTAAAAGCAAAAATATTGCTAAAGTTGTGGTCCTTTACCAGGCTAGCAATCTCAGGCCAGGCACTTGGTACGAGATACGCGTAGTGGCGCGCTCTGCCGCCGGGGACACTCCGGCGCTTTACAGGGCTGCCACGCACACGGTTAATGGAGGTAAGAACTCTTCCGTTACATCTTCAGTTTCCATTTTGATCGTAAGATATTTTAAGATAATATTTTTTGGTACTGTAGAACGGATAGGGGAGCCAATGGAATTGCCAGTGGAAGCTCGAAGTCAATTGGCAGATGGTGCCGCAGAAGTTGTTCCTGAGTGGCGGTCGAGTCTTGCACCCTTGTTGCTTGGTGGGGGACTCGCTGCATTATTAGCATCTTTAGCAGGTACGACAATACTTATAATATTTGTAAAAATAGCTGCCCTTACATACTTTACAATTTAAGCAAATCTTGCTGGGTATCATCATCATCATCATCATCATTTCAGCCATAGGACGTCCACTGCTGAACATAGGCCTCCCCCAGTGACTTCCAGATTGGCCGGGTGAAAGCGGCCCGCATCCAGCGGCTTCCTGCAACCTTTACTAGGTCGTCTGTCCACCTTAAAGATGGACGTTGCTACGCTGCGCTTGCCGCTTGCTGGGTATATGAAATATTTAAAAAAATATTGTCACACAATATCGTTACGCAAATTAGAATAATGTAGTCGATTTGCGCTTTAATCCACCGTATGTGTGTATTTGTATCACTTAGATTGATGCGTTCAAGTTGTAAACTTGTAATACTGCTGTAAAACTTAGTACGAGTATTTGTGTCGGTAGTTTATAAAAGCCTTTGCCCTTTCCTTATAACCCTGTATTCGACCGGCAGTAGGTCTGGTGCTGGCACGTCGTCGCGCGCTGTGCGTGCGGCGCGAGTGCTCGCTGCACGAGGCGCGCGCGCCGCACCCGCAGCTCTACACTACAGAGCCCGGAAAAAGGAACGGAAAGACGCTTACACCTCCTGACGGTATGCAATTATATCTTCATATATCTGTCAGTTAGCTAAATGAGTTATTTAAATTGCCTGTGGCCTTGCCAAGTTAATAACAATTTGGTTTGGTTTAGAAAGACGACGCACAGCTCTTAGGAACTAGTTTTCAAATCTAGCTTATGCTATTGTACTAAAAACGAATCTTAATCTATTAAACCATCAATTACAATAACTTGATAAACAAATAGACAAAAATCGTTCAATGTTAATTTTTTATGTATTTCCAAAAAAATTCCAATAAGTAAAACTATAGTTTTATACATAATGTGATATTAAAACAAAACTTGAATTATATTTTAAATATCCTTCAGCCCTTATTGTACCTTTTAATATTATTATATTAGTATTATATAATTATAGGATTATATTTATTACTTAAGTTTCATGTATTAATGCTAAGTTTTTATACAGAATAAGTTTTATCTTATCTTATCTTATCTTATCTTATCGTATCGTATCGTATCAAAGAGGCGGGACAAATTTTGCCTTGGCGCAGCTGAAACAATGCCAGCTGTATCGTACGTAACTCGTAACTTGGCATGGCACGCACGCAGGTGAGCTGCACGAGATCAGTCCGTACGCGACGTTCAGCATGGCGGGCGGCGCGTGCGAGGAGCGCGGCGGCTGCGCGCTGCACCTGCGCACCTTCGGCCGCGCGGAGGCGCTCGACCTCGCCGCGCCGCCGCCGCGCCCCAACCTGCTGGCACATGCCAACGGTAAGAGACAGTAATAGAATTGGGATGTTGACACCATTCATAAACAATTCCGAGACACTTATTTTTTTAAATAACACCTTATTTAATTGCCGTGTGGGGACGGCCTTAAAGAATACACTTCTCCACCGCCAACAGGAGGCGCGTCGTAAAAGGCGACTAATTCCTGTAGCGCGAGACGGGCAGCAGCGACTTCGTGCGAAATCTTATAAAAAACTGCGCTCGCCAACCCGCCTGCCAAGCGTGGCGAGTTTTTTTAAATATATTTTTAATTGCTTTAAAACTAATAAATAGATAGTCAGTTGAGTTTGGTAAACAGTGACGTCACCGTCCGCTATTGCCATACAAATTCTAAGGAAGAGGTACGTTTTGACAGCTCATAAAAAGTATGTCAATTGATTGGTAGTGTTAACTACCCTTTAAACCGGCCAGGTGCGAGTCGGACTATCGCACGAAGGATTCCGTATCATTAATATATACAACATTAGACACTATATTAAATTTTAAAAATGAATATACAACAAAATTTCCTGTGAATATTTCAATCGTCTATCTGTTGCCGATATTAATACCGAGCAAAAAACGGCAAAAAACACGTTCGTTGTATGGGAGCTCCACTTAAGTATTTATTTTATTCCGTGTTTACAATGACTTTGAAATACATCATCTGTGAATATTTCAACTGCCTAGCTATCACGGTTCATGAGATACAGCCTGAAGACCGACAAACAGACGGACGGACGGACGGACGGAAACAATGAAGTCTTAGTAATAGGATCCCGTTTTTAGTCTTTGGGTGCGGAACCCGAAAAAGGACTTGCCCGCTGCATCTGTCGCAGAGAAGCACTGAACCCAACCATAGCGGCTGCAGCCTAATAGTCTCACGTGAAAGTGAAGTAGACAAAGTTTTAAAATGTTTTTAATTAATGTTTCAATTTCAATTTAATTAGTGTTTTTTACTTACTCATCATTTATTTCTACCACTATAATTTTGGGTAAGATTTACTATCCGTCATTAAGAAAAGATTAAATAATCTCTGCAGAAGCGATATCTATGATGGAACCAGAACCAGACTTACCTACTTGCACTTTATTTTGAATGTTTCGATACTGTTTTCACGTTTATTTGTTTGTTTTGTTGTATTGCTAATGTTCTGACTGAAACAAAAAGAGCAAAACTTCTATAGAATATATTTTACTGTTGCATGCAGTAAACCCCGGTCCCGCTCACAAAACTTGGTCCTGTGACGTCACAGAACGTCCCGAAACATCCAGGCATTCGCTACAAATGGAATTCTGCAATCACAGGGCGGAAACGGAATGAATGTGTCTGTGCACAAATGTTCTCGACTGCGCTATAACTTGTTTTAAATTGGATATTCAAACATTGCTACGTTATTTGTTAAATATAAATTCTCCGCTAAAAAATTCAAGACATCTTCTTAGTTAAAAGCATTTCTACTTTAGACTTTCTAGCTATGTAGAGATGAACTCAATAAGAAAGGTCCTTACCGTTAGGCAGTATGTGCTATAACATATTATTATCTTAACTAATAATATACTCAAACTGGTATATCGTTATTTTGTGGTTGTACTATGATAAGATTTAAACGCAATCATATAGATTATCAAAGCAATCAAGGTATTGAATCAAACAAAGTAACATTACCGCTTCAACGAATATCGTCTTATTTAACAAGTGAAGGTAATCGTATTAATGTGAAGTCGAGTAATTCCATCCGCAAACATCGCCGGTTCATATCGGATAACAAAGAGCCCTCCCGTCGGCGCACTCAGACAAACACTCCGAGTTCCACGTCGGCTGAGATTGCAATTTCCGCTTCAGCCTTGAATTCATAATCCGCGGGTTTGATTGAGGTGCGACGATTCGATGCCAATGCGGCGGGTAAGGGCCGAATATGATTGGTTAATATTATAATCCGAATCTGATTTCTTACTATAATAACACAGAGTACCTTATAGCATATTTATAAGTATTTGGGTAGTTGCAAAAGTTAGATGATTACACTATACACGTCTGCCTATATATGTCTCACTGTAGCTCACTGACCTCAGCTTAACTATAAGTAGTTTGGGCCACCACGTGGGCCCGTCGCGGTACGACGGAGGGGTATTGTAAGGCCAGTGACTTACCCTTACTGTCAGCAGATGTTATTAAGCTGCCCTAAGACCACTGACTAGGCTTCACGACCAGTGTCATACGATATTAGCCGGGACCGAACGTGCCTTCCGAAGTACTGCAATATGATAGGATTGGTCACCCATGCAGCCACAACTGCGGCATAGGTGGCTTAATTTTAGTAATCACTACCAAAGCACTGCTGCAACTGAGCTACAAGCACCTAGATATAATGGTCTTTTAAATATGTGCCATAACTTATATGTTTACACAGGACGCTGCCAACCTATTAGTGGTATTAGATAAAATCATGGATTTCTAGCCTTATAAAGACTGAAGTCGCTCTTCTCAGCTAGAGATCTAATAAAATAACAAGTACTTAACTCCAGTATTTACTCAACATAAAATTATAATTACGTAATAATACCCTCCAAAGTGCATTAACGCCAAGTCGTTACTCCGAGCGAATAGAGTTCAGGATATTAAAAACGCCATAAAATAATAATAGTTCATTCTAGAGGCATTATCTCTGGTTCCATTGAGCGAGTTTGCAATTTCCGCTGTGTGCAGCTCTCCATTGTGAGAGGCCGCCTCCGGTGGAGTGGGGCCTCCCGGAGTGGGGGGTCCGGCGGACGCGGGACCTCCGTTCAATTATGTCGCGACTTCGGCCTCGCTCGGACGTCGTAACAAATGATGACTGCTCTATAAATCGGCGACTCGTCTTACACTGGCTTACGCTAAGCTGCTCTGTAAACCTCAGAACGCTTATAGCTTGACAATCAAGTCGAGTATTGCTTCGCTGTCTTGGGATTCAATTGCAGCGCAGTTACTTTCAACATTGGTCAACATTTACTAAGATATATTTGTGTCAAAGATAACTGTTGCAACTTTACAAAATGCTTAAACGTAGGTCACACTATAAGTTTTGCGTAACTAAAAAAAACAACATGTTCTAACTAAAATATTATGTTTATTGCTTTTCAAAATACGCTCCGTTACATTTGAAACATTTTTTATGCGATCAATCCATTTTTTAAAACAGGAGGACCACAGATCTGAAGGCATGTTTTCTACGTGCTAATTGAACGCTATCATTATAGCCTCTTCGGAGTTGGTAAAAGTAAAACCTCTCATCAAATCTTTGATTTTGGGGAAAATACAGAAATCGCAGGGTGCTAGGTCGGGGTATGCGCAGGATGGGTGACGAGTTGTACTTTTTCGGAAGCTAAAAATGACTTTGTTTTGTTGGCCGTGTGTGAAGAAGCGTTGTCATGATGTAGGAGAACGCGGCTTTTGGGTCGTCTTTCGCGAACTTTTTCTAACACCCTGGGTAAACAAATGGTAGAATACCACTCGACATTAATACTCTTTTGATCTTCAAGTGGAATTGTACAGATGGGACCCGTAGATGAGAAAAAAAACGCGATAATTTTTTACCAACGTTTCTCGCCTGCCTCACTTTTGTTGGCCTGTTCTCATTTTCAAACACCCATTCACAAGATTGCTGTTTTTTTTCGGGTTTAAAACAATAAATCCACGTTTTGTCTCCTGTGACAATGTCATAAACAGCATTAGAATCTCCGTGGTCGTACTTCAGTAGCATCTGTAAGCACCATTCCACGCGAGCCCGCTTCTGCTCCGCTGTCATTTCATGAGGGATCCAACGACTGCAAAGTTTCCGAACTTTCAATTCTTTTTTTGTTGTGTTGTTTGAATTGTCTCATAGGTAATCCGCGGTTTTTCTTCAATTAGCCGCTTAACAGTAGCTACATTATTTTCGTTGACGGCAGTTGAAGGCCGTCCTTCACGAAATTCTTCATGTAAAGAAACTCGACCTCTCTCAAATTCAGCAAACCATCGCCTCACGGTGCTCAAACAAGGTGCTTCTCTCCCAAAAGCATTTTGAAGACGAGCGGCACAGTCTTGCGGAGAGAGAGAACTTTCAAAATCATAAAAAATCGTCGCTCTAAAATCTTTTCGACTTAATTCCATTTTCGTTGCGTACGTAAAACTTTGATGTGTGATAAAAAACAATTGACGAATAATTTCCCGCCAATTGATTTTTTTTATTACTAAGAAGGTTGCAACGTTTAAAAATATAACATTCGAAATTGAAATAGTTCCGATTAGCTAGAAGTGCAAAACTTTTAGTGTGCCCTATGTATTATCTGAATTATATCAAATTATTTTACTGGATATTTCATGTTTCGAACACTGTCATAGTTTAAAATACAACAGTGAGTATTTAAAAATGGTTATTTTTAATTAAAAAACAAATAGACAATATACGTAAAATATGCAACAAACAGAGCTATATCAAATAACTCCTAACGCATACCAGGTACAATCTCATTTAATACATTTCGTAGCGAGCGAGGCATAAATTTCCGAAATGTTCGTAGCAAAGCAAGAAAAATGTAGCACGCGCCGTAGCCCGGGGACTACGGGAGTGCTACGAGCGTCTCCAAACAATGCCTTGGAGACGCGCTGTATTAAAACACCTCTACATTATTGAAATTCTCACCTGCCGAGACTGCTTATTACAAAATTTTCAAATGCATTGCATTACTTAAATATTTGAAAAAATAATGTAATTCAACGATATCTTTAATTCAGCAAAAAACATTTTCAACTATCAGTAACTTACTTTAGTTCAGTGACAATTGATTTCAAAGTATAAATTGTATTTGCGTTTTCATCTTCTGACCATTTCGTACTTTAATCCTATCCGCAGTTCAATCTTAGCTGACCCGTATCAAACAGTCCGACTTAATAAACATTTGTTTTGCGCGGCTCAGTTTACGACCCACCGCCGGGATTATTACCTTTTGTCATAGCAACGACTACGTCACACTAGTCTCTATCAAACAAGCTAAACCTTTACGCAATAAGACTGAAATTACTGCGTTTCAAAGCCCCCGGTTACCTTAACTTTATGTAATACAAGCCTTGGTTTACAGCGGCCAACGCAACTCGGATGAGTTTCAAGCACTCCTCCTTGTTGCACGACTTCGTTTCGTATTCATGAACAATTTCACTTTTTTAATTTGATCGGGCCGCGGCATAAACTTTACTGTACCAAACTTTGCCGAAACGTTTTCAAGCCTTTCGAGTTGTACTTTTATGGCTACGTCCGTGATGATGGAATATTTTGTTACCCTAATATTACAGGGTATTAAGAACGCGGTCTTAACGAGAAAAAAACTTTAACATGAGCCTAACTATAGTATAGAGTGATAACAATCACTTTTGAGTGAGAGCATTTCGACGCTCTAAATTCATTTTTACATCCACCTAGGCGTTAAGATACCGCTTAGAATTTTCAAAAAATTGATTGTTTAGGTTGACTTAGTGCACTATGGAAAGCATTTAGTAAAAGTAATAGATAAATCAATTATAAATTGTCTCCGATCGGATCATAGTGGACAAATAGCCACATTTGAGCACCATCATGTCTCGCCTATGGTGGATATTGTTTGTAGGCCAGTCACTGCTAGCCAATTGGATAGATTTAAGAGTAGTATTGATTCTAGAATAAATTTATTACCACCTCCCAACAGTAATACTGTAGATGTATCATATGGAAATCTGTTTGGGCTGGTCAAAGATGAATTTAATAATATATTTAAACAGAAACATGATTAAAATAAATACAAATAAATGTAAATTTAGTGACTGGGCCACGACTAGTATTCATAAAAGTATGTAAAAATTGTACGAATTATATGACCTAAAAGCGCACACTCAAGACCTCAATATTATAGAAAATGTTAAAAACATCTCAAAAATTTTCAAAAAGGTCTGTTCAGTGGCTAAAGCTAATTATATTCGTGATGTTATTGTTAGCTCCAAAAATAAATAAAGCTACTTGGAGTATTATTAATAGAGAAGCATGTAAAAACAGACAATCAGATCGCTCAATTAGCCTTAATGTTAATGATACAATTATTAAATCAGACAGTGAAGTAGCAAACGCGTTCAATTTTTTCTTTTCTAATATATCGTTCAACCAGTTCATTAAACTCTTCGACAGATCTTGCGGAAACTTTTTTGAAATCGAATGTGCATGAATGCAAATCTTCCCCAATGTTTAGACATATTAATCCTGACATTATCGTTAAAACTTTTAGAGAGTTAAATATGAACAAACAAAACAAATGAGTATTATTGAGTATTATTTAAAGTTAGGCAGAGATTAACTGATTTAGTTTCACGGAGATGAATATGCTGCGGTGGATGTGCGGAGTCACGCGGAAGTACCTGAGGAACTCGCGCGTCCGTGGTAGCCTTCGTGTCCGTGATATTGCAGACAAACTGCAGGAGAGTCGCCGGCGGCCATGTTTTGCGGAAACCGGCAAGCTACGTAGGAAACAAATGTCTGGCCATGCCTCCACCGCCAGGTCCTGGCAAAAGGGGTAGACCCAAGAAATGCTGGCTTGACGTTGTGAGGGCTGACATGCGTGCCAATGATCTCACAACTAGAGACACTAAAAATCGTGCGAAGTGGAGGATTAAATCAAGGAAAGCGGACCCTGGGCTCCAAAGCAATGGCTTTGGACGCAACCAGGATTGACCGTATAGATGAAGAAGAGATTAACTGATTTAGTCACCTAACATTGACTATACCTATTTCCTACTCTCTTTCTAGTAGATTTCGACTACAAAGACTGTTATTCACCATTTTATGTGCCCTTTAATAACTGCAGTAAGTAGACATTAATAAAACGTTATATGGATATTAAAAACTCATGATCGCATCTCAAAGACATTTTCACAGGTAATACACAAACAAATAAGAATTATGCGTAAATGAAAACTCTTTCACCGCGCAAGTGTCGCGCGTTTGCATAATAAACGCGATTAAGCGCACGCCGCCCGCGCATATTTAGCGCAGACTTACGGCGAATTCCCTCAATGTGCGGCAAACGAACCATTTAGTTGCTAAGTCGTACCAAATGCTGGGAGAACGTCATGTGGCGTTTACTCATTTGTGAATATTTTTAGTGTTTAGGAACCTAAAATAAAATAATCTTGTTTGAAACCTTATTACAAAAGGTGTCCATTTACTTGGACACCTTAGTATAATCATGTGCTCTTTTGTCTATGTAGGTGGTAAAATTAATTTGTGGTTAAGTGTAATTATACTATTATCTCAGTATAGAATAACAGCATGTATTATGCCTATTTGGAATACGAGTACCTATTAAGTAAACTGTAGCAATTATCAACTTAAGTTACAAACAAACGTTTCGGTTATAAAATTAAATTTCGTAAACATTTGATCTAAACGTTGTTAATACGTCTTAATATTTAGATTACGTCTCAATATTATACAAAAATAAAGGTAAAATAAACACGTTAAATTGTATGCAGAGTAACGACAGCTTAGTATTTATTGAATTTTAACCAAAACATTACCATTTCTTGGCTCAGAAGTTACTTTAAACTATGTGCCACTTTTAATGCGCCGAGCTTAACTTTCTATAAATCTTTGTGCTGCTTAATCCACATAGCTGTATACCCATTTTGCCAACTCTTAGTGGCGGCAGCCAAGTGGCAATGCATAAGAATGCAAAGCGCCCGCGGGCTAACCTTATAGACTAACTACCTACGTCGTTTAGGCTTTAATACTTGTGTTGGGTTATGCCAAAAGGAAATAAAAGCAAACGCTGTTTGTTTTCTTCAAAATAAATGAAAAAAATCACAATGATACCAATTATCTAGCCCTAAACTAACCAAAGCTTGTACTATGGGGACTAGATAACGGATAAACACACCTAAACGCGTTTTTAAACATCTATGACTTAGGTTCTTACTAAATGCTCATTGCTCGTCGCACAAACATTTGCCCCTTCTGGGAGTAAAACCCGCCTGGCTTTACACCATTACATTACACCATACGCTCGATAAAACAAATAATAATTAGTCAAAATAAGAACAGCTCAGTGTCGCTGGGTAGCTTCAGTTAAACTATTAAGTTTTTACTAATTTCACCAAAACTTTTAAGCAAAACCATAACCCTCTTTAGGTGGTCGGGTGAAAATTTCTCAGAATACGTGCAATTTGCTCAGAATGAGGTCAGAACATAAATTAATGATATAAATTGTTATGAGTTATGGTAACAACCTAAGTTGCGAACTTTAAAAAACTTGTTTTCAGGAATGGTTGATGTTTTGAGCAAGCGCCATTTTTTAAGCGTGTAATTTCAGCTGGCTACAATGTGAGGGCATGATAAAGGGCGGCGTTGTTTAGAGCGCTCTTCGGTTTACGAGCTCCGTTAATTGTGGCGAGGGAGCGAACGGAGCGTTGATTTGCCTGTCCGAGAACAAACAGGCCACTTGCAACCCAAAGAGGCGCTGATAAAATACTGACAAACGTTTAATAACGTTATTATATTATTTATATTATATATATATTATATTATTAATAACGTAACGTATAAATCTGGTTTATACATTTATAAAAATAAATAAAATTAATTAAATAAATAAATTATTTTCACAATCACACTAATATCTAGCCCCAAACTAATCAAAGCTTGTATTATGGCGACTAAATAACGGATAAACATACTTAAATATTTTTAGAAACATCCATGACTTAGGTACAAATGCTCGTGCTCATCACCCAAACATTTGCCCTTTGCGGATTCGAACCCGCAACTTTGCTTTGCAGCCCGGAGCGCGAACCACTACATAACACCAGACGGTCGTCAGTTGTCATTTATGAAACAATTCTTAAAATTTTGTTGTTTGTTGTAAACATTGGCAAACTGTAGCTTAACTATTCCTGAGTTAATTGTTCTATGCAGGCTGTGGCGCTGAAGACGGGTAGCCGTCGTAATAAAATAAATATGCTCCTAAACAAACGGCCGGCGTAAAACACAATGGACAATAAATACATAATTTTATTCATAAATATGTCTTTGTGTTATATTTTACTTTACGATTCAGATATTTTTTCTAGGCACAGAATAACGTAAGAGAAATAGTTGGCAGATAGACCTAAGCGCAATAAATTTGGCGTCATAAGACTATTATTAAGGAATTATTCAGTATCTTATACATTTTTTGTCTGGAACCTTCGAAGATTAGATTTGTGATATTTATTAGCGTGGAGTGTCGTAAGAGGCGGCTAATTCCTGTAGCACGAGACGGGCAGCAGCGGCTGCGTGCAAAATATCGTAAAACTGCGCTTGCCAACCCGCCTGCCAAGCATGGCGAGTATTGGCAATTCCCCCCGATGGTAGGTCATTGGGGGAAGCTTATGTTCAGCAGTGGACGACTTATGACTGAAATAATGATAATATAATAATTTTGTAAATATCTAAAGCTTAGTTTTTTCACTTACATTTCTTTAGTCAAAGTATTACTCTTTTGGGGTCTAAGACAACCAGACCAGCAAGTCAAATTCACGCAATAACCAGTTCTTTGAAGATTAATATTTGTTTAGAATACGGACGAGCGCGGGACAGCGACTCGGAGTCGAGCGGCTCGCCGTGCGCCGCCTGCGCCGCCGAGCTGTACCGCCTGCCCGCCGCGCACCTCTCTGGTAAATACTACGACAATATTCACTGTAATAATATGGAAGTTTTGTTGTTTAACTATTGATTGTAATAGAAATTATCTGCCGCAAATAAAACTAAATTAATTTCAACCGGTTCGAACTCAAATTGATTTCTCACTCTAGCCACAGTTTATATATTCTACTCTAGCTTCAAACATTCTCAAGTGTGCGTATTGTTTGAGTTTAGTTTAGTCTTTCATCTTGAATTTTAAATACGATTTAAAATCGTAAAAATTATTTGCTCTGGGTGCTGGTCGTTCATCGGACAATCGCGCTTGTGTCAAATCCGCTCTTGCTTACAAACGTGCTAAAATAGTTATATAAATGGCTGCTGGATGGAAACGGTCCAAAGCCGCTCGCTGTGTCGTTCTATAGGGGAGGCCTATGTCCAGCAGTGAACTTCTAGAGGCTGATAATGATTAAATAGGTACAACTGAAATACACCTAGTAGTGGGTTAATAAGTACGTATGATCATAATTTATAATCATATTGGTAATGTTGTAGACACGCTACCGGCGGTAGAATCGAGCGCGGAAGACACCTCGTACAGCGCGGGCGCGGGCGGGCGCGCGAGCGGCGGGCGAGGCTCGGCCGCGCCGCGCGGCGACCGCGGCGAGCGCGGCGAGCGTGGCGCGAGGCAGCGCGGCCGCCGGCGCAGGGACCACGCGCGGCACGCGTCCGGGCCCACTGTCAGGTATCCCGCTACCGTTTTGTTTATTCTATTCAATACTTTATTTTGCGTAACCATAATGTAACATGAGGTAGTAGATGAAGCTTAAAGCTATACAGACCATTAAGGATTACTATTGTGATCGTTTTATACTGATATTTTTGGCCCGAATTTGGTTTCAATTTGTGTGATCGGGCACCTAAGCAACCTGATCTATACTAATCTATAGCTTTCTTGAGGTGAAAGTAATATTTTGGTTCTATGTAAATATTATTGTTATTCGACATCGTCATACGAATAACACAACTACCGTGACATGCAAATTTACAGTTTTAGTCACTGGCAGATCAATGTTACGAATTCATTTATATTATTAAACTATTATTAGAAATTTACCATAAATGATTTAATGCATCTAAGAAAACTGCAAGAACCTACGTACTTATCTTGGCGCCAAATGGCAATTGATTTCCATTTTCAAACATTGTAGCTGTCTCTTTTCATTATCTTTTATACAATTTACAGTAAAATATAGTTTCGTATTATTATACTACACAATTTCTTTCAAAACCTGAAGTGAATATGAACGCGTCAAAGTAGAAACACGTTCCAAATGCAAATGAAAGTCAACACTCGCGAGGCTCCTTCGTCGAACTCAGCGACGATAAGCACTCCTCGTAGATGTTTCCGGCTGAACTTCTGCCCACTCGTTGAACTCGGTGCGTGACCGCCGGCCGATATCCGCACTCGGCTCGACTTCGCATAATGCGAGCGAGCTTTGCCAAACTTGGCTTAATGTGGTCGAGCGAAACTGAACTCTGCTTATGTTAAAAGCCGTGATTATATTTTATTAAATTTACGAGAAAACACAAAACTGTATTGTAGCAAAATAAACGAAATAATAATCTAATTAACTGCCTGAAGTGTTTGAAATTTGCTTTATTTCAAATTCATTTTGTGTGACTTTATACCTCATTAATGGAGGCTAAATGTTTTTTTACTGTTCAGTAGATATTTATGTTTAAATGTTATGTTTACAGCGTTAGTTTAATTAAGTTTTGTTATGTGAAACGAAAATGTAAACTAGATTTTTCTGTTTTCGATAAAGCCACCGTTTCTAAGAGGATAGATACAGATGGATCACTAGTTTCGGTAATATATTAGAGTCCCGGAACTAGATCCCGACGACCCCCACCAGCATGGCTTCGACGCTTCGTAGCGAGCAGTCGCAGCCGGCATAGACGACCTTAGGCCCATTATTCACTAACTGATATGCTAAAATTCAAATGTCTTTGTTGCATTACCTGTGCCAGGGAGAGAAGAATAGAAAACAACATGTCACAACACAAATGTGCTCACATAGTAACTTATTTTCAACCGACTTCAAAAAAGGAGGAGATTCTCAATTCGACTGTTTTTTTTTTTGTATGTATGTTACGCGATTACTCCGCCAATTATGAATCGATTTTAATTATTCTTTTTTTGTTTGGTAGATCATTCTTCAGAGGTGGTCCCATATAAATTTTATCGAAATTGATTTAGAACTTTTTGATAAAATCAACAAATATATACCCAGATAATATTTTGGTTGTGGCTCTTGTTACCTATCTTCGACAAATATGAGCCGATTTTGATGATTTTTGTTTTATTGAATAGCTTATACTTCAAAGATAATATGATAAAAGTTAAGTAAAAAGCAAAATAAAAATCACCCCTAAAGGTAAGAAAATAGGGGATGAAATCGGTGTTCAGCAGTTAGATGAGGATTTATCACTAAAAATTTATGAAATAAGTAAATTTTATTAAAAAAAATAAAACCAGCATATAGCATTTTAGTGTTTTGAAGTCGGTTTTATTTTTTTTAATAAAATTTTTAAATAATTATTTTATGGCTTCGGACTAAGTTTATACATGAAATGGATGGAAACACTCTCTAATAAATGCAGTGTGTTTTATTGGTTTTATTGGTACGGGTAAAGCAGGGCGCAAATTCTAGTACTGATATAAAATTTTGAATTAACTCGTAAGAGTATCAGTACGACAGTAATGTCGTACTGATAAAAGTTGGTTGACATCAGAATAATTATACAGCGTTTAATTAAAGTCAATTGCGCTAATGTCGAAAAGTAAACAATAAAAAAGAGAAGAAAGCACGTCGTAATTACTTCCACATGGAAGTTATATCGGTTATTTTTAAATAAAATAGAGTTTTTGTTATAATTCATAACAAAAAGAAACTTACTTAATCATTCTCCATTCGCCGTTTATTTCGCTAAGCTCCTCATTTTTATTACAATTTTAAAGCCAATCGACCAATTGCATCTGTTCAGTGAATAATGGGCCTCAGCTTGCATGCTCGCATCCCTGATTCCGAAAGACAAAGCCAACAATTTGGAGCATTGTTGGTTTTACGGATTGGACAGCGCCAGTTCAATATCCTGATTCATTTCCGATGCATTGAAACTTTTATAAGGCTGAAGCATTTGTGAACATACGCATCCTCCGCTCCGCATGCCCGCCGACGCGGCTGTACCCGCTACCCGCTTTAGGACGTAGCGAACGTGGCGTTTGTGTACTAACCATATCCAACAAAAATATATTCTGAGGATATAACAAACTCTAACATTAATTTCTAACGTAATTACTTTAGAAATAAATGTTAGGGTTTGCTTTGTCACATAACTTTAATATAATTGTCGAAAATCTTTTCTCTAATTATTCATCGCAATCTTACATCCACACCTTCAAGAATCTCAGTTTATAGTTGACTCGAGTAACAATGATAATATGATTTTATTACATTTAAATAGTAATTGGGTCAACATTTTTGTCGATTTTGGTAATGGTCAGGTATAACTGAAATGATATTTCAACAAAAATTCAAGCACATTTATTATTTAAATGTGAGAAAATCTTTTTTTTAAAATGTTACTGATGTTATAGATTGCGTAGTTTATTCCTATATTACCAACTTGCCTACCTATCCTACTCTTTTATGGTTAGTACACAGATAATCAAGCCTTCAGTGACATAGTGTGTGCGTGTTGCAGATACTTCCCGGCGGGCGCCGCGCCGCGGCAGGAGGCGCTGTGAGCGCCGCCACTGTACATACTCGTCGTAGCTTTATAAGCCGTGTTGTCGCCGTCTGACTGAACTAGTCCTATTTATTAAACTACTGAGTTTTCATGCTGTGGTTTCATTTGCTCTAATAGTTATAAATTGAGTAGACTTGCTCACGGTCGATTCATCTCGATCATTCGAATTACATAATAGATCTACGCATTTTGGGACTAATCGACCTTTAGATAGAATTCGTATCAATTTACTAGGAGAACCGAAGAATGAAGTACGGCCTAAGACTACTAACTATTAAAACGTAACACATATGAAAGGAATTTTGTTTAATTCAGTTGTATAGTTTTACTTGTTTGTGTTATATGAGGTAGTACGTAAGTTTGAAAGTTGATTACACAACACTAGAAATAATAAAACCCAGTAAAGTAGTATTCGGGACCGCACCAAGTTTCCTGAAGTGATTGAAAGAATATGCGGCGGTGTGGAACCCTTGGGTACATAATATGTACAAGGGCCATATTATGGCCCTTTTTTAAACTAGTACAATTTCACAGGTGCAGATGTTTGGACTGATTACATGCGACTGTTTGAGTGAGGACTATCTGACTGGGGCGATTAAGTATGAAGTATGATCTTAACTTTTTGATATTTCTGCATGCACATGCGTCATGGTTTACAGTATAGCAATATAAAACTGAATCGGATCCGAGATCGAGTCGAGCGAGTTTTCTCTACTTATTATACCATAGACATAAATTAGTACATAATGGCAAGATAGGCAGTCTTATGGATTTAACGTCAAAATTAAATCTCTGTCACTTGTCACTCAAGTAGCCACACAAAATTAGGTGTCATTTTTTGTCAACGGTTATATGTACCTCTATAGGTTAGTAGACTTAATTGTAAGTCAAGTACTTAAAATTTTGTTTAGTGGCATTGATGATATATCGTGATGACTAACATAATGATGAAGCCTTAACTTACTTATACAAAATGTAACCTTTGAAAAAAAATAAAATTCACAACCTATGTTTGCGCTTTTGCCCTTTCTTAACCTCATTCGAAAAATATGTCTAATTACAAAATAATACATCTCAGAATCGACGATTCAACAGTCGTCGATATAGAAAAAAGCGAAAACCTAAAAAAACATGTTAAATTGTAAGTAAGTAGGTGACCGTTTAGTTTTCTGCAAGGACAACATCGAGTTGCAACACATTACTACAAAAATAATGAAAAATTTAGCATCCAGTGTTGAATTGGAGACCACGCGAAAGAAGTCGCGGGCAACAGCTAGTAATACAATGAGCAAACAGAGAAACACCTGACTGATATTGTAGAAGGTTGTTGAGTATAGTTAGATAGATAGATAGATACTCTTTATTGCACACCACACAAAAAAAAACAGTACAGAGAAACAATAAATTTCTCATGGTACAATTTAGGTGGTCTTGTCGCTAAAAGCGATCTCTTCCAGACAACCTTCAGGTAGAGGAAAGTTGGAAAAAAAAAACGTTATGAGGGGAGGCGGTAAAGAGTTTAGAGTAATTTTATATTTAATATATTACATAATATATTATATATTTATTACATAGATACTAAAAAATAAAATAATATACATACTTACACATTGTTATAAATAATGATCATACATAATATAAATACATATAAGTACTTACACTAATTTATAACCCTATTAATATGAATATGGATTTTTATACCAAAAGTGTTAGGAAAAGTAAAGTTATTATTTAAGACAGAAAATATTATTATTGGGTAGGGAAAGCGATGTTTTTTTTTAGATTTCTTTTTGGTTCCATGGTGTAACGTTACGCATAATAATGTTACCTTGAAATTCCACAAACATTTCTCTATTTTATCTGGAGATAGGTCGCTAAATGTATTTTTATGACGACGGCAGGGATTGCAAATAATTAATTACGTACCTAGGTAGTTGTCATTTTGTCAGCTGTAAAGCAGAATCGCCATTTCGGTGCAACGTTATTATTCCCGGAATTCCAATAGTGTATGTAGTTCAATTAGATTATGTACGCTCGGTCAGTGTGCTGTAATAATGAACTAATCAAATACCATATGAGTAAGTAATTAGTGACCTGTGCAAACAAAACTATGTGTTTGGACGGTGGGACGAAGTCTTCGTACGAGAACAATGGTAGTTTCGCGTAGGTAAATACGTGTTTATTATGTAGTATATATAGTATGTAGTAGTATGTATATAGCTGCTGACATTGAATCAATCTTTGTGTTGCAGAAAAGAGCCGTACGTGCAATATACTGTCTTGGACCTCGTGACTCTCTGAGGGAGATTTTTAAAGATATTAATATATTAACAGTAGACTCTCAATACATTTTTGAAAATATTATGTACGTTCGAAAAAATCTAAGTTTGTTTAGCTTAAAAAGTGATTTTCATCATTATAATACTCGTAATAAAAATGAACTTGCCGTTCCGAGCTTCAGACTTCACAAAGTTGGTAATTCATTCTTGGGGAAATGTATTTAATTTTTTAATAAAGTTCCACAGACTCTTGTTGAACTACCT
Organism: Anania hortulata; assembly: GCA_963576865.1. Classification (NCBI taxonomy): domain Eukaryota; kingdom Metazoa; phylum Arthropoda; class Insecta; order Lepidoptera; family Crambidae; genus Anania; species Anania hortulata. Next base: position 136,340 of record OY756389.1, on the reverse strand, counting down.
GTACATGAGTTCAAAATTCACATTAAAAAAAACCTTATGAAAAAAGGGTATTATAAGGTAGACGATTTTTTGAACGACAAGAGTGCATGGACTTAACCTGCTTAGCTCGCACTTACTTTATGTCTTGTAATTGTATTTCCTGTAAAAAAGGCTGACAAAGGTGACTGAGTTTGTTGCGCCGTTTCTTCTCATCACCAGCCAATATATAGTCCCGAAGCGGTGGTAGGGTAAAGCTATATTTTGGGACGTGTATAAGTGCCCGGAAGAGGGCCTATATACTGAATAAATGAGTATTAATGAGTATTAATGAGTAATGTAAAAACCAATAATTTAATATTAACTTTAAAGTCAACATTACTGAATTGATTAATATTTTTAAGGTTTTAACTTTTCATCTCAATCAACTTTGTTACCAAGGCTTGGCAGAACAAAGTACCTGATATATATTTTTTTCCTAACAATATCTTTAATAAATTTGTTACATTTCTCGTAGCTTTAGTCAAATGATCAACTGGCAGAGAATGCCACATGGTATTAAGTCCACCTTTTGTCCGATATTTATTTGATCAATGAAGTTTAAATAAATAAACTTTAAATTACTTTGACATACCTCATTAAAGAGTTAGCTACGAAATAATTAAGTTAGAACAATAGACGTGAAAATTGGTACAATATTGATGTCTCGTCGCAGCGGCCCCGTCCCGCAGAAACTGAATTTACCCTAAATTAGGTCAATTCGCCGACGCTTCAGTGACTCCATTGATTTAATTACCTCTTCCCTTGCTAATTTCGTTTATGCCAGTCTATCGTAAGTCTATTAAGGATTTCCCATGATTTCCCTGACATTCCATCATCAGATCCTAGCTTGGTGAAAATAGAACCACCTCCTGAGTATACACTTTCAAACAAAATAATATGCTTTAAATTGGTCCAACCCTTCGCGTACCTCTAAAAATTTTCCCTAATGTTTTCCATTGTTTTTCGTGGGTCTACCGTGGGTAAGTGGAACTCGAAGGCATATTTGACGAAAATATCGGTGGACATACACAAAAAAATAATACATAGGTACAGCCAAACATAGAACCTCCTTTAGTACACTTAGATACTTCGACTAAGAATACACTAGATAACGCCTCGCTTATTAAAACTGTACTCAAATATGGCACCGCCTTTCTGTATTATTGAGTAGAAAAAAAATGTTCTAGCAAGGTATACCCTTAACCGCAAACGGGTGCAGTTTTTTTGTGTCGGTATTCACACGCTTTCGTAAAAATCCGACCGCGTTCGTATAATTACAACTCTTAAAGTTTAAGAATTAAAGTACAGAATAACTTATAGAAAATAAGAACCCAATTTGAAAATAGGCGTTATTTACTCGGCCGTTTTTGAGTAACGACTGGTTATCTAGTGTATTCTTGATCGAAGCTTAGATATTAAATAGATACCAGAGGCCCAACAGGGTCCATAACACTGGTTCTATTATTTGTAACATCTATAATAATATGTACATTATGGTTTTGCAATAAATTATTGAGTATTGAGAGGCAGATAAGATAAACAGTACATAAAGATAGTAGTGTACGTCACTAACTAGGTAATAAATAAATCACATAAAAATCCAATTTTGTATCGATGGGACTTTAAGGTTTAGAAAACTGTGTTTAAAAATTTTATTAAAAAAAATAAAACCGACTTCAAAACACTGAAATGCTAAAAATAATCCTAACACTTAAGTACCTAATCAGATACTTTTGGAGTCGGTGCCAGCCGATGAGAGATTCAATGTTTTTGTTTGCACCGACTCCAAAAGTAACTGATTAGGTACTTAAGTGTTAGGATTATTTTTAGCATTTCAGTGTTTTGAAGACGGTTTTATTTTTTTTAATAAAATTTACTTATTTCATCTACTTTTAGTGATAAATCCTAATCTAACTGCTGAACACTGATTTCATCCCCTATTTTCCTACCCTTAGGGGTGATTTTTATTTTTCAAACTTTTATCATAGCATCTTTGAAGTATAAGCTATTCAATAAAACAAAAATCATCAAAATCGGCTCATATTTGTCGAAGATAGGTAACAAGAACCACAACCAAAATATTATCTGGGTATATATTTGTTGATTTTCTCAAAAAGTTCTAAATCAATTTCGATAAAATTTATATGAAACCACCTCTGAAGTATGATCTACCAAACAAAAAAAGAATCATTAAAATCGATTCATAATTGGCGGAGTAATCGAGTAACAAACATACAAAAAAAAAAAAAAAAAACATACAGTCGAATTGAGAACCTCCTGCTTTTTTGAAGTCGGTTGAAAATAGACTTGTATCGTGGTTGCTGTCTAAATGGTATTATGAACAGACAGACACTCATGGCGAAACTATTAGAGTTCCTGGTTTACTACGGAGCCTAACTAGGTATACCTCCAAAAACCGTGAACTTAAAAACAGGTGTGAGGTCCATGAATTAAGCTGAGTGTCAGTCGTTTCAATCGCCAAGCGTGGAGTTCGATCCTGAGTTATGGCAGGAGTAATCGCTGCTCCATAAATCGTTACAATTGTGCCGATTCGATCCCAGCGCGGGCCATTAGCCTCACTGACATTTATCTCCTTCGAGCCTTAATTATTTGCGACGAGCATTCCGCGTCTTGCGATTTCATTGTTTCAGTTGTGCATACCTGACGCTTTATAATGACACATTGTTCAAACTGCGAGCAGCCAAATATGATAAGGTAAAATTTATTGTCACATGTGAAACAGACACATGATAAATGTCACTGAATCAACGGTTTATCTATTCCGGAGACACATTCAACTTTCAAACTAACTAACGCACTGTTTTTGTATTTCACGAATTCACTTATTAAATTCGTCCTTTGTGTGTACCTTTCTTCTAAAGTAGGATTAACGGTATATCCTTAGAACTACCTAATCTACTTCACATACCATAAAACACACTTTGATATCATGGGACTTGTCAAAACAAATCAAAGGCGCCGAAACTTAACGGTTTTACTAGTTTGATTTTGATATTGTAGAGTTCTGCTATCCTCCTCCTGGGCTCATCATCAGATCAGCTCGATATTTCGAATTGAGGCGACAATGGTTAGTAGGTTACAATTAATTGCATGACGTAGGTACTTAGTTACAAGTAGCAATTAGTTTAGTTAATTATTGAAACCTAACAAGTAAATATGTTACTTTGGCCAGATTATGCAAATAATAAACCGAGAAACTTGATTGAAACACTATTTTACCATAAATTCAGAATAGCTTCTTACAGCATTGCCTTTTTCCCACTATAACTTTATGGTTCAAGTTTCCAAAAAAAAGCGTAAATATAAACACTTTTCTCACAAGATCTGGCGTGATGTCAATCTGAATTTCAATCTTCAAGTAGGTAGTTCTTCCCTACGTCGTTATTATCACTCAGTCGTCGAGTGTGATCTCAACGACACTCGAGTCCGCCACACGTCCCGCCCCACGCAGACTCATTACCACCACCACGCGCCGGCGAATACAAATTAGCTTACCGACCCGACCATTGTGCGCCTCCTTTTCCTTATTGCCCCAATTGCCGAACTTTTTCCAAATTATTTCCTTTATTGGACCCTTCAGGCTTCACGACCAGATTCCGAGAGACGCATTACTCCCATATATTCTGAACGTCACTGACAATCGTGTTTTCAAAGAACACACAAATTAAGGACGCGTCAAACACAGCGCTTGATTCAAGTAACACCCGAGTTTCCGCGGCCAAATTAAAAAGTTCCTCGCGGCGGCAGCGCCCCGGGGCACAAATCAAACAGCCTGCCTACATACCTCTCCTATTTAGATTTCCATTGTTTGTAACAATGCCTTTTTTGCGAGTACAATCTCGGTTACAATGTCGAAGCAATTAAAACATAATGTAAAGCGTATTCTTTGTTCTTGTTCTGAAATCAGGAACGCAGTTAAATTAGTGTGGAGATAATATGTCGCGCTCGCTGCGATATATGTAACTAAGTCGTGTAACTAAAGCTATCCGGCCTATATGTAGTAATTATGGAGGGGAGTAGTTCGTATACATAGATAGAACATCAATGTATTAATGCGATATCTATTTCTATTCTGTGTGTATATTAAAGGCAACGGCAAAGCGAATTTTAAAATAAAAATACCGATCTTGGTTTTATAAATTAAAAATATTGATAAATAGCTATTTCAATATAGATACTAAAATACAAACGAATTACATGCAAGCAGAATCAAAACTAAAATTGTAACATTTTAACACGCTTTTCTCAGTTTTACTTGTAACTATGTAATCAATTATGGCATTCGATTTTAATCTACGAGTACTTCTAACTTTTACCAATTTAAAAACTAAAAGTATGTAAAATCGGAATGACAACACTATACTCGTACCTACGAACTAAATGTATACAAATTTAAACAGTAAATGTATTTGTAGTGACGCTGTGAATCACCTTGAACGCAGAGTTCCATATCTGGTTCAAGTCAATTCAGAAGACGATCTGTTCAATCGGGTCTTATTTGTTTCATCATCATCATCATTGCAGCCATAGAACTTCCACTGCTGAACATAGGCCTCCCCCAATGACTTTCATTACTTATTTGTTATCTAATAGATCACCTTGTACTGTTTGCTGCTGGCTGTGTGGAGACACGCAGGAGCGCGGGCTGCGGCGCGTGGGCCAATATTTGCGATGTCGTTTCGTTATTGCACTGCACTACAATGCTCAATGCTCTAATATTGTTATTGCAGCCCTCAAGCCCGCATTTGCATCACCACGCACATCGATAGCCAACACATCGGCTGGAGCAGCACTAGTCCACTTTATTCTTTCAGCGTGATACCGAAACATTTCACAATTTTTTTCTTCATAATTTAATCAACGAAGGGTTCGAGGGTCCCATACATTTTTAAATCGGTAAAAGCATTTCAATGGAGCGCTCCAGCCAGACACGTCACTTTGAAGTGGGGCACCAATTTTTGCCAGATTAGCCCCAGCCTTTTTCGTGGTCACGCAAAAACGTGGAAGCCGAACAACTTAAGTGGCTACCAGACATTGTAATGAATTTGAGATAGGTAAACTGGAATAAACTTGGTCGAAAATATTAAACTACAAAAACCTACCTCAATAATTAAGACTACATAAATAATATCGATCTAATTGTGTCAATAAATCCTATTAGAAAGAAAGAAAGAAAGAAAATTATTTATTTGGTTTATATTATCACAATTAAGTACTTAATTACAACAACCAGAACAATATCCCCCAGCGATGAAAGCCGGTTGGAAGCAGCCTGCATCTAGCGGCTTCATGCAACCTTTAGCAGAAAGAAAGAAAAGACAGAAAAGTTCTAGAATGGAGGCCACGTACCGGCAAACGCAGTGTAGGACGTCCACCCACAAGTTGGACAGACGATCAATGCATATAAAAATATTTTTTACGACTTAACCTACCTTTATTATCAGCTCAGTTTTACTCTTTTGCAGAAAATAAGCCTTTTATTAATTTAATTATTTAAAAACGTTTCTAATCTAGCTAATTAAACAATAGTACTGTCAAGTAAGGGAAACTAAAACTAAACTTTAAGAAATAAATATTTACCAAATAAATAACTTTAGCCATTATCCTAATATCATTTGACCATCAGGTTGGCGTGCTACCCACTGGCCATAGTTTAGCATTTGTCTTCTCGCCTGGCTAAATGTCCTGTGTCCACTCGCGTCATGCTTCAAAGTTTATTGTCGCTTAAACGGCATTACTATGTAAATTGTAAATTATGTATGTGTATATCCTGTAAAAATAAAATCTTAAAAGTTACTGTCTATAGTGTGTATAAAAAAAAAATATAAATGTTAATGTATTCTAAATAAGAGGTAAAATCGACAGCAACTTATTATCAAGTTGTGTGATAGATTTTTCTACATTTATGCGTCCAACTTGCTGAGGTGCTTTATGTATAAAATCATAATTGTTTTTTTTTCTCATTTATTTATTGGTATTTTTATGCTCAGTATTTATGCGAAGCTGTTATCTATTCTGGTGGTGCGACCGTTCCATTTATTCAGCGCTGTCCTCCCGTGCTGCCATCGGTGACGCGCCGTGAATCCGGCGTCAGCGGACGAGGGTCCAACTTGTGCTAATTGAATCCGCTGACCCGCCGCTGTCACTGACCACTCACTACTCCCTGTAATGAAGGACCGGCGTGCAGGCTGGACTACTAAACGTCTTCAGATATAATTATAGGAGTAAGAAGATACATTATTTGAATTGAAGATTGGAGTGTCTGTTTTATCATAATCAATTGAGCTATTGATGCTTAATTATTATTGGATAAAGGTACATACTTTTTGAGCAATGCGTGAACTGTTCCCATTAAGTAGCAAGCGGCGCGCTTGCAGTTTGCGAGCGACTCGCGAACCGGTCATTCGTGGCGCGTTCGACAGATTGGTACGCACCCTTACATCAGTAAGAACACAAAATTTAGAACCAACTAAATGAACCAGTCCTTTTATGAGCAAATAAACTTTAGAACTCCCTGAGGGCACAATTACTTATTTCTGAAGAATTCCTTTAACATTGTGCGTAGAAATTTTCCACGTAAATCCGATTAGTTCTATACAAAATTCCTAAGTTATTCATGCCTAACTATAAACCAGGAATGCAAAGCGTTTATCAAACATTTCGCTAAACATCCGCCGCGAACTAATGAAAGATTTTGCAATAATTCAAAGTACGTGATCAACCCTGCGGGATTACAGGCTCGCTTAACATTCTAATACGGGAGTGATCGGCTCTCGACGAAGGCAATTTCCCGCATTCCCGGCGGTTGTTATCGCGGGACAAAGGCCGGAGTCCCGGACAATCCCGGAACGCCAATACAACGATTATCTCCGCGACACACACCGCTCAATGCTTCGATATCCAATCTCGAAGCCATTCTTGGAGCTCGCTCTTCGACTGCAATCAATTTCGCGAATGTATTCGAGTGGAAATACTCGGGAATAACACTGCTGCACTCTAGCTATCTTTTTCAAGCGTCGCGGTAGAAAAATACTTATTGGATGAAGTTCTGCAATCTCTTTTTATAGACGTCACGATCTCTCAATGCCAACCGAAAAAGAGAACTAGAGCAAAAATTTAATTTTGCCTTTCATTCATATTGTACCAGATAGCTAGAAGCTTGTTTGAATGTTTTCACTTGCACCTACTCCAAAAATAACTGATTAGGTCTATTTTAATATCATTTTAAGCCTTCTAGTTTAACTTATTTACATCGTTAAAGGTTGTGACTTGTGTTTTACAAATCCCATAAAAGTGATAACCACCCAAAACGGAAGTGAAGTGAAACTTGAACGCAACAAGTTTCTTGTTAGCCGTTATGGGAAAAGTTGCGCGTACAGCGTGCGGCGCGGAGCGGTGCGGAGCACAGAACCACCTCACTTATCTCTGCCGCCAACTTCCATGATCTAGTTTTGGAGTAACGACTTTGGCGGCAAGTTGTTTCTACTCAGAGAGAGTCATCTTTTAGTTCAGGGTACATTGCACTATTTTACAGTTATAATAAATACGAGTATGCAACAGACAATACACCAAATGTCACGGTCTAAAAGTAACGAATTAACATAATATTTGTTATATGTATACTTACTGATCTCTCCAGGGGCGTCTCTCATTACTTCAAGACCCAAGCTAGTTTAGAAAATTAACGTAAAATTTATTTCATCTGTGTTCCAATTTTCTTTTAATTATCCGTTTATTTGTTGTTGTTCATTTTTAGATTCCATTTTCCGTTTTCACCTTTCCTTTCTATTTTCTACTTACATCCCGCAGTAATATCGTTACTAAGAAGGCTTACTCTAAACCTTCAGGCTTATTAAAATAGTATTTATCAATAGCGTGGGATATCGCAGCCCTCAGCATCGAACAACAGACAGACAGCTATATTGGCAGGTATTAATGGCGCACTAATCCGAGTGGATCCGCCCTCTCGCCCCATCCTCTAAGCTTGGCCCAGAGGCCCTCTCACTGTCCCGTTGTCGATAAGTACTATTCTATCATCATAGTTATACAGCATAGTAGGTTGTGGCTATAGAGACCGAGTATTGTAATTAGGCTTATACCGAACGTTAAATGAGTATGGAGGTTATTTTCTCAAGAGTATCGGTCGTTTTATCTTAATTACCTATTAATGTTAATTCATTGCATCCTTATAATTTATTGATATGTAACGACACTAATTCATCTGAGCCTGTTCGTAATTATTAATATATTTATTATAAGTTGTTTACTTACTTTACACGAAATGTTGTTAAGACAAGATAATATTAAAGGTTCATTTGGTAGTCTATTAACAGCCATGTACTCGTAGTAATAAAGTGACAAATTAGATTACACAAATGTCTGCCCAACTACTCGAAGTGCCCGAACGGTTTTATTACAGTAACGAGGGAGGCGGCCCTTCATCAAATCGGTAATGAAACAGGTCACTAGCCGGGTCCCGTCTAACTTTAAGCGCTACTAAATGATTCGAGGCGGCCTCCGGGGCCGTGTCTTACATGCGAAATGGACACTTCACTACTGAGGTGAACGCGGGTCCATACCTTAGCAGTGAAATGAATTAGTGTCGTATCCTAAAATGTAAATCATTCCGACCTTCTGGTATGGTAGTTGGCGACCCCGACTTTAAAGCTGTGGCTGCAAGGTAATAATCCCGCGAAGGGGCCAATGTTTGTATTATGAGCTCGAGCAAATATAGAGTTAAATAATCAAGTAATTTTTCATGGATGTTTACCTATAATAGGTATATATTAAATAAGATGTTTAAAAATTCTCATTCTTGTTTCAGAATGTAGCTATAAAAATACTGTTGGTGTAACTTTTCCAGTAAAAATAAAAATAAAATGTATAAGAATTTAAGTATGCATATCCCTTATCTAATAGAAGTCATATTAAGTACACATAATTGCTAAAGTTGTTGAGGTTCTCGGATGAATTAAGTCACCTTAAAGTCGTGTGTGCAAGGTAACTCTAAAAAGCCAGAAACGCATTGGCAACCCCCATTAATTTATACTTAAGGCGACGGGTAAGGCTTGAGCATTAAGCGTCGACTAAAGCGACTTCTACTACGTGCCTAAGATAATACAAATGCTTCTCGCAGACTAAACATCCATCCGTTGCGCTCCTGTGCAAATAGATTATCATTGCGAGCAAAATATCCGCTCATGGAAAAGTAGGCGCTAAGAGTAAAATCTATTAAAAATCCTTATAATTCTTAATTTGTTGACTATTTGAAAACAAAAAACTTCATCCCAAAGGCACGAATGTTATAAATAACTAAACAAACTTGAAAGCTAAGAAAGACGATTAGACAGACGTTTTTGTTTAGCTTGAAGCTAAACAAAAACGTCGTTTAAAATTTAAATGAGTACAAACTCGCAATACGAGTATTAGGGGTACTTTGAAATAGTTTCAATTCAATTTAATTCAATATATTTATTGCATTCTATAATGTTACACAGGTGTTATAATTAGATACATAAAATTTTATAGTGTTTATACGCATTAATACTTATTTATTCAGTATATAGGCCCTCTTCCGGGCACTTATATTGCTTTACCCTAACACCGCTTCGGGACTACATATTGGCTGGTAATGAGAAGAAACGGCGCAACAAACTCAGTAATATAAGAAATAATAACTAGTATTTCGATACAACAGTAAAAACTTCAACATAAAAGTTACATGATATATTGATTTCCACATCCTATATCCAGTATTTTCGCCAGAAAACTTGTCCAAAAACACCTCTTTTACGTGTATTCTCCTTACCCTACGCCTTAAGTTCTTCCAACAAACAATTATATCTAGCTCCAAACTTAGCAGAGGTTGTTCAATGGTAGCTAGATAATGGATAGATATACTCAAATACATTAAATGACAACCATGACTCAGGTACAAACGCTCGTGCTTATTATACAAAGACTTGCTTCTTGCGGGATTTGAACACGCGACCGCCTGGATTTGTAGTCCGGTGCGCAAACCACTAGACCAAAACAAAAAACAAAACCGTTGCAAAATATGCTCATGATGAGCGGTATTCAACAACTGCTTACATTTTCAGATGGAACGTCGTAAAAATCGGTCTTTAAGATTTAAAAAACCTATTCAAAAGTATTTCCCTTTATAATCTTCAAAAACTACAACAATTTAGAATAATTATTATGATTACTAAACTACTGATAGTGGTTCTACGCCAAACATGAGGTATTTTATAACAAAATTCTCACGTTATTAGAGTAGGTACGTAAGATAGCTATGTGCATTGTATAATAAAGCAGTTTGACAAACTCCAGACTAGTTCATTCTCTAGCTCAGAGCATCTCACAATAGAATTATCCTGTCCGCATTGAGGCCATGACACAAACTCTCAAGTTTGATGTTCTTGTTTCCGTTCCAATTATACAATAGTATCTTCTTTATAGCATGAAGTTATATCTCGTTCGTTGAGTAATCTTGTCCTCCGTGTTTCATCTTACAGCCTTCCGACTTCCTCATTCATTTTAAAATGCAAACTAAGAGTTTCCGGTAGTTGTTGTTAATGAGATTATTATCAACATCCCAGCGATGGCAGCTCATCTATGCCCCAAGGGAACATTTACTAAGCAATGCCATGTACATCTGGAAATCATTTGATTCCTCGCAATTATATTGCTGCTATTATTCAGCTATATTAGGCCATGCCTAGTCAAAATTAAATGTTCCAAGTGAAGCCTGAAAAGTGCAACATGGATCGGAAAGTCGGGTTAGTTACACAAAAATGGTGTAACTAACCCGGCTTTGTTTTATATATATTTATATATTAATTTACAAAACCCTCTTACCTAAGTACGATTAACACAAAATAAAATTTAAAAAGAATGTATTGCGTATAGTATTGATACTGTGCGACGTCTGGCGTGGCTATTCATTTTTAACTACATTATGGGTCGGCGAAGTCCGCGAGGCTCGCAAGTGCAAAATCTAATTCACTTTTAAACTCGACTGAGTGTAAAGTAATTCCGCTAAATTGAGTTTCGGGCAACAAAGAGCTCCCGCGGGCCGTTTATTTGCTATTGAGTTATCTCGGCGCTCGCTCCGCGCGGTATCTGCAGATTGGTCTCATTGTTTTTCACTACATGTATACAGAAATAAATGCCGAAGCCTTTCTCATCCGAAGCTCCCGATTACTTTTGCGATCCGTTCCGTTTAGCTCGTTTTGTGCGAAACTGCGAACGTTTACAGATGTGGAGGGTTTTAAGGTAATTAATAAATCGTATGCATCAATATTTTAGTCGCTTGAAAGTAAACGTATTTTATTTAGGTCATATACTAATAGAACATAGATAATCATATGCCGGCACACAAAAAGTGATGTTTGTGCTCGTTTACAACCTGCTAGTCGTTATTTATGAGGTCTGTTCTAGATATCCGCCAACGGTTAGCGACGACAAATGAATACGAAATCCGGATCAAGAAAAACAAGGCAAATGAGCAACAGTCGCCATCACAGTAATGCATGTACATAGTACATGCATCCGGCGCATAAATACGTCACGCCGCCGCCAACTGAGCCGGTACGATAGCTCTTCAGCGCTCTGCACTTGCTATTGTGGAGCCACAAAAAAGAGACTTGGCAAAACTTCTGCTATCGCGCACTAAATAATACAGGACTGCGGATGCGTGACTGTGCTTGAAGCGCTGTGTGCTGTTTGTCCACATAAAACTGCCACGTATGATCTGTGGGCAGCGTTGACTAACCTCGCTTTATTACACGTGCGCTTGATTTGTTACCTGTGAGCGGCACTAAGTAATGCAACGCACGTTCGCTCACTACGCGCCGGACATTGAAACTGCACAAAAACGATACTCATTTTCCACTGAAACGAAATACAAATAGCTAAGGCTTTGTCTACGGTCATTTATATGATTGGAAGCTAAGATGCTGAGATAAAATTAAAATCACTTTTATTTTAATGATAAAAACCTTCGTGGGTAAACTCTTTTATCAGCTAACTAAAAAACAAATGTCGAGTTTTCCATACAAACTTTCCTTTCCCGTTTCACTCTCATTGAGATGGCATTCCAAAAATCCTTCTTAGAGCATTAGTACCTATTCCTACACCCATTTTATTCTTATGTGTTTGGCGGCCTACGCTATGCGATCATCATTGTCATCATCATTTCAGCCATAGGACGTCCATTGCTGAACAAAGGCCTCTCCCAATGACTTATCATCGGCGGGGATTGCCGATACTCGCCACGCTTGGCAGGCGGGTTGGCGAGCGCAGTTTTTTATAAGATTTCGCACGAAGCCGCTGCTGCCCGTCTTATGCTACAGGAATTAGTCGCCTCTTACGACAAGCCTCCTATTAGCGGTAGGGAAGTGTATTCTTTACGGCCGTCCCCACACGGAAAATGCACATGCGATATCAATCAGATACTATGTTAAGAAAAGATTGTATTGATATAGACTGTGTCGGTTATGTAGTTTACCTATCTTACCTTACCTTTTATACGGCACGACCTGTAACGGAAACGTTGCGGTGTTAAAAACCAGGTAACAAACATAAATTGTGGAGTAAGCTCGCCGCGATCCGCCGTAATCCGGCGCGAGCCGCGACACTACTCCCCAATATGGGGATTACGTTTTTACGACGCGCACCGAAAAAGATTCTTACCTATTTCTATTATCATCTGCTCTCCCGCGCGTAAAGTCCTCGTCATTGTGCCACGAACTAGGTCACTACTCCGCGCCCGAGTAATCTCGCTCACAAATTATTTCAAGGGGCTCCCACGTTAACCTAATTCAGATAAGCAGCTTAAATTAGATCGGTGACAATGTGCGATGTACTTACCTCGGGCGCGCCGCGTCTCGTGCAGCGTTTGACGCGCTCCGAGAGCTTACGCGCCGCCTCGAAGACATCAATTATTTACGCTAGAAATACGTCAGTCAATGGTAAGTAAAGAATGTCCTTATCGGTGACAGCGATCCAAAGTGACTTAATCGTCGAGACCTTGTTAACGCCTGTGTTTTATGAACTTCACTTGAAAACGAAATAAGCTCAAACCATTACACTAATTAAATCAGTTTATTTATACAACTGATAACTTCAAAGGAAACTGAAGATGTTGAAAATAACAAAATAGAAATAATTACAAAAAGCCCACGCTGCTACAGCGAGGTACAAAATTAATAAAGTAAGTCTGTAGAGCGCCTTCGCAAACAAATTCTCCCAAGTGGGGCGGGCGCGGCTGATAATTGCCTCCTGGAAGCAGGTATTTGGGGCGCTGCACAGTGCGCTCAAATATATAATAAATACATAAAGAAGGTATGCTTTTCTCTTTATAACTGTATAATTTGTTTTTTAATTAATACTTGGATAATTGACAGACAGGTAGGTATACGTAAATCGTATCAAGTTAAGTTGTAAAAGATTCATGTAAATTCTGAACTTATGTAGTCAACTATAAATGTAATTATAAGTAAAGCATGTCCCAAAGAGGATCATACATAAAGGCACGAGCTTGATAGAATATTGTTATGCCTAATAACTTAAAGCTTAGTATGACTCGAGCCCACTTTGCGTCTGTGTACAGCAGCAGCAGACTACAGAGAGGCTGCAGCGAGACAGCGGATCGACGGGCTCGATGCGCTACTCGTTCAGTAATGAGTTGCAATGTGGACACAGGGCGGCCGTCTTTTGTTTTTACAACGTACATACTTCGTTTTCGGCAACACTTGAAATTATAATAAAACGATTTTTTATATAATTTTTAGTTTCAAACGATATAACAATATTTGTGTATACACTTGCAGTATTTTAAAAATTTTAGATAATAGATCCAGTTGTGTATAATAGGTCAAATTTTGCGGAGGTCAACGGTCGAATCCAACTCGTCTGGGCAGCGTTCGGAAAACCTCAGTGCCTAAAGACGAAAGTCTACAACCAGTGAGTTGTACCAGTCATGACATAATAATATGTTCAGTAACATACTATAGAACTGAAACGTGGATTCTCACAATGTGCCTAATGAAAAGCTCAAAGATGCACAGCTTGCAAAGAAAGTGCATGGAAAGGGATATGCTCGGTGTTTCTTTGCGAGATCTAATCAGAAATGAGAAGAAGATCGAACAAACAAAAGTCGCTGACATAGCCCAACGGATTAGCGAGCTAAAGTGGCAGTGGGCCAGGCACATAGCATGTAGAACCGATGGCCGATGGGCCAGAAAGTTTCTACAATAGAGGCCACGTATCGGCAAAGGCAGCGTACGACGTCCACCCACAAGATGGACAGACAACCTGGTAAAGAATGCAGGAAGCCGCTAAATGCAGACTAGTTCTTACTGGCCAATCTGGAAGTCACTGGGGGAAGCCTATGTTCAGCAGCGGACGTCCTAAGGCTGAAATGATGATGATGACACGGCAAAAGAACAAGCTATCAGGCTATGAGTTTAAGTGTCGGAAATATAGTTTTGAACCATTTAAGACCGATTAGCGAAGTGCAAGAAAGATTTTTAAGTAAGTAGGTACCAGCTATAACCTTTTAATATTAAATACTGCCCTGCTCGCACAGGTACATATTAATTTCTTATAAACAAACTATTTAAAAGAGGCTGACCATAGTGACCGAGTTTCTTGAGCTGCTTCTTCTTAAATTTAAGTCACATATCAAAACTACCCTAATTTCTAAGGGGTATTATAAGTTTCAAGACTATTTTGATAACAAGAATGTATGGCCTGCCCTAAACTGATGTAGCTACCTGTTTATTTTTATTTTATTTTTTGCGGCAGCTAGTGTTGACTGAGTTTCTTCCAGCGTTTCTTCTCAGCAGTTGCCAAATTGTCTGTGTCTTGTCTCGAAGCGCTAGTAGGGCTTAAAAAATAAGAAGACGTGTTCTGCCCCATATGCGCCAATAATGTTATTATTGACGTTCATAATTGCCAACTTTCTGTCCTAAATTGAATAAATGATTTTTGACTTTGACTTTTGAGTTCTTATTTTCAGCCCAAGTAAAGAAGTAATGTTAAACAATACCTAAAAAACGTAGTGAGTGATCCTAACAGTTACAACTAATAAAAATAATTGTAAAGGCTTGAAGTGTGATATAAATGTGAAGATCTACAAAAGAAAAACGTATTAAGTCATTTATTTAAACATATGTAGTTAGTAGCGGTAGCAGGCAGGTATTGCAATGGCTAGAGTCGATATTGAATATTAAACTAAGAGCAATATAATCCAATAGTCCCACATCGCCTGCAGGGCCAGGTACGATGCAATCATGATCGACACCGATGTCTGCCAGTAAGTAGTGACACAGCACATCGCTCTTCTACGTGACCAGACCTCCTAGTGCTTTAGTGCTCGAGCACCTTTATTAAAACGTGACGCGGCAAATACCTACATTGTTTCTATTTCACATGCGTCGCCGACTCCGCTTGATTCGAAGTCCAATTTAATTTTCGTCACGTCTGTCCTTTAACGTGCACTC
Organism: Anania hortulata; assembly: GCA_963576865.1. Taxonomy (NCBI): domain Eukaryota; kingdom Metazoa; phylum Arthropoda; class Insecta; order Lepidoptera; family Crambidae; genus Anania; species Anania hortulata. The sequence goes on along the minus strand of OY756389.1, from coordinate 120,792 downwards.
TCGTCCAAATAAAGTGCTACTCGGCTAAAAAGGACATTGTCAATCGACGGTGTGGTGGGCGAAGTGGTGGTGCGTTATAAAATAGTAGTCCTGTATTTAAAAAAACTCCAATTATGAAATCCAACCTACGCATTTTATTATTAAATACATATCAATTATTATACTATTAAAAGTTGAAAGTAAGTAGAGTCGGTAAGTTTAAGTTAAAAGTAAGTAGGTAGGTACAGGTTCTTCTTGGCAATAGATTTTTGTGTACTCAACGCAGACAATATACTACCTATACAGCATTTGTTTCCGAAGGCTTCGTTACTGCGATACAGTCTGCCGAGCGGCCGACGAGCATCGACGAGTAGAAGTGTTCATTACCGCGCTGCAAAACAGCGCTTTGTTCTCGACCAATATTCCGGCTATGCCTAAAGATATTAGGGAATAAATTCCGCAATTTGATGTAGAGCTGTTTCGGCGAATTCTCAACGATAACGTAATGCCAAGATATTTCAACAACAGCCGAGAAAATTACTCACAAACAGGGTTTATCTTGCGAAATTAACGCGCATATTACTTGCGAGTCAATTAAAACATGATTCGTTAAGCCTGCCTTATGTACAACTCTATTTAATTGTTTTATGCAAAGATTTTTAGGATTTAAATTATTAGATAAGATTATCATTAACGGCACTCATAATATGAGGATATTTAGCAGCAATAATGGGCTAGTTTCCTAAAAAAAATCTAATTAGTCCGTCAGTTGGATTACCGGAAAATGTTAGACACATATTTTTTCTTTTCTCAATCAAACAAAAAATGATAAAGATATTATAGCCCGTTAAAGTTCCACATAACGTCACGCCTTGCGACACCTTTTAGCAAGACGTGACGTCACGTGCTCACTTTGATGCGCTTTATCTTCGTAATTGATTGTTTGATTGACAAAAGACATAGGGTCCAATATTTTTTGATAATTTAACTGACGGACTAAATAGAATAATCTTATTTTGACCCAAGGAACTAGCCTATTGTGTGATCTAACTTTTATCATTTTCTGTTGCGCTTAAGTGTAAGGTATAAGTTGCACAATTTGCACCATACATTTTAGACTAAAATATTAATAATTAGAACATCTATCTCATCATCTTCCTAATTTTATAAAAGCTGAAAAGTGTTTTATTTATTTTGCATAAAATGAGAAAGGTCTGGCGATCACGGGCTCTTACTGTAATCCAATCAGCTATTGTATGGGAAGGGTGATAGGAACTTTGTTTTTTTTAGATTTCTACATTGATCTCATAGTAATAGATGTTGTTAGGCAGAAGTAGAATCACTCTTTATAATAAAGTAAATAACTGATAAACCCTTCCTTGGCAGTCGGGTAATAAATAGGACCTTTAATGTATACATTCCTAACGATTCTCAAAGCACTAACTTTAAACATTACCAGCACAGTATCAGTAGCGATGTTAGTTCCGAAGCTTTATAAACACGTGTAAAAGTTGTTCCGCCGGTCCGGGAGCATCCTGAAGCGCGGCGAAGGAGCGGCACGGGGCGCGGGCCGCGGGCCGGGAGGTAGTAGGCGCTTATCTGCCGGTGGCACTTTCACTATATAATTATAAGATTAAACGAACTTACCTTAAGTGAAGTTCTATCTTAATTATACGAAGCTGATTGTTTGAGATAGATTTACGAGTAGTAACGATGTTCTACAACAGCGTCGGGTCACAATGTTTTAAAGCTGGAAAAGAAAAAACATTAATCCCTGCAAATGGCAACATTTGTTGGTAATGTCATTACGTTTAAAGACAGCCTTATGAGCAACCCTGTAATACACTGGGATAATACAAAGTATTAGTGGGTGGGTTTTTGGGACTGTCATATCTCAAACAATCAGCTTCGTATAATTAAGATAGAACTTCACTTAAGGTAAGTTCGTTTAATCTTATAATTATACTTGCTGATTGTTTGAGATAGATTTACGAGTAGATGTTTGAAGTTCGGTTGCGAATAAGTTGCTTGTAGTTTAGAAAATGCATAACCATTTTGAAAACTACAATACAGACGTTTGATGGCAAATCAAAGACAAAAAAGTATAAGTATTATATTATTCGTAACTTTCAAGCGGTTCCGTCTTTACCATAAGGGCACACGGGGCCTGTGCCCAGGGGCCCGGCCTCACGGGGGCCCCCAAGCACTAAAACATGTTTGTAAACTAAGAAACATAGTTAACTAAAAAGAAAGAAAAGGGGGTCAAGGCCTATAAAAAAAAACAACTATACTTCTAAAGGAGATATGAAAATATTTTTTGGAGTCTGAAATTCATACCAACAGTATTTCATTTTTACTTTGCAATAGGGCTCCCAAATTCTTGTGTGCCCCAGGGCCCTCCCATATGTTAAGACGGCCCTGCTTTCAAGTATATTTATAGTAAAGTGTTACATCACACTGATAAAATGTCTTTTATTATTATTTTTATTTATTTTTTAATTGTTATCAGAATATAACAACTCTGTCTCCACTGTAAGGCAATTCCATACTTGAATAATTAAACATTGAAAGCAATTGTTTATGATGTGTACATTTTAAATAAAATGTTTTAACAAAAAACAAAAAAAAGAAGATGTAAATGAATATAAATGAACGCAACGAAAAGAGAAAGCGTTTTAATAATTAATTTATAAACGCAGGTCCGCTAATGGCTCAAGGCTCAAGGCTGATAATGTACTCATATCTATATCTTAGCGCATGATTACAATTAGTAATAATTTTACTAAAGATGCCAATAATGGTTCAAAATATTGATTTACTTGAAATGATAAACGATAAAATAAAATAAAAATTCGTTATTTTATTAGTATTGCGACTTCCCATCTGGTCATTATATGAATGGGTGATCATGGCTAATCAATCTCAAATTTGGTTACTAAATAATAGAGTGACCGTGGTCAAGCAACTTTTAGTTTGGTCACTAATGGATGGGTGGCCGGTGTTAAGCAACCTCGTTTGGTCACTAAATGGATGGGTGACCGGGGTTAAGCAACCTCAAGTTTGGTCACAAAATGGATGGGTGATCGTGGTTAAGCAACCTCAAGATTGGTCACAAGTCCTTACCGATGTTAGTATTAAGGAAAGAATACTGCATAGTTTGGGTAAAAATATCGATTCAATTCAATACGGTAACTTATGCTTTAACTATATTTAGTACCTAAGATAGAGCGTATAATCGGATTATAATACCAAATATTATCAGTTGTTACTCGTATTATAAGTAATATTCAAAAACTAAACAGAGAAAAAAAAAAAAACCAACTGGACTCAGTTATAGCTCGTATTTGAATACAGGAATGTAGGTCATTTAAACGAATTTAACATTAAGTCATAATGTAAAGGAATGTGTTAATCTTTAACCATGTTTTTTTTTTTTTTTTTGCTAACAGAAATTTTTATTGAATATGATAAATGTATTTACTTATCAGTTGAACTTATTTGTTATAACTATAATGCCCATCTCAAATTTTTATTGACTGTTGCTGGGCAGTAAACGGGTTAATTAAGTGTTTACCAAAATGGATTAGTTCTATCTGAGACATGTTTCTACATGTACCAGGTTTATCAGAGTACTAGAATGTTTGTTTTTAATTTTAGATAGATAGATACTCTTTATTGTACACCATACAAAGAAGTTAAAATTTGTTAATTTGAGGTGAAAGACCAATAATTGCTCCTATTATTCAATTATGTACGGCTACCTACTATGTACTTATTGTAAAATTATCTATCCTTATTTTTAAGAATATCTGTTGTCTGTGTGTGAATAATGGTAAGTTAAAAGGACTAATTAAATTTTAAGAAATCAAATATGTATGATTATTTTGTTAGATCATGATCACAACTTTTAAGTGATTAGATGCAGTTTCTTAGCATGTGATAGTCACAGCGTTATTTTATTAAACTAGTTATTTATTTACTATTATCATAAATATTTTAAAATCTTAAGGTTTATTAAAATTATTAAATTGGTATTATATAAGTGGTCTTCACATAGCCTTTAAGCTAATATGGCGGTTGCAGAAGTTTACCTTAATACGGTTTTATTAAATTTATTTCTTATGCATTTAGTCATCCTCAATCTTATCATAAATAAGACATTCAGAAAGAGGTCGGCCAAATAAAATATGGTCCCACACATATAGCTTTGACGCGACTGGCAAAAAACGGTGCAAACCTCGAAGCATCCGGAATGGAAGCTATGAGTCAACAGGCAACCATTGGTATAAAACAACTTAATAAATAGAAAAACAAATTATAAACCTAAAGATTTTGTCTATTTTAAACCCTTTTCATCATCGTTATGATTGAGGACTGGACAAATCAAGTGTTCTCCCAATAGTTTAGAAATCTATCTTATAAAAGTGAAACTGACAGTAAAGGAATCTGGAAAATCTAGGTGGCTTATAATTATTCAATTATGCAATGCAAACCTAGTCTTTTAAGGGTTTTGTATAGCACTTCCATATTACCATTACTTTTTAATTTATTGAAATAAAACTATTTGTGGCATTAATTTTTTGATTAATAAGCAACAATCCTTTGATATGAACTTAAAAGCTGATAAGCTGGCACCTGATTTGTCACAAGCTGGATTTTATAAAATGTATCTTGTCAAAAACCTTGTTTCACTGCAATTTTGCAGGACTATTTAATTCTTCAATTAATCATATAGGTACAATATTACCCAAAAACTAATTAATTAGTAAGGAATCGGCCTAGTTATAGTTAGGTCCGTCCCCACACGGCACAACTATAACTAATTGTTATAGTTGTGCCGTGTGGGGACGGCCTTAAAGAATACACTTCTCCACCGCCAACAGGAGGCGCGTCGTAAGAGGTGACTAATTCCTGTAGCACTAGATGGGCAGCAGCGACTTCGTGCGAAATCTTATAAAAAAACTGCGCTCGCCAACCCGCCTGCCAAGCGTGGCGAGAATTGGCAATCCCCCTGGTGATAAGACATTGGGGGAGGCCTTTGTTCAGCAGTGGATGCATCTTATGGCTGAAACGATACTGATGAAATGATGAATTAGTTATTTTGTGATTACATTTCTTGATTAATCATTCAGTTATCTTATCTGACTATGAAATAAACCAAGAAGAGGGTTATGAAACATAAAATTATGTTTTAAGCCAAATAATGGATTTGTTACTGCAATGGCTAAGACTTTATATTGTGATTTAGATGGTCAGTAATATAATCTATACCTCTGATAGTAACTATCTGTCTCTGTCTCTCTGTAACCTTCTCTCTTGAACTTAATGGCCACTATTTTCACAATAATTCAGGTTTGAATTTTCTATCCCGCAGAATACCAGTGTTGCGGCAGCTATTACTAGCTGCTAATACTGAGCGGGGGACCCTTTTTGGCACATTTCTTTCTCTATGTACATATTGTCACTGTGATGTGTTTTTTGTGCCAAATAAATAAAATTTATTCTTTATTCTTATTCTTATCTCCATCTAATTCCTTAGAAACTTGTTAAAACTATTTTTGTTTATTTGGTTTCATAATGGTATTCATCAGATTTTTGCAATATTTTCTGACAATAATAATATTATAATGTTGTGTTGATTTTGTAAATTTTGTTTTAGAATTTTATGCATCAGCTTACAGTGCAAGATTTCAAATAAGATGTCTGATTTTTCATTTGTTAGTTATGTAACATTACACTACTTGCATAGTGATACGAGTAGGCTAGTTAATATAGCAAGTAAGCTTGCTTGTTTGTCCATACTTCCTTTCTATTCTCTTAGAGATAGTAGCGCTTGTTGTTCAATAATGAGTGAGCCTGCTCATTTGTCCATACTATTTGATGTCTTAGTTATAGTAGCGCTAGTTGATTGAAATTGAGTGTACTTGTTCAAATTTTATTTTTATGGTATTGAAAAATACCGTCTTTCCTCAGCTTCAGCTGTGTGTGAAAGCGCTAGATGTCAGGTTATTTGTGCACTGGCTCAAGTTTTAATTTTCATGGTATTGCAACATGTGTATATCCTCAATCGTGATAGCGCAAGATGGCAATTAATTGGTGCACTGGATCAATTTCCATTTTCATGGTATAGCGACATACTGTCCATTCGCTAAGTGACTAAGCTAAGTGAAGCTAGATGTCAAATATTGGGTGCATTGGCTCAATTTTCATGGTATTGTCTATTGCCTATTAGGTATTTACTACCCAGGCGTTTGAAGTTTATTCCAGTTATTTGTAAAGTTTCCTTAGCACCCAGCCATTGCGTTACACTTCAATTTCATTGATATGGACTGAAGTCTGAAGAGGGTTCCTTATTATTTTTTATGTGTCTCCATTCTAGTGTCATGTTTTCTTCATCTTGCTGTTTTGCTTGCTGCTAAATTTTCAGTTTTCTTTTATTTTCATACAATTTATACCTAGTAAATAGGTATTTTCAATTTTGGGACGAATTGGAGCCTAAACTTGGTAACTCTGTATATCAATCAAGAACAAGTATACAATTTTAAATTTAAAAATGCGTTTTAGGTTAGATTCTATCAATTATTTATACGTTACCCAAGTACAAACGTACGTAACGTACAAAAGGAAGTAAAGTATTTGATTGTACATACCTGTAACTGGAACCAATGAATTAGTAAGTTGATTTCATGAATATCATTCAAAAACAAACCATAACCTCGCCTGATAATGGCGTTCATTCCTTGTTGATTTTTGGCTGAAATTCACTATAAACCTTATTGTAAACACAATTCACATAGAGTACTGTATAAAAGCATTGTAAACAGTACATTTTATGCTACAATTAGAGTAAATAATAGTTATTTTACACATTTTATTGCAAGGACTACGTGACCGCGCTGTCACAACAATCGTAATGACATTACCAACAAATGTTGCCATTTGCAGGGATTAATGTTTTTTCTTTTCCAGCTTTAAAACATTGTGACCCGACGCTGTTGTAGAACATCGTTACTACTCGTAAATCTATCTCAAACAATCAGCAAGTATAACTACGTGAAGTGTAGTGATTTGTAAGTTGTAGCGTGACATGTTAATTTTATAAGTGCCTGCGACATAGTGTCGAATTATTGTGTTCACTTAGCTATATTTTACATAATGTTAAATTTTTTATGTTATAAATAATTAAAATCCGACATTCAAGCGATACACAAATGTCTCTTGACACATTATTATCATCGACCATATTACAACGCGGCAGAGCCACCACGTCCACATCTAGACGTTGATCAAGTCAATAAAGTAGGGCAGAGGTACCTTACATAACAATGACAGGCTCAAGAATAGGTACCACATTGGAATAAGTATTTAACTGCACTATTGTATCTCAATACAAGATAAACCAAAAAACTTAAATTCCAGCACAAATAAAGTTTGTTTTCTTTTTGTAATAGGGCAAAGCTGTTACAACGGGTGTAACAGAAAGGTATATGGAACTTTAAATGATTATTATACTGCTCGAATACAAGTTTTTCTATGAGACTAACATCGAAATCTCGAAAATGTATAATAATATGTCAGTTTCAACATTTTGTTAGCTGTCCTTAATTAAATAAATAAATAAAATCTCAAAAACAAAACCCATACTATACCGTCGACCAGCTGACATCACGTTTGTTCTATACAAAAGGAAGGGAAGAAGGGATTTTTCTTATTTCAATGTTGGTCCAATAATAAAGTAATTGTTTTCAATCAGTAACCGACTTTTTAAATTTTGTTATACCCTTATTATGTTTTGGGACGTGGGTAAGTGCCCGGAAGGGGACTAACTTAATAAATGAGTATTATTGGATTACTTAAGCCAGTTTTGGGCCAATTTTGTTACGGGGTTTACAGTAGAAACGGTAAAACGTACAAGCGTCAAACTTGGTGTAATTTTAATAAGAAGTCAAATGTAAGTAAAATAGATAAAATTGACAAATAATATCAACTAGCCAAAAGCGAGTCAGCTTGCAATAAGGATCCTAAACTAAATAGAAGAAAATACGTTAGTGTGGAACCCTCGCTGCGAATGCTACGAGTCTGACTCGCTTTAAGCTGTTATTTTTACAATATTACATAAGTCTTGTTATATGAGGTTAAGTATTTATGAGAAAGATAAAAGCACAAAATCAGGTCCCTCACTGAAGCAGCGGCCGGTACGAAACGATCGACAACCATGTATGGCGTTCCTACTTCACGCACAGTCCAGGAGTGTAAATGAGACTAAGAGCTGCCACACACAAGGCCAGCCGCTACTAGTTAGGGACTTTTTCATACTTTTTGTTTGTCATCGGTGCAAACCGAACGTTCGAGTGGCCGCTTGCGAGCAACAACAAGCAGCGAGAGTCACTCGCGCTCGCTACGAGTGGCCGCGTTTAGTACTCACTTCTAGACTCGCTTCGCTTCGTAGTGGCTCAATTTTCGGCTGCTCTTAACCACAAGTGGTCGCGTTTCGCGACTATGGGCCCAGCTCCTAAACTATACAGGGTTATTTGAAAAACATCAACAATCTCCTAGGGGCTGATTCTGGCGCTCAAATACAACTACTAGTACTTTTTCTATGAGACCATCGTTGAAATCTAAAAAAAAATTCACTTCATTCAAACTGATATCAGCTGGTCAGCGGCTTAGTAAAGGAAAATGTTTTTTTTTTGGGATTTTAATGTTGTTCCCATAGAAAAATTTGTTGTATTTGGCACAGAATCAGCCCCTAGGAGGTTGTTGATGTTTTACAAATAACCCTGTGTATCTATATTTATATTCGTTTTCTAAATATTCCATTAACATAGTAGTAAAGACAATTTCAACACGTTTGCTAACTAAAATACTATATTATGCTTGGACTTGATTCCAAATTATAACAAAATTTTAAAGTGAACAAATTGCTTAGGTAGATACGTATATAACCCCTAATAACCAATTTAAGTAGGTAGGTACATAAATCATAACAAAGACATTATTTCAGTGTATTGATTTTTCATAATATTAAAACTCGAAGTATCTTCGCGGCTATTAAAGAGGCGTTGTCTCGAATTAATTATTGTCTGCCGTTAATTAACTGAACAACGATCACTCGGCGACTCTGGAACTGGACACCTGGGAAGCTCTACGACTAAACAAAGAACTTCTAAATATCAATTAGTATTTTAATCTTTACAAATTAATAATATATACTTTATTGGGTTTTTTAAACATGCAATATAGTAATGTACCCAAATATGAAACTATGAACTAGTATGTACGTCTAACTTAAGCTATACTAATGTCAGATGGTATCATGATCTACGGTTACGGTACGGTACGCTTATTAAATACTAGACTAAATCTTACTTCACGTTCTCCACACTAGACAATAAGTTTTTTTACTAACGCCATTTTCGTCCAGTTCGGCTAAGGCCCCTGTTGCATAATTGATAAAAGCGCTATTCAGAATTTCTGAGTTCAAATCCCCTAATAGACGAGTTGACTTTTAAAATTTTAATAATACTTACAAAGCAATTTGCTGAAAGTATAAATATTATGAATTCAGTACAATTAAGTACTTTTTACAACGTTTGATTACGTAGGATTTTTAAACTTGTAAAAATATCACATTTTGTTTTCAAATAAAAACGCTTACATCTGAAAAACGTAATATTTTGGCACGCTATGAATTTTTCCTGAATAACGATGAAATAGAACCCTCGTGTGTCGGTCATTATTCGCACAATAAAAATAAAAAAGAGTGTCGGGTCTCGTGTGTCACGTCGAGGGCTAAATTACAATACAATCGGCTTTGTGTTTATTGTTGTCGCGAGAGGGCGGCCGGGGTTTAATTGGGAGAGTTCGGTAGCGGCGAAATGTGCCCGGAGGAGCCGGGCGTCATGAAACATACACGCGCATACCACATGCAGGGCCCGCGGACCACAGGCTGACAGCTCCTAAATAGACCACCGGAGGGCTTTCAGATATTCTAAATTAGAATTTACCGTATCGTGTCCATCGTGAGAAGTGAAACAAATATAAAGGACGTTGGTTAGAGGATACAGTTGTCAAACATTTAATTTAAACATATATTTTATTTATTTAAAAAATAACATTAAAACATTTCTAATAAACTACTCGTATGTATGAATAAAGTTATAGCAGCAAACATATTTTCAGTAACAAATTTCAATCCCTTTGAACTTTAAACGACCTTCTTACTTTGATACTTTGTATAAAACGGACACAAATCCAACACATTTTCTCTGCTAAAAATAAGGAGTGGACACTTCCAAATTGTAAAGTGGACCCGTGACATTGAACATTCGCCGATGCGAGGCCGCGGACCCTCGTCACCGCACCGCGCGGCGCCGCCCGGCACCGCACGTAATTGCTACACCGATCATTTTCAATCTACCCTCCGGCGACAAACACCTTGCGAGTTAAATTAACTAACTCTGATTAAGTAACGCTTTAATCAGTCATCTTTGTAAGTTCACACTTGTATTACAAGCTAGACTGAAGACGTATTGTTATGCTCTACTCTAAAAGAGATATAGGATCTCAATTTATTGAAGACATAAATTAAGTTTCGTATTCATTTATAACTTTTATCTATTCATAACCAGTTTACACGACATACAATTGTTACTAAAAATAAAACATACAACAGCATACACCGTGTAACTCTAAATACGCAAAACCTCTTAAGGGCTAATTCTAGTGCTTAAACACAACAACTTTTTGTATGGGACCAACATCGAAATCGCATCAAATTCTTTTCCCCATACAAAGTGTTACAGCTGATTGGACATTTAGTATAAAGATGAAATTTTTTTTAGAGAAAGATTTCACTGTTGGTCCGTACAAAAAGTTGTTGTTTTTGAGCACCAGAATCAGCCCCTAAGAGCTACACGGTGTATATGTATTCCCTTACGATTAAACTACCTGTCAATAAACGAACACAAATAGAAGTAACATTTCAAGTGCATCGAATATCACTCGACATCGCTTCCGTCGAGTGAAGACGCTCGTTGCTGCCGCGGCCGCGACGACTCGTGGCGGATGCATCTCCATCCAATTAAGGAGCACCATTGCGTTGCGGCTCGAGGGCGACCACTAATAAGGCCCTCTACAGCGAGCTGATTTTTTCTTTGACGGCGCAAGCAAAATGAATGCAACAGTAACCAAATCAATGGGCTCGTAGTTTACTCGAGTTTATTATGAGCTTTGAATCGAGCTGCTCTACAACTGAAATTCTGTAGGATCTCTATTATAAATTTTATTAATTTTCTCTTTGTAAGCAAAACTGAATTGCTTTTCAAATAATGTTCAACAAGGGAGCTTTAACACAAATAAAAATAGTAAGGTTAAAAGGGTAAAACAGAACTGAAAATTTAATCAGCTTACAATAGGCTAAAAAGCGGGTTTACTAAAAAGCTCAGCAAAAAGTTTTTTAAGCTCTTCAGTGGACACTTTTGCCTACACTCGACCCGTGTTTTACAAAATTTATATTCAGGGACTATTTTTTATTTTTGCCATTTTAACGTAACACACAGAAGCCTTTAAAACTAAATAAAATTACTTGTATTACTAACTAGCGATCCCTTCAGCTTTACCGACATCAAATACTGGTAGTAAATAATACAATTGTTTTCACTTTCATCATTTTTTACCCACGACGGAACGGAGCAGGTATATGCGTTCAGGGTGAGAGATGTTTGTGCGTTTGTGCAAAGTAATGTTCCCACCTATCTTCTAAACTAATGATCCGATTTTGATGCGGTTTTCAATAACTGGTTTGTGTTTGATGAGTTTATGTTCTTAGACAGGTGTGGTGATAATAATTTTACCATAATACATAACCGAGGAATATCCGTCGGGGGCTGCCATTAACCCAGCAAAGTTTTTCTAGTGACGTGAATACAATTATTGAAGAATTGTAGATGTATAACGACGACATAAAATACACTTATAAATATGATTAAATTTTTGTTGAAATTTCATATAGGAAAGGCAGCCGCCGACGGATATTCCTCGGTTATGTATTATGGTAAAATTATTATCGCTACATTTAAGTATATCTTCGAGAAACAGACACGTTAGGAAAAAACTGTAAACATCGATATTCATTGTTTAGGTACTTAAGTATATCTATTACCGATTTCTCGAGATATCAACTCTTTTTTTAGAAAGTATTTTTACGTCTATTATAATATTTCGGTACATAATAATTGGGTTAAGTCGGGGGTTTTGAGTTATTTTATTCTTTTTCGATGAGATTTTTACCGTCGTGGGTTTGTTTCAAAATTTTAAATTTTGCTTAATTTTTTGACAGCTGAATAGTAACATTTTAACATCCATCTCGCATCCCTTGGAAAATGTTAACTTTTTTGATAGAAAGTAGCATATTCAAATTCAAATTCGTTATTTCAGGCATTTAACCCATAATGTTAGTAACAATAACCTTAAAAAAAATGACCACCCAAAAGATTCAATATTATCAATATTGGTCTTACAATTGTTTTAAAGAAACAAGTAAGTATAATTGTTGTTTATTCGTGTCATGTCGACTACTATTGTTCTGCGTAAAAAAATCTTAGTTCGATATGTTTGGACAGCTAATAATGAGAGTATAAATTGTATTTGTCGCGCTCGCGGCGCTCGGAGGCGCTGCGGACGCGACGCATTTTGCGATATCGCCGGTGACACTCGCTGTCAGTGCCCCTTACGTTACAATTCAGGCGCTCTATTTATTGTATCGTATACCTCTGGGTTTTATGTTATAGCCTGCACCCGATTAGAAGCTATAAGTTGCAAAATTGCTGATCGCGAATACTAAGCCAAAGCCAAAGAATGCACACTCTAAACAAGTACGTGTACTGTTAACAACTCGCGATTAAAAATAGAAATTGGAGCTTATAGGTATAGTATAATGTAGAAATCAGTTACCAAATCACACATGTTGATCCTGTAAGTTTAGGAGAAATTATAATGTTTCTCTTTCATAAAATATTTTATTTGATAACGTTTCTGCACAATAAATAAATAGGATGTACTTGTAAACCACAAAGCCTCATCTGTGTAACCATATAATATCATATAGTACCACCCTCAAATAAACTCCCCACTTATACAGATTACATTATATCCTATAAGTGTATAGAGCCCTTGCACAGCGCGCGGCAGAGTGCATTACAAGAATTTGAGCCCAGACAATGACATCAAACGCTCCCCGCGAGACGCGCCCGACGCATGTGCTGGAATTGTTGTTACTCTAGTGCATATTACTGTGCTGTGGCACTTTCTTTTATTGCGTACTTTTATAAGTGTCTAATCTACTGAAACTATTAAATAAATTTTGACCAAAACATTGAAATAAATACAACTTATAGGATAAAAAGGATAATACGTGTTTACCTTTAATGTAAAGGCGCAAACCAGACATTTTTTAAAAATAAATATAATTCTATAAGAATTCTGTAACAAAGTATATCCCTTTAAAGTTTTATATTGACAACAATTACACTATAAAGTGTAGGTAACTTAATAATTGTAAATAGAGGGTAGGTTCAACCGGCGCAGGCAGTCCGGAATAAATGGTCTAAGCGTACACCTGTGTCTCATATTGTGCTCCTCATTAGAATACTTCAATTGTCATTTATTTTTCGCTTGTATGTCAAATAAACGTTTCTATTCTATTCTATTTAAATAACGACTATATTACATTGGCTCCTAGCATTACAGGAACGCATCAACGTGATTGGCCTGGATTTTACGACCTTTGTAAAAATAACAGACAATAGTTTTTTTTTAATAGTTCAATTAATTTCGCGAAGTGAACATCTTTATCCGTCTGTAGTATTTTTATGATCCACAAAGACTTTTAAGTCACAGTCACAGTGGTAAGATACACCGAAATCGATGTTTAGTTTGTTAACATGATTTGCCAGCTGAGAAGTAACAGACTCTACGTAAATAGTGTTAGTACAAAATGAACACACAAAAGCCTAACACATTTGCTAATTTATATTATATTTTTCTGTTTGTCAGTTCAATTTAATTAATTCCAGGGCCATTGTACGTAAGGGTTTTAGGTCCTTGATTTATGATTAGCCCTTCGTAAACATGTCAGGTTTCTAGCTTTCTCAGTAATAACTTTCAACCATATAACGCCCTTTCTCCTTCATGTGAAATACTTAAGTATTTGTACGCACCTGGCACTCCGTAACTCGCACTTCGGCACCTCATAAGTACTGCTACGACGTCGTAGCCCGTAGCCCGTAGCCCGTAGCTCGTAGCGCTACGTAAGGTCGTAACACGCGGCGCCGCCGAAGGCTAATGGATTTGCCATAGCTTATTTACGATATTGTACGGCAGCAAACGCGCCTCAACTGAACCGGTATGAAATTAAACTCGCAGTGTATTTTTTTAATGTTTTTTTCTTCACTATTAATATAATTTTTAAAATAATTGAATCGACGAATAAATTTTTAAATAAATTAAAAACCGACAAAAATAAAATAAAACTAAAAAAATATTTCTTACTAAAATTAACATATCTAATCTATCCATATTTCGTCGGTGCCAGCCATAGAGAGTTTCGCACCGACTCAAAAATTCCTATGTACGTGTTAATAATATTATTTTTCGCTTTTTAGTATTTTTTGGTCGGTTTTTAGTAAAAACATTTTTTTTAGTGTTAGTTAATTCGTTTTAAAGTACGAGTACGTTTCACTTTTTTATTCTGGTTTAGTACTCTGGTGTTTATTAACTATAGGATAAAATCAAATCAAATCAAAACATTTATTTGTGATACACAGGTAAATATTGATGTTGTACATAATATAATGTCCTTGCTGTGATCAGCCTTGTCAGCATACAAATGTCATATAAAGAAATACAAATTATGTCAAAAAATTAAAAAATGTCAAAGATGGAAAATTATTAAAAATAAAATAAAAGTTGTGGTACGGCAGTCAAACAGATGTCGGACGAATGGTATTAAAATTTGATTGTAAAAATTAATTTATTGAGTAAAATGCGTTATTTGATAAAAATATAAATAATCTATGTTTGAAAATAAAAATGTCATTGCTTTCTTTGATGTAATTGGGAATTTTATTATAGAGTTTTGACGCCATAGCAAAAACACTTTTTCCGAAAAGAGCTGTCTTGCACGGAATATTATGATCAACAGCATACAGCTTAGTTCGGTTGCGGAGACCACGGACAATTTCAAATAGATTTGGGTTTTGTCTAATGAACAGGGCTATCTCAAATATGTATAAACAAGGCATGGTGAGAATTTCAAATTTTTGGAAATATGTTCTGCAGCTATCTGTTTTTTTTAACCCGCACATAGCACGTATGCATTTTTTCTGACACTTGAACACTTTGTCCCAATTTGTTGCATTACCCCAAAAAATAATTGCAAACCTCAGCCTGGAAGCCACAAAGCCATGATAAGATGTAAGCAGCGCTGGGAGTCCCACCTTTTTAGCTAAATGGTAAAGGCTATAAGATGACTGCGAAAGCTTCCTACATACAAACTCTATGTGGCTTTGCCATTTTAAGTTACTGTCAATAAAAAGACCCAAGAATTTAACAGTTGTAGATGATGCTACAACACTGCCATTATGTTCTATTGGTGAATATAATGTTGGATTAATTCTTTGCCTAAATTCCATTACTTTAGTTTTTTCTATATTAATGACTAAATTATTTCTATGTAACCATTCAATTATTAAAGTCAAATTATTATTAATGTCAATTTTATTGTTAAATATAAGAGTACAGTCATCTGCAAACATAATCATCTGGTTATCGATAGCCTTTGGGGTGTCATTTATGTATACTAAAAAAAGTAGCGGCCCCAAAACACTTCCCTGCGGAACTCCAAACGTGACCTCCCTTGGCGATGATTGAAAAAATATTTCCTGCTTAGTTTTGGGGCATATTCTACCTACGCATGTGATCTGGGTTCTATTACTCAAGTAAGACCTTAGTAAGTGTAGCGTGTTGCCTCTTACGCCATAAGCTTCGAGTTTGCTCAGTAGAATGTTATCAAAGTCAAAGTCAAAGTCAAAAATCATTTATTCAATTCAGGACAAAATTGCCACTTATGAACGTCAATAACAACATTATAGGCCCCTAGGGGGCCAGAACATGTCTCCTTATTTTTTTGGGCCCTACTAGCGCTTCGAGACAAGACACAGACAATCTGGCAAGTGCTGAGAAGAAACGCCGGAACAAACTCAGTCACCACTAGCTGCCACACAAAAAATATAAATCAAAATAAACAGGTAGGTACATCAGTTTAGTGCAGGCTGGACTGACCATACATTCTTGTCATCAAGATAGTCTTGAATTTTATAATACCCCTTAGACATCAGTGTAGTTTTGACATGTGACTTAAATTTATTAATAGGAAGTTTGGTAACATTGTGAGGTATATTATTGAAAAATTTAATACAATTTCCCAAGAATGAATTACTTGTTTTGGCCAATCTAAAGTTTGGGACTACAAGTTTGTTTTTGTTTCTGGTGTTATATGAATGAATATCACTTTTCTTTATAAAAAAATCTAAATTTTTGCGTACGTACATGATATTATCAAATATGTATTGAGAGGCCACAGTGAGTATGTTAATTTCTTTAAAGAAATCTCTCAGGGATTCACGCGGACTAAGTTTGTATATAGCACGAATAGCTCTTTTCTGTAAAATAAAGATGGTATCGATGTCCGCAGCAGAACCCCACAAGAGAAGACCATAAGACATAATACTATGAAAGTAGCTGAAATACACCAGGCTTGCCGTTACAACGTCAGTTAGATGTCTAATTTTTCTAACCGCAAAGGCAGCCGAAGCAAGTCTCCCAGCCAGAGTGTCAACATGTGGTCCCCATTGCAACTTCGAATCCAATGTAATGCCCAGAAAAACAGTGGAGTTTGATAGATCAAGTTTTTCACCATTTAGTAAAATTACTGTGTTAGCTTGTTTCACGTTAGGCATAGTAAATTTAATACATTTGGTTTTTTTTGTATTAAGAAGTAAGTTGTTACTTGTGAACCAATTTAATACCTTAGAGAGAGCTCCGCTTACATCGTCAAATACCTCTTTGCCTCTTTTTAATTTGAAGATTAAAGAAGTATCATCAGCAAACAGAACTATCTCACAGGAGTCTTTAGAATAGAAAGGGAGATCGTTAATATAGATCAAAAATATCAACGGTCCCAATATTGAGCCCTGGGGCACTCCCATTTGAAGCGGGGCGCCAGAAGAGTTAGAACCATTAACGTTTACTGTTTGTAATCTGCCTGAGAGGTAAGAATTTAACAATTTTGATGCGTTATTAGATACACCGTAATGTTTTAGCTTCATAATAAGTGTTTGGTGATCGACACAATCAAACGCCTTCGATAAATCACAGAACACACCTATCGCATCATGCTTATCTTCATACGCATCCAAAATGTGTTTGACAAGTGCCACCCCAGCATCTGTTGTATTTCTACCTTTAGAAAAACCAAACTGTTTTTCGTGCAGTAAATTGTTAAGTTTAAAATGGGAGAGTAATTGACTAAATATAACTTTTTCAAAAATTTTACTAAAAGCAGGTAGAATGGAAATTGGCCTGAAATTGCTTGGGTCACTTTTTTCTCCTGATTTGAACAAAGGTATAATCTTACTATATTTCATTAAAGTAGGGAATTGACCTTGATCAATACATTCATTGAATAAATGTGCTATGTGAGATGCTACGAGAGGTATAATGGGTTTTATTGTGTCAGTTGATATGCCCCACATATCCTCAGTTTTTTTCTGTTTCAATTCCATAAAAGTTTTGACTACCATTACAGTATTAATATGAGTGAAATCAAATAAGGAGTTGCACCCGTCAACACTGGACACAAGCAGTGATTTTGCATGCAGAGCAGATGAATTAAGTTGTTTTGTGGTTTCGACAGGTATATTACAGAAGTAATTTTCGAAGGCGCCTGCCACCTCATCATCGGATTTAATTTGCTTATTATCAATTTTTAGTGTAAATGTGTGATCGCGATGTTGTGTTTTACAAGTTTCTTTGTTTATAATATTCCAAGTCTCTTTAATTTTATTACTCGATTTATTAATTTTTTCACGTATATAATTAGATTTAGCTACCATACAGACCTTTTTAAATAACTTTGAGTATTTTTTAACATATTCTACAAATATTAGGTCATTATTCCTATACACTTTTTGATTATATAGTTCAAACATTTTCCTCCTACTGATATATATACCAGCAGTAGCCCAATCACTGAATTTCGGTTTGAAATTGTTTATGACTAATTTCTTTTTAGGAAAGTTTTTGTCAAATTCGTTTTTGATTAGTTCAAACAATTCTTCATATAAGTTATTAACATTGTCATCAACAAAAGGTAATAGCGGTATTTTATCACTTAAGTTAGTTTTAAATTTTTCTTTGCGAGTATCAGTGACTGGTCTATATTGAATAACACTTTTAGACGGCACAAAACGGTGTTCAAACGTGACTGACTGACCGCAGTGATCAGATTTTACAAAATTTACGATAGATTTTTTAATCACAACACAGTTACAGAAAACATTATCCAAGCAAGTAGCTGTTGTAGCAGTAATTCTAGTCGGTTCAGCAAATACAGGCTTTAAATTAAAAGATTTAAAAAGACTTAGAAACCTAACCCGATAGGTTTTTTCTTCATCTATGATATCGACATTGAAATTTCCACGTACAACTACCTTCTTTTTATTAGTAAATATTTTCCTAAGTAATTCTTCCATTATGGACTCAAACAATGTAAAATTACCACTTGGGGGTCTATAAACACAAACAATAATGTAATCGTCCAGCTCTGCACATGATATCTCAATAGTTCGCTCGACAGAGAGAGATACAATATCTTTTCGCTCTTTACATTTTAAGTTATTATTAATTAATATTAGTGACCCGCCACGGATGGCGTTCTCCCTTGAGAACGAACTAATAAGGCTACAATTATCAATGTGCAAAATAAGTTCATACTTTTTGAGCCAGTGCTCAGTTACACATAAAACCTGAATATTCATTTCTTGTACAAATAGTTCAATTTCTAAGTCTTTTCCAGATAAGCCTTCTATATTTTGGTGCACTATGTTTAAATGATTTGAATCTTCTATGCTTGCTAGGTTTTGTAAGCAAGAGTTTTCCTCTATTGTCTGAATGTCTAATTTAAATAATTATTAATTGGAACGGATTCCAAAGGTCGAATATTCATGTCAATTGTCTGCTCAATAAAAGCAGACTTGGTAGCCAAGTTCTTGGCTAAACAATCTAAACAATATGATAGCGATAACGCTATTTGTCTTTTGAGATAATTATTGACAAAATAACTATCTCTCGTCAGATAAATCTTATTTTTAAAATAATTATTTATGTCAATAACATGGAATTTATATTCATTATAAGATGTCAATTTATGAATGTTCAGGTTAATTTTATACCTTAAATTATTTTCTTCATCTGGCAAACCGCTACTATAAGGTAAGGTGAACCAAATAATTTTACTTATTTCTAACAGTTGCAAACTCTCAAAATAATGTAATAATTTATTTTTGTTGACATTACCTCTATTACCTATAAAAATTATTAGGGTAGAATTTTCACTAAATTTAAAAGAGAGTATTTTATTAACAATTTCCTCATAGGATGCTCCGGGCATGCAGTGATTAATCACACTTTGTCCCGTATAATGTGCAAGTAGGTGCCCCATGTTTATGTCCGCAAAGTCCGCCCCATGTCCACAAAGTCAAATGCCTTCGACATATCCATATAAAGGGCATAGACTGGTTTTTTCGCATCAACTCTAGGATATATCAGACGCAAAAAATCGTAGATCGCCACGTTAATCGACATATTTTTTCGAAATCCTTTTTGTTCGTTTGCGAACAAAGAGTGTTTTTCAAAGTAATTGTACAATTTATTATGTAAGACATTTTCAAATATTTTAGAAAATACCGGTATTAGTGCTATAGGTCTGTAGTTCTGCATATTGAATTTATCGTCTTTTTTGTAGAGAGGTCTGATTATTGTGGTCTTAAGAGCTGTTGGAAAGACGCCTTGTTCAAAACATAGGTTAATAATATGACAAAGTATTGGGGAAATAATATTACAAACATATTTCAAGACCGCGACGCAAACGTCGTCATAACCCGTGCTTTTTGTATTTTTCAACTGGTTGATAGTCAAACATATGTCAGAGGGATCAGAAGGAGCCAGAAAGAATGAATTAGAAGAATTGTGGGAAAAATTCTGGCGAAGTGGATGCTTACCACTTCTTGGTTTTGCTATGTTTTCCAGGTCGCTTTGGATTTATTTTTGGAGTTCAGAATAAAGTAATAATTTTGAGACTTTTGAGTAAGTTTGATTATTTTGTTATATCTAGTAGAGTATGCTTTGAATCTTTTTCTATCTATTGGGTTTTTCGAGAGTCTATATTTCCAAAGAAGAGTTCGTTTCCTTTTACTACATTTTTTTATACCACTAGAGAGCCAATTCGGTCGTTTAGTAACTTTATTTTTTATTTTTAAAACAGGGAAACATAAATCATAGAATAATTTAAACATATCGTGAAATATACGAAAAGCGTCATCGGCGTCTTCTGTCTCAAAAACATCACCAAAAGAGAGCTGACTTAAACATTCCCCGAACTTTATCATATTTTCTTTTGAGTAGTCACGTCTAAATGAGAACCAGTGATCAAATAAGCAGGTCTTTTTTACGGGACAAGTTAGAATCTGTGCTGTATGATCAGACAGTCCAAGCTCCTTTAGTTCACATTTAGCACTACGAATATTGTGAAGTATGTTGTCTATACATGTCCCACTATTTGGTCTTGTAGGTTCTCTTGTAGAGGGCTTTAGGTTAAAACTAACAACTAGCTCTTCCCACTCAAGTGCCTGTCTATTTTTTGTGAGTAGGTCTATATTAAAGTCACCACATACAACAATTTTTTTGGCACTGTTATAAGTTAATATGGTCAAGACATCATTACATTTTCCAAAAAATATATCAAGATAGTAGTTTTTATTTTTACTTTTCGGCGCTCTGTAAAAACATACTATGATTAAGTTATGATCAATAAGTTCAATAGCACAACATTCAATGACATTAGGAACACAGTGCCTTTGCACAGATGTCAAAACTTTAAATTTTATGTTTTGTCTTACCAAAATGCATGTTCCGCCATCGCGTTGGTTACGCGAAAAATGGGTAGCCAAAATAAAGTTAGGAATGAAGAGAAGATCAATATCCTCATTTGTCATGTTGTGTTCAGTAAAGCATATCACGTCAATCGTTTTTCCATCTTCTATCAGGTCATCAAGACAGCTGTTATTAAGTCCGATTTTGTGAGAAGCCCATTTACATTTTGGTGCAATATGTTAAGTTGCTTATACACGAAAAAAATCACTATATTTAACGTCAGTCCTAGATTGATTAATATCTGTACCAATATCCGTTTGAGTGCCTTTGTCAACAGAAATATTACATAATTCAGTATTACTAGTAATTTTACAGTACAATTCATATTGGGAGGTATAATGTAACCGAAGGATTTCCCTTAAAATGTATCGGCTTACATAAAGTGCATTGTGATTTGGTGTTGGTTTATATCTACAAAAGTTCATGTCAAGATATGTTGAGTTCGTAAATTTTTTTGTTAGATTACATAATTCGTAGTTAAGTTGATTCTCCTTAAGGTATTTATTTGAAGGACATTCGCAAACAATAACATTAGTATTTTGAGTATGCTCAATCCAAGATACAAGGTGACGCTGCATATGAGATAAACTATCGTCATTGCTAAAGCCAAGAACGACTACATAGTCAGTCATTGACAGGGACTCTATTTCAGAAAAACAAGAGTTTAGAAGTTCTGATAGCTGAGCTCCAGATTTCCAGAAGCAGAAGACGTCGTATTTGGAACCCAGTAGCTGCTGTAGTATCTGACGAATGCCTTTCCCCCTCTGGTCTGCTAAAATCACGACTTTATTTCTTTTGCTGTGTGCATTTACTATATTATCTGGTGTATATATACTTAGTGTAGCGTCCTGTGTGGTTATTTCAGCGTTAACATGTTGCTTCAAAGTAATATTTTTATCATGAAGAATTGTATCATGGGCTATTATTTCTTCTTCCCTTATAAACGTTCTAGAATGTTCACTATCACTGGTGGCAATCAGCGCCTCGTAATCTTCAAAATTCGTTTCATATAAGCTTTCCAACTCTTCAGTGATCTTTTGATTTTGAACCTTTAATTTGGTAATGCGTATAACTAGATTTTTTATTTTCTTACGTTGTTTCTTGAGTTTCTGTTTGTGCTTCTTAGATAGTAGTGTTTTTTTAAGGTTTTTCTGTGTTACTTCGTCTATCGTTTGAGTCTGTTCATGTATGACTGTGTTCTCGTCAGATGTTTGAGTCGATTGGTCCGCAGTCAAGCAGACTATTCTTGGTGGTGGTGTTAAGAATCCGGTTGATGTTCTCTTTTTTGTTCGATGAGTGAGCGGCGTAGAAATTGAACTAATAGAGTTCTCGGTGATACCAAATTTCTTATATAGCGCAATAACTCGAGACGATTTTTCAATATGGGTTTTTAGATTATGGTTTTGGCAGTTCAAAACTTCTATTTCTTCCTCGGCTGAGGCTAATCTTATTTCTAATTTGGAGATTTTTTCCTGATATTCTTCGAAGGACGTGGAATCTTTATCAGTCATAGCTGGCAAACTTCTCATTGAGCAATCATTTGCTAAGGAAGTGTTGTCATAATACGTCTCATGGTCAAAATCCGTTGCATCTAGGGAATTTGTTTGAATAAGTGTCCTTTGTTTATTTCGGTATGTGATATTTTCACTTTCCATTGTCTTTTATCTTAAAAAAAAAGAGAAAGAAAAAAGAAAAAAAAAAAGTGCTCAGCTGGGATTTGAAATTCCGACCACTTGGATGCAGAGCGCAGCAAAAACAGTTGCGCCACGATGACTATACGTTACTGCGCGAATTTGTTCTACTAGTACAGCGTAGCCGTCAGAGCTTAAAAGTTTGTGGTCATTGTGCGGTCAGTTTGAAAATACATAACAAAACAAGCAACTGCTTCACTACAAAGTACTCACAGTTTTATAAAGAGTTTTGAGAATAATCCATTCAAACACTTTTTAAATTACGATTTGTTTTCACTGTATGAAAGCACAACACTTTGTCTCCTGAACGTACATTTCGTTACGCTCTATTTCTAACTTTTAACCACATTTTGAATAATTTTATCGAGGAGCAAACATAAACACGTCCGTTGCTTCTGTCTATCAAAGTACCTCCTCATAAGATTTTGGGCTTAATACTTAAGTCAAATTGAGAAACGAACTTTTCTAATGTTGCTCGTCTCTGGGTGTGCTAGGTCTCTCAGTATATAATTGCAGTCTGGTACCTTGTAAGCGCCACATCTGCCCAAGACACTAATATTACGTTCTGTCGACAAATCGCAATATTATTTATTTATTTATTTATGGACAGCTAACAAGACATACACATACATTAGCACAAATACAATAACATTTATACATGTTTACAGTGTAGCCTTAATTAAAAGCTGCCACGACATGTATAATTAATAATAATAAATAAATAATAAATATTGGACAACATCACATTCATTGCTCTGATCCTGTGGTAAGTAGCTTAAGCACTTGTGTTACAGAAATCAGAAACAACGACGGTACCACAACACCCAGACCCGTAACAATATAGAAAAGTTATTTTTCTACATTGACCGACCGGGAATCGAACCCGGGACCTCAGAGATAGCGACACCAAGTCCGGTATACTCGCCTCTCGGCTACGGAGGTCGCCGATAATTATCTGCGTGGAAGCGACGTATAGCCAGCAATCCAATATCCCGCCCTGCAGACTATATCTACTATTTACTAACTCTTAATCTTTAAGAATTCTTTGGCCTTCATAATCAGCTCAGCAGAATAATATTATAATTCCCAGACGCATACGGTTGAATAACTTAATAAAACTTGACAAACACACTCTACGTGCCTATATTCTTAGAAGATATCCCTTGATTTCCCTGAGATTCCATCATTCGATCCTAACTTGGTTAAAATAGAACCACCTTAGAGTAAGCCTTATTAAATAAATAAATAAAAATTTTGAAATTGATTTATAATTTTTTGAAGTCGGTTAAAAATAATTGCAAAGGCTCATTTAGCGGCTAAGCTTAAGCTATTTGACTATAATTCCTGCGCTACTTCTCACGATCTTGTGTAAATATTTAGTAATGTGACCCAGCCGCAATATTGTCAGATCAGCGGGCTGTTGGGCTACCCACCATTTTTTATTCCTCTACTGGCCACCTTTGACCATGTTCCCTTCTAGCTAAGTGTCCCACCCAACTCCACCTTAGTTTGGTTATTTTCTTCTTTGTCTTTGACTTTCGCTCTTTGTCGTACCTACCTTGTCATTAGGTAGAGGATCCATATTGTATAATAATATATTATGCACATACACTGAAGCCCAGTTTCATATTAGTTAAATTTTCTTAAAATAAAGGTAAGTGTCATTATTTCAGCCATAGGACGTCCACTGCTGTCACAAAGGCCTCCCTCAATGACTTATCATCGGGGGGGGATTGCCAATACTCGCCACGCTTGGCAGGCGGGTTAGCGAGCACAGTTTTTTATAACATTTCGCACGCAGACGCTGCTGCCCGTCTCGTGCTACAGGAATTAGTCGCCTCTTACGACACGCCTCCTGTTGGCGGTGGGGAAGTGTATTTTTTACGGCCGTCCCCACACGGCACGGAAAGGTAAGTGTATTAATCTTTAAATATATGGTTTTTCTAAGACGCCACAGACTAATCACAGTGAAGTTGGCATTAAAGCCGAACTATACAGTGTAGCATATCCCGTTCTGAAGTCCCGCGCTGGCAAGTGCGTAGTCTGTGTAGGCGGCGTAGCGCGCAGTCGCGCGTAATGAGCGCCATCCGTCTTCATAAACGCTGCGCAAATGTGACTCGACCGAACTATAACATCGTTATTGCTCCCATTGCGCAATGCATGCTTATTAGACCAAGGAACTGAACCCTTCGCGTTGCACTTACCCGTGGCAGACCAGAAAAACAATGGAAAACAATAGGGATTTTTTTGTGGCACTCGAAAACAAACAAACGGACTGTACGGAATGGCTATGAGCTTGTAATTTTATTGAAAACTTAATAACATAGAATTGCTTACCAAAAAACTTGTTAGAGATGTTTTCGCTCTAGATCGCTTGGATTTATTATTAGAAGTACAAGAGACTTTAAAAAGCGCTCTACAGTCATCCTGCTTTATAACAGTTTTGTAAGGAGTAAACTTAAATATTGCAGCACAGTCTAGTGTTCAGACTATAAGGTATATGTTAAAAGGAGGGAAAGGGTACCAAAAACTAATCTATCTTACCATTTTAAGACTCCCAGAACGTTAAGAGACAAACGAAATATTTTCAACTAGATCTTCTATATGTACGACGTATATACCTATGTCACACACGTATATACACATGTCCCACCTTCATATGAGATGGGTCGCGTATAATAATCTGACCAAAAAGTAACAAGAACTTGATGTTCAATTTAAAAGCCTTTCCAAATTCCTTAAAATAGCTCAGTTGGAAGACCAGTCGCCCGGATAGCGAAAGGTCGTCCATCAGAGGCAGTTGAAAAAGGTTTTCAATAGAAAATATTTTCTTTTTTTAATAAACTAGCATTATTGTAAATGCAAAAAATAAAAAAGTTTAAATTGACCCACGTATCTTTATAATATCTAAGAAATGTTAATTACATTCAGATAATTAAAAATATGGTAATTTATAAGATAATTTTGTACTTATTTTCAGTTGTAACAACATTAACTGTCACAGTTAAAAGTCGCATTTCCTAAGATTTCTTGCAAGTGCACTCAAAGGGAATTCCGTACGTCCGCGCACTAAGTGGTGACGGCTGCGAGCGCTCTTCGCGTTTTGTCGCTACTTACTCCCGCGACATGAACCGCTCTAGCAGCACTAACAAAACATTTTCAGTGAAATATATTACGTACAAAATGTCCTTTAAAAAAAGTATGAAATTAAAATTACCCTTAATTCCTTCTGGGTCAGTCGGGTAATAATATTAAAAAACACGACTACCCTTTATTAAAGCGAAAAGTTATAAATACATACATTGTGAATACAGAAGTTTTATTTTGTAGTCGGGGGAAATTTGGTATAAAGATGTAATGGTTATTGAGCTCCCCCGTAGACCTTATGACAAAAATGATCCAGCTCGGCTCCTTTACACTGAAGTAAAACTCAATCTAAATATAAAAAAGAAGAAACTGACTGACTCCTGACTGAACAACTGCCTGACATATCAACGCACAGCCCAAACCGCTGGTTCTAGAGATTCCAAATTTGGCACGTAGGTTCCTTATAAGGTAGCACTAATAAGCATTTTTTAAAATTCACCCCCTAAAGGGGTAAAATAAGGGTCCAAAGGTTGTATGGGGGAACAGATTAGTTAGACTATTTTATTCGAAATTTCACATAAGTATTACTAACGATAAATGAGTAAATATGTGTTACGGGTTTTTTGAAAAATCAACCCCTAAAAAGGGGAAATGTGGTGACAAAGGTATTGTTTCTATGGTTTATCGGGTCGCTGATTACTAAAACAACAACGATTATTAAATCCCACGTGGCTGTGTTGGGGTGCGATGGGGTCGAAATATGTAAATATCAATATAGGTGTCGTTTTAATGGTTTTGGGACGTTAATTACGAAAATGGTTACAATTTTGAAATTTTATTTTGTGGACATCAACATTCTTGAAAGTTTTTGTGCGAAATTGCAATTAGTAGTAGTAACAAGTAGTTTCGGAGCAAATTGGACAGACAGCCATACGTGATTCTATGAGGGTTCTATTTTTGCTTTTGAGATATGGTTCGAGACCCGCGTTATCGTAATAGATTTTTAAATTTGTATTTTAATTTTCCATCTCGATCGTCGTCAATCGGTACCTAGGCGAGTGCGGGCGGCGCGGCGGGACGGGAGAAGTAGTCATCGGGAAACTTCCTGCATCCGTAATAAGTACATTCAAGGTCCTGCATGAAGGTTGCCTGCTTGCTTCTTATAAGTTTAGGTTTGCATTCTAAGTACTATGCAATAAATCGTAAGTAACTACACATATATATAGGAGGTCGAATAAAAATAGTAGTCTATATCCTAGGGAAGGATATGCTACTAATTTGATTCCACCTCCAAAGCGAGTAAAAAAAGAGTAAATGACAAACCGTATTCCACGCAAGCGAAGCCGCGGGCACTGCTAGTTCTATTTATAAATGGGTTGTTGCACAAAATGTGACCAGCCCACTGCCACGTCATCGAATCGCAAGTGTGAGATGTGCTCGTTCGATTAATGTCTCTTCCAGCTTAGGGTCTTAAACCTACCCTCCAAAGCATTTTGAGTGCTTCCTAAACTAATAAATTGAATTTAACTTCTCTAAAATGTATATTAAAAACTCGTACTATGTGACTAAATTAAAGCGCAGAGCGAGTTCCGGATCGATAAAACTTTAATATCTGGTTTCAAATACTGTAATATCTAATTGATTTATTACCCGTACATCGGTACAATTTGTTCGTAAATACTCGGAATTTAGAGCTAAAACTTTGAAAGTATGTGTATATAAAATCTTGATCTAGATAGATAGATAGATTTATTGCACAAAAACATTAAAGGTTATTACAAACAAGACATAGTTTTCTACAATCAGGCGGCCTTATCTCTTAGCTATCTAAAGCGATCTCTTCCAGACAACCTTAGGGCAGAGGAAATTAAGTTGTAATACAGTGGGGTAACGTAGTGCGAGAGCAATAAAATGCGTAAGACAAAGAATGAGAAATAAAAATAAATAACTACATATATGTAATACATGAAAAAGGCAAAATAATAAAAATATAAGTAACTATCTGCACTACCTCAAGGTTGACTGGTAGAGAATGCTGTTTAGCATTAAGTCCGCCAATTGTACCTACCTGTGCAATAAAGTTTAAATAAATAAATAATCTTGATCTAGGTATACTAGATAAAATAACAAACACCTTAGTAACTTTAAAAATATTCCCGCACTAAAACAGTTCACGTAGTCACGCACGAAACGGCGAGTAAGTGAATAATTCGAATCCAGCCCCAGTGTCAGCGATTGAACGCGTGGCATGAGTAATTAACCACCTCACTCGCGTAGCACTCACGAGCACATCGATGAGGCCCCAAATCGAAATAGATTCAAAATAGATACTACCCATCCGTATAAGGTCAGAAAGCCGCCAGTTGCAATCCAAAACAGAAAAATATTATCAATGGAGAATAATACCGGCACTGGCTGGAACCGAGGCACACAGCCCAACAGCTGTATATGCAGCATACGTTAAGCGATAATGCTATAATCATTGTAAAATAATCATATTATTATGCTAACTACATATTTACTTGAACGGTTAAGTTTAGTGACAGTAAAAATATTGAAACGACAAGTGTGCATGGACTTTACAACTGGCCTAGCTCGCAAGTTCCTGTAATATAGGCTGATAAAGATGACTGAGTTTCTTGCACCATTACTTCTTAACAGCAGCTTAAATGAAATCCCTGAAGTGGTAAAGGTTTATTTTCAGACGTGTATAAGTGCCTGGAAAAGAGCCTATTTGAGTTTTAATCGGCAAGTCAGATCCAGGATAATTTTACGCGCTGACCACAAAAATTGATCACAGTTATTAACGCTTTCCTAATCGCTTCCAATCAATTCTAATCATGGAAATGGACGATCTAGAGTAACCAGAAAATATGCAATTGTCAAAAGTGTCAACGTCGTCTAATTTGCGCGAATGACATGTATAACATGAATTGTTTTTACGAAAATAAACCCTATCGGTAGTATGCGACTCCCCACTGATTTTTTTAAAGCCTCCAGTATCGTTGCCCTCTAAGTTTATAGCGGCCGCAGTATCGCACTCCGGGGCCCGGACTATTGCCGCGCCCACGACCGTGACTGCGACCCATCCTCGCGCGAGAACTACTGCGACATGTTTTTATATTATGTATTTTAAGATTTTGAAGCAATCTGAAACGTTTCATAATTTTCGTTTTTTATTTATTACTAGCTGTGCCCGCGACTTCGTTCGCGTGGACTACCCTGTTGTTAAGTATGTCAGATATAAAGCAACGCTGTGGTATGCGGTGAAGCATTTTTATCAAAAAAGGAGATTATTACTTAGCATTTGTAAACTCTAAGGTTTTATTCATCAGACGATAGTAAATCAGGTACCAGGGTCCTTCGCGGCTCTCACAATTAATGTTGCTTTTATCGAAGACAATTTTTAATGATTTTTTGACCATTTTCATGAATGTATTTATAATATTAATTAGACTTTTAATATTTGTGTGCCTGAGGGTGGGACATAGTAAAACTAAAATAATTATGTTCTTGCAACCAACTCTGTATTACCTACCTATTGACTATAATAAAATAATTTGAATTTGAAGAAAAATGCTTTTGTGCTAGTCTTCGGAATTTATACTGTAAAACAGTGTCTTTTCACCGAGGCTGTCCTTGTTTGATGGTAACGAAGATATAGATATAAAATTGTGCAGTTCCATAGCACTATTTCCGAAATGTATGCCGTAAAAACAGGAAGTTAAGACAAAGGTAAACTGATTATGGCGATGTTCAAGGTTTAGAGTTTTATCTTAAAGAGCAAGCAAGCAACATTTGCCGTCTAAAGGCTCTTGCCTCGGTGCCTCACAGTTGAATTCATAGTCTCTAGCTGGTTAGCAAATAAATCCCAGAGTTTTTCAACAGTTTTATATTTTTTCGTAGATGCCTATAAATAAAATCCAGCAATAATATTGAGTCATTGAGTTGCAACAAAATGTCAAAAGTTATCCATCAGATAATAAGGGTATGTTAAAAGTTGTTCGTATTTCCTTTTCTGCTAACTCTGTTTAAGTACAAAATTTCATTGATATGTCCGTTAACCATATTGTGACGGTGTTACCTTTATACACACAGCTTCCCTGCATACTACGTTATGTGTAATGACGTCGGAACAACATACAAACTTAATATTATAAGCAGCGTCACTTCACCCTCGACAGAGCGTCATAGAGTTGTCCATGGCTAAAACAGCTCATTGTGATCTAGTTTGGCGCCTTGTTGACAGGGCCAACTTTAACCTATTGGGGGCCCTGAGCACATAGGATAATGGGGCCCCTATGACTTTGATACTATTGAACTATACTGGGTGTAACGAAAAGGTGAAATAAAACTTTAAGGGGTTATTTACGGCTAAATTACATCAACTTTTTCTATGGGACCAACATCGAAATCGCAAAAAAAAACACTTTCCCATACTAAAACGCGACCAGCTGGCATCAGTTTGTATGGAAACGTCAATTTTTTTTTTGAGATTTTGATGTTGGTCTCATAGAAAAAGTTGATGTAATTTAGCCGTAGAATAACCCCTTAAAGTTTTATTTCACCTTTTCGTTACACCCTGTATAAATAGAACTAGCCAACTAACCCCATCGATCGCGGGGCCCTGGGCAAGTGCCCAGAGTGCCCAGTGGGAAAGACGGCCCTGCTTGTTGATCGTCATCGCAAAGCATATACTCATCGAAAACTTCTCACCCTTAAAGCGGAATGGGAAATTATTGGGTATCTCAAGGGGCATCCGTGATAAAAACTTATTCTCCAAGTAAAAAATTCCGCTTCAATAACATTTTGTTGCATTCTACTATTACTACTGCCTTTAGCCGAGTTCCGTTGCACATTTTAGGCAAGCTTGAATTACGTAACAGGATAATCGGCACTCCATATTTTGAGTTAGACAACAAATTAAAAAAATTGATTAGGTAAATGCTCAAAACTTTCACGATTTCGTTGTAGCCGCCCTCTCTTAGGGAGTAGAAGTATAAAATAATTAAAAAGTATGCTTTATAAATCATTTCTACAATTCTACAATCAACCTTCCAATCAACGCCACCTATTGCCATGTAAACAACTGGAGAAGTGCTAACCGGCCTCGAACACCTATGGCTCCCCGTATCATTTCACAAAAATGTTATTTTGTTGCTCAGTTTCGGCGTGAAAGAAGAATTAACGAATAAACACGTTTTTAATCTTTTAATGTAGTATGTATGTAGTAACCTGTAAATTTAAATTTGATAATAGAACACGTTGGACCCTTTTGGCAACAGACCTTAAAAACCAAATTGTTTTGATATTTTTATTCTACCATTATATTCAATGGGGTAGGCCTACGTTCAGCAGTAGACGCCCTATGGCTAAAGGATGATGCTGCTGACTACTCATGATTGATTTCGTGGCGAACTTAAATAAAGCTAGCTATCTATTCTTTCTATCTATAAGGTAAGATGTAGCTGACCCAAAACTATTTTTAAGATCTCTGTATGTACCTACATTCTGCAATAAAAATATTTGAATTTGAATTTGAATTTGAATCTATTATTTAGTCCTACTAAAACACTATTAACTTAGTATTAGTTGAACTCGGTGTACATGCCACCTACACAAAAGCTATCAATTGGTTGTTGTTGGTTCTTTTATTTAGGCATGGAACCCTAAAAACCAAGTTGTTCTGATATTCAGATTTCAGACTGCTAGTGCCATCTATTGATGAGTAGTAGTCCTAATAATTAAAGCTGGCGATACACTGGTGTCTGACCTTATGCGTTTTTCTATAGCTGGTACTGCGAGCTTCAGCACGAACTCAATACTGTATAATTCATCTTCAATGTTATTCTAGCAATAATACCGCCTAATTTGTACCATTTTAGATGTATCCTTTTTTGTGTACTGTTTATTTCTTTGGTATGTAATCTATATAACTACCAAAACAATAAGGAATGCCACTGACTAAATTCACTATGGTCTTGTTGTTTTTAAAAAAACTATTTGTTTATTATTTGATGCATGCGTGCTACTTCCGCGGAAAGTTATAAAACTAACTCTCGAAACACGTACGACCGACAGACGCCAGTGATTGGGCAGCTTATTGTTGTATTTAGCAGATTGACATTTTTGACACAGCTATTCGACAACAGATGGAGCTCTATCATAAAAATTAATTATACTGTTTTAGTCGGGTAATATTTAGAAAATTTGATAAATTAAAACCCTTTTTTACAATTTTTAATCATTGCTCTATCCATTAATATGATGTGACATAATTGTTATTGTTTGCCAATTGGCATTGGCAAATAATGCTGATGAGAGCGCCTGATGACAGCTGTCCCTCGGGAAAGATACATTATTTCGGGATATAAAAAGTAGCCTAAGTTACTCCTTAATACATCAGCTATCGGCCAGTGAAAGTCCCGTAAGAATCGGTGCAGCCGTTTCGGAGATTACCCGGAACAAACAGACAGACAGACAGACAGACAAA
This sequence comes from Anania hortulata, assembly GCA_963576865.1. Taxonomy (NCBI): domain Eukaryota; kingdom Metazoa; phylum Arthropoda; class Insecta; order Lepidoptera; family Crambidae; genus Anania; species Anania hortulata. The sequence continues at coordinate 88,272 of OY756389.1, read as the reverse complement.
AATTTTAAAAATTGCTTTTTTATTAAAAGTAACGTATATGTTTTCATATGCATTTAGTAAAAAGCTGTTATTTTGATATTACAAACAGACACTTCAATTTTATGTATGTGTGTGTATATATATAGACGAGTAAATTATTCTTATTACGCTATCAATCGATTGCCTATCTCTATGTTGTATGACAAATGATCCTTAATGGTTTTAAACAAGTTGAACAAGACAGGTAAACTACATTTTCCGTGGTTCTACCTGCGTTTTGTGATTTGTCAAAAAACAAGTTTTCGTACATACTTAATAACTGTTTACTGTATTTGTTTTTAAAATAAACAAGCAGACATAAAAACTTGTTTAAAATGTTATTCCTTTTCCGTGGATTCTTTATTAAAAGCAAGCTACGCTATAAATAAAGGGCTATTCAGAACAAAAGATAAATTTTATTTAGGTGGGAACAAAAAACAACAAGGCTAACGCAACACCTCTCGAGTGGCAGGGTTCCGTTGGTTCCGTGGTGTCGTCAACTACTTGCCACGGCCACATTACAACATTTAATTGAAGCACGTTTACCAAATGTTAGAAGTTTTATCTGATCCTAGAACACAATAAATTTCATCACATGCACTTCTATAATGTACGCATCGCTCTGCTCTGGGTCGAAGGTAAAAATCGCATTTTTGCGATTGAAACAGGAGCGCGACGCTAAACAGAGGCAATAAATGTATACAAACAATCTCGAGAGCGCTTGGCGCGTCCTCGGAATGAAATAAAATGCAAATGAATGAAAATGATATTCGTAATAAATTCAAATGAAGGCGGCTCACTTTAAATTCAATTTTTGTAAGCAGTCTCGTTATTAGCATCGTAGAGCAGCTGCAGGCGGCTCCGCGACGCGGACACTCGGGCTTCACCAGTCTCGCGGCTGTCAAGCTCAGAGCAGCCGACAATAACTGATATGAACTAAGAACATTGCAACTAAAGTTTATGCAAATACCTACATTCAAGAGACTACGCTCCACAGCTACTCTACTTTGTTCACTTTTGAACAGCTACATTATTTTGACAAGTTTAGTGTACCTACTCACACCTCCTACGTGGCGCTAGGACCCGCCCGCGGACAATGTTTGCTTTGAGCACACCTCGCCGATCACAGTGTTATCATCGAGTTTCTATCTCTATCGCCGCCGCCATGATTACCCTGCACACAACCACCCCGCTTCTAGCTAAATCCGAATTAGTTAATCAATAGGTGCTACGAAGAACTTGCATAGCTCAGTAGCATTTCAAAATTTAATTGGGTCATACATTTGATTAAATTAAATGGATAAAGTGTATCAAATAAAACGGATCGTAAAAAATTCGTGAGTCTTACCTAAATGGTTTTTCCTTAATTAGCAAAATGAGTGTAGGACAGAGTAACAGCAGAAATTGCTGCAAAATCTTAAATTTGAAATCATTTAATATCAATACAGTAAAGTGATATAACCAAACCTAGAGCCATGGTTTATTTACGAGGCATGCATCGGCCACATCGCGAGTTTTACTGGCGGGCACTAAAGTCATAACGTGGAATGCGATCCAATAAAGCGTTATGTTCTTTTACTCACCCGTGATTTTATGAGTGCGTCAAAGTCTGCTACGTTGTAGTGAGTTTAGTTTTATTCTTACAAATAAATAAAAAATAAATAACAATGCAACTAATTCATTAACAGATATTTTATATCTGTAACAACTTGTAGACCTATTTTTATGCAAATAAACCGAATTAATTTGATTACGTATTTATAATAATGAAAATCTGCTTGCGTGCCTTTTATAAGTACAAACTAGTTACAATTTGTTTGTTAGACTGTGAAAATGGTCACTATAAAAATGTACAATTCAAATAGGCTGTGGTGCGGGGCGAGCGAGTGCGCGCACTGGACGCGCGACTCCGGCGGCGCTTCATTAGGCAAATGTCTCGACTTCGCGAGCGTTTGATTACAAAGGGCTGTCTCCATAAATTCCTATTATTTCCTCCACTCTTTAATTTTGCGTTGCGCCGATACAAAAAAAAGCTAATTTACAAGAATGAAGGCCCGTTCGCAGCCTCTATTAATTATGTTTATTAAATTTCATCGGCTCAGGAGTCTGTCGGCGACACCGACAAGAATGCTGTGAACTTCATAATAGTCGTGTAAATTTCATTACGTCCTACTCTTCCAGTTAATCTGGGACAGGAGTCGTCGCACTAGAAAACCTTGTCGTTATTCAATTAACAAAGGTCAAAATATTTGAATGATCATATGTAGGTACTAGGTAATGTTTTATTTAAGAAAGGAAAAACAAAGCCAGGAATGCCGATGTCCTGAATTTTATGCTTATTTGAGCAATAATAACACAGATGTCTGATATCGTTGTGGCCATGAATACCGGCGCTACACAATGCTGTTTGTAGCGGCGTTCTGCGGTTTTTGTTATTTTTACGACGTCCATTACTTTTCAATATTGCTCGGAACCCGAGCGGGCCCGGCGGAGGCGATATTGTTCGCCGTGACGCAACCGATGCCGCCGGTGCCCGCTGCACAGGACGCACAGTATTGTTGTTGTTATCTCACCGCCCGTGTGCCGCTGTTTATGTAACAAACCATTTGTTTACTCTTCCTGCTTCATAAAAACATTATTCGTTGACTTCTCTACATGCGATTGAATACGCTACATACAAGCTAGGAAAGTTTATTTCGGCGTTATTTACTTTGTCTGACGAAGTACTGCATAAAATGTGTACGAGGACTTCAGGATCTGAAACAAACCAACATACACGCTCGTTTAACTCAACAGAGAACAATTCAAACAATAGAAACGATGTTGTATCAAAATAAAATCAGCAAAGATATAAGCAAAGTAAGTACCTTTTTTTAAGAATGGAGAAGCATAATAGTTAGTTACCGTAACAAAAGTGTTGAGAGACAGTGGTATGATGAGGCCGGCGGCGGGGCGCAGCGGCCGCTTGGCTCGCTCCATCATGAGCACCAGCGACTTCTTGAAGGGCACCGGCGTGTGCAGCCACTCCATCGCGTAGATCGACTCCACCATGCGGTCGCTCTGCAAAACCAAAACAACCATTCTATCTTGAGATACCAGCCTTCTTAAATGGTAAAATTCATTTGACTGACACTGAAGCTAGAATTAGCACGAAGGTTTATAAGAAAAAAAAACATCGTACCAAATTAGTACAAAAAAGTGGGTATAGTTTTTTTAAGAAACATCCTTACCTGATGGCAAAAAAAAACTGATAATGTAACCTGCACTCTACTTGACAAGTGTGTGAAATGGACAGAATCAGAATCAGAATCAGAATCTTTATTTGCGTAAAACATGGTATTTGATGATGTTACAACATAATATAATGCACATGTTTCGCTATTACAAATATTATGCAAAATTTACATTATATTATTTAAAGTAAGTGTTATCAATAAACAATATTAAACAAAATGTGTATCTAATTAGTATAAATAAAATTAAAATGAAGATAACTAAAATATGTCAATAATAATGAATTGTATTAGGAATTAAATTTCATGTCAATAAAATCTTTTATGTCATATATTCTTTTGTTGTTCAAATGCGCACAAGACCATAAAACTTCGGACTGCCCTAAAAAAGACCGGAAAACACCTGCACAATGCGCTCTTTGTCAAGGCGCTCATCCGGCAAATTTCAAAGGATGCGAGGTCTACAAGGAAATATTGGCCCGAAAAAAGCCAAGAACAACCTGATCTAATCCGAGACCACTTGAAATAATCGAGACCAAAGCTAAGACAAATACACTAGTACCTCCCAAAACAGTCCAACCAAAGAATGATTTATACTCCGATGTCCTAAAGAATAAAACTGAGAAGATTACATCCTACAACAAAATAGAAGAGCTATTAATTAAGCAATCAGAAAAGTTCGAAACCATCTTACAACAGATGAGTACTCTCTTGAGTCTCATAAGCACGCTCGTAAATAAGCTCTCTAAATAGGTCTTAGATTAGCGACATGGAACATTAATGGCTTGGCTCCAAATAAGTACGAACTGGAACTGTTGATCGCGGAACACAAACTTGACGCTGTGCTCATTTCTGAAGCACATTGTACGCAGCGAAGCAAAATCCAAATCAGGGGATTTAACATCTACGTTACTCATCATCCCGATGGAACTGGTCACGCGGGGACTGCTATAGTGATAAGAAATACTATTAAACACCATCTTTTGCCTGAGTACAAAACACACCAAATCCAGGCAACTACTGTAGCAGTGGAAGACAAATGCGGTTGCCTTAACCTGTCATCAGCCTACTGTCCTCCAAAACATTCTACTGACTGCGACGCTTTTGCCCAGTACTTTTCAACACTGGGAGGAAAATTCATTGCGGGAGGTGACTGGAATGCCAAGCACACTTACTGGGGCTCAAGAGTTATAACAACCCGGGGTAGACAGCTGAAACTATGCATTGACAACAATAATCTTGTCTCGATCTCGACTGGAAAACCTACCTATTGGCCCTCAGACCCAAAGAAGAAACCAGATCTGCTTGACTTTTTCGTGACAAAGGGGCTGTCAAAGCACTATCTCAAACCGGAATCCTGCAACGACAGTAGCTCAGATCACACTCCGGCGCTCCTGACAATTAGCACAACCATAATATCCTATGAAAAGCCCGATACATTGTATAATAAACACACGGATTGGTACGGCTTCAGAGAATATCTGGATGAAAACCTAAACCTACACACTGCCTTAAAAACTCCAGAAGAGATTGAAGACGCTACGAGGTATATAACAAACACAATACAACTTGCATGCTGGATGAACACTCCCGTAGAAGAAAACAATTACACAGCTATCAACTTACCACTTGAAATCAAACAAAAAGTACAGGAAAAAAGAAGACTTCGACGGGTATGGCAGCAAACCAGGCATGGGAGTGATAAAACAGCCCTGAACAGAGCCATTAAAGAACTCAGGGACCTCGTGAGGAATGTAAGGAATGCTACAATGCAGAGCAGATTGGAAAACCTTACAGCCACTGCCTCAACAAACTACTCGCTCTGGAAAATCACAAGATCGCTTAATAGACCCCAAGAGCTCAAATACCCAATAAGGACTAACTCTGGCTGGGCAAGAACTGGAAAATCGAAAGCTGACGCTTTTGCTAAACACCTAGCTGATGTATTTAAACCAAATGAAAGCAGCAGTGCCGAGGGTGAAAAAGAAATTTATGAAATGCTTAGCCAAGATCTTCAATTGTCTCTTCCCCCAAAGCCTGTGACTGTTAAGGAGGTTAAGGCAACAATCAAAAGCTTGCAGAATAATAAAGCACCAGGCTTTGACTTGATTACAAAGGAAGTGCTGGAACAACTCCCACACAGGGCGCTAGTATACCTTACAACACTCTTCAACGGAATCCTTAGAGTCCAATATTTTCCTAGGTTATGGAAAGTGTCACTAATAACTATGATCCACAAACCAGGAAAGCCTCCGGATAGTGTCACGTCTTACAGGCCAATAAGTCTGCTGGTGACCATGTCTAAGGTGTTTGAAAAAACTATCCTCCATAGAATAACTCCTATACTGATGGAAAACAAAACTATCCCCGAACACCAGTTTGGTTTTAGACAACACCACTCGACAATAGAGCAGGTACACAGGGTCTGTGAAAAAATCCGAAAATCACTGGAGAGCAAGGAGTACTGCTCGGCTGCGTTCCTGGACATCCAGCAGGCTTTTGATAAGGTTTGGCTCAAGGGCCTTCTCTGCAAGGTTAAAAGGTCTCTGCCACATAGTTATTTCCTTTTAATGGAATCATACCTCTCTGATCGGATATTCCAAGTTCGTGAAGATGGGGACACATCGGAATTCTATAACATAATGGCGGGAGTGCCACAGGGTTCCGTGCTCGGACCCATCCTTTACACGTTGTACACATCAGACCTCCCAGCAGCTAGGGATACTACAAGAGCAACCTTTGCCGATGATACTGCGGTACTGGCAAGCAGCACAAACCCTGCAGTAGCTTCAAATACGTTGCAGAGGAGCCTATACCAAATTGATAACTGGCTAAACAAATGGCGAATTAAGGCAAGCGCATCCAAGTCAGTTCACATAACCTTCACACTGAGAAAAGGACACTGCCCGGCAGTGACACTGGGGGGCAACGTTCTGCCTCAAAATGACTCGGTAAAATATCTCGGCATTCATCTTGATAGGAGGCTGACCTGGCAAAAGCACATAAAAACCAAAAGAGAAGAGCTGAATATGCGATACAGGAACATGTACTGGTTGATGGCTCGCAACTCTGTACTGTCTACTGACAACAAACTGCTTATATATAAAACCATCCTTGAACCTGTATGGATGTATGGAATCCAACTATGGGGGAGCGCATGTAACTCCAGCATAAACATCATCCAACGCTTACAGAATGGCATACTCCGAAATATTGCCAATGTACCGTGGTTCATAACCAACATAGAAATACATGATGCTCTAAGAATCAACACAGTTAAGAGGGAGATTGGACTAGTAGCTGAAAGATACAAAGGTCGTCTTACAAGGCATCCAAACAGACTGGCTGGTCAGCTGCCCAATATAAGCTACTGCAAACGCCTGAAACGGCATGACATCCAGAATCTAGATGCTAGGTTCCCAAATGAGTGAACGCTCCCGCTGGGAAGTTCTCACGGCACGTCAAATACACGCAACAGACCTGCTTATAGTCAAGACGACTGATTGCAGATAAAAATTAAAAAAAAATATATATATATATATTCTTTTGTTAATAAGCCACTTATGTAATTTTGATTTAAATGGTTAAGATTTAAGTTTGCAACAAAGCATTTGTTTACAAAGCAATGGCAACCAATAATTAAAGTCGTAGCGGTCTTCATTCTTCGTAATAAATAAATATCTTCAAAATAAGTAACAGGCTTAGGGTTAACTCATTGTTATTGAGCAATTATGTCCTCACGCAACGCTCCTGGTTTCAATACCATAATATAATTTTCCATAAATATAACTCGATTCAAGTCGAAAAACGTAGTCTTAGGGAGGCTTGATAACATCTGACATTAAGGTTTAGTCACTGCCCTTACAACACTCCTCTAATCCGCACTGGGCCTGCGTGGTACATGCAACTAGGTATGAGGTGGTATGGCCTAAGCCATCGCATAGTTTCATGTGTCTGCAGTGGAACGTATGTACGCTTACTTTATTATCAGAGATGTGAAAAAAAAATAAGTTTACTCACTTCTACTGTCACTTCATTGCCGTAATAACAATAGAGAAATAATTCTGTGAGAATGCAGGTGATAAAAAGGGTCATGGATGCAAACTCTATACTCAACACGTTCAGCTGAAAAAAAAGGAAAAAACAAAACAAACGTTACAATTCATAGCTCAATTCAATCGGTACCTTTTATCTTTGGTGGTGTGTTGGCGGTGGGTGGAACTACTGGTACGAATTCTAAAATTACTTACTCCGATCATTTTATATGCGGCCATACAGAGGATCCAACCACCGATGCCAAATTGAACTAATATTGCAGTTCCAAAAATATCCTGTAGACGCTTGTTGGTCCTAAATCAAAAAGAAACAATGAAAATTGCAACAACACTAATGTTCTATCATTACTTTGCTAATTTACTTACTCCGATATTTGTCTGTAATGCATTAAACATTCCAAGAACAATCTTTTTAGAACTTCGTCAAATATTTCATTCGGATTTTCCTTTTTAATTACTGTTGCTCTCTCTGTGAGATTTTCTAAATTCATCCTGAAACATCAATGTACAACAATGCAGTCCATATAAATGTGTACCTCAACTTAAGTGTGATGCATGATTGAACCCAACCTTAAAATCCGCAGCTGGGTCTTACACTGAAACAACACGGTCGCCATAAATGCATCCATAGTGGTGTTGGCTATGCCCACCAGAGTGGTCACGTAGTACGAATACATCAGCAGAATCACAAAACTGCAAAAACAACTCCAATTAATTGTAATTAATGGAATAGGTATCTTTGAATAATAACTTACTAATTCCTCAGGATGCATTCGCTGCATTATATACGTTTATGACAATATATTATTATCTGAAGATACTATAGTCAAAATTAAAGTCAAGGGTAAGCCATTTTTTTGTTAAACGCAATACCGTTTTAGCAAATCGGGAAAAGTCTACAACCGTTTTTTTTTAGATGCAGTACATTAATGCGTTCAGGGTGTTGTCGGGGCTGCCGTGGTACTGCAGCCCGTCAGGTATGTTCGCGGATGCTCACACAGATGTCTTCTATGCCATCCTCCATAAAAGAGCCGCCTCGATAGTAAGCCGTGTTTAGTGGGAACTCCCACAATTGTTGGCTAGGTAAATAGATTGCTCATTTAAGAAACATTGGGTTCGGCTACACGTAAGCTAAATGCTGTTATTTGTTTGTGGTTTAAGCTTGACTTGTGTAATTATTTAGCTGTAATATAGACTACTGTGTATCAGATATACTCGTAAATGCTTTGAATTTGAATACTTACTAGACAGGTTTGCTATGGTCAACATTAGTCCAAAAAGGGAACTCGACGGGTAATTCCTGCACATAATAAAGGATGGGGAAGATGATCCACAGAGTGCAGGTGAGCACCGCGGTGCCGGAGTACGCGCGCAGCAGCCGGCGCGCGCTGCCCGCGGTCTCCCGCAGCAGGCTGCTCTGCCACGCCACCGGCTGGTTGTTTATCGGATCTGACGACCAATTTTATAGGTAAATCGTTGCTTATTACTTTATTTAAAAGTATAAGTATTATATATTTAATGAGCAAAAAATAAACATAGATAACCAAAAAAAATATGAATAAAACTTTTTTCATAATAATTAGGTAAGTAGGTAGTTGGTTTGTCACCGTCAAGGCCACTGATCATTTCGTCGATTTTATCAGCATCAATATAGAACACCAGTTGTTTTGTGATAGATGTGACGTGGCACAGCAGCAAAAACATCACTCGCGCTAACTTGTCCATATCATTCCGCACCTGTGTAATAAAAAATCACTTACAAGTAAGCAGAGAAAAAGTTGAAAACAAAAAATTTTACCACGGGGACGAAAGAATATAATTAAATCCTAATAAAACACTATTTGATTAAATAGGCTAATTATGTGACCATACCTGGTAAGCGTAAACGCATTCTTGCACGAGGTACATGGTAGTGACGGCGAGCGCGAATCGACAGTAGAATGCGTGCAAGCGGCGCGCAATCGGCGACGAACGCTCACCTCCCAGTCGACAGAACCCGCACATTCGCAGGAACGTCAGGTGAGAGGACACGCTGCTACCTGCTAGCGACCTAGTAAGAGCCAGCTACTATGATAACGACTTCGAACGTGCCTACGCTGTAATTTGCCGTGATTTGTGTGTGCTCTAATGACCAATGAATATTATAGGGAAGGGCATAATAGGTTTTAGTTTGCTATCATTGAAGCTGATTTTGATTTCTATTTACGAAATATTATGCTTAAAACTCGTATATTTTATTTAATCAAATATTTATCTAAATTTTGTTTTGGTTCTAATTTCTCACTGTTCTATGCTAATCTCTGCACGTAATCATTTATGTTTCGTTAGTATTTAGACTTCGTTTGATTTAAATTAAAATTTCCGGATAGCAAAAAGAAAAACGCGTACACGAATGTAAATGTAATCGTTTCTATGCGAAGAACAGTGGTTGTTAAGCCTAATGGGACTATTTACAATTCATTACACATTTATTTCAGTTTATTTATTTTGCTTTTAATTATTAAATTTAGTATTTATTTCGTAGTCCCACTATTGATCACCGATTTCTGTGACTGCATTTCAATCGTGTTAACATAAAAGGTTTTATTGGCAAAAATTTAAAGAATAACAGTTTTTACACACATGGTTATAGTAGTGCTGCCCCACGCCAAGAAGTGCGCTGGCTCAGTTGCGTCAGCGTAGCGATCTGCCGTCGGGTGCGAGTTCGTGACAGCCGGCAATTATCTTGTCATTTGCGCCGCGTCTTAACCCTTACATCGCGCCGACGGGCCTTCGTGTACACTGCCTAATTAATTCAACATAGTTTAATTGAATTTACCAATCTATGTATCTTTTACTTCATAAATGAGATTATTTTATGTAAAGTAATTAAGGGAGTCCCAATCGAAGCCTGGAAGGCGATGGGCCCTCTTGGTGTGGACATCCTAACCTACCTTTACAACCGCATACTCTTAAGCGGGCTGATTCCGAGCCAATGGAGGATTTTATTTATTTATTTAAAACTTTATTGCACTAATAGTGTACAAAGGGTGGACTTAATGCTAATAGCATTCTCTGCCAGTCAACCGTTGGGTCATGCAGAAAGTTTTCAATTGGTGCGGTGCAGGTAACAGATAAAATAACATAAAAGCTTAAATAATTCAACAATAAACTAAATTTAATATACTTGAATAAATTATTAATAATAAATAAATAATAATAAATACAGATATATCTAAAATACATACAATAAATACATACAAATTAATAATATAGGTGCAATTTATCTATTTTAAGAATTGTCTAACCTTATTCCTGAAAATGATCTTCGAGTCCGACTCCTTGATATCGAGGGGAAGTGAGTTCCAAAGTCGTGTCGCCCTCAGAGAGAAAGATTTAGAAACGAATGTAGAACGATGTGCAGGTGTACCCAGTCGAAGATTTTTAGAGGAACGGAGAGAGCGGTCATGAGATTGGCATAGATACGAGAACATATTCTTGAGATATAACGGTGAGGAGGGATTGTTAAGAATGCCGTATATAATGCCAAGAATTCGAAAATTTCTACGCTGACGGATGGGAAGCCATTTAAGTTGGGATCTAAAGCTGGAAACATGATCGTATTTGCGGAGGCCGAAGATGAATCTGATGCAACTGTTAAGAAGGCGTTCGAGCTTTTCAGTGAGAGCCTCAGAGAGGTTTGAACAACAGGAGTCAGCGTAGTCGATGATAGGAATGACGAGGGTTTGTACAAGCATAAGCTTAGTCTTGAAAGGAAGAAAGAATTTGAAACGGTAAAGACTCCTAAGGCAAGTGATTACCTTTCGGCTAATTTCAGCAACGTGAACAGTCCAGCTAAGTGTTGAGTCGATCATGAGGCCCAAATTCTTCACACTGGAACAGTACGGAATTGAGGTGCCTTCGTACACGACCGGTACAAGATCATCAGCACAAATTTTAGACAAAAGTCTAGAACTACCTATAATGATAGCTTGACACTTAGAAGGATTAACAGAAACACCAAAGTCACGTGACCAAGAGGATATGTTGTTCAAGCTATCATTTATTAAGCCGATGGCAGACGATATTTTAGCGACATCAGAGTGCACATACAGTTGTAAGTCGTCAGCATACAGATGATAAGAGCAGCGGAGGTTAAGGGTAATTAGGTTTATAAAAACTGAGAATAGCAAGGGAGAGAGAACGCCACCCTGCGGTACACCAGAAGACAAATCAAACCAGTCGGAGTTGGAGTGCCGAGTTTTGATTGATTGCCGGCGACCACGCAGGTATGAAGAGAACCATTCGATGGTTTGAGTAGACACCCTGAGATGAGAAAGAACAGCAAGAAGAAGATCATAGTCCACGGTATTAAATGCATTAGAGAAGTCTATTAAGACAAGAAGAGTGACTTTAGAAGAATCCATACCTTCCCTGATATCTTCAGTTACCTTAAGAAGAGCAGTGGTAGTACTGTGAGCGGGGCGAAAACCAGATTGAAGAGGATTTAGCAGATTGTTCTGAGAGAAATGGAAAGATAATTGTTTTAGAACACAAGACTCGATTATTTTTGAAAGGAAAGGTAAGATAGAAATGGGTCGGAAGTGGTTTGGTGTGGTGGGATTGCGAACCTTGGGAAGTGGGCAGACGAGAGCCTTACGCCAGATGTCGGGAAACTGACCAGAATCCAGTGACCAATTAATGATGTGCGTGATGATAGGTAAGATAATCTTGGTCAGCGGCGCGATCATAAGACGGCTGATGCCATCCACTCCGGTTGCCTTGGAAGTAATGGACGAAATGGCTTTACTGATTTCAGTGTCAGTAACAGGAGAGAATGAAAAGGGGACTATGTCAAGAGTAGGGAGAGAAGAGATATATGCTAGAGTGTTGGTTTTAGTTAAAGCATCGAGTGTTGGCAGATCCGTAAAATGCCGGTTGATATCATTAAGATTTAAAGAGATAGGGATGTCATCAGACTTCGACCTGCCAATACCGAGTGAACTAAGGAATTTCCAAGCATTCAAAGCAGAAGAGTTGTTGATTTCGGTGTGGATATGTCGTCGTTTAGCTGCTCGAATCATCTGGTTGCACCGATTTCGCGCAGTTTTATATGCAGCCCAGTTGCTGTCAGACCTATCCTTCTTAAAATTCCGGAAGGCCTTATTACGCCTAGACATGGCCATGCGGATACCCTTAGTCAACCACGGCGCTGGCGGTCGCCTAATGCGAACTGTATGAATAGGTGCATGTTTATCAAATAGATCCACAATGCTTTTCGTGAACAGGTCCACTTTAAGGTCGACTGTGGCAGCAGCTTCCACCTGATCCCAGTCAATCAAAGACGCGTCTCGTAATAAGTTTTCAGTGTTGATACGTCCATAACTTCTCAGCTGAACCGTTTGCGGCTTACTCTTAGGAGGTCTGACTCTATAGGAGAGGTAGAGAAGATCATGCCTAGAAAAACCAGGAGCTATTAATTGACCATGATGGATTACGAGATGAAAATTATCACTAGAAACCAGAGCGTGATCGATCCAAGTGTCACAGGTATCAATATTATGGTGTGTAGGGAAAAATGGGAGGTGTAGGAGACCAGTTGCCTTAAAGAGATTCAAGAGTTTTAAGGATCGAGATGAGTCTTTAGAAAGGTCAGTATTGAAATCGCCCATGATGACGTGGTGAGAGTAATCAGTGCTAACAGATTCTAGGGCGAGTTCGAGCTGAGAGAAGTAATCGATCGCAGGAGGGCAATACACGACCCCAAGAACCACTTTAATTCCATCTAGACAGATTTCAATGAAAAGGTATTCTGCCGTAGCAGAATAGTAAGCAGGAGATGATGAAATTATTTTATATTGAATATCTGACCTCAGGTAAATAGCCACGCCACCACCACCCTTTCCCAGTCGATCGTTTCTGATCAGTATAAAACCAGGCAGGCTGTACGAGACTGAAGGCAACGGAGGTTTGAGCCATGACTCGGAGACTAGAACGGCGTGAATGTGCTCGGATGTAAAACTGTGTAGTAATTCACTATGATGCTTAGCAATGCTCTGAGCATTAATGTGGCATACATTTAAAGTGTTTTTAATATTTTGAAAACAGTTATCAAGTTGAACACCGAGTGTGTCAGTCTCAGAAATAAAAGAATCGAGTGAAGTATTACAAGAATAAAATGAGAGAGAGGAATTCGCTGAATTGAAAGATTCACTTACAGACATAATTGCACAAAAAATAATATATACAAATAATAAATTATAAATTATAATAATTTTATAAAACTATAATATAATAATACGTTATAAAAAAATGGCTTGATTTGGTTTGAAAAAATACCAATTGGATGAGTACACTAAAGCCAGGTGCATTCTCCGTCTGCATCACCCACCAGCTAACCGAAGTAAACAATAGCAAAAGTTAACACAAACTAGAACTAAAATGACTAAAAATAAGAAATGAATAAAATAACACATTGCTGACCATTAACAGGTTAAACTATTAATCAGTATTTATTTTGCTACACAGAGGCATTCCATCAAAGTTAATAACAAAACTACAAAAAAAAAACATAAATAACGAAAAACGAAACGCTATTCGTTATCTGAAGACCATAGATTTACTTGATCAGTGACCATTGCGTAAATGTAAAAAAAAAAAAAAAAATTTGTTGACAGTGACAATGGTGTAACAATGACTAGACTAGGTTATAATTTTATTAAAAAACATATCAACAAATACCGCCATATTCTGTGTAGCAAGGTTGGAAAAGTATAATGGTAGAGGAACAGTACACACTTGATAATCGATGACATGATTTGATCTATTTCTTAGCTGCCTGTTTCCGAGTGTTAATTCTCGACGAGTTCGAAGTTGAAGTCTGAGGATTTGAAGTCTGAGGATTAGAATTAGATGCCACCGGTGCTTGAGAGCTAACTTTGACAGCGGGTTTCGGGAACTTGAGGATTAATTCTTGCAGCTCTTCAGGCGAATTAACTTTCCGCCTAGTGTTATCACCAAGCTTGACTGTGATGACTCCGTCAGAGGTCCAGCATTCACGCATTCCGAAATGCGAGCGGGCCTTAATGAACGTCGCCTGCCTAATCCTAGTAAGGAATTCACTTACTGATACAGAAGAGCCCTTGAGTAGTGACTTTTTCTTCCAAATTGCGGACTTCATATTGTAGGTAGAGAAGCGCACAAGGACTGGTCTGCAACGCTTGACTGTTTTATCGCCTAGCCGATGACATAGTGTGATATGTGTGGTATCAAAGTCTTGGAGCTCCAGCTTGGTCTTAATAGTATTGACAACTGCATCTGAGACGTTGTCCACACTCTCCGGTATGCCGCTGAATAGGAGTGCTTTGCTTCTGTGGCGCATTTCAATACCGTCGATGGTGTTGATACAGTCGGCAATTTGCCTTCTCATGCTTTTCAGAAGACCCCACACAAGATCCCGGAAAGCATAAAAGTCACCTGTGAGTTTCGTCAGTGAATCAGTTGGTTGTGAAGTAGCCTTAAGTTGAGCTTCGAAATCCGCCATTCGCCGGAATAAATGTGCCTCCATCTCCTCCTGGGATGACTTAAGGTCTGCGAGTAGTGCCATTACAGTGATATTATAAAAATTATGAAAATACAAGTCTGTTCTATGACTGTTTGTGCGAAAGTAGTGCTGATAGGTGACAACAGGTGGGTGCAGTTACATCTATTAAAAACACACTATAACTATTTTAAAAATAAAAAAAATCGAAGACCAAAATTTCCACTGTTGCTTTTTTGACACCTACCGCCCAAAAAAGGATGATGAGGAAGGAGGATGAGTATTATTACTCCGGTCTTCAAAGGCAAGGGATCAGTGCAAGAGTGCGGCAACTACCGCGGTATAAAGGTCATGTCCCACACCATGAAGCTCCTTGAGCGGATTGTGGACTCCCGGATCCGACAGGAGTGTGATGTCACGGAGTGTCAATATGGGTTTCGTCCTGGCAACGGTACTATGGACCCTATTTTCGCCCTAAGGACCGTCATGGAGAGATACAGGACGAAGAACACGCCTCTGCACTTGCTCTTTCTTGATCTGCAGAAGGCCTTCGACTGTTCGACTGTGTCCCTCGTGGGTGGGTCCCTCCCCAGTGGTGATCTGGTGGGCACTGAGATCCAAAGGGGTTCCCGAGGCATATATTGACATTATTCGAGACATGTACCGCAGCTCCGATTCTGTGGTTTGGACCGCTATTGGCGACACCAAACCGTTCCCCATCACCGATTACACCAGGGCTCCGTCCTCAGCCCGTTTCTGTTTAGTGTGATATAAGACGTTGTGTCAGACAGCATCAGAGACTTACATGAGCAGCCACCATGGCTGCTGATGTATGCTGACGATATCGCACTGGTGGACGCGGACAGGGGCAGGCTGGTGAGACGGGTGAACGAGTGGAAGCAGTCGCTTGAGAGCGGTGGTCTGAAACTCAATGTGGCGAAGACCGAGTACCTGGCCTGTAACTCTACAGATCCAACGTCCGTTCGCATAGGCGGAGACAAGGTTGAGCGCAAGGACCAGTTCAAATACCATGGATCTGTACATCACGCGTCGGGAGACATCGATTGCGACGTCAAAGCACGCATTGCTGCTGCGTGGGCCAAATGCACGGCTGGCGGAGGTGACTGGTGTCATCTGTGACCCCAGAATGCCGGTTAAGCTTAAAGGACAGATCTATAAGTCCATCATTAGGCCTGTCCTTTTATATGGCAGCGAAGCATGGCCGCTACATGAGCGACACAAGCAGGAGCTGCGTGTCACGGAGATGAATATGCTGCGGTGGATGTGCGGAGTCACGCGAAAGGACCGCGTGAGGAACTCGCGCATCCGCGGTAGCCTTCGTATCCGTGATATTGCAGACAAACTGCAAGAGAGTCGCCTACGCTGGTACGGCCATGTTTTGCGGAAACCGGCAAGCTACGTAGGAAACAAATGTCTGGCCATGCCGCTACCGCCAGGTCCTGGCAAAAGGGGTAGATCCAAGAAGTGCTGGCTTGACGTTGTGAGGGCTGACATGCGTGCCAATGATCTCACAACTAGAGATGCTCAAGACCGTGCGAAGTGGAGGAGTAAATCAAGGAAAGCGGACCCTGGGCTCCAAAGCAATAGCTTTGGACGCAACCGGGATTAACCGTATAGATGAAGAAGAAGATTATTTTATGTAAAGTGTGTACACTAGGAAACCTTAGTTTACTATTTCATTATAATTTAGCAGTTTTGCTCATGTTGTTCTCGTTTGGGAGTGGGCTGGATACATTAAGCCCAACAGATAGCAGATGGTCACAAATACGAGTAGTGTCCGTTACACAAGACTGGAGAAGTTTGGAGAAGGTTTTTACTTACCTATAAAACTTACTGACTTATAAATAATAAATAAATAGATATTGACAATTGCTCTAATCCTGTGGTAAGTAGCCAAAGCACTTGTGTTACAGAAATCAGAAACAACTTGGGTTGCACAATACCCAGATTTTTGCCCTTTCACGAACAGTGGATATATTTTTCTCGCCTATCTTATGGTGTGGGGTGGGTGTCCTTGGATAGGTCGTTTAAAATTTTTGTGATAGAATAAGGGATCCGTTCGCGTAATATTTTATTAAGCTTTAAATCAAATCAAATAATTTATTTGTGATACACATGTAAACAGTTATTGCATAGGAGCAGGGTACTATGAGAGCGCTGTGTTCAGCTTTGGCGGCATACAAAGTGTGACTGTATGCGGCCAGATAAGTGATTGCTTTAAGAAATGTGTCAAATTTTACCACAGTATTATACGTAACAAAGTTATAAGGAAAAACTATCGCAGCCAGCTAAGCTTTAAAAGTTGCCGAGATAAACAGGGTTATTTGTAAAAACATCAACAACCTCTTAGAGGCTGATTGTAGTGCTCAAATACAACAACTTTTTCTATAGGACCAACATTGAAATCGAAAAAAAAAAATTTTACCTCCCCATACTAAGCCGCCGACCAGTTGACATCAGTTTGTATGGAAAAGTGAATTTTTTTTTAGATTTCAATGTTGGTCCCATAGAAAAAGTTGGTGTATTTGAGCACCAGAATCAGCCCCTAGGAGGTTGTTGATGTTTTACAAATAACCCTGTATAAATAGTACTGAACCTGTACTAACCGTCTTTAGTATATTGTACCCTCGGTTGGAGATTCCTTTAATTTTGTCAATAAGGTATTCGGCTAACCTACTACTACGGACAAGAAATATATTCTACGAAATAATAACAAAATCTTGTATATTTTCTAAGAGTCCTGTGCGGCTAAGCTTATTGGGAAATAAATATTTTATAGTCTTACATTCTGAACTTCATGGAACAATAAAAAAGGTCTAAAAAGCTTTTGCGCGTGCAGTATATCTTTCTAAAATATAATATTTTAACAGTGTAGAGTTTTAGATTAAGGAGGGGTTTAGCAAAGGGTTGTACAGCCTGGAGTGAATTATTAACGAGCGCCATAATATTGTCGGCATTTTACTAATTACACGTTACCCTCGTCTAATTACTGTCCTAGCGCTGCAGCCTGTAATTACTTCATCCAGACAATATTTATAGCATGGGTCTATGTTAAAATATATTATAAGCACATTCAATATTTAATAAAACTTATAAATTGTTCATTTTGTAAAATGATAACATTGTAAGAATAAAATCAATTCTTCCAACAATCACACCGATTCCCACCATCATCATAATTTCAGCCATCCTACGTCCACTGTTGAACATAGTGACTTGCAAATCGGCCGATTAGAAGCGGCTTCCAGCTACCTTTACCTTGTGGGTGGACGTCCTACGCTACACATACCGGTACGTGGCCCTCATTTTAGAACTAGGCATAACCTTTACCTCCGTAACTGTACGAGCAACCTTGTACATTCAAATTTGGTTTTGCTACAACGCTATATGAACGCTACACGCTGGACTTGGCTTCGTCATCTCTGAGGTCCCGGGTTCGATTTCCAGTCGGGACAGTGCATAAAATGAACTTTTCTATATAGATTCGGCTTTGGGAGTTGTAGAACCGTCGTTGTTTTTGGTTTCTATAGCACATGTGCTTTAGCTACTTACCTTAGGATAAGATTAATCAGAAATCAGAAATCAGAAAATTTATTTGCCAGAATACATACATTAATTAATAAATACATTAATATTTGTGATGTTCTCCAATATTTAAAAAAAAGTGCTATAGAGAGAGCAATGCTTGGCGTTTTTACCGAGATTACATCCGAAACAAAGAGATCCCTAATAGACATAGTTTTTACAAGCTTTTTATTAATTTGAAATGTATGTTTGTTTGTTCGGGTGGAATCTTGCAAGTCAATTTTGAAGCAGATATTTTAAACTAATTGAGCTGAAATTTGGTATACACGTTTAGTTTGGATGACAATGCATGAAGTCATTCTAAATCAACACGGCGAAAAACTCAAGATGGTGGTCTAAGTCTCACATCCGTATCCGTATTCTCAGCAAGTCCTTTGCTTCTCAGCATTATCATACAGATGCAAATTAAACTTCGTTGCGATCCATTTGAAATTTTGGCGTACTGGGGTTTTTGAAGTCCTTGGTTATGATATTGAGGTCAAATTGTTGGAGTCAGTTATGGGCTGGTTATTTTTAACTGGTGTAATTTGGCGAGATAGGCGTCGACAGCATCGGGTTGCAACCTATCCTGGAGACGAAGACAGGAGGGCTACCTAAGAGAGTAAATATTCGTTGGGGTCAAGGTGATGTGTCCAAAGGTATGGTGAAAGGTGCAATGGCAATGGTCCAATGGGACATATTACAGAAATCATATGGCCCGACTTCCGGAGAGCATAAAAGTATGATACTATTGACGGTATGTCAATCCGTCCGTATCATCGTCTTCCAATGCAGCGGTGAACAGTTTCAGAGATATAACATCTTCCTGTTTTACGCCTTACTGTAGAGGTGCTCTTCGCCTTTCGTCTTTGTGCTCTGTTCTAGTATTCGAAACGACATGGTGGCGTTTTTATATAAACACTTCAGCACCTCGATGTACTGATAGTTAATATGGCACCGCTAGAGAAACTTAAGCACTACCCAGGTCTCGATCGAATTAAAGGCCTTTTTATACATAGTCCACGAACGCCAAGCAAAGTGGCAAGTTAAACTCCTCGGTCTTCTGTATAACTTGCTGCAGCGTATGGATGTGGTTTATGGTACTAAAGCCTCTTTGAAAACCCGTTTGTTCTGGAGGCTGGAAGTAATCGAATTTAAGTGCGAGACGATTCGTGATGACTTTCGAAAACAGCTTGTGAAAATCGACCGTATAGACTTCAGCAAAGAAAGTGTTTACCTCATTCAACCCAAGACTGTGCGATTTCTATTTTACTAAAATTTTCTTTTTTATTAGAAAATAGTTACTAAATTGTCTGCAGTGCAGCAACAGTTTTTATTTTATTTTATTTAATAGACCGTGTACATCTTATTACATACTAACAAAAACAGATTACTCATAAAAAGTACTGATATACACACCTATTACAGGTACGTACAAAATTTGCAAAAGCTTGTTCACAATGAGTACTAAAATTGAGTATCTATCACGAGTCTAAGAATGGCAGAAAACAATATACAGAAATCAAATAAAGTCCAAATTTTTTAAATGCAATAATACAAATATAAAGAAAACTAAAAAACAATCGATACCACCTGTCCTCAAAGGAGGAAAGAGAATCAAAGAAAATATCTAGATACTCGCCACTGGGAGATTTACCAGTGTAGATAAACGAGTAAGTTAGAAACTTAATCCGATTAATTTTAATTAAAAAAAACAAACTACGTACTTAAATCTCGATTTGTATTAAGAGCAAATCAATTGGATTTGCACCAGTTGGATATCCTTATGAGCACCCTATCCACCCACCCCTGCAGTAGCGCTAGCATTTTTATAGAGAGCGAACAGAAGAGATAATTGTAAGACATCAACATATAGGTGCTGGCAACAGTTTGTGGTATGAGACGTAATGTCAGAGCTGTATAGAATTTAAAGAATAGGTCTTAGTATTGATCCCTGAGGGACTCTCCGGTTAACTACTTTTGGGTGAGGCTGCAACTTAGTGTCACTTGTTTGTTTCAGCTCCACCAACTGTGGCCTGCGTCTCAGGTTACTATGGAACCATTTCACAGCACTAGTGTCAAAGCCATAATACTATAAACTTAGCTTTGACAGCTGCAGCAGTATACAAATAGAGTCGAAAGCACCTGCGAAATCTAGTAAAAGCCGAAAGGGAACCTTTACCTGATCTTGGGCGGTCAGCAGGACGAACAGAACAACAGGAGAGAAATGGGAGCAGGCTGGTCAGTTGCAACTCCTGCGCTATCGTTGGTTCACTGGTTTTTGGAAGCGGTTTTACAACCGTCACTTTCCAGTCCCAAAACTTTCTTGTATGTATTTGTTTATTATCGCTGTAATAACGCTTAATTAGTGGAGCAGGGTAGCAATAGTATATCCAGGCACAGGCCATCATTCCCCTGAGCATTAGATTTCATACCTCTGATGGTCTTTTATAGAACAGGAACGAAATATTTAATTTCGAATTTTGATATCCGATTTTTTTAAAACTCGAACTTCATAATTCTAAATAAATTACGAAGTTAAATAAAAATTCGATTAATAAAAATCACGAATCTTAAATTACTAAATGCTAATAATACAGTCTTATTTTTCCGATTATCACAAGTACAAAAAATTTGCAGTATTCCGATCATCAATATTCCAAAAACCAACTAAGTTAACCCCGACTCACCGTAGTCCTACTTGTCTGCTCAATACTAGAGTATAATTTAAAAGCCTTCGCCCGCTCTATGGCTGCGATTTGTTACGTAAGGGCGAAGAGGTTGCACTTCCCGCAGCGCCGGAGAAGAGGAAATCCTAATGCATGCATCATTTCCTTGCGTGCATGCATGGTTGCATTAATATTTGCCTCCTTGTATGCATGTTTCCGAGAATAATAATAATTTGCTGGTGTGTTTTAGGCGTTCAATTTTGGGAATTTTATTTATTCGTAATTTTTATAATCGGATTTCGTACTATTAATACTCATTAATACTCATTTATTCAGTATATAGGCCCTCTTCCGAGCACTTATACACGTCCCAAAATATAGCTTTACCCTACCACCGCTTCGGGACTACATATCGGCTGGTGATGAGAAGAAACGGCGCAACAAACTCAGTCACATATTTATCATAATTGAAAAGTCGGAATTTCAATCAGTTCAATCTATTAAAACTCGCCATCTATAAATGAAGAAACTGACTGACTGACTGACTGACATATCAACGCACAGCCCAAACCGCTGGTTCTAGAGATTCCAAATTTAGCACTAAGTTCTTGATAAGGTCAAGGGGTGCACTAAGAAATGATTTTTCAAAATTCACTTTTAAAACTTTGTATCGTTTTTTTATTAAAAGACCAATAAGAAGTGCGATAATGTCTGTCGTTTCAACCTTTGCAATGCAGCATTGCGATCTATTAGCTTAGTGTTAAGTTTTAGTTTAATATTGCAATTAATCTAAATAAGCCTGCGAATCCGCGGGCAAATGCTATTAATGATATACTGTGAAAGTCTTTCAACTACGCTCTGTTAGAAGGAGCCACTCTTCCTTAACAAAAATACAATAACCTAAATTCAAGTAACAAAAACAGTTGTCTAATAAAATTTATGTAAGCTTAATTACCAAACAAAACAGATTTATATTTTCGAGATTTTGAAATTCGTGATAGTAAATATCGGAATTAAGTTTTTCGTATTTATGAAGTGTACCCTTTAGAACACGATCCCTGCTCACCGTTTGCAATAAAAATGTGGCTAAGACACTGTGCCTATTGTGTCCGAAAGAGTGAGTTATGACACTGAAACCATACCGTCACCAGGCACCTAAACAAAAGTGTGAATTTATTAGTTCGGGATCACTGAATGATGGCAGCAGATCAACTGCGGCTTTTTTATTTGGCAATATAATTAATTTTACCAGTTATAGTTTTATTTTAAGTAAAGATAATACTACAATCAATAAAACAGATATCAACCATCCATGTTTAAATTTTAATAAATTTCTTTATTAGGTACCACTTTTAGGACAGCTGATTTTGTGCACGATAACAGCCGCATTAGTCATATGACTATGACGCAGTTGCTAACGCCCACCTCCAAGACTGAGGAATCTTCGGTACACATAATAATATTATACAAAAAAACTTTTTTTTAAGGCAAGTACATCTAAATAACGTTATCACTAGTGGTTACATATTCACATTAAATTTATTTCGAAGCAAAATCTTTGCGTGTGTGTGTGATGCGTGTGTGTGTGTTGTGTGTGTATGTGTGTGTTGTGCGTGTATGTGTGTGTGTGTGTGAAAAAGTAAATTTAACAGGCTAGTTAAGCAATTTTTCAGTTTCACCATAGGACAACACAAGAATCCAATCTGAGATTTTCATTTTACATTTCCTGTAAGTTAACGGGTAAATGTTTAGGGCTTTATTTACTCTGTTATAAAGAATACCACTGGAAAAATCAAACTGTCGACGAATCATCGCTAGACGGTAACGTAAGACTTGACAGACCCTATCGCTTCTACGCTTGTCTTTATTTAGGTTTGGGTTATAGAGAAGATGACGATGAGTACGAAGAACAGCACTTAGTACATACAGTTTTCTAATGGAGTGAACTTCAGAGATATTATAAAGTTGACTATTCAGGAACCGCAGTGGTTTATTGAGAAGAACCTTTAGCACCGCTCTTTGAGCCCTCTCCAAGCGAATGATGTGTGTTTTTGCAGCACCTCCCCAAGCTGCAATACAGTAAGTGAAGACTGACTGAGCCAATGAGAAATATACAGTTTTTAGTGTTTTCGAATCAGCACTACATCTCAAATTTTTAAAGAAAGAAAAATCAGCTTTCTCGTGCGAGCAGTTGCTGAATCAATCTGTTCTTTCCAACTCAAGGCCCAGTCAATAATCACACCAAGGTATCTTATGGAGGGCGTGCGGCAAATTTGGAGATATGAGTTACCACAACGAGTATTTTGAGCGCATTCGTGAGCAGTGATAGTATATGCCAAAGGAGGTTGTGACCTAATACTAGGAGCGAAAGCTATGAATTTGGTTTTTTCAAGGTTGAGTGTCAGTTTATTTTTTAGTAGTAGTATATTTTGGTTCTCATTTCCCTCCGCTGTGGTCAAGACTACCTTAGCCATCACTAAGATCAGTCTGGTGAGTCTACCAGACTAGCAGCGGGTCCACACTACCTACCTACCGTCCTAACGCTGCTACCTTGGATGACCTGGGAGCAGATGTCACTCTCTTTTCTACGTGTTTATTATATTTACGTATTTATTGTTAGGTAGGGCTAGGGCTCAAGGGACTTAGTGCCTGGGGGTAAAAAGAACTCTACGCTTACTCTACGCTTAGGGAGTTAGTTTCTCTTCTGACCATATAGCCTGGACGTTGGGAGCCATGATTTATGATTGACATCCTTAACTCTTCTTCAAATTCTCGTATCACAAAAATACTTTTCACATATGGGGTTTAAACTCTATCAGATTGATATCAGAGGTAGCTTTTTGGTTTTGTATTCCAGAGCGCAAACCAACAATAATTAATAACATCTTTTAACAATAGACGAAAATAATAACAAATCAACTTTTATGAAGGTTTCATTTAATTTTCGTTAGCATAGTATATGCGAAATATTCAACAACTACAAACTACTCCATACTAATTATAAAAAAACTCCATATCTTACTTGGTCTGCCGGAGCACCGCGTAGAAGCTGTAAGAGGACTTCAGTATCTGAAACAAGTGCATAATATAAGTAGTTAATGATAGATTAAGTTACTCATACCTGATTAAAGTTCACGATGGTATGGACACTTTCGTTTATAAATGTAAAGCCTTGTAGCAAAGAGTACAATAATATTAAGAAACTTAGCTTAAGTTTGAACGAAGGTTTTCAAATTCAGGAGACATATTAATGTAACTGTTATACAATAAATAAATAAATAAATCTTTTACAATTCGTTTTATGTAGGTATTTTCTATAAATATTTATTTACTCGTGCATAATTTTTTATGTTTGAGAATTGGCTTCAAAAAAGCAGTTATCTGCTTTTGTTTTATAACAATAAAACACAAATAATCATACTGTAACAAATGTGTCAAGTGAGAGTGGTACAATGAGGCCAGCGACGGGGCGTAGCGGCCGCTTGGCGCACTCCATCATGAGCACCAGCGACTTCTTGAAAGGCACCGGCGTGTGCAACCACTCCATCGCGTAGATCGACTCCACCATACGGTCGCTCTGCAACACAGCCGCTTGGTAACTAACTCAAATATACAAAGATTTTGAACTTTCACAATTTAAACTTGGATGTAATGCATGAATTAAACTGTTCTGTACCGTTGATTGTGATTTCCATCTATTGTTTTTTTATTTTTATTCAAAAAGTTATTAAATTTTAAACTATTATCAGGTGGTGGATATCATGTATTAAAACGTAGATAAATACCTCAACTGTAACTTCATTTCCATAGTAACAGTAAAGAAATAGCTCCGTCAGTATGCAGACAATAAAGAGCGTTGTCGACGCAAACTCCAGGCTCAGGACGTTCACCTGAAATAAACAGTAACTAAAACGTTGTTTACTTCACGAAGCATAAATCTTGAGTCTCAAAGCGACAAAGCTCGTCGGTGTGAATGCGTCGCAGGCGCGGCGAGTAGATAGCGGACAATGGGACACTGACGCTCACGATTTTGTAGGCAGCCATGCACAGGATCCAGCCGCCCACCGTGAACTGCACCAGCACGGCCAACCCGAACACGGACTGCAGTAGACCCATCGTTCTGGAACGACACGCGGGCGCCCATTGTTATGCTAAACTAAGGAGGATTCTTATTCGTATACATATATGTAACAAGTGATACACACAACTTTAAAAGTGCTGGCAAAAACACTTTATGATTAGTACTCGTACAGTAAGTGTAGAACTAGAATAAAATAACTAAGAAATTAGAAATTCTTTATTTGCACTAAAACATGATGTTACAGATGTTATAATTATAAAATAAATAATAATAAATAAATATGCGCCAGCCACTGTCAGCATGGTGTCGTGACGAAAAGCGTCTTTTAACATACCCAGACCAGGTTTTGAACTACTAACGAAAAAAATACTTCAAATCAAACTTTGATTTAAAGTAATTTATTTAAACTCGTTCAATCACAAGACCTTTTATTTAAGTTATAGTTTTTAAGATAAACATTTTAAGGGAGGAGAGCTGAAATGGAAGGCTCCAAATGAAAAATTACGAGTACGTATTATGGATTAGATTGTCGTTTTCCATCATTTAGTGTTGACCCTAATCAACTTCAAATTATTAATAACCCTTTTTAGATGCAGTCTGTAAGTCAATAAAGCGAAAGAGCTAAAATGAAACTGCTTCAAACTAAATTAAATTAAATATCGAGCAAAAAATGCATCATCAAAATTAGACAGCCAATGAAAAACAAATACAACAACAACGAAAAATAAAAAAAATAGATTTTACAAATTAAGAACCTCGTCCTTGTGGTTTTTTCAAACAATAATAATAAAATACAAAATAACACATTTATCGTGGCGTATTGTTAGTTTTTCTCAAATAAGCACTTCCACTCTAATAAAGAATCAAACGACATCTTATTTATTAAAACCCGTCTAGGTACAGGAGTCACTTCAGAAAAGGATAAACATTCTCTCAAAAAAGTCGGGTCAAATGTACGAACTTACTCTGCAATTTTTTGAAAATGTTGAATGCATTCAAACAGTAATTTTTTCAAGATTGCATCATAGTTTGCGTTTAACGACTTCTTCGATAGCTCGCGTGCCCGCTCCGGCAAGCTTTCGAAGTTCATGCTAAAAACACAATTTCTTGGTTAGAACGAATGTTTAAAATTATTCAAAGAAAATAGGCCTTTTCTTTATCCTTACTCCATATTATATTCGTTGCTTATACGAGTGTCTACTAACCGCAGTATGCGTAGCTGCGTTTTGCACTGATACAAAACGGTCGCAATGAAAGCGTCCATTGTCGTGTTCCCGATAGCGACGAGGTTCGTCGCGTAAAACGAATGTAGCAGAACTACTACGAACCTGAAAAAGACTTACTCGATATGAGTACTGCTGCAGCTGGTAGTATAAAGTGTATAAATGAATATTAATAGTAAATGAAAAAACGAATATTGGACAACATTACATACATTGCTCTGATCCTATAATAAGTAGCTTAAGCACTTGTGTTACAGAAATCAAAAACAACGACGGTACCACAACACCCAGACCCGAGACAATATAGAAAAGTTATTTTTTCTACATTGACCGACCGGGAATCGAAACCAGATCAGAGAGAGCGACACCAAGTCCGGTATGCTTGCCTCTCGGCTACGATCATCTATCAAATATAAATAATAATTATTAATAATTGATTTTTAAATATATGACAACTGTCATAATAACATGGTTTAAATTCATGTATTGGCTAGGCGGAAAGTACACACGTTAATATTATTTGTTAAAGATTATATATAAAATCTGGAAGTCACTGGGGGAGGCCTATATTCAGCAGTGGACGTCCTATGGTTGAAATGATAATGATGATGATGATGATGATAGATTAGATATACTTACATGAGTGGCTGGTTATAATCGACGAATGTCCAAAAAGGGAACTCTATGCGGAACCCGCGCAGCTTGTAGACGACGGGGAAGATGATCCACAGCACGCAGGTGGCCACCGCGCAGCCGGAGTATGCGCGAAGCAGCCGCGCCGCGCTGCGGGCCGTCACGCGCAGCAGCGGGCGGTGCGACTCCACCGGCTGGTTGAATAGCGCATCTATTAGAAGATAACATCACATTATAATTTTTATTTTATTTTTTGCATTTATAACAATTATGCAGTAAAATATAAGGTGCTTCATAAACATCTGCAACGGCTGAAATGGGTAAAAGTATTGCTTATATAGATTACGATAGTGAAGGACTTACGTGCCCCGGATCGGTAATTTTTTAATTAATAAAATTGCAGCGCACTGGCCAAATGGCCGGCCCCCGGCAGGGAGGGCGCGTGCGACGACCCGGGTAGCGACGAGTGCGGGCCGCCGGGCGGTATAATGTGAATCGTAAGCATTTTTGGACAGATGTGGACGGTTTGAGACAGAATAAAGCCTAATCTTTATTTAATATAATTTTTTTAGTGAATAAATTAATGATGTTCTGGACATGAAATTCCTTAACTATCGTAATCTATATAAGCAATACTTTTACCCATTTCAGCCGTTGCAGATATTTATGAAGCACCTTATATATGCCAGAGGCAGTTGAAAAATTATTTCAAGTAAAAATGTTTTCCTTTACATCCCATTAACTTTAACTTGCTCAGGTACATTGATTTACAAGCAAAAATTTTTAACATTACGTGTTATCTATTTTTTTTAAGTAGTTCTCCTTTGTTATTTGGCAGGCTTTAAATTCAGGACCCATTCCACTTTACTATTGCTATACGTATAGGGTTTCTTTTAAAACAGTGCACAATTTTAGGTTCATCATTAAAAGTTTTAAGTTCAAAGGTATATTTGCCAAAAACACAGAAAATTACAAGTTGTCAAAGATTTGACACAATGCGTCAAAACAACTTGTCCTATCGGGTCTATATCAAATTTATTTTTTGTCTCTCCATACAAACTAACGCTCTACCTCTAATAAAGTATGTAGCAACTAAGTTTGTCATCAATCATGAAGTTAGAATTAGTAAAACTTGATTGTTTTAGTAAATAAACAGATTCGCCTCCTTAAATTTGAAGTTTGTTATAAAAGTAACCCTGTATCTGATTATTTTTTCTTAGGACTTCTCACGGTCGAGGCCGCCGATGATGAGGTCGATGCGGCGCGCGTCGGCGTGGAACACCGCCTGCTTGGCCACGCAAGTGCAGTGGCACAGCAACACGAACAGCACGCGCGCCAGCTTGTCAATGTCGCTGCGCTCCTAAACGATGCAAGTAGTGTTTCGTGTGGACTTTTGTTAAAACCTGAAACTACTTACAACATATTTTACCAGGGGCGTCTCCTAATGCTCCCAGACTTAAGTCAATTTAGAAAAGATAGTTCTATTTTTATTTTGACCTGAAAAAAGGGACCCTTCGCTTTCAAGACGAATTATCTCACCACTACACTAATTGGGTCATCATCACTACAATACTCATGTTCTTGAGATGAATTAGTTTTTGGTTTAACTACTGAGTGATACCAAAACCTGATATGCATAAATGCCTTGCTGCAGCACATAGCCTGAAGTAACGCCAAGCGCGAACATGCAGTAGGCTGCGTGCAGGCGGCGCGCCAGCCCGGCGCCGCCCGCACCGTCCGCACCGACCGCACCACCCGCACCACCCGCTCCGCCCGCACCGCCCGCACCCCGCAAATGGCAGAAACCTACCCACCGCAGGAGTGCCAGGTGCGGCTGCACGCTGCTGCCAGCCAAAGACCTGCACATTGTTTTGTAGCTTACGTTTTTCAAACGCACTGAAAAAGCCTCTACAAACAATTTTCTCTTCTACTCGTAAGATGCAATTAGTCCAAACAAAAATATGTATTTTACATTTATCAGTGGCTAACTAACCTTGATATGGGTTTTTAATACTTTCTATCTTTTGATTAAAATTGGTATTTAAATGTATTATTATTCTGGTTACTATATTAAATTCAGAGCTCTATTTTTTTTAATATCAAGATACAAAACATAATTCCTTCGAATATTCTCTATTTTAACTTACATTCTAATCGGCACAATAAACGACAATACGAAATTAAATGCCAAACTGGAATAAACATTTTGAGAAATCATATTTACGATTTTAAATATTTAATGGAGTAGTGTCAACTCGTGGTCAGTGATTACCTCGGTATACCAATAACATAAACTGCCTATCAAGGTGCAATCGCATTGCGGGTCGTCAATACAATATGCCCTTAATTACCTACCTTTATTTTTACACTAGTTTCTGCATAATAATGCATGTCGCGGTTTTAGTCACCGTAACGCTTCAGTAGCGCCGTACTTGGCCGCGCTTATCAAATCGTAATCACTTGTAAGATGTATAATTTGCAAACAAGTTATTTGCTAAATATAGCTCTATAATAA
Organism: Anania hortulata; assembly: GCA_963576865.1. Classification (NCBI taxonomy): domain Eukaryota; kingdom Metazoa; phylum Arthropoda; class Insecta; order Lepidoptera; family Crambidae; genus Anania; species Anania hortulata. The sequence goes on along the minus strand of OY756389.1, from coordinate 58,741 downwards.
TGATCTAATGAAAGAAGAAGCTTTTACAAAGCATCTTAGAAAATAGTCATAATTTTCGATGTAAATAGTACTAGTTACTCTTTCTTTTATTTTTAGGACGGCATTCTTTACTACCGTTTTTTGTACTATTGTTAAAAAAGTTGTTAATGTGCCATTCATTTTTGTGTCTGACAGAAAGTTGTTTCATAGAATCAAGAAAGATTTGTCCTAAAGTACGTATGTGCAAATCAGTTAGGTAATAATAAAGTAACTTTGACTAAGTAATACATTAAATAGTTCCTCTATTAGATACTTACTCTGTGCTTCATTTAGTACAGCCCAGTCTAAACAGATAATTAATGTCAGAACTACAACGGACATAATTACACATGTCTTAAATGACATCTACATAGTCGCTAATTAAACTGTCCATACGTTCCGTCCCCATGGGGGCGCGCCGGCTTTCGCGCGATTTTATTACTGTTAGGGTTTCGTACCTCAAAAGAACAAAAGCACCTTTGTTGACGTCGGTGGTACTGTCGGCCAATAGAGTGGTCTACCAGTTTTGGAAAAATTTAATGGGTAAGTAAAATAGCGATAAGGTTAAACTCATGGACTTATTACTTATTACCTAATCAGTTACTTGTAGAGTCGGTGCAAGCTGATCAGAGTTTGAATGTTTCCGTTGCACCGACTCGAAAAGTAACTGATTCGGTACTTACGTGTTAATGTTATTTTTAGCTTTTTAGTGTTTTGAAGTCGGTTTTATATTTTTAATAAAATTTTTAACTATGAAAGAGATGCACAATTGTGACTTTTTTTTAACGTTAGATAATAATATGATAAAGAAAGCAATAATAGCTGTCAGAATATTTTTGCATGGAAAAATCCACCCTGTTCTTCTATGATGAGCAAGGAATTTTTATGTACTGTTACTGTGATTTCGCTGCATGAATAGAATGCCGTGGTCTGATTTCTTAAAAAAAAAAATTGTGCGTCATACTTTAGATTAGGAATTATAGTTAACTATTTCTTGGTTACGTTGAATGCTGTATTATTATGAAAAAAATGGTTTAAGTCATGGGATTATTAGTGTGCAAAAAGGCGCGTAAAAATTGTACGTAACGTTGAACAAAAAATTTATGTAAGTTATATAACAGAGATTTCAATATTTAAATTGTGTTTCAAATAATAAACTCATTAGTATGAATCTGACTTTCATATTGGTATTCCTATTAATTAATTTACATTTTAATAATGTAACAGCAGCCATGAATTATTTTACTATTTTTTTTATTTTATTATTTTACGAAAGTTTGTTTGTTTGTAAGTTTGTTTAAGTCACCCTTTAACAACTAAACGGAATTTGTTAAAATATAGCAAAACTCATTATTACCTTATGTTTTGTATCGCGTTTTTGAATTTTTAGGGCACAGGCCTTACCTTAACTATGAGGTGACATCATTAATTTAACTTAAATACTTATATCAAAATTTGTTTCAATTCGCGATTTTCAGGCGATTTGTTTCAAGTTCTGTGGCAGAGCGAGGTTAAAGCCCCCACCGCTAGGAGTGCTACTGGATTTGAATGAGGTAATTTAGTTTTTTTTTTCAGAATTGAGTCTTCATTTATTATACTTATTCGCCTTAAGAACGTCATTGGTTTACACTGTTTACCTGCTTTACGTTGATTTGATCACCCTGCTTAATCGATGTTATTAATGTCAGGCGATAGGTATAGTTTAGTATCACGGATATTCTTCTATTTGCTACAGGTAATAAAATATTTAATCCACTCATCCTTATCTGCAACAAAAGACGCATTTTTTTTTGCTAAACGGATATTCTTCGCGTGTTTTTCAGATACCACATCGAATAATTGGTCACTGAGCTCGCTACTGAAGACCAAGCAACAGTCAAAAGTGAACCCGTCCTGCCGGCCGCCTCATCAATCTTAAGTTATGTATTTTTTTTCTAACTATGTATATAAAACAATGTCGGATTAGTTACACCATTTATAAGTCAAGAACAGCTGGACCGATTTTTATGATCTTTGATTTGTTAAATTTGTCATCTCCCCGAATAGCAGAATAACTATTAAAACATCGGAAAAAAATTACAAAATAAAAAATGAAGAGGCGGTACGAAGCCCTCGCCGGGATGGCTAGTTAATTATACTTTACAGCTTGAATGCAATGAATATCAGTCTGGAGTTGTGAATATTGATCGAAAACATTATACTGTGACACGCAGGCAGGCGCGTATCGCAAATTTAGTAATTTGGAGAGTATACAGGGTTTGTACTTTTTGTAGATAGATAGATAGATAGATCTCATTTCTTTTTGTAGATAGACCTCCTTTTTTTTTCGAAATTTGAAATATGCCGTGTTTATACAATAATAATAATCGTACCACACTCTTGGTTAATAAGAAGTTTGCAAATATACAAAATAAACCCAACAGTCATTACATTTTTGGAGGATGCCATGTCTAGATGGAAAAGTATATTGTCTCTATCAACCAAGACTACTAAAATAACCACTGACGAAATACAAGTCAGGAATGGCATCTTCCAGGGTGACTCTCTAAGTCCTTTGTGGTTCTGCCTGGCACTCAACCCTCTGTCTAATCTGCTTAATCAGTCAAAGTACGGATACAAACTCACAAGGAATGCTACAGTCTCTCATCTATTTTATATGGATGATATCAAGTTGTATGGTAAATCGAATACGGATATGAAAAACTTACTAGAAATAACTTCAAGTTTTAGCAAAGATATACATATGACGTTTGGACTAGAAAAATGCAAAACTCTACACATACATAAGGGAAAAATACAAGCAGGAGATTATAATTTAAACGATGAAATAAATATAAAAGCCATGGATATAAACGATATATACAAATACTTAGGAATAAAACAGAATAAATACATCAATCATACACAAATAAAACAAGGCTTGAATGCCTTCAAGCCTTCAATTCTGCCGAATACCTAAGGAGAGTAAACGTAATTTGCAAAAAACACTTAAACTCTAAAAATTTATTTAAAGCCCTTAATACCTTTGCTGTACCTATATTAACTTACTCATTTGGTGTAATTAAATGGACAAATACTGTCATATCAAACCTGCAAATAAAGACAAGAACCACTTTAACTAAACATAAATACATGCACCCCAAATCTGCTACTGAAAGAATGACTATAAAAAGAGAAAAAGGAGGAAGAGGATTCATTGTCTTAAAAGTCCTATCGGAAAGTCAAATAGATAGCATTAGAAAGTTTTTCCAGAACAAAACCAACAGTCCCATACACAAAGCCGTCATAGAACTAGATGATAACTTCACACCATTAAACTTGAAACAAGCTGATGCAACATTAAATAACTCCCTAACAAAACAGAGAAAAAGAAAAGATCGACTCATGGCGCAGGAAACAATTACATGGAAGACATATTCAGGATTTAGAACAACCGCATATTGACACTGAAGCATCAAATAAATGGCTAAAAATAGGTTACCTGTTCCCTGAAACTGAAGGTTTCTTGATCTCTATTCAGGATCAAGTAGTCAACACCAAAAACTACAAAAAATACATCATAAAAGATTCAACTGCTTTAGATGATAGATGTAGAAAATGTCATAAAAATCCATAAACAATCCAACATATAATCAACGCCTGTCCTGTATTAACTCAAAACGACTATACGCACCGCCACAATCAGATTGCACATTACGTCCATCAAAAACTTGCAATTAAACACAAGTTATTACCACCAAAAGTAGAACCATATTACCAAAACACACCCAAAGCCGTACTAGAGAGCCCCAGGCACCGATTGTACTTCGACAGAGCCATTCTAACCGACAAAACAATTCACTGCAATAGACCAGACATAACGCTAGTTGATAAATCCCTCAATTGCATACTTAGTAGATGTAGCCGTACCCAATACCCATAATATAAAGAAAACCATATCCGATAAAATACATAAATATTCAGAGTTGAAGGAAGAAATAATTAGGATTTGGAATTTAGACAAAGTGTACATTGTGCCCCTTGTGCTCTCTAGCACTGGAGTGATACCCAAATACTTACACCATAGTATCAAACTGCTGGAACTGCCGCAGCACACTTATAATAATATCACCATGCAAAAGGCGACAATTTTAAACACCTGCCGCATAGTACGTCGATTTCTCCAGGATGAACCTGCCATTTCTACAGATCAATTACAAACTAATTGAGACCATTTACTTGGCAATGCCGTAAATGTTTTTTTTTATACCAGCCTTTGAGCTGAGAAAAACATCAAAGGAATAACAAAAATAATAATAATAATATCATTTATTTCAATGCTATACAATACAATGCTTGCTTGGTTACTAGAAATACAGGCTTCTATTTTAATCCACAACTAGGTTATAGGGGGTCGAAAATGGCCTGAACTGCTTCGAGAAAAGATAGTACGGCCGTGCCGCTTTTGTTTTTGTTTTGCTCGGCTTGGCGGGGCCACTGCTGTGCCCCCAGATAATATTGGCATGAACAGCAAAAGAGCATTCGTAACGAAGACAGGTGACAATGTCTAAAATTATGACAGTTGTAAGTATGATGATAAATATCCGCAATCTCAATGAATAAAAATGCAATCTGTACCCAGTTGGAAGAAAAAGAAAAATTCGGTATACATTAGAAACAAAATATTAATTATTTATATTTTATTTATTTATACATGTGCGATTGTCGCACTTGGGTTGGCGTAAGGACACTGATTCAGGAATAAGGGAAGTGGACTGTATAGTTTTGGTGTTTTTGTACAATTTAATAGGAGGTTCGTTCAGTCCCTGAAAATTGATAGGTAATAGCAGCTTCACCAACCTTAAAGTCGACCCTCGCCACGGACGGTAGCCGACCAACAAACGCACGGCGTCTTGGGCGAGAAGCAGCTTGTTTGGTCTTCAGGAACAGATCAACGTGGATGCACAGCAACACACGCGTAATAAAATTGATGAGGACACGGTCCTTTTAGTGTGAACGTCACACAATGACTGGTAGAGAGCGAGCGCAGCACACGGGTGCTCGATACGACGGTTGCCCAGCAAGTACGGAGTCGACCATCGGAACGATGGTAGACAAATAAAATTGGCGAAGCAAAAGTGCGATTACCCGCCAATATTTTTACAAGGACTGAACATACCCCCCACCGAAATCAGTGTGATGATTTCCTATCTATGAAAGTGACAGGTATGAGAAACAAATAAACTTACGAAGTTTACAATAAAATTGATATCAATGTGTAGTATGATACAGTGTGAAATATAACTTAGGAGAAACTACCTTACATAACTAAAATTTTAACTAATTAAGGTGCATATTATGTTACTTAAATTAATTTGCATTTGGCAGAGGACAAATTTTATTAACTGGTCTTTTGAAAAGCCCATTTTGAGTTCTTAAGGTTACAACGCGAACAACGTTATCGGGACCAGGATGAACCTCCTCAATCCTACCTCGTGGCCATTGTAAAGGTCGAGTTAAATTAGATTTAAGTAACACTAAATCCCCTACTTTTAAATTGGGAGGAGAACAACACCACTTCTCCCTCTGCTGGAGAGTATGAAGGTAGTCATCAGACCATCGCTTCTAAAAATTTTGGGATGCTTGTTGAACTAATCGCCAACGTGACAATCTATTCTGAAGAATATCCTCAACCGGATATTCAGGGACAGCAAGCAAATTGTGCCCTACTAAGAAATGTCCTGCAGTCAAGACGTCAAACTCATTAGGATCATTTGACAGAGAACAAAGAGGGCGAGAGTTCATTATTGCCTCGATCTTGCAAAATATTGTTGTCAACTCTTCAAATGTAAGAGAGCGTTCTCCTACAGCGCGACACAAATGATATTTGGCAGATTTTATGCCTGACTCCGCCCATAGAAGCAGCATTCGGCGCGTTTTTACGCCATTCCACAGATCTAGATGTCAATCCATCCAGTATCTTATCTTGACATTCCTTCTGTGAGAAATAATTAAAAACTTCTTTTAAATGCTTAGCAGCAGCTATAAAATTTGTACCGCAGTCCGAGTACAAGCAGCTACACAGACCACGACGAGAAACAAACCTATCAAAAGCAGCTAAAAAGCATTCACATGAAAGGTCAGTGAACCTCTAGATGAACTGCTTTTGTTGAAAAGCACACGAATAAGCAAAGATATGCCTTATGCACCTTTGCATTACGACGCAAACTTTCTTTTACGAAGAAAGGCCCTCCTATATCACAACCAACGTGGTTAATCTATGGTTTTATCTAGTAAATGTTACTATAGCTTGAATGAATATTTTATCGATAATACATACATAGGTTATACCAAATAGCTCAATTTTAATTATATTGTATCTTTTTAATATAATAAACAAAATGTCATTAACACAGATAGATGAACGCGCTTCCTCTCTCCTAGCCCCCAAGTTGCGTGCCCAACAGGGTCCATAACACTGGTTCTTTAATTTGTAACATCTATATGTACATTATGGTTTTGCAATAAATTATTGAGTATTGAGTATTGAGTATTAAAAACTTTATCAGGCAACAACCTGGATGCGGGTAACGTACCCATGATCGGCTGTGTAAAAGAAGGTCTACACTTAAAGCATTGAACGCATTTTGAGAGAACTGATCGAATATTGCTACGAGCATTTATTATCCAATATTTTTTACATAGGATACCTTGCAACGTACGAGGACCTACATGTAAATATAATTGATGATAATAGTTTATAATTAAAGAAGTGGTGTGACACTTTTTTGGAAGCAGCACGGGATGCTTCATATCTTAAGAAAGGTTAGATTGGAAAATTCTACCCCCCACCCTGAGGAACTGGAGGGTGTCAATAAATGGAGAAAGCTTACGCAATGAGGATGCGTAGCCATTTTTCTGTAATGCTTCAATTTCAGAATTAAAATGATTTGATTGAAGTGTCAAAATAATCGAATCATGACCTTGTTTCAACTCAGACGAAGTCAAAGGACCGATAGTTCGATTTAATTTATTTTTTAAGTTATTAACAAAACGATGACTCCACGCCATAACGCGTTTTAATTTATTAAAAGAAGAAAATTTATGTAAAGTTAACTCGAGGTCATTAGTCATCGATTTATCTTTACATGAATTAAAACAGAAAGTGTCAACATTTGATTTTAATTAAGGAACGTTTGCGTCATCTTTTAAAAAGAATGTATTAGTAGGCCAATCTTGTGGCTTGTTATATAGCCACTGAGGACCGTTAATCCAATCAGTAGATATTCCAATAAACTGTTGAGGCAATGCTCCACGCGAACAGATGTCTGCTGCGTTGTTTTCGCTGTTAATATGATGCCAACAGTTAGGAGGAACAACATCTATAATCTGACTGACGCGGCTAGACACAAAAGTTTTAAGCTTATAAGGAGGCGTATGAAGCCACGATAACACGACACTCGAATCACTAAAAGTATAAATCGGACCCTTGAAATTGATAAGTACATTTTGTTTTATAAAATTAATAAGTTTAGTAAGCAGCACGGCTGCCATTAACTCAAGTCGAGGTATTGACATAATTGGTTTGAGTGGAGCGACTTTAGATTTACTACAAATCAATCTAACCTTAACGTTTCCTTCACCGTCTACGCTGCGTAGGTAAACACAAGCTGCATACCCGCGCGATGACGCATCGCAAAAACCTACTAACTGCATGTTGGAAAAATTTGGTATCAACAAATGCCTTTCGATGCGTACATTCACTAGCGATGGCAACTCATTTATGAATATACCCCATTTGTTTTGCAGTGGCACCGGTAAACTATCGTCCCAGGCTAGACCTAATTTCCACAAATCTTGCATAATGCATTTTGCTACAAAAGTACACGGAGATATAAAGCCCACGGGGTCATAAATACTCGCAAGTAACTTTAAAACTGAACGTTTTGTTGACACTGTGTCACGATAATTATAATTGAAAGCGAAACAGTCACACGAGGGTAACCAAGTCAATCCCAAAATTTTTAAGGATGACGATAACGTATCGACTTTAAAATCAATTTTTGTATGTTCTCCTTCCATTCGAGTTAGGAGTTCGGGTCTATTACTTGACCACTTTTTTAAATCAAATCCGCCACTCTTGAGTAGTGACATAAGTTTGTCTTGCAACGTGCAAGCCTCAGAGATTGATTGACAAGACCACAACAAGTCATCTACATAAAAACCGTTAAGTAATATTTTAGATGCGGAACTGTCCGGATTATCCCGCGCAAGCTGGTGCAGCGTGCGCACCGCAACAAAGGGAGCACTGCGTAGCCCGTACGTATTTGTTTTTAGTTCATAGATGCGGACCGGTTCCGACGGATTGTCACGCCAGAGTATGTGCTGGTATTTACGCTCAGAGGGATCGATAAGAACCGCACGATACATTTTTGAGACGTCAGCTGTAAGGCAAACATCATAAAGTCTGAAGTTTGTAATTATTTTATTTATATCAGAATGTAACTTTGGCCGGTCAAAAGTATGTCATTAAGTGACAAGCCGTTATCTGTGGAGGCAGAACCATCAAACACAACGCTGAGAGGCGTTGTAGTACTTGTTGGGCGCAAAACACAGTGGTGCGGAATAATATATTTAGAAGGTTCTGTACCTTGGTACAGTTCCATGTGATCTAAGGATTTAAGGATTCCTTCATGAAGTCACCGTATGCCTTATGAAGGTCAGGTGATCGAGCGAGACGGCGCTCAATTTGTGTAAGTCGTTTATATGCAACATCATAAGAATTGCCCAGATCCTGGTGATCAGGCTTCATAAGTATCGGAGAAACATATCGACCAGTTTCGTCACGATAATGTTTTTCAGAATATATTATTTCAGCGTTCTCCTCTGACGGACTTATGGCAATCGAGCACGGCTCAGATTCCACCTCCCAAAACCGTTTGAGAGTCTCATTGAGGTGATCCTCTTCGATAGTGTACGACACTAACGATGTTGTAGACGCTACAACAGTGACGTCACGGACATCATTTACAGACTGCACGGACAGTTTTCCAGTGATAACATATCCAAACACACTGCCCAACGCAGCAGGTGTGTCGGAATTTATTATCAATTTTTTCCCATCATAAAGCGTAACACACACAGAAGGCGTGAGCGGAACGGGTCGTTTCTCCGACGTGAGTTGCGCAGTTCGTCGTCTTCACACAGAGAACGGGGCGTGCGCGGAGCGGTTCGGCGGCGGTTTGGGAGCGATTCGAAGGCACGGCTCGGGTTTGTGCTATGGTCAATAACGCATATAAAATATGAAGCTTCTTTAACACGATAACTTTACATTTAGTCACTAAATGTTGATTTGCCACGGTCACCCATTCAATGGTCAGGTCAAAACCACGGTCCCATCACTCCCATCCTAGTATCCATACTTAAGGTTCTTTAACCACGGTCCACTTTTATGACATTGATATTTTGGGTGACGATTGTTAAGCAACCTCAAATTTGGACACTAAATGGATGGGTGACCGTGAATAAGCAACCTCAAGTTTGGTCAATAAATGGATGGGTGACCCTGGTTAAGCAACCTCAAGTTTGGCAACCAAATGGATGGGTGACCGTGGTTAAGCAACCTCAAGTTTGGCCTTTAAATGGATGGGTGACCGTGGTTAAGCAACCTCAACCTTGGACTAAATGGATGGGTGACCGTGGCTAAGCAGCCTCAGGTATAGACCCAAAATGGATGGGTGACCGTAGTTAAGCAACCTCAAGCTTGGACACTAAATGGATGGGTGACCGTAGTTAAGCAACCATAACTTTGGACACAAAATGGATGGGTTACCGTGGTTAAGCAACCTCAAGTTTGGTCCCAAAATGGATGGGTGACCGTGGTTAAGCAACCTCAAGTTTGGTCCCAAAATGGATGGGTGACCGAGGGTTACGTAACCTCAAATTTGAACACTAAATGGATGGGTGACCGTGGATAAGCAACGTCGTTTGGTCAATAAACGGATGGATGACTGTGGTTAATCAACCTCGTTTGGCCACTAAATGGATGGGTGACCGTGGTTAAGCAACCTCAAGTTTTGAAATTAAATGGATGGGTGACCGTGGTTAAGCAACCTCAAGTGTGGACACTAAATGGATGGGTGACCGTAGTACAGCAACCTTGAGTTTAGTAGATTATTACCTAGTTCGTACAAACATTTTATTTCCTCACATATTTAATTACTTTTTTCATTCAAATCCATAGCAAAAAATGATAATGTTTTGTAAAATAACACAACAGTCGTAGTATACGCGCGGCACCCGTTCCGCGCACGACCCGCGCACGCTCTCTGTGTGAGCGCTTTGGTCTGAATGCATGTATCACGACGAATGTAACGAACGCCGCACCCGCGCACCACCCGTCCGCCCGCCGCCTATCTGTGACGGCGGAAGGGCCGCACGGGACCCGTTCCGCGCACGACCCGCTGCCGTTCCGCGCACGCTCGCTGTCTGTGGGCGCCCATTTAAACCTATGTTAATAGACCCGCCGTACTGCCGTCGTGACCCGTCGCCGTCCCGCGCACGCTCTCTGTGTGTGTTACGCTTAAATGTGCGGAAAAATATCACCCGCTAAGATAATGTCAATTGATGATTTTTTATACCTAAAAGTTAGGTTGCTACGAGATAGTAACTTCGCGTAACCTAACCTAAAAGTTAGGTTGCTACGAGATAAATCGTAGTCGTAACCTAACCTAAAAGTAAGGTTGCTTCGAGATAGGAACTTCGCGTAACCTAACCTAAAAGTTAGGTTGCTACGAGATAAATCGTAGTCAAAAGATAACCTAAAAGTAAGGTTGCTACGAGATAGTAACATCGCGAAACCCAACCTAAAAGTTAGGTTGCTACGAGATAAATCGTAGTCGTAACCTAACCTAAAAGTAAGATTGCTTCGAGATAGGAACTTCGCGTAACCTAATTTAAAAGTTAGGTTGCTACGAGATAAATCGTAGTCAAAAGATAACCTAAAAGTAAGGTTGCTACGAGATAGTAACATCGCGAAACCCAACCTAAAAGTTAGGTTGCTACGAGATAAATCGTAGTCGTAACCTAACCTAAAAGTTAGGTTGCTACGAGATAGTAACTTCGCGTAACCTAACCTAAAAGTTAGGTTGCTACAAGATAAATCGTAGTCGTAAGATAACCTAAAAGTAAGGTTGCTACGAGATAGTAACTTCGCGTAACCTAACCTAAAAGTAAGGTTGCTTCGAGATAGTAACCTCGCGTAACCTATCCTAAAAGTTAGGTTGCAACGAGATAGTAACTTCGCGTAACCTAACCTAAAAGTTAGGTTGCTACAAGATAAATCGTAGTCGTAAGATAACCTAAAAGTAAGGTTGCTACGAGATAGTAACTTCGCGTAACCTAACCTAAAAGAAGGGTTGCTTCGAGATAGTAACCTCGCGTAACCTAACCTAAAAGTTAGGTTGCTACGAGATAAATCAAAGTCGTAACCTAACCTAAAAGTAAGGTTGCTTCGAGATAGTAACTTCGCGTAACCTAACCTAAAAGTAAGGTTGCTACGAGATAAATCGTAGTCGTAAGATAACCTAAAAGTAAGGTTGCTACGAGATAGTAACTTCGCGTAACCTAACCAATAGTAAGGTTGCTTCGAGATAAATCGTAGTCATAACCTAACCTAAAAGTTAGGTTGCTACGAGATAAATCGTAGTCGTAACCTAACCTAAAAGTAAGGATGCTTCGAGATAGTAACTTCGCGTAACCTAACCTAAAAGTTAGGATGCTACGAGATAAATCGTAGTCGTAACCTAACCCAAAAGTTAAATTGCTACGAGATAGTAACCTCGCGTAACCTAACCTAAAAGTTAGGTTGCTACGACATAAATCAAAGTCGTAACCTAACCTAAAAGTAAGGTTGCTTCGAGATAGTAACTTCGCGTAACCTAACCTAAAAGTAAGGTTGCTACGAGATAAATCGTAGTCGTAAGATAACCTAAAAGTAAGGTTGCTACGAGATAGTAACTTCGCGTAACCTAACCAATAGTAAGGTTGCTTCGAGATAAATCGTAGTCATAACCTAACCTAAAAGTTAGGTTGCTACGAGATAAATCGTAGTCGTAACCTAACCTAAAAGTAAGGATGCTTCGAGATAGTAACTTCGCGTAACCTAACCTAAAAGTTAGGATGCTACGAGATAAATCGTAGTCGTAACCTAACCCAAAAGTTAAATTGCTACGAGATAGTAACTTCGCGTAACCTAACCTAAAAATTAGGTTGCTACGAGATAAATCGTAGTCGTAACCTAACCTAAAAGTAAGGTTGCTTCGAGATAGTAACTTCGCGTAACCTACCCAATAGTAAGGTTGCTTCGAGATAAATCGTAGTCATAACCTAACCTAAAAGTTAGGTTGCTACGAGATAAATCGTAGTCGTAAGATAACCTAAAAGTAAGGTTGCTACGAGATAGTAACTTCGCGTAACCTAACCAATAGTAAGGTTGCTTCGAGATAAATCGTAGTCATAACCTAACCTAAAAGTTAGGTTGCTACGAGATAAATCGTAGTCGTAACCTAACCTAAAAGTAAGGATGCTTCGAGATAGTAACTTCGCGTAACCTAACCTAAAAGTTAGGATGCTACGAGATAAATCGTAGTCGTAACCTAACCCAAAAGTTAAATTGCTACGAGATAGTAACCTCGCGTAACCTAACCTAAAAGTTAGGTTGCTACGAGATAAATCAAAGTCGTAACCTAACCTAAAAGTAAGGTTGCTTCGAGATAGTAACTTCGCGTAACCTAACCTAAAAGTAAGGTTGCTACGAGATAAATCGTAGTCGTAAGATAACCTAAAAGTAAGGTTGCTACGAGATAGTAACTTCGCGTAACCTAACCAATAGTAAGGTTGCTTCGAGATAAATCGTAGTCATAACCTAACCTAAAAGTTAGGTTGCTACGAGATAAATCGTAGTCGTAACCTAACCTAAAAGTAAGGATGCTTCGAGATAGTAACTTCGCGTAACCTAACCTAAAAGTTAGGATGCTACGAGATAAATCGTAGTCGTAACCTAACCCAAAAGTTAAATTGCTACGAGATAGTAACTTCGCGTAACCTAACCTAAAAATTAGGTTGCTACGAGATAAATCGTAGTCGTAACCTAACCTAAAAGTAAGGTTGCTTCGAGATAGTAACTTCGCGTAACCTACCCAATAGTAAGGTTGCTTCGAGATAAATCGTAGTCATAACCTAACCTAAAAGTTAGGTTGCTACGAGATAAATCGTAGTCGTAACCTAACCTAAAAGTAAGGATGCTTCGAGATAGTAACTTCGCGAAACCTAACCTAAAAGTTAGGTTGCTACGAGATAAATCGTAGTCGTAACCTAACGTAAGAGTAAGGTTGCTTCGAGATAGTAACTTCGCGTAACCTAACCTAAAAGTTAGGTTGCTACGAGATAGTAACTTCGCGAAACCTAACCTAAAAGTTAGGTTGCTACGAGATAAATCGTAGTCGTAACCTAACGTAAGAGTAAGGTTGCTTCGAGATAGTAACTTCGCGTAACCTAACCTAAAAGTTAGGTTGCTACGAGATAGTAACTTCGCGTAACCTAACCTAAAAGTTAGGTTGCTACGAGATAAATCGTAGTCGTAACCTAACCCAAAAGTAAGGTTGCTACGAGATAGTAACTTCGCGTAACCTGACCTAAAAGTTAGGTTGCTACGAGATAAATCGAAGTCGTAAGATAACCTAAAAGTAAAGTTGCTACGAGATAGTAATATCGCGAAACCCAACCTAAAAATTAGGATGCTACGAGATAAATCGTAGTCGTAACCTAACCCAAAAGTTAAATTGCTACGAGATAGTAACTTCGCGTAACCTAACCTAAAAGTAAGGTTGCTACGAGATAAATCGTAGTCGTAACCTAACCTAAAAGTAAGGTTGCTTCGAGATAATAACTTCGCGTAACCTAACCTAAAAGTTAGGTTGCTACGAGATAAATCGTAGTCGTAACCTAACCTAAAAGTAAGATTGCTTCGATATAGGAACTTCGCGTAACCTAACCTAAAAGTTAGGTTGCTACGAGATAAATCGAAGTCGTAAGATAACCTAAAAGTTAAATTGCTACGAGATAGTAACTTCGCGTAACCTAACCTAAAAATTAGGTTGCTTCGAGATAAATCAAATTCGTAACCTAACCTAAAAGTTAGGTTGCTACGAGATAAATCGTAGTCGTAACCTAACCTAAAAGTAAGGATGCTTCGAGATAGTAACTTCGCGTAACCTAACCTAAAAGTTAGGATGCTACGAGATAAATCGTAGTCGTAACCTAACCCAAAAGTTAAATTGCTACGAGATAGTAACTTCGCGTAACCTAACCTAAAAATTAGGTTGCTACGAGATAAATCGTAGTCGTAACCTAACCTAAAAGTAAGGTTGCTTCGAGATAGTAACTTCGCGTAACCTACCCAATAGTAAGGTTGCTTCGAGATAAATCGTAGTCATAACCTAACCTAAAAGTTAGGTTGCTACGAGATAAATCGTAGTCGTAACCTAACCTAAAAGTAAGGATGCTTCGAGATAGTAACTTCGCGTAACCTAACCTAAAAGTTAGGTTGCTAAGAGATAGTAACTTCGCGAAACCTAACCTAAAAGTTAGGTTGCTACGAGATAAATCGTAGTCGTAACCTAACGTAAGAGTAAGGTTGCTTCGAGATAGTAACTTCTCGTAACCTAACCTAAAAGTTAGGTTGCTACGAGATAGTAACTTCGCGAAACCTAACCTAAAAGTTAGGTTGCTACGAGATAAATCGTAGTCGTAACCTAACGTAAGAGTAAGGTTGCTTCGAGATAGTAACTTCGCGTAACCTAACCTAAAAGTTAGGTTGCTACGAGATAGTAACTTCGCGTAACCTAACCTAAAAGTTAGGTTGCTACAAGATAAATCGTAGTCGTAAGATAACCTAAAAGTAAGGTTGCTACGAGATAGTAACTTCGCGTAACCTAACCTAAAAGTAAGGTTGCTTCGAGATAGTAACCTCGCGTAACCTATCCTAAAAGTTAGGTTGCTACGAGATAGTAACTTCGCGTAACCTAACCTAAAAGTTAGGTTGCTACAAGATAAATCGTAGTCGTAAGATAACCTAAAAGTAAGGTTGCTACGAGATAGTAACTTCGCGTAACCTAACCTAAAAGAAGGGTTGCTTCGAGATAGTAACCTCGCGTAACCTAACCTAAAAGTTAGGTTGCTACGAGATAAATCAAAGTCGTAACCTAACCTAAAAGTAAGGTTGCTTCGAGATAGTAACTTCGCGTAACCTAACCTAAAAGTAAGGTTGCTACGAGATAAATCGTAGTCGTAAGATAACCTAAAAGTAAGGTTGCTACGAGATGGTAACTTCGCGTAACCTAACCTAAAAGTTAGGTTGCTACGAGATAAATCGTAGTCGTAACCTAACCTAAAAGTAAGGTTGCTTCGAGATAGTAACTTCGCGTAACCTACCCAATAGTAAGGTTGCTTCGAGATAAATCGTAGTCATAACCTAACCTAAAAGTTAGGTTGCTACGAGATAAATCGTAGTCGTAACCTAACCTAAAAGTAAGGATGCTTCGAGATAGTAACTTCGCGTAACCTAACCTAAAAGTTAGGTTGCTACGAGATAGTAACTTCGCGAAACCTAACCTAAAAGTTAGGTTGCTACGAGATAAATCGTAGTCGTAACCTAACCCAAAAGTAAGGTTGCTACGAGATAGTAACTTCGCGTAACCTGACCTAAAAGTTAGGTTGCTACGAGATAAATCGAAGTCGTAAGATAACCTAAAAGTAAAGTTGCTACGAGATAGTAATATCGCGAAACCCAACCTAAAAATTAGGATGCTACGAGATAAATCGTAGTCGTAACCTAACCCAAAAGTTAAATTGCTACGAGATAGTAACTTCGCGTAACCTAACCTAAAAATTAGGTTGCTACGAGATAAATCAAAGTCGTAACCTAACCTAAAAGTAAGGTTGCTTCGAGATAATAACTTCGCGTAACCTAACCTAAAAGTTAGGTTGCTACGAGATAAATCGTAGTCGTAACCTAACCTAAAAGTAAGGTTGCTTCGAGATAGTAACTTCGCGTAACCTTACCTAAAAGTTAGGTTGCTTCGAGATAGTAATTTCGCGTAACCTAACCTAAAAGTTAGGTTGCTACGAGATAAATCGTAGTCAAAAGATAACCTAAAAGTAAGGTTGCTACGAGATAGTAACATCGCGAAACCCAACCTAAAAGTTAGGTTGCTACGAGATAAATCGTAGTCGTAACCTAACCTAAAAGTAAGATTGCTTCGAGATAGGAACTTCGCGTAACCTAATTTAAAAGTTAGGTTGCTACGAGATAAATCGTAGTCAAAAGATAACCTAAAAGTAAGGTTGCTACGAGATAGTAACATCGCGAAACCCAACCTAAAAGTTAGGTTGCTACGAGATAAATCGTAGTCGTAACCTAACCTAAAAGTTAGGTTGCTACGAGATAGTAACTTCGCGTAACCTAACCTAAAAGTTAGGTTGCTACAAGATAAATCGTAGTCGTAAGATAACCTAAAAGTAAGGTTGCTACGAGATAGTAACTTCGCGTAACCTAACCTAAAAGTAAGGTTGCTTCGAGATAGTAACCTCGCGTAACCTATCCTAAAAGTTAGGTTGCTACGAGATAGTAACTTCGCGTAACCTAACCTAAAAGTTAGGTTGCTACAAGATAAATCGTAGTCGTAAGATAACCTAAAAGTAAGGTTGTTACGAGATAGTAACTTCGCGTAACCTAACCTAAAAGAAGGGTTGCTTCGAGATAGTAACCTCGCGTAACCTAACCTAAAAGTTAGGTTGCTACGAGATAAATCAAAGTCGTAACCTAACCTAAAAGTAAGGTTGCTTCGAGATAGTAACTTCGCGTAACCTAACCTAAAAGTAAGGTTGCTACGAGATAAATCGTAGTCGTAAGATAACCTAAAAGTAAGGTTGCTACGAGATAGTAACTTCGCGTAACCTAACCAATAGTAAGGTTGCTTCGAGATAAATCGTAGTCATAACCTAACCTAAAAGTTAGGTTGCTACGAGATAAATCGTAGTCGTAACCTAACCTAAAAGTAAGGATGCTTCGAGATAGTAACTTCGCGTAACCTAACCTAAAAGTTAGGATGCTACGAGATAAATCGTAGTCGTAACCTAACCCAAAAGTTAAATTGCTACGAGATAGTAACCTCGCGTAACCTAACCTAAAAGTTAGGTTGCTACGACATAAATCAAAGTCGTAACCTAACCTAAAAGTAAGGTTGCTTCGAGATAGTAACTTCGCGTAACCTAACCTAAAAGTAAGGTTGCTACGAGATAAATCGTAGTCGTAAGATAACCTAAAGGTAAGGTTGCTACGAGATAGTAACTTCGCGTAACCTAACCAATAGTAAGGTTGCTTCGAGATAAATCGTAGTCATAACCTAACCTAAAAGTTAGGTTGCTACGAGATAAATCGTAGTCGTAACCTAACCTAAAAGTAAGGATGCTTCGAGATAGTAACTTCGCGTAACCTAACCTAAAAGTTAGGATGCTACGAGATAAATCGTAGTCGTAACCTAACCCAAAAGTTAAATTGCTACGAGATAGTAACTTCGCGTAACCTAACCTAAAAATTAGGTTGCTACGAGATAAATCGTAGTCGTAACCTAACCTAAAAGTAAGGTTGCTTCGAGATAGTAACTTCGCGTAACCTACCCAATAGTAAGGTTGCTTCGAGATAAATCGTAGTCATAACCTAACCTAAAAGTTAGGTTGCTACGAGATAAATCGTAGTCGTAAGATAACCTAAAAGTAAGGTTGCTACGAGATAGTAACTTCGCGTAACCTAACCAATAGTAAGGTTGCTTCGAGATAAATCGTAGTCATAACCTAACCTAAAAGTTAGGTTGCTACGAGATAAATCGTAGTCGTAACCTAACCTAAAAGTAAGGATGCTTCGAGATAGTAACTTCGCGTAACCTAACCTAAAAGTTAGGATGCTACGAGATAAATCGTAGTCGTAACCTAACCCAAAAGTTAAATTGCTACGAGATAGTAACCTCGCGTAACCTAACTTTAAAGTTAGGTTGCTACGAGATAAATCAAAGTCGTAACCTAACCTAAAAGTAAGGTTGCTTCGAGATAGTAACTTCGCGTAACCTAACCTAAAAGTAAGGTTGCTACGAGATAAATCGTAGTCGTAAGATAACCTAAAAGTAAGGTTGCTACGAGATAGTAACTTCGCGTAACCTAACCAATAGTAAGGTTGCTTCGAGATAAATCGTAGTCATAACCTAACCTAAAAGTTAGGTTGCTACGAGATAAATCGTAGTCGTAACCTAACCTAAAAGTAAGGATGCTTCGAGATAGTAACTTCGCGTAACCTAACCTAAAAGTTAGGATGCTACGAGATAAATCGTAGTCGTAACCTAACCCAAAAGTTAAATTGCTACGAGATAGTAACTTCGCGTAACCTAACCTAAAAATTAGGTTGCTACGAGATAAATCGTAGTCGTAACCTAACCTAAAAGTAAGGTTGCTTCGAGATAGTAACTTCGCGTAACCTACCCAATAGTAAGGTTGCTTCGAGATAAATCGTAGTCATAACCTAACCTAAAAGTTAGGTTGCTACGAGATAAATCGTAGTCGTAACCTAACCTAAAAGTAAGGATGCTTCGAGATAGTAACTTCACGAAACCTAACCTAAAAGTTAGGTTGCTACGAGATAAATCGTAGTCGTAACCTAACGTAAGAGTAAGGTTGCTTCGAGATAGTAACTTCGCGTAACCTAACCTAAAAGTTAGGTTGCTACGAGATAGTAACTTCGCGAAACCTAACCTAAAAGTTAGGTTGCTACGAGATAAATCGTAGTCGTAACCTAACGTAAGAGTAAGGTTGCTTCGAGATAGTAACTTCGCGTAACCTAACCTAAAAGTTAGGTTGCTACGAGATAGTAACTTCGCGTAACCTAACCTAAAAGTTAGGTTGCTACGAGATAAATCGTAGTCGTAACCTAACCCAAAAGTAAGGTTGCTACGAGATAGTAACTTCGCGTAACCTGACCTAAAAGTTAGGTTGCTACGAGATAAATCGAAGTCGTAAGATAACCTAAAAGTAAAGTTGCTACGAGATAGTAATATCGCGAAACCCAACCTAAAAATTAGGATGCTACGAGATAAATCGTAGTCGTAACCTAACCCAAAAGTTAAATTGCTACGAGATAGTAACTTCGCGTAACCTAACCTAAAAGTAAGGTTGCTACGAGATAAATCGTAGTCGTAACCTAACCTAAAAGTAAGGTTGCTTCGAGATAATAACTTCGCGTAACCTAACCTAAAAGTTAGGTTGCTACGAGATAAATCGTAGTCGTAACCTAACCTAAAAGTAAGGATGCTTCGAGATAGTAACTTCGCGTAACCTAACCTAAAAGTTAGGATGCTACGAGATAAATCGTAGTCGTAACCTAACCCAAAAGTTAAATTGCTACGAGATAGTAACTTCGCGTAACCTAACCTAAAAATTAGGTTGCTACGAGATAAATCGTAGTCGTAACCTAACCTAAAAGTAAGGTTGCTTCGAGATAGTAACTTCGCGTAACCTACCCAATAGTAAGGTTGCTTCGAGATAAATCGTAGTCATAACCTAACCTAAAAGTTAGGTTGCTACGAGATAAATCGTAGTCGAAACCTAACCTAAAAGTAAGGATGCTTCGAGATAGTAACTTCGCGTAACCTAACCTAAAAGTTAGGTTGCTACGAGATAGTAACTTCGCGAAACCTAACCTAAAAGTTAGGTTGCTACGAGATAAATCGTAGTCGTAACCTAACGTAAGAGTAAGGTTGCTTCGAGATAGTAACTTCGCGTAACCTAACCTAAAAGTTAGGTTGCTACGAGATAGTAACTTCGCGAAACCTAACCTAAAAGTTAGGTTGCTACGAGATAAATCGTAGTCGTAACCTAACGTAAGAGTAAGGTTGCTTCGAGATAGTAACTTCGCGTAACCTAACCTAAAAGTTAGGTTGCTACGAGATAGTAACTTCGCGTAACCTAACCTAAAAGTTAGGTTGCTACAAGATAAATCGTAGTCGTAAGATAACCTAAAAGTAAGGTTGCTACGAGATAGTAACTTCGCGTAACCTAACCTAAAAGTAAGGTTGCTTCGAGATAGTAACCTCGCGTAACCTATCCTAAAAGTTAGGTTGCTACGAGATAGTAACTTCGCGTAACCTAACCTAAAAGTTAGGTTGCTACAAGATAAATCGTAGTCGTAAGATAACCTAAAAGTAAGGTTGCTACGAGATAGTAACTTCGCGTAACCTAACCTAAAAGAAGGGTTGCTTCGAGATAGTAACCTCGCGTAACCTAACCTAAAAGTTAGGTTGCTACGAGATAAATCAAAGTCGTAACCTAACGTAAGAGTAAGGTTGCTTCGAGATAGTAACTTCGCGTAACCTAACCTAAAAGTTAGGTTGCTACGAGATAGTAACTTCGCGAAACCTAACCTAAAAGTTAGGTTGCTACGAGATAAATCGTAGTCGTAACCTAACCTAAAAGTAAGGTTGCTTCGAGATAGTAACTTCGCGTAACCTACCCAATAGTAAGGTTGCTTCGAGATAAATCGTAGTCATAACCTAACCTAAAAGTTAGGTTGCTACGAGATAAATCGTAGTCGTAACCTAACCTAAAAGTAAGGATGCTTCGAGATAGTAACTTCGCGTAACCTAACCTAAAAGTTAGGTTGCTACGAGATAGTAACTTCGCGAAACCTAACCTAAAAGTTAGGTTGCTACGAGATAAATCGTAGTCGTAACCTAACGTAAGAGTAAGGTTGCTTCGAGATAGTAACTTCGCGTAACCTAACCTAAAAGTTAGGTTGCTACGAGATAGTAACTTCGCGAAACCTAACCTAAAAGTTAGGTTGCTACGAGATAAATCGTAGTCGTAACCTAACGTAAGAGTAAGGTTGCTTCGAGATAGTAACTTCGCGTAACCTAACCTAAAAGTTAGGATGCTTCGAGATAGTAACTTCGCGTAACCTAACCTAAAAGTTAGGTTGCTACGAGATAGTAACTTCGCGAAACCTAACCTAAAAGTTAGGTTGCTACGAGATAAATCGTAGTCGTAACCTAACGTAAGAGTAAGGTTGCTTCGAGATAGTAACTTCGCGTAACCTAACCTAAAAGTTAGGTTAGGTTAGGTTAGGTTAGGTTAGGTTAGGTTAGGTTAGGTTAGGTTAGGTTAGGTTAGGTTAGGTTAGGTTAGGTTAGGTTAGGTTAGGTTAGGTTAGGTTAGGTTAGGTTAGGTTAGGTTAGGTTAGGTTAGGTTAGGTTAGGTTAGGTTAGGTTAGGTTAGGTTAGGTTAGGTTAGGTTAGGTTAGGTTAGGTTAGGTTAGGTTAGGTTAGGTTAGGTTAGGTTAGGTTAGGTTAGGTTAGGTTAGGTTAGGTTAGGTTAGGTTAGGTTAGGTTAGGTTAGGTTAGGTTAGGTTAGGTTAGGTTAGGTTAGGTTAGGTTAGGTTAGGTTAGGTTAGGTTAGGTTAGGTTAGGTTAGGTTAGGTTAGGTTAGGTTTTTTTTTTTTTTTTTTTTTTTTTTTTTTTTTTTTTTTTTTTTTTTGTAGCGGCTCTGTTCCCCGAATATCCTTTCAGGATTTGAGTTCAAGGGTTTCTTTATTATTAATTTTTATTTGTCGTTCCGTTTAATATATTTAAAATTGCTACAGTCTCGTGTTTTAATACATATTATCTTAGCTTACTTTAAATCTTATTCTATAAACATTTATTTATTTCCTATTTCTTATCTAACATTTTAAGTTATACATTTTAACATGGTATAAAGTCTTAAATCTATGGGCCTTTTTCATTTCTTATTTTATATCTTTCAATTTATTCCTATTTCTTACAATTTACTTATTCTTATTTGCCTTTTATGCTATTTTAGTTTATTATATGCAATAATAACAATAGCATATCTTATTTATCTATCCTTATTTTTACTTATAGCTATCGAACATATTTTTATACAAAAAGAAATAAAATCATCCCTACTTACTTTATTGCTTAACAGTACGTGTAGGTTATCGAGGCCAACTTTTTCTCCAATTTTCTGTTCTAACTCATATCTTAATCTATCATGCTTTGGGCATTCGGTAAGGAGGTGGGGGACGGTTTCTTCTATATTGGGGTCACAATCACATGATGGACTCTCCCTACACTTGAACCGATGCAAGTATTGGGAGAATCCACCATGCCCCGTGAGGACCTGCGTGAGCATCCCTGCTGGTTGTAGTTTCCGTACAAGGCGGTACGCGTCTCCGGCATTGGGGAAGAATATTTTCGTTACTGACGCGGTGTTTCCTGTTTTATACCTCTCGTTCCATTTCATAATGGAACGCGCGCGTATAACCCGCTTGGCGTAGGATACCGGGCACCGGTCGTAGTCCGACTTCCTTTTTAAGGCCAGAGCAGCCTCCTTCGCTAGATCGTCGGCGCGTTCATTGCCTAGGAGACCTGCATGTGCCTTTATCCAGAACAAAGATACAACTTTGCCCTGGATAATAGCCTTCCGCAAGTTCTCCCTCGTCTCGACAGCAAGGGGGTGGAGGGAACCATGGTTAACGATCGTCTCCAAAGCGGCCATCGAATCGCTGTATAGACCATAGCTCTTCTCCCTCCCCTTGAGGATCACGCCCGTTGCCTTGCATATAGCCAATAGTTCCGCCTGGTAGACTGTGCAGTACGTTGACAGACAAAACTTTTGGTTCTGGATCTCGGCCTCATCTTTCCACATGGAAAGTGCGGCTCCGACCTTCCCCTCGATCTTGCTGCCATCGGTGAAGATTCGCACCGCCTGCACATTGTACCTATCGACGAGGCTCTGGTCCACCAGACACTCGAACTCTATGGCCATACACGTAGCTGGGTGAGGAGTATCTACAAACCTAACCAAACTCTCGGTCTCTCTGTCTCCTAACTCCAGAAGGGGTGACCCTCTCTTCGTCTCATACAGGGCGGCTGCCTCCTGTATCCTGAGGTCGAGAGGCAGTATCCCCGCTAGAGTCAGCGCCGAGTGTAGAGAGACTGTTCGATATGATTTGCAGAGCTTCTGGGCGAAACCCCTTTGCACCGAGTCCAGCAATTTCCGCACTCCGATCTTCTCGGCTGAAGGAGCCCATGCTGCCGCCGCGTACATAATAACCGGCTCAACAGTCGCTACGTAAATAAGCCTTATAACCTCGGGGTGGAGGCCCCAGTTTACCTTAGCGGCTCTAGAGAGCTGCTTATAAATATCGATCGCCTTTTTCGTTTGTTGGACAATGTGCGAATTAAAGGTCAGCTTTTCGTCGATTATAAGCCCTAAGATTTTAATCTCCCTAGAAAGAGCGATGTCGATCCCCCCCATTTTTAGGCGCGGAGTGTCGTATTTCAGCTTCTTTGTTAGGAGCATTGCGAATGTCTTTTGTGGTGCGAATCTTAATTTATTCTGAGCTCCCCACTCTAGCACGTAGTCCAGTGCTGCGTTAGCCTGGTCGCTCACTTCCGCCGCCGTGTCACCGTCGAAGATCATCACCACGTCGTCGGCAAAAGCCTGGACGTAGTGACCCCTCCTCCCTAACTCCTGCAGTAAAGGGTCCAGCAAAAGGTTCCACAGGATAGGACCGCCGATTGACCCTTGCACACATCCTTTGTTTGTGTTTCTTACCGCTTCTTCCCCGGCGAATCTTACTCTGACTTTTCTGCGCTCCAGATAGCTATCCAGTAGCCTCCTGATATTTACCGGGCACTTTTCCTCAGCCAGTCGGACTCGAATTGCTGGCCACCAGGCGCTATCGAAGGCCCCCTCTATATCCAATGACACTAGGGTTACCAGCTTTTTCAGCCCAATCTTACCCTTGATTCGGTGTATTAGCGTATAGAGGGCGTCCTCGGTGCTTTTCTGGGGCATGAATCCGTATTGGCGAGTACTAAACCTCGGTATTAGGTGCCATTTCATCCTTGCTACTGTGATCTTTTCCAGGACCTTCCCCAAGACCGGCAAAAGACCTATCGGTCTATATGCCTTAGGGTTCGTGTAATCGTCCTTGCCCGGTTTTCTCAGTACCACAACTGTGGCCTCCTTCCAGATGTCCGGGAAGTGCCCGATCAGTAGGCACTTGTTGAATAGGGCAAGGAATGCGTCCGGGTCCTGGTTGATAGCCCGGCTGCAGATGTCTGCTGTGAAGCCATCCGCCCCCGGGGCCTTCTTTGGGTTGAAACTCCCTATCGCGGTCTTTAGCTCCATCTGGGTAAACGGTGGGTCATGTTGTTCATCATGACAATGTACGTTTACCGACTTCGCTGCTTCTCTAGTCCAGCGATGGTGTTCAGTGTCAGTCTCCTCCAGGTCTTGTGGGTAGAACGTCTCCGCTAGTAAGTTCGCCGATTCTATTGGGTTTAGGTGTGCTCCGTCTTTGGTTAGGGTCGTGTCTTCTGTTCTCCTGGCGGTCCGGCCTATTACTCTGTAAATCCCCTCCCATAGGCCTTCTCGGTCTTGTTTGCTGCAGAACTCCTTCCAGCTGTCTATTTGGGCTTTCTTGGCTTGGCACTCGTAGTCTTCTTTCTTTTTCAGGTACTCAGCTACCACTATGTCTCTGCGGTGCGGTGCCGCGTTCCTGATCTTTCGCCTGAAGGTAGTGGTAACTTTCTTCAGCCTTGCGAGCTCGTCATTCCACCATGGGATCTTGAGTACCTCTGTACTCTTTTTAGCTGGCATGCTGGCCTTGCACGCTGCAGCTATGGCCTCTGCGTAGTCGTTTGTAAGTGTCTCGATTTGATGTTTATTGGTTAAGTTGTTAATATACTCAGCAGTGATATTCTTATGAGACTTGGCCTCCTGTAGTGTGGTGTCGAAGAGATCCCAATTTGCCTTCTTGGTGTTGTAGAGTCGAGTCGTCCTTTGGACTCTCAGTCCTCTGTTTTTGCGGAGTTTGATGTCAAAGGTTATGGCGTTGTGGTCTGAGCTCGTCATCTCCTGGTCTACCCTCCAGTTATCGACCAGATCTAACAGGTCTTCTGTGCAGGCTGTAATGTCTACTAGACTGGTGTACACCTTCGTACCCCTTACGGTGTTAAAAGTTGGCGTATCACCTCTGTTGAGTACCTGAAGTCCCGACTCTTCCAGGGTCCCGGACATTTCTACACCCCTGTGGTCTTCTACGGTGCTGCCCCACCAGGTACTCTTGGCGTTGATGTCTCCGCCTATCAGCAGTAATCTTGGGCCCAGCTCCTCTACGACCTCCCTCAGCCGTTCCAGGTATGGCCCGATGGGTTGGTCCGGTTCAAAGTAGAAGGACACCGCCGCGATTTCCCAGGCGCTGGTTCGGATCCTCACTGCAACTATATTGTCACTAGTGAGTTTCGGGCACGGTGTGACGTCGAGCTCGCCATCAAAGACGACTATCGCCGCCTTCACCGTCCCATCTCCTACTGCTGCGTTCTGGAAGACTCTCGCCCCACGGTAGTCCTTCATTCTTCTCACCCCGCCCACATAGGGTTCCTGTACTAGCGCAAACGCCAATTTGCGTTCGCTGGCCTCCACCATGAGTTCGGTCGTTGCAAGTTGTTTGCGCTGTAGGTTCGCCTGGGCCACTGCATAACATCTGGTGGGGACGCCTGCCCCGGAACGCGTAGGAACCACCTTAGCAATATTGAACCTTTGCCCGTGCCAGTGCCTCCCACTTCCTGCGCACTGGGCACTCTGAGCTAAAGGCGTTGTGCTCTGTCTGTTCCAGCTTGGCTGCTGCGCAGTTACAACACGTCGGCGCTGCTGCTGCCAGCCAATCGGCGCACTCGGTTCTCATATGTGGGCCTCCACAGTGTGTGCATTTCGGTACAGTCTCCTTGCAAAACCGCCTCCCATGCCCGTACGCCAGACACGTAGAGCACTGGACAAGTGGGGATTGGTCTGCTACTCGCACTCTCTGCATGTCGATATGCACTGCTCCTTTCTCCATCAGCCGGTTGTAGACCTGTGGAGATACCCTTAGTACGACGTGGTTCAATATTGGGTTCCTTGCTTTGCGCTTGAACTTAATTTCAGCGCGATTGTCCTTTTCATCGAGGCCACGAAAAACACCCCCGTTCTGGTTCCTCAGTGCCGTCAGCAGGTCTTGATCGCTGTGGCTTGAGAAAACGTCCCTGAGGATCACCATGGGGTCCTGGTTCTTCATGTCCTCGAAGTGAAGGTTGTTCGATGCACTTTGGAGTCGCTGTCTGACTCTCTCGCGTTCCTCTACGGTTCTGCATCCGAGGATCACCTTCTTATCCTTCACCTTTCGGACCCTTTCCACAGTAACCCAGCCATCCTTTGCGTTCACTGCTTCTCTAACGCGCTTCATAACTTCGTCACCAGAATCGGACTCGTTCTTCGACTCTATAACAATAGAGTGAAGCGCGGTCTTCCTCTCCGCTGGTCTGACGGTCGGTCCTGCTGCTACGTTGGCGTATGTTTGCGTCTTAATGGACTCCTGCTGCAATAGGATGGCCTCTCTCAATTTTTCCATTTCATTGCTCGTTCTGTCGATTTTTTCACCTTGCTCCTTTATCATTTTCATAAGTTCTTTCCTTTCTAATTCAATTCCCCCTTGGTCTAATACTCCTGTCCTTTCCTGAACTGTCACTTTCTCCTTTGCCCCTTCTTTCTGCCCCTTCCCTGAATTCACATCTGTTTTGCTTTCTATTTCAGGTACAGTTGCCGCAGCTGACTCCTTCACAAGTTGATAGAGCTTCTCCACCGCTAGAGTAATCCCGACCTTCAGGTCTGCCCTCAGGTTGCGAGAGTCGCCAATGTGCGTCTTCGCCTTCTGAAGCCAGCCCCTGGCCTGGCTTACTCTATCGGTGGTTTTAGCTGGTCCTGCTCTCGGCCCCGGCGATACCGTGAACGTTTCGGCTGAAACTCGGCGTGTCGTCGTCGCGGCTTTTGCGTCCTGAGGGGCTGTCGGCTTGACTTTGTTCTTCTGCGTCGCTGCAGTCGTCTGTCCCGGGACAAGCTTTTTCGGTGAGTGCCCATGTTCAGTCGATGGGCAGGGTCTGGGCTCTGCCTTTCCGTTCTCCCACTCCCCTATGCTGCGCCTCACATTGGAGGTTTGTTTTGGTGACGTGTGGGAAGGTCCTGCCTTCTCCGTGTCGGCTTGATGTTCTGGAGACGTGGGGGGGGTCGTCATCGCTCCCTTTTTGGATGGGGTGCGAGCTAGGTACATATTGGGGTGAGCCTTGTCTTTATGTTAAATAAAAATTAAATAAAAGATAAAATATTTTGTTCAAAAGAACTCCGTAAACTTAAACTAGGAATACTGACCAATAGGGTCAGTAGTCACGAATTAAACCTAACACAGAAAATGTAAATGTAAAATAATTTTTGAAAATATTGTAAAATAATACAGTTGAAATAAAACAATTTTATAAGCGAGCAGATGTCAATGTTTTTAATATTTTTATTTTTTGTGTTTCAGGTCCGAGGTGTTGTCGTAACCAGCCAGCAGAGGTGCTCCGAGTCGCAGATATACCACAGGTAAGTCCCTAGTACTAGTTGTGAAAAATTCTACTTTGACTCTATGTAGAGTCTAGTCAGTCGGTCACCTTTTGCGCTGCCTATCGCGTTAAAACGGCTGATTTTGTAATTTTATATAAAAAATCTGCTCTACCTAGAGTCAGCAAACTTTGAATATAGAGTCCTTGGTTCACTGCCTCCTATCTTCCCCTCTCTACAAGGTCGAAAATCGCCAAAAAAAATTTTTTGGCTCTACCTAGAGTATCCGACTCTACCTAATCTAGAGCTCCTTCCTGTTCCCAACCTTTGACCGAAAACCCGGTCGAGATCCGAGGTCTGGTTCCCAAGTTATAGATTTTAAGGTGTTTTCTTAAAACTTATAGCTGGGACTTAGCCAGTTCCCGACTCGGGGTCTGAGGTCTAATTAAGGGGGTCCAAAAAGTATCCGGTCTAGTACTCCTCCCTTTTCCAGGTATATATCCGAAAACCCCGTCAAGATACGACGTCTGGTTCCCTAGTTATAGATTTTAGAAGGATTTTCTAAACTTTATAACTGGGACTTAGCCGATTCTCGACGACAGGTCAGGGGTCTCGCTACTCTGGTCGATGTTGCAAAATTAAGGGTGGAGGGTTGATATTTTGGGGGTAGGTGCGGGGGGGGTCCGATTATTGACGCAGGATGAGGGGGTGGGTTGTTAGGGAGGGGGGTCAAAAATATCGTTATTTTTGCCCTAGGACGTCCCGTTTTTGAGATATGAGTGATTTTCCGAAATTTACTTATCTATACAATCTTATTTTTTGCCGTCGGGATGATAAATTTGTTTTCCAAAAATTTAATATAATTTAGCCAATAGAAGTCCGAATTTAAAAATTTAAAAAGTATCGGGTACGTCCTTAATCCGCGCAGGGAGCCCGTCTAAAATAGGGAATAAAACACCCTCGGGGGTATTTTTATAGCTCCGGGAAGATAAGGGTTGTAAGTTTGTCAACTTTGAGGTTAGGTTAGGTTAGGTTAGGTTAGGTTAGGTTAGGTTAGGTTAGGTTAGGTTAGGTTAGGTTAGGTTAGGTTAGGTTAGGTTAGGTTAGGTTAGGTTAGGTTAGGTTAGGTTAGGTTAGGTTAGGTTAGGTTAGGTTAGGTTAGGTTAGGTTAGGTTAGGTTAGGTTAGGTTAGGTTAGGTTAGGTTAGGTTAGGTTAGGTTAGGTTAGGTTAGGTTAGGTTAGGTTAGGTTAGGTTAGGTTAGGTTAGGTTAGGTTAGGTTAGGTTAGGTTAGGTTAGGTTAGGTTAGGTTAGGTTAGGTTAGGTTAGGTTAGGTTAGGTTAGGTTAGGTTAGGTTAGGTTAGGTTAGGTTAGGTTAGGTTAGGTTAGGTTAGGTTAGGTTAGGTTAGGTTAGGTTAGGTTAGGTTAGGTTAGGTTAGGTTAGGTTAGGTTAGGTTAGGTTAGGTTAGGTTAGGTTAGGTTAGGTTAGGTTAGGTTAGGTTAGGTTAGGTTAGGTTAGGTTAGGTTAGGTTAGGTTAGGTTAGGTTAGGTTAGGTTAGGTTAGGTTAGGTTAGGTTAGGTTAGGTTAGGTTAGGTTAGGTTAGGTTAGGTTAGGTTAGGTTAGGTTAGGTTAGGTTAGGTTAGGTTAGGTTAGGTTAGGTTAGGTTAGGTTAGGTTAGGTTAGGTTAGGTTAGGTTAGGTTAGGTTAGGTTAGGTTAGGTTAGGTTAGGTTAGGTTAGGTTAGGTTAGGTTAGGTTAGGTTAGGTTAGGTTAGGTTAGGTTAGGTTAGGTTAGGTTAGGTTAGGTTAGGTTAGGTTAGGTTAGGTTAGGTTAGGTTAGGTTAGGTTAGGTTAGGTTAGGTTAGGTTAGGTTAGGTTAGGTTAGGTTAGGTTAGGTTAGGTTAGGTTAGGTTAGGTTAGGTTAGGTTAGGTTAGGTTAGGTTAGGTTAGGTTAGGTTAGGTTAGGTTAGGTTAGGTTAGGTTAGGTTAGGTTAGGTTAGGTTAGGTTAGGTTAGGTTAGGTTAGGTTAGGTTAGGTTAGGTTAGGTTAGGTTAGGTTAGGTTAGGTTAGGTTAGGTTAGGTTAGGTTAGGTTAGGTTAGGTTAGGTTAGGTTAGGTTAGGTTAGGTTAGGTTAGGTTAGGTTAGGTTAGGTTAGGTTAGGTTAGGTTAGGTTAGGTTTTTTTTTTTTTTTTTTTTTTTTTGTTTGGAACGTAGTTGGCTACGTGGTGTTCCCTTAAGCTTGCGAATTACTACGGGGAGACCACTGACCAACCAGTTCTGGGCTTAATAAGCCTCTCTCTGGCTAACCAAGTCGCTCATTGGGACAGCTTAGCTGTTGCACTCGTATTTATCGGTTCTGGCCCTTATTTTGAGCGAGAGCGCGAAGGAGTTGTGGAGGGGAACCGAAGTCTCAGCGATCTGCGAATTGGACGCTCTTCAGGTTGAGCAACCTGAATATCCATTTCTTGCTCTCTTTCAACCCGGGAGTCCCTGCGAATTCGCTTTCTGGGTTCCTCTACCGGGGGTTGGGTCTTATTATTGACCGCATCTGGTGGTTTGGTCTTCCACTCAATTTTCGGATTGGGGCAACTTTGTGTCCCAACCCGATGATCTGCCGCTTTTCCTGCTGCTGCGCAAAGGCAGCAGTAGTACGGAGCTGCGCATGTAATGGCCTTGTGGCCGGGTTCGCCGCATCTGATGCATATGTCAGTGCGATCAACTGCAGCTTTGCAGATGGCCCGGCCATGGTTAGCACCTAGACAACGCGAGCAGCGAGGTGCTCGTGGAGGCAAAAGCTGGGTTTTTACAACAACCCAGCCAATTCTCATTTTCTTCTTTTCGGCTATCTTTTTGGCCGCAGGAATAGGGCAACGAACTGCGGCTGAGCCACCAATAAAACTTTGCACAATACGACCTACTCTAACTTCGGCTGGGTTGCAATCACCCTGTGCAGCGACTGCATCAGCCACTTCTTCAGCCGTGATGCCCTCCTCGAGACCCGTCAGCCTTATATAAGCGCTCTTGACAGGCCGCGTCACATTAACTGCACCAGGTGGAAGTCCCAAAATAAGGGCAGCAGCTAATGTGGCAGCTTTCTCGTCTGCCTCGCCGGGCGCGCTATCATCGAGAGCCTTAATTTCAATAATGCGATTTCCTGTCATCCGGGAAGACCTGAGTTTGAGACGATCTTCAAGGCCAGCCTCTTTGAGCCACTTCTCATTGATGACCTTTTTGGCATCCTGTATAATATTGGGCAAGCTTAGTCCTGCGTCCTTGCCCTGAACCGAGAGTTCTAGGACCACCGCAGATGATTTCGGTGGTCGGAGTCTAACTGGCTTTTTCACTTCAACCTTTTTGGTCGAAGGCGTTGTAGCCGATTGAGCAGAGGCAGCTTTCTCTGGTGGCGTAGTGACCGGTGCTAGTCCCTTATTGCGCCTACGTCCGCGTTTCACTACCTCAGTCCAGGTTGTCCCTGGCTGGGTGGCGGTTTCTCTTCGAGCTTTGATTGGGGTGGGTGCCGGTTCAGAGGGAATAGTCCTCTTCCCCACTCCCTTCCCCTTCCGTAGCATGATCGGGACATCACTTGGGCTGCCAGGCTGTTGGAGTTCAGCAGTCTTAGCAAGCTCGCTCCTGTTTATGACTTTATCCCCTGCAAGAGGTCTCGTGGGCGGTACGATCGGTGCTTTAACAGTGTCATTTGCCTTCAGTGGCGGACGGACACTGGGGGCTGGAGGAAGCTCTGCTCTAAATGCCTCCAGCTTAGCATCGATCATGCCGCCTATCTGACGCAGCATGGACGCGGTGAACGCATCGAATGCTGCATCGTCGGATTTGTCGCCTTTGGTATCCGTCTGGACAGAGACTGTTCTGACTGTGCCACACGACTTGTTGAAGGTCTGGTGGGTCGGGTTTATCGCTGAGACACGCAAAGATGTTAGCTCTTGGCAGAGTTTATTGTTATCCGCCAGGAGTTTTGCGATCTGTTCCTCATTTTTGTCCTCGGTGGCGTCTCTCATTGCCATAACTTGTTTGTACGTCACAGCATGCTTTTCAAGTGTGACAACTCGCTCGCGCAAAGTGCGGATTTCCGCCTCAAGTTTAAGGGTATTCGCTGTGCTGGTGGTAGTGCTGATCTCTTTGGGGCTTTTGTATTTTAGCAGCTTGGCTGCAAGCCCAATAATTGAGTCAGCGGCATAGCGAATCTCATCAAACTGTTGAGTCGAAACCTCTTTCGGTAGGTTCTCAGCAACATCCATGATCCGTTGAGCCTCCACATGAATTTCTGACGCGAAGTCCACATCGGTGATGAGTGTCGCGGTGTGGATTTCTGCTGCTGTCATTGGAGATACTGCTGGCATGTCGTCTGCAGGTGTATTGCTCGTGGTAGGTTGGCCAGGCTTGCTGCGTCCCTGACTCCGGGCTGGGGGACCGGCAGCAGTAGAAACCTGCCGGATGCCACCACGGCCCTTATTCAGTTTGGCAACCTTTGCAAGGCCAAACGTGTCCTCATAATCCTCGTCCGAAAGGACGGGTATGTTTTCTTCCATGTACTCTCCGTCACTATCTGAGTCGTTATCGTAGCAGTGACGGTTTTCCAACGCAGAGAAAAAGCTTTCCGGGTCATCAGGCAGCAGGTGGTCGGCCAAAGAGCGCTTGGCGCCTGCCCGAGACAGGTTGCTCGAAATGCTGCACATGCTGAGGGCGGGAGACTCGCAGCGGGACAGAACCGCTGGATCAGTCTCAACCACCTTGGCAGGTGTTGTTGCCGCAGCCTTGCTGCATTCCCCCCTATTCTTCGGTGGTCCGCCGAACATTCGGCCCCTAATGCGGGCTTCAAAAGAAGTCGGCACCTCCGAAGTTTTCCCCGAGCCGGATTGCTCCGACTCCTTCGCGGAACTCCCGCGGTCGGAAGTCTCTTGGCCCCGAAGAACCTCAACTTCTCCTCTTTCCTCCAAGCCATGAAGCTCGTGGCAGTAAGTGCCTCCTCCCTGATACGAAGGCGTGCCTGCAGCTTGCGCCACAGAGTCGGATTCTCCGCATCCCGCGGTACCGACCAGGGTTAGTATTTTTTCCCTAGTTGCCATTTGATTCATGTTGTGCCCGGCTTAAATAACACCTGAGGGGGCGGGCGGGGCCTCAGGGTAGCGCCTAACATTTCGGAACACCGCCTGCGTGTCCACCCCCAGAGGAGGCCCGGGCCGCCAGCGTCCACAGCGGCTCGGTATTACAGTTTTTTATAGAGGTTCGCCCCTCGCGGCCCCGTAAGGCCCCCGCTCCGCCCGTGAAGGCGGGTTACGGTATACATGGGTTGTTTATTGAGGTAGTCCTTCCTCGCAGCCCGGACAGATGCCCCGACGGCCCCCGGCCCCTCAATTGGGGTAACGGTTTGCCCGGCGACCCGCCAGTCAGCGACGGCTGACTATAGGCGAGCACTGCCGCGCGTGGTAGTTTTTAGAGAGGCTTCCGCCTCGCGACCCAGCTGAACTGGACCCCCGGTCCGCCCTAAAAAGGGCAGATTACGGTGTGCTTCGTACCACATCCTTGCACCGCTATGCAAAGCATAGCAATAAAAGGAGCGGCACTGACAGAGTTTAGCCGTGAACTAGCAATCCCCCGAAGGAGATTACCAGCCCCCGTTGCCCAGGATGCACCGGGACAGGATGCTATTCCTTACACCCGATCGTAACCAGATGTAACTAATAACACCCCGCCGCACAAGGAGGTTACTCTGTGGCATGCCCGGTTAGGTTAGGTTAGGTTAGGTTAGGTTAGGTTAGGTTAGGTTAGGTTAGGTTAGGTTAGGTTAGGTTAGGTTAGGTTAGGTTAGGTTAGGTTAGGTTAGGTTAGGTTAGGTTAGGTTAGGTTAGGTTAGGTTAGGTTAGGTTAGGTTAGGTTAGGTTAGGTTAGGTTAGGTTAGGTTAGGTTAGGTTAGGTTAGGTTAGGTTAGGTTAGGTTAGGTTAGGTTATTTTTTTTTTTTTTTTTTTTTTTTTTTTTTTTTTTTTTTTGTAGCGGCTCTGTTCCCCGAATATCCGTTCAGGATTAGATTTCTAGGGTTTCTTTTTATTCTTTTTTGTTTTTATCTTTATTGAAATGAAATGCCACTTGTCTTTATTTCTTACATCTAGTACATTTAGTCTTAGTTTAACAGTTATACATTTAGATATTAAGTTTCTGTTATATAATTCAAGCCTTATTAAATAGTAACATGTTATATGTTCTTATCTTAGTTTACATTTTATGGGTTATATTTTAATAGCTAACACAGTGTGAGATCTTAACCTACCACTCACAGCTTTATTTTACAACTATTCTGTATATAAACTTAGAACTTTTCTTATTATTTAGGTACAGGTTTTTATTTCTACTATGTTATAGTTAATTTGCTTATTTCTTATTGTTTATTTTGCTATTAGGAATATTATTCATAATAATAGTAATAGCAAATCTTATTTATCTATGTTTTGTTTTTTCTAACACTTATTTTACATATTTTTATACAGTATGAAATAAAATACTCTCTACTATCTTTATTCCTTAACAATATATGAAGGCTATCTAGGCTAACTTTAATTCCCGTTTTCTGTTCCAGGTCATATCTCAGTCTGCTGTGTTGAGGACATTCTGTGAGAAGATGGGGTACGGTTTCGGGTATTTCGGGGTCACAGTCACATGATGGACTCTCCCTGCACTTGAACCGATGCAAGTACTGGGAGAATCCACCATGCCCCGTGAGGACCTGCGTGAGCAAACCTGCTGGCTGTATTTCCCGTACTAAGCGGTACGCGTCCCCGGCGCTTGGGAAGAACAGTTTTGTAATAGACGCGGTCTCTCCTATTTCATACCGGTCGTTCCATTTTATAATGGAGCGCTCCCGTATTGTCCTTTTGGCAAAGGATACCGGGCACCGGTCGTAATCTGGCTTCCTTTTGGAATTCAGAGCGGCTTCCTTAGCCAAAACGTCGGCACGCTCGTTTCCTGGGAGACCCGCATGTGCTTTTATCCAAAACAAGGAAACATCTTTGCCTTGGATAGAAGCTTTTTTCAGATTCTCCCTGGTCTCAACAGCTAGGGGGTGAAGGGAGCCATGATTTGCGATTGTTTCTAGAGTGGCCATTGAGTCGCTGTAAAGTCCGAAGCTTCCCTCTTTCCTCTTTAAAATCACCCTCGATGCCCTGCACGCGGCCAACAGTTCCGCCTGGTAAACGGTGCAGTATGCGGACAGACAAAATTTTCGGTTCTGAATCTCGGCCTCATCTTTCCAAATGGAAAGTGCGGCTCCGACCTTTCCCTCGATTTTGCTGCCGTCTGTAAAAATACGCACCTCCTGCATATTATGCCTGTCAACGAGGTTCTGATCCACCAGGCACTCGAAACCTATGGCCGCATGCATGGCCGGGTGGGGTGTGTCTGCAAATCTAACCGGACTCTCGGTCTCCCTGTCTCCTAACTCCGGCAGGGGTGACCCTCTCTTCGTCTCATACAGAGCAGCTGCTTCCTGTATTCTGAGATCGAGAGGTAGTATCCCTGCCAGGGTCAACGCCGAGTGTAGGGAGACTGTCCGATATGATTTACACAATTTTTGTGCGAATCCCCTTTGCACCGAGTTCAGCATGTTTTGCACTCCGATTTTTTCGGCCACCGGGGCCCACGCTGCCGCAGCGTACAAAATAACAGGTTCTACTGTTGCAATATAAATTAATCTTATTACCTCCGCATGTAAACCCCAATTAATTTTCGCGGCCCTAGACAACTGTTTGTAGATTTCAAGTGCTCTTTTTGTTTGATGGGCTATATGTGAGTTAAAAGTTAGCTTATTATCTATAGTGAGCCCTAGTATTTTTATTTCCTTAGAAAGAGCGATGTCAACCCCCCCCATTGTCAGGCGCGGGGTGTCGTGCTTCAGTTTCCTCGTGAGGACCATTGCAAAAGTTTTATGTGGTGCAAATTTTAGTTTGTTCTTGGTTCCCCACTGTTGCACGTATTCTAGCGCCGCGTTTGCCTGCCTAGTTATTTCTGTCGCCGTGTCGCCGTGAAAAATCATTACCACGTCGTCGGCGAAAGCCTGGACGTAGTGTCCCATCTTCTCTAACTCCTGTAGCAAAGGGTCCAGCAAAAGGTTCCACAGGATTGGACCGCCGATTGACCCCTGCACGCATCCTTTATTCGTGTTTCTAACCGCTTCTTCCCCGGCGAATCTTACTCTGACTTTCCTGCGCTCCAGATAGCTATCCAGTAGCCTCCTGATATTTACCGGGCACTTTTCCTCAGCCAGGCGGACTCGGATTGCCGGCCACCAGGCGCTGTCGAAGGCCCCCTCTATATCCAATGACACTAGGGTTACCAGCTTCTTCAGCTCAATCTTACCCTTGATACGGTGGATTAGCGTATAGAGGGCGTCCTCGGTGCTTTTCTGGGGCATGAAACCGTACTGGCGAGTACTAAACCTCGGTACTAGATGCCATTTCATCCTTGCTACTAAGATCTTCTCCAGGACCTTCCCCAGCACTGGCAAAAGACCTATCGGTCTATATGCTTTGGGGTTCGTATAATCATCCTTGCCCGGTTTTCTCAATACCACGACTGTGGCTTCCTTCCAGATGTCCGGGAAGTGCCCGATCAGTAGGCACTTGTTGAATAGGGCAAGGAATGCGTCCGGGTCCTGGTTGATAGCCCGGCTGCAGATGTCTGCTGTGAAGCCATCCGCCCCCGGGGCCTTCTTTGGGTTGAAACTCCCTATCGCGGTCTTTAGCTCCATCTGGGTAAACGGTGGGTCATGTTGTTCATCATGACAAAGTACGTTTACCGACTTCGCCGCTTCTCTAGTCCAGCGATGGTGTTCAGTGTCAGTCTCCTCCAGGTCTTGTGGGTAGAATGTCTCCGCTAGTAAGTTCGCCGATTCTATTGGGTTTAGGTGTGCTCCGTCCTTGGTAAGGGTCATGTCTTCTGTTCTCCTGGCGGTCCGGCCTATTACTCTGTAAATCCCCTCCCATAGGCCTTCTCGGTCTTGTTTGCTGCAGAACTCCATCCAACTGTCTATTTGGGCTTTCTTGGCTTGGCACTCGTATTCTTCTTTCTTTTTCAGGTACTCAGCTACCACTATGTCTCTGCGGTGCGGTGCCGCGTTCCTGATCTTTCGCCTGAAGGTAGTGGTAACTTTTTTCAGCCTTGCGAGCTCGTCATTCCACCATGGGATCTTGAGTACTTCTGTACTCTTTTTTGCTGGCATGCTGTTCTTACACGCTGCAGCTATGGCCTCTGTATAATCTCTTGTGAGCTGCTCAATTTGGTCTTTGTTGGTAAGGCTGTTAATGTGCTCAACATTGATGTTATTCTGAGACTTGGCCTCTGACAGTGTAGTGTCGAAGAGATCCCAATTAGCCTTTCTGGTGTTATAAAGACGAGTCGTCCTTTGGACTCTCAGTCCTCTGTCTTTGCGGAGTTTTATATCGAAAGTTATGGCGTTGTGGTCTGAGCTCGTCATCTCCTGGTCTACCCTCCAGTTATCGACCAGATCTAACAGGTCTTCTGTGCAGGCTGTGATGTCTACTAGACTGGTGTACACCTTCGTACCCCTCACGGTGTTAAAAGTTGGTGTATCACCTCTGTTGAGTACCTGAAGTCCCGACTCTTCCAGGGTCCCGGACATTTCTACACCCCTGTGGTCTTCTACGGTGCTGCCCCACCAGGTACTCTTGGCGTTGCTGTCTCCGCCTATCAGCAGTAATCTTGGGCCCAGCTCCTCTACGACCTCCCTCAGCCGTTCCAGGTATGGCCCGATGGGTTGATCCGGTTCAAAGTAGAAGGACACCGCCGCGATTTCCCAGGCGCTGGTTCGGATCCTCACTGCGACTATATTGTCGCTAGTGAGTTTCGGGCACAGTGCGACGTCGAGATCGCCATCAAAGACGACTATCGCCGCCTTCACAGTCCCTTCTCCTACTGCTGCGTTCTGGAAGACTCTCGCCCCACGGTAGTCCTTCATTCTTCTCACCCCGCCCACATAGGGTTCCTGTACTAGCGCAAAAGCCAAATTGCGTTTGCTGGCCTCCACCATGAGTTCGGTCGTTGCAAGTTGCTTGCGCTGTAGGTTCGCCTGGGCCACTGCATAACATCTGGTGGGGACGCCTGCCCAGGAACGCGCAGGAACCACCTCAGCAATACTGTACTTTGGCTCGTGCCAGTGCCTCCCACCTCCTACGCACTTGGCACTCCGAGCTATATACATGATGCTCCGTTGCTTCTAATCTTGCCGCTGTGCAGTTACAACATTTTGGTGGTAATGAAGCTAGCCAATCTGGACATTCGCTTTTCATGTGTGGCTCTCCGCAGTGTGTGCACTTTGGAACGGTTTCCTTGCAGAACCGCCTCCCGTGTCCATACGCCAAACACATAGAGCATTGGACGAGCGGGGATTGGTCTGCAACCCGTATCCTCTGGATGTCGATATGCACCACTTCTCTATCCATCATACGGTTATAAATCTGCGGAGAGACCCTCAAGATGATGTGGCTCATCAGTTGGTTCCTGGCTTTTCGTCTGAATTTAACTTCGATGCGGTCGTCCTTCCCTTCGAGGTCACGAAACACACTACCGTTCTGGTTTCTCAGGGCCGCGAGGATGTCTTTGTCGCTATGGCTCGATATTACATCCCTGAGAATGACCATTGGGTCCCGATTTTTCATGTCCTCGAAGTGAAGACGATTTGAAGCGCTTTTCAGTCTCTCTTTTACTTTGTCGCGTTCCTCTATTGTCCTGCAGCCGAGTATAACCTTTTTATCCTTGACTTTGCGGACCCTTTCTACCGTCACCCATCCGTCCTTTGCATTGACCGCCTCTCTGACATGTTTCATTACCTCGTCTCCCGTCTCTGTTTCATCTTTGGAGGCGATGACTATGGAGTGTAGAGCGCTCCTTTCTGTCATCGGTCTTTTTGGAGGCGCTGATGCTACGTTTGCGTACGTCAGCTGTCTCTGCGCGGTCTCCTGCTGCAGGGCGATGGATTCTTTCAGCTTTTCCATTTCTTTTTGTGTCCTGTCTATTTTCTCTCCTTGTTCCTTCATCATTCTAACGAGTTCCTTTCCCTCGTTTCCTAAAATCTCCTGAACTATCACTTTCGTTTTTTCCCCCTCCTTTTCTCCCCTCACTGCTTTTTCATCACTTTTCTTTTCTTTTCCAGATCCAGTGTGAGCTGCTGCCTCCTCCTTCACCAGTTGGTATAGCTTTTCCACTGCCAGAGTGATCCCGGCCTTTAGGTCTGCCCTCAGATTGCGAGAGTCACCGATGTGAGTTTTCGCTTTCTGAAGCCAGCCTCTGGCCTGGCTCACTCTGTCGGTGGTTTTAGCTGGCTCTGGTCTTGGTCCTGGCGACACCGTAAATGTCTCTGCCGAGACTCTACGCGTCGCTGCCTTGGCTTCCAGAGGGGGCGTCGCCTTCGCCTTCGTCTTCTGTGTGGCCACCGGCGCTGGTGCTGGGGCTGTCTTCTTCGGTGAGTGCGCATGTTCCGTTGATGTACAGGGTCTGGGCTCCAATTTACCGCCCTCCCATTCTCCAATGCTACGCCTCACTCTAGAGGCCTGAGTCGGTGTTATACTTTGAGAAGGTCCTGCCTTCTCAGCGTTTGCCTGTTGTTTCGGAGACGTGGGGGGGGTCGTCATCGCTCCTCTTTTGGAAGGGGTACGTGCCAAGTACATGTTTAGGGATGAGCCTTGTCTTATATGTAAAAATAAAATAAAAAATACTAATAAAATAAGTTCAAAAGAACTACGTGAATATATCCTAAACTAAGAGTACTGGCCAATAGGCACGGTAGTCACAACACAGTAAAATAAAACAAAGGTCAAATTAAAATATTAAATAAAATAATTTTCGACGGTTTTATTTGTATAACTAAAAAAAAATGTTTTTATTTTCTTTCAGGTCGCGCTATCGTTCCAGACAGCCAGCAGAGGTGCTCCGGTGTTGCAGGTGTACGCAGGTAAGTCCCCAGTAGTAGCAGAGAAAAACTCTACTTCGACTCTATGTAGTCAGGTCAATTAGGTTACCTCTACAACTGTCCTGTTACCCAAACGCGCTGATTTATGCTCTAGTTTAAAAACTAAAATATAAAATTTACTCTATGTAGAGTCGGCAGACTTCAAATGTAGCGTAGCGTAGCGTACAGATGTCTGTCAGCTCCGCTTACTCTTTCCCCCCGCTACAGATCCTGTTCTGAGTCAAAAGTTTATTTGCTCTACCTAGAGCTCCCGTCTCTACCTAGCTCGAAGCTCCTATCTGTTCCTAGTCTTTGACCGAAAACCCCGTTGAGCTCCGAGGTCTGGTTCCCGAGTTATAGATTTTAAAAGTTTTTTCAAAATTTATAACTGGGACTTAGCCAGATCCCAACGTCAGGTCTAGGGTCAAATTAAGGAGGTCCAAAAGATATCCTATACTATGCTCCTCCCTATTCCAGGTTCCCGGCCGAAAACCGCTTCGAGATCCGAGGTCTGGTTAAGAAGCTGTGGATTTTAACGTTTTTTCTAAAATTTATAATCGACTTAGTTAGTTTTCGAAACCAGACACTTAGAAAATTTCAAGCCTAAAAAAATTTCTGAAAAAATTTGACCTACAGGTCTTCTTGCCACTCAGTCCGGTACTCCCCGTCAGTCCGGGCTATATAAAACAAACCCCGTCAAATTTGGACAGCCGGTTCCCGATTTATAGATTTTAAAAGATTTTTCTACTTTTTGAAATCTGGGACTTAGAAAAATTTTCGCTGGGTCGGGAGCCGACTATATCCCGTTTTTGCCCCGTAACTTTTTTATTTATAGAGGCGCGTGGGTTCTGACCTTTGATGTGGTTAGCCCAGTGTTCAGCGCTTCCAATGATGTGAAAAACAACCCCTTTCCGATATATCTTCACGTCAAAACAAGGGGGGGAATGTCTTGTTTACTGTGAAAAGGGGGTTAACACGTCAATTTAAATACTAAATAATAATCTAAAAATTTAAAAGCTATTTATCTAAGGTTATATTCGGGTTATCTATAACCTGGTGAAATCTTAGGGATAAGGGGTTGATAGCACCACCCCTATCGAGTCCGGAAGTCTTACAGTTATAAAAAATTTTACACAGTTTGGTCAATTAAAAATATTAATATTAATTTTAAAAATATTTTATCTAATCTAGTTTGTAAAACACCCTTAATTATAGCTGTTTCCTTTAAAAAACGATTTTTATGTTCAATAGTTTTCTTAATAATAAACACTGAACACTAAAATTTTAAAATTATTTCGCTAATTTACACTTTCTCTTCCCGGATTCCCGATTGATGTAGCCTATCTATGGGGTACGCGTGGGGTTGCTATATATTACCTTAAAGCCTATGAGTTCACCTATTCAGATCACTAAAAATATTATTTTTATCTTATTTCTAACTATGTTTAAAATCAAATTTAGTCCAGCCGCAAGCAAAATATTTCGCCTTCCGGAGCTTACGTAAATAAATTTTGAAAATGACTTTTTTGTTTTAAAAGCTATGATTCTGAAATTTTGTAAAGAGTACTGACTAGGCTAAAAAATGATGTTAGTGAAAAAAAAATTTGAAAAAGTTGCAGTACTTTGGAGATATTACGCAGAAAAACAAATTTTACTTAAAACCACGATAAGCGTGCACCTGGAATTTAATTAGACTTTACCTAAAACTAACACTGTATCTACAAATATTGTCTTAAAATTAAGATGTTTAAGTCACTCGATAGCCGACGAACTGACCTTCCCTCTTGAATTTTTTCAGGTCCTGTCGTCACTGAAGGTCTGAAGATACAGTCCAGCAAATTTCGGGGTTGACTTTTGCCAAGTGCAAAAAGTCAGTATCTTCGACTACGTCAGTGATGCAGCTTTGTGATGATGTCCAGAATGCTCGTCAAGGTGGTCCGCTTCGACCTGTGAAACTTCAGCTCTGGATCACTGTCCGCTGCTGAGTTGGCTCCGAACCCTGGAATGGTTTTTCGTGATTTCCTCGGCCAAATGAGGTGGTAGAAGTCCAGGGTTTTCAGCAGCAGTTGAGGAACAGTGAGGCGCTTCGGGTGATGCAATAAAAACTGCGGGTCGTCGCGGTAAATCTTGCAGCGTTTGCAGATTTGTGCACTTTTTCACCAAAAATAACGGTTTATTGGCTCTAAAATCAACACGGTCAGTCCGATTTCCACGCGGTCTTCAACGTTACACTCGTTGTAATAAGACGCGTCTTTTGATGTATCACAAGGTATATATTTGCGAAAAAACACTATTTTTAGGATTTTTTAGACGCGGAGCGGTTCAGTTTCGTGACGCTCGGGACGGCGGGCGGCTTGCGACTGGTTAGGTTAGGTTAGGTTAGGTTAGGTTAGGTTAGGTTAGGTTAGGTTAGGTTAGGTTAGGTTAGGTTAGGTTAGGTTAGGTTAGGTTAGGTTAGGTTAGGTTAGGTTAGGTTAGGTTAGGTTAGGTTAGGTTAGGTTAGGTTAGGTTAGGTTAGGTTAGGTTAGGTTAGGTTAGGTTAGGTTAGGTTAGGTTAGGTTAGGTTAGGTTAGGTTAGGTTAGGTTAGGTTAGGTTAGGTTAGGTTAGGTTAGGTTAGGTTAGGTTAGGTTAGGTTAGGTTAGGTTAGGTTAGGTTAGGTTAGGTT
The DNA here is from genome assembly GCA_963576865.1 of Anania hortulata. Taxonomy (NCBI): domain Eukaryota; kingdom Metazoa; phylum Arthropoda; class Insecta; order Lepidoptera; family Crambidae; genus Anania; species Anania hortulata. Next base: position 16,587 of record OY756389.1, on the reverse strand, counting down.
AGGTTAGGTTAGGTTAGGTTAGGTTAGGTTAGGTTAGGTTAGGTTAGGTTAGGTTAGGTTAGGTTAGGTTAGGTTAGGTTAGGTTAGGTTAGGTTAGGTTAGGTTAGGTTAGGTTAGGTTAGGTTAGGTTAGGTTAGGTTAGGTTAGGTTAGGTTAGGTTAGGTTAGGTTAGGTTAGGTTAGGTTAGGTTAGGTTAGGTTAGGTTAGGTTAGGTTAGGTTAGGTTAGGTTAGGTTAGGTTAGGTTAGGTTAGGTTAGGTTAGGTTAGGTTAGGTTAGGTTAGGTTAGGTTAGGTTAGGTTAGGTTAGGTTAGGTTAGGTTAGGTTAGGTTAGGTTAGGTTAGGTTAGGTTAGGTTAGGTTAGGTTAGGTTAGGTTAGGTTAGGTTAGGTTAGGTTAGGTTAGGTTAGGTTAGGTTAGGTTAGGTTAGGTTAGGTTAGGTTAGGTTAGGTTAGGTTAGGTTAGGTTAGGTTAGGTTAGGTTAGGTTAGGTTAGGTTAGGTTAGGTTAGGTTAGGTTAGGTTAGGTTAGGTTAGGTTAGGTTAGGTTAGGTTAGGTTAGGTTAGGTTAGGTTAGGTTAGGTTAGGTTAGGTTAGGTTAGGTTAGGTTAGGTTAGGTTAGGTTAGGTTAGGTTAGGTTAGGTTAGGTTAGGTTAGGTTAGGTTAGGTTAGGTTAGGTTAGGTTAGGTTAGGTTAGGTTAGGTTAGGTTAGGTTAGGTTAGGTTAGGTTAGGTTAGGTTAGGTTAGGTTAGGTTAGGTTAGGTTAGGTTAGGTTAGGTTAGGTTAGGTTAGGTTAGGTTAGGTTAGGTTAGGTTAGGTTAGGTTAGGTTAGGTTAGGTTAGGTTAGGTTAGGTTAGGTTAGGTTAGGTTAGGTTAGGTTAGGTTAGGTTAGGTTAGGTTAGGTTAGGTTAGGTTAGGTTAGGTTAGGTTAGGTTAGGTTAGGTTAGGTTAGGTTAGGTTAGGTTAGGTTAGGTTAGGTTAGGTTAGGTTAGGTTAGGTTAGGTTAGGTTAGGTTAGGTTAGGTTAGGTTAGGTTAGGTTAGGTTAGGTTAGGTTAGGTTAGGTTAGGTTAGGTTAGGTTAGGTTAGGTTAGGTTAGGTTAGGTTAGGTTAGGTTAGGTTAGGTTAGGTTAGGTTAGGTTAGGTTAGGTTAGGTTAGGTTAGGTTAGGTTAGGTTAGGTTAGGTTAGGTTAGGTTAGGTTAGGTTAGGTTAGGTTAGGTTAGGTTAGGTTAGGTTAGGTTAGGTTAGGTTAGGTTAGGTTAGGTTAGGTTAGGTTAGGTTAGGTTAGGTTAGGTTAGGTTAGGTTAGGTTAGGTTAGGTTAGGTTAGGTTAGGTTAGGTTAGGTTAGGTTAGGTTAGGTTAGGTTAGGTTAGGTTAGGTTAGGTTAGGTTAGGTTAGGTTAGGTTAGGTTAGGTTAGGTTAGGTTAGGTTAGGTTAGGTTAGGTTAGGTTAGGTTAGGTTAGGTTAGGTTAGGTTAGGTTAGGTTAGGTTAGGTTAGGTTAGGTTAGGTTAGGTTAGGTTAGGTTAGGTTAGGTTAGGTTAGGTTAGGTTAGGTTAGGTTAGGTTAGGTTAGGTTAGGTTAGGTTAGGTTAGGTTAGGTTAGGTTAGGTTAGGTTAGGTTAGGTTAGGTTAGGTTAGGTTAGGTTAGGTTAGGTTAGGTTAGGTTAGGTTAGGTTAGGTTAGGTTAGGTTAGGTTAGGTTAGGTTAGGTTAGGTTAGGTTAGGTTAGGTTAGGTTAGGTTAGGTTAGGTTAGGTTAGGTTAGGTTAGGTTAGGTTAGGTTAGGTTAGGTTAGGTTAGGTTAGGTTAGGTTAGGTTAGGTTAGGTTAGGTTAGGTTAGGTTAGGTTAGGTTAGGTTAGGTTAGGTTAGGTTAGGTTAGGTTAGGTTAGGTTAGGTTAGGTTAGGTTAGGTTAGGTTAGGTTAGGTTAGGTTAGGTTAGGTTAGGTTAGGTTAGGTTAGGTTAGGTTAGGTTAGGTTAGGTTAGGTTTTTTTTTTTTTTTCGAAAAGTGAACAGTTTGTTCAACCATATTGCAGAGCTATTGAGCTACTCTGCGAATAAGGTTGTTGGTTTTATTGGATGTAAGATGTTATATGTGGAGTGACGTTTATGTTTTGTTAAAATTTTTGAGCTCTCCAACAATGTTTGCTAGGAGAGCGCAGAAAGTTTGTGTCGTGCCTTCTTTCTTTATGATATCGGTTAGGACAAAGGGTTCGATGTTGAAATTGTTAGAGCTGATGGTGTGATCTAGTCTTTTATTATGGAATCGAGGGCATTGTTTTAATAAGTGATCTATTGTTTGTGTTGAGATTTTGTCGCATGGGCATTTGTCATCCTCTGCGATCTTAAAACGGTGTAAATATGCCTTATGGAAACCGTGGTTTGTCAGGATTTGAGTGACGACGAATCGGGGGGGAATAATTGCAAGAAATTCTTGGAGATCTTTATATGTCGGCAAAAGAGTTTTTGTGTGCACGCAGGAGTCGGGTTTCATATATAGATCCTCGGCTGCCTGGCGACATTTAAGCTTATTGTGCAGTTTTATATGGCTTATCGGTATAGCCAGATGGTCTGGCGTTTTCTTTAAATTAGCAGCGTCCTTTGCAGCTGCATCGGCTAGTTCATTGCCGCTGAGTCCAGTGTGAGCCTTGACCCACGCGAACTCAACGGAAAGCCCAGATGTTCGGGCTGAATGCAAGCATTGATGAATGTTGGCTGCAAAGGAATTGTGCGAGTTCGGATTTTTCAACTCAAGGAGTGACGATTTACTATCTGAGCATATGATAGTTCGGGGTAGTCGCTTGAGCACTATATACTCACAGGCTTTTTGTATAGCAAGCATTTCGGCTTGAAAGACTGAGCAACAGTCATGAAGTTTGAACTTCTTGACTACTGCTCTTTCTTCAGTGGATTCAAGTACCACGAAGGCAGCTCCGACTCTTTCGTCGTGCCGACTGCCATCGGTAAAGATTTTGTGGGAGCTACCTTCACAGACTTCATCAAGTTCAGAGGGGGAGGAAACCTCAGTGAATTCAATCCCTCTGCGCTCGGCAGGGTGAAGCAGCTCTTCTGGTGGAGTGAGTGTTTCCAAGGGGATATCGCTAGGCAGGAAAGATGATACGCCAAGCAGCTTAGAGGTCTCAACGTCACCAACCGCCGCCACCTTGGCAGGCAAAGGGGTGAGCTGAGCCAGTGAGATGGAAGCTGCTGTGCTCAATGTGCGGAAGCCTTGAACGATCCGGATCGCGAATAGTCGTTGAAGTGACAGAAGTCGTTGTGTGACGTATTGGTATTGTACAGCGCTGGCCCAGATGCCAGCGCCATAACAGATTATTGGCTCTATTACATGTGTGTAGATGATACGCACGTTTTCCGGGCTTACTCCCCATGTGGGTCGTATGAATAAGGTGAGCTTATTAAAAAGCTTTTTGGCTTTTTCAATAGTCGAATCGACATGTTGAATAAATGTGAGACGTCTGTCTATTACTATGCCTAGGTACTTGATTTGGTTTACAAATGGGATTGGTTTGGTTTGTACCACTATCTTACAGTGAGCGGCACGGGCTGTGAAAGCAATAGCCTGCGTTTTTTCCGGGCCGAATTCCAGCTTTACTCCTTCTCCCCAACTGGTAATACGGTCTAGAGTTTGGTTAACAGTGTGCTCGAGTTGTGTGGCTGATTTCGCATGGGCTATCAGTAAGACGTCGTCCGCGTATGCTTGGAGATGACATCCATCTGGCATCGGCATCAGAAGCAGCTCATCCAAGACAAGGTTCCATAACATAGGGCCGATGACAGATCCTTGGACGCACCCCCTGGAAGTGAACTTACTGACCTTTCGGTCAGCAAAGTTGATGATGACTTCCCTGTCTTCGACGTAGTTGAGGAGAGTCCGATACAGGTTGCTGGGGCAGCCGATGTCTCTAAGTCTTTTGAATATAGCCGGCCACCAAGCCCGGTCAAATGCAGCTTGAATATCGAGGGAGACACCGACTACCTGTTCACCGTTAGACTTGGCACTGTTAACAATCTGTAACGCTGTATTTATGGCAAGTACAGTGGAACGTTGTGTTTTAAAGCCGAACTGGTTGGGTGTGTTATGGCCAGATTTGTTTATGTGGTAAGTAAGGCGGTTGGCTACTAAACGTTCTAGCAGTTTGCCGAAGACGTTTATTAGTCCTATGGGGCGAAAGCTGTTGAGCCGGCTGTAATCTGATCGGTTGGGTTTGGGAATTATTTTTGCTGTGGCAAATTTCCAACTCTTCGGAAAGAATTCCAGTCGATGGCAGCAGTTAATGATTCCTGTCATTTCGTCCGGGAACCACAAGGCGACCCGAAGGCAGATGTCGGCTGTCAGATGATCCAGCCCGGGCGCGCGTTTGTGGTTCATTCCTTGAAGGCTGGTTATGACCTCTTTATAGGTGAACGGAGGTTCTGTAGAAGTAAGGATGGGTCGCCTCATGTCCGCGCGTAGGTTGACTTGGGCTTCGGTCTGATCGGCAGTGTCATCCGGGTAAAAACGGTTTATGAGTGCTTTAGCCGTGTCAGCACTCCCCTGTGTGTATGTGCCATCATCAAGAAGCAGCGTAGCTGGTGCCTGAGCAAGTGGTCGTGTCTTGATGATCCGGTTCGTAACAGACCAGACATCCTCCTTCTTCTGGCGGCCACAGAACTCACGGAAGTGTTCCGTAGAGGCCGCACAGAAGGCCGTGGAGTATACATGCTTGAGTCTGTCACGTTCCGAGATCAGGTCGCCTAGTGGTAGGTTGCGGCGGACCGCCTTGCTGAGCTGGTGATGGTTTCGAATGACTGCACGTTTCATTTCCTCCAGTTCGTTGTTCCACCAAGGGGCTCGCCGAGGTGGGCCGGCGGATCGGGGAAGTAGCTTATCGCAGGCAGTTTGAGCCGCCTTGGTGAAGTTTTCCGCATATTGGTTTAGCTGGTTAGTATCCATGGTTTGAAAGTCAGGTGTGGGCGGAAGGTTTTCCCGCATTGTTTCAGTGAAACGCTGTCGTATCTCATCCCACTTAACATGGGTGGTGTTATAGCGATATGTGGACATCTTTAAGTTTTTTGTAGGGACAATGGGGCCAAGCGAGAGTTTAAAAGTTATAGCGTTATGGTCGCTAGACGGGGAGATGGTTAGGTCGACCTTCCAATCAGTGACAGTAAGCCGATCGGGATCGCTATTTAGTGTGAGGTCAATTATGGATTTTCTAACGCGTCCATGTGTGACGGTTTCAAAAGTAGGCGTGTTCCCGACATTACAAATATGAAGATCATGAAGCGTTATTAAATCATATATGACGTTTCCACGTCTATTGTTTTCAGAAGAGCCCCAAGATGTGTGCCATCCATTAAAATCCCCGCACAGTATGTATGGGGATCCCGATATCAGGCGAAGGAGGTTGGTAAGTTTGCCGAGAACATTGTCATTATCGGTATCAGGGGTAAGGTAAACGGATATGAGGTGTACTTTGAGGCCTGATCTGTTCCTGATCTGTACAGTACAAATGTTTTGGTCGGAGTGAGCTGAAATTCCCACGGAGCTGAACGTTTTGTCCTTAATAAGAATGGCAGATTTAACAGTGGTGGTGCCAAATTGATGTACTGTGTAACCGGGTATAGGATTTAAGGTGTTTTGGTTTGATGTGTATGGTTCTGTGACAAATGCGATATTAGTTTCAGTGTCAGCAAGGTGTTTTGTAAGCTCGTGAAGAGCGTTACGACTGTGATTCAGGTTAATTTGAGTGCAGGTAAATGGATAAATATTGGGTGATTGGTTTGATCTCTGAGTGAATCTACTGGCCATAGTCTGTGCGTGCAATTATTTTCTGAGTCATTAGGTGCTGTCGAGGGCATAGAGATGAAGTGGCACTATGTTTGGTGTTGACTTTGTTGTTGGTTGATTTTGAGTGCTGCACACAGTTATAGCAGCAAGCGTTCTCGGGTTTCTTTTTGTCGGGGCAAGATTGGAAGCTGTGTCCAGGGTCAGCACAGTGGGAGCAAATTTCAGTCGCCTGGCTGCATCGTGCCTTGGTGTGCCCGTACTGCATGCACTTAAAGCACTGCAGTAGAGGCACGTAATTCTCGGCGTGAACTCTCTGGTGATCCAGGTTGACCTTGACCGCCTCGGTGATTGTACGCCACACTTGGGGGGCGGTGAGCAGTACTGCATTATATAAATCCTTATTCTTGTTTGCTCTTTTAAATTTAAAGACCAGGTCGTCGGGCTTGGTGATAGCGTTCTTGATGGGCTGATTTTGGCCTTTAATCACCTCTACCAGTTCCTCTGCCGGAATCTCTGATGGTATGCCCTTAATGATGACCATCGGGCTGAGTGCTTTAGAGATTTCGGCTTTCACTTGGGAGTTAGGCTCGTTTATCTTTTTGAGGGTCGCTTCACGCTGCTCAGCGGAGTCGAATTCCACCCTGAGTTTGTTGTTTGAAACAAACTTAACCGCGGCTGGTGAGAATGTGGTGTCTCTGAAGGAGACCGAGCTCCTCCAGTTTTTAAGTGTCTCAGCCGGGCTAAGTACGTTCCTTTTGGAGGCAACAATCAGGGCAGGTTTAGTCTTTAAAAGTGGGGCGGGCGGCTTTGAAGCAGCCTTCTCAGTCCTGACGATTTCCGCAAAAGACCGGTTAGTAGAAGGGCTCGGAGTCGGAGCTTTGGGAATTTTAATTTTAGCTATCTCCTCCCTGATCGTTTGGCGGACCGCCTCGATGGTCGCGGTGTTGTCGACTATGGTCGTTGGAGCGACATTTGGATCAGAGAGTAGTAACTTCTTGATGTCATCGACATTTTGTAGGATGGTGGCCTTGCAAGTTCTTTTAATGTTACCAGCTTCATTGGCGGCGACTTTGATGGCTGCGAGAAGGTCCAGAACCTTGGTGATGGTAGGATTCTGGGTAGGTCTGGCAGTCTGTGGCGGTTCCCCAGAGTCGGATGGTGTTGGGGTTCCGTAAATCGGTGAGAAGAACCCCCCTTCATCGTCTGAAGCCATTGCGGCCGTAAAAATTTTTCGACCAAACCAGCCAAGTCTTATTGGTAAATGCGATAAGGGAGGGTGGGCGGGCAAACTTTTGCGGTTCCCGGCGTCGTAGACGGGCAAACGAGGTGTCTACGGATAGGTGGCGACAAGACGCACCCAACGGCGTGAAAATAATACAGGGTGGTCTTACAAAAATTTTACAGGGGGCGCAAAAATGTGAATTTACTAACTATATTTAACTAAAACAATTCTATAAACTGATATTATTGCGTTGAAGACGACGGCGCTATACTTATATGGCCCTAATAAGTGATACTAACTGAAGAAAAAATTAAAATCGGACCAAAATTGACAGAGTTGAATTTTTTTGTATGGAGATTTACTATGAATTTATTAAAACTACGTAAGAGGCTATAACTAAACTAAATGGGATTATTTGACAGCTTTATAGCGTAAATATGACGGAGACTAACGACAGGGAGCGAATGAGTGCCCAAAAGTGTGAGTGTGATGTTTTCTAATAGGTATTTTGAGTTACTTTATATGTGAGCAGGGCTTCACCACTATACCTCGGTACTGCGAATTTCGAAAGGAAAACCGGCAAACTTTTGCGGTTCCCGGCGTCGTAGACGGGCAAACGAGGTGTCTACGGATAGGTGGCGACAAGACGCACCCAACGGCGTGAAAATAATACAGGGTGGTCTTACAAAAATTTTACAGGGGGCGCAAAAATGTGAATTTACTAACTATATTTAACTAAAACAATTCTATAAACTGATATTATTGCGTTGAAGACGACGGCGCTATACTTATATGGCCCTAATAAGTGATACTAACTGAAGAAAAAATTAAAATCGGACCAAAATTGACAGAGTTGAATTTTTTTGTATGGAGATTTACTATGAATTTATTAAAACTACGTAAGAGGCTATAACTAAACTAAATGGGATTATTTGACAGCTTTATAGCGTAAATATGACGGAGACTAACGACAGGGAGCGAATGAGTGCCCAAAAGTGTGAGTGTGATGTTTTCTAATAGGTATTTTGAGTTACTTTATATGTGAGCAGGGCTTCACCACTATACCTCGGTACTGCGAATTTCGAAAGGAAAACCGGCAAACTTTTGCGGTTCCCGGCGTCGTAGACGGGCAAACGAGGTGTCTACGGATAGGTGGCGACAAGACGCACCCAACGGCGTGAAAATAATACAGGGTGGTCTTACAAAAATTTTACAGGGGGCGCAAAAATGTGAATTTACTAACTATATTTAACTAAAACAATTCTATAAACTGATATTATTGCGTTGAAGACGACGGCGCTATACTTATATGGCCCTAATAAGTGATACTAACTGAAGAAAAAATTAAAATCGGACCAAAATTGACAGAGTTGAATTTTTTTGTATGGAGATTTACTATGAATTTATTAAAACTACGTAAGAGGCTATAACTAAACTAAATGGGATTATTTGACAGCTTTATAGCGTAAATATGACGGAGACTAACGACAGGGAGCGAATGAGTGCCCAAAAGTGTGAGTGTGATGTTTTCTAATAGGTATTTTGAGTTGGTTAGGTTAGGTTAGGTTAGGTTAGGTTAGGTTAGGTTAGGTTAGGTTAGGTTAGGTTAGGTTAGGTTAGGTTAGGTTAGGTTAGGTTAGGTTAGGTTAGGTTAGGTTAGGTTAGGTTAGGTTAGGTTAGGTTAGGTTAGGTTAGGTTAGGTTAGGTTAGGTTAGGTTAGGTTAGGTTAGGTTAGGTTAGGTTAGGTTAGGTTAGGTTAGGTTAGGTTAGGTTAGGTTAGGTTAGGTTAGGTTAGGTTAGGTTAGGTTAGGTTAGGTTAGGTTAGGTTAGGTTAGGTTAGGTTAGGTTAGGTTAGGTTAGGTTAGGTTTTTTTTTTTTTTTTTTTTTTTTTTTTTTTTTTTTTTTTTTTGAAATAAAAGAGTAACGAGATTTCTACTATAATTGGCCCAAAATGAGTGTTTTGCAGGGCAGTTGTAAGTGAGATACAGAGTAAATAGGGTCGTTGCTTAGGGTTTACAACAGACCCTATTAAATTATAATGTGGTACGAGACAATTTTATATTTGTTTAAGATAGCGATGAGCCTAATTGTGTGCATTAATAAGAGAAACAGTTAGTAACGGAGCGGTGCTTACGAACTACACCAGAACCGTAGTAGTTAGTCTAGGCGAAGAAGGCAAAAGTATTTATTTCAGTACAGAAAATTTAAGTAACAGCGTGAGTCGGATAAGAAAGTCTGTTTTAGTATAATAAGTAAAGTCGAGACTTTTGGTTATTTAGAGATAACTTATATCTAAAGCAACTTGATTTGTAAGTAATTGTTGTATGTTTTTTTTTTTTTTTTTTTTTTTTTTTTTTTTTTTTTTTTTTTTTTTTTTTTTTTTTTTTTTTTTTTTTTTTTTTTTTCTGTTGCTTTTACAGTATTAGTAATTAAGTGGTTGTGTCCAAAGAACAGTCTCAAGATTTTAGACAATTACAGAGCGAGAGAGTGATAGAAATTGAGTATTATAGGTACAATACAATGTAAAAAGAGTATATTTATGATAGGGGTACAAATATACAAATTTTGAAAATTTACTTAAAATTAGAGTTGTTATAACTTTTTCCGTAAAGTCTTTTTCGTGGTGTAAAAAGTGAAAAAGAGTTGGCTATAAATAGAAGAACAAATATACAATTTTTCAAAAATTCGAAATTTTTACTTAAAATTAGAATTAAAATAACTTTTTATGTAGTCACTTTTTTGCAGCGAAAATGGTGAAAAAGAGTTGACAGTAAATAAAGGAACAAATATACAAATTTTCAAAATTTCGAGATTTTTACTTAAAATTAGAATTCTAATAACTTTTTATGTAGTCGCTTTTTCGTAGCGAAAATAGTGAAAAAGAGTTGACTATAAATAGAAGAACAAATATACAATTTTTCAAAAATTCGAAATTTTTACTTAAAATTAGAATTAAAATAACTTTTTATGTAGTCACTTTTTTTTTGCAGCGAAAATGGTGAAAAAGAGTTGACAGTAAATAAAGGTACAAATATACAAATTTTCAAAATTTCGAGATTTTTACTTAAAATTAGAATTCTAATAACTTTTTATGTAGTCACTTTTTCGTAGCGAAAATAGTGAAAAAGAGTTGACTGTATATAAGAGTACAAATTTACAAATTTTAAAAATTTCGAAATTATTACTTAAAATTAGAATTTTATATAACTGTTTTCTAGTCCGTATTTCATGAATTTACATTTAAAAGTTCGCTGATAGAGTGAAAACAATCATATAAACAGTATCAAACAGATTTAAATATTTTAATGTAATACCTAATTAAATATTAGTAAACATGTGATACCATTGTAGTGATAAGGAATAAAAACTAATGATCAATTTACATTTTCAAGCTAATTAACAGTGTTAGTCTTCGTGATACCTATACAGTTAGTTTGAGTTAAGCTTAACTAGTTAATCGGATAGTGGAGTGCTTATTAATCGCCTAATAACTAATAAGTCTCTTACATATGTATATGTAATCATATATAATTATTGGTGAGTTAGCTAACGAGCTAAGCAGACCAGACAGTGTAGATTAGTAAGTATATACAATTAATATATCCAGGTAATTAATTACGCACAATAATTTACAAGAGTCAGCAATGAAATCTAGTAAGAATACTAATTAGAGAGCAGGTACAATCAATTTATGAGCTAAGACGAAGTTAATATAATAATAACGTAATGAAGTCGTGATTAATGTGATTGTAAATTAATAACGGCGAACAGTACTAATAATAAGAGAGTAAAATCCAGTTATGCAAACCGTCGCAGGGATTACCTAGTCTAGTAAGAAGATAAGTGTTACACTTGTACTAAAGTAAGGCGTGACTTACTTATTCGGATGAGGAGAATTAGAAATAGGTTAGTAGCTGATGTATAAGCTACGCCAGTGGCATTAATGTCACTAATGCGTGTGAAATATAAGGAGAAGTATGATTAATATATATGAGTTGATTGCGGCAGCAATAGAGTTTAAGTTTTTATTTTATTTAGTATTAATTTAGTTTATTTAGTAGTCAGAATGATAGTTAAAATCAAGAAAGAAAGATTAACATAATGATTAATGAATAATGCGAGATCGATAAGATGGCGACATCTAGCGAGTGGCGTGAGCTTTAATGCCGCAGATCGCGGCAGGTCAAGTGATGAAATTGAGATAACGTCAGTAACAATAATATGTATATACAGAATTAAAAATTAATTAATTTAAAAATAACAATAACAATTGTGATTGAGCAACGAGTATAAACCAGCCAGAAATAACTTAAATGTTTAATACGGGATGAATACGGAGGCGGCATCTGTGAGTAAGCGAGTGCACTGGCGCCGGGTATATCCCGGCAGTCTAGTGAGTAAAGGCGTAATACGTAGTGTCAGGTGAGGTTAATAGGGGCGCTGTGCGCGCCTACGAGTTGGAGTTAGTATTTATCTTAGGTTGATTAAGCTGGGTCGGTAAATATGTAGTTAATTACTAAAGTTGAGGTAAAGGTAGATAAGTTAAGATAATCATATAATTAAGTTATTAACCAGTAGAATTAATGCAGGCTTAGTGCAGAGGCGACATCTGTCGAGAAGTGCTGACACCATGTAGCTCGGCGAGCTAGCTGGCATGCGTGAGATGTGATGGTTAGTAGTGCTGGATGCTAATATAGAGGCGCTGAGTGCGCAAGAGCGTGGTATGTAATGCCAGGTAGATTAAATAGAGGCGCTGTGTGCGCATAAGATTTAGTCGTACTGAATATTTGTAAAATGTTGGTTAATGTTCATGAAAGGCCACGAGTGATGCTATAAGGTATGTTAATAATGTGTACATGTTTTATATATAAAATGCATAAATAAATATTGTATAGTGTGTGTATGAGTTTTCATAGATGCGCGACTGGTGCGACATCTATAGTGACTGCGTGGTGAAAGTTGTTGATTAATGTGTGGTGTGTTTAATGTGTAAAGTACACACGGGAGGCGCTAAATTCGCGTGGTGAGTACTCAACTAAGGATAGGTAGGTGGCGTTGTGTGCGTAAAGCACAGCGTGTATTTAATTTATAATTTAATGTATTTGAGTGTTTAATTATCTAATTTGTGTAAATATAGATGAGTATGAGATGTGGTGTATGTTAGTGTATGTAGTATGTGTTGAGGTGCAGGGTGTATGAGTATTTGAATGTATAACTGTGGCGACATCTGTGGGAATGTAGTAACATACTTAAGTAAGGGAAAAGCTGAGCACAAAAACGTGGTATTGGTGTGCTTGATGATTAAAGCAGGTGAATAGCAAGTGCAATGATCGGGTGAGAAGTGTTAGTGACATGAAACGACACTAGGTGGAAGCGCATTGTATGAAGAAATATTGTAAAATATTAAAAGAATTGGTAAAGTCAGAGTGACGACATGGGTGGAGTTAAGGGCGGGGCTTGAGTGTATTGTTTATGAGTCAGGTGATGGAAAACCGGCTAAACGACGTGGAAAATGATGGGATGACAAGGAAAACGATGTGGCTATGGTCCGCGGACCTTATGAGATAAGAGTTTTGGGTTTAGGAGCGATGTAGGTATGGTTTTCCTCTGTTTTCCTATATCACGTGGTGTACTGATAAGAAGAAGGATAGTGATGAGGTAAAGACGAAATGTGTGTCGATAAATGGGTACAAAAGTGTCAAGCGTGATCATCGGTGGGGCGTCAAAGGGGGTGCTAAGTGTGTCGAAGGTATGAATGTATAGGTTGAGTCTTTAAATGTGTAAGTGAGTGAGAGCGAGTGTGTAATGATGAATTAGTGTGCGAGTATGTGTATGTATGTGAGGTAAATTGTGTATGTTTAAGATACATATTATAATATAAACTAAGCAAAGACATACATGTATGTCTCGTATATATGAAGAAATGATTATATTTGTTGAAGTATATAATTATAAAGAAATATAAGTTTATCAAAATTATATGTTAGTGGGTTGAATGTGTACTGTATAAACTGTTTGTGGATGTGTGTGTGTTTGTTGTGAGTGTTGGTAAATGAAGTGTTAGTGTGTAAGTGAACAACCACTACTCCTATGGTGTGCGCCCCATTATGAGGTCCCCAATGTGGGTCAGCACTAGCGTTAAAATCGCGACTGTCCCCGCACTATCGTATGAGAACAATGGTTATCAGGGTAGTGAGGGGACAGTGTCGATGGGCCAAAAAGTGTCAAGGGTGAGCGGTTGTAGGTGTGTAGGTGTGTTATAAATAGATATATATAATATTTTAGTAGATAAAGTGTGTGTACACATATTTAAGATCCGTAGTCAGTGCGGGCGCGAGTGCGCTCGGTCATGATAATATGAAGCGGGCAATTTTGTGAGGTGGCGGAGTGGCTAGCGGGCTTGCTAGCCTTAGTACAGTTGTGGCATTTGATGACGTTTTTGTTCTGTTTAGATGGGCAGTCGACGAACGTATGTTCGGTAGAAGCGCAATGAGAGCAGGCTTGATATTCAGTACGACATTTAGATCTAAGGTGACCGTATTGAAGACATCGGTGGCATTGCAAGAGTGGGCAGTAATCACCAGCAGAGACGCGCTGGTGGTCAACGTTCACTCTGCCGAGTTTCGTCATGGCCTCCCAGATAGGAGGGGTAACCATGAGGATCGCGTTGTATAATCCCGGGTTCCTACGATTATTTTTAGTAAATTTGACGTTGATGTCGGTGTCGGCGGTAAAAGCTTTAGTGATGGTGGGGTTCTGGCCTAAAATTATGTCAGCGAGCTCGTCTTTGGGTGTGTCCCGGGCGATGCCCTTGAGCACAACCATAGGTTGGAGCTTGTTAAGTTTTTTAGCCGTAAGGGTCGAGTTGTTTACAAGGCGTTCGGCGGTCTCGTCACGCTGTTCAAGAGTGTCAAACTCGACTCTTAGGCGATTGTTGTGAATTGTTTGTACTCGGGCGGGGGCGTAGGGGGAGGTTTTAAAGGTGATATTCTCCCTCCAGAGCTTGTTAATTTCGTCCTTAGAGGCAGGGGGGTCCCCTGTCTTAGACACGACTAATACGTGACAGCTCGGTGGCTTGGACGAGGCAGGGCGAGCGGTCGCCTCTGCGTACGTAAGTGGGCCCGAGGTCTTTGTGTGTGAACTGGGTGTACGCAATGCGGAGCGGATTTCAGCCCGGACGCAGTCCCTGACGGTCTCCCTGATAGACTCAGTGCCGTTGGGGCCGCCGGCCTTGGCCAGCTCCTCACGGACCGCCTGACGTACCAGGTCAATCGTAGGGGCCGCGTCCGTAGATGTTGAGGCTGAAGGGGCCGAAGGGGCCAAAAGGGCCGAAGGGGCCGATTTTTGTGTGAAGCACGGAGGTGGTGTGCCCGTAACGTAACGTTTTAACGCGTTCACGTTATCAGTAATTTCGCGACGATAATCGGTTTTCATGCCGCGTCCGCATTGATCCACGCAGTGTTTTATGCGATCCAGCATTACGATAGCGCTCTTTAGTAAGGCCCCTTCGAAATCAAATGGGGCCTTGTCGGGTTTAGGAGGTTGAGATGTGGAGGTGGAGGGCTGAGGGTCCGTATTGCCCCCGGCGCTCCTGGGGGCGGAGACAGATCGTTGCGAAGACTTACCAGATTTACCGGATTTGCCGGATTTACCCGATCTGTGTGATCGCAAGGTGTGGGTCGAGGTAGTGGGTGACCCACCCATAGGTGACATGTAATTAGTAGCGTTGAATATGTCATGATAATCATGGTAATACTCCTCGTCCGAAGAAGACCTAGACATATTTACGATAAAATAACTTAAGATTGATAAGGGGAACAATTTAAATTTGCGCGCGTAGTGAGCAGCGGTTTACGTAATTGTATTTTGAAAAATACTTTTTTGTTATAGAAGTTACAACTATGAAAATTGGTATGAGGTTGGGTATAGAGGAAAAAATAACAATGGCAAAAGAAAATCTATGAAAAGTTCACTATCCTGAAAACTACGACTTAAAAACTTGAAATTTGGTTAAAACAAACTTAACAATGCGGGCGGAAATTATTTGTGCGTAGAGGAAAACTAACACTGTAACTAATCTATTAAGCTTAAAAATATAAAAATGGTACCACAAGTTGCGTGAGGCTCTCTTCTATCTTCTGCAGATTTTTCCCGGGGTGGTCGTTGCGGTAGATCACGAGGTAATCTTCGGCGAAATCCAGGTACGTAATTTCACGACCGCAAAACGGCCGTAACTCCTCTCCTGGTAGTGGAAATTGCGTGGAAAAAACTGCAGTGTGATGAGGGTGATGATGCGCAACGACTCCCGTGTCGACCAAGGTGGTACCACCACCAGCTGCTGAGTTGACCCGGGTACCTAATGTAGTTTTCGGCTAATAGCTCGGCCGGTTGAGGTGATAAAAATCCGGGGTCTTCACCAGCAGTTGGGGGGCTCTGTAGCGCGTCGAATGATGTCAAATAAAGGGGGGGTCGTCGCGACAAATCGAGCAGCGTGCGCACTTTTGTGTCTAAAATCACCAATTTTCACAGTAATTTGCCGATAACTCGCGAACGGATTGTCGGATTTTCACGCGGTTTTCACAATCGGGTTGGGCGTAAAATTACGCGTCTTTTGATGTATCTCACACTGTATTTGGACGTTTTGAGCCTATTTTCGCGATTTTTCGAGAACGGAGCGTCGCAGAAACGTGGCGTTCGCGGCGGAGGGCGGTGCGAGACTTGTTAGGTTAGGTTAGGTTAGGTTAGGTTAGGTTAGGTTAGGTTAGGTTAGGTTAGGTTAGGTTAGGTTAGGTTAGGTTAGGTTAGGTTAGGTTAGGTTAGGTTAGGTTAGGTTAGGTTAGGTTAGGTTAGGTTAGGTTAGGTTAGGTTAGGTTAGGTTAGGTTAGGTTAGGTTAGGTTAGGTTAGGTTAGGTTAGGTTAGGTTAGGTTAGGTTAGGTTAGGTTAGGTTAGGTTAGGTTAGGTTAGGTTAGGTTAGGTTAGGTTAGGTTAGGTTAGGTTAGGTTAGGTTAGGTTAGGTTAGGTTAGGTTAGGTTAGGTTAGGTTAGGTTAGGTTAGGTTAGGTTAGGTTAGGTTAGGTTAGGTTAGGTTAGGTTAGGTTAGGTTAGGTTAGGTTAGGTTAGGTTAGGTTAGGTTAGGTTAGGTTAGGTTAGGTTAGGTTAGGTTAGGTTAGGTTAGGTTAGGTTAGGTTAGGTTAGGTTAGGTTAGGTTAGGTTAGGTTAGGTTAGGTTAGGTTAGGTTAGGTTAGGTTAGGTTAGGTTAGGTTAGGTTAGGTTAGGTTAGGTTAGGTTAGGTTAGGTTAGGTTAGGTTAGGTTAGGTTAGGTTAGGTTAGGTTAGGTTAGGTTAGGTTAGGTTAGGTTAGGTTAGGTTAGGTTAGGTTAGGTTAGGTTAGGTTAGGTTAGGTTAGGTTAGGTTAGGTTAGGTTAGGTTAGGTTAGGTTAGGTTAGGTTAGGTTAGGTTAGGTTAGGTTAGGTTAGGTTAGGTTAGGTTAGGTTAGGTTAGGTTAGGTTAGGTTAGGTTAGGTTAGGTTAGGTTAGGTTAGGTTAGGTTAGGTTAGGTTAGGTTAGGTTAGGTTAGGTTAGGTT